>OZ034805.1:71389997-73789997 GCA_964028335.1 Altica lythri
AACATATTGTGTTAGTTAATATTGAAACACTTATGGGGACTTTTACACAATTTAGTTACAAAATTGTTAAGATACACTGAACTCTGCTGGATAACGTCTAACTACTTGACAATACAATGAACTCTTGTGAATATTTGAACTTGAACTGACGTTAACTGCCCATACATCCCTTTTTATACAACTTTATTTAATCTAGTCAGTGTGTTTAGATCTTTCTAGAATTTTCTAGAAACATTATTTAATCTAGTCAGTGTTTTTAGACGTTTCTAAAAATCAACTGTCAATAACAATCTTTCAAATTAAGGTCCCTTCACGGTTATCCCGTTACAATATAATAATTAATAACTATAAACTGTCGTTCTTGTCAAACTTACAGAACAAAAGAATGGCCCTTTACTATCTAGGCGTGAGGTTAAAGTTTGATTGGTATTTTTTACGTCAAAGAAGTATAACTTCTTATTTGCGTACATAAGTACTCACACACTTTGATTACCGATAACGTATTTTTATTTTATTTTAGACTTCTTTATCTACAAACTGTAAGATTACAAGCATGTACAATTCCTGGATTTAATTTACAAACAAACAATTATACATATGTATATTGTTCATATATTTATAAAGAAGCTAAAACTAATGAATATTTAGGATATCCATATCACGACATTTTTTTGGAACAAGGTAAATAAATTCATTTAAATTGTAAAAATTATGCATTTTTATAGCTCCATTACTCTTATCTGTCAAATATTTTTAACTGTCAACTGTGATTTTTAACTGTCATTGTAAACTGTCATTTTTAACTGTGAACTGTCATTTCTAAGTGTCAACTGTCATCTTTAACTGTCAACTGTCATTTTAACTCTTAACTGTTGTTTTAACTAACAACTGTCATTTTTAACTGTCAACTGTTATTTTCAACTGTTAACTGTCATTTTTAATTGTCATCTGTCATTTTTAATTGTCAACTGTCAGTTTTAACTCTCAACTGTTGATTTTTAACTATTAACTGCCATTGCCAGACCATTTTCTCTCTCTCTTATCTGTCAAATGTTATATTTAACTGTTAACTGTCATTTTTAACAGTCAGTTGTCATTTTTAACTGTTAATTGTCACGTTTAACTGTCAACTTTTGTTTTTATTCCGCCGTTGCATGATCAAGGTAAACATCTTCTTATTTTTTTACTCTTATCTGTCATAACTGTCATTTTTAAATGTCAACTGTCATTTTAACTGTCAATTGTCATTTATATTAATTATTATTTCAGTCGTTTTTTGTGGTATGGAAGGATTTACAGAGTTTTTAAATGAGAATTGGTTAAAAGAAATTTTATCATGGCAAAATCCTCAAGGCTGTTATGCGAGTATTAAAAATAGAATAAAGAAAAAAACAAGTAATTTAATCGGTTATGGTTGTTCAGATCATTCAACTGGTTTAGGAGCAGCAGCATTGGCGTTATTTTTAAAAAATATAATTTATAACAATTTTATTTAATTATACAAAACTGCTTCAATTATTTGTAAATTATTATTAAATAGAATTAATCTGAGGTTTAAAACACATTATTTTTATTAATTAAATTGTTTTATAAAAAATAATCAGAATTATTATGAATTTTAATAAACAACAAAATTTCCAATAGTTATCTTAAAATTCGTCATTCGTTTTATGTGATAAAATCAGAAAATGAAAAATGATCTCATCAGTTGCTTCCTATTTAAAAAATATTAAGCGATAATATTAATAATCATTTATTTGTTAATATATTTTTAAATAATTTTTAAAAAACCCAAAAAACTCATCTGTAAAACATCTGGTGTTTTTCGTTTGGTTTAGATTTACCAATGGAAACCATATGGCACATACATGTTTTATCCGCTGAGTGCGCGATGACAGTGCCACCTAGCGTTTACAATTACGGCGGACTTTAAAATATCAAATGGCTAACTGTCATTACGAAAAGTAGGTAAACAAACAATTATTTTCAATGAAACATCGTAATTTATTAGATTTCTACCCAAATTTATTGATCATGTAAATCTATAGCATCGATAATAATATTTATTTTTTTTATTTCCCGTCTAAAATGTTACAATCAATAAATTTTAGGCATTATAGACGGGCTTTATCACAGCGGACTTCACGGGAAGTAATTAAATAAATTTAATCAATTATCGCATTGTAGACGATGCTAGTATGACTATAATGTCGTTAATAATGCTGACGTGTTGCGTATTTTCAGTTAAACATGGCTAAATTAATAATTAAAACTCTGTCTTTCAAACAATCACTCATGACATAACTTTCCAACCTCTATAACAACCAACAAAGGTAAAGAATTAGATTTGGCTCAACATGTGCAAGACGTAAAAATATAACGTGATGCTTCCTACAACATACTAAATATAGCAAATATTTAAAATGTTGCATATTAAGTTAGCTTATTTGCTTTTTCCTCTTGACAGCGATTATCCACTTCATTCGTTGTTCTTGTTTCCAACTTGCTTGTGGAAATTTATAGAATTTCCGATTACTACTTTTGCCATTATTGTTGTTGCAGTTGACAACACAGCAGGTTTCGTGACGCATGTTTATTTGATTTTTAAATGGACACACAGATAAGTAAAATTCATGTAAAACCCTTAGTAAAAAGTAACAAATCGTCCGCCGTAAGTTCCTTTTTTAGCCACGGTGAGCGCTGCGATCAATTCGTGGTTCTCCCACCCTACACTTCGCACCCAGCGAATATGAGATTTAATTTAAAATGTTCGTAAAAGAATTTGTATTTGTCTGTTTTTAATTAAGCTGGTATAATAAATGATTATTTTCGAATCCTTTTAATGCCTTAAAGAGTGAACAAATATTTCTACCTGCATGTCGACTGGTTACTTAAGTCCTTTTCATGCGGAATAAAACCCACTGAAATGGTCTTAAACGCACGCACCCGGTAAATTACGGTATGACCGCTCAAGAACAATGAATATTTAGTGTCTTGAAAGAAAATTTTAAAATAAAATTGTGCATATTTTGAGCCAAACCACCACGCATTTCATTTTCTGACGCTATTTTTGATTAAGCTGGTATAATAAATCATTCTCGTCGAATCCTTTAAATCTTTTACAGAGTGAATAAATATTTCTACCTGCATGTTGACTGGTTACTTAAGTCTTTTACAAAATAAAACCCACTGAAATGGTCTTAATGCACGCACCCGGTAAATCACGTTATGACCGCTCGAGAACATTGGATATTTAGGGTCTTGAAATGAAATATCAAAATAAAATTGTGCATATTTTGAGCCAAACCACTACCACTTATTTCATTTTCCAATACAAAATACACATTCTTTTATTTTTGATTTCAAAAGTTTTCAACCAACCATTAATTGGCACAACAGACATGCCCTTTATTACATAAAATAATCACTTCCTGATTTTCCTAAAAAACAAATCTGACCTTCATATACATATAGTAGTCTATATAATACACCGTAGCCGCAGATAATAAGTTTAAACTAGTGAATGAACTTGGAAATAACACTAAAATGTGTAATGTGAATCATTGGACCGTAAATGCTAGTTTATCAGGGCCACGGTCACACTAAAAACTTTTACCATAAATGGATATATTATAAACAACTAAACGTGCAATATTTGGTGATATCTTTATTGACTAGATTGCCATGATTCAATTGCACTTAAATACTTATAGATTCACAATAATGTCAATTTTAAATTTGCCCCTTTATACGTGGTTCATGTTGACATTAAGACAGTTGTCACTTGTCATTTATACGTCACTTTGTAACAGCAAAAAATTCGTTTTATATTTTCTTTGTATACCAAAATTCATTACCCTGTGACCTTCTTTACAAGAGTTCTCCGAGTTAAACCAAACTGTGGACACGTGTTTCGCTCTTCTTAGAGCTCATCAGTACACTAAAGATCTGTCTCTTCAGTCACTATCTTTATTGACTAGATTGCCTTGATTCAATTGCACTAAAATACTTATAGATTCACAATAATGTCAATTTTAAATTTGCCCCTTTATACGTGGTTCATGTTGACATTAAGACAGTTGTCACTTGTCATTTATACGTCACTTTGTAACAGCAAAAAATTCGTTTTATATTTTCTTTGTATACCAAAATTCATTACCCTGTGACCTTCTTTACAAGAGTTCTCCGAGTTAAACCAAACTGTGGACACGTGTTTCGCTCTTCTTAGAGCTCATCAGTACAGTATAGATCTGTCTCTTCAGTCACTATCTTTATTGACTAGATTGCCATGATTCAATTGCACTAAAGTACTTATAGATTCACAATAATGTCAATTTTAATTTTGCCCCTTTATACGTGGTTCATGTTGACATTAAGACAGTTGTCACTTGTCATTTATACGTCACTTTGTAACGGCAAAAAATTCGTTTTATATTTTCTTTGTATACCAAAATTCATTACCCTGTGACCTTCCTTTCAAGAGTTTTCCGAGTTAAACCAAACTGTGGACACGTGTTTCGCTCTTCTTAGAGCTCCTCAGTACAGTATAGATCTGTCTCTTCAGTCACTATCTTTATTGACTAGATTGCCATGATTCAATTGCACTAAAATACTTATAGATTCACAATAATGTCAATTTTAATTTGGCCCTTTTAAACGGGGTTCATGTTGACATTAAGACAGTTGTCACTTGTCATTTATACGTCACTTTGTAACGGCAAAAAATTCGTTTTATATTTTCTTTGTATACCAAAATTCATTACCCTGTGACCTTCCTTACAAGAGTTCTCCGAGTTAAACCAAACTGTGGACCCGTGTTTCGCTCTTCTTAGAGCTCATCAGTACAGTATAGATCTGTCTCTTCAGTCACTATCTTTATTGACTAGATTGCCTTGATTCAATTGCACTAAAATACTTATAGATTCACAATAATGTTAATTTTAAATTTGGCCCTTTATACTTGGTTCATGTTGACATTAAGACAGTTGTCACTTGTCATTTATACGTCCCTTTGTAACGGCAAAAAATTCGTTTTATATTTTCTTTGTATACCAAAATTCATTACCCTGTGACCTTCCTTACAAGAGTTTTCCGAGTTAAACCCAACTGTGGACCCGTGTTTCGCTCTTCTTAGAGCTCATCAGTACAGTATAGATCTGTCTCTTCAGTCACTATCTTTATTGACTAGATTGCCTTGATTCAATTGCACTAAAATACTTATAGATTCACAATAATGTCAATTTTAAATTTGCCCCTTTATACGTGGTTCATGTTGACATTAAGACAGTTGTCACTTGTCATTTATACGTCCCTTTGTAACGGCAAAAAATTCGTTTTATATTTTCTTTGTATACCAAAATTCATTACCCTGTGACCTTCCTTACAAGAGTTCTCCGAGTTAAACCAAACTGTGGACACGTGTTTCGCTCTTCTTAGAGCTCATCAGTACAGTATAGATCTGTCTCTTCAGTCACTATCTTTATTGACTAGATTGCCTTGATTCAATTGCACTAAAATACTTATAGATTCACAATAATGTCAATTTTAAATTTTCCCCTTTAAACGGGGTTCATGTTGACATTAAGACAGTTGTCACTTGTCATTTATACGTCACTTTGTAACGGCAAAAAATTCGTTTTATATTTTCTTTGTATACCAAAATTCATTACCCTGTGACCTTCCTTACAAGAGTTCTCCGAGTTAAACCAAACTGTGGACACGTGTTTCGCTCTTCTTAGAGCTCATCAGTACAGTATAGATCTGTCTCTTCAGTCACTATCTTTATTGACTAGATTGCCTTGATTCAATTGCACTAAAATACTTATAGATTCACAATAATGTTAATTTTAAATTTGGCCCTTTATACTTGGTTCATGTTGACATTAAGACAGTTGTCACTTGTCATTTATACGTCACTTTGTAACGGCAAAAAATTCGTTTTATATTTTCTTTGTATACCAACATTCATTACCCTGTGACCTTCCTTACAAGAGTTTTCCGAGTTAAACCCAACTGTGGACCCGTGTTTCGCTCTTCTTAGAGCTCATCAGTACAGTATAGATCTGTCTCTTCAGTCACTATCTTTATTGACTAGATTGCCTTGATTCAATTGCACTAAAATACTTATAGATTCACAATAATGTCAATTTTAAATTTTCCCCTTTAAACGGGGTTCATGTTGACATTAAGACAGTTGTCACTTGTCATTTATACGTCACTTTGTAACGGCAAAAAATTCGTTTTATATTTTCTTTGTATACCAAAATTCATTACCCTGTGACCTTCCTTACAAGAGTTTTCCGAGTTAAACCCAACTGTGGACCCGTGTTTCGCTCTTCTTAGAGCTCATCAGTACAGTATAGATCTGTCTCTTCAGTCACTATCTTTATTGACTAGATTGCCTTGATTCAATTGCACTTAAATACTTATAGATTCACAATAATGTCAATTTTAAATTTTCCCCTTTAAACGGGGTTCATGTTGACATTAAGACAGTTGTCACTTGTCATTTATACGTCACTTTGTAACGGCAAAAAATTCGTTTTATATTTTCTTTGTATACCAAAATTCATTAGCCTGTGACCTTCCTTACAAGAGTTTTCCGAGTTAAACCCAACTGTGGACCCGTGTTTCGCTCTTCTTAGAGCTCATCAGTACAGTATAGATCTGTCTCTTCAGTCACTATCTTTATTGACTAGATTGCCTTGATTCAATTGCACTTAAATACTTATAGATTCACAATAATGTCAATTTTAAATTTTCCCCTTTAAACGGGGTTCATGTTGACATTAAGACAGTTGTCACTTGTCATTTATACGTCACTTTGTAACGGCAAAAAATTCGTTTTATATTTTCTTTGTATACCAAAATTCATTACCCTGTGACTTTCCTTACAAGAGTTCTCCGAGTTAAACCAAACTGTGGACACGTGTTTCGCTCTTCTTAGAGCTCATCAGTACAGTATAGATCTGTCTCTTCAGTCACTATCTTTATTGACTAGATTGCCTTGATTCAATTGCACTAAAATACTTATAGATTCACAATAATGTCAATTTTAAATTTTCCCCTTTAAACGGGGTTCATGTTGACATTAAGACAGTTGTCACTTGTCATTTATACGTCACTTTGTAACGGCAAAAAATTCGTTTTATATTTTCTTTGTATACCAAAATTCATTACCCTGTGACCTTCCTTACAAGAGTTCTCCGAGTTAAACCAAACTGTGGACACGTGTTTCGCTCTTCTTAGAGCTCATCAGTACAGTATAGATCTGTCTCTTCAGTCACTATCTTTATTGACTAGATTGCCTTGATTCAATTGCACTAAAATACTTATAGATTCACAATAATGTCAATTTTAAATTTGCCCCTTTATACGTGGTTCATGTTGACATTAAGACAGTTGTCACTTGTCATTTATACGTCCCTTTGTAACGGCAAAAAATTCGTTTTATATTTTCTTTGTATACCAAAATTCATTACCCTGTGACCTTCCTTACAAGAGTTCTCCGAGTTAAACCAAACTGTGGACACGTGTTTCGCTCTTCTTAGAGCTCATCAGTACAGTATAGATCTGTCTCTTCAGTCACTATCTTTATTGACTAGATTGCCTTGATTCAATTGCACTAAAATACTTATAGATTCACAATAATGTTAATTTTAAATTTGGCCCTTTATACTTGGTTCATGTTGACATTAAGACAGTTGTCACTTGTCATTTATACGTCACTTTGTAACGGCAAAAAATTCGTTTTATATTTTCTTTGTATACCAAAATTCATTACCCTGTGACCTTCCTTACAAGAGTTTTCCGAGTTAAACCCAACTGTGGACCCGTGTTTCGCTCTTCTTAGAGCTCATCAGTACAGTATAGATCTGTCTCTTCAGTCACTATCTTTATTGACTAGATTGCCTTGATTCAATTGCACTAAAATACTTATAGATTCACAATAATGTCAATTTTAAATTTTCCCCTTTAAACGGGGTTCATGTTGACATTAAGACAGTTGTCACTTGTCATTTATACGTCACTTTGTAACGGCAAAAAATTCGTTTTATATTTTCTTTGTATACCAAAATTCATTACCCTGTGACTTTCCTTACAAGAGTTCTCCGAGTTAAACCAAACTGTGGACACGTGTTTCGCTCTTCTTAGAGCTCATCAGTACAGTATAGATCTGTCTCTTCAGTCACTATCTTTATTGACTAGATTGCCTTGATTCAATTGCACTAAAATACTTATAGATTCACAATAATGTCAATTTTAAATTTTCCCCTTTAAACGGGGTTCATGTTGACATTAAGACAGTTGTCACTTGTCATTTATACGTCACTTTGTAACGGCAAAAAATTCGTTTTATATTTTCTTTGTATACCAAAATTCATTACCCTGTGACCTTCCTTACAAGAGTTTTCCGAGTTAAACCCAACTGTGGACACGTGTTTCGATCTTCTTAGAGCTCATCAGTACAGGTCTGTCTCTTCAGTCACTAATGAAGAGACATCCCCAGTATAGATTGGTATTTGCCTTGACTAAGGTTTCATATGATATGCAAAATGACCACCAGAGAGCCATTTTTGGAGTAGAGATGGCGGTACTTGCGATTGGTTTATACTTTCGCAATACGTTAACATCAAATACGGACCAATCTATATCGGGGATTCTGTTCATTATTGATTGAAGAGACAGAGACCTATACTGTACTGATGAGCCGTAACAAAAGCGAAACATGTGTCTTCTCGCTATGCAGGTGTTCGCTAAAAAAAAGCAGAACTTAATTTCCAGACATCGTATGTGTGAGTCGTTCGATTCCGATAACAATGAATGCAAATTGGAAAAATTGAGTCCTTTATAAAAACAACAATATTTCTATATATACAGATGTGTTATGCATTAAAAAAATACCTCTTTCATATACAGTTTATATCTATTAAAAGTACTGTTAATTTAATTTATTCTTTAACAAATAATGGTGTGATTAAAATACATTTAGATTGTTTAAATTGTGCATCTGTTACGGATTTAAACTACAGCTATTTATTGGAATCTCGTTCTTATTCTTCTGTTTCAGCCAATTTAAATCCATGCTCGGTTCGGTTTCGAAATGTAAAACAACTTCTCATAAATTTTTATTTTAGTTTCGTTAAAAAAGCTAATTAACGGAACCAATTATTCTACTACATAATGAATTATCATTAGGTATCCTTTTTATAATAGTTTAATTATCGGTTATTATTGAAGTTATCTTTTTTTGACGGGATTTTTCGGGATATGGAGTGAACGTGAAAAGAGCAACAGAATAAAGCGTTTTATGATATAAATCGCAGAAGAAAGACACGCAGCACGCATACAACAGTTAATTGCATGAGAGGTTTATTATTAAATTAACAAACGTATATTATTAAAATGATTTGTGCACGTAGATATAAATACAAGGGCAAAACCAAACTGTAGAAACCGTGTTTAGCTCTAGTTTGAGCTCATCAGTACAACACAGATTTGTCTTTTCAGTCACTAATGAAGAGACATCCCTGGTATAGACTGGTCGATATTTGATGAAAATGTTGCGAAAGTATAACACAGTCGCAAGTAGCGCCATCTCTACTCCAAAAATGGCTCTTTTGTGGTCGCTTTGCATATCAAATAGAACCTTAGGCAAGGTAAATAAATAAACGAATCTGAGCGTTTTTTTCATAGTCTTATACATAGAATGATGACAAAAATGATACAAAGGTATGTCGTGCCATACTAGTAATTAAATAACAACAAGAACAACCGATTTTCTAAAAGATTTAATTAACAATTCGATTAAGTTTGTATGGATTACATATTGCAGAAAGTATCCTTACTTCATTTATAAGTATTCTTTCTGAATTTTTACTCGTATTAAATAGAAAAGAAAGGAAGATTAGAAACTTAGTTTTAATTTATTGTTCATATATCTTTGTAATGTTATCTTTAAAATGAAAGTCTCTTACACATCGGTTAATCTGTGATACATTTGCATTTTTTCATTATTCATATTTTTGAGTGGTACATTATACTGTATTTCAAGGTTAAATCTACTTTTTTTAATATAATATATTCTTGCAAGAAATTATGATTTATGAAGTATATAAATGGATAATTTCACTTTAAGAATAATAAAATATAAAATTAGATGCTCTACTTTTTAGGGTTTCGTAGCCAAATAGTAAAAAACGGAACCCTTAGAGATTCGTCATGTCTGTCTGTCTGTCTGTCCGTCCGTATGTCACAGCTTATTTGTTTCGATAATTTTGTGAACTAAACTGTCCCCATACTTAAAAGTGATACTTATGGAGAAAGAGTACTTTTGAATAGACATAGTAGAGAGCCCAGTGACTGTTTCACCTTTCTTTAGGAAGACTCTACAGGGAACCAACATCACAGCCCAGAAGACCCTCCATACCCACTGGAATGGAGGACTCCAGAGCACCACAAGAATTCCGAAGAATAAGATCCCTCTTCTTTCCTTAAGATTCCTTCGAACCGAAGACAAATACCTTCCTACAGAACTTGACGACCTTCTTAACGAGACCTTATTCTCCTTCAGATAGATCGAGGACGACAGGATTAGGCAAAAAAAAAGATAATAGATAAATATATTTCGAAACATTATTTTGTAACTAAAGTATATGATGTATCAATGTTATTACAACAATTAAGTATTAAGTATCAAATTATTATTATTTATTAAATTTCAGCTTAAAAAATTAAATTAATTATATCTTATCAGATATTATAAAATAGAATCAATAAAATATTATCTACACTCATCCACTCGTAAATACATATGTGTCATAATTCATAATATTTTAGAAACAATTAAATAGAGATAAGATGTATAACAATGGCTTAATCATTACTAAATGATTGTTAGGAATTTGTGATATTATCGATAATTTACGTTTAAATAAATAACTGTTTTATATTTATTGGTAATGTCATCCATTCCAGAAATTTAGTACTCTCTACTAGTTTGTACAGCTCTAAAAGATGAGTGCCATATGTAAAATGTTGTCTAATTTATTAAGTGCTAAAAAATAACAAATATCCACAACTGTCAAACGTCAAATGTTTAATATCAAATGTCTTATGTAAACTGTTAAATCTCAACTGCCAAATATAGAAAATATACATCTCTCAAACGTCAATTGTCAATTGTCAAAGGGAATTTTGGAGTACCTCTCAAAGAGAGGATTGCTCTTGAAACTGCCTGTAGGTTAACAAGGACCAAGTCTCTCAAACATATTTCAGAGGTTTTGCTGATTTTAGTGTTTTATTTCCTCTACTATTCTTAAAAACACTGTTTATGTAACCAATAATCTCAAAAGCATAGTGCAGGATATAATGCAACTTTGTGATGGTACCATAGACTTCAATACAATACTCATTACTGAATATTATTATTACTATTATTAATATAAAATACTAAACTCAATATGTATACTTACGTGACAGAATTATAAAATAACCTGTCAAACACAATGTGATACGTTAATATGATATTCAAAACATTAGCTCAGACTGTTTTTTGTATATCTATCTCTTTTTAATGTACTCAATTTTAAACGGTATTCAAAGGTCTGTTCTTACATACCAAAAAACCGTTCTAGAATCCTTAGGTACTAAATAACTCAGTTCGTTAAAGATAACGAGAATTTGTCGATTGCGCAGTTGCCGGTCGGTTTTAGAATGGTTCTTTAGTCTGTTGGGACAAACCTATAGTTATAACTAATCACGTGTAGTAAATATTTCATCTTTGTTTTTACTCACCAATATACCTTATATGTGTTTCTGTCTCTCTCTTACTCACACCATTACATATGTAATCATTTTTCCCATTTAACTCCTCACAAATTTCCTCACGAGTGCACGAATAGAAGTATAACTTCAAAAATTAATCGTCCGAACATTATGTTGATTATTAGTATATTATTATGCGATTATGGTGCAAATGGTATATTTAATAATATTATGGTGCAACTGTTACGTTCTGTCAGTGTAAATAGAGCTGCCTACCATTAAGGTAAAAGTTAGAAACTGTAACGTCATACGTCATTTCCGTTTCAAGCACATTTTCTCGTTCTGCGTCGCCATTATTCTATTCATCATTTCCTGTGTTCAATTGGGTTGGTGTTGTAACGCGTAGAGTATTCTGAAACAATTTTTGTATAATTTTGGTAAAAAAATATCAATTAATCATTACAAAATGTCGTATAGTACTCGTCGAAGTGCTGGCAATTATGGTAAGCAATTAATTTCCTATAAAATTTGGTTATATCAAATATTTAAAAAGTAGCTCAAATGACGCCTTGCTTCATTATTGATTTTATATATTCTTTATTTAAAATGTTTATTTATTTATTAATTTTTAGGCCAAGGATCTCAAAATGTGGGAAATATTGGACAACGCCGGCCTGTTTCAGGCAATTTTGTATCTGGTGGTCAGGTAATTACACGTTTTTTTATTTATTTATACTGCATTCCAATAACCTTGAATTAATTTAGTAATTATCTAAACTTTATTTCAAGTTAAATACTTAGTTTTCAGTATATTCTAGTAATTTTTACCATATTTTATCATTCATAATCATAACTGATTAAAAAATCAATAGGTGCCATCTTTTAACAAAGAGATCTATTTTTAAGTAAATATTTTGTGTCCGAACCTATAAAATCCAATTTAAGAGTTAAATTTTTAAAAACAATTTACAACACATTGTTTTAATTTTAAAATTTACGTTTTTCCGAATTCAGTTTCTTAATTTGTTAACATTGCATTATTTCCGTTTTTTTTAGTGATTAAAATGTCATTTGCACCATAACATTTACACAAAGATGTTATATAAGTTTCGTTTTAGTTATTTTTACGTAATTTTTGATAGATTTGATTTAGTATGTCTTCATTGCAACAATCTGAAGATTTCAATTCATAAAATATTCTAAAAAAATACTAATATGGTTATTTTTTGTGGATGCATAGGTCCAACATATTGGAATAATGAATGCTATGCAGAGCCATGGTAGTAGCACTTATATAGGCACTCGATTTTTTCTTTGCTGAGTACAGATTATAAGTAACATTGATTGGCCGTTTTTAACAAAATTCGTACATATCATCGTGATTTTTTTGCGATTGTTATGTACAAATCAAACTAATTGGCATTAACGATGCTTATTACTTAATAAACTTTACTCAACATAGTTTAGAGTGTATCTTGACTATTATTTTTGTGTTTTATTTTTTGTTATCAGTAGTTTTTTACGATTTTTTTATTTATATCTTGCTATTGGTAAAATACTGCTGAAACAACCAAGTTAAATACATAGTTTTAGTTGAAAAGTTAAGGACAAATAATGTTTATCTTTTCAAGTGTATAGTTTGAATGATTTTCTTAAATTTTGATATAATTTACTTTGAATCCATATAAAAAATACATGAAATTATATTTTCCAGCTATACACACTAATCTGGATATTTTTAGAATATCTTGTATTAATAATAGTTTTATTAAATGTAAAATTAAATTTTATAGTTAATAAAGCCATTAATAATATAGGACATTCTTTAGATATTTAGATTAACAAAAAAATATGTTTCTTAATTTTCAACTGACTTGTATTTATAACTACAAATGAGCAATATAGAGTCAAGATATAAAAAAAATGTGATGTCTCTAACCATATGATGTCTTAAATGCATCTTGGTTAAAGATGCACCTATATCGGTGCTTCGCACCTTTTGAGGGTTTTTCTTAATATATAAAAAAACCTGCTCACGTAGCTGAACAAACAACCGGCTCAACAACAACAGAGACAACAACAACAGAATAAACCACAACAGTCAACTCAACAACAAACTGGGATACAGTTTAGAAATCAGAATAATCAACAATCACAACCAACTCAACCGCAAGTTCAAGCTTCAGTTCAGCCGCCAGCACCAGTGCAACAGGTAAAAATTTTTGGAAATTTAAAGATTTCTAGCTAGACGATACCTTCTTATTCGATTAGCCTAGTATTTTTGTTCCTAGCTCATCCCTACGACTGAGTTCCTTCTTAAGCATATGTAATAATGAGAGATTACTCATCATATCCAACATAAAGTCAATATACTGTCACTCTTCTGAAATCAAATGGGAAATAGCTTTCTGACAAGCTTTTTAGTGAAAGTTGAATATCTCGATAACTAGTGATGTTCTTCTTTCTCCTTCGACTAGGATTAGTCCTGTTTGTCTGCCTCTATATTCCATTTTTGTGGTTGTTGTCTGTCTGTTTTCTTTCCATCTTTTGGGTGGTCTTCATTGAGTTCTTTTGCTATATGGTTTGTTGTCTTTGGAAATATTCGGTAGTCTCTCCTGTTCCATTCTGTCCATGTGTTGATCCGATTGCTCTCACACATTGTTCTCTTATGGTTTTATTTCTTTGTCTATCCCTTGGTGATCTTAGCACTTTCGTTTCAGTGTTTATTCATTTTTTGTTTTGTTCTTTTTGTGTCAGCTTTTGTTTCGGCTGCATACATTAAAATAGGTCTTACCAATCAGTTGGTCCCGTAGTATTTTTAAGATGTCAATTTTCCTTACTCTGTCGAAGGCATTCTTCAAATCTACAAAGCAGTTTATTGTATTCAATTGATTTCTCTACTAGTTGTCTTATTATGAATGTAGCGTCTACTGTGCTTCTGTTTGTTCTAAAGCCTTTTTAAATCTTGTTTCTAACAATTCTAGTTAGAAATTTTGATGTCGTGTTCATCAGACTTATTCCTCTATAATTTTCAGGTTCTTTTCTTTCTCCTTTTTTAAATACAGGCAACAGCAGGGAATCTTTCCAGTCGATCGATATCTTCTTCATTGTTATTATATTATTAATCAATTTTTGCAACAATCTTTTCAGTATTATTCCTCTGTACTTTATGAACTCGTTATAAATCCCATTTGGGTCCGGTGATTTCCTGTTGATGAACAACATTTTGTATCTAGAATGAGTGTCAAAATTATGATATTTCGTAACTGAATTACAAAAATTTAATTTTTATCCCTTTTAGAAACCTGTACCCGTTGAACCGGTAAAACAACCACCTCAGCAACCAATTCAACAACAACAGCCGGTACAACAACAACCACAACCGGTACAACAACCACAACCGGTACAACAACCACAACCGGTACAACAACAGCAACCAGTACAACAAGCAGAACCGAAAGAAGAAAAACCTGAAAATCAAACCGATCCAACTACTCCTATGGAAGTTGGGGAAGTTAAGAAGAAAAATATTTGGATGAGAGGTATAAAAGGTTGTTAAAATAAACATTTTTTTTTTTATTTTTTTGTTATATAATAATGATGACAACTCACTGCGCAAATCTGATTTGAGTTATTTTCGTAGAAATTAAATTTTCTATATAAAAACTCTAAAAATGACGCGACCAATACTGATTTTATATATATTACTCAACATTTAAAGTGGATATTGATAATAATTTCAATAAAATTCAAAATCAATTATATAATTGTTAAATTTAGTTCATGACGACATTAATAGGGTGAGATTGTCTGCTTTTGTAGTTTCCCCTGCATTCGGTATGCAAAAATGCGAATTTCTGATCCCACAAGTGAGACGACATCTTCATCAGGATCTTCAATTCCATTCTTACTAATTGGTTTTGAATAAAATTTTGTTGCCTGTCAAAATACTTGTTTACTCTAAAAAAATTCAATATCTACTTCAATTGTTGAGTGTTTGATTTTATATTAAAGGTATTTATACAATTAAAACAAATTTAACTGAATTTTAATATTTTCAGCTGGCAAAATCTCAAAACGAGAAAAAGTGAGAAGACGTAATGTTAGATTAAGTAAAATATTACAACCGAAAAATGCTGTAATGATCTTAAATGAATTAGTGAAGAATACTTCTTATGTAGTTGAAGAATTACCAATGAAATTTGATGGTAATCAATTCAAAGCTTCTGTTGTATATGAGGGATTGGAACATGTTGGATATGGTAAGAAGGGTAAATTATTTGGGATTGGAATTAATTCTTAGTTTTATCGTCCTAAGAAGTGAACTTTTGCTCAAAAAGGCTAAGAGCCATCGAAAGAAACAGACGGTGCAAAATCTGGAGAATATTACTGGTGAAATAGTGTTTCCTATTTAAGTCTTCTAGAATATTCCGGTCGTGTAGCTCATCTTCTTCATACGTTGAGACACTTGTTTTCTTCAATGGTTTAACTGTTGAAATGATGAAAACTCCAGCTATCATATGATCTCCTAGACGGATGACCAGGAGGTCGGGACATGTTTGGTCTTTTTTCTTAGCAATTTTAGCTACTCGGTCATCTGGCCTTTTCTCTCTTCATTCTTTTCTCCTGGTTCTTGTTCATCTTACTTGATCTTACATGTATCTTATTTCCAAACTTCTTTTTTAGTCGTGTAGAGTATATCCTGTTATTGATCTTAATGTTCGCATTGCAGTTGTCCTTAGAAGTCGTTTCGTTGTGTTCTCTGTTCTCGTTTCTATCGCGTAAAGTATAACCAGCCTAACGCATATTTTATATATCCTTTTCCTCAAGCCACTGATGTTGACCGAAGGCCATTCTAAACTCATTACTTTCTGCGCTTCGGATTGCCATATTTGATCCATTTTTCAACACTAGTGACTATTCGATGCAACAAAAAACTTTCTTTCTTTGAAGCAGAAGATCACAAGTCAAAAAACGCCTTTCAATATCCATTAGTTTCAGTTCGTATGACACCCAATGTATTTTCTTTTGGATTATGCCCAATCTTTTAACGCTGGTTTCTTACTCCCAATAGTGAAGACAATTCTTTAAGTCTTCATTGAAAAATGTCTTCAGATCATTATCTTCAAATCTTTTAGGCTAACCAGGTCGTATTTGTTATCAAAGTTGAATCATCTGCTTCTTTTACAGGCTCCGGCACTCGAAGTGTAACCAATTAAAAAGGTCATAAATTCAGTTTGGACAATTACTCTCATTTAATTCAAAGTACAAAATGTGTGAAAATAATACAAAATTCAGAATCGATTCACTTTTGCTCAATATGGCCACCTTTTGCCTTGACTATTGCCTTGAGACTGTTTAAAAACGAATCGTAAGCTGCCCGAATGTGACTTGCAGGTATTTTGGCCCACTCGCGGACAATGGCTTTCTTCAGCGCCTCGAGACTGGTGTATCTTTTAGTTCGGACCTTGCTCTCCAAAATGGCCCAAAGAGAATAATCCATTGGATTCGCGTCTGGTGAATTCGAGAGCCATTGTGTGGACGTTACGAAGTTCGGAACGTTGTTTTTTAGCCATTCTTGGTTCACTCGAGCTTTGTGAGACGGTGCCGAGTCCTGTTGAAACGTCCATACCCTGCCACCGAAATGTTCGTCAGCCCACTGCTTCAAAGCAACCTTCAGAATACTTTCCCGATAATATTCTGCATTTACCTTGACGCCAGGCTCGATGAAAACGATTGGAGAGCGCCCATCTGCGGTAACAGCGGCCCAAACCATTATCTGTGGCGGGTGCTGCCTCCTGGTGGCCAATCAATGACTCAATTTCTTGTATGAACGATGGGTCAAGTAAACCCTATCGTTTTGAGGGTTTACGAATTGCTCAATTGGAAAAAATTTCTCATCAGAAAACACAATGTTCGGAAATTGACCGCTTTCGGCCAAGCGAAGCAACTCCTTCGCTCTCTGAAGTCTAACTTGTTGCTGCTCCGGTGTGAGGTCATGCGCCTTTTGGATCTTGTAAGGCTTGACCTGGAGATCATTTTTCAGTATGCGGCAGCTGCGGTTGGATATTTTCAGTTCTTTTGCCATTTTATTGGCACTTTGTCGGGGATTTCGCTCAAGTCGCTTCTTGACTTTTTCAACCATCTCACGTGACGTTGCAGTCTTTTGATGACCACCTCCATGACGTTTTGCGATGCTGCCAGTATTATTGTAACGAGTTATGGTGCGATAAACGAAAACTTTATTCACTTCAAGGTGTTTGAGCTCATGAACAATCGCTGGTTGTGATTTTCCAGCTAAATATAAAGCAATTACACTACTACGTTTGAAATCCATCAATGATTTCTTTTTTTCGCATTCACTTTTGGCAAAATGGTTTTGTGTGCTTGTAAACAATACTTCGAACTATCATTTAGCAACTTTGACGCACAGCTGAGGCCCTTGCGATAGCTGCGCGAGCGGTCTGAAGTTGGTTACACTTCGAGTGCCGAACCCGGTATAATTCAACGACAGTTATTTCACGATGAAAACATTACTTTCGATAACAATGAAATTCACTACTTATGCAATTTTTTGTAAAAGGCTATGAATTAATACAATATTTCTATAATATGATAAATTTTCAATGCCACATGGAGTCAGCAAGTTAATTTATTAAATAAATTTACCAGCGTTACGCCTGTGGCAGATTAATATTCAGTGAGATCATTTAAGTTGATCGTTTTGATCAATTTTTATGCACCCTCGCTGAAATTGAGCTTCATGAGAGTTGACTTTATAATTTTCTTAATTTAAAAAGTCGTAGTTTAGAAGCTTACACCAAATAATAGTATATTGTGTGGCAAGGGGTGAAACAAGACGATTTCTGACTAGGGCGAGAATTGGCAGTCCTCGCTTCCCTCGGAAATTGTCTTTGTTTCATCCCGTGCCACACACTATATTTTTCATATCACATGCATTGAAACATCGAGTTCTGATCTCTGTAGCCAGTCGAAGTAATACCATTTTAGACCAATGCAACTGTCTCTCAGACACATTCTGACAGACTTGAAATAATGACATTTGTTTCTGCCCTAGGGCAACTGACAGTTGCATTGGTCTGAAATTATTTTGTTTCAACTAGCAAAACAGGGATCAAAACTAGCTGTTGCAATGCATGTGATATGAAAAATTCATTTTTTCATTAACAATTATTCATAATCAGTATTTTTTTTAGGTCGTAGTAAAATTAATGCTAAAAATTCAGCTGCCGAAGCTGCTCTGAAACATTATGTAAAAGCAAATAAATTGGCAGATATGAAGAAAGATGATGAAGGTAATGAAAAAATGGATGTTTCTGAAGATGAAACAAATCAATCTCCTCTACCATGGCAACACGTTGCTTCGTTTGCACTCTATAAACTTTTCTGTTCCTGGGGAGAAGATCCTAATGTTGTTAAGGTTAAATTTGTTTTTTTTTCTTTTAATTTTTATAATAACTTTATTTTAATTTCAGAACCAAAGTCCTAACACTAGTATTGCTAGTACAACAGTCCAGCAACATGAAAACAAACCTGCAAAGAAAATGCCAGAAAATCCTGAAACAATAAATCCATTGATGCTTATTAATCAAATGTTGCCAGGAGCCGCTTTTGAAGAAATTGGAAGAACTGGAACACCTCCAAATGTAACTTTTTCCTTCAGGTGCAATGTTAATGGACAGTCATTTGTTGGAACAGGTAATAACTGATTTAAATATAAAAAAAAATTGTTAATTTGTGACCATCCACTTCAATCTTGCTTACTCGAGTTTCCATTTCGCACTCTGGATCGTATTTAAATACATATGAACTATCAAGTCTTCCAAAACAATCTCATGGGCAATACGAACACTCATTGTCATTTCTTTGCCTGCGAATGGGACATGGAAGCACTCCCGGAGATTTCTTACCATTTTTCCTTTGATGTTGTTCATTTTGTCCCTCATTGACAAAGTGACAAAATGAAATCTCATTTTATCACTTTTTGATAAATGTAATGGTTACCTCCATAGAAACAAACAAGAATGGCTTTGACACTATCTAGCAGAAATAGGCCGACGTTAAATAATAACCAAGTAAAATAATTTCAAAATGAAAATGAAGCTGCATTACAAAAACGCAGTGGTTTATTAGGTTAGGTTTTATATTTTATTGTCAAATGTGATTGTTGTGACATGCAATAAATGCAGTTAAATTGTTTAGTTTATTAGGTTTTAAGTGTTCTTGTATCCAGATATGTGTTATTTCTTTTTTAATAATAGATTTAGAAATTTTTAACATAATTTTTAGAATTGCATTAATTGTAGGTGATACATTCAATTCGTTTCCTTTATTAGAGCGAACAGTAAAGAAAAACAAAGAAGAAACTTTTGCTAATCTTTTTAAATTTAAAAGCAGAACCATTAGCTGGGCAAGAAAAAAAGGTCTTAATAAATATATAAATGAATGTTTAGAGTACGTCGAAATAGATATGAAATGTGTGAAAGCAGGGACATATGTATCGTCTTCAAAAGGACGTCGACCAAAACAAAGCTCTTTTAAAGCCGTGTCTCGTGCATTTTAAAGTTGGGGCTAGTGAAGATGGCACCAAAAGACAATTTCAAAAATAAGGGTGATGGGTGAAGAGGATTCTACAATCTGTTTTTCACTCACTATCACGACCCTGAATATATTTTTCTCTTAGATATTTTGTTCACGAAAAAGTAAAGTTCAGTTGAGTAAGAGCAAATTTCATATATATGAAAAATTTTTCTTTATCTTTTTGCTTTCTCATATAAGATCATAGGTCATACTAAACGGGTCCTTTACTCTATTAGATATAATAACTAGCACAATAGGTACCAATCATTACTATTTTTCATAAAGACTGATATAGCTGTAATAAAAGTTTTCTTCTATATCAAGACTATAACTTCTTTAAAACATTATTTATTTCTTTCTTACATGTAACAGAATTAGTTTATTGTTTGAACTTTCCAGTTATTAAATAAAAAATGTTTATTTCTATTTATTTCAATTATTTCCCCTAGTTATCATACATCGGTTGAATTATTTAAAGTTCACACAAAACTTAAAAAATAATTTAAAATTTTTTAGGTGAGACGTTTGGATAAATGAACCCAAGACTTGAGTGCTATATAGATACTAACAGCCTATACCCTCGACAACCTGCTGTTGTAATTGTCTATCTCTGCTTTCATGCATTTCATATCTATTTCGACGTATCTAAACATTCATTTATATATTTTTTAAGACCTTTTTTTCTTGCCCCGCTAATGGTGCTGCTTTTAAATTTAAAAAGATTAGCAAAAGTTTCTTCTTCGTATTTCTTTACTGCTCGCTCAAATAAAGGAAACTAATCGAATGTATCATCTACATTTAATGCGATTCTAAAAATTATGTTAAAAATGTCTAAATCTATTATTAAAAAAGAAATAACACACCTGGATACAAGAACACTTAAAACCTAATAAACTAAACAATTTAACTGCATTTATTGCATGTCACAACAATCACATTTGACAATAAAATATAAAACTTAACATAATAAATGTCATGAAATATAATATTTAGACGTAATGCTAGATTGCCATCCGTCTTCGGACGTACAAATTGAAATACCTACGTCCGACGTATAAATAGGTTGACGTACGTCGGACGTACAAATAGCCACTACGTTACTAAAAGTGTTTTTTGCACACGAAACTTCACACCTAGTGCAAAAAACACGTTCATTTTGCAACTATACCCTGGCCGCTGAAAAGATGGAATTCAAAGATTCTTAATCAGTGAATACGGGCATCTGAACGGCTTAATCTTACGATGTAACGCCTTCTAAACTGCAGTAAACTAAGGACAGATTAGACTGTACTCATACCAAAGATGATATAAACTGTGGGCTGAAATAAGGAGTACATTTGTCTCGTGATCATTCCATCTTTTCGAGGGCCAGACTATAGTTATATAAATAGCTATATGATCCACGGTAGTGAGTTATCGTTCGCCCTTTTTTTTTAAATAGTATTTTTGTTTTTAGGTCCAAATAAAAAAGCTGCAAAGAAACAAGCTGCATATGGGGCATGTCACAAAATTTTAGAAATTAGTTATCCACCTAATGTATATGTTGCTAGTTATTAATTAAGTTTATAAGAAGTATTGGGCACTATGTTAATTTCATCTCAGATTCTTTTTAGTTTTTAACGTTTTTTTTATTTAATTGTGACGTGTATTATGTGTGTGAAAAATAGAATAAATTATATTATTTTTATTTAGTTAGTAATAAAATAAAGTCATTTTTATTTTATATATTTTCTTTCTATTTATGAATTACGATTCTAACAAAATTGAAGTTCGGATTGATAAATTTTTTCTACTACTTCACTTATTTCTACTTCTTTGGCCACTCCAAGTAGAGCTAGATTCAAAATTTCATCCGATATCCTAAAACCAAAATATATAAATCATTGTTACCACCAAAAAATAATAGAAATCTTGTATCTCAACATGGTTTTGTATTAAAAAAATCTACAGGATTTACAGTTACGTAATTAACATACAAATGATACTCTTCAAAACTGAAACAAATTGGGTACAAAGCAGAGAAAAGTTTTTTTAAAAAACATTTTAACTGACCAGCGCAATGGAAGTCATACTCGGTCTCACCCCCCTTGATATATTTGTTAAGGAGGTCGCATTGATGACCATGTTACGCTTTCGCACGGTTGGTATCGAACCCACTGTAGGGACTGGCACCTATAGAGATAGTCTGTGGAGGGAATCGATAAAAGTGATACCACTCTTACAGGCAGTCTCTGATGCCGTCGCACTAAGATTTGTCTTTGACAAACCCTACAAAATATTAACAAACAAGACAGCAGACCCCAACGTAGTGAACGCTCGGAGCGTATATACGGTTGGATCAAAAACAAAACAAGGTGTGGGATGTGGAATTTACTCTAGATCCTTAAGCCTAAAAATAAAATGGGCTATGGATGGCTTGTCAAGTGTGGTTCAGTCAGAACTCACAGGCATAACCATAGCTGCAAAAGAATTAATCAATAGGAACATCACAGGCAGGAATATAAATATATATACAGGCTGCCGACAAGCACTACTGACCTTGAACAGACCACGTTTCACTTCAAGTTTAGTACTAGAATGTCACCAATCTCTAACTGAGGTCAGCCAGAATAACGTGGTCACTCTCAACTGGATCAAAGGACATGGGAATTCTAAAGGCAACCGCATTGCGAACAATTAAGCAAAGAGGGCTGCGGGCTACAAATATGTTAGCCCTCGCCCATCTACCAAGCTAACATTGTCCGCAGTCGTGGACCTTATTAAACAGCACTCTCACCAAAAATTTATACAGTGCTGGGATGAAACTACGAACTGTAGACTGGCCAGAGAGTTATTACCTCATCCTGGCGAGGAAACAGCAAAAAATTTAAGGCATTGACCAGACAAAATTTTCCGAACAGCTGTGGGAATCTTGACAGGTCACTGCCAATTGCGACAACATCTCTTTAGGATGAAACTAATAGAATCGACGCTATGCAGAGGCTGCGAACAAGAAGAGGAAACAGTAGAACACATTATGTATGACTGCTCTGCTTTTTCTGAAATCAGAAGATTCGTGTTGGGCGAGTATTGGCTTACACCAGCCGATGTCAGGGAGATCCCCCTCGGGAGCCTCATCACCTATTTTAAATCAATAGGCCTGGTGACATCCTGAGGTGAGGATATCCCTACATACGGGAGGATGCACAATGGGTCATATGTGGCCTCAGTGCTGGCTGAGCACTAGCTCGCCCCTCCCAAATTTCCAGATCCAGAACTGTCTAGGGTACAGATATTTAGATTTATATTGGAAATACTTATGATATAAAACGTTCTTTGGAATGCTCGTATGGAGTCTTCCAAGATCATTTAAGATTCAGAGCACTATTTTAGATATTTGTCATCGACCAACTGCATTCTAAAAGATCTTCTTAAGATTAACTTTTTAGGAAAAAATCAAGAAACTTTCTGGATATAGTCTTCGAAGAAAGTTGCAAGGTTAAATTGTTCCAAAAATCTCCAAAATAATATTGCTGAAGAAAGTTTACTACTGAGAATGCAGAATTTTAGATTTTTAACTTTCTCTAGATTACAAAGCTGTGATTCAAATCTTATAAGTAAGTTCCTCTAAAGTTTATTCACTACAACAGTCTCAAAAATGCATTCTGTAAAATAAGGAGCATAAAGATCTTAACATTTTTTTGAAAGATCTCTTTGAAACAGCTCCTTTATCCTTTATAGCTAGCTCATCCACTACTGCTTAAAGATATTGGTGTAAAGCTCTTTTAACATGTCTAGGATGCAGAGGTTCTTTGGAAGATTCTTAGTGGGTCTTCTAAGATCATTAAAGATTCAGAGCACTATTTTAGATATCCGTCATCGAACATTGAAGTCTAGAATAGGATTCCTTTAACTCTTTGGATCAAATCAACTAATTTTCTGGATACACAGTCTAGATGTTCAAAGGAAGTTGTATTGTTAAATTATTCAGAAAATAGTACTGCTGAAGAAAGTTTCTTTAAAACTTCTAGCAGTTTACTACTGAGAAAGCAGAGTTTTAGATTTATCTTTAACGTTCTCTAGGTTACAAAGCTGTGATACAAGTCTTATTGGAAGTTCCTCTAAAGTTCATTCACCGCAGCTGTCTCAACAAATGCATTCTGTAAAATACGGAACACAAAGATCTTGAAATTTTTTTTTTGAAATATCTCCTTTGTCCTTTATAGCTAGCTCATCCACTACTGCTTAAAGATTGGAGTAAAGGCTCCTGTAACAAGTCTAGATATGCAGAGGTTCTTTGGAAGACTCATAGGTTTTCTAAGATAATTCAAGATTCAGAACAGTATTTTAGATATCCGTCATCGACCATTGAAGTCTAACAGAGGAATCATTTAGGATTCCTTTAACTCTAGATCAAATCAACAAACTTTCTGGATACACAGTCTTAATATAGATGTTGGAAGGAAATTGTATTGTTAAATTATTCCGAAAATAGTACTGCTGAAGAAAGTTTCTTTAAAAATCCTAGCAGTGTACTATTGAGAATGTAACGTTCTCTAGGTTACAAAGTTTTACATAGTTTCGTATCTGTAAGTTCCTCTAAAGTACATTCACCACAGCAGTCTCACAAATACATACTGAGCATAAAGATCTTTAGGTTTTTTGAACATCTCTTTGAAAGTCCTTAATAGCTCATCCACCACTGCCTAAAGATATAGTTCAATTTGTTTTTTTGAAATTACATTTGTAATCTATGGTCAAATATGTAATATCAAGAGGTCGTGCGTTAATTTTTTTCCAGGACACTCAAAGCAAGTTGTGGAAGGAAAACTAGATCCACAATTTTTAAAACTAGGTCCTACACCCAATTAACAAAAGTTTCAACAGGACTGATAACAAAAGTGGAAAGTTAAAACTGTATTTTGTAATTTCATTATCAAAATTCTAACGCGCCTCACTTCAGAAAATTTTTTTGTGAAATTTAATAGAAGCGAAGCTTTTAATCATAACTGGTGTACTCGAAAATGAACTGTAAATTTCCGTTTTAGAGATTTTTTCTTGTAACACCAACATCAAAAACTTCACTTTGAAAACATTAACAATATTTACTTATTCATTAGCATCCAAGGTAATATTTTGGTGGTCCTCTTGTACATAGGATTTCTTTTACAATGTTTACTGAAATCTATTTTATATTGTATAATATTGACAGCGTAATCTTTTGGAAGCATTTGCAGACATTTTGACGACTTCGAAGATCTTTTCACACTAAGAGAAGTTGATGGTCTTTGATGATTGTTTTTATTTTCTTTATCAGAGTCTGTTTTATTTTCATTACGGACATTTTTAATTTCTTCATTGTCATCGGTTTCTATAATGGAATTGTCATCCTGAATGCAAATTAGTTTTGCATTTTTTACTCCTGTCACTGTTACTGTTGGTCTAAAAAAAAATAAAATAAAAATCAATACAAATTTGATCAAATTATAAGAAGTTTACTAAACGGAAAAATGAAGCAGAAAACGGTTGGAACTGTGGGGCATGTAAGAAGCTCATGTAAACGGTCCAGAGTCACTTCCAACCAAGATAACATCCAGCAGGAAAACTAGAACCTTTTTTTATTGAGGATGTCCTCGTAGGTATAGACCTAAATACAAATGTACCGAGAACATCTATTGGGGCAGAAGAGACAATTTATTAATTTGGGATTTAAAGGCCCCTAAGTTAGGACGAGTGGGGAAGACGTGGGAAGGCAAGGAGTTCCACAATCTGGAGAACCTGGGAATGAAGGAACGATCGAATCGATTTGTTCTCGATGTCTAGCATTGAACAGTATAAGGGTGCATGGAGTTGGCACTTCGCGTTGCTCTGGCTGGTCTGACAAGTGAAGGCATTATAGAGCCGAGTTCTTCTGAGCAAAATCCGTTTATGTATCGGTAAAACAAGGAAAGATCAGACACAGCTCTTCGGTGGGACAATAGGGTTAGGTTTTTGGTGATACTGGTGTCGTTTATTAGTCGAACTGCTCTTCTCTGTATTGCATCAAGAACTCCGAGCCTTGACGGAGCAGCCGGGCCCCATACATGCGAGCAGTATTCAAGATTATTAGGTAGTATTTGTGCTTTGTAAAGAGTAGCTAAGTTGGATGGAGAAAAATATTTCCGTGCTCTAAACAGAAAGCCTAAGTTCTTTCTTGTTGCAGTTGCTATGAATTCGTTCCATAGTAAGTCCTGGAAGATCGTTATACCAACCAGCGTAATGGAGTCGCCCGCTACCAGTGTCTGATCGTTGATTGTAATGGATGAGTCGCATGTTTGCCTCTTGTTGGATAGGCAACATGTGTTTGTCTTGGAAGCGTTGAAATTAACAAGATTCTTTCTTCCCCACTCGTCTACAAATCTTGATTGAGAGAAGCCGTTGTGGATTTTTTGTTCTCTTCCAGAATATCTAGAGGTATGGGACGGTTGTGCACTTTGCTATAGTGTAGGTTGCTATCATCTGCAAAACCATGTATCGGGTTATTAGTGGCTTCTAGTAGATCATTAATGTGTAAAATGAATAGAGTAGGAGCTAGAGCCAATCCTTGGGGAACTCCAGCATTGATCTTGTAGATGTTGGAAGAATGTCCATCTACAGCAACTTGGATGTGCCTGTTGGAGAGAAAGTTGGATATCCATCTGCAAAGGTTTTGCGAGAGACCGTATGAAGGCAGTTTGTTCAAAAGAGCTGCATGCCACACTTGATCAAATGCTTTTGAGATGTCTAGTGATACTATTTCAGTCTCCCCATAGCGGTAGATGGTATCACTCCAGACATAAGTTACATATGCTAGTAGATCGGCGGTTGACCTTTGTTGGCGAAAACCAAATTGCCTGTCACTTAAAAGGTAGCTCAGGTTCTCGTGATTGACGTATTTCTTCATAGTTTTGCTAATAACAGATAGAAGAGCTATCGGTCTGTAGTTAGAAAGCTGGGTTTTACAGCCTTTCTTGGGGACTGGTTGTACTCGAGCAGTTTTCCAGGATTCTGGAAAAATACCAGTATCATATGATAGTTGAAATAGCTTAGGGAAAACTGGCGCTAGTTCAGGAGCACAAGCTTTTAAGAGTAAAACAGGTATTTCATCAAGACCGCTTGCATTGTTGGTATTTAGAGTAGCAAGGACTCTCTGCACACGCTTAACCCTAAATATAATATATTTTGTGTGAGGAGCCCGTGGAATAGAAGGTAGTTCCATGTTTCCTGGTGGGTTAAGTGTCGAGTTTGAAGAGAAAATTTTGGCAAAGAGTTCTGCCTTTTCTATGGAGGACGTAACTATTAAGGCATTTTCTGATGTGAGTGGAGGGAACGAACCATTTGTAAAATTGTCGTTGATATGTTTGGCGAGAGTCCAAAAGGACCGGCTTCCATTAGGGTTTGACATTACTTTCTCTCTCATTCGAGCGTCAAAGAGACTTTTGGAATTGGAAATAGTGGTGTTGTATCTGTTTCTAGCGTTTATATCATTATTAAACCATGGCTTCTGTTTGGCTTTCAAGCATTTGGTAA
The DNA here is from genome assembly GCA_964028335.1 of Altica lythri. Lineage (NCBI taxonomy): Eukaryota > Metazoa > Arthropoda > Insecta > Coleoptera > Chrysomelidae > Altica > Altica lythri. The sequence goes on from OZ034805.1 coordinate 71,417,892, forward strand.
AGTGAGGAATGTAAGCTTCCATGGCACACTGAATGATTTCAGTTGTACTGTTGCAAACTGCCGATGGATCTTCGTTAATAAAGCAGACTGGATTCCAGGGAAAAGTTGCAAAGTAGTCTCGAAGGCCTTCCCAATCTGCTTTTTTTAAGTTCCAAAAAGTTCTGTTGGGTGAGATTCGATTGGACATATGACTTCTACTACAGCATGATCAGAGTTACCTAGGGGAGACAGAACATTTACATTATATTGCTCAGGGTGAGTGGTCAGAAAAAGATCCAGAGTATTAGAACTGTGATTGGCAGTTTTGGGAAAGTAAGTGGGCTTGTCGATTAGTTGGGACAGCCCATGGCTAATTGCAAACTCTTCAGTAAGCCTGCCTTCTGTGTCCGTTTTGTTGGACATGAGCCACTTTTCGTGGTGAACATTAAAGTCCCCAAGCACAATTATCTCAGCAGAAGGCCCAGAAGGGTACTCACTATTAAAGTAGTCGATCTTTTGTGATAAATAGTCTAGTAGTTCGTCGCAATTAAAGTCTGATGGCCGATAAATACAACATATAAATTTGCTAGAGGCTTTTAGTGTTAATTTGAGCCAAAGGATGTTGTCCTGTTGTTTTCTAGTGCAGGTAGTCTAGAGCAGGAAAGTATGCTTCTTACGTAAACACATACACCATGGTGCCGTTTAAAGTTGTGGTAAAGTTCGTAGTCTGTTTTGCGTTTTGGTTTCTGGGTAAGATTGGCTGAACTAGAGGTTGATCTACTAGTATACTGATCGATGGCTATGTTATTTCCATCTTGACTTCCCCGAGATTGTCCCCCCCCCCCAATCCGAATGGGGAACTATTTTACTTCCGGAACATTTAACCTCTGGAGAACTTATCATGGTATATTCTAGAAAAGGGTTTAAGAGAAAGAAGTGGATTGGAGGGAAACGGAAAGGTGAGAAGGGAAGGGAAAGAACCGACTTACAACTCAAATGGGGAAATATGTTTAGAACATTTCACCCCATCTTAACGAGTTGCAGGGTGGTACCTTCTCGGGCGATGGAAAGTTCCATCTACCACCTCATATACCGATAGCATTTTTGAAATGACGCAATGATCGTGTTCACATCGTTGGAGAAGTAATTGGCAGAAACTTCAGGACCAGATTTTTCGCTAGTATTATATAAACAGAAACGAAGCGTCTACCAGTTAGTCAAGGCTTTGTTCAGATAAATTAGTGTTATAGTTGTATAAATAAATTAAATTAGTTTAAACATTACAATATTCATTATTTTAAATGACCTATATTTAAATTTGTTATTTTTAAGTAAATAATATTAATTGCGAGTTTATATATGTTCCTCTATGAAAGGTGCGCTAATATATGCGTCATCCGATGAATGGGTTATTTGTTTTTTAATTGGTTTTACGGGTTTTACCAGTAATTTTCAATCCAATCACGTGCTAGAATAGAATTCAAGTGATGAAAAATTAAAATTAAAAATTCTATCAAGCAACTTTGCTAGTAATACCTAGAACCATAGAAGAAGCTGTTATTGTTGCAACAAACAACTATTTTTAAATTATGACACGGTCTACATTTAAGGAACAATTGCAACTTATTAGCAATACACAATAATCATAAATGAGACGAGTAATTTGTTTTATAAAACACTTTTGACAATTACGTACCAACATCGCAGTAACAATTTTTTTTGTCTAAAAAAATAAAAACATCTCATCATAGTGTAATATTAAATATATAACAAAAATGGTAAGTAGTAGTTTTTAACTTTTATATATTTTAAATATCTAATAATAATTGTAATTTAATAAAATGGCAAGACCTTGATTCTTGGGCGTGAGAATTTAAATACTATACATTATATAAATCTGTATTTATATATATATAAATTTTTTAACTAATACTATTAATATTAAGTTTTCAATTACTTTATAAATATTTTTTATTTTTTTTAAGGGAGCCTCTTGCTGTAAAAAAGATGATGTAAGTAGGTACATTTAATATTTTTAATAAGCTACTTCCCGGACTCTTTTCAGTCCAAGGTCTTTTGCTTATACGTAATATAGATTTTTTATACTTTTACTATATTTGGTTCATTTATTAACTATAAATATTTTATTTAAATCAATTAAAAGTTTCATACTATCGCATATTTCCAGTCTTTCAAATAATAAAAACTTTTTGCAATATATTTTACCGTTTAAAAGATATACGAGGAAACGTAAAAAACTTTTTTGTACCACTCTAAAAATTAAAACAAAAAATGTTTCTCTGTCTCTCCCTTAAATTTTCAATATTTCCACTTTTCCAATTTTCATGAAAATTTGTACAAGCATAGAAAAAACTCCACTCTTTCAAATAATAAAAACACTTTTTCGATACATTTTATCGTTTACAACGATATACGAGGAAACGTAAGCAACTTTTTTTTACAACTTTAAAAATTAAAACAAAAAACCTTTTCTGTCTCTCCCTTAAATTTTCAATATTAACACTTTTCCAATTTTCATGAAAATTTGTACAAGCATAAATTAAAATTCACTATTTTCAATGAAAAATTTAGTTTTTTAATTCATTTTACCGTTTAACAGATATACGAGGTAAAGTAAGAAAGTTGTTTTACCACTCAACCAAAAAACCTTCTCTGTCTCTCCTTTAAATTTTTAATATTTCCACTTTTCCAATTTTCATGAAAACTTGGAAATTCATAGAAAAAACTAAACTCTTTCAAATAATAAAAACCCTTTTTCGATACATTTTATCGTTTAAAAGATATACGAGGAAACGTAAGCAACTTTTTTTACCACTCTAAAAATTAAAACAAAAAACCATCTCTGTCTCTCCCTTAAATTTTCAATATTTCCACTTTTCCAATTTTCATGAAAATTTGTAAAATTATAAAATAAACTTTATTTTTTCGAAAGACAAAATTAGTTTTTTGATACCTTTCAATGTTTAACAGATATACCAGTTAAAGTAAAAAAGTTGTTTTCCCACTCAACCAAAAAACCTTTGTCTCTTTTTTAATATTTCCACTTTTCCAATTTTCATGAAAATTTGTTAAATTATACAAAAAACACTACTCTTTCAAATAAAAAAAACCATTTTTCGATACATTTTACCGTTTAAAAAATATACGAGAAAACGTAAGCAACTTTTTTTTACTACTCAAAAATCAAAACAACAAACCTTCTCTGTCTCTCCCTTAAATTTTCAATATTTCCATTTTTCCGATTTTCATGAAAATTTGTACAAACATAAAAAAAACTTCACTCTTTCAAATAATAAAAACCCTTTTTCGATACATTTTATCGTTTAAAAGATATACGAGGAAACGTAAGCAACTTTTTTTACCACTCTAAAAATTAAAACAAAAAACCATCTCTGTCTCTCCCTTAAATTTTCAATATTTCCACTTTTCCAATTTTCATGAAAATTTGTAAAATTATAAAATAAACTTTATTTTTTCGAAAGAAAAAATTAGTTTTTTGATACCTTTTAATGTTTAACAGATATACCAGGTAAAGTAAAAAAGTTGTTTTCCCACTCAACCAAAAAACCTTTGTCTCTTTTTTAATATTTCCACTTTTCCAATTTTCATGAAAATTCGTTAAATTATACAAAAAACACTACTCTTTCAAATAATAAAAACCATTTTTCGATACATTTTACCGTTTAAAAAATATACGAGAAAACGTAAGCAACTTTTTTTTACTACTCAAAAATCAAAACAACAAACCTTCTCTGTCTCTCCCTTAAATTTTCTTCCATTTTTCCGATTTTCATGAAAATTTGTACAAGCATAGAAAAAGCTCCTTTATTTTCAATGAAAAATTTAGTTTGTCGATACCTTTTACTGTTTAACAGATTACGAGGTAAAGTAAGAAAGTTGTTTTACCACTCAACCAAAAAACCTTCTCTGTCTCTCCCTTAAATTTTCAATATTTCCACTTTTCCAATTTTCATGAAAATTTGTAAAATTATAAAATAAACTTTATTTTTTCGAAAGAAAAAATTAGTTTTTTGATACCTTTCAATGTTTAACAGATATACCAGTTAAAGTAAAAAAGTTGTTTTCCCACTCAACCAAAAAACCTTTGTCTCTTTTTTAATATTTCCACTTTTCCAATTTTCATGAAAATTTGTTAAATTATACAAAAAACACTACTCTTTCAAATAATAAAAACCATTTTTCGATACATTTTACCGTTTAAAAAATATACGAGAAAACGTAAGCAACTTTTTTTTACTACTCAAAAATCAAAACAACAAACCTTCTCTGTCTCTCCCTTAAATTTTCAATATTTCCATTTTTCCGATTTTCATGAAAATTTGTACAAACATAAAAAAAACTTCACTCTTTCAAATAATAAAAACCCTTTTTCGATACATTTTATCGTTTAAAAGATATACGAGGAAACGTAAGCAACTTTTTTTACCACTCTAAAAATTAAAACAAAAAACCATCTCTGTCTCTCCCTTAAATTTTCAATATTTCCACTTTTCCAATTTTCATGAAAATTTGTAAAATTATAAAATAAACTTTATTTTTTCGAAAGAAAAAATTAGTTTTTTGATACCTTTTAATGTTTAACAGATATACCAGGTAAAGTAAAAAAGTTGTTTTCCCACTCAACCAAAAAACCTTTGTCTCTTTTTTAATATTTCCACTTTTCCAATTTTCATGAAAATTTGTTAAATTATACAAAAAACACTACTCTTTCAAATAAAAAAAAAACATTTTTCGATACATTTTACCGTTTAAAAAATATACGAGAAAACGTAAGCAACTTTTTTTTACTCAAAAATCAAAACAACAAACCTTCTCTGTCTCTCCCTTAAATTTTCAATATTTCGATTTTTCCGATTTTCATGAAAATTTGTACAAACATAAAAAAAACTTCACTCTTTCAAATAATAAAAACCCTTTTTTGATACATTTTATCGTTTAAAAGATATACGAGGAAACGTAAGCAACTTTTTTTACCACTCTAAAAATTAAAACAAAAAACCATCTCTGTCTCTCCCTTAAATTTTCAATATTTCCACTTTTCCAATTTTCATGAAAATTTGTAAAATTATAAAATAAACTTTATTTTTTCGAAAGAAAAAATTAGTTTTTTGATACCTTTTAATGTTTAACAGATATACCAGGTAAAGTAAAAAAGTTGTTTTCCCACTCAACCAAAATACCTTTGTCTCTTTTTTAATATTTCCACTTTTCCAATTTTCATGAAAATTTGTTAAATTATACAAAAACACTACTCTTTCAAATAAAAAAAAACCATTTTTCGATACATTTTACCGTTTAAAAAATATACGAGAAAACGTAAGCAACTTTTTTTTACTACTCAAAAATCAAAACAACAAACCTTCTCTGTCTCTCCCTTAAATTTTCAATATTTCCATTTTTCCGATTTTCATGAAAATTTGTACAAACATAAAAAAAACTTCACTCTTTCAAATAATAAAAACCCTTTTTCGATACATTTTATCGTTTAAAAGATATACGAGGAAACGTAAGCAACTTTTTTTTACCACACTAAAAATGAAAACAAAAAACTTTCCTTGTCTCTCCCTTAAATTTTCAATATTTCCACTTTTCCAATTTTCATGAAAATTTGTAAAATTATAAAATAAACTTTATTTTTTCGAAAGAAAAAATTAGTTTTTTGATACCTTTCAATGTTTAACAGATATACCAGTTAAAGTAAAAAAGTTGTTTTCCCACTCAACCAAAAAACCTTTGTCTCTTTTTTAATATTTCCACTTTTCCAATTTTCATGAAAATTTGTTAAATTATACAAAAAACACTACTCTTTCAAATAAAAAAAACCATTTTTCGATACATTTTACCGTTTAAAAAATATACGAGAAAACGTAAGCAACTTTTTTTTACTACTCAAAAATCAAAACAACAAACCTTCTCTGTCTCTCCCTTAAATTTTCTTCCATTTTTCCGATTTTCATGAAAATTTGTACAAGCATAGAAAAAACTCCTTTATTTTCAATGAAAAATTTAGTTTGTCGATACCTTTTACTGTTTAACAGATTACGAGGTAAAGTAAGAAAGTTGTTTTACCACTCAACCAAAAAACCTTCTCTGTCTCTCCTTTAAATTTTTAATATTTCCACTTTTCCAATTTTCATGAAAATTTGTACAAACATAAAAAAACTTCACTCTTTCAAAAAATAAAAACCCTTTTTCGATACATTTTATTGTTTAAAAGATATACGAGGAAACGTAAGCAACTTTTTTTTACCACTCTAAAAATTAAAACAAAAAAAGTTTCTCTGTCTCTCCCTTAAATTTTCAATATTTCCACTCTTCTAATTTTAATGAAAATTTGTAAAAGAATAGAAAAAACTCTACTCTTTCTAATGAAAAATTTAGTTTGTCGATACCTTTTACCGTTTAACAGATATACGAGGTAAAGTAAGAAAGTTGTTTTACCGCTCAACCAAAATACCTCTGTCTCTTCTTTAAATTTTTAATATTTCCACTTTTCCAATTTTCATGAAAATTTGTAAAATCATAGAAAAAACTCCACTCTTTAAAATCATAAAAACCCTTTTTTGATACATTTTATCGTTTAAAAGATATACGAGGAAACGTAAGCAACTTTTTTTTACAACTTTAAAAATTAAAACAAAAAGCCTCTGTCTCTCCCTTAAATTTTCAGTATTTCCATTTTTCCAATTTTCATGAAAATTTGTAAAATTATAAAATAAACTTCACTTTTTCGAAAGAAAAAATTAGTTTTTCGATACCATTCATCGTTTAACACATATACGAGGTAAAGTAAAAAGTTGTTTTACCACTCAACCAAAAAACCTTCTCTGTCTCTCCTTTAAATTTTTAATATTTACACTTTTTCAATTTTCATGAAAATGAGTAAAATTATAGAAACAGCTCCACTCTTGCAAATAATAAAAACCCTTTTTCGATACATTTTATCGTTTAAAAGATATACGAGGAAGCGTAAGCAACTTTTTTTTACCACTCTAAAAATTAAAACAAGAAACCTTCTCTGTCTCTCCGTTAAATTTTCAATATTTCCACTTTTCCAATTTTCATAAAAAATTGTATAATCTTAGAAAAAACTCCATTCTTTCCAAAGAAAAAATTAATTTTTTGATACCTATTTCCGAACAAAAGATATACGAAAAATATTAATGGGTCGAAACAAGATTTAGATCTTTCGTTATTTTGACTTTGAATGACACAAGCATACTTATTAGTACGGGCGCCAGGTACGTTTTCGTTAGATTTGTAGGGTCATGGCAATTTTTCAAGTTTGTCAAGAACTTCTTACAATTTTCAACACTTTTTTACGCTTTTCAAGATATCTTTGATATATTTGTTGACATATTTCTACCATTTTCAACCATTTTTCAAGAGTGTGATCAATTTTTTACGATTTACAACAACTTTGTAAGATTTTCAAAGCTTAATTAAGATTTTCAACAAAACTATTTTATTAGTAAATTTTTCATCATATTAACCTTTTTTTAAGATTACTAAAATTTTTCTCGATGTTTAACGTTTTTAACAAAAAATGGAGGTTGGATTTGTGGCGCCTTCTAAGCGGCTGTATACAAAACTAAAAAGACAATTCCCTTTTAGCACCCTTGTAAGTCAAAATATTTGGTCATTAAGTGGGAAGTACAGTTATTTACAACAAATTTGCACTAAATTGAGAATATCTCTGGTTCTACTAGTTGGATTTTAATTTTTTTAAATTTACTTCATTTGTTTTTTCATAAGGAATTAAAATAATTTGGAAAAAATGCATATCTTTCTTAGTTTTAAAGTTGCAGCCATTTAAACAATTAAATTGTTAACAACAAATGTTCTGAAAAACACTATACTGCCTACAAAACGTACTTGACGCCCGTACTATATTATTTAAAAAATATTTTCAACTCACAGTTAAATTAGTAAAGCCTCATTTCTTTATTTAAAATCCATATAAAATATCGGTATCTACAGGGTGTCCCAGAATTAACTACGGAAACTTCGTATACGTATTCCTTGATGACAAATAAGTAGGGTCTTTCCTATAAAAAAAATTTTTTTAGAGACTCCTGTCAGAGTTATAACCCTTTAAAGACGGGTGGTAAAATACGGTTTTAATTTAATATCTTCTGATTGGTCCAAGATAAAAAATTAAAAATTTGGGTGAACATCATTTTTATAAAGACGCATTTCTCCTGCCACTTTTCACCTGCCCTACCCTAAAGGTGCAAATCAAGGAACCCCTCTTAATATTTTTTTTGTAACTTTCTTAGCAATTAATATTTGCAATAACAAAAAATTATTTTAGGAAGTTTTGATTATTTAGAAACTTTTTTGTTCCTTGTCGTTTTTTGCGAAATCGTTTCGGTTTGGAGTAAAAAAATAAAAAGTAGGACCATGTCAATTGAGTATCGTGTATCGCGATCAAGTAGCGCACATTTGCAAAGTAGGTTATAACTCTGACAGGAGTCTCTAAAAAATTTTTTTTATAGGAAAGACCCTACTTATTTGTCATCAAGGAATACGTATACGAAGTTTCCGTAGTTAATTCTGGGACACCCTGTATATCTTATAATTTCCATTTTTTAGATAATATATTAATTTGTACTTAATAGTTTCTGGCAAATTATTGTTGTGTGGTACCGAGTGCAAAATATTTACTGATTCGAATTTTACAACAGTTAAAAATAAATTGATCCAAAAGTTAATCCACCTATAATAAATAATATTTTTATATCTTTATCAATTAAATATCGGTAAGAAAGTAAAGATTAACAATTTTTCCAAATAATATTACGTAAGTAATTACGTTTCAAAATATTTAAAATAATAGATAATTATCTACATTTATTTGTTATACACACATTCTCAAAATCTAGGAATAATCAAAAATAGTTCAAAAGTGTGTAAGCCTGACACGTGGTAAGAGGTAAATGAATGAAGATATTAAATTGACTCATTTTTATTGAAAAATGAAAGCAAATTAAAATATATGCGAAAAACAGAAATCTATTAATCCAATTTTTTTAACCACTTGCTAAAACTTGTACTCTGTTAAATGAACTCCGAAATTTAACTACCTTCGCGTTACCACCACGTCGGTTCCTATTAGCGACTCTCCTGTAGGTCTCGAAACACATCGGTGTCAGCATTTCTTTACATACAATATCAAAGCGGCACGCAAAAAAATTGAAAATGCGTAGCTAAATACACAATGTTGCCGTTACTCAAAAATGTCTTTAAGTATAAGTAATATATACAAAATTGATTTCATTAGTGAAAACTATTTAAATATGAAGAACCTAGTTCATTAATTTAAGTATATATTTTTTAAGAAATTATCTTTCTAAGAGTCATTGACGAACTATTGAATAGTAAAGTAGAGAGAAAATATATAAACTTAGTAATTTTCGGAAATATATCTGGCAACCTAGATTTGAAAGTCGGTTCTTTTGATAGGATTAGGAGGCGTGGTTGGCTTCTCAGATTGATATAAAAATAAATAAATATCAGAAACGTAAAGATAATTTTTTTCTGATTTCAACCATATATAATAAATTATGCAAAAACAAACAACACCCCATATAACATAAAATACCTTTACCTAATTTAACAATTTTATATATTGTCTTATACCCGATTAAAATGAAACATTATGCAAGGTCAGAGTTCAGTCAGAATAGTAGAACCACTCGCTAAAACTTCGGTACAGAGTGGCTCTGCCAAATCAATTCCGAAATTTAACTACCTTCGCGTTACCACCACGTCGGTTCCTATTAGCGACTCTCCTGTATGTCTCGAAACACATCGTTGTCGATAACTAGTCTCACAAAGGCGTCGGCATTTCTTTACATACAATATCAAAGCCGAATGCAAAAAAAATTGAAAATGCGTAGCTAAATACACAATATTGCCGTTACTCAAAAATGTCTTTAAGTGTAAGTAATATATACAAAATTGATTTCATTAGTGAAAACTGTTTAAATATGAAGAACATAGTTAATTAATTTAAATATATATTTTTTAAGAATATTTTCATATTATCTTTCTAAGAGTCATTAACGAAGTATTGAATAGTAAAGTAGAGAGAAAATTTTCAAAATATATAAACTTAGGATTTTTCGGAAATATATCTGGCAACCTAGATTCGAAAGTCGGTTCTCATTTCAGCCAATCAGTAACGAATTCTGTTAGCGATACACTTTAAAAATGCTTTTCTTGATTTCAACCACATATAAATCAACTCCGAAATTTAACTATCTTCGCGTTACCACCACGTCGCGACTCTCCTGTATGTCTCGAAACACATCGTTGTCGGTAACTAGTCTCACAAAGGCGTCGACATTTCTTTACATACACTATCAAAGAGGCGCGCCAAAAATTGAAAATGCGTAGCTAAATACACAATGTTGCCGTTACTCAAAAATGTCTTTAAGTGTAAGTAATATATACAAAATTGGTTTCATTAGTGAAAACTGTTTAAATATGAAGAACCTAGTTCATTAATTTAAGTATATATTTTTTAAGAAATTATCTTTCTAAGAGTCATTGACGAACTATTGAATAGTAAAGTAGAGAGAAAATATATAAACTCAGTAATTTTCGGAAATATATCTGGCAACATAGATTTAAAAGTCGGTTCTTTTGATAGGATTAGGAGGCGTGGTTGGCTTCTCACATTGATATAAAAATAAATAAATATCAGAAACGTAAAGATAATTTTTTTCTGATTTCAACCATATATAATAATTATGCAAACAACACCCAATATAACATAAAATAAAATACCTTTACCTAATTTAACAATTTTATATATTGTCTTATACCCGATTCGTGTTAATTCATGAATTCTCGAAACAATCGCATTGTCAGTCATTCCAGCATTTTCTTTTTTCAAACAATGATACATATTTAAAACAAAGCGTTGACAGTGAACGTGTAAATCTTTATGTTTTAATTCGAGACTGTCATTAATATAATTGTCATCTATTGATAACTGCAACGCTGATGGATCTTGATCACCCGTTTCAATTTCAAATGGTCACCAAAACGTTACATAGTATTATAATTTCTTATTATATCAATTTCTCCAATAAACACACTGACGCTACTGTTTAGTAGTCTTAAAATGAAACATCAGAGATCAGTCAGAATAATAGAACCACTCGCTAAAACTTTGGGACAGAGTGGTTCTGCTAAATTAACTCTGAAATTTAACTACCTTTGCTTTACCACCACGTCGGTTCATATTAGCGACTCTCCTGTAGGTCTCGAAACACATCGTTGTCGGTAACTAGTCTCACAAAGGCGTCGGCATTTCTTTACATACAATATCAAAGCGACACGCAAAAAAATAGAAAATGCGTAGCTAAATACACAATGTTGCTGTTACTCAAAAATGTCTTTAAGTATAAGTAATATATACAAAATTGATTTCATTAGTGAAAACTGTTTAAATATGAAGAACATAGTTAATTAATTTAAATATATATTTTTTAAGAATATTTTCATATTATCTTTCTAAGAGTCATTAACGAAGTATTGAATAGTAAAGTAGAGAGAAAATTTTCAAAATATATAAACTTAGGATTTTTCGGAAATATATCTGGCAACCTAGATTCGAAAGTCGGTTCTCATTTCAGCCAATCAGTAACGAATTCTGTTAGAGATACACTTTAAAAATGCTTTTCTTGATTTCAACCACATATAAATCAACTCTGAAATTTAACTATCTTCGCGTTACCACCACGTCGCGACTCTCCTGTATGTCTCAAAACATATCGTTGTCGGTAACTAGTCTCACAAAGGCGTCGGCATTTCTTTACATACAATATCAAAGAGGCGCGCAAAAAATTCAAAATGCGTAGCTAAATACACAATGTTGCCGTTACTCAAAAATGTCTTTAAGTATAAGTAATATATACAAAATTGATTTCATTAGTGAAAACTATTTAAATATGAAGAACCTAGTTCATTAATTTAAGTATATATTTTTTAAGAAATTATCTTTCTAAGAGTCATTGACGAACTATTGAATAGTAAAGTAGAGAGAAAATATATAAACTTAGGAATTTTCGGAAATATATCTGGCAACATAGATTTAAAAGTCGGTTCTTTTGATAGGATTAGGAGGCGTGGTTGGCTTCTCACATTGATATAAAAATAAATAAATATCAGAAACGTAAAGATAATTTTTTTCTGATTTCAACCATATATAATAATTATGCAAAAAACAAACAACACCCAATATAACATAAAATAAAATACCTTTACCTAATTTAACAATTTTATATATTGTCTTATACCCGATTCGTGTTAATTCATGAATTCTCGAAACAATCGCGTTGTCAGTCATTTCAGCATTTTCTTTTTTCAAACACTGATACATATTTAAAACAACGCGTTGATAGTGAACGTGTAAATCTTTGTGTTTTAATTCGAGACTGTCATTAATATAATTGTCATCTATTGATAATTGCAACGCTGATGGATCTTGATCACCCGTTACAATTTCAAATGGTCACCAAAACGTCACATAGTATTATAATTTCTTATTATATTAATTTCTCCAATAAACACACTGACGCTACTGTTTAGTAGTCTTAAAATGAAACATCAGAGATCAGTCAGAATAATAGAACCACTCGCTAAAACTTTGGGACAGAGTGGTTCTGCTAAATTAACTCTGAAATTTAACTACCTTTGCTTTACCACCACGTCGGTTCATATTAGCGACTCTCCTGTAGGTCTCGAAACACATCGTTGTCGGTAACTAGTCTCACAAAGGCGTCGGCATTTCTTTACATACAATATCAAAGCGACACGCAAAAAAATAGAAAATGCGTAGCTAAATACACAATGTTGCTGTTACTCAAAAATGTCTTTAAGTATAAGTAATATATACAAAATTGATTTCATTAGTGAAAACTGTTTAAATATGAAGAACATAGTTAATTAATTTAAATATATATTTTTTAAGAATATTTTCATATTATCTTTCTAAGAGTCATTAACGAAGTATTGAATAGTAAAGTAGAGAGAAAATTTTCAAAATATATAAACTTAGGATTTTTCGGAAATATATCTGGCAACCTAGATTCGAAAGTCGTTTCTCATTTCAGCCAATCAGTAACGAATTCTGTTAGAGATACACTTTAAAAATGCTTTTCTTGATTTCAACCACATATAAATCAACTCTGAAATTTAACTATCTTCGCGTTACCACCACGTCGCGACTCTCTTGTATGTCTCGAAACACATCGTTGTCGGTAACTAGTCTCACAAAGGCGTCGGCATTTCTTTACATACAATATCAAAGAGGCGCGCAAAAAATTGAAAATGCGTAGCTAAATACACAATGTTGCCGTTACTCAAAAATGTCTTTAAGTATAAGTAATATATACAAAATTGATTTCATTAGTGAAAACTATTTAAATATGAAGAACCTAGTTCATTAATTTAAGTATATATTTTTTAAGAAATTATCTTTCTAAGAGTCATTGACGAACTATTGAATAGTAAAGTAGAGAGAAAATATATAAACTTAGGAATTTTCGGAAATATATCTGGCAACATAGATTTAAAAGTCGGTTCTTTTGATAGGATTAGGAGGCGTGGTTGGCTTCTCACATTGATATAAAAATAAATAAATATCAGAAACGTAAAGATAATTTTTTTCTGATTTCAACCATATATAATAATTATGCAAAAAACAAACAACACCCAATATAACATAAAATAAAATACCTTTACCTAATTTAACAATTTTATATATTGTCTTATACCCGATTCGTGTTAATTCATGAATTCTCGAAACAATCGCATTGTCAGTCATTCCAGCATTTTCTTTTTTCAAACAATGATACATATTTAAAACAAAGCGTTGACAGTGAACGTGTAAATCTTTATGTTTTAATTCGAGACTGTCATTAATATAATTGTCATCTATTGATAACTGCAACGCTGATGGATCTTGATCACCCGTTTCAATTTCAAATGGTCACCAAAACGTTACATAGTATTATAATTTCTTATTATATCAATTTCTCCAATAAACACACTGACGCTACTGTTTAGTAGTCTTAAAATGAAACATCAGAGATCAGTCAGAATAATAGAACCACTCGCTAAAACTTTGGGACAGAGTGGTTCTGCTAAATTAACTCTGAAATTTAACTACCTTTGCTTTACCACCACGTCGGTTCATATTAGCGACTCTCCTGTAGGTCTCGAAACACATCGTTGTCGGTAACTAGTCTCACAAAGGCGTCGGCATTTCTTTACATACAATATCAAAGCGACACGCAAAAAAATAGAAAATGCGTAGCTAAATACACAATGTTGCTGTTACTAAATAATGTCTTTAAGTATAAGTAATATATACAAAATTGATTTCAATAGTGAAAACTGTTTAAATATGAAGAACCTAGTTAATTAATTTAAGTATATATTTTTTAAGAATATGACCTTTCTAAGAGTCATTGACGAACTATTGAATAGTAAAGTAGAGAGAAAATATATAAACTTAGGAATTTTCGGAAATATATCTGGCAACCTAGATTCGAAAGTCGGTTCTTTTGATAGGATTAGGAGGCGTGGTTGGCTTCTCACTTTATTATTAGATAAACTATACTCCGCAGATCACTTCCAATGTCATATTCGTTTAAAGCGACCCCAGAAACAAAATTCAACTCATTTCAGCCAATCAGTAACGAATTCTGTTAGAGATACATTTTAAAAATGCATTTTTTGATTTCAACCATATATAAATCAACTGCAAAATTTAACTACCTTCGCGTTACCACCACGTCGATTCCTATTAGCGACTCTCCTGTATGTCTCGAAACACATCGTTGTCGATAACTAGTCTCACAAAGGCGTCGGCATTTCTTTACATACAATATTAAAGCGTCGATTTTTAATCCCTATAAATGCCTTACAGATTGACTAAATATTTCTACCCGCATGCCGATTAGTTGCTAACCTTTTTCATACAAAATAAATGGTTTTAAAGGCACGCACGCATAGTATTAAGTAAGATCTAAATTATAATGAAGCTTAAGGAACTCTTAGAAAGGTAATTTTTATCTAAGGGATTAATTAAATATTAAATAAGATTAAAAAGAAATCAACGCATTTACGTATAGTACGTAGTATTAACACCTCATCAAACTGATAAAAGGATTGATGAGATCATTCAATATATCTATATAAATATATATTTATTGATTTGAAATCAATTTTTTTTAACATAGTTTGTGAGTACGCGCACTTATTCAATTGGTAAAGATTAAAATGGTAAGTTTTTAATAAATTATTTAAAAAAACATACTTAACCATGCTTTTATTAAATTGTTTACCTGTTAACAAAATTTGTTAAGTGTCCAAATTAATATATCAATTTTTTTATAAATTTTAATTGACCTAAATATCAATTTTGTAACTATTTATAATAAATATTTATATTTTGATCTATAAAACAACACTTTTTTATCTAAAAATATCCGAAACAATGATATAAAAGAGGATTTTTAAGCACTTTTTTAAACAATTTTTGAAATATCTTTTAAATTTCAAGATTTTAAGACTTTTTAATAGGATTTAATTTTTGAAAATTGGTTATATTACGAGGTCTGGTTATTAAATAACGAGACTGCGCCCCTAGAGGACGCCCTAGAGGGGTGCGGAAAAGACGAGTAGTGCGTTGAGTAGCTAGAAGTCTTCTCTATGCATGTACCAAATCACGTTTTCGTGTGAAAAATTTTACACGACGAATTACACTGAAAAAAAAACGACGGGTTGCACTCCGGGAGTGCCAGCAGAAGTGAAAACTTGATTATTAACGTTGTGCATGTTTGATATTTTGGAATGGTTAGGGAATAATTTTGCACGAATTGCTTTATCAGTATAAAATTACTATCATTTATGTGGTAGAATACAATATTCATTTATTGCGCTATCGTATATCGTACAGAAACATGACAATTTATATTACACTAGCTGTTACCCGCGACGTCGTCTGCGTGTAATTCGAATAAAATCAAGGTCTTTATGTAAGCACACGCCTGAGTAGCTAGCAGATTGCAGAATTTTTTCAGACTTAAATGACATTTATCGTTATATTTTGGACAATTCACACAATATCTTTATAAATTATAGCCTATATGTTATTCTGATCTATAAGCTACATTACTGTAAAGTTTCATTAAAATCCGTTTAGTAGTTTTTGCGTGAAAGAGGAACAAACATCCATACATCCATACATCCATCCAAACAAACTTTCGCCTATATACAGGGGTCGGCACTCGAAGTGTTACCAACTTCTCGTTGCTATAGCAACCAAAGTGCTGATGACAGCGTGCTTATCTTTTTAAAATTGACAGTCAAATATCTTTTTTACAAGCTTACGAAAGCATATCAATTTATTCTCGAGTTATAAAAAGTTATTAACATGGAAGTTAAACGCAACAGTGTTATTGCTTTGTATTTGGCTGGTAAATTACAACCAGCCATTGTTAAGGAGCTGCAACATTTACGGGTGAACAAAATGTTTGTGTATCGGACCATTAAGCGTTGCAATGATACTCGTAGCATCAAAATACGTCATGGAGGTGGACATGACAAAACAGCAACATCTTCAGAAGTGGTTCGAAAGGTGAAGGCCCGAATTCAACGAAATCCGCGACAAAGTGCAGTTCAATTAGCAAAAAAACTTATGTATCTGCTCGTAGCATGGGACGCATATTAAAAAATGAACTACGATTAAAGCCCTATAAAATACAAAAAGTACAAGATTTAACACCTGCACAGAAGGCAGTTCGTTTAGCGAGAGCCAAAGTGTTAAAACGCTTGCACATTGGTGGCGAACTAGAAAATTTGGTCTTTTCTGATGAAAAAATTTTTAAGGTTCAGCAGTATGTAAACAAACAAAACGATCGTGTGTGGTTAGAAAGTAAGTCAATGGATAATTTAGATCAGCGGATTGCTCTGCAAAAGCAAGCACCTGCATCAGTGATGGTTTGGGCCGCTGTAACTGCCACAGGACGTTCACCACTCGTTTTCATTGAGCAGGGCGTAAAGGTTAATCAAAAAATCTATCGTGAAAACATTTTAAACGATGCTCTGTTGCCTTGGGCACGTGAACAGTTCGGTGGGAACCATTGGACTTTTCAACAAGACTCGGCACCATCCCATAAAGCGCGCGAAACGCAACGTTTTCTACAAGAGAAAGTTCCTAGCTTCATTTCTTCACAACATTGGCCACCATATTCCCCGGATTTAAATCCAATGGATTTTTCTATATGGTCCATTCTGGAGGCCAAAGTGTCAACAAAAAAATATGAGACAGTCGACGCGTTGAAGATTGCTCTTCGCCGAGAATGGAGTAAAATACCATCAGATCACATTCGTGCAGCCTGTGAAGCCTTCCCGGACAGACTCGATGCTGTCATACGCGCTAAAGGTGGCTATATCGAACAATAACGTTGTTTTTTTTTAAATGTGTAATATTTTTAATAAATACTGAAGTTTTTAAACGAATAAAATCACAATTGACAAAATTACAGCATTTTTATTTAGTAACACTTCGAGTGCCGACCCCTGTAATATTAGTAGGAAGTAGGAAGTAGGATTAAAAATTTAACACTTTAAAAGTATTACAATTATTTTACATTAAAAAGTTTATCTCTCAGAAGCACGAATTGCTTTATCAGTATAAAAGTATCTACTATCATTTATGTGGTAAATAAAATTATATTAATTAAAGATTAAAACTTATTAAATTTTCATCTAGTATATTTATAAAATACTCACTCATTTTCTTTCGCTATTTCTTCGTCACTTTTATCATTAATTTGTTTAATATCCATATTTTAAATACTTAAAGAATTTTGAATTATTAGCTGTCACCAGTCACTATTTATAGGTGCGCGTGGCATAGGGATATTCACACATCGATATATCGAATTTATTCGATATTTTCCATACGATATGTCGGATTAATTCGATGTTTTGAGTTTTGACAAATATTTATTGTATCCGATATATCGATATTTTTATTCATAGTAACATCGAATATTCGCTTTTTTGTCGAATCTATTTAAAACCTATATAATTTTTTCACAACTTGATAATTTCATAATTTTATTTATAAATAAGTTTATTAAGACTAAGGCACTATAAACATAGGTATTATCGAAAGCCATGTTTTGACCAATGTCAACTACAAAACCAGAGATAATAATAGAACAGATGTGTTGATGCATAATATAAAGTTGGCAACAAGTTCCGACATCAGTGCACCATGTTTAAAACTATTCACTATACTTCTACACACTTTTTATGCTTAAAGTACCTTAAAAAATTATATTAAAATAACACTACTAGTACTTGCTAAGGCACTATACGGTTATAACTACTTTTCCGCTTTTCGCGCTACCAGCTGGTTTAGTTCCTATTTTCACCACTACAAAATATGATTGCACGTCTCTTTAATTTGTTTATTTGTCATCTTACGTTTTTTCGATCAGGGTCACGTGTCCTGACGCGAATTTAAGATTTTTTACCCATTACAGAAAAAATGCTCAACGCGGCTAAAGAAGTTTTCACTTCAAAAATCTGTGCAAAGTTCGTGGCAAAAAACCTGATTCCTGACGAAAAGCTCGTACGTCAACAAGACTGCTCAGATTTCCTTGAACGGTTAAAATAAGATCCTGGACTGTCTGCTGAACTCGATTTGGAACTACTGTGATTTACAGCTACTAAAATCTAGGACTACCATTACTTACTGAAGGCAATCACGAATGGTAGATCCCTTTTTTCACCTTCGACTACGACCGGAATACGAAGCATTTTCGCTGTAAACTTATTTCTCTTCACATTTCACTTCCTTAACAAAGCGGTAATCGATGCATTAGAAGACGCCTAAGTTACCGATAATTAAAAAAGCAAGAAGGTACAAATCAAAATTCAAGGCAATTCGATTGTTTTTTCGACATTAACGATATCGTGATGACTCAATGGGTTCCAGATGGTCAGACTATCAACCAGACATACTGTTTGTCAGTTTTGGCGAGAACGAGTTCGTAAGCAACGACCTGAGTTGTGGAAATCGTGGATTTAGCACCAGGATAACGTACCTGCCCATAACGCGCTCTCTGTGAAGCGTATTTGGCCAATAAACGCACTCTAGTGCTCGAACACGCACAGTACTCGCCAGATTTTTGTTTGCTTCCGAAGATAATATCTGCTTTGAAAAGGGACCGATTTGCGGTAAAGCAAAAAATGGAAGAGATTCTAAAGGTCCTCACCAAAGATGACTTCCAGCACTGCTTTTATCAATGGAAAAAACGTATGAAAAGGTGTGTGAATGATTTCTCTGGTTTCTTTCTCGGTTGGAATCTTCAGGTGGTTGTTAACTTCCTCTACCATGTCCACTAGCCCATCATAATTTTCATCTAGTTCTTCATGAAGCATCTCTCTAAAATACACCTGCTATCTATCTAGCTTCCTCTGCTTATCTCCTATTAGGTACCCTTCTTTACTCTTGTAGCAATTCTGTTTTCTTGCACATTGGTTCTAGATGGTCAGATTATCAACCAGACATACTGTTTGTCAGTTTTGGCGAGAACGAGTTCGTAAGCAACGACCTGAGTTGTGGAAATCGTGGATTTAGCACCAGGATAACGTACCTGCCCATAACGCGCTATCTGTGAAGCGTATTTGGCCAATAAACGCACTCTAGTGCTCGAACACGCGCAGTACTCGCCAGATTTTTGTTTGCTTCCGAAGATAATATCTGCTTTGAAAAGGGACCGATTTGCGGTAAAGCAAAAAATGGAAGAGATTCTAAAGGTCCTCACCAAAGATGACTTCCAGCACTGCTTTTATCAATGGAAAAAACGTATGAAAAGGTGTGTGAATGATTTCTCTGGTTTCTTTCTCGGTTGGAATCTTCAGGTGGTTGTTAACTTCCTCTACCATGTCCACTAGCCCATCATAATTTTCATCTAGTTCTTCATGAAGCATCTCTCTAAAATACACCTGCTATCTATCTAGCTTCCTCTGCTTATCTCCTATTAGGTACCCTTCTTTACTCTTGTAGCAATTCTGTTTTCTTGCACATTGGTTCTAGATGGTCAGATTATCAACCAGACATACTGTTTGTCAGTTTTGGCGAGAACGAGTTCGTAAGAAACGGCCTGAGTTGTGGAAATCGTGGATTTAGCACCAGGATAACGTACCTGCCCATAACGCGCTCTCTGTGAAGCGTATTTGGCCAATAAACGCACTCTAGTGCTCGATCACGCGCAGTACTCGCCAGATTTTTGTTTGCTTCCGAAGATAATATCTGCTTTGAAAAGGGACCGATTTGCGGTAAAGCAAAAAATGGAAGAGATTCTAAAGGTCCTCACCAAAGATGACTTCCAGCACTGCTTTTATCAATGGA
Source organism: Altica lythri (assembly GCA_964028335.1). Taxonomy (NCBI): domain Eukaryota; kingdom Metazoa; phylum Arthropoda; class Insecta; order Coleoptera; family Chrysomelidae; genus Altica; species Altica lythri. The sequence continues at coordinate 71,438,365 of OZ034805.1, forward strand.
AAAAACGTATGAAAAGGTGTGTGAATGATTTCTCTGGTTTCTTTCTCGGTTGGAATCTTCAGGTGGTTGTTAACTTCCTCTACCATGTCCACTAGCCCATCATAATTTTCATCTAGTTCTTCATGAAGCATCTCTCTAAAATACACCTGCTATCTATCTAGCTTCCTCTGCTTATCTCCTATTAGGTACCCTTCTTTACTCTTGTAGCAATTCTGTTTTCTTGCACATTGGTTCTAGATGGTCAGATTATCAACCAGACATACTGTTTGTCAGTTTTGGCGAGAACGAGTTCGTAAGAAACGGCCTGAGTTGTGGAAATCGTGGATTTAGCACCAGGATAACGTACCTGCCCATAACGCGCTCTCTGTGAAGCGTATTTGGCCAATAAACGCACTCTAGTGCTCGATCACGCGCAGTACTCGCCAGATTTTTGTTTGCTTCCGAAGATAATATCTGCTTTGAAAAGGGACCGATTTGCGGTAAAGCAAAAAATGGAAGAGATTCTAAAGGTCCTCACCAAAGATGACTTCCAGCACTGCTTTTATCAATGGAAAAAACGTATGAAAAGGTGTGTGAATGATTTCTCTGGTTTCTTTCTCGGTTGGAATCTTCAGGTGGTTGTTAACTTCCTCTACCATGTCCACTAGCCCATCATAATTTTCATCTAGTTCTTCATGAAGCATCTCTCTAAAATACACCTGCTATCTATCTAGCTTCCTCTGCTTATCTCCTATTAGGTACCCTTCTTTACTCTTGTAGCAATTCTGTTTTCTTGCACATTGGTTCTAGATGGTCAGATTATCAACCAGACATACTGTTTGTCAGTTTTGGCGAGAACGAGTTCGTAAGAAACGGCCTGAGTTGTGGAAATCGTGGATTTAGCACCAGGATAACGTACCTGCCCATAACGCGCTCTCTGTGAAGCGTATTTGGCCAATAAACGCACTCTAGTGCTCGAACACGCGCAGTACTCGCCAGATTTTTGTTTGCTTCCGAAGATAATATCTGCTTTGAAAAGGGACCGATTTGCGGTAAAGCAAAAAATGGAAGAGATTCTAAAGGTCCTCACCAAAGATGACTTCCAGCACTGCTTTTATCAATGGAAAAAACGTATGAAAAGGTGTGTGAATGATTTCTCTGGTTTCTTTCTCGGTTGGAATCTTCAGGTGGTTGTTAACTTCCTCTACCATGTCCACTAGCCCATCATAATTTTCATCTAGTTCTTCATGAAGCATCTCTCTAAAATACACCTGCTATCTATCTAGCTTCCTCTGCTTATCTCCTATTAGGTACCCTTCTTTACTCTTGTAGCAATTCTGTTTTCTTGCACATTGGTTCTAGATGGTCAGATTATCAACCAGACATACTGTTTGTCAGTTTTGGCGAGAACGAGTTCGTAAGAAACGACCTGAGTTGTGGAAATCGTGGATTTAGCACCAGGATAACGTACCTGCCCATAACGCGCTCTCTGTGAAGCGTATTTGGCCAATAAACGCACTCTAGTGCTCGAACACGCGCAGTACTCGCCAGATTTTTGTTTGCTTCCGAAGATATTATCTGCTTTGAAAAGGGACCGATTTGCGGTAAAGCAAAAAATGGAAGAGCTTCTAAAGGTCCTCACCAAAGATGACTTCCAGCACTGCTTTTATCAATGGAAAAAACGTATGAAAAGGTGTGTGAATGATTTCTCTGGTTTCTTTCTCGGTTGGAATCTTCAGGTGGTTGTTAACTTCCTCTACCATGTCCACTAGCCCATCATAATTTTCATCTAGTTCTTCATGAAGCATCTCTCTAAAATACACCTGCTATCTATCTAGCTTCCTCTGCTTATCTCCTATTAGGTACCCTTCTTTACTCTTGTAGCAATTCTGTTTTCTTGCACATTGGTTCTAGATGGTCAGATTATCAACCAGACATACTGTTTGTCAGTTTTGGCGAGAACGAGTTCTTAAGAAACGGCCTGAGTTGTGGAAATCGTGGATTTAGCACCAGGATAACGTACCTGCCCATAACGCGCTCTCTGTGAAGCGTATTTGGCCAATAAACGCACTCTAGTGCTCGAACACGCGCAGTACTCGCCAGATTTTTGTTTGCTTCCGAAGATATTATCTGCTTTGAAAAGGGACCGATTTGCGGTAAAGCAAAAAATGGAAGAGCTTCTAAAGGTCCTCACCAAAGATGACTTCCAGCACTGCTTTTATCAGTGGAAAAAACGTATGAAAAGGTGTGTGAATGATTTCTCTGGTTTCTTTCTCGGTTGGAATCTTCAGGTGGTTGTTAACTTCCTCTACCATGTCCACTAGCCCATCATAATTTTCATCTAGTTCTTCATGAAGCATCTCTCTAAAATACACCTGCTATCTATCTAGCTTCCTCTGCTTATCTCCTATTAGGTACCCTTCTTTACTCTTGTAGCAATTCTGTTTTCTTGCACATTGGTTCTAGATGGTCAGATTATCAACCAGACATACTGTTTGTCAGTTTTGGCGAGAACGAGTTCGTAAGAAACGGCCTGAGTTGTGGAAATCGTGGATTTTGCACCAGGATAACGTACCTGTCCATAACGCGCTATCTGTGAAGCGTATTTAGCCAATAAACGCACTCTAGTGCTCGAACACGCGCCGTACTTGCCAGATTTGGGACCGTGCGACTTTTTTTTTGTTTCCAAAGATAACATCTGCGTTGAAAAGGGCCCGATTTAAATCGATGGAAGCGGTAAAGCAAAAAATGGAAGAGCTTCTAAAGGCCCTCACTTCCAGCACTGCTTTTATCAATGGAAAAAACGTATGAAAAGGTGTATGAATGATTTTTCTTTGTTTCTTTCTTGGTTGGAATCTCTAGGTGGTTGTTAACTTCCTCTACCATGTCCACTAGCCCCTCATTATTTTCATCTTGTTCTTCATTAAGCAGCTCTCTAAAATACTCCTGTTATCTATCTAGCTTCTCCTGCTTATCTCCTTTTTTACTCTTATAGTAACTCTGTTTTCTTGCTCATTGGTCACTGCTCTTTTTCGCCTCCTGATAGAAGTTTCTTACGTTTTTATTAATATAGTGTTCTTCAATCTCTTGGAGTTTTTATCCATATGCTCTCTTTTTCCCCCCAACATACTTTCTTCACATTTCTTCTCTATTTTCGTCATTTGGTTTATCCATATACTTTAGTTTCGCCTCGTTTCGTTTGTTAAGGCTTCTCTTGTACCCATTCTTTATCTTTCATAACCAACAATAATATTTATTAATAAATATTTACCTTTTTATTGTAAATTTTAACATCATTAAAACAAAAATTTAAAAGCTTTTAGTACCTATCTATAAATTTTCAAACTAATAATAACACTCAAACCAAGTTAATAATGCTAAAAACAATTTATAATGTGTAATAATGCGTTTGACTAAAAATATCGTTCCCCGTCCAAATTTTCTCCGCAAAATTATATTTTTTCATTAGTTCGACTTTATCTTTCTCTTTCTCATATTTGAGCTATCTCGTTTTTTTCGTAGATTTTCCCAATAATAAACGAATCCAAGTTCAGTTTTCAGTTTCATCGCTATTGAATCGGTTTGGTGCGTTTTCTATATATTAGTTCATAAAAATGGTATGTTACGTTTTTTATATTGATTTTTTATTTAAATATTTTTAATATTTAATTGAGATATATCTCATTAGCTTTTTGAAATTTTTGAATTTTTTAGGAAGTATACAAACAAGAATATATCAAGCAGGATTCGAACCCGCTCTTACCTTAATGTCGTTCTTGTTTGTATACTTTATATAATTTTCAAAATTTTAAAACTAAAATAGGGTTAAAACAATTTCCATTTATTCCATATTTTTAAATTTTCATCTTTTTCCTTTACCCATTTTTTGTTTTCCTATCTCTTTGTTTTTCTTGATTTTTTTCCATTTTTTTTAACTGTTTTAATCGTTTTTGCGACTTTTAGGTATAGTTTTTTGTGTTGATTTACGATTTTCTTTCAACTTTCAAGTTTAACCCCGTATATCTCAAAAACCATAAAAGATATTTAAAAAGTGAAAAATGTTATGGAAAAACTAAAGCTTTTTCTATAAACTTGCAACTTTGTATTTAAATTGATTCAACAAAAATATTGAAAATTTAACGGAGTGACTGACTATGTTTTTTGTTTATTGATTTACGATTTTCTTCAACTTTCCTGTTTGACCCCGTATATCTCAAAAACTATAAAAGGTATGTAAAAAGTAAAAAGTATTATCGAAAGACTAAAGCTTTTTCTATATACCTGTCACTTTTTATTAATATTGAATAAATAAAAATATAGAAAATTTAAGGGAGAGACTGACTATGTTTTTTTTATTCATTTACGATTTTCTTCAACTTTCTAGTTTGACCCTGTATATCTCAAAAACTGTAAAAGGTATTTAAAAAGTGAAAAGTGTTATGGAAAGACAAAAGCTTTTTCTATATACTTGTCACTTTTTATTAATATTGAATAAATAAAAATATAGAAAATTTAAGGGAGAGACTGACTATGTTTTTTTTGTTGATTTACGATTTTCTTTAACTTTCCTGTTTGACCCCGTATATCTCAAAAACTATAAAAGGTATGTAAAAAGTAAAAAGTATTATGGAAAGACTTAAGCTTTTTCCATATACTTGTCACTTTTTATTAATATTGAATAAATAAAAATATAGAAAATTTAAGGGAGTGACTGACTATGTTTTTTGTTTATTGATTTACGATTTTCTTCAACTTTCCTGTTTGACCCCGTATATCTCAAAAACTATAAAAGGTATGTAAAAAGTAAAAAGTATTATGGAAAGACTAAAGCTTTTTCCATATACTTGTCATTTTTTATTAATATTAAATAAATAAAAATATAGAAAATTTAAGGGAGAGACTGACTATGTTTCTTTTTATTGATTTACGATTTTCTTCAACTTTCCTGTTTGACCCTGTATATCTCAAAAACTATAAAAGGTATTGAAAAAGTAAAAAGTATTATGGAAAAACTAAAGCTTTTTCTATATACTTGTTACTTTTCATTAATATTAAATAAATAAAAATATGGAAAACTTAAGGGAGAGACTAGACAGACTATGTTTTTTTTTATTGATTTACGTTTTTCATTAACTTTCCTGTTTGACCCCGTATATCTCAAAAACTATAAAAGGTATTTAAAAAGTAAAAAGTATTATGGAAAGACTAAAGCTTTTTCTATATACTTGTTACTTTTCATTAATATTAAATAAATAAAAATATGGAAAACTTAAGGGAGAGACTAGACAGACTATGTTTTTTTTTATTGATTTACGTTTTTCATTAACTTTCCTGTTTGACCCCGTATATCTCAAAAACTATAAAAGGTATTTAAAAAGTAAAAAGTATTATGGAAAGACTAAAGCTTTTTCTATATACTTGTCACTTTTTATTAATATTGAATAAATAAAAATATAGAAAATTTAAGGGAGATACTGACTATGTTTTTTTTTGTTGATTTACGATTTTCTTCAACTTTCCTGTTTGACCCCGTATATCTCAAAAACTATAAAAGGTATGTAAAAAGTAAAAAGTATTATGGAAAGACTAAAGCTTTTTCCATATACTTGTCATTTTTTATTAATATTGAATAAATAAAAATATAGAAAATTTAAGGGAGAGACTGACTATGTTTCTTTTTATTGATTTACGATTTTCTTCAACTTTCCTGTTTGACCCCGTATATCTCAAAAACTATAAAAGGTATGTAAAAAGTAAAGTGTATTATGGAAAAACTAAAGCTTTTTCTATATACTTGTTACTTTTCATTAATATTAAATAAATAAAAATATGGAAAACTTAAGGGAGAGACTAGACAGACTATGTTTTTTTTATTGATTTACGTTTTTCATCAACTTTCCTGTTTGACCCCGTATATCTCAAAATCTATAAAAGGTATTTAAAAAGTAAAAAGTATTATGGAAAGACTAAAGCTTTTTCTATATACTTGTCACTTTTTATTAATATTGAACAAATAAAAATATAGAAAATTTAAGGGAGAGACTGACTATGTTTCTTTTTATTGATTTACGATTTTCTTCAACTTTCCTGTTTGACCCCGTATATCTCAAAAACTATAAAAGGTATGTAAAAAGTAAAGTGTATTATGGAAAAACTAAAGCTTTTTCTATATACTTGTTACTTTTCATTAATATTAAATAAATAAAAATATGGAAAACTTAAGGGAGAGACTAGACAGACTATGTTTTTTTTTATTGATTTACGTTTTTCATCAACTTTCCTGTTTGACCCCGTATATCTCAAAATCTATAAAAGGTATTTAAAAAGTAAAAAGTATTATGGAAAGACTAAAGCTTTTTCTATATACTTGTCACTTTTTATTAATATTGAACAAATAAAAATATAGAAAATTTAAGGGAGAGACTGACAACGTTTTTTTTATTGATTTACGATTTTCTTCAACTTTCTAGTTTGATCCTGTATATCTCAAAAACTGTAAAAGGTATTTAAAAAGTAAAAAGTATTATGGAAAAACTAAAGCTTTTTCTATATACTTGTTACTTTTCATCAATATTAAATAAATAAAAATATGGAAAACTTAAGGGAGAGACTAGACAGACTATGTTTTTTTTTATTGATTTACGTTTTTCATCAACTTTCCTGTTTGACCCCGTATATCTCAAAAACTATAAAAGGTATTTAAAAAGTAAAAAGTATTATGCAAAAACTAAAGCTTTTTCTATATACTTGTCACTTTTTATTAATATTAAATAAATGAAAATATCGAAAATTTAAGGGAGAGACTGACTATGTTTTTTTTATTCATTTACGATTTTCTTCAACTTTCTAGTTTGACCCTGTATATCTCAAAAACTGTAAAAGGTATTTAAAAAGTGAAAAGTGTGATGGAAAAACTAAAGCTTTTTCTATATACTTGTCACTTTTTATTAATATTGAATAAATAAAAATATCGAAAATTTAAGGGAGAGACTGACTATGTTTCTTTTTATTGATTTACGATTTTCTTCAACTTTCCTGTTTGACCCCGTATATCTCAAAAACTATAAAAGGTATGTAAAAAGTAAAAAGTATTATGGAAAGACTAAAGCTTTTTCTATATACTTGTCATTTTTTATTAATATTGAACAAATAAAAATATAGAAAATTTAAGGGAGAGACTGACAACGTTTTTTTTATTGATTTACGATTTTCTTCAACTTTCTAGTTTGATTCTGTATATCTCAAAAACTGTAAAAGGTATTTAAAAAGTAAAAAGTATTATGGAAAAACTAAAGCTTTTTCTATATACTTGTTACTTTTCATCAATATTAAATAAATAAAAATATGGAAAACTTAAGGGAGAGACTAGACAGACTATGTTTTTTTTTATTGATTTACGTTTTTCATCAACTTTCCTGTTTGACCCCGTATATCTCAAAAACTATAAAACGTATTTAAAAAGTAAAAAGTATTATGGAAAGACTAAAGCTTTTTCTATATACTTGTCACTTTTTATTAATATTAAATAAATAAAAATATCGAAAATTTAAGGGAGAGACTGACTATGTTTTTTTTATTCATTTACGATTTTCTTCAACTTTCTAGTTTGACCCTGTATATCTCAAAAACTGTAAAAGGTATTTAAAAAGTGAAAAGTGTGATGGAAAAACTAAAGCTTTTTCTATATACTTGTCACTTTTTATTAATATTGAATAAATAAAAATATCGAAAATTTAAGGGAGAGACTGACTATGTTTCTTTTTATTGATTTACGATTTTCTTCAACTTTCCTGTTTGACCCCGTATATCTCAAAAACTATAAAAGGTATGTAAAAAGTAAAAAGTATTATGGAAAGACTAAAGCTTTTTCTATATACTTGTCATTTTTTATTAATATTGAACAAATAAAAATATAGAAAATTTAAGGGAGAGACTGACAACGTTTTTTTTATTGATTTACGATTTTCTTCAACTTTCTAGTTTGATCCTGTATATCTCAAAAACTATAAAAGGTATTGAAAAAGTAAAAAGTATTATGGAAAAACTAAAGCTTTTTCTATATACTTGTTACTTTTCATTAATATTAAATAAATAAAAATATGGAAAACTTAAGGGAGAGACTAGACAGACTATGTTTTTTTTTATTGATTTACGTTTTTCATCAACTTTCCTGTTTGACCCCGTATATCTCAAAAACTATAAAAGGTATGTAAAAAGTAAAGTGTATTATGGAAAAACTAAAGCTTTTTCTATATACTTGTTACTTTTCATTAATATTAAATAAATAAAAATATGGAAAACTTAAGGGAGAGACTAGACAGACTATGTTTTTTTTTATTGATTTACGTTTTTCATCAACTTTCCTGTTTGACCCCGTATATCTCAAAATCTATAAAAGGTATTTAAAAAGTAAAAAGTATTATGGAAAGACTAAAGCTTTTTCTATATACTTGTCACTTTTTATTAATATTGAACAAATAAAAATATAGAAAATTTAAGGGAGAGACTGACAACGTTTTTTTTATTGATTTACGATTTTCTTCAACTTTCTAGTTTGATCGTGTATATCTCAAAAACTGTAAAAGGTATTTAAAAAGTAAAAAGTATTATGGAAAAACTAAAGCTTTTTCTATATACTTGTTACTTTTCATCAATATTAAATAAATAAAAATATGGAAAACTTAAGGGAGAGACTAGACAGACTATGTTTTTTTTTATTGATTTACGTTTTTCATCAACTTTCCTGTTTGACCCCGTATATCTCAAAAACTATAAAAGGTATTTAAAAAGTAAAAAGTATTATGCAAAAACTAAAGCTTTTTCTATATACTTGTCACTTTTTATTAATATTAAATAAATGAAAATATCGAAAATTTAAGGGAGAGACTGACTATGTTTTTTTTATTCATTTACGATTTTCTTCAACTTTCTAGTTTGACCCTGTATATCTCAAAAACTGTAAAAGGTATTTAAAAAGTGAAAAGTGTGATGGAAAAACTAAAGCTTTTTCTATATACTTGTCACTTTTTATTAATATTGAATAAATAAAAATATCGAAAATTTAAGGGAGAGACTGACTATGTTTCTTTTTATTGATTTACGATTTTCTTCAACTTTCCTGTTTGACCCCGTATATCTCAAAAACTATAAAAGGTATGTAAAAAGTAAAAAGTATTATGGAAAGACTAAAGCTTTTTCTATATACTTGTCATTTTTTATTAATATTGAACAAATAAAAATATAGAAAATTTAAGGGAGAGACTGACAACGTTTTTTTTATTGATTTACGATTTTCTTCAACTTTCTAGTTTGATTCTGTATATCTCAAAAACTGTAAAAGGTATTTAAAAAGTAAAAAGTATTATGGAAAAACTAAAGCTTTTTCTATATACTTGTTACTTTTCATCAATATTAAATAAATAAAAATATGGAAAACTTAAGGGAGAGACTAGACAGACTATGTTTTTTTTTATTGATTTACGTTTTTCATCAACTTTCCTGTTTGACCCCGTATATCTCAAAAACTATAAAACGTATTTAAAAAGTAAAAAGTATTATGGAAAGACTAAAGCTTTTTCTATATACTTGTCACTTTTTATTAATATTAAATAAATAAAAATATCGAAAATTTAAGGGAGAGACTGACTATGTTTTTTTTATTCATTTACGATTTTCTTCAACTTTCTAGTTTGACCCTGTATATCTCAAAAACTGTAAAAGGTATTTAAAAAGTGAAAAGTGTGATGGAAAAACTAAAGCTTTTTCTATATACTTGTCACTTTTTATTAATATTGAATAAATAAAAATATCGAAAATTTAAGGGAGAGACTGACTATGTTTCTTTTTATTGATTTACGATTTTCTTCAACTTTCCTGTTTGACCCCGTATATCTCAAAAACTATAAAAGGTATGTAAAAAGTAAAAAGTATTATGGAAAGACTAAAGCTTTTTCTATATACTTGTCATTTTTTATTAATATTGAACAAATAAAAATATAGAAAATTTAAGGGAGAGACTGACAACGTTTTTTTTATTGATTTACGATTTTCTTCAACTTTCTAGTTTGATCCTGTATATCTCAAAAACTGTAAAAGGTATTTAAAAAGTAAAAAGTATTATGGAAAAACTAAAGCTTTTTCTATATACTTGTTACTTTTCATTAATATTAAATAAATAAAAATATGGAAAACTTAAGGGAGAGACTAGACAGACTATGTTTTTTTTTTATTGATTTACGTTTTTCATCAACTTTCCTGTTTGACCCCGTATATCTCAATAACCATAAAAGATATTTAAAAAGTGAAAAGTGTGATGGAAAAACTAAAGCTTTTTCTATATACTTGCAAATTTCTATTAAAATTGATTTAATAAAAATATCGAAAATTTAAGGGACTATGTTTTTTTTTATTGATTTACGATTTTCTTCAACTTTTCTGTTTGACCCCGTATATCTCAAAAACTATAAAAGGTATAGAAAAAGTAAAAAGTATTATGGAAAAATTAAAGATTTTTCTATATACTTGTCACTTTTTATTAATATTGATTACATAAAAATATCGAAAATTTAAGGGAGAGACTGATTATGTTTTTTTGGTTGATTTACGATTTTCTTCAACTTTCTAGTTTAACCCTGTATATCTTAAAAACCCTAAACGTTATTAAAAAATTGAAAAGCATTATCGAAAAATTAAAGATTTTTCTATAAATTTGCAACTTTCTAGTAATAGTTTTATATTTTTAAAATACAATTTTAAAATTTATTGAATGAAAATAAAATCAATGAAAAATTTGATCTTATGATTAAAAATATATCACACACTAAATTTTCTTGTTTATAATATTGTTGCATTCGTTGAAATTGATGATCGTTCAAAATTTGGCAAAGTTTCAGGTTTCAAGTAATTTGGATAGTTTTGTTAAAAATTACGTGGGTCTAACATTGAATCGTGTGCAAACGCACCTAAAATAAATATAGAATTTTCCACTCCTCCACAGAAACAAGAGAAAATGTCAACATAATTTACCTTATAAAGGTTGGGAAATTCTCTACTTTCAATAAATTTTAACAAAATTTTCAAAGGAAATTGAAATGCCATTTTTACAATTATACTAGGGCTACTTTAAAAGAACTTCATTATATAAACAAATCTCAAAATTGTGCTGTCAAATATCAAATATTGATATATAAATATGTGAAAATTGTCGAAAGTGTCAATTGTCAAAAAATGACATTTAAGTATGTCAGATGTCAAACTTATCATATTTGTAGCATTAAATGTCAAAATTGTAGTGTCAAATATCAAATATTGATATATAAGTATATAAAAATGCCAAAGCTGTCATATCTGTAGTGTTAAATGACAAAAAGTGACATATCAATGTGTCAAATGTCAAAATATAAGATATTGATTATAAGTATGTGAAAATGTAATATTTGTATTCTCAAATATCAAAAAGAGACATAAATGTATGTCAATGTGAAATTTTGGGGTCAAATATCAAAACTGTCAAATGTCAATCTAGTCACTATTTATATTAAAATGTTAATCTTTTCGGTAAACAAACTACACTGCCGAGCAAAAAATTTAGGTCACTTTAAATAATTTAAGAAATGGCAAATAATCTTAAAAATAAAACTAATCAGGGAGTCATGGGCATAGTAGGCGATGAAATTTATATTGTTGGATATGGATGCTATTTGTCATAGTTGGCGTCTGTCACATTCTGACACCTTATTTGCAACCCTTGTTAACAACAAAATTTAGCACTAATTACGAATTCATATTGCATTGATAATTTTTCAATTTTATTCTCTAAAACCGATCCGTTGTATGGTTTATTGTGTAAAGTAACGTTTCATTGATATTTATTGTTTATTTACTGGTCCAAAATGCCTCTAGATCCTATTATTGTGGAACGAATTGTAGCGTTCATACAAGATGGTAGAGGACAACGTGAAACCGCCAGAATTGTTGGTAAGAGCCTCTGTGCTGTACAAAATGTGTACCAACGTTACCAGGAGAATGGTCTTATAACCAGACGACCCGGATCTGGCCGAAAAAGAGCCACTAGTCAAAGAGATGATAGATTTTTGTTAATGTCAAGTTTGCGGAATAGAACAGCTTCTGCAGTTTCGCTACGTAATCAGCTTCAAGAGGTTAGAAACGTTAATGTTAGCGAATGGACAGTTAGAAGAAGGCTTCGTGCTAGTGGATTGTCTTGCAGAAGGATGGCTATAGGGCCAACATTGAACCGCCAGCATCGAATTGCAAGATTGAATTTTTCTCGAAATCACTTGTTATGGAACGATGACGACTGGAGCAAGGTACTCTTTACAGACGAGTCTCGTTTTTGCCTCAATGGACCAGACGGACGTCGAAGAGTATGGAGAAGACCTGGAGAAAGATACGCACCCGCTTGTATTGACCATAGACGTACATTTGGTGGTGGGTCTATTATGGTTTGGGGAGGTATTACTTCAGAAGCACGTACAGAGTTGGTTTTAATAGAGAATGGCTCTCTAACAGCTCACAGATATGTAACAGAGGTCCTGGAAGATCATGTTGTACCTTTTATGGTCACTATGGATGAGCAAGGCATTTTTATGCACGATAATTCAAGGCCACACGCTGCCAGGATTGTCGATGAATATCTAGATGAGGTAGGAATTAGGCGGTTTGATTGGCCAGCATGTAGTCCAGATATGAACCCCATCGAACATGTCTGGGATGAGTTAGGGAAGCGTATTCGAAGGCATACACCAGCCCCAAGAACTACCCAGGAGCTAAGAGAGTTCCTATTGCAGGAGTGGAATAACATGGATCAGAATGTAATTCTTAATTTAATTCAGAGTATGCCTCGTCGCATGCAAGCGGTCATTAATGCAAGAGGGGGTAATACACGTTATTAGTTACATTGTTATCATTTATTATTATCAATTTTTGAATAATGTTAAGTTTTATTCCTTTATTTCGTTCCCAATAACAATATTCGAACTTCGTTTAAAATGTCACGGTTTTTCAAGAATAAATCATAAAAAAAATGAATTATGTTGTCTGATTCCATGTTCCATGATTCCATGTCATTACAAAAATGCAGTAAATAAATTTACAATTTGCGAATATAAGGTGATACATTTAATTTTTTAAATTGTTTGCAATTTTTTAAATAATTTAAAGTGACCTAAATTTTTTGCACGGCAGTGTATTTACTGTTTTTGACACTAATCTATTATTAAACTAAGAATATAACCTCAAATGTCAATCTTGTCACTTTTCACACTAAAATGTCATACTATAAACTGTTAATCTTATCAGTAAACAAATTATTCACTATTTTTGACAGTAAACTGTCATTAAACTAACATAACGTGAAATATCAATCTTGTAACGTTTCACACGAAAATATCAAACTTTTAAATGCCAATCTTGTCAGATAATAAAATATTTACTATTTTTAAGACTAAACTGTCAATATAACGTCAAATGTCAATCTTGTTACTTTTCACACTAAAATGTCAAACCATAAACTGTCAATCTTGTCAGTAAACAAACTATATACGATTTTTGACAGTAAACAGTCAATATAACATATCACTATAAACTGTCAATCTTGTTAATAAACAAACTATCCACTATTTTGACAATAAACTGTTATTAAACTGTCAATCTTGTCACTTTTTACACTAAAATCCTTTCTGATCACTTGTGAATCAGTTGTAACACTTGTAATCACTTGTAATTCCTTACAATCACTTGTGATCACTTGAAATCTATTATTATTTAAATTATAACTTTAATCTAATCTAATCTAATCTAAGTAACCTGGCATGGTCTCACGTATGGAGCCCCATGTTTTAAGCACTGCTTCCTATGGGAATATTGTAACCAGGTTCGGCACCAAGAGTCCTAACATGCACCCGTGCTTGCAGGACTCTAGTTTGTTCAGCTGAAAATCAGCATCCCGCTGATCCTCAGGAAGGCTAGAATCCAGTTGTCCTAAATTCCTTGAGTCACTGTTGCCACAGGGCAGTTCCCTTTATAAGAGATTTGAGTCCTGTGACCAGCTCCTCAAGGTGGTGATAGGATTCAGGATTCGTGTCACCGAAGATGAGGAACCGTTTATAGTCCAAGGCCTCACACTCGAATAGAATGTGAGTTGCCGTCTCATCCTCCATGTCACACAGTCGGCACAAGGTGGGTTCCTGTGTCAGAATCCCCATTCTCCGAAGGTGTAGGTGAGCAGGCCTACTAGTACTCTGATCTGACTCCTGTCTAGATCCAGTATGTCAGACGTGAGTTTTTTGGAGTAGCCTTTGAGCGTCAGCTTCGAGTGCCTCAGCCCTACAGTGATACTCCAGTGTTTGGTCCACTCTTCCCAGACCCAGTTCCTGACTTTGGTCCTTACCCAGGCTCTAGACAGTCCCAATACAGGTTCTGGACCAGTAAATCGTGTATCCGCTCCCTTCTTGGCCAGAAGATCCGCGGTTTCATTTCCTTCAAAACCTTTATGCCCTGGTATCCATTCCAAGAAGACACTGTTTTGTCTACCCAGTTCATTGAGGTTTTGTATGCACTCCCAGATCAGCTTGGAATTAACCCGAAATTGTTTTAAGGCCAGCAGTGCAGCCTGGCTGTCTGAGAAGAAAGTTATCCTCTCCCCTCTCCAGCCACGGCCTCGGGCGTGGTCGACAGCCTTTAGTAAGGCGTATACCTCAGCCTGGTACACGGTTGTCTCCGTTCCCAAGCTGAAGTGCTGCCTAAGGTTGCGTGGACCACAGACCCCTGCACCGGTTCCTTCTGACGTGCGAGATCCGTCAGTGAAATACTTGATCCCTGCATCGTCAAAAATTCTTTGAGAGCCGTCCACAGTCCACTCAGCTCTGTCTCTCAGCCGGACTTGGTATCGACTCTCAAAGTTGTAACAGGGGATCATCTGGTCAGTTGGCAAGCCTGTCAACAGGACCTGACAATCTCCAGTGAACAGTGTGCGATGACGATACAAACCATCAACATCACACCCGTTAACTTTCAGCCTGTAAGCTCCCGACATCGCCTCCCCTTTGATGTAAACATTGAGAGGTGGCAAGCCCAGGATAACTTCCAGTGCCGCTGTAGGGGCTGTCCTCATGGCCCCAGAGATCTGCAGGCATGCAAGCCTCTGAAGCGAGTCCAGTTTCCTCTGAACAGTTGATTGCTCAACCTTGTTCCACCATACGCATGATCCGTAGGAGACAATGGGTCTGACAACCGCCAGGTATATCCATCGGACGACCTTGGGTGAGAGTCCCCACGTCTTCCCCACAGATCGCCTAAGCATGTTTAGAACACTCCTAGACTTGTCTATAGTTTAATAATTTAAATGCCGATTCCAGGTAAGTCTCTTGTCCAAATGGAAATTATAACTTTGTCAATCTTATAATGTCAATCTACTTACTTTTCACACTAAAATGTCAAACCATAAACTGTCAATCTTGTCAGTAAACAAACTATATACGATTTTTGACAGTAAACAGTCAATATCACATATCACTATAAACTGTCAATCTTGTTAATAAACAAAGTATCCACTATTTTGACAATAAACTGTTATTAAACTGTCAATCTTGTCACTTTTTAGACTAAAATCCTTTCTGATCACTTGTGAATTAGTTGTAACACTTGTAATTCCTTACAATCACTTGTGATCACTTGAAATCTATTATTATTTTTTAAATTCTAACTTTAATAAACCATGTATATTATAATTTTAAGGAACATAAATTTGTATGTAATTAATATACCCAAAAATAACCATGGAAAATAGATTATATCAATTAATATATTTACAAAAACAGCTATCTAGTGCAATCTAGACATATACACAGATGTTTAGCAATTTTTGGCGGCAATCCAAATGTCACAATTTGAATTTTTAGTACAGAAGTAAAATATAATTTATCGGAAAATGTGGGTGTGAAATTTTCCTGTTAATTGTGCTATCGGTGAGTTATCTTTGAGTGTATTAGTAAAAGTAAACAGATTTTTGTGTGTTATATGAGTCATTGTTTAACGTGAAAAAATTTCCAAAGCAGGAACAATTTAGTTTTTATTGATTTTTGCGATAAAATGGTTTTTTTATGTGTTAAAATCCTAGTTTGTACTGATAAGAACATAACATAAAACAATAGGATCAATTCAAGCTTCTGTAACTACGGGGGGGGCGTCTGTTTAGTTATGCATATAACCGCTAAGGAGGCGCCACTAATAGAACAAATCTAACCTCAATTTTTTTTTACATAAATCCAGAGTTTCGCACTATATTAAATAAATAAACATATCGAGAATTTAAGGGACTATGTTTTTTTTTGTTGATTTTCTTCAACTTTTCAGTTTAACCCTGTATATCTTTAAAATCACAAAAGATATTTAAAAAATGAAAAGTGTTATCGAGAAACTAAAGCTTTTTCTATAAATTTTTAACTTTTTATTAATATTGAATAAATAAAAATATCGAAAATGAAAGGGAGAGACTGACTATGTTTTTTTCTTGTTAATTTACGATTTTCTTCAACTTTCCAGTTTGACCCTGTATATCTTTAAAATCACAAAAGATATTTAAAAAATGAAAAGTGTTATCGAGAAACTAAAGCTTTTTCTATAAATTTTTAACTTTTTATTAATATTGAATAAATAAAAATATCGAAAATGAAAGGGAGAGACTGATTATGTTTTTTTCTTGTTGATTTACGATTTTCTTCAACTTTCCAGTTTGACCCTGTATATCTTTAAAATCACAAAAGATATTTAAAAAATGAAAAGTGTTATCGAGAAACTAAAGCTTTTTCTATAAATTTTTAACTTTTTATTAATATTGAATAAATAAAAATATCGAAAATGAAAGGGAGAGACTGATTATGTTTTTTTCTTGTTGATTTACGATTTTCTTCAACTTTCCAGTTTGACCCTGTATATCTTTAAAATCACAAAAGATATTTAAAAAATGAAAAGTGTTATCGAGAAACTAAAGCTTTTTCTATAAATTTTTAACTTTTTATTAATATTGAATAAATAAAAATATCGAAAATGAAAGGGAGAGACTGATTATGTTTTTTTCTTGTTGATTTACGATTTTCTTCAACTTTCCAGTTTGACTCTGTATATCTTTAAAACCACAAAAGTTATTTAAAAAATGAAAAGTGTTATCGAGAAACTAAAGCTTTTTCTATAAATTTTTAACTTTTTATTAATATTGAATAAATAAAAATATCGAAAATTTAAGGGAGAGACTGACTATGTTTTTTCTTGTTGATTTACGATTTTCTTCAACTTTCCAGTTTGACCCTGTATATCTTTAAAACCACAAAAGATATTTAAAAAATGAAAAGTGTTATCGAGAAACTAAAGCTTTTTCCATAAATTTTTAACTTTTTATTAATATTGAATAAATAAAAATATCGAAAATATAAGGGAGAGACTGACTATGTTTTTTTCTTGTTGATTTACGATTTTCTTCAACTTTCCAGTTTGACCCTGTATATCTTTAAAATCACAAAAGATATTTAAAAAATGAAAAGTGTTATCGAGAAACTAAAGCTTTTTCCATAAATTTTTAACTTTTTATTAATATTGAATGAATAAAAATATCGAAAATTTAAGGGAGAGACTGACTATGTTTTTTTCTTGTTGATTTACGATTTTCTTCAACTTTCCAGTTTGACCCTGTATATCTTTAAAATCACAAAAGATATTTAAAAAATGAAAAGTGTTATCGAGAAACTAAAGCTTTTTCCATAAATTTTTAACTTTTTATTAATATTGAATGAATAAAAATATCGAAAATTTAAGGGAGAGACTGACTATGTTTTTTTCTTGTTGATTTACGATTTTCTTCAACTTTCCAGTTTGACCCTGTATATCTTTAAAACCACAAAAGATATTTAAAAAATGAAAAGTGTTATCGAGAAACTAAAGCTTTTTCCATAAATTTTTAACTTTTTATTAATATTGAATAAATAAAAATATCGAAAATATAAGGGAGAGACTGACTATGTTTTTTTCTTGTTGACTTACGATTTTCTTCAACTTTCCAGTTTGACCCTGTATATCTTTAAAATCACAAAAGATATTTAAAAAATGAAAAGTGTTATCGAGAAACTAAAGCTTTTTCCATAAATTTTTAACTTTTTATTAATATTGAATGAATAAAAATATCGAAAATTTAAGGGAGAGACTGACTATGTTTTTTTCTTGTTGATTTACGATTTTCTTCAACTTTCCAGTTTGACCCTGTATATCTTTAAAATCACAAAAGATATTTAAAAAATGAAAAGTGTTATCGAGAAACTAAAGCTTTTTCCATAAATTTTTAACTTTTTATTAATATTGAATAAATAAAAATATCGAAAATTTAAGGGAGAGACTGACTATGTTTGTTTTTGTTGATTTACGATTTTCTTCAACTTTCCAGTTTGACCCTGTATATCTTTAAAACCACAAAAGATATTTAAAAAATGAAAAGTGTTATCGAGAAACTAAAGCTATTTCTATAAATTTTCAACTTTTTATTAATATTGAATAAATAAAAATATCGAAAATTTAAGGGAGAGACTGACTATGTTTTTTTCTTGTTGATTTACGATTTTCTTCAAATTTCCAGTTTGACCCTGTATATCTTTAAAATCACAAAAGATATTTAAAAAATGAAAAGTGTTATCGAGAAACTAAAGCTTTTTCTATAAATTGTTAACTTTTTATTAATATTGAATAAATAAAAATATCGAAAATTTAAGGGAGAGACTGACTATGTTTTTTTCTTGTTGATTTACGATTTTCTTCAACTTTCCAGTTTGACCCTGTATATCTTTAAAACCACAAAAGATATTTAAAAAATGAAAAGTGTTATCAAGAAACTAAAGCTTTTTCTTTACATTATTAACTTTTTATTAATATTGAATAAATAAAAATATCGAAAATTTAAGGGAGAGACTGACAATGTTTTTTTCTTGTTGATTTACGATTTTCTTCAACTTTCCAGTTTGACCCTGTATATCTTTAAAACCACAAAAGATATTTAAAAAATGAAAAGTGTTATCAAGAAACTAAAGCTTTTTCTTTACATTATTAACTTTTTATTAATATTGAATAAATAAAAATATCGAAAATTTAAGGGAGAGACTGACAATGTTTTTTTCTTGTTGTTTTACGATTTTCTTCAACTTTCCAGTTTGACCCTGTATATCTTTAAAACCACAAAAGTTATTTAAAAAACGAAAAGTGTTATCGAGAAACTAAAGCTTTTTCTATAAATTTTTAACTTTTTATTAATATTAAATAAATAAAAATATCGAAAATTTAAGGGAGAGACTGACTATGTTTTTTTTGTTGATTAACGATTTTTTTCAACTTTCCAGTTTGACCCTGTATATCTTTAAAACCACAAATGATGTTTAAAAAATGAAAAGTTTTATCGAGAAACTAAAGCTTTTTCTATAAATTTTTAACTTTTTATTAATATTGAATAAATAAAAATATCGAAAATTTAAGGGAGAGGCTGACTATGTTTGTTTTTGTTGATTTACGATTTTCTTCAACTTTCCAGTTTGACCCTGTATATCTTTAAAATCACAAAAGATATTTAAAAAATGAAAAGTGTTATCGAGAAACTAAAGCTTTTTCTATAAATTTTTAACTTTTTTTATTAATATTGAATAAATAAAAATATCGAAAATTTAAGGGAGAGACTGACTATGTTTTTTTCTTGTTGATTTACGATTTTCTTTAACTTTCCAGTTTGACCCTGTATATCTTTAAAACCACAAAAGATATTTAAAAAATGAAAAGTGTTATCAAAAAGCTAAAGCTTTTTCTTTAAATTATTAACTTTTTATTAATATTGAATAAATAAAAATATCGAAAATTTAAGGGAGAGACTGATTATGTTTTTTTTGTTGATTTACGATTTTCTTCAACTTTCTAGTGTTAAAATTCTTGTTTGTACTGATTAAAACATAAGATAAAAAAATTGGATCAATTCCAAGCTTCTGAAACTACGAGGATTGTCTATTTAGCTATAAGTATAACCGCTAGAAGGCGCCACTAATAGAAACAAGTCTGTTGTTGACATAAATCCAGAATTTCCTTCTTATAGATAGATAAAAAATAAGAAATATCAAGAAAATAAAACTCACTCTTTCTTTTTTCTAGTGGAAATATCCGGAAAACTTTCAGAACTTTGAATGATTTTTAATTCCAAAGTTTCTCTACATGCACTATTTGATTGGAGTTCTTTTAAAACATCTTTTAAACTATCAAAATCTTCACCATTTTTTAATTTTTCCAATATATCCATAATTTTATCAACATCTTTTGCTCTGGAATAAAATAATTTAAAATTAATTAACTTTTTGTGCCACAAGCGCTTGGACTATTTTGGGTGTGCGTCAAATGCACTCATTTTTTAATTTATTTAATTATTTAGTTCTAAAAATATTGAAAATGGTAAAAAAAATGTTGAAAATAAAAAAAAATCTTGGAAAATGTGAAAAATTTTTATAAATTCTTCCCAATCTTGAAAAATTGGTAAAAAATGTCGAAAATGATAAAAACTCTTTAAAAAATCGTAAAAAGCTGTTTACAATCGTGAAAATCTGTTGAATTCATTTTTCCAACAATCGCCCAATTGCACCTCAGATCCACGACTCGCTCTCCTTTAACCCCCTGAGTCGCGTTCGTAGTTAGTATAAAAATAATCTGACTAATAAATTTTAAAAATTATTTAAATTCTCGTTAAGAATATTATTTAGTTCTAAAAACATTGGAAATGGTAAAAAAATGTTGAAAATAAAAAAAAAATTTGGAAAATGTGAAAACTTGTTAAAAAAATGTCGAAAATGATAAAAAATCGTAAAAAGCTGTTTACAATCGTGAAAATCATTGAAATTCCTTTTTTTAATAATCGCCCAATTGCACCTCAGATCCACGACTCGCTCTCCTCCTACCCCCTGAGTTCCGTTCACAGTTAGTATAAAAATAATCTGACTAATAAATTTTAAAAATTATTTAAATTCTCGTTAAGAATATTATTTAGTTCTAAAAACATTGGAAATGGTAAAAAAATGTTGAAAATAAAAAAAAAATTTGGAAAATGTGAAAACTTGTTAAAAAAATGTCGAAAATGATAAAAAATCGTAAAAAGCTGTTTACAATCGTGAAAATCATTGAAATTCCTTTTTTTAATAATCGCCCAATTGCACCTCAGATTTACGACTCGCTCTCCTCCTACCCCCTGAGTTCCGTTCACAGTTAGTATAAAAATAATCTGACTAATAAATTTTAAAAATTATTTAAATTCTCGTTAAGAATATTATTTAGTTCTAAAAACATTGGAAATGGTAAAAAAATGTTGAAAATAAAAAAAAAATTTGGAAAATGTGAAAACTTGTTAAAAAAATGTCGAAAATGATAAAAAATCGTAAAAAGCTGTTTACAATCGTGAAAATCGTTGAAATTCCTTTTTTTAATAATCGCCCAATTGCACCCCCAATCCACGACTCGCTCTCCTCCTACCCCCTGAGTGCCGTTCGTAGTTAGTATAAAAATAAGCTGACTAATAAATTTTAACAGTTATTTAAATTCTCGTTAAGAATATTATTTAGTTATAGAAACATTGGAAATGGTAAAAAAATGTTGAAAATAAAAAAAAATCTTGGAAAATGTGAAAAATTGTTAAAAAAATGTCGAAAATGATAAAAAATCGTAAAAAGCTGTTTACAATCGAGAAAATCTGTTGAATTCCTTTTTTTAATAATCGCCCAATTGCACCTCAGATCCACGACTCGCTCTCCTCCTACCCCCTGAGTGCCGTTCGCAGTTAGTATAAAAATAATCTGATTAATAAATTTTAAAAATTATTTAAATTCTCGTTAAGAATATTATTTAGTTCTAAAAACATTAGAAATGGTAAAAAAATGTTGCAAATAAAAAAAAATATTTGAAAATGTGAAAAATTGTTAAAAAAATGTCGAAAATGATAAAAAATCGTAAAAAGCTGTTTACAATCGTGAAAATCGTTGAAATTCCTTTTTTAATAATCGTCCAATTACACCTCGATCCACGACTCGCTCTTCTCCTACCCGTTGAGTGCCGTTCACAGTTAGTATAAAAATAATCTGACTAATAAATTTTAAAAATTATTTAAATTCTCGTTAAGAATATTATTTAGTTCTAGAAACATTGGCAATGGTAAAAAAATGTTGAAAATAAAAAAAAAATTTGGAAAATGTGAAAAATTGTTAAAAAAATGTCGAAAATGATAAAAAACCGTAAAAAGCTGTTTACAATCGTGAAAATCGTTGAAATTCCTTTTTTTAATAATCGCCCAATTGCACCCCCGATCCACGACTCGCTCCCCTCCTACCCCCTGAGTGCCGTTCGCAGTTAGTATAAAAATAAGCTGACTAATAAATTTTAAAAATTATTTAAATTCTCGTTAAGAATATTATTTAGTTCTAAAAACATTGGAAATGGTAAAAAAATGTTGAAAATAAAAAAAATCTTGGAAAATGTGAAAAATTGTTAAAAAAATGTCGAAAATGATAAAAAATCGTAAAAAGCTGTTTACAATCGTGAAAATCTGTTGAATTCCTTTTTTTAATAATCGCCCAATTGCACCTCAGATCCACGACTCGCTCTCCTCCTACACCCTGAGTGCCGTTCGCAGTTAGTATAAAAATAAGCTGACTAATAAATTTTAAAAATTATTTAAATTCTCGTTAAGAATATTATTTAGTTCTAAAAACAATGGAAATGGTAAAAAAATGTTGAAAATAAAAAAAAATTTTGGAAAATGTGAAAAATTGTTAAAAAAATGTCGAAAATGATAAAAAATCGTAAAAAGCTGTTTACAATCGTGAAAATCGTTGAAATTCCTTTTTTTAATAATCACCCAATTGCTCCCCCGATCCACGACTCGCTCTCCTCCTACCCCCTAAGTGCCGTTCGCAGTTTGTATAAAAATAATCTGACTAATAAATTTTAAAAATTATTTAAATTCTCGTTAAGAATATTATTTAGTTCTAAAAACATTGGAAATGGTAAAAAAATGTTGAAACTAAAAAAAAAATCTTGGAAAATGTGAAAAATTGTTAAAAAAAATGACGAAAATGATAAAAAATCGTAAAAAGCTGTTTACAATCGTGAAAATCTGTTGAATTCCTTTTTTCAACAATCGCCCAATTGCACCTCAGATCCACGACTCGCTCTCCTCCTACACCCTGAGTGCCGTTCGCAGTTAGTATAAAAATAAGCTGACTAATACATTTTAAAAATTATTTAAATTCTCGTTAAGAATATTATTTAGTTCTAAAAACAATGGAAATGGTAAAAAAATGTTGAAAATAAAAAAAAAATTTGGAAAATGTGAAAAATTGTTAAAAAAATGTCGAAAATGATAAAAAATCGTAAAAAGCTGTTTACAATCGTGAAAATCGTTGAAATTCCTTTTTTTAATAATCACCCAATTGCTCCCCCGATCCACGACTCGCTCTCCTCCTACCCCCTAACTGCCGTTCGCAGTTAGTATAAAAATAATCTGACTAATAAATTTTAAAAATTATTTAAATTCTCGTTAAGAATATTATTTAGTTCTAAAAACATTGGAAATGGTAAAAAAATGTTGAAACTAAAAAAAAAATCTTGGAAAATGTGAAAAATTGTTAAAAAAAAATGACGAAAATGATAAAAATCGTAAAAAGCTGTTTACAATCGTGAAAATCTGTTGAATTCCTTTTTTCAACAATCGCCCAATTGCACCTCAGATCCACGACTCGCTCTTCTCCTACCCCCTGAGTGCCGTTCGCAGTTAGTATAAAAATAATCTGACTAATACATTTTAAAAATTATTTAAATTCTCGTTAAGAATATTATTTAGTTCTAAAAACATTGGAAATGTTAAAAAAATTTTGAAAATAAAAAAAAAATCTTGGAAAATGTAAAAAATTGTTAAAAAAATGTCGAAAATGATAAAAAATCGTAAAAAGCTGTTTACAATCGTGAAAATCGTTGAAATTCCTTTTTTTAATAATCGCCCAATTGCACCCCCGATCCACGACTCGCTCTTCTCCTACCCCCTGAGTGCCGTTCGCAGTTAGTATAAAAATAAGCTGACTAATAAATTTTAACAGTTATTTAAATTCTCGTTAAGAATATGAGTCAATAATGAATGTCATTATGTGGTTTTGGTAATTTGATTTTTCAATGTCATTCAATTAGTTACCTTTTTAGATTCTCTTCGCTGTTGTTGTCTTTTTTCCTCGCATTGATATCCAGTACCAGCTGGAGCAATTTCATAACAATCTCCTCATGATTCACAGGCTGAAAATAGAAAACGAATCGGTATTATCACGCTATTCTATATCAAATATAATCCAGGATCTATTTTACATTTAAATACATATTTATATGTAAAAGAAAAAGGAAATTTATATCAATTATTATGATAAAGAAAATCAATTTTTATTTATTACATTTTAAATACTTTTTTTGGAAAATCTAAATAGAAAATTTGAATATAAAATAGATCAAGAAAAATGGTAAAAAATCATAAAAATGTTGTGAAACTCGTTAGTTAATATCACATTTATTTAAAAGAGCAATTCTTACTTAAGTACCATGACGCCACCAACAGGTGGCGCAGTTGACATCTCATATATATTTAAACAAAAAATATTTATTAAATTAAGTTCTATTTTATCGATAAATTACCAAATATAACGAAAAAAATAGTAAGAACCTGAAAACTAACGAGAAAATATGATGAAAACAGTAAAACAGTAATAACAATAAAAAGACAACAAAAGAAAAATCATAAAAATTTGAAAAAACGAAAAATGAGACGAAATACACCGGATCAGCTAATAAAAATATATAATATTAAAAATGCCTTTCTAAATTTAGTAAAATAACTCCACCGTAAGGTAGCGCAGTTAGATTAGATTAGATGTTTATTGGGTTGGCTGTTAGCCTGTATCACTGCGACCTTTGCAGATCTATTGTGACCACCCATTATCTCAAGAATAGGATTAGAGAACCTTGTCCAGCCCTGCCCTCTTAATGAGACTTAATAGCCTTGACAGTGGCCACTCCGCATAACTTGGAGCAGCCGGTTTCTCCTCTCCCAGTACTAGATACCGCGTCCTTGCAAGGCCTTCGCATTGGCATAGGACATGAAATGCGGTCTCCTCCTCCTCTTGGCAGTATCGACAGATGTCTTCATCTGCTAAGTTCAACTGACTCAAGTGTTTCTTGAGCCTACAAGAGACTGACAATCATTCTTGTGATAGCAGCTCTGCAGTAAACTTCGCCGAGTGTCCCTTTATGAAGACTTTGGCTTGTCGTTTGCCCGGTGATTTTTTCCACCACTCCTGGGCCTTCTTTAACCTCCATTTCTCAATGGCTGCCTTTCTGAATGTGTCAGCAACTCCGCCGAATGGTTCCGGGCCAATCATTGGGGTATTAGCTCCCGCACGGGCCAATCCATCAGCCTTCTCATTGCCTCGAAACCCTGAGTGTCCTGGTATCCATTCCAGTGTCAAAGAATTTTGACTTGCGGCATGTGTCAGGGCCCCAACGCAGTCCCACACCAGCTGTGAGCTTATTTGTGCTGAGACTATCGCCTTTAGAGCTGCTTAGCTGTCCGAGTATATGACTACAGTTTTACCCGTTATACCCTGACTTACGATCTCCGTTGCACAGTGTTGTATGGCCATTACTTCAGCCTGAAACACTGTGGCATACGCACCTAGACTTAGTTGGACTTTTATCCTGTGTCCTCTACTGTATATACCTGACCCTGTGCCTTTCTGTCTTTGAGCCATCGGTATACCAAATTGACTCCCCTTGGATTGGGGGGCCATTGTTCCATGAGTCCCTTTCCAGTATTTCTACTGGAAAGTTTCTCACAAAGTTATATCTGGGGACTATCCTGTCCTGAGGTATGCTCATTATTTGATCTGCCTTAACCCTATTGTATAATTCTGCTTGCTTTTTGCCTTTTAATAAGGTAATGGGGGCCTGGCCTTCTAGCAGTCTGTGAGCAGTTGCCATAGCCTCGCCCTGAATGTAAATGTGCAATGGTGGTAGGTTGAGTAGAACCTGTAGTGCATCCGTTGGGGTGGTTCCCATGGCACCTGTAACATTCAGACAAGCCTGCCTTTGAATGCTTTCCAGCTGCCTGATCACCCCGGACTGCTGCGTTCTACTCCACCACACCACCGAACCATAGGTTAACATTGGTCTAATGACTTGTGTATGCAACCATAGGTTCATTTTGGGGTTCAATCCCCAGTTCTTGCCACACAATTGTCTACACCTACCAAGGGCTATTGTAGCTTTATGTGTGACCTTTTGAATGTGTTGCTTTCATGATAGCCTCTGGTCAAACACCACACCCAGGTATTTGGCTTCTGTGGCCATTGGAACCAGCACGTTATTGAGCGTTATTGGTTTTAAGCCTTTTAACACTCTTTTATTAGTGAAAGGACCAACTGATGTTTTTTGTGGATTGACTGTTAGGCCTTTATCCTTGCACCACTTGTACACCATATTCATTGCGGACTGCATCCGCTCTGAGACTATGCCCAGAAACTTCCCCTGGATGATTTTGGCCATATTATCTGCGAAACCTAGGCAGTGAAGGCCTTCATTGAGGAGTTTCTTAAGGAGGTCATCCACAAGTGCTGACCACAGCAGAGGCGACAGTACCCCTTCCCACTGTTGCCTCAATGGACGCCTCAGCTAACTTGGACACTACGATTCTATGCGTTAGGTTGGCATACACCCATTGGCATATTAGTGGGGGACTCCTCTCCTTGAAAGTGTGTCGGTCACTGACTCGGGTCCCACATTACTGAAGGCTCTTTCGATGTCAATAAACGCCGCTAGGGCTACTTCTTTGTCTTCAATTGACTTTGATAATAGCCTGTTTAAGAAGGTGGCGCAGTTAATATGACATATATTTAAACGAGAAATTCTCATATAAGTACCGTGAAGCCACCGTAAGGTAGCACTGTTAATATCTCATATATTTAAACGAGAAATTGTTACTAAATTAAGTACTATGACGCCCATGTAAGATGTCGCAGTTGGAAAAAAATATTGCAAATCTTAAAGAATATTGTTAAAATTAATGCGAATTTATTTTTCTGTAATAAAAATAATAATAATTTTTTATTTTTAAATTATCCGATACATTTTCAAAAATGAAACAGTAATAAATGATTTTTTGACTTTTGTCCCTGGACTATTGACAAACGCGTAATATAATACCTGCATTACAGTTTTCTGTAACCTTACTATCCAACACCAACTTTAGTTCCAATTTCTTGTTTGAACGAAAAACACAAAACGTCAACTTATTGTCAAATTTTGAAATTTATACCAGTAAGAAAATAATAATCGAAAAGTGATAACAATTTCTATATTATGGTAGGTACTTTTATTGTTAAATTATCATTTTTTTATATAATAGGGTTATTAATTTTTGAAAAAAAAGGCAAAATTCTTTAGTATGTAAATCGTAAACAATTTTTAAAAAAATCCTTACTAGTGGGTCTCGGAATAAACATTTTATTTTGATTACAATAAAGGGAAACCTTTAGGGTCAAAATTGGGTTTTTATATATTTTGAAACCATTTTTTTATGGGACATTTTATAGGATGTAGTGAGAGTAAAAAGTGTACCAAAAAAAAGATATACCCTCACTCTCGCGGTAAGAAAAATGCGCATATGGCCGGTTTATTAGTACAAAACTTCATACAGATATATGTGTATATAGCGCGCACGTATACGTATAGTTATATAGTTAAAAAAAATTGAGGGATATAACAAAAGTTGTCTACTAGTATCTCCAGCCGTTAGTTTTTCAATAGCTTTCATATTTTAGAAAATATACAAGGTGCGCGATTTGCTGAATTCAAAAATACATAACAAGAACGTTTTTTTTTTCAAAAAATCATTAAAAATATTTTTGATAACGGGATTTTCTTATAAAAATTATATAACATAAAAAAAATTGTCTACTTTTAGCTCCTGTCTTTAGTTTTTTAGTAGCTTTTATATTTTACAAAATATACGAGGTGCGCGATTTGCTTGATTCTAAAATACATAACAAGAACGTTTGTTTTTTCAAAAAATCGTTAGAAACATTTTCGATAACGGGATTTACTTATAAAAATTATATAACATAAAAAAAATTGTCTACTTTTAGCTGCTGTCTTTAGTTTTTTAGTAGCTTTTATATTTTACAAAATATACGAGGTGCGCGATTTGCTTGATTCTAAAATACATAACAAGAACGTTTCTTTTTTTCAAAAAATCATTAGAAATATTTTTGATAACGGGATTTACTTACAAAAATTATATAACAGAAAAAAAATGGTCTGCTTTTAGCTCCTGTCGTTAGTTTTTTAGTAGCTTTTATATTTTAGAAAATATACGAGGTGCGCGATTTGCTTGATTCTAAAATACATAACAAGAACGTTTTTTTTTCAAAAAATCATTAAAAATATTTTTAGTAACGGGAATTTCTTATAAAAATTATATAACATAAAAAAAATGGTCTACTTTTAGCTCCTGTCGTTAGTTTTTTAGTAGCTTTTATATTTTACAAAATATACGAGGTGCGCGATTTGCTTGATTCCAAAATACATAACAAGAACGTTTTTTTTTTTCAAAAAATCATTCAAAATATTTTCGATAACGGGAATTTCTTATCAAAATTATATAACATAAAAAAAATGGTCTACTTTTAGCTCCTGTCGTTAGTTTTTTAGTAGCTTTTATATTTTACAAAATATACGAGGTGCGCGATTTGCTTGATTCTAAAATACATAACAAGAACTTTTGTTTTTTCAAAAAATCGTTAGAAACATTTTTGATAAAGGGATTTTCTTATAAAAATTATATAACATAAAAAAAATTGTTTACTTTTAGCTCCTGTCTTTAGTTTTTTAGTAGCTTTTATATTTTACAAAATATACGAGGTGCGCGATTTGCTTGATTCTAAAATACATAACAAGAACATTTTTTTTTTCAAAAAATCATTGGAAAGATTTTCGATAACGGGATTTACTTATAAAAATTATATAACATAAAAAAAATTGTCTACTTTTAGCTCCTGTCTTTAGTTTTTTAGTAGCTTTTATATTTTACAAAATATAGGAGGTGCGCGATTTGCTTGATTCTAAAATACATAACAAGAACGTTTGTTTTTTCAAAAAATCATTAAAGATATTTTTAGTAACGGGATTTTCTTATAAAAATTATATAACATAAAAAAAATTGTCTACTTTTAGCTCCTGTCTTTAGTTTTTCAATAGCTTTTATATTTTACAAAATATACGAGGTGCGCGATTTGCTTGATTCCAAAATACATAACAAGAACGTTTTTTTTTTTCAAAAAATCATTCAAAATATTTTCGATAACGGGAATTTCTTATCAAAATTATATAACATAAAAAAAATGGTCTACTTTTAGCTCCTGTCGTTAGTTTTTTAGTAGCTTTTATATTTTACAAAATATACGAGGTGCGCGATTTGCTTGATTCTAAAATACATAACAAGAACTTTTGTTTTTTCAAAAAATCGTTAGAAACATTTTTGATAAAGGGATTTTCTTATAAAAATTATATAACATAAAAAAAATTGTTTACTTTTAGCTCCTGTCTTTAGTTTTTTAGTAGCTTTTATATTTTACAAAATATACGAGGTGCGCGATTTGCTTGATTCTAAAATACATAACAAGAACATTTTTTTTTTCAAAAAATCATTGGAAAGATTTTCGATAACGGGATTTACTTATAAAAATTATATAACATAAAAAAAATTGTCTACTTTTAGCTCCTGTCTTTAGTTTTTTAGTAGCTTTTATATTTTACAAAATATAGGAGGTGCGCGATTTGCTTGATTCTAAAATACATAACAAGAACGTTTGTTTTTTCAAAAAATCATTAAAAATATTTTTAGTAACGGGATTTTCTTATAAAAATTATATAACATAAAAAAAATTGTTTACTTTTAGCTCCTGTCTTTAGTTTTTTAGTAGCTTTTATATTTTACAAAATATACGAGGTGCGCGATTTGCTTGATTCTAAAATACATAACTAGAACGTTTGTTTTTTCAAAAAATCATTAAAAATATTTTTAGTAACGGGATTTTCTTACAAAAATTATAGAACATAAAAAGAATTGTTTACTTTTAGCTCCTGTCTTTAGTTTTTTAGTAGCTTTTATATTTTACAAAATATACGAGGTGCGCGATTTGCTTGATTCTAAAATACATAACTAGAACGTTTGTTTTTTCAAAAAATCATTAAAAATATTTTTAGTAACGGGATTTTCTTATAAAAATTATATAACATAAAAAAAATTGTTTACTTTTAGCTCCTGTCTTTAGTTTTTTAGTAGCTTTTATATTTTACAAAATATACGAGGTGCGCGATTTGCTTGATTCTAAAATACATAACTAGAACGTTTGTTTTTTCAAAAAATCATTAAAAATATTTTTAGTAACGGGATTTTCTTACAAAAATTATAGAACATAAAAAGAATTGTTTACTTTTAGCTCCTGTCTTTAGTTTTTTAGTAGCTTTTATATTTTACAAAATATACGAGGTGCGCGATTTGCTTGATTCTAAAATACATAACTAGAACGTTTGTTTTTTCAAAAAATCATTAAAAATATTTTTAGTAACGGGATTTTCTTACAAAAATTATAGAACATAAAAAGAATTGTTTACTTTTAGCTCCTGTCTTGAGTTTTTTAGTAGCTTTTATATTTTACAAAATATACGAGGTGCGCGATTTGCTTGATTCTAAAATACATAACAAGAACGTTTGTTTTTTCAAAAAATCATTAAAAATATTTTCGATAACGGGATTTACTTATAAAAATTATATAACATAAAAAAAATTGTCTACTTTTAGCTCGTGTCGTTAGTTTTTTAGTAGCTTTTATATTTTACAAAATATACGAGGTGCGCGATTTGCTTGATTCTAAAATACATAACAAGAACATTTTTTTTTTCAAAAAATCATTGGAAAGATTTTCGATAACGGGATTTACTTATAAAAATTATATAACATAAAAAAAATTGTCTACTTTTAGCTCCTGTCTTTAGTTTTTCAATAGCTTTTATATTTTACAAAATATACGAGGTGCGCGATTTGCTTGATTCTAAAATACATAACAAGAACGTTTGTTTTTTCAAAAAATCATTAGAAATATTTTCGATAACGGGATTTTCTTATAAAAATTATATAACATAAAAAAAATTGTCTACTTTTAGCTCCCGTCTTTAGTTTTTTAGTAGCTTTTATATTTTACAAAATATACGAGGTGCGCGATTTGCTTGATTCTAAAATACATAACTAGAACGTTTGTTTTTTCAAAAAATCAATAAAAATATTTTTAGTAACGGGATTTTCTTATAAAAATTATATAACATAAAAAAAATTGTTTACTTTTAGCTCCTGTCTTTAGTTTTTTAGTAGCTTTTATATTTTACAAAATATACGAGGTGCGCGATTTGCTTGATTCTAAAATACATAACTAGAACGTTTGTTTTTTCAAAAAATCATTAAAAATATTTTTAGTAACGGGATTTTCTTATAAAAATTATATAACATAAAAAAAATTGTTTACTTTTAGCTCCTGCCTTTAGTTTTTTAGTAGCTTTTATATTTTACAAAATATACGAGGTGCGCGATTTGCTTGATTCTAAAATACATAACAAGAACGTTTGTTTTTTCAAAAAATCATTAGAAATATTTTCGATAACGGGATTTTCTTATAAAAATTATATAACATAAAAAAAATTGTTTACTTTTAGCTCCTGTCTTTAGTTTTTTAGTAGCTTTTATATTTTACAAAATATACGAGGTGCGCGATTTGCTTGATTCTAAAATACATAACTAGAACGTTTGTTTTTTCAAAAAATCATTAAAAATATTTTTAGTAACGGGATTTTCTTATAAAAATTATATAACATAAAAAAAATTGTTTACTTTTAGCTCCTGTCTTTAGTTTTTTAGTAGCTTTTATATTTTACAAAACATACGAGGTGCGCGATTTGCTTGATTCTAAAATACATAACTAGAACGTTTGTTTTTTCAAAAAATCAATACAAATATTTTTAGTAACGGGATTTTCTTATAAAAATTATATAACATAAAAAAAATTGTTTACTTTTAGCTCCTGTCTTTAGTTTTTTAGTAGCTTTTATATTTTACAAAATATACGAGGTGCGCGATTTGCTTGATTCTAAAATACATAACAAGAACATTTTTTTTTTTTTTTAAATCATTGGAAAGATTTTCGATAACGGGATTTACTTATAAAAATTATATAACATAAAAAAAATTGTCTACTTTTAGCTCCTGTCTTTAGTTTTTCAATAGCTTTTATATTTTACAAAATATACGAGGTGCGCGATTTGCTTGATTCTAAAATACATAACAAGAACGTTTGTTTTTTCAAAAAATCATTAGAAATATTTTCGATAACGGGATTTTCTTATAAAAATTATATAACATAAAAAAAATTGTTTACTTTTAGCTCCTGTCTTAAGTTTTTTAGTAGCTTTTATATTTTACAAAATATACGAGGTGCGCGATTTGCTTGATTCTAAAATACATAACTAGAACGTTTGTTTTTTCAAAAAATCATTAAAAATATTTTTAGTAACGGGATTTTCTTATAAAAATTATATAACATAAAAAAAATTGTTTACTTTTAGCTCCTGTCTTTAGTTTTTTAGTAGCTTTTATATTTTACAAAACATACGAGGTGCGCGATTTGCTTGATTCTAAAATACATAACTAGAACGTTTGTTTTTTCAAAAAATCAATACAAATATTTTTAGTAACGGGATTTTCTTATAAAAATTATATAACATAAAAAAAATTGTTTACTTTTAGCTCCTGTCTTTAGTTTTTTAGTAGCTTTTATATTTTACAAAATATACGAGGTGCGCGATTTGCTTGATTCTAAAATACATAACTAGAACGTTTGTTTTTTCAAAAAATCATTAAAAATATTTTTAGTAACGGGATTTTCTTAGAAAAATTATATAACATAAAAAAAATTGTCTACTTTTAGCTCCTGTCTTTAGTTTTTCAATAGCTTTTATATTTTACAAAATATACGAGGTGCGCGATTTGCTTGATTCTAAAATACATAACAAGAACATTTTTTTTTTTTTTTAAATCATTGGAAAGATTTTCGATAACGGGATTTTCTTATAAAAATTATATAACATGAAAAAAATTGTCTACTTTTAGCTCCCGTCTTTAGTTTTTTAGTAGCTTTTATATTTTACAAATTATACGAGGTGCGCGATTTGCTTGATTCTAAAATACATAACAAGAACCTTTTTTATTCAAAAATTCATTAAAAATATTTGTAATAACGTGATTTTCTTATGAAAATTTAATGATAAAAAGAAAGTTGTCTTCTCTTATGTACGACCCTTAGTTTTTTGATACCTTATATATTTCATGAAATATACAAAGTGCGCGAATTATTGAATTTTAAAAAAAATATTATTTTTATTAATTAGATTCTTTTATAAAAATAAAAATATGTAAAAAAGTAATTTTAACTTCTATTTTAATATAAATTTTTATTTTTTTACAGAGTTCCGCTAGTACCGAACCAAAAATTTGCAACAAATGCAAAGAACAAATCAAAGGAGGAGTAAGTACTACTAAACAATAACTTTTATAACAAATAGATTTTTGATTTGTGATTGCAACTATTTACTTAACACAATAATAATGATTGTTGATTTGTTTTGTTTTGTTTTGCGAAAAAAAAAACTAACACTTATTCTAGGTACTAACAGCTTTAGGAAAAGCATGGCATCCTGATCATTTTTGCTGCAATGAATGCAAAAAGCCGATAACTGAATCAAAATTTCATACTAAAGATGATATGCCGTATTGTACACCTTGCCACACAAAACTTTTTGCTCCAACATGCCACGCCTGTGACCAGCCCATTTTGGATGTAAGTGTGTTTTATTGATCCTCTTTTTTATTACACGATTCATCATAAAAATAGATTGCTTTTAATTAATTAACTCTAACTATTGATCTATATCTCGTTTAACACCTAATCTCCCTCTATCCATATCCATCTCTCTCTCTCTCTCGCACTCTTAGCTGTATAAATGGACTGGATACGAAAGAGAAAAGAATGTCCAGTCATTTATTATTCGTTCCAAGTTCGTGGAGACTGATCTTTCTTATCTTAATGCGGGTTTAAAGATGGCTTATTATCGCTTCTATTGTGTTATATTACCTGGTTTTGATCTTTACAGGTTTGGGTTTCCTGTTATAATATTCCTTTTATTTACTCAACTCTAACTATTGATCTATATCTCGTTTAATACTAGCTTTCACACCTAATCTCCCTCTATCCATATCCCTCTCTCTCTCGCACTCTTAGCTGTATAAATGGACTGGATACGAAAGAGAGAAAAAGATGTCCTGTCGTTTATTATTCGTTCCAAGTTCGTGTACTATCTTAATGAGGGTTTAATGACAGCTTATTATCGCTTCTATTGTGTTATATTACCTGGTTTTGATCTTTACAGGTTTGGGTTTCCTGTTGTAACATTGCTTTTAATTACTCAACTCTATCTATTGATCTATATCTCGTTTAATACTAGCGTTCACACCTAATCTCATTCCATCCATATCCCTCTCCCTCTCTCACACTCTTAGCTGTATAAATGGACTGAATACGAAAGAGAAAATGATGTCCAGTCGTTTATTATTCGTTCCAAGTTCGTGGAGACTGACCTTTCTTATCTTAATGCGGGTTTAAAGATGGCTTATTATCGCTTCTATTGTGTTATATTACCTGGTTTTGATCTTTACAGGTTTGGGTTTCCTGTTATAATATTGCTTTTAATTACTCACTCTAACTATTGATATCTATATCTCGTTTAATACTAGCGTTTACACCTAATCTCCCTCTATCCATATCCTTCTCTCTCGCACTCTTAGCTGTATAAATGAACTGGATACGAAAGAGAGACAAAGATGTCCTGTCGTTTATTATTCGTTCCAAGTTCGTGTACTATCTTAATGAGGGTTTAATGACAGCTTATTATAGCTTCTATTGTGTTATATTACCTGGTTTTGATCTTTACAGGTTTGGGTTTCCTGTTGTAATATTGCTTTTAATTACTCAACTCTATCTATTGATCTATATCTCGTTTAATACTAGCGTTCACACCTAATCTCATTCCATCCATATCCCTCTCCCTCTCTCACACTCTTAGCTGTATAAATGGACTGAATACAAAAGAGAAAATGATGTCCAGTTGTTTATTATTCGTTACAAGTTCGTGCAGACTGATCTTTCTTATCTTGATGAGGGTTTAACGACGGCTTATTATCGCTTCTATTGTGTTATATTACCTGGTTTTGATCTTTACAGGTTTGGGTTTCCTGTTATAATATTGCTTTTATTTACTCAACTCTAACTATTGATCTATATCTCGTTTAATACTAGCTTTCACACCTAATCTCCCTCTATCCATATCCCTCTCTCTCTCGCACTCTTAGCTGTATAAATGGACTGGATACGAAAGAGAGAAAAAGATGTCCTGTCGTTTATTATTCGTTCCAAGTTCGTGTACTATCTTAATGAGGGTTTAATGACAGCTTATTATCGCTTCTATTGTGTTATATTACCTGGTTTTGATCTCTACAGGTTTGGGTTTCCTGTTGTAATATTGCTTTTAATTACTCAACTCTATCTATTGATCTATATCTCGTTTAATACTAGCGTTCACACCTAATCTCATTCCATCCATATCCCTCTCCCTCTCTCACACTCTTAGCTGTATAAATGGACTGAATACAAAAGAGAAAATGATTTTCAGTCGTTTATTATTCGTTACAAGTTCGTGCAGACTGATCTTTCTTATCTTGATGAGGGTTTAAAGATGGCTTATTATCGCTTCTATTGTGTTATATTACCTGGTTTTGATCTTTACAGGTTTGGGTTTCCTGTTATATTGCTTTTAATTACTTACTCTAACTATTGATCTATATCTCGTTTAATACTAACTTTTACACCTAATCTCCCTCTATCCATATCCTTCTCTCTCGCACTCTTAGCTGTATAAATGGACTGGATACGAAAGAGAGAAAAAGATGTCCTGTCGTTTATTATTCGTTCCAAGTTCGTGTACTATCTTAATGAGAGTTTAATGACAGCTTATTATCGCTTCTATTGTGTTATATTACCTGGTTTTGATCTTTACAGGTTTGGGTTTCCTGTTGTAATATTGCTTTTAATTACTCAACTCTATCTATTGATCTATATCTCGTTTAATACTAGCGTTCACACCTAATCTCATTCCATCCATATCCCTCTCCCTCTCTCACACTCTTAGCTGTATAAATGGACTGAATACAAAAGAGAAAATGATGTCCAGTCCTTTATTATTCGTTACAAGTTCGTGCAGACTGATCTTTCTTATCTTGATGAGAGTTTAACGACGGCTTATTATCGCTTCTATTGTGTTATATTACCTGGTTTTGATCTTTACAGGTTTGGGTTTTCTGTTGTAATATTGCTTTTATTTACTCAACTCTAACTATTGATCTATATCTCGTTTAATACTAACTTTTACACCTAATCTCCCTCTATCCATATCCCTCTCTCTCTCGCACTCTTAGCTGTATAAATGGACTGGATACGAAAGAGAAAAATATGTCCAGTCGTTTATTATTTGTTAAAAGTTCGTGCAAACTGATCTTTATTATCTTAATGAGGGTTAAACGATGGCTGGTTATTGCTACCGTTGTGATATATTACCTGGATTTGATCTTTACAGGTTTGGGTTTCCTGTTATAATATTGCTTTTAGCTACTCAACTATAACTATTAATCTATATCTCGTTTAATACTAGTTTTCTCTATCTTTCACACCTAAACTCCCTCTATCCATTTCCCTCTCTCTCTCTCGCACTCTTAGATGTATAAATGGACTGGATACAAAATAGAAAAAGATGTCCAATCGTTTATTATTCGTTCCAAGTTCGTGCGGACTGACCTTTCTTATCTTAATGATGGTTAAACGACGGCTGGTGGTTATCGCTTCCATTGTGTTATATTACCTGGTTTTGATCTTTACAGGTTTGGGTTTCCTGTTGTCATATTGCTTTTAATTACTTAAAACTATTGATTTATATCTCGTTTAGTATTAGCTTTCACACCTAATCTCCCTCTATCCATATCCCTCTCTCTCTCTCTCTTGCACTCTTAGCTGTATAAATAGATTGGATACAAACGAGAAAAATGTGTCTAATCGTTTATTATACGTTCCAACTTAGTGCGGACTGACCTTTCTTATCTTAATGAGAGTTTAACGATGGCTGTTTATCACTTTTATTGTGTTATATTACCTGGTTTTGATCTTCACAGATTTGGGTTTCCTGTTGTCATATTGCGTTTAATTACTCCAACTATTGATTTATATCTCGTTTAATACTAGCTTTCTTTATCTTTCACACCTAACCTTCCTCTATCCATTTCCTTCTCGCTCGCACTCTTAGATGTATAAATGGACAGGATACAAAATAGAAAAAGATGTCCAATCGTTTATTATTCGTTCCAAGTTCGTGCGGACTGACCTTTCTTATCTTAATGAGGGTTAAACGACGGCTGGTTATCGCTTCCAGTGTTATATTATCTGGTTTTGATCTTTACAGGTTTGGGTTTACCGCTTTTAATTACTTAACTCCAACTATTGATCTACATCTCGTTTAATGCTAGCTTTCTATATTTTTCACACCATACCTCCCTCTATCTCGCACTCTTAGCTGTATAATTGGACTGGATACAAAAGAGAAAAAGATGTCCAATCGGTTATTATTCGTTCCAAGTTCGTGCGGACTGACCTTTCTTATCTTAATGAGACTGGTTATTGCTTCCATTGTTTTATATTACCTGGTTTTGATCTTTACAGGTTTGGGTTTTCCTGTTGTCATCGTTTATGTTCTTAAATCATCCTTAATTATGATTAATTTCGTATCATTTTTTCTTTATCATTAGATTGGAACCAAAGATGTGGAAAATAAAAGAGATGTAGAAATATATCAATCAATCTGTCTTCAGTTTTCACAATCTCTTCCTTATTCAATATATTAGATTCTTCTGTTTCTCTTTCTCCTACAATCAAGTTTCTTTCCTTTCTCTTTCTTCCCAATCATTAAGACTAACATTTAGTCTTAGTTTTTGATTTGCTTTATATAAGATAGGTAAAGAGGATTAATTTTGAGCCTTCCTTTGATTAATTCATTTTTTCTTTCTCTATCTTTCATTGTTCTTATTCTTACTTAAACTTTTTAAGCTTCTATCTCTGTCATTTGATTGTAATTATATAATATAATTGTCGATAAATTCCACCTTTTCACAACTTTATTCACAATTTATTACAAACATTACAATTCATTAAATAATTTTATTCTTTGCGTGCTAAAATCTAAAACGAACTTCATATTGATAAATTTGTTTATTTGTAGAAATGCGTGCAGGCAATGGGAGTAAACTGGCACGAAGATCATTTTGTGTGCGAAGATTGCAAACAAAAACTAATTGGGCAACAATTTATGGAAATTGGCGGTGTTCCACATTGTCAGAAATGTTATGTTGCTAAACACGCTGAGAAATGTAAAGGCTGTGGCAAACCAATCCCTGATAAAGCCATTGTAGCTTTGGACGCTAAATGGCATCAAATGTGCTTTAGATGTTCAGTAAGTAACAATTTTTATACAGTAAACTTTTTATAATAGTATACATATATATATAATAATCAATACGAATTAAGTATCGTTTGTGCTATAAAAGAAGAGGCCATATGCTCATAGATATGAATTCTATGATTCTTTTCCGTATTCTGACATTTAAGTATCTCAGATATCATATTTGTAGCGTTAAATGTCAAAATTGTAGTGTCAAATATTAAGTATTGATATATAAGTATGTAAAAATGCCTTAACTGTCATATCTGCAGTGTTAAATGGCAAAAAGTGACATATATATGTATTAAATGTCAAACTTATTATATTTGTACCGTCAAATGTCAAAATTGTTGTGTCAAATATAAAATATTGATTATAAGTATGTGAAAATGCCAAAACTGTCATATTTGTATTGTCAAATGACAAAAAGAGACATAAACGTATGTCAATGTGAAATTTTGGGGTCAAATATCAAAACTGTCAAATGTCAATCGAGTCACTTTTAACATTAAAATGTCAATCTTGTCGGTAAACAAACTATTTACTATTTTTGACACTAATCTATTATTAAACTAACAATATAACGTCAAATGTCAATCTTGTCACTTTTCACACTAAAATGTCATACTATAAAGTGTCAAGTAAACAAATTATTCACCTTTTTTGACATTAAACTGTCAATAAACTAACAATATAACGTCAAATATCAATCTTGTAACGTTTCACACGAAAATGTCAAACTTTTAAATGTCAGATAACAAAATATTTACTATTTTTGAGACTAAACTGTCAATATAATGTCAAGTGTCAATCTTGTAACGTTTCACACGAAAATGTCAATTTTTTAAATGTCAATCTTGTCAGATAACAAAATATTTACTATTTTTGAGACTATATGTTCTAATTAATATATTTTTTTATTTCAGAAATGCTCCAAACCAATTATGAAAGATCAGTCATTCCAAGTAGAAAGTGGTAAACCCCATTGTGTCAAATGTTAAAAAATATTTCAAAAAAGCTTTCTTTCATTTTTTAATCTATTCTACTGCAAGAAAATTCTATCAAATTTGACACTAAGGCGTTTTCTTACTATACGATTATTATGAAACACTACGTATTATTATATTTTATTTTATAAAATTTATCATGCTTTATATATGATGTTAAAATAAAGCTTTTTTTGCAAAAAAAAAATTGATTATATTTTTCAAACTAACCATTCCTTTATTTTCATCGTGTTTTTCAATATTTTCATCATTATTATCTATTATCTCCAGATATTATAAACATATAAACTAATTATTATAGTAAGTATTTTTATTGTAAGGTATATGTAATGCCATCTGTTAACGAATATCTTAGATATAAGATTAAGAAACCCAAATCTATATCCCACTTGATAAAATTTACAATTTACATTAAATGAGTAGTTTTATTAGTGTATTTAAAAAAAATGTTAATAACATAAAAACTGTAAAAAATAGTTGTCACTACGTATAGATCCTTTAGATGTAGCAAAAATAATTAAACTTTTACTAATTAACATGATTTAAAAGTCTGATTTTAATATCAAATTTAGAAGCTAACAATTAAATGATTGTCTATTTAATGTAGTGATTTCTTTTAAGCATTCTTTCAATGTTAATTAACGATTACATTTATCACCATAACTGCGATATATAACAATGTAAAGATAATTAAAGTTGAAGAAAACAACCAAAACATAACCTCAAAAATATAGATACTTGTCAAATGATTTATATAGGTATGTATTTATTCTATGATTTATCAAACTGACGTCTAAAATATAACGATTTACTATCATTAACAATTTATATATGACAGTAAGCAGTGATAAATCAAATTTTGTCGAAAAAATCCAAGCGTCATTAGATAGATTAAGGCCGGTGATACTATTATTGTATTATAGTAAAATATCCACTTATTCCACTTATAAACATTTAATAGTAACAAAAAAACTTATTTTAAAGATATTTTACTATTATACACTTTAGATTAAACAATTAACAACAAATATTATTCTGTTTACAAACATTAGTACAGCTACAAGCCGGTGCGCGGTGTTTTTAGTATTCAATTCTATATTAAAATTAAACACTTACCCCTCTTTTGAACGATTAATAACACCAAGAACAACTTTTACCATCAATATTTCACTAGTATACACTTTAAATTAAACAATAAACGACAAATAACATCACTATAAAATACATTGTTTACCAATAATAATCTGTGCTGTTTACTAAAATAATTATGGCTGCCTGTCATTTTGACATGAAATGTCATAATTTAAACCGACCAATAGAAAGATGTTATTCACGATGTTTACATGAAATAGTAACCAATAGGATTACTTAATGTCAAAATGACAAGCAGCCATAATTTTTTTATTAAACAGTACAGATTATTTGTAAACAATGTATTTTAGTGATGATATTTGTTGTTTCTTGTTTAATTTAAAGTGCTTACTAGTGAAATATTTATGGTAAAAGTTGTTCTTGGTGTTATTAAACTTTCAAAAGAGGGGTAAGTGGATAATTTTAAGATAGAATTCAATACTAAAAACACCGGCTTGTAGCTTGTACTAGTGTATGTAAACAGTATATTTTTATTGATAATATTTGTTGTTAATTGTTTAATCTGAAGTGTATAATAGTAAAATATCTTTAGAATAAGTTTTTGTTGTTAATATTAAAGGTTTAAAAGTGGGTTAAGTGGATATTTTACTATAATACAATAAAGGCGGAAACATACTATCAAAACGTGACACGACGCCACGCCACCCGACGCATGTTAGTACCTCTCAATTCCATATATTTAATACAGTTAGAAGCACATAGACAACACGCTATGTGACCACACGCCGCAACATAAATATATGGACTAACATGCGTGGCGTCGTGTCACGTTTTGATAGTATGTTTCCGCCTTTATAGGATCACCGGCCTTATTCTATCTAATGACGCTTGGATTTTTTCGACAAGTTTTGATTTATCGCCCCTTACTGTCATATATAAATTATTAATGATAATAATCTGTTATATTTGAGCCGTCAGTTTGATAAGTCGTAGAATAAATACATAGGTACGTAATCATTTGACAAATATCTATATTTTTGAGGTTATGTTTTGGTTGTTTTCTTAAACTTTAATTATCTTTACTTTGTTATATATCGCAGTTATGGTGATAAATGTAATCGTTAATTAACGTTGAAAGAATGCTTAAAAGAAATCACTACATTAAATAAATAATCATTTAATTGTTAAATTAGTAAAAGTTGAATTATTTTTGCTACATCTAAAGGATCTATTACGTAGTTAGTAGTGACAACTGTTTATAGTATCTAGCTCTCGCTATAGAGGTTCTTAATCTTATATCTAAGATATTGGTTAACAGATGGCGTTACATGAATAAAAATTCTTAATTTATTAAAAATTGACTAAAATGGTTAATAACAGATAAAATCCTTTATATGCGATCATAATAATTCTTTAATATTAATATTTACAAAAATTCATAACTAGCTCACAATAAAACAATCCTATTGGTCAAAACATTTCAAAAAAAATTGATTAAACTTACCATTCCTTTATTTTCATCTTGTTTTTCAATATTTTCATCATTATTATCATTTTCATCATCCATTTGTATCATAGTTGATATATCATCATCATGAAAACCAGGAATAGGTTTCGTAGTTTTAAACAATCCTGACGATTTTTTTATCGATAATTTACTTTGACTCGGTTCTTCTAATATTTCAGTTTTTGCACGTGTAATTGGTGGTCTGTGTTTAAATAGTGCAGTTTTATATCGCGATTTCACTTTACTAAAAATACAATTAATTCGTGAATAAATTCATCAATTACTCTATATCTCTTGTGCCAACATTGAAAAAAGACAACAAAATTTATTGAAAACGTTCAAAAAACTGTCACAAATGTTAAAAAACTGTAACAAACGTCAAAAAGCTATCACAAAATGTCAACAACAATTGGAAATAACAAAAAACTGTCACAAACGTCAAAAAACCAACTTAACGTCACAAAAATGTCATAAACGTCAAAAAAACACCATAAACGTCAACAAACTGTCACAAACGTCAAAAAATAATTACAAACGTCAAAAAATAGTTATGGATGTCAAAAAACTGTCACAAACGTCAAAAAACTATCATAAACGAAAAATGTCATTAACGTTAAAAAAAAACTGTCATAAACGTCAAACGTTAAAAAACTGTCACAAATGTTAAAAAACTGTAACAAACGTCAAAAAGCTGTCACAAAATGTCAAAAACAATTGGAAATAACAACAAACTGTCACAAATGTGAAAAAACCAACTAAACGTCACAAAAATGTCATAAACGTCAACAAACTGTCACAAACGTCAAAAAATAGTTACAAACGTCAAAAAATAGTTATAAACGTCAAAAAATACTTACAAACGTCAAAAAATACTTACAAACGTCAAAAAATTGTCATGGATGTCACAAACGTCAAAAAATTATCATAAACGTTAAATAACTGTCACAAACATCAAAAAAACTGTCATAAACGTCAAACACATGACGTTTTTCGGCAATAAAATGTCATTTTCTATAATACTAACTTTTTATTTCTAGCTAAAGCTTCAGCAGCTTTTCTCCATAAAGGATCCTTTCTAAATGAACACGTAGTGTTATACATATACAATCTTTCTTCTAAATTATTTTTGATGGCACTTTTTGACTTTTTAGATTTTTGTGATTCAGTTCGAAATTGTGGTGCACTTAATCTAACCGAAGTTGTACAACCAGAATGATTAGTAAAATGATCTTCAATTTTTTGTAATGTCATTTCAGCATTTAATTTGTAAGTCATTATAAATTCTTTATAAGCATTTTCATCATCTTGAGGAAGTAGTTTATAATGGATATCACAGAGATCTAATACATGTTTTAATAATAATTTTAATTTATCTGAAGAACAAGCACCAATTGAGGTAGGAAGATGATTTTGATAAGCTTGTAAACCGTTAAATATTACTTGATAGGCTGATAATAGTTTTTGATTATTAATTGGATTGTGGCTTTTCCATTTAGTAAATTCGTCTATCTAAAATTAAATATTACAATTTTAAATATGTCACAAACCTAAGAGCTAAAAGCTCTTATTTAAAAAATATGTAAGAACTCGAGTTGTAACAGCTCACATTTAAAAAAATATAAACAAAGTATGAAATATGAACAAAAAGCTTTACTCAAAGCTCTTATTTAAAAAATACACGACTATTGATTTGCTAAAGGTTAATACAGTGATCTTATTTAAAAATGAGAGCTCAGATACTTGTGGGTGTTCCAAAAATGTTAATACAGTGCTCTTATTTAAAAATGAGAGCTCAGATACTTGTGGGAGTTCCAAAAAGGTTAACACAGTGCTCTTATTTAAAAATGAGAGCTCAGATACTTGTGGGAGATCTAAAAAGGTTAATACGGTGATCTTATTTAAAAATGAGAGCTCAGATACTTGTGGGTGTTCCAAAAATGTTAATACAGTGCTCTTATTTAAAAATGAGAGCTCAGATACTTGTGGGAGTTCCAAAAAGGTTAACACAGTGCTCTTATTTAAAAATGAGAGCTCAGATACTTGTGGGAGATCTAAAAAGGTTAATACGGTGATCTTATTTAAAAATGAGAGCTCAGATACTTGTGGGTGTTCCAAAAATGTTAATACAGTGCTCTTATTTAAAAATGAGAGCTCAGATACTTGTCGGAGTTCCAAAAAGGTTAACACAGTGCTCTTATTTAAAAATGAGAGCTCAGATACTTGTGGGAGATCTAAAAAGGTTAATAAGGTGCTCTTATTTAAAAATAAGAGCTCAGATACTTGTGGGAGTTCCAAAAATGTTAATACAGTGCTCTTATTTAAAAATAAGAGCTCAGATACTTGTGGGAACTTACATTTAAAACTCTTATTCAAAACATAGAATAAG
Source organism: Altica lythri (assembly GCA_964028335.1). Classification (NCBI taxonomy): domain Eukaryota; kingdom Metazoa; phylum Arthropoda; class Insecta; order Coleoptera; family Chrysomelidae; genus Altica; species Altica lythri. The sequence continues at coordinate 71,483,135 of OZ034805.1, forward strand.
AGCTCTTATTTTAAACATGAGAACTCACGTAATTCTGAATAGACCCAAAAAGGTTAATATAGTGCTCTTATTTAAAAATGAGAGCTCAGATACTTGTGGGAGATCTAAAAAGGTTAATACGGTGCTCTTATTTAAAAATGAGAGCTCAGATACTTGTGGGAGTTACAAAAAGGTTAAGACAGTGCTCTTATTTAAAAATGAGAGCTCAGATACTTGTGGGAGTTTCAAAAAGGTTAATACAGTGCTCTTATTTAAAATTGAGAGCTTAGATACTTGTGGGACATCCAAGAAGGTTAATACAGTGCTCTTATTTAAAAATGAAAGCTCAAATATTTGTGGGAGATCCAAAAAGGTTAATACAGTGCTCTTATTTAAAAATGAGAGTTCAGATACTTATGACACCTCATATACTTGTGGGAGATCTAAAAAGGTTAATGCAGTGCTCTTATTTAAAAAATGAGAGCTCAGATACTTGTGGGAGATCCACAAAGTTTAATACAGTTCTCTTATTTAAAAATGAGAGCTCAGATACCAGTGGAAGCTTACATTTAAAACTCTTATTCAAAACACATGATAAGAGAACTCATATAGTTGAAAAATATAGTTATAGGAAAAAGTGATTACCTGCCTAACTAGTGGGTAAAGATAATTTCTGGAAAATCTGTTGGAAAATTCTTTAACTCTTAATGTTCTTCTGGATATATCTTCATCCCCATCAGGTGGTTCGATTCCTTTATCCATTAATGTTCTGAAAAAATTAAAGAAAACCATAAAAAAAGAAAAATCTGATAACGAACAAAACTTACGTAATATCGTTGATAGTTTGTAAACTTTTTTCAACAAAAGTTTTAAATTTTTTCTCAAAATTCGCCTCATTCATTACCTTTGGAACATTCGTTTTTAAAGATTCTTCAGCAGGAGATTGCGCATTATTAATAGGGGCAGTAGTTTTTTGAAGTTTCGTATAAAACACTTTTAATTCCTCTTTAATATCATCAGCCCTGAATGTATTTATTGGTGTAATTTCGTAATTATCACCGATATCGATTTCGATATGCTGTTTGCTTGAAGGCCTATTTTGTGTCCATTTTTTATGCAACTTTTTACTATGAGCTTTTATCTATAAAGAAAATAACCTTTACTACATCTAGACAAAAGAAAACGAACTATAAAATCATTCTGACCACTTGTAATCACTTGTGACCACTTGTAATCACTTGTGACCACTTGTAATCACTTGTGACCACTTGTAATCACCTTTACTACATCTAGACAAAAGAAAACGAACCATAAAATCATTCTGACCACTTGTAATCACTTGTGACCACTTGTAATCACTTGTGACCACTTGTAATCACTTGTGACCACTTGTAATCACTTGTGACCACTTGTAATCATTTGTGACCACTTGAAAACAATTGTGACCGATTAAAATCACTTGTGACGTGACCACTTTAAATCACTTGTGACCACTTTTAATCCCTTGTGACCACTTTTAATCACTTGTGACCATATATAATCGCTTGTGATCACTTGTAATCACTTTAAATTACAGTTTCAACTATTATTTTACCATACATGTCATTAGAAAGTTATATATTTTAATTTTATACCTTATTTCGTCCCAAATTTTCTAGATCTACATTAGCATTGGAAACACAAGAAGATATAATACTTTTCCTGGGCGATCCTGATAAAGTTGTATCTGATCCAGAGCAATTTCTTGGATGTGAACAAAATTTTTCCATTTCTTTTTTTATAATTAATGGTTCACTGGATCTGGCAGAAAGAGAAAACTCTTGACGCATTTGTTCTGCTAACTTTTTTTTAACATCTTCAAGTCGCCTCGTATAATCCAAATCATCTAAGAGCGTTCCCTAATCAAAAAACACATTCAGAATTGATTTTAAGAAACAATCAAATCATTTTAATCGATTAAAACGTATTCAGAACTGATTCCGATTATCTGTTACGGTTTAGAATCGATTCTAACCATCTACATATGGTTCATACTTAATATGAATCATCAAAACATTTTAGATCCATTTCAAAACAATCAGAATAGATCCTAAGATATAGTAATGATTTTAACATATTTATAACAGATTCTGATAATCTGCAACCGTTTAAAATCGATTCTAACAATCTTCATATGGTTCATACTTAAATATGAATCATCAAACCATTTCAGATCTATTTCAAAACAATCAGAATCGATCCTAAGAGATAATAAATGACTTCAACAAATTTAAAACAGATTCTGATAATCTTCAACCGTTTAGAATCGATTCTTACAATCCACATATGGTTCATACTTTAATATGAATCTACAAACCATTTCAAAACAATCAGAATCGATCCTAAGAAATAGTAAATGACTTCAACAAATTTAAAGCAGATTCTGATAATCTGGAACCGTTTAGAATCGATTCTAACAATCTACATATGGTTCATATTTAATATGGCTCACCAAAAACCATTTTAGATACATTTCAAAACAATCAGAATCGATCCTAAGAAGTAGTTATTGCCTTCAACAAATTTAACCCAGATTCTGATAATCTGGAACCATTTAAAATCGATTCTAACAATCTATACATATGGTTCATACCTAGTATGAATCATCAAACCATATCAGATTCATTTGAAAACAATCAGTATCGATTCTAAGCAATAGTAAATGACTTCAACATATTTAAAACAGTTTCTGATAATCTGGAACCGTTTAGAATCGATTCTAACAATCTATATATGGTTCATACTTTAATATGAATCATCAAACCATTTCAGATCCATTTCAAAACAATCAGAATCGATCCTAAGATATAGTAAATGACTTCAACAAATTTTAAACAGATTCTGATAATTTGGAACCGTTTAGAATCGATTCTAACAATCTACATATGGTTCATATTTAATATGGCTCACCAAAAACCATTTTAGATACATTTAAAAACAATCAGAATCGATCCTAAGAAGTAGTTATTGCCTTCAACAAATTTAAAACAGATTGTGATAATCTGGAACCGTTTAAAATCGATTCTAACAATCTATACATATGGTTCATACCTAGTATGAATCATCAAACCTTATCAGATCCATTTCAAAACAATCAGAATTGATTCTAAGCAATAGTAAATGACTTCAACATATTTAAAACAGTTTCTGATAATCTGGAACCGTTTAGAATCGATTCTAACACTCTACATATGGTTCATACTTAAATATGAATCATTAAACCATTTCAGATCCATTTCAAAACAATCAGAATCGATCCTAAGATATAGTAAATGACTTCAACAAATTTTAAACAGATTCTGATAATTTGGAACCGTTTAGAATCGATTCTAACAATCTACATATGGTTCATACTTTAATATGAATCTACAAACCATTTCAAAACAATCAGAATCGATCCTAAGAAATAGTAAATGACTTCAACAAATTTAAAGCAGATTCTGATAATCTGGAACCGTTTAGAATCGATTCTAACAATCTACATATGGTTCATATTTAATATGGCTCACCAAAAACCATTTTAGATACATTTAAAAACAATCAGAATCGATCCTAAGAAGTAGTTATTGCCTTCAACAAATTTAAAACAGATTGTGATAATCTGGAACCGTTTAAAATCGATTCTAACAATCTATACATATGGTTCATACCTAGTATGAATCATCAAACCTTATCAGATCCATTTCAAAACAATCAGAATTGATTCTAAGCAATAGTAAATGACTTCAACATATTTAAAACAGTTTCTGATAATCTGGAACCGTTTAGAATCGATTCTAACACTCTACATATGGTTCATACTTAAATATGAATCATTAAACCATTTCAGATCCATTTCAAAACAATCAGAATCGATCCTAAGATATAGTAAATGACTTCAACAAATTTTAAACAGATTCTGATAATTTGGAACCGTTTAGAATCGATTCTAACAATCTACATATGGTTCATACTTTAATATGAATCTACAAACCATTTCAAAACAATCAGAATCGATCCTAAGATATAGTAAATGACTTCAACAAATTTTAAACAGATTCTGATAATTTGGAACCGTTTAGAATCGATTCTAACAATCTACATATGGTTCATATTTAATATGGCTCACCAAAAACCATTTTAGATACATTTAAAAACAATCAGAATCGATCCTAAGAAGTAGTTATTGCCTTCAACAAATTTAAAACAGATTGTGATAATCTGGAACCGTTTAAAATCGATTCTAACAATCTATACATATGGTTCATACCTAGTATGAATCATCAAACCTTATCAGATCCATTTCAAAACAATCAGAATTGATTCTAAGCAATAGTAAATGACTTCAACATATTTAAAACAGTTTCTGATAATCTGGAACCGTTTAGAATCGATTCTAACACTCTACATATGGTTCATACTTAAATATGAATCATTAAACCATTTCAGATCCATTTCAAAACAATCAGAATCGATCCTAAGATATAGTAAATGACTTCAACAAATTTTAAACAGATTCTGATAATCTGCAACCGTTTAGAATCGATTCTAACAATCCACATATGGTTCATACTTTAATATGAATCTACAAACCATTTCAAAACAATCAGAATCGATCCTAAGAAATATTAAAAGACTTCAACAAATTTAAAACTGATTCTGATAATCTGGAACCGTTTAAAATCGATTCTAACAATCTATATATGGTTCATACTTAAAATGAATCATCAAACCATTTCAGACCCATTTCAAAACAATCAGAATCTGATTCTGATATTCTGCAACCGTTTAGAATCGATTCTAAAAATCAAATTTCATTAAACATCATTTAAGCATATTTCCAATTCGTTTAGAACTTTTACAAAACTATAGAATCGATTCTAACAAAATTAAAATGATTTTAAACCATTTAAAACAGATTCTGATGATCTCTAACGAGTTAAAATTGTTTCTTAAAATCCACAAATAGTTGTAGTTGGTATAAATACATAAAAACCATATCTAGAACCAATTTTAATCAATCTCAAACGGTTCAGAATCAATTCTAACAATAGAAAATGATTACACTTTTTTCTTACGCTTTATTTTTCAACTTACTTTGTAATCAATTCTGATGATGATTAATTAATAGAATCGAGTCCAAATAACCAATAATCTGTATATAATTAATATAAATAATCGAAACTAGTTTTAGATTAGTTCTAAACCGTTTAGAATTGCGCATGTTGGTTTTACAATCAAATTTTTAATACAAAAATACACAAGATAATCAGGATTCTACATGAACACAATTATAAAAATTTCAAAATAAATATAATTACGTACCTCTTGATCGAAAAATTTATTCATGACAAACAGCTCAGGATATGAAAAACTTCCAGTAAATGTAAAATCAATATGGGAATATAAAATATGTAAAAATGTCACAAAATACCAATTGTCACATTGCTTTCATTTAAAAAGTGTTCGTAAATTAGCAACCAGATATTTGTTTGTTGTTACTGTGGCATCGCAACACCTATCAGTTACCATAACAACCGTTACTTAGCAACAGATGGATTTACTATCTAAGATAGTCAGAGACGTATTCAGTATAAATTCATAAGAATGAGTACCGTGGAAATGTGCATAGATATTAAAAACACGTTTTTCTATAAGAAGATTTATGTACCCAAAAAAAATTAAATTTTATCAAATTCTGAATATTAAAAAGCTTCTAAACAGCTTTAAACAGTTTATCTCACATAATCCGACTGGTTTTAAAAACAGGTTGGTTTGATGACTTATATTAAGTATGAACCATATATGTAGATAGTCGAGGCAACGAAGCACAAAGCTAGGAATCTTTCCGAGACAGCACGTAGAGAGTTGCGGTTTTTTGCATTCGGTGGCAAAAACGATGTAGAAAATTCCTACCTAGGTTCTACCCTGTAGAAACCCCTGGGTGCATTGCTGCAGGCAAAAATGCAGCCCAAAAATGCACCTTTTGGGAGGCTTTTCCTCCAATTTTCTAACTTCGTAAAAAAGAGGCAGAACCGGCTCAATTTGGCTACTCGGGGGTTTTTGGGGTCGCTGATCACGATTATGATGTTAAAATCGACCTCCAGGACACCTGGGGGTCAGGAACGCCGATGAACGTAATCTCCGTGGGACTCTTCAGGAATTTCGTGTGCCGAGGGGCAGAAATTCGGTATCTGGGGGTTTTTTGGGTCGCTGAACCCAGATATGGCATCGGCGAAGTCCCCACGGACACCTGGTTCAACCTGACCCGGCCCTGAACGTCAGCCCCGTGGGTTTCTTTAGAAATTCGTGCCCGGAAGGGCAGAAACCCGGTATCTGAGGGTTTTTCGGGTCGCTGAATCCGGGTATGGTATCGGCGAAGACGCCACGGACACCTGGTGCGCCTGACCTGGCCCTGGACGTCATCTTCCTGGCTTTTCCTTACAGAATGGAATCAGACAAACTGAAAATCATTACGGGGGTCTTTTGGATCGCTCCCTGTAAATAAAGATGGAGGAAAGGAAGAGAATGAATACCAAGTCTATGTTCGTGTAATTAACATTTTGAAACTTTTTATTGAACTCAAATAAAGTATAATCCACCCGTGACTCAACCTCATCTCATAAATCTTCAGCTTCGATTTTCAAGACCGTAACTAAATATCAAATTCTGCATCAAGTGACACATCGTTAATCTGTTCATTTTCTTCGTCATCCACTGACCCATTCGTCAGTAGTGCATCTTCCTCGCCCAAGGCCTCTCTCTCGGCTGCAATTATGCTTTCGACTGAATATGTTTCAGTATTGGTGCAAGTTGAGCCTTCGCAATTTTTACAGGCAAGATTGCAAGACAGGCCGTGCTTCCTACAACTGCAGGTCATGAGATCACAATGTCCTGCGCATCCACAAAATATGAGTTCCATAATGTTGGGGGGCGCAGGTTTCTGCTTCATTTGGACAGGGACCAGTGTACCAGCTTGATAGCTCCACCCCCACTCTGTCGGGTCCATGGTCACCTGATCTCCATGCAACCAATCCTGCACTTTGAAATAGATCCATTTCAAGTGTTGCTGAATTACCATACCCGGATTCAGCGACCCGAAAAACCCCCAGATACCGGGTTTCTGCCCTTTCGGGCACGAATTTCTGAACAAACCCACGGGGACGACGTTCAGGGCCGGGTCAGGTTGCACCAGGTGTCCGTGGGGACTCCGCCGATACCATACCCGGATTAAGCGACCCGAAAAACCCCAAGATACCGAGTTTCTGCCCTTCCGGGCACGAATTTCTGAAGAAACCCACGGGGCTGACGTTCAGGGCCGGGTCAGGTCGCACCATATCTGGGTTCAGCGACCCAAAAAACCCCCAGATACCGAGTTTCTGCCCTTCCGCGCATGAACTTCTGAGAAACCCACGGGGATGACGTCCAGGGCCAGGTCAGGCGCCCCAGGTGCCCGTGTGTCTTCGCCGATACCATATCTGGGTTCAGCAACCCAAAAAACCCCCAGATACCGGGTTTCTGCCCTTCCGGGCACGAATTTCTGAAGAAACCCACGGGGACGAGGTTCAGGGCCGGGTCAGGTTGCACCAGGTGTCCGTGGGGACTTCGCCGATGCCATATCTGGGTTCAGCGACCCAAAAAACCCCCAGATACCGAATTTCTGCCCCTCAGCGCCCGAAATTCCTGAAGAGTCCCACGGAGATGACGTCCATCGGCGTTCCTGACCCCCAGGTGTCCTGGAGGTCGATTTTAACATCATAATCGTGATCAGCGACCCCAAAAACCCCCGAGTAGCCAAATTGAGCCGGTTCTGCCTCTTTTTTACGAAGTTAGAAAATTGGAGGAAAGGCCTCCCAAAAGGTGCATTTTTGGGCTGCATTTTGGCCTGCAGCAATGCACCCAGGGGTTTCTACAGGGTAGAACCTAGGTAGGAATTTTCTACATCGTTTTTGCCACCGAATGCAAAAAACCGCAACTCTCTACGTGCTGTCCCGGAAAGATTCCTAACTTTGGCGTTTTTAGTGCTTCGTTGCCGCGACTAAGATTGTTAGAATCGATTCTAATCGGTTGCAGATTAACAGAATCTGTTTTAAATTTGTAGAAGTCATTTTCTATTTCTTACGATCGATTATGATTGTTTTAAAATGGATTTGAAATGGTTTGATGATTCATATTAAGTATGAACCATATGTAGAATGTTAGAATCGATTCTAAACAGTTGCAGATTACCAGAATGTGTTTTAAATTTGTTGAAGTCATTTACTATATCTTAGGTTCGATACTGATTGGTTTGACATTGATCTAAAATGGTTTTTGATGATTCATATTAATGATAAAGCATATGTAGATTCTTAGAATCGATTCTAAACGGTTCCAATTTATCAAAATCTGTTTTAAATTTGTTGAAGTCATTTTCTATTTCTAAGGATCGATTCTGATTGTTTTGAAATGGATCTAAAATGGTTTTTAATTATTCATATTAAGTATGAACCATATGTAGATTGTTAGAATCGATTCTAAACGGTTCCAGATTATCAGAATCTGTTTTAAATTTGTTGAAGTCATTTACTATTTCTAAGGATCGATTCTGATTGTTTTGAAATGGATCTGAAATGGTCTGATGATTCATATTAAGTATGAACTATATGTAGATTATTAGAATCGAATCTGAACAGTCGCAGATTATCAGAATCTGTTTTAAATTTGATGAAGTCATTTACTATTTCTTAGGATCGATTCTGATTGTTTTGAAATAGATCTGAAATGGTTTTGGTGATTCATATTAAGTATAAACCATATGTAGATTGCTAGAATCGATTCTAAACGGTTTTTTAATCGGCTTTAAACAGTTTGCTGTCTGTGGTCCGAACTTTAAGTTTTCAACAAAATTTGTTAATTTTTTACTTTCATTCAAATTTATGATTCGTTATTTAATTAAGTATTATTGATTTGTTTTTAGGAAAGAAATTTATTAATCCGACTCTGTTTCAGTATAAAATGTTTAGGAAATGGAAAAGGTGGATGTTAGGATAGATTTTCAATGAATATAATCAACAAATGTCGACAATCATTATAGTTATAAGTTTTGTATTATTTTTAATAATATAATCGCACAAATGTTCTAATTTGTTAAACCGCAGTAGTGTTGTTTAGGGTGAACTTTTTATCATTAAAAAATTTAATTAAATTAAAAAATGAAACATTTAGGATATGCTAGAAGACATATTTTAATTGAACCGAAAAAAATTCCTTTGACAAGTGTTGTTTTACCACCAATTTTACCATCTTTTCCTGACGATTTTCAACAAATAGGAAAAGGAATGGTGAGTACTTTTGTTATAATTTGTATTAATCGAAAAATAAAGTGTAATCAATAATGCTGATTGTAATGAAGTGAATAACCTTTTGCCAAAAAAAAAATAAACCAAAAAGGGATTTTACAAAAAATGATTCGTAAAGCAACAAATGTTTTTTTCGATAAAATCATACATTTACATAAAAAAATGTTGTGAACGGCACTCATGGGGTAAGAGAAGAGCGAGTCGTGGGTTAGGGGAGCTAATGGACGAGTATTGAAAATCGAAAATTTGAAGATAGGTTAAAGTTACGAACAGAAACCGGTAAAGAGCGCCACTTATCTTTTTAGAAACAGTAAATAAATCTTGTTGGAAAGAATTTATTAGATTAATGAAATTAACACACTTTTTTTAGATTTTTTTTGGTCATAATACATTAAAAAAACTTTTTTGGTAATAGTTTGGTATCGGATTGCGAACGACACTCAGAGGGTAAGAGAAGGGCGAGTCGTGGGTAACAGTAGAGGGGGTCGTGGGTAAGAGGAGAGCAAGTCATGGGTAAAAGGAGAGCGATTCGTGGGTAAGACGATAGCGAGTCGTGAGTAAGAGGAGAGCGAGTCGTGGGAAAAAGGAGAGCGAGTCGTGGGTTAGGGGAGCTAATGGACGAGTATTGAAAATCGATAATTTTAAGATAGGTTAAAGGTACGAACAGAAACCGGTAAAGAGCGTCACTTATCTTTTTAGAAACAGTAAAGAAATCTTGTTGGAAAGAATTTATTAGATTAATGAAATTAACACACTTTTTTAGATTTTTTTTGGGCATAATACATTAAAAAACTTTTTTGGTAATAGTTTGGTATCGGATTGCGAACGGCACTCAGGGGGTAAGAGAAGAGCGAGTCGTGGGTAAGAGTAGAGAAAAACGTGGGTAAGAGGAGAGCGAGTCGTGGGTAAGAGGAGAGCGAGTCGTGGGTAAGAGGAGAGCGAATCGTGGAAAAGAGGAGAGCGAGTCGTGGGTTAGGGGAGCTAATGGAAGAGTATTGAAAATCGAAAATTTTAAGATAGGTTAAAGTTACGAACAGAAACCGGTAAAGAGCGTCACTTATCTTTTTAGAAACAGTAAAGAAATATTGTTGGAAAGAATTTATTGGATTAATGAAATTAACACACTTTTTTTAGATTTTTTTTGGGCATAATACATTAAAAAACTTTTTTGGTAATAGTTTGGTATCGGATTGCGAACGGCACTCAGGGGGTAAGAGAAGAGCGATGCGTGGGTAAGAGTAGAGGGGGTCGTGGGTAAGAGGAGAGCGAGTCATGGGTAAAAGGAGAGCGATTCGTGGGTAAGACGATAGCGAGTCGTGAGTAAGAGGAGAGCGAGTCATGGGTAAGAGGAGAGCGAGTCGTGGGTTAGGAGAGCTAATGGACGAGTATTGAAAATCGAAAATTTGAAGATAGGTAAAGGTACGAACAGAAACCGGTAAAGGGCGGCACCTTTTTGTAGAAACAGTAAAGAAATCTTGTTGGAAAGAATTTATTGAATTAATGAAATTAACACACTTTTTTTAGATTTTGTTTGGGCATAATACATTAAAAAAACGTTTTTGGTAATAGTTTGGTATCGGATTGCGAACGACACTCAGGGGGTAAGAGAAGAGCGAGTCGTGGGTAACAGTAGAGGGGGTCGTGGGTAAGAGGAGAGCGAGTCATGGGTAAAAGGAGAGCGATTCGTGGGTAAGACGATAGCGAGTCGTGAGTAAGAGGAGAGCGAGTCGTGGGAAAAAGGAGAGTGAGTCGTGGGTTATATAGGGGAGCTAATGGACGAGTATTGAAAATCGAAAATTTGAAGATAGGTTAAAGTTACGAACAGAAACCGGTAAAGAGCGTCACTTATCTTTTTAGAAACAGTAAAGAAATCTTGTTGGAAAGAATTTATTAGATTAATGAAATTAACACACTTTTTTAGATTTTTTTTGGGCATAATACATTAAAAAACTTTTTTGGTAATAGTTTGGTATCGGATTGCGAACGGCACTCAGGGGGTAAGAGAAGAGCGAGTCGTGGGTAAGAGTAGAGGGGTACGTGGGTAAGAGGAGAGCGAGTCGTGGGTAAGAGGAGAGCGAGTCGTGGGAAAAAGGAGAGCGAGTCGTGGGTTAGGGGAGCTAATGGACGAGTATTGAAAATCGATAATTTTAAGATAGGTTAAAGGTACGAACAGAAACCGGTAAAGAGCGTCACTTATCTTTTTAGAAACAGTAAAGAAATCTTGTTGGAAAGAATTTATTAGATTAATGAAATTAACACACTTTTTTTAGATTTTTTTTGGGCATAATACATTAAAAAACCTTTTTTGGTAATAGTTTGGTATCGGATTGCGAACGGCACTCAGGGTGTAAGAGAAGAGCGAGTCGTGGGTAAAAGTAGAGGGGGTCGTGGGTAAGAGGAGAGCGAGTCATGGGTAAAACGAGAGCGATTCGTGGGTAAGACGATAGCGAGTCGTGGGTAAGAGGAGAACGATTCGTGGGTAAGAGGAGAGCGAGTCGTGGGTAAGAGGAGAACGATTCGTGGGTAAGAGGAGAGCGAGTCGTGGGTAAGAGGAGAACGATTCGTGGGTAAGAGGAGAGCGAGTCATGAGTAAGAGGAGAGCGAGTCGTGGGTTAGGGGAGCTAATGGACGAAAATTTGAAGATAGGTTAAAGGTACGAACAGAAACCGGTAAAGAGCGTCACTTATCTTTTTAGAAACAGTAAAGAAATCTTGTTGGAAAGAATTTATTAGATTAATGAAATTAACACACTTTTTTTAGAGTTTTTTTGGGCATAATACTGAAACACTTATGGAGACTTTAACACAATTTATTTACAAAATTGTTAAGATACACAGAACTCTGCTGAATAACGTCTAAACTGCTTGACAATACAATGAACTCTTGTTTATATTTGAACTTAAACTGACGGTAACTGCCCGTACATCCCCTTATATACAACTTTATTTAATCTAGTCAGTGTGTTTAGATCTTTCTAGAATTTTCTAGAAACATTATTTAATCTAGTCAGAGTGTTAAGAATTTTCTAGAAACATTATTTAATCTAGTCAGTGTTTTTAGACGTTTCTAAAAATCAACTGTCAATAACAATCTTTCAAATTAAGGTCCCTTCACGGTTATCCCGTTACAATACATTAAAAAAACTTTTTTGGTAATAGTTTGGTATCGGATTGCGAACGGCACTCAGGGGGTAAGAGAAGAGCGAGTCGTGGGTAAAAGTAGAGGGGGTCGTGGGTAAGAGGAGAGAGAGTCATGGGTAAAAGGAGAGCGATTCGTGGGTAAGACGATAGCGAGTTGTGGATAAGAGGAGAGCGATTCGTGGGTAAGAGGAGAACGAGTCGTGGGTAAGAGGAGAGCGAGTCGTGGGTTAGGGGAGCTAATGAACGAGTATTGAAAGTCGAAAATTTGAAGATAGGTTAAAGGTACGAACAGAAACCGGTAAAGGGCGCCATTGATCTTTTTAGAAACAGTAAAGAAATCTTGTTGGAAAGAATTTATTAGATTAACGAAATTAAAGGAACAAATTTCAAAATCGTTACAAATTTATTGTTTAGTTCTACAAGTCGCTAATAGATGGCGGTGTAATTTAATTTATACAACTCCCTATCAAAGTTTGACATTTAGATTGGGTAGACACCCGCTAGATGTTGCTGTTTTTTGGTTTCTATATTATTTATACTTAGAAACAAGAGCAAAATCGAAAAATCAAAATAAAAGAAACAATAAATAACATTATTTGTTGTTATCCGGTACAAAATACGTCATGTCAATGCAATTTATTTTATGAATTTCTAATCTTAGTTAATTTGTCGATAAAAATATCTATATCATCGTTTAACAAGTAGGTTGCAAGAAAATCCGATAGATGGAGTTGTAATTCGATTTCAAAATAAATAAACAAACAAACTAAAGTAAAATAATCGATAAAATAACCGAAAAAATTGCGGAAAAAAGAAATTAAGTTCTATAACCCACCGTGAGGAGGCGCAGTTACTATCTTATATCTGGATCTGGAAATTTGGGGAGGGGCGAGCAAGTGCTTAGCCAGCACTGAGGCCACATATGACATATGACCCATTGTGCATCCTCCCGTATTGTAGGGATATCCTCACCTCAGGCTGTCACCAGGCCTAGTGATTTAAAATAGGTGATGAGGCTCCCGAGGGGGATCTCCCTGACATCGGCTGGTGTAAGCCAATACTCGCCCAACACGGATCTTCTGATCTCAGAAAAAGCAGAGCAGTCATACATAATGTGCTCTACTGTTTCCTCTTCTTGTTCGCAGCCTCTGCATAGCAGCGATTCTGTTAATTTCATCCTAAAGAGATGTTGTCGCAATTGGCAGTGACCTGTCAAGATTCCCACAGCTGTTCGGAAATTTTGTCTGGTCAATGCCTTAAATTTTTTTGCTTTTCCTCGCCAGGATGAGGTAATAACTCTCTGGCCAGTCTACAGTTCGTAGTTTCATCCCAGCACTGTATAAATTTTTGGTGAGAGTGCTGTTTGATAAGATCCACGACTGCGGACAATGTTAGCTTGGTAGATGGGCGAGGGCTAACATATCTGTAGCCCGCAGCCCCCTTTGCTAAATTGTTCGCAATGCGGTTGCCTTTAGAGTTCCCATGTCCTTTGATCCAGCTGAGAGTGACCACGTTATTCTGGCTGGCCCCAGTTAGAGATTGGTGACATTCTAGTACTAAACTTGAAGTGAAACGTGGTCTATTCAAGGTCAGTAGTAATTGTCGGCAGTTTGTGTATATATTTATATTCCTGCCTGTGATTACTACGATCTTATATATTTAAACAACCAATTTAAGCTAAATTAAGTACAATGACGCCACCGTAAGGTGGCGCAGTTGTCATCGTATATATTTAAATGAGTAATTCGTATCTAATGAAGTACTATGACGCCACCGTAAGGTGGCGTTGTTAATATCTGATATATTATATTGTAACGGGATAACCGTAAAGGAAGGGACCTTAATTTGAAAGATTGTTGTTGACAGTTGATTTTTAGAAGTTTCTAAAAATCAACTGACTATTTTAAATAATGTTTCTAGAAAATTCTAGAAACTTCTAAACACACTGACTAGATTAAATAATGTTGTATATAAGGGGATGCATGGGCAGTTAACGTCAGTTCAAGTTCAAATGTTCACAAGAGTTCATTGTATTGTCAAGTAGTTAGACGTTATCCAGCAGAGTTCAGTGTATCTTAACAATTTTGTAAATAAAAATTGTGTTAAAGTCCCCATAAGTGTTTCAAATTGGTGTCAGGTGTGGGGTGAAGATACAAGAATGCCTGGAAAGAAAATAAATGAACTATTGGTGGCTGAGCTCAGAAAAGAGCTCGAAGAATTAGAGTTGGAAACTACTGGGACCAAATCCGTATTGTTGAGTAGGCTCCGTGAATACTACCTAGCTAATAATTTAGACCCTGACGCTGTGGAGTTTGAAGACCCAAATCAAAAAGCGAATTCTGAACTAGCCCAACAACTGGCCCAGTTGTCCAGTCAGATAATCAGCCAGCGCGAAGATATGTCCCAGCTGGCGCAACGAATGACGAGCCAACAAGAAGAGCAAACTCAACAACTTTCCCGGCAGCAAGAGGAGCTATCCAGTCAGATGAAGAGCCAACAAGAGGAGCTATCACAGCGAATGACGAACCAACAAGAGGAGCTATCCAGTCAGATAAGAAGCCAGCGCGAAGAGGTGTCCCAGCTATCACAACGGATGTCTACCCTACCAGAAGAGTTATCCAGTTCCTTCTCCCAGCAAATATCACATCTTCGTGACGAGCAAAATCAGCAAGTTGCCAACTTGAATCAGCAAGTGGACAACTTGAATCAGCAAGTGGACAACATGAATCAGCAAGTGACCAACATGCAAGACGAGCAAAACAAAAGGTTGACAATTTTGAGCCATTGGGGAATCGTCTAGAGATGCGTTATGGTCAAAGTCATCTACAACCGGTATACCAAGTGCAGTTGAAAAGCCGGAAGCAGAAAAATGGAGAAACTATCCAGGAGTTCAAAGCTGAAGTGGAGAAAATGGTACGGTTTGCGTATCCAAATGCAGCGGAAGATTTTCTGGAGTGCCTGGCAATCCAAACCTTTACCGATGGTCTTCGAGATGCCGAGTTGCAACGAGCTGTACGGTTGGCAAGGCCGAGATCTTTTGAAAACACCTTGACCATTGCCCTAGAGTTCGACACAGCGACGGAGGCCTCACATGCAGCTGCTCGACTGATGGAAGACACTGGTAACTTCGACCATGCCGTTTATGCCGTCAGCAACGTCGAAGCGGTAGTGGAGAGGTTAAAGAAGTTTTCTTCAAAAGGAGGGCGCCCAGTGAGGTGCTGGAAATGCGGAGAACTAGGCCACATAAGAAATACTTGCCCCCATTGTACCCGAGTGGAGCAGAACGAGGAAAAAGTCGTCTTAGTTAAGGTTGTGCCAGAAGACGGGTGCTCTATGCTGAAGGAGCAACAAGAAAACGATCCCGTTCTGAAAAAGATTCGGGAATGGAAAAGAATGGACCGTCGTCCGTTGTGGAAAGAGATTTCCTCATCCTCTCCTGCTTTAAAAGCATACTGGTCCCAATGGAACTCTTTAATTTTGGACGGTGAGCTTGTTAAAAGACTTGTAGAAAATTCCGGGGGCACAGAAACAAGGAAACAAATAGTGGTCCCAAGGAATGCTGTATCAGAAATTTTAAAACAAATGCATAATGATAGTTCTGGAGGACATCTGGGTATTACGAAAACGCTGCAAAAGATCCGAGATAGATTTTACTGGGTAAATTGCACTAATGATGTTAAAGATTGGTGTCGTAAATGCACTACATGTGCTGCCAGTAACGGTCCGCACCGAAAACCGAAGGCGGAAATGCAGCAATACCTGGTTGGAAGTCCTTTCGAAAGAATCGCAGTAGATGTATTGGGGCCACTTCCACAGACCGATGTAGGAAACAAGTACATCTTTGTTGTCATGGACTACTTCACTAAATGGGTTGAAGCTTATGCAGTTCCTAATCAGGAAGCCACCACTTTAGCAGATATATTAGTTAAAGAATTCGTAAGCCGATTTGGGGTACCACTGGAATTACATTCAGATCAAGGGAG
The DNA here is from genome assembly GCA_964028335.1 of Altica lythri. Taxonomy (NCBI): domain Eukaryota; kingdom Metazoa; phylum Arthropoda; class Insecta; order Coleoptera; family Chrysomelidae; genus Altica; species Altica lythri. Next base: position 71,499,596 of record OZ034805.1, read on the forward strand.
AAATTTTGAGAGCAAGCTGTTTCAAGAAGTTTGCCAGAGATTAGGCATCCGCAAAACGAGAACCTCAGCGATGCACCCTCAGTCTGATGGAATGGTGGAACGAATGAACCGGACTATAACCAACTATCTGTCAAAAGTGGTGTCAGATTGTCAGAGGGATTGGGATCGACATATTCCACTATTTCTAATGGCAATTCGATCGGCCATCAACGAATCAACTGGCCAAACGCCTGCGATGGTCCTGTTCGGTAGAGAAATCTGGCTACCATGTGACTTGGTGTTTGGTTGTAAACCTGGTGAAGAAATGACACGTGAACAATATGTCGCCGACCTTCAGAATGGAATGGAGAATATACACAACCTGTTGCGTGGAAAACTACAATTATCTAGTGATCGGATGAAGAGGTACTATGACACACGGACAATGGAAAAGAGTTACCAAGTTGGAGATTTAGTCTGGCTCTATAACCCCCGACGGCGTCGAGGTATTTGTCCCAAATTACAAAAGAACTGGGAAGGTCCTTACACCATCAAGAAGAAGATTAACGATGTCATTTATCGGATCGTGAAAATTCCCAGAGGGAAACCCGTCGTGGTCCATCATGATCGTTTGGCGCCTTACCAGGGAAACCACAGTGGAGATGCGCAGCAACTCCAAGAAGATGGTTTGGCTGGCTCAGGGAGTGTGCGGGATTCCGATGTAGGAAATAACATTCCAGGAGGAATGAATCTAAGGAGGGGGCAGTGTAACGGGATAACCGTAAAGGAAGGGACCTTAATTTGAAAGATTGTTGTTGACAGTTGATTTTTAGAAGTTTCTAAAAATCAACTGACTATTTTAAATAATGTTTCTAGAAAATTCTAGAAACTTCTAAACACACTGACTAGATTTAATAATGTTGTATATAAGGGGATGCATGGGCAGTTAACGTCAGTTCAAGTTCAAATGTTCACAAGAGTTCATTGTATTGTCAAGTAGTTAGAAGAGTTATCCAGCAGAGTTCAGTGTATCTTAACAATTTTGTAAATAAAAATTGTGTTAAAGTCCCCATAAGTGTTTCAATATTATTGAAAAATATAACAAAAGAAGTTGTACAAATCTGGAAACTAACGAGAAACTATGATGAAAACAACACAACAAAATGAAAACTATAACAAAAAAGAGACAAATTGATAAATACGGAAAATGAGATAAACACATCAGTGTTAGGCGGTTTTTCACAACAATATTAGAAAATCAATTTTTCACGAAAAAACCTGATTTCCAATTTATATATATGTGAAACTGTAACTTTTCCCACCAATAAAAATGAGTCAGAAAGAAATTCCCTGTAGTCACAAGAACAGCAACTTTCCATACATTCGCAGATTTTCAGTTTAATACGAATGAGCATGTCAAAGTATAAAACAAATCAATACTGTAGCTTTTCCGACTATTCCATAAAGAAAAGCGCCGGAAAATTTATCGAAATAAATCGTTCTTAAAATTCGTTAACAGTGTATTAAAGAAAAACTAATTAACTGTTTTGAATATTGTACAGTGTATTATTATAGTGGAAAATTATAGAAAATCTAGATTCGGAAAAACTGTTACGAAACCCGGCACGGTTATTGCGTTGTAATTTTTCCGAATGAAATGAATGGAAAAATAAATTTATCGTGGTGATTCAGTAGACTGTTTTGTATCACAATAGTTTGTTGAGTGTAGCGAGGAAAATAAGTGAGGAAATTGGGAAATTTGTGGAAATGGCATCAAAAGTTATGGTCAAATTACCTGTCGCTCCATTCGGCAAGGTAAGAAACTTCGTACTAGGTCAGGTTCTAAGTAATCAAAATTTATTCGAAATAAATGAAAAATTGAGTGGAAAAACAATAAAAAAATTATAATTTGTCATATCTGTATAAAGTAAAATTATATGACACAAATTTTTTAATTTTTCTTGGGTTTGGTGTCCTTTGTGAAAGAAAGAATAATTAACTTTTGTATGGAAACTTATTGACGGGTTTGCAAAACTGACTTTTTGGCACTCCTAAATCTGGGACTGTGGTCAATCTGTTTCTTGCAATTTTATCAGTTTGCTTGTTGCTTTTTATTCCTCTTTGTCCTAGTTCCTAAACTACATTGACACTGTTATATTTCGCCAGAATATCGAGTTCTACATGACCAGTTTGGAGACCACTTTTAGGGTCTTTAAAGCCCCAATAGATGCCTGACTATCTGTGCTTATGTTGCTCCTCTCCTCAAATTATGTCCTCTTACATATTGAAAGATAGTTTATACTTCTGCTTGAAATAAAGATCCAGGTTTTCATTTCACTCCTGACTGTACGTTTTTGTATTCCTAGATCTGGATCTGTGCGTTGAGTGAAAAAATATAAAGAGGCGCAGGGTTCATTCAATATAGCGTATTCGTATTGTAGTCTCATCCCACTCTCATCCTACCTCTCTCCGTACCGCGACCCCCAATATACATCGTGCTTGTACGGTGGTGCCACCACTTGTTACTTACAAAAAGCTTTTATATCTTATTTCAAAACAAGTCTATGTCGAGCTTTCTCAAGATTGCTGAGTCAATTTCACTTAACGCTGGTACAGATTCATTTGATTTCAACGTTTAGATTTAGAGCTTGTAGGTACCTGAATATATTCGTTCTTTTTTTGCCACATTATAAATTAATAAAGGTGAAGTCTATGTGATTTAATAATATTATTTTTCAAAATGGTGTGATCAAACGGAAATGGTTGACAGACAATACGCAAATGAATGCCAAAAATGTTTGTTTTACAAATTTAATTTACAAAAAATATAAATACACACAAATACAAAAATAACCCAAATAGCCTAAATCAATTTTGTAGAATTCTAACCTTTCTATGAGGTTTAATAATTCCCACTTTCTGTTTTTTTGTATTTACTGAAGATTCCCACTTCAAATTTCTAAATATTTTCATTCTAATGAATAAAGTCAACATGTAATCCATGTGTTCCCTGCATGCTGATTTGAAATATGATTCATACCAATTTGAATGATATTCGCATAAATAATTTTTTAAATGGTGATCAATATTTTTAGCGAGACCATTACCACATTTATATTTGTTGAAAGCGTTATTGAATTCACTTAGTAAGCAGATGATAATTTCGCTAAATTTTTCGGAGGGTCTCCTTAGACATTTGATTTGACTGGCTTGCCTGCTATAGTCCTTGTACAGCATAAACAGTTCTTTCTCATTTAACAAATTATCGTCACCGCCTTTCGTTAGATCTGCAGAACATTTCTCACATTTGAACTTTTTTTCCAATTTGAATACAAGGTATCCAGCTACATAAACAGCCGAACATGTCTCCAAAGATGAATTTGCATTGATTGTAGTTTCTTCAACCTTTTCAGTATTTGACTGTTCTTCTGTTGATTCTTTATTTAAGCTTGGCTCATGATCAGCTGCATTGTTAGGTATATTCTCGTTATCAGACTTGTCTTCATCGAAGTACCTATTCATCGTTGATAGTGAGAATTTCATCGTCCTGAACTTCAGAGTTTCCAATTTCCACATTCGTTTGCAGTCTTTATATTCATATTGTGTTGCATTGCAATACGAAATTGTCTGACAGTGGGAGTAGGATTATATCCTCCTCTATGTCTTACTAATGTAATGTCTTTATCACATCTATTGTTATTTAAACAGTTTTTATACACACACCTATGACTTGCCGTTGTCATATTTGCACTAAAATGTCACGACTATCAACACTAATAAACAATATTGTTCACATAAACGGACAGATACTCTAGTCAGCATCTTCAAAAACGTGAAAAATTAAAATAAAGGTCCAAAAATATGAGCGAAAGCTCATTGGATTCGGAGTCGCCTCTAGAAAAATGTTTTTGAAGTAAAAGTGTGCAGGCAAAAAATTGCAATTGTTATTAACAAAATAAGATGGAAAAAAAGATATCTATGTTTTTGCTAATAACTCGAAAAGTATTAATATTTAAGCAATTTTGAAAAAAGCTCGTTAAGAAGGAGGAAATTTCCGAAAAAAAAGTCCATACTCCTGGAACTCTTTCTCCATTATTTATAATTTTAATTTGACGTTGAAAATAGGGCTCCGCGCGGCTTTTAATGCATGCGCGCGCCGCCCCTAAACGGGGTTTATCAGATAAAACTTTTTTTTTATGACATAAAATGTTATTTTAAAAATTTGAAAAAATTCAAGTATTTTTCTAACACTTGAAAGAATTTAACTCAGTTGAAAAAACATTTTATCACTGTTTTTCAAAAAATTATTCAATTGTTGACTAACAAATTTTTTCGTAGTCTCTGTTGGCATGTATAGTATAACTAGACCCACTTGGATAGGAATTATTTTTACGATTTTACCAGGGGAAACTCAAAAGAACGTCATTATATGAACGAACCTAGTAAAATATCTATTTGATGTTGCTTTTAACTTCCCGACTCACACCTGTACGCCCATGAAGAGAATTCTTGAAAATTCGAAACGAGCGTTGACCACGCCTATTCAAGTGGTTTTGGATAAACTATACAATGGGATAAAAGGTATAAATAATTGGCCTAAAAATTTGAAACATCATGGAGCCATTTTCATATGTATACTTTACAAGATCCTGTGATAAATGTTCATAAAAGGTTATTAATTTGTTAAATATGTTTTTTCATTAGGTACTATTGCAAAATGAAATATCTAAAAAAAGTTTACAACAAATTAACACAAACATTTTTTTTTCAATTTTTATATTTGTTTAAAAATTTTTATAAACAAATTACGTAAAAAATTAAAAACCTATGTTAATTACTGCCATTGTTTAATATTAAAACAGGCATGACTAATAATTAAAAAATAATAATTTATCAACTTGTCCAAAAAATATCATCAACTTTTTTAAGATATTTCATTATGCAATAGTTATGAAAAAACATAATTAACAAATTAATAAACTTTTATGAACATTTATCGCAGGATCTTGTAAAGTATACATCTGAAAACGGGCTACACGAAGTTTCAAATTTTTAGGTCAATTGTTTATACCTTTTATCCCATTGTACATGCCAACAGAGACTAGGAAAAAATTTGTTAGTTAACAATTGAATAACTTTTTGAAAAACAGTGATAAAATGTTTTTCCAACTGAGTTAGATTCTTTCAAGTGTTAGGAAAATACTAGAATTTTTTCAAATTTTTAAAATAACATTTTATGTCATAAAAAAATATTTTATCTGATAAACCCCGGTTAGTGGTGGCGCGCGCATGCCGTAAAAGCCGCGCGGAACCCTATTTTCAACGTCAAATTGAAATTATAAATAATAGTGATAGAGTTCCGGGAGTACGGACTTTTTTTTCGGAAATTTCCTCCTCTTTAACGAGCTTTTTTCAAAATTGCTTAAATATTAATATTTTTCGAGTTATTAACAAAAACATAAATATCTTTTTTTTCATCTTATTTTGTTAATAACAATTGCAATTTTTTGCCTGCACATTTTTCCTTCAAAAACGTTTTTCTAGAAGTGATTCCGAATCCAATGAGCTATCGCTCATATTTTTAGGACCTTTATTTTATTTTTTACGTTTTTGAAGATGTTTACTAGAGTAGAGTGTCACCGAAAATACAATATTTGAAAATCGCAGGGGTAACGATAAGCAAACTTGATACGCAGCGATGTTACCATCACAACGTTTCAAGCGACACTGACAAACTCGAAACCAAAACGAAGGTAGCGCCAGCTTTATTTCGGAACCACTATAGCAAACGCATATTACCGTAAGGCTGCGACTCTTTATATTTTTTCACTCAACGATCTGTGGTTAATTTTATCAGTTTGTTTGTTGCCTTTTATTCCTCTTTGTCCTAGTTCCTAAACTACATTGACACTGTTATATTTCGCCAGAATATCGAGTTCTACTTGACCAGTTTGGAGACCACTTTTAGGGTCTTTAAAGCCCCAATAGATGCCTGACTATCTGTGCTTATGTTGCTCCTCTCCTCAAATTATGTCCTCTTACATATTGAAAGATAGTTTATAGTTCTGCTTGAAATAAAGATCCAGGTTTTCATTTCACTCCTGACTGTACGTTTTTGTATTCCTAGATCTGGATCTGTGGTTAATTTTATCAGTTTGTTTGTTGCCTTTTATTCCTCTTTGTCCTAGTTCCTAAACTACATTGACACTGTTATATTTCGCCAGAATATCGAGTTCTACTTGACCAGTTTGGAGACCACTTTTAGGGTCTTTAAAGCCCCAATAGATGCCTGACTATCTGTGCTTATGTTGCTCCTCTCCTCAAATTATGTCCTCTTACATATTGAAAGATAGTTTATAGTTCTGCTTGAAATAAAGATCCAGGTTTTCATTTCACTCCTGACTGTACGTTTTTGTATTCCTAGATCTGGATCTGTGGTTAATTTTATCAGTTTGTTTGTTGCCTTTTATTCCTCTTTGTCCTAGTTCCTAAACTACATTGACACTGTTATATTTCGCCAGAATATCGAGTTCTACTTGACCAGTTTGGAGACCACTTTTAGGGTCTTTAAAGCCCCAATAGATGCCTGACTATCTGTGCTTATGTTGCTCCTCTCCTCAAATTATGTCCTCTTACATATTGAAAGATAGTTTATACTTCTGCTTGAAATAAAGATCCAGGTTTTCATTTCACTCCTGACTGTACGTTTTTGTATTCCTAGATCTGGATCTGTGGTTAATTTTATCAGTTTGTTTGTTGCCTTTTATTCCTCTTTGTCCTAGTTCCTAAACTACATTGACACTGTTATATTTCGCCAGAATATCGAGTTCTACTTGACCAGTTTGGAGACCACTTTTAGGGTCTTTAAAGCCCCAATAGATGCCTGACTATCTGTGCTTATGTTGCTCCTCTCCTCAAATTATGTCCTCTTACATATTGAAAGATAGTTTATAGTTCTGCTTGAAATAAAGATCCAGGTTTTCATTTCACTCCTGACTGTACGTTTTTGTATTCCTAGATCTGGATCTGTGGTTAATTTTATCAGTTTGTTTGTTGCCTTTTATTCCTCTTTGTCCTAGTTCCTAAACTACATTGACACTGTTATATTTCGCCAGAATATCGAGTTCTACTTGACCAGTTTGGAGACCACTTTTAGGGTCTTTAAAGCCCCAATAGATGCTTGACTATCTGTAAATATGTTGCTCATCTCCTCAAATTATATCCACTTGCATATTGAAAGATTTCATATACTTCTGCTTGAAATAAAGATCCAGGTTTTTATTCCAGTGACTGTACGTTTTTGTATTCCTAGATCTGGATCTGTGGTTAATTTTATCAGTTTGCTTGTTGCATATTGTTCCTCTTTGTCCTAGTTCTTAAACTAAATTGACACTGTTATGTTTCGCCAGAATATAGAGTTCTATTTGTCACTCTTGACCAGTTTGGAGACCACTTTTAGGGTCTTTAAAGCCCCAATAAATGCTTGACTATCTTTAAATATGTTGCTCATCTCCTCAAATTATGTCCACTTGCATATTGAAAGATTTCATATACTTCTGCTTGAAATAAAGATCCAGGTTTTCATTTTATTCCTGACTGTACTTTTTTCTATTACTAGATCTGGATCTGTGGTTAATTTTATCAGTTTGCTTGTTGCCTATTGTTCCTCTTTGTCCTCTAGTTCTTAAACTAAATTGACACTATTATGTTTTGCCAGAATATAGAGTTCTACTCGGCAATCGTGACCAGTTTTGAGACCACTTTAAGGGTCTTTAAAGCACCAATAGCTGCCTGATTATCTGTGCATCTGTTGCTCCTCTTTTCAAATTATGTATATTGAAATAAAGATCCAGGTTTTCATTCCACAACTGACTGCACTTTTTGGTATTCCTAGTGCTGGCTGAATAATCTTTTCTTACAAGTTATCAGTTTGCTCGTTGCCTTGTATTCCTCTTTTTCCTGGTACCCAAACTAGTTTGATATGTTGTGTCAAGATTTTTTTTCTGTGAGTTTAACTCCAACTGTTTTTCTAGGTGAACAAAAAATCAGGAGGTAATGTAAATGGAGATTTAGTTGTTTCTAGACCTTCAGACATCTCATCTCGACCAGGAGATGTTCAGAAAAGTCCAGAACAATCTCGAATATCCCAACTTGAACAAAACATTAGATTTCTTCAAGAACAACACCAACTTATGCTTACTGGTCTACACAACGAAATAGAAAATCTTAAAACTAGAAACAGAGGTAAAAAATAGTTTATGTTTTAGTATGTTATACTAATCTCTATTACTTTGTATAGAATTACAGTTCCAGTTGGTCTTTCTGAAAGGTGCCTCTTCTGGAAGTTCTCCATCATCTCCAGAAGATGAGAATAAACACAAAGTAAAATCTTTTCTGAACTTAATTCCTCCATCTAAATTTTTATTTTATTAGGTATACTCAAGTCCTAAACCATTTAATACTACACCCCTTCAAGTGGAAATACTCGAAAAGGAATTAACAGAATTGAAATTACAAGCACAAGAAGCTGATACTAGGAATGCTTATTTATCTGCTATTGTTGACGAGCAAAAGAAGTAAGTACAAGATTTTGTTTCTCTGTGCACAGGATCTATATTTTGTTTTATAGAAAGTTGGAACGATATGAAAGAGATCAAGAAAAAGAACGAGAACGATCAGGTCAACCGGATCCTGAAATCCTTCGTAAACTAGATGATGCTGAAGCAATAATTCGTAGATTGAGACGGGAAAATTCGGATTTACGACGAGAAAATAATTCAGCAGGATGTTCTCCACGTGAAATATCGTATTCTCAAAACCAGAGAAATGGTGGAAGCGAATTTTCTTCAGCAAGAAATGGACAACACAGCCAATATGGTAGAGGTAATGGTGGAAGACATAGAGGGAATAATGGACATTATAGAGGCAATTGGTTTCCTCCTTTGCATTCACAAAGTTATTGGCATGGTAGGTGAAAAATTTATTTATATTTTCCATTGTTTTAACATCTCGATCAGGATCTGGATCTGGAAAATTGGAAAAGGGCGATCAAGTTTATAGAAATATAAATTTTTTAGGGGGTCGTAACCACGATAGATCTTCACATGGAGAAAATGGTGCAGGAGGAGGACTTCCAAGTCTCCAAGGTAATGATGGACATTTTCAAGGTCGCAGAGGTTCCAATAATAACCATTATAATAATGGAGAAAATCGAAAATATAGAGGAGGAGCTCAAAAAAATGGTGGAAAACAAACGTAATTAATAAATATTAGTATCACAACTTCAAACCACTAGATGCTTATAAAGGCTGTCATATTTTTTAATAATTTAAATTGAATTTGAATATAAATGTTAAAACTAGGCAAGATAGCCTTCCCCAGATGGTAAAAACTTGTGGAGAGGAGAGAAAAAAGAGAAAAAGAAAAAGTTTTCAGTTACGATATAACTTGTAGGAAAATTGTAACTGAAAACTGGGATAGATGAAGAAAATTAAAAAAAAAATAATGATACCATATAAGATTTTGCTTTTTCCACCTGGGCTATAGTTATAAAATATTTGTGTGTAATCAATTAAAAATTGGATAATGATATTTTGAGTCTGAAAGGTGCCAAAATTAACATCTTCCTTTCATAACAAGAAAATAACATTTTTTTCTTAACGAAAGAAAAAACAAAAAACAAATGCATGTACAAAGGCTTAGGTAACCACAAAGAAACACGTTACTTTTTGTAATTAATTAAAAATCAAAATTTTTTAAATCGAATTAGGTATTTAACACAAAATTAAATCATTAAAAAATAACGTTTTAATTTTTCAGTTCCCAACTCTATTAAACTTACCTATACCGTTACATGTAAATTTAGGTTTAATAGAGATGAGAACTAACTTTTATAAAATAATAATCCGAGGTATTTTATGAGTTGAAAATTTATTATAAACTTTTTAGGAAATTTTAAAAATAACTCAATCATAACATAATCTATTTATTGATTGATAACGTATTTATGTTTAACTTGTTTAAAAATAACTGTTACATAAGTACTATCAGGGAACATGATCTACATTATTTTTCGATAAAACCTTTATCGTACCTTTTTAGAACGTTATTTTTTTTCCTCTTTCTTTCTAGAATATACCGGAAAACACGTTACTCAAAAGTCAAAAACAAAAATTTAGTTATATTTATTGTTTAATGACAGGATTTCGACAAAAAGTTTAAAGTCAGCATTCAGCAAATTAAATCTAACTAAAATTTCAATACTTTTATTTCTCTATAGTATGTTGTTGAAAAAGAGAAGGAACGACAGGGTGATATGTTGGTAAATGATGAGGAGAGAGGAGTACGAAAGAAAGTTTAGGGAAAGAGTTATAAAAGAGATTAGTGTAAAAGATGATGTGAAGGAATGGTGGACTAGCCATAGTAATGTTGTTAGGAAAATAGCAAAAGAAGTGATGGAAAAGTACTCAGAGAACTCATACCAGAAAATCAAGAGGCATCGTGGTGATATGTGGAAGTACAGAAAGTGATGATAGAGAAAAAGTTAGAAAAGATGAAGTGGAACTTATTAAGGAGTGCAAGTGATAAGGAAAAATATAAGGTAGTAAAGAAGAATGCAAAGAAAGCGTTGGCAAAAGCAATGGAAAAGGAAGTAGGTACAGAAAGTGATGATAGAGAAAAAGTTGGAAAAGAAAAAGTCGAATTTATCAATGAGTGCAAGTGATAAGGAAGAATATAAGGTAGTAAAGAAGAATGCAAAGAAAGCGTTGGCAAAAGCGTATTTAGATGCAATGGAAAAGAAAGTACAGAAAGTGATGATAGAGAAAAAGTTAGAAAAGAACAAGTGGAACTTATCAAGGAGTGCAAGTGATAAGGAAGAATATAAAGTAGTAAAGAAGAATGCGAAGTAAGTGGTGGCAAAAGCGTAATCAGATGCAATGGAAAAGGAAGTACAGAAAGTGATGATAGAGAAAAAGTTAGTAAAGAAGAAGTGGAATTTATCAAAGAATGCAAGTGATAAGGAAGAATATAAGGTAGTCTGTTGGATCTTTTTTTGACATCAAACCCAGACCTATACACTATCTCCGTTTAGTCTCCGCTGGGATCTTCCGATCACAAACTTATTTTAACACTAAGCGAGCTACCAATTTGTTCTGAGCAGCCTCCTAAACCTCGCAGATCAGCCAGGTGGGAAGACCTGAAGAACCATTTTCACACTTTTCCTTGGCTGAACGTGTGCTTTTCTTCTGATGATCCATCCGTTTGTGCTCAAGAGATCTCCGATGTCATTCTAACTGGCATGGAAGCCTTTATTCCTTATTCCAATAATCGCCCTTCTAACGGCAAGCCCTGGTTTAGCAAAAACTGCGAGCGCGCAGTCAGATCTAAAAATCTAGCTTACCGACAGTGGCGTAAAAATCCAACGGCTGAGAATCGCACCACCCTTGTTACCGCTCGAAACCAGTGTAAGCAAACGATAGATCAAAGCAAAGAGACGCATAACACGAGGATCAAAAACAAACTTCTTGCCAGTCCTAACGGATCTAGGTCTTTTTGGTCAGTCGCTAAGGCCGTCAGTCAAAATTTTACCAAATCAAATATTCCACCTCTAACACGTTCCGACGGTACAATAGCAACCACAGCCGGAGATAAAGCGAACTTACTGGCAGAACTATTTTCTTCTCATTCCAACGTAGACTTTCAGGGAAAACACCACCGAACATTCCAGCAGTTCAATCGGAAATGACTGATATCGTATTCCGTCAGCGTCCTGTCAAACGAATTCTTAAAGGGCTCGATGTCAGGAAGGCTTCTGGTCCAGATGAAATTCCTATTATAGTGCTCAAGGAATGCGCTGATGAGCTAACACCAATATTTTGTAGACTTTTTAACCTATCCTACAAAAAAGGAATATTTCCATCTTGCTGGAAGAAGGCAAGAGTTCAGCCTATACCAAAGAAAGGCAAGAAAACCATGCCAAACAACTATCGACCTGTCGCATTGCTTTCAGTTATATCAAAAGTGATGGAGAAAGCTATTAACCAACAACTTCTAAAGTACCTAGAGGGCCTTAATATTATCAGCGACCATCAGTACGGCTTTCGTAAGTCCAGATCAACAGGAGACCTCCTAGCATATGTCACCCATCTTTGGAGCAGCGCAGTCGAACATCATGGGGAGTCCCATTTGATCGTGTCTGGCACGAGGGGCTCCTAAGTAAACTGCGATCCTACGGTATGCCCGGTCGATTCTGTTCATGGCTTTCTAGCTTTCTTCAGGACCGTTCTCTGCAAGTGGCGATTGACGGGTTTCTCTCGGACACCTTTACCATCAATGCTGGTGTTCCTTAAGGGTCCATATTATCCCCAACCCTCTTCTTACTATACATTAACGACCTTCTAGCGAAGACAGAAAATCCAATTTATAGCTTTGCTGACGACAGCACACTTATCTCATCGTTTACTTTGAATTCTCGAACATCGGCTGCTGACGCACATCTTCGCAGACAGCATGAAGTATCACGACTCAATAAAGACCTGGAAGAAATTTTGTCTTGGGGTGACAGTAACCAAGTCGAATTTAACGCTAAAAAAACCCAGGCAGCAGTTTTCTCTAAGAAGGTTAACATTGCAGAACCAGATATAGTCATGGCAGGACACGCAATTCCACTGGCTTCCTCTATTAACTTACTGGGTGTCAATCTGGGAAGAGATATGTCTTGGCATAATCACGTGGTAACAATCGCCAGGACAGCTTCTCAGAAACTCGGTGTACTTTTCCGTACCAAAAAGCTGTATACACCACAACAACTTTTGACACTCTACAAAGCCCAGATTCGACCATCACTGGAATACTGCTCTCATGTCTGGAGTTCTGCACCGAAGCATACCCTTCGGTTGTTGGATTCCATCCAAAGGAGAGCCATTCGCCTGATCGGTGACCACGAGCTAACCAAGAACCTCGACAGCTTAGAACATCGAAGACAGGTTGGTGATTTGACCCTCTTTTACAAATATTTCCATGGCAAGTGTTCTACTGACATTGCCCGCTTGATTCCACCTAGAGCAATTCATAGCAGAAATACACGACAAACCACTTCCGCCCATCCCTATGTGGTTCAACTTAATACTCCTCGAACATCATTGTTTAAGAACTCTTTCTTCTGGAGGACATCCTCTTTGTGGAACGGCCTTTCTGAGGCCGGATTTCCCACCGAATATAACCTTCAACGATTCAAGAACAACGTGAATCGCTTTCTTCGCACACGCACCGCTCTCAGAGCGCCTTAAAGGAATTTTCCTGCAGTGCTTGTGCTTGACCATAAAAAAAAAATGAATGCAAAGAAAGCGGTGGCAAAAGGAAGTACAGAAAGTGATGATAGAGAAAAAGTTAGAAAAGAAAAAGAGTATTCTGTATAGGACCTACTATCCTTTTTAGGGTAGTGCTAATTTTCCCTGCTTTGCAAAAAGAAAAAGTGTTCTTCGTTGTGGCTTTTCTATCCTTTTGTATAAAAGCATATATTATTGTCAAATTTACATCTAATTGATTTTAAAATTCCTTTGTGAATTAATATTTCAATACCTTTGCATCGGTAAAACATAGAAAAATTGCTTACCAAAAAAAACTTAACTTACAAATCTGTATTCTATAAATGTTAGATGTTATTGGCAACAAATAATAAAAAAAATTTAAATATTTAAACATTTTTATTTCTATACAATACTATAGCTACAAACTCACTGTTTTATACGTCTCTACATGTTGTATGTACACCAAAATAATTTAAAATAAATCAAATAATAAATTATACGGGTTATTATCTTTGTTTTTAATAAATGTGAACAAAAACACATTTTTATATACTTTTGATATGTAAACCTTATGCATAAACAAGCAAAGATAAGTTATATAAAAATTGCTATTTCCTACAACAAAATTTTCCTTCTTCATATATTTATTATGCTTTCTACACTCAATACGAATTTATATTTAATAAGTATTTACTTTATTATATTATCTACAACAGCGGTTTTCAAACTCATTTTATCTCAAACAATTTTGGCTTGGCGCAGTGGACGATGATGTTTCGCGAAAGATAACGAACGTTATCGAATTGTCTCGACGCAAGGTGCGCTCCTATAAATAGAGAAGAATGTTTTTAGATGGAGCCACAGTTTGAGAACCGCTGATCTACAATATCATTTTCTGTATATTCAGTTATGAAAAAAGTAGGTGTCAAAAACTTTTGCATACTTAGAGGTTGAAGAAAAATTAGTATATTTTATAAAGTGAAAAAGTAACTTTTCTCTTTATAAAATAGTATATACTTCTTAATAATTATCTACTGTTGTTAAAAATACTTATATAGTTGATATTAAAAAAATATTTATATTTGTGGTATAATAGTCAGTTGATCTTATATATATACTGGGTGATCAAAACAATTTCTGGTAAAATTTCAATAATAAGTGTTTTTTATTCACTCAGTATTTTTTTAATACTTATTAATTGTGTAATAGCTATATGGTGCACTTAGTAGTACCTTTTATCATTTTTATAAATTTATTTTAATCTAGATTTTTGTTATATTGTATACTCTGTTTAATTTCTGTAAAAATATTTATTGTCACAAATTATATCTAATTGGTATCATGCTGTAGTTAATTTTGTTTTATTTTTATATACCCACACATCCAGATATCCACATCCACAATATAATTAAATGATCAAAATCTATAAATTTCAATAATCTGATTTATTGTTCCACATAAAAATTGCGTGGTATCCAACGTGTTAAAATACAATTCGAAGTTTCATATTTATACCGGTAGGTGGCAGAATCTACTAAGTTTACAACTCTAAGTTTACAATATTTAAAATTTATAGACATATAAATCTTATTTGTTTATTGTTTACAAAATAATTATTTTAATTATAATAAACAAAATATAATTTTATTATCTTTTAAAATTATTAAATCAAATTTAGACAGTAAACAAATTTATTTTTATACGATTATTATTCTTTAATGACAGATGTCGCTATATATAAACGACGCAGAGAAATGCATCAACTGACATCAACGGTTATTTAGTTTATTACATTTTAAAATTTAAGGGCCTCAAATTTACATTTTTTAAAAGAATAAAAATATACTTCAAATTACAAGTGTTTATTTGAAAAATTATATTTATTATCAGTTTGATTAATTCTCAAGTGTTTGAGATATGATATTTTAGATTGCATAAGATATAAATTTAACTTGTGTAGATTGCCTAAAAACATATATAGGCCAAATTGAGAGCAGTTTTAAAAAACGAATAACTGAACATTATACCGGTTAAGTACATAAAAGAAATTAATCCAATTTCGCTAATTATTTAATTGAAAATAACCATAACCACGTTAGTAAAATAAATTTGTATTGATTTAAGTTGAGTTTTATTTTCGTTAATATTATAAACAATCTTTGTCACAATAAATTTTTCAAATAACATTAGTAGCGAAAACACGTTGTGTAAATTGTCTCTATTTGCAATGACTTTATTTCTTAATGATAATAATAATAATCTTCACAACAATTTGTTTATTTGTTTACGTAATTGTGTCAATAGACATAATCAAAATAAGTAAGCTATAACGTCAGTCATCAGTGACAGTTCTTAAGACCAGCTGTTCGTCTTTTGTGTTGTAGATATTATTAGTTTTTAATTTATTTAGAATCAAATCAGTATTATATGTATTTATAAGTTTAAAAAGTGTTAAAATTAATATTTACGTGTAAAATTAAATTGTTAATATTTACTAATTTGTAAAAGTGACAGTGACTAATATACCGAAACGTTCGGTAAACGCATAATCATCAGGTGATCTTCAACGCACGCGTATTGGTTGTCTTTAGTTGTGCCCGCCAACATGGAATTTATACGAAACTGGCTTGAAAGCCTTCACTCGATTCCAAACTGTCACGAAATTAGGTTAGTTAGTGGTTACCGGCCATGCCGTCCGAAAAATTGGAGAAAGTTGTAATGAAACCATTCAAAATGGATCCATCACAAAATCATTCCCAACAAGAACTTGTAAGTGAAAATGAAGGGAGCGAAAGGACTTTAAGAGATGTTAAATTTCGCGAGTGGGTTGTTGTTACTATTTTGTGTTTCGTCAATTTAATTAACTACATGGATAGATTCACTATAGCTGGTAAGTTTTTAATTTAATTTTCAATTTTATTATTATAATACGTTCTCGCATTTAATTTTTTACTTTTTAAAAGTTTTCATTAAGTTTGTATATGTTTACATATTTTGAAATATGTATTCTCTTATAAGCCACGTATACTTTTGAAGGTAAAGTGTTAAACTTTCTGTAAATTGATTAAAATTTTAAGTATTTATTTGATGAACTAGTTATCATTTAATTAACTAAAAGAAATCGCATTATTGTTTAATTAAATGTATAAATATTAATTAGTCTCGATAATAATTATATTATTATTGTTGCTTGCCGAAATTAAATGCAATATTAATATTTATGACAAGATTACTAAAATGCAAGTTTCAATTTAATTATTAAGTTAATTGGATATGTAATAAAATATTTAAATGTAATTAAACTAATTATTTATCAAAAATTTTCAGTTTGAAACGTTCTTAATATATAAATTAACTTTTCTCTTACTCTTCCGTAAACTTTCCCATATATGAATTTTTGTGCAATCGTACTTTAGAAAGGAAAGAAAATTCTCTATTAAAAATATAAATATATTATTTATTCATTTGTAGAATGAATAAAAAACATGGTTCTATAAATACTTTAATCCCAAATTAATTTTCTACACACTTAGGATAACAGCTAAGCTATTTTTATTGTTATCTATGTGTACCCTGTTTAAGCTAAAAGTGAATTATGAAGCACCTCTGATAAAATCGTTAAAAATGATTGGCATTTCAAATTCCTTTTGGAAAAAAAGTTAATTTATATTCATATATATTGTGAATTTCCGGTATTGGTAGGCGATAATATATTCAAAGTGTGTTTAAAAATTCGACAGTTTCGAATTGTTAGAATGAATGCAATTATCAATTGTAACGGAATTTATTAAATTCAGAAAAATGAACATTTCAACTATTTCTTTTAAACTTTAACTTCTTATAAATAAAACAGCGATATAAATATCAGGCCGTTGCATCAAGGTCAAATTTGTTAAATGTCAAATATAAAAAATATCAAATGACAAAGGTGTCAAATTTCAAATGTCCAAACTGTCAAATATTAAAAGTATCAAATGTCGTAGAAGTCAAAAATAATAAATGTCAAATGTAAAAACTATCAAATGTCCAAACTGTCAAATGTACAAACGTAAATGTCAAATTTATAAAAAAGGTCAAATATAAAGAAAGACAAAAATAATAAATGTCGAATGTTAAATAGATCAAATGTCAAATATTAGACTTCAAATGTCAAACTGTCAACTGTTAAAAATGTTAAATGTTAGACGTCAAAATTGTCAAATGTAAAATGTCAATTGTTTAACGTCAAATGTCAATAAAAGTGTGTTTAGAAAGTCTGCTAATAGATGGTAAAAAATAGGAATAAATCATGAAAAGGTGTAAAAATAGTAAACTCGTTTTAAAAACTCTCAATATTTGAAAGCAAACCTTAAATATTAAGAAAGTAAAAATGTCAAAAACAGTAAATGTCAAATATGTCAACCATTTCTTCTAACCAGCAACATAAATACCAGGCCGCTGCATTAATGTCAAATTGGTTAAATGTCAAGTGTCAAATGTAAAAAATATCAAATGACAAAGATTTCAAATTTCAAATGACTAAACTGTCAAATATTAAATGTCGTAGAAGTCAAAAATAATAAATATCAAATGTCCAAACTGTCAAATATTAAATGTCAGAAGTCAACAATAATAAATGTCAATTGCTTAACGTCAAATTTCAAAAATCAAGAAAGACAAAAACAAATGTCGAAAATGACATTAGTTATGGAGATGTCGCTATTATCGCACTTTTAACATTTTCTTTACTAAAGATAATGTATTTGTGTGATTTTAGACATATCTCTAGTCTAGATGCTCTTAGAGCTTCTGGACGGATATCTTCCTTGTACTGATGAGACGCAATACGTCGAAACCGGTCTACAAGTGATATCCTTTCGAATTGCAAAATAAAATGGTTAGTTCTATCTTGCAGATATACTAACCCCGTTTAACTTTGAACTGTAATTCAATGTCCGCGTCGTGGCATATAGCCAGGGAAGTAGTTGTTGGTTCTTAGTAAACGGTCTATATGTTCTTTGATTTTCAAAGACTCTGTAAAACGTCATAATAGTATTATACTATTATTATCTTTGACATTTCTTCTAAGTTGTAACTTCTTTTAAATTAACTTATAAATAAAATCATCGATATAAATAATCAGGCCGGTGCATAAGTGCATTAAAATTCAACAGACAGACAGACACACACACCTCAAACTTTTATTAAGAGCTTTGTTAAAAGCTATTAAAATAGAGACAGGCGCCTTTTTTTAACCATATATAATGGATTTATGAATATTTAATATGAAAGCCGAAAGTGCTGGGTTGTGTTATTTAAATAATAATTTAATTTTCTCATCACCAGAGGTGATAAATTGACTTAATTCTATACAATTCTTTTATACAAAATTTTAAAACTTTAATTAGTATCACATCAGTATGCATTAATACCAAATAACAATGATGGTTCACCAATTGCGAACGGCACTCAGTTGGTTGGTTGAGAGCGAGCGTGGGTTTGTGGGTGTGGGTTCAAAATTTTGTTATTTTTTTTTTAATTATAAGAGTAACAGATAATATTGATCAGAGCAACTCACTCCAGAAAGGAAAGAAAATATTTTCTACACACTTGGGATAACAGCTAAGCTATTCTATTGTTATCTATGTGTATCTTGTTTAAGCTAAAAGTGAACTATGAATGAAATTGTAAACAATTTTTGTCAGTGGACACGATTTCAATGCCTGTAAAATGACGGTTTTTATTTAGGTTGATAGCAAGTTGTTTTGCAATTTCTCCCGAAATCGCGCGATTTACTTTTTGCGATAAATTTTATTTATTTACCAAAAAAACTTCACATAAATATCGACTATACCGCGCAATTCTTAGGGTGTGTCTTTAAATAGATTTTACGAACGCAGGTGATTAAGAAAAGGGATATGATTGGTTAGATTCTTCTCGAATATGATATGAACATCGTTTGTAAGTAATACGCTCATTTAATCACGTAGATCATCCTAACTATACCTGTCTTTATTGTATTGGAAGGAAATTGGTATAATTATCCCTGCGATTTTCCGGATTAGAAAAATCACAAATTTATAAGAAAAATTGTCAACAATTTTAATTATTCTTTGTCAGTTGACACGATTTCAATGCCTGTAAAACGACAGTTTTTATTTCGATCGATTGCAAGTTGTATTGCAATTTCTTCCGAAATCGCGCGATTTGCTTTTTGCGAAAATGCTGGAATGACTGACAATGCGATTGTTTCGAAAATTCATGAATTAACACGAATCGGGTAAATTGGGAACTCGATTTATTAAACGCACAGAATTTACGTATTCGTTTTTATTTTGATAAAATCCTACCCGATTACATGTTGTATTGCAATTTTATTTTCGAAATCCGGTCTAAAAAGCACTTTGAAGATACCTGACAAATTTAATTATAAAAGTCAGTTGAAACGATTTCAATGCCTGTAAAACGACAGTTTTTATTTCGATCGATTGCAAGTTGTATTGCAAATTCACCCGAAATCGCGCGATTTACTTTTTGCGAAAATGCTGGAATGACTGACAATGCGATTGTTTCGAGAATTCATGAATTAACACGAATCTGGTATACGACGTTATATAAAATTGTTAAATTAGGAACTCGATTTATTAAACGCACAGAATTTACGTATTTGTATTTATTTTGATAAACTCGTACCCGATTGCATGTTGTATTGCAACTTTATTTTCGAAATCCGGATTAAAAAGACACTTGACAAAGTACCTGCCTGTTTTATGCAAATACAACCATCCTTTTAAGGTTTTTATGAATATATTTATTTATAGAATAATTTTACTTTTGCATTTAATAGAAAACAGATTTTAGTTATATTTTATCAGTAAGTAAACTTCCTTTAAAGAAATTTTGATGTTTTTCCAGTTTTTATTCCGGATATGAGTTTCCTGATTGAAAGCAAACGGGAAATGACTCGGAGGTAATTCGATGTAAGGCGTGCGAGAATATTGAATTTCAGGTGAAAATTGAATTTTATCAATTTTCACCCAACCGACCGCTTTTATCGCTGTTTGCCACCAATTTTCACTTTTTTCCAATCTATATATATAAAAAAGGATGTGTTTTTATGTAAGAAATCAATGAACTCAAAAACTACTGGACCGATTGTTATGAAAATTGGTATATATATGTATTTTTCCACGGAGAAGGTTTATATGATATGCTCATTGATGCCACTCGCCACCAGGTGGCGCTGCAAAGTAGCAACTTCTGCCCCGTTCAACCGATTGTCATGAAAATTAGTATGTATATGTATTTTTTCACGGAGAAAACGAATATGCTATGCCCATTGATGCCACTCGCCACCAGGTGGCGCTGCAAAGTAGCAACTTCTGCCCTGTTCAACCGATTGTCATGAAAATTGGTAGGTATATGTATTTTTTCACGGAGAAAACGAATATGCTATGCACATTGATGTAACTCGCCACCAGGTGGCGCTGCAGAGTGATAACTTCTGCCCCGTTCAACCGATTGTCATGAAAATTGGTATCCATATGTATTTTTCCACGGAGAAGTTTTATATGATATGCTCATTGATGCCACTCGCCACCAGATGGCGCTGCAAAGTAGCAACTTCTGCCCCGCTCAACCGATTGTCATGAAAATTGGTATGTATATGTATTTTTTCACGGAGAAAACGAATATGCTATGCCTATTGATGCCACTCGCCACCAGGTGGCGCTGCAAAGTAGCAACTTCTGCCCCGTTCAACCGATTGTCATGAAAATTAGTATGTATATGTATTTTTTCACGGAGAAAACGAATATGCTATGCCCATTGATGCCACTCGCCACCAGATGGCGCTGCAAAGTAGCAACTTCTGCCCCGCTCAACCGATTGTCATGAAAATTGGTAGGTATATGTATTTTTTCACGGAGAAAAAGAATATGCTATGCACATTGATGTAACTAGCCACCAGGTGGCGCTGCAAAGTAGCAACATCTGCCCCGTTCAACCGATTGTCATGAAAATTGGTATCCATATGTATTTTTCCACGGAGAAGTTTTATATGATATGCTCATTGATGTCACTCGCCACCAGGTGGCGCTGCAAAGTAGCAACTTCTGCCCCGTTCAACCGATTGTCATGAAAATTGGTATGTATATTAATTTTTTCACGGAGAAAACGAATATGCTATGGCTATTGATGCCACTCGCCACCAGGTGGCGCTGCAAAGTAGCAACATCTGCCCCGTTCAACCGATTGTCATGAAAATTGGTAGGTATATGTATTTTTTCACGGAGAAAACGAATATGCTATGCACATTGATGTAACTAGCCACCAGGTGGCGCTGCAGAGTGATAACTTCCGCCCCGTTCAACCGATTGTCATGAAAATTGGTATCCATATGTATTTTTCCACGGAGAAGGTTTGTATGATATGCTCATTGATGCCACTCGCCACCAGGTGGCGCTGCAGAGTAACAACTTCTGCCCTGTTCAACCGATTGTCATGAAAATCAGTAGGATGCTGTATTTTTATTGGTTAATATGAATGTGATATTCGTATTAATGGAAGTTACCACCAGATGTTGCTTCCATTAAACGAGCAACCACTTCTTATTTGATTGCTTTATATCACGCCACCGTAAGGTGGCGCAGTTAATATCACATATATTTAAACGAGCAATCCTTATCTATTTATATATATAAAAAAGGATGTTTGTATGTATGAAATCGATAGACTCAGAAACTATTTGACCGATCATTATTAAAATTGGTGGCGCTGTAAAGTATCGACTTCCGCCCCGTTCAACCGATTGTCATGAAAATCAGTATGATGATGTATTTGTAATGGGTAAGATGAGTATGATATTCGTATTATTGGAAGTTACTACCAGATGGCGCTTTCAATAAACGAGCAACCACTTATTTGATTACTTTATATCACGCCACCGTAAGGTGGCGCAGTTAATATCACATATATTTAAACGAGCAATCCTTACTTAAATATTGTGACGCCACCGAAAGATGGCGCAGTTAATATCACTTATTTTTAAACGAGAAATTCTTACTAAATTAAGAATGTGATGCATCTAATATATTTTATCGATAAAGTACAAAATATAACGAAAAAAAAAATAGTATAAACCTGATAACTAACGACTAAATATGATGAAAACGATAAAATCAAAATAAATTGAAAAAACGAAAAATGGAAGAATGACGTAAATGATTTGCGGTACGAAGTCCGCCGGGTTAGCTAGTATTAATATATAAAGCGGATAAAAAGCGTCGATTTTGTTTGATTTTTCTGCTTCTAGATGTTGTCAATTTCTAAAAAGTTAAATATATCAAGTATCAAATATCAAACTGTCAAATGTTAAATGTCAGATGTCAAAAACAATAAAAGTCAAATGTCGGAAATGTCAATTGTTTTAACGTCAAATATCAAACTTCAAATGTCCAAAATGTCAACTGTTAAAAATATCAAATGTCTAAAAAATGTCAAATATTAAGAAATTAATTTTTCCAATTTCCCATCAACTTCCTAACTTTCCTTGATTCTTTCTAGTTTCTAACGTTTTTCGTGAATTTACGATTGTTTCTAAACATCCCAGATAAAAGTTCCTTTCAACGAAATAAATGTTTTTCTTTATTGTTGTTGTTATTACTCTTCTTCCATTTCCCTAGAGCTCTCTAAGCCAATAAACACAATTTTAGATTTAATAATTGCGATTACGTCATTTGATATTTCCCTGGAGACAGCCGGTTCATTCGAGATAAACCTTTCTGGAGAAGAGAAAATGTGCGAATGCGGTTGGGGTATCACTATTTAACTCGATGTTCAAATTTGAATTGGATTTAGTAATTACTTTTGAGAATTAATGTAGCGAGTGAGAAAATACAGTTCTGAAAGGGTGATAAATGTGTGTATAGAGATTTCTGTTCATAAATAACGAACATTTATTACAAAATTTCGTGGACTTTTACAGTTTTACTTCCTAGAACAGAACATTCAGTCTTCCAAATAATAATCACAATTTTTTATGGTAGAAAGTTTTACTTCGATGGATTACAAGTTGTTTTGCAATTTCTTCCGAAATCGCGCGATTTACTTTTTGCGATAAATTCGATTTATTAAACGCACTGAATTTACTTATACGTTTTTATTTTGATAAACTTCTACTGGATCGCGTTGTTTTAAATATGTATCATTGTTTGAAAAAGAAAATGCTGAATTGACTGACAATGCGATTGTTTCGAGAATTCATGAATTAACACGAATCGGGTATACGACGATATATAAAATTGGTAAATTAGGAACTCTATATATTAAACGCACTGAAATTACTTATTCGTTTTTATTTTGATAAACTTCTAACCGATTGCAAGTTGTATTGCAACTTTATTTTCCCTGTACTTTGTCACGGGCTAAATTCTCGCAAGTGATAAATATATAATTTAAACATAAGTGTCTTCCTACCTTGAAATTTCCCATTATTAAAGGTTTACTTGGGTCGGGAACCGGTTGATCTGGTTCGGTAATAGATAGTCGTCAACTTATAAATATATTCTGGCCATAAATTATTCCTAATGTTGCTAATATTGTTTTGGAAGTAAATTTCATGTAGCTGTTTATTTCTTTTTAATTACTGTCATCTTGCACTTTCATCTGACTGAAATACTTTCTCTTTCTTTTTGTCGATAACTATCATATTGCGGTCCTACAGCCAGCGGTTTCGTGGAATAGTTACTTGTGTAATAAGATTTAAAATAAACGAGGAAATTAAGTAATGTTGAGATTTTTGATGATATCTTGATAAATAATAAGATTAGTCGTATCTAACGACCACTGTTTGTTCGTAAATTGGTAGCTGAAGATCCTACGGGTATTGTCCTTATAGTAGTAGAGGCCATTTATTTTGAGGTGTGTCAATCTTATGAATTGTGAAACGTAGAAACTTCCTTTTGACTGTCAACCTTAGTCTCGAGCAGATGCTTCTGAAGATTTTCTGGGTTTAAGTTGTAATCTCTGTTCATCGGAGACAATTAATTTTGGATTTACGAAATTAAACCTCAGTTTTTCCTATCGAATAGTATTGGAGTGAGATTTTCCGTTATTTTGGTGGATTCGTTGGAAAAATTCCTCGTGAAGGGATATTTAGGAAATCTTCTGTGGTAGCCCATAGAGCAGACAGTAGGGAAAATTGGTAATTTAAAACCGTTCAGACAGCAAATTGTGGTAGAATTCCCGATTGGTGCAATTAGCAACGAGAATATTGTTCCACCCGTTTACCAGCCAAGGGTGTCACGAGTTTAAAGAAATAAAACAATTAATAGGGTCCTAGTTATAGGCTGAAAACTTAGATACATGTGTAAATCCTAGTTAAGGGTTTAAGTCCTAGTTTTTGGTTGAAATTTGATTGTTGACCTGATACTTAGTCTAGCTTAAGTTAGTTGTGATTGGTGCAAGCCTATTGGTTCTGGGAACAGGCTTGAATTTGGTACCGGCCTAAGTATTGGAGAAGCCTAGGACGACGAGGAATTGTATCTAGATTATCAGATAAGCTAATTAGATTTAAGGCGCAACTATAGTTTTAGTTAAGATCTATTTTTCTTGTTTATATTTTTTTTTATATTGCGTGTGATCACACATTTTGGGATAAAATTCTCTTTTAATATTATTCATATACTCTTTTTTTTATATAAATATCAATAGCGTTGTCAAGCACGAGGCTTGACAGTTTTGTAATTCTTAATATTTTTATTAAAGAAGGGTCTAGTTGAGATTTTGTTTTATTTAGCTCACTTTATCGTCGCTTTCTTTTATTGTGTAAGTCAATTAGAACTGTTTAATATTCAAAATTTATTTAATTATCTCCAGTGGGTGAGGTAGTGCCTGGAACATCAGGGGTTTCCGATTTTAACCGTACAAATCGGTGGCGCACTCACTTTATTTTGGTACTTACCCTCTACGGCTGAGCTGGGCACAATTTGCCAGTAGAGAAACCACTATCGATCTCAGCTGGAGTTGGATTTCGATTGGAGTAAATTGATTAACCTTTTTATTAATTCTTCAAAATTTGATTTAGTTTTATTTTCATTAAAAATACGTGGCAACTTAAGTGTGAATGCAAAAAAGCAAAAAATAACTTTGAACGAAACTATAATGATCATATTGGATTTGTGCACTAAACATATTTAAAATTTGTTTTCGTCAAAGAACTTCGTTGTCATTCTTATTTACCCAAATTCCAGACCTTTTGTTTTTCTGAAATATTTACAATTCTCTGTCACTGAAATCAAAATGACGTATAATTAAATTATTTATAATTTTATGCATCAAACACATACTTTATCAATCACCTCATTTTATTTGTAGGTAATATGTATCACCTGACATATTATATCTCATTTCCTGACTTATCTGTAATTGCCAAACACTCACAGCTAACGTAAGTCAATATTATGAAACCATGATAATATATTGATATCGCTAACTAATATAAATTATTAAATTTAAGATAAATATATCTAACAGTTTTTTATTATTAACTAGATGGCCTACCGTTTAACACTCTCTTTTTCATATTGTCACGGGGTAAAATCCGTTCTAAGAATATAGTAAATATGATTGATTTTCTTACCTTATAAATTTTCCATTACTAAGGGTTAAACCAAGTCAACCAGAATTAGGAACAGGTTGATTTTAGTTCAGTTGTAGTTAATCACCAACTAATCATTATATTCTGGCCACAAATTATTACTAATATTGTTTTGAAAGTCTATTTATTAAATTCAGAACAAATTGTGGGGTTATGTGATTGTTTTGAACTACTGTCATCTTGGCTTACAACGAGGCGAATTCTTCTTTTCTTTTTTTTTTGTCGTAAAACTTAGAATGTTGTCGTCTGCAGTTCGTTATTTTAGCATCCGACATCTAAAGATTGGATACGAACGAGAAATTGAGTAATACTGGGATTTTTGGTGTTATCTTGTTAAGTAATAAGATCTGTTGTTATTAAACGATTACTGTTTGTTCGTAAGTTGGTAGCTGTTGATCCTACGGTTATTGTCCCTATAGTAGTAGAGGCCATCTCTTATTTCGACGTGTGTCAAACTCTGGTGCATGTGATACGAAAGAACTAGCTCTTTCTTTTACCAGCCTTTGTCGTAAGAACGTGGCATTCAGAAGATTTTCGGGGTTTAAGTTGTAATCTCTATTCATCGGGGACAATTCATTTTGGATTTACGAAATTAAACCTCAGTTTTCCTAACGAACAAGTATTGGAGTGAGATTTTTCAGTAGTTTTGTTGGATTCGTAAGGAAATCGCTTTTTTTTAGCGGATTTTAGGAAGTCTTCTGTGGTGAGTACACGTTATTTATTCATGTGGTTGTTCGATTCTTATGGTTCTTCCGTTTCCTATGAGTGTAGGTAGCCCATAGAGCAGACAGTAGGTAGATTTGGTGACTTAAAACCGTTCAGACGGTGAACTGTGGTAGAATTCCCGATTGGTGCAATTAGCAACGAGAATATTGTTCCACCCGTTTACCAGCCAGGGGTGTCACGAGTATTAAGTTTTTTTTATTGTTTTCAATGTTTTTTCAATACGCTCGTGCACTCGATTTACGAAAAATATGATATAAAGAGAGTGATCCTACTATTCTACTCCATATATGTTGATAATACATTTCGAGAGGATTATCTGGTACTATAAAAATAAGGGAATAAGGTTGTTGTTATTGTTACGTTTCTCTTAATGTTCTCTTATGTTGAAAATTCACTAGACAGCCAAACAAACATTGCGGACATGTTAACCCATGATTAAAAGGAACCTATTCCTGGTTCAACACACAAAAATATTCATTTTTTATTCAATGGAAACCTTAAAGAGAGAATAACAATTAATAATCAAAGCCACGACAATTCTACGATAATTTTTTACTTATATACTTATTTCAAATAATATTTAATTTTATGTTACCTATTATAATATTTACCTACCTATTGTTCGCTCTGTTGTTGTTATTGTTACGTTTCTCTTAATGTTCTTTTATGTAGAAAATTCACTAGACAGCCAAACAAAAATTGCAGGCATGTTAACCTATGATCAAAAAGAACCTATTCCTGGTCCATCACACCAAAATATTCTTTTTTTTTTTTTAATGAAAACCTTAAAGAGGGAATAGCAATTAATAATCAAAGCCACGACAATTCTACGATAAATTTTTAGTTATATACTTATTTCAAATAGTGTTTAATTTTATGTTAACTATTGTTCGCTCTGTTGTTGTTATTGTTACGTTTCTCTTAATGTTCTCTTATGTTGAAAGTTCACTAGACAGCCAAACAAAAATTGCGGGCATGTTAACCCATGATCAAAAAGAACCTATTAATGGTCCAGCACACAAAAATATTCTTTTTTTTTTAATGAAAACCTTAAAAGAGGGAATAGCAATTAATTATCAAAGCCACGACAATTCTACGATAAATTTTTACTTAACGTTTCAAATAGTGTTTAATTTTATGTTAACTAGTATAATATTTACCTACCTATTGTTCGCTCTGTTGTTGTTATTGTTACGTTTCTCTTAATGTTCTCTTATGTTAAAAATTCACTAGACAACCAAACAAAAATGCCGTGTTGACATCCTTACTGAAGTTCGACATGTGTCATTTTTGACGTTAGACAACTGACGTATAACATACGTCATTGTGACAATTTAAATACGTTGTTTACATTGATAATTTTGAATTTTTGCAACTGATACTTTTAGTTTTTAACAGCAACAGTATTATAATCGTGACGATATTTTGACATGTGTCATTTGTGACACTAGACAACTGAAGTTTGATACTTCAGAATATTATATTACAACTTAGGATTAAATGTTTATATTTACCTTCAAGAAGTACTTATTGTAAAAACAAAACTACCATCCATATGGTGGTATTACCATCTTAGTTATTTGATATTAATAAAACAGGATGTAATGAAGAACGCGGTTCAGTGATTTTATTCATTAAGTCACACTTTGTTAAGCATTTACTATGAGAATCTAATCAAATGCATGTTACAGATTTACGTTGGTTGAGGTTTAATTTACTCATAAAGAATTCGTTATATGCAATATTTTTTTGACTTTATAAATAAATAAATTAGATAATTTATTCATTTTTATAAACATTTCTAGATAGTTTCTTATTATTGTAAACCCTGTGTATTTAATATCTATATCAATATTTATTTATTCTATAAAAAAGAGTGTGCGTGTAACCTTTCCGCGCGATTGAAGTAAAACTTATTTGACGTTACGTATCGCAAAATAAATATTAAATTACAATTCAATTATATTTATTGTCTATATACTTTACAAAACATGATATAATGTTATATTTATATGATTCATTAGAAATATGAATTATGAAAGTTATCATTATTTTTTATATATGAAATAATAGGTTTATGATAACTAAAATGTGAAACATAGATTTTACTCTCTAAATACACTTAATGTATTTGAAACCGAAAGAAGATTATAATACAACACCATTTTTACTCGAACAGAATAGTATCTAATAGTTAAAGAATACATAATTAATTACAAGATTATCATAATAAAATTTATAAACTTCTAAACAAAACATAACCTCAATTCCACTAAAATGTCAATGCAAACTTGTTTTGTTTGGAAAGGTTTTCAAGCTCCTTCCATAGCTGACGTCACACCGTTACTTCCGTCAGAAAAAAATCTGAGTTACCCGTAATCGCGCCTAAAGAAGTTTTACTTCAAAAATGTTAAATGTATCTTAGAAACCAAATACGTTATTCGTCGTCTATATAATTTCTTTCACTAACTTACTTGTCTTTCTTTTTAATTTTCATTTTATAACATTAATTTTTACTTCAATAGTTTGATTACATTAATTTTGGGATTAAATCGTATTTTCCTGTCACCATTGACATTGAATTCAGTACTCGAATTGGAACTACTGTCATTTATAGCCACTAAAATCTAGGACTACCGTCATTTACTATACGCAGTCGCGAATGACAGATCCTTTTTTCGACAGGAAGAAAGTTTTTGATACAATGAAAGATTGAGGTTAGATTTGTGTCTGAAGGTAAAAAACAACCCTCGTATAATGATTATGTAACCTCTTTTTATCGGAAGGTGGTAAATGCTCGTTTGAAAAGGTTAACTAGTGCGAACGGCACTCAGTTGGGTAGTGGACAGCGAGTGTGGGTTCGATCAAGCTAGATCAGCGTCCAAGCTTAATCTCGGATATACGATAAAAATTCGACTTTTCTTTAGTCTCATCCACAGGTACTTACAGGTGATATTCACAAAACCAATTTTGATAAACGACCCCTATTAATCGGCACTAGGCACACTAATACTTTATCAGTTACAGGTAACAAAAAAAACCGGGAAAATTCTAACTAAGTGCGTCAAGCTGTTCTCAGCACGACCAACGCCTTACGAATGAAAACCGTTAATACCAAAAAGCCGCGTAAGCTACACCCGCTTAGGTCACCTGATCTTAAACGTGAAATCTGATTTGTCAGAAAAAAAAAACAATACTTCGCTTGGAAAAGTTCATTATATTTTACTTCTCGAATGTTCTATTTAATATGCTACACAAACAGGGTCGGCTTAAATACAAACAGATTGTTAGAAAAAGAATTTTAATTAACCGGGTTTTTTAAAACGCTACAATTATAATGTTTATATGAACTTACTTTTATTGCGATTATATTCGATTTTTAATTGCAAAGTCATTTGTACTATTATATAATAATTAACAAAAGCAATTAGATGAACATTAAACCAGAAATATTTAAATAGTTTTTTCAACATAGGTAGGTAATTGTAGGTTTAAACTGATAGTCTATTATTTCGAAATATCGTAATTAACATTTTATTCAAGGTTTATGTATGTAGGTAAAATAAATATTGCTCAGGTGACTTCTAATAATGTCACAAAAGAATAAATAATGACAATTAATTGTTGATTTTTGAAGTTATACTTCGTATCATGGACTTAATTTGTGTGGGGTTAAATGGGAAAAATCATTACGTATGTAATGGTGTGAGTAAGAGAGAGACAGAAACACATATAAGGTATCAGTACATTGAAAAGAGATTGATATACAAAAAGCAATCTGAGCTAATGTTTTGGAATATCATAGTTACCTATTACATTGTGTTTGACAGATTATTTTATAATTCTGTCACGTAAGTAAACATATAAAGTTTAGTATTTTATATTAATAATATTAATAATAATATTCAGTAATGAGTATTGTATTGTAGTCCATACTACCGTCACATGGCCGCATTATATTTTGCACTATGGGGTTTTGTAAACACTTTTTTTGTACATTGATCGTTTTACTGTTTAGTTTTCGTGTTTGAAGTAAGGATACACATCAACTGGTCTTATTTTTCTAAGTATTTATTTAATTGAATACAGTTAATTTAAAAAAAAATATTTCTACTTGCCTGTGTTTGTAGTTATTAAGTTTTATTAGTTAACAGTGCATAGAAGTATAACTTCTGCCGGCAGTCCCACTGACTGCCACACCCTTTTTTTTAATGGTTAAAGTTTTGAAATACATTTTTTTCAAATAATTACTTAATTATTTGAAGGAGGTTATATATCTCAAATATAGGTTCCAATTGTAAATGAAATTATACTCAAAATCTTCATATACAATCATTTAATTTAATAGAACGAATGTGGGTGGCCTATTTAAAGAGTAAGTACTATGACGCCACCGTTAGGTGGCTCAGTTAATATCAAACAAATTTAAACGAGCAAGTTGTATTGCAACTTTATTTTAGAAATCCGTATTAAAAAGCACTTTGAAGATACCTGAAAATAAAATTTAATATTAATATAACAAAATCAAACTTATGTAAATTTTTAACTAATAAAACCTCACATAAATATCGACTATACCGCGCAATTCTTAGGGTGTGTCTTTAAATAGAATTTTACGAACGCAAGTGATTAAGAAAAGGGATATGATTGGTTAGATTCTTCTCGAATATGATATAAACATCGTTTAATCACGTAGGCCATTCTAACTATACCTGTCTTTATTGTACTGTGAGGAAATTGGTGTAATTATCTTCGCGATTTTCCGGATTAGAAAAATCACAAATTTATAAGAAAAATTGTAAACAATTTTAATTATAATACCGGATTTTTCTTTGTCAGTTGACACGTTTTCAATGCCTGTAAGTAAAACTTTTTTTTTTTTCGATCCATTGCAAGTTGTATTGCAATTTCTCCCGAAATCGCGCGATTTTCTTTTTGCGATATTTTTTTTAACTTCCCGCTAAAAAAAATTAATTTTTTTTTAAAAATCGGGAAGTTATTGGTTTCACCCCGTTTTTCGAAAATCGAGTTTTCATCGGATTTCAATGTTTTGAGGTCTTAGGAACCTCCCCTGACTATTTTTACGAGGGTGTCTGTATGTACGTGTGGATGTGTGTGTGTGTGTGTGGATGTATGTAAACCTCTTATAACTTTTGAACAGCTTGACCGATCGAAATGAAATAAAAAGCATTCCAAAGAGTTCCATCTAACTTAGATTCCCTGTAAGTTTGAACCGATTCGAGCCGGTAGATTTCGAGAAATTTCAAAATAACCGAAAAAAACAATTGGTAAAAATGATGTTTTTTGGGCATATCTTTTTGGCTATTGCATCGATCAATTTCATAACCTAATCAGCTCTTAAGCTTAAAAAGCCACGTCGAATGCCGTTTTGCAAATTAAAATCGGTTGATTCGTTCGTGAGATATCGTTGTCGAAAAATTTCAAAAAAAGTGTTTTTTTTTTCAATAACTTAGAGATTTTTTAACTAACCGATTTTGCACTCCCAATAACGTTTTTAGGTCTCAAAAAACTGCGTCGAATGCCATCTTGAACATCAAAATCGAATAAGGCGTTAAAAAGTTATGGCCTTTTAAACATTTCAAAAAAAGTCAAAAACGTCAAAATACGTCACGTTACTATAGCTTTGCGGTTAAAACTAGCGGGAAGTTGCAAGGATGGCCTTTAAGGTCAACCTCTTTTCAAATTTTTATTAAACGCACTGAATTTACCTGTTCGTTTTTATTTTGATAAACTTCTACCCGATTGCAAGTTGTATTACAACTTTATTTTCGAAATACTGATTTAAGCCATTCTCACTTAAGTACCATGACGCCACCGGAAGGTGGCGCAGTTAATATTATATATATATAAAAGGAGAAATTCCCACCGTAAGGTGGCTCAGTTAATATCACACAAATTTAAACGAGGAAGTTGTGTTGCAACTTTATTTTTGATATCCGTATTAAGAAGCACTTTAATAAAATTCAATATTAATATAACAAAATCAAACTTATGTAAACAAATCAAAATTTTTACCAAAAAAAAACTTCACATAAATATCGACTATACCGCGCAATTCTTAGGGTGTGTCTTTAAATAGAATTTTACGAACGCACGTGATTAAGAAAAGGGATATGATTGGTTAGATTATTCTCGAATATGATACAACCAACGTTTGTAAGTAATACGCTCATTTAATCACGTAGGCCATCCTAACTGTACCTGTCTTTATTGTAGGTAATATGAGAAAATTGGTATAATTATTATCGCGATTTTCCGGATTAGAAAAATCACTAATTTATAAGAAAAATTGTAAAAGTGGATTTTTCTTTGTCAGTTGACACGATTTCAATGCCTGTAAAACGACGGTTTTTATTTCGATCGATTGTAAGTTGTGTTGCAATTTCTCCCGAATTCGCGTGATTTGCTTTTTGCGATAAATTTTATTTATTAAACGCACTGATTTACCTGTTCGTTTTTATTTTGATAAACTTCTACCCGATTGCAAGTTGTATTGCAACTTTATTTTCGAAATACTGATTAAAGCCATTCTTCATTAAGTACCATAACGCCACCGGAAGGTGGCGCAGTTAATATTGTATATATAAAAGGAGAAATTCCCACCGTTAGGAGGCTCAGTTAGTGTCACACAAATTTAAACGAGCAAGTTGTATTGCAACTTTATTTTTGATATCTGTATTAAGAAGCACTTTAATAAAATTCAATATTAATATAACAAAATCAAACTTATGTAAACAAATCAAAATTTTTACCAAAAAAACTTCAGATAAATATCGACTATACCGCGGACCAAACGACCAAGTCATACAGACCAATAAGTCTATCGTCGTTTGTAGCAAAAACGCTGGAAAAACTGGTCGATAGATATATAAGGGACGAAATCTTAACGGAGAACCCATTAAGTGATCGTCAATATGCATACCAGCCGGGAAAATCCACAGACCTAGCGCTGGATGACTTGAACAGGCTATTGTCAAAGTCAATTGAGGACAAAGAAGTAGCCCTAGCGGCGTTTATTGACATTGAAGGAGCCTTCAGTAATGTGGGACCTGAGTCAGTAACAGACGCACTTTCAAGGAGGGGAGTCCCCCCACTAATATGCCAATGGGTGTATGCCAACCTAACGAATAGGATCGTAGTGTCCAAGTTAGGTGAGGCGTCCATTGAGGCAACAGTGGGAAGGGGCTGTCCGCAGGGAGGTGTACTGTCACCTCTGCTGTGGTCAGCACTTGTGGATGACCTCCTTAAAAAACTCCTCAATGAAGGCCTTCACTGCCTAGGCTTCGCAGATGATATGGCCATAATCATTCAGGGGAAATTTCTGGGTACAGTCTCAGAGCGGATGCAGTCCGCAATGAATATGTACAAGTGGTGCAAGGATGAAGGCCTAACAGTCAATCTAAAAAAAGCATCAATTGTCCCATTCACTATTAAAAGAGCGTTACAAGGCTTACAACCAATAACGCTCAATAACGTGCTGGTTCCAATGGCCACAGAGGCCAAATACCTGGGTGTGGTATTTGACCAGAGGCTATCATGGAAGCAACACATTCAAAAGGTCACACATAAAGCTACAATAGCCCTTGGTAGGTGTAGACAATTGTGTGGCAAGAACTGGGGATTGAACCCCAAAATGAACCTATGGTTGTATACACAAGTCATTAGACCAATGTTAACCTATGGTTCGGTGGTGTGGTGGAGTAGAACGCAGCAGTCCGGGGTGATCAGGCAGCTGGAAAGCATTCAAAGGCAGGCATGTCTGAATGTTACAGGTGCCATGGGAACCGCCCCAACGGACGCACTACAGGTTTTACTCAACCTACCACCATTGCACATTTACATTCAGGGCGAGGCTATGGCAACTGCTCACAGACTGCTACAAGGCCAGGCCCCCATTACCTTATTAAAAGGCAAAAAGCAAGCAGAGTTATACAATAGGGTTAAGGCAGATCAAATAATAAGTATGCCTCAGGACAGGATAGTCCCCAGATATAACTTTGTGAGAAACTTTCGAGTAGAAATACTGGAAAGGGACTCATGGAACAATGGCCCCCCAATCCAAGGGGAGTCAATTTGGTATACCGATTTCTCAAAGACTGAGAAAGGCACAGGGTCAGGTATATACAGTAGAGGACACAGGATAAAAATCCAACTAAGTCTAGGTGCGTATGCCACAGTGTTTCAGGCTGAAGTAACGGCCATACAACACTGTGCAACGGAGATCGTAAGTCAGGGTATAACGGGTAAAACCGTAGTCATATACTCGGACAGCCAAGCAGCTCTAAAGGCGATAGTCTCAGCACAAATAAGCTCACAGCTGGTGTGGGACTGCGTTGGGGCCCTGACACATGCCGCTAGTCAAAATTCTCTGACACTGGCATGGATACCAGGACACTCAGGGTTTCGGGGCAATGAGAAGGCTGATGAATTGGCCCGTGCGGGAGCTAACACTCCAATGATTGGCCCGGAACCATTCGGCGGAGTTGCTAATACATTCAGAAAGGCAGCCATTGAGAAATGGAGGCTAGAAAAGGCCCAGGAGTGGTGGGAAACATCACCGGGCAAGCGACAAGCCAAACTCTTCATAAAGGGTTACTCGGCGAAGTTTACTGCAGAGCTGCTATCACAAAGGCGAAATGATGTCAGAATGATTGTCAGTCTCTTGACAGGACATTGTAGGCTCAGAAAACACATGAGTCAGCTAAACTTAGCAGATGAAGACATTTGTCGATACTGCCAAGAGGAAGAGGAAACTGCATTTCATGTCCTATGCCAATGTGAAGGCCTTGCAAGGGCGCGGTATCTAGTACTGGGAGAGGAGAAACCGGCTGCTCCAAGTTATGCGGAGTGGCCACTGTCAAGGCTATTAAGTCTCATTAAGAGGGCAGAGCTGGACAAGGTGCTCTAATCCTATTCCACAGATAATGGGTGTTCACAATAGATCTGCAAAGGTCGCAGTGATATAGGCTAACAGCCAACCCAAAAATATCTATATCTATACCGCGCAATTCTTTAAATAGAATTTTACAAACGCACGTGATTAAGAAAAGGGATATGATTGGTTAGATTATTCTCGAATATGATACAACCAACGTTTGTAAGTAATACGCTCATTTAATCACGTAGGCCATCCTAACTATACCTGTCTTTATTGTAGGTACTATGAGAAAATTGGTATAATTATCCACGCGATTTTCCGGATTAGAAAAATCACTAATTTATAAGAAAAATTGTAAAAGTGGATTTTTCTTTGTCAGTTGACACGATTACAATGCCTGTAAAACGACGGTTTTTATTTCGATCGATTGCAAGTTGTATTGCAATTTCTACCGAAATCGCGCGATTTGCTTTTTGCGATAAATTTTATTTATTAAACGCACTGAATTTACCTGTTCGTTTTTATTTTGATAAACTTCTACCCGATTGCAAGTTGTATTGCAACTTTATTTTCGAAATACTGATTAAAGCCATTCTTCATTAAGTACCATAACGCCACCGGAAGGTGGCGCAGTTAATATTGTATATATAAAAGGAGAAATTCCCACCGTTAGGAGGCTCAGTTAGTGTCACACAAATTTAAACGAGCAAGTTGTATTGCAACTTTATTTTTGATATCCGTATTAAGAAGCACTTTAATAAAATTCAATATTAATATAACAAAATCAAACTTATGTAAGCAAATCAAAATTTTTACCAAAAAAAACTTCACATAAATATCGACTATACCGCGAGATTCTTAGGGTGTGTCTTTAAATAGAATTTTACAAACGCACGTGAGTAAGAAAAGGGATATGATTGGTTAGATTCTTCTCGAATATGATGTGAACATCGTTTGTAAGTAAGAAGCTTATATAATCACGTAGGCCATCTAACTATACCTGTCTTTATTGTACTGTGAGAAAATTGGTATAATTATCTCCGCGATTTTCCAAATTAGATAAATCACAAATTTATAAGAAAAATTGTAAAAGTGGATTTGTCTTTGTAAGTTGACACGTTTTCAATGCGTGTAAAACGACGGTTTTGATTTCGATCGATTGCAAGTTGTAT
The DNA here is from genome assembly GCA_964028335.1 of Altica lythri. NCBI lineage: Eukaryota > Metazoa > Arthropoda > Insecta > Coleoptera > Chrysomelidae > Altica > Altica lythri. Next base: position 71,536,319 of record OZ034805.1, read on the forward strand.
TGCAATTTATCCCGAAATCGCGATTTACTTTTTGTGATAATTTTATTTATTAAACGTACTGAATTTACATATTATTTTAATAAACTTCTACCCGATTGCAAGTTGTATCGCAACTTTATTTTCGCTAGGGTAGAAAACCATTTAATTTTAAACGATTGTGAATAAAATTAATTGTTAGATGAGTCAGTTTCAATTTAAAAAACTCAATACTAAAATGAATATTATTCATACACACTTTGGACCTACAAACTTGTAAATCATACGATTGTATAGTGACGTATACTCATCTCATTGACTATGTTAATGTATAAATAGAATTATTAAATACATATTAGAATTAAATGACGGTGCATTACAGATACCTATAATTAATTCCATCGTATTCATAATGTAATGTAATCTACGTTCAATTAATATAATTGATATAGGAAAATTTATATTGTAAGAAACTTATAATGGTTTAATGGAAATGCAGGATAGAGAGTGAAAAAAAAAAGGTTGAGTTTCACGTTGAAAGATCACGATATAAATAACTTGTGAACAAATTTAGTGACTTAAGTCATTAAAAGAATTACCCAACTTCGTAAATTTGTTAATTAACATTTTTCCAAAAACGAAATGTAAAAAGGGGGAGTGTCTAAACTAAAAATACGAAATAGTTTTCAAGTCGTACGATTATTTATTTTTAGCGGTATATATGCATTTTCTATTATTACTTTATCTTGCCAAGTGCCTACGTAACCGAAAAAATCAGACGGATAACTCGTCGACAAGGTCAACAAAACCATCAAATCAAACAATACAACATCCACTCTTTTTTAAGTTAAAAAAATTGTAAATTGTACACGAAGGAAAAAGATATTTACCAAATCTTCGACGGAACGTTTTATATTCCACTGTCTATCGGATTATCATTACTATTACTCTCCGTCCAAAGCCGTCCCTTCTAGAAACATCTCCAAAATAACAACAAAAACAACGTTCCAAAAGTCACTCGAACATTCGCAGATTCTTAGAACTGCCCCTTTATCTCGATTTACTTTGTGGGCTACAAGTCCGGACTGGCTCGTAACTATATGTATGACCCGGCAAACTTCGTACCACCTGAGGCCTTTTTCTTATTTACCGTTTGTTCAAGAAAGAATAAAGTAAACTATAAGGATAAGGCACTAGCCGAACACTCATTGGAAAGAAAGGACAAAAAATAGATGTCCACAACTATGTTTTGTATCGATTACAGATTCCAGAATAATAACAACGAATTGTATTATTTAGACCTTATACATTTTTATTAATTCCAGTAGAATTTATTATAAAGAGAAACGTAACAATAACAACAATAGAGCGAACAATATATATATATATATATATATATATATATATATATATATACGAATAATGGTATAGTGACTGGTTCAATATAACGTGAAGTCAATCGTGGAGTTGCAGTCAACGTTTGGCCAAGGTAAGTAAAGAAAACTCTTTGATTTCAGTCAAGCTTTCGAATTTATTTAATTCTTCTTCAGGACATCTGTGGTGAAGAACAATTTTTATAAAATAAAGAAATATTGTTACAAATGTGATGACTTACTAATCGTGAGGTTATAAGAAAAGCGACGAATTCCGTTTGACAACATTACACTAATAAAACATTTTAAAATTCAGGTACATCACTATTAAAATACATAAAAATATATACATTTACACCATAAAACTTATTATTTTGTTATTTTTAGCATGGAGGTTTGTCTGTAAATGATTGAATTTTAATGTGTCTTCAATTTCCTTTTTTATTTGTGTGTTTTTTATATATGGTTTTTATTTTAACACAGTAGGAGAGCAAAACATTTTGATGATTTATTTATTTAGATTTTATTATTATATCAAGTAAAATTCTGTAGTCATGAAATGCGGGATTTTAATTTCAAAAATTTATTTGTTAAATTTTATGAACGTTGTTGTGTTTTTATTTTTATTTATTTTAGTGTTATATTAATCTTTATGTTTGTAATCATGTTTTAATTTATTAGTTTGTTTATCTTTATATTTATATATTAAAATTTTTTTTATTTATAATTATTTTTGAAACGACAGAATGTAACAATAAATATTACTCAGCCCTTCTATATCCGATTTTCTATTAATACATGTTTCCCTTCTGTCAATGTGTGTCATTTCTAAGAATAATCGTTTCTTAAGGTTCCTTTCCCTTTCTAAAATTTTTGTTTCTTCAAATTTAAAACTATGACCATTTTTAATTGCATGTTCAGTTAGTGCGCATGCTTTATATTTATTATTTTTAATGTCACTTTTATGCGAGATGTTCCTGCTGTGTACAGTTCGGCATGTTTCCCCAATATACACCCTTTTACAATCACTTGCTCGGATTGTAAAAGGGTGTATATTATTTTTTTTTGAAATTTTCAATATCAGTTAAATTTGAATCCATTTATTAGTTGAGATTTTTTGAACTCTGACCCTTAGAAAGAGAATAGATAAGAACTTATGTTAAAGTAACAATCATTAAAATAAAAGAAATTAAGTTGAATCTTACCTTATCCACATCTATATTAAAATAAAAATTTTCAAGGTATTATCATATATGTTATAATATATATGTATTTTCGCATATATGTTATAATATATATATATATATATATATATATATATATATATATATATATATTTTGAGATGATATTAGTTACTATGTTATATTAAATAAGATGTAGAAGGAAAATCTAATGGAAAGTAGAGAAAGGAGATTTTCTTATTTCGGGTCAGAGCGCAAATTTAGTAACATTGGGATTGATTATCATCATCTTCTTCATAATTCCTAAAAAAGGAAAAAGAAAATAGAATAATAAGAAAAAAAAAATACAAATACATTTCAAAGATTTTTATTTAAAGATTCAAAAATGATTAATCTACATTATATAAAGTTTTGATAATTATGAAATTGATAAATGGGTAAAGTAGATAATTAAAAGTTTATAAAATTGCCAATACGTTAGTAATCAAACATTAATTTTAAATGAATTAGGGGTGTAAGTAAATGAGAAAATTGAATTATAAAAAAAAGACATCACAAATAGTTAAAATAAATGTCAAAACTTCTACTTACTTTTAAATTATACAAATTTACCAACCATATTCTAATTTATTAATAGTTCAAATGCCAAATGAAATATTCTGAAAAAGAGAAAATTATTAGTTTGTAGTGTTAGTAAATTTCATAAGAATATAAAAAAGAATGATCATTGTTTTAAATTGTAATACTGAATCAGGAATTAGATTTTGTTAATAATTTTATTTAAATAAGAAATTAGTAGGCGATTAGATGGAAAAGATGTATAGATTTAAGTTTGTTGAATTTGTCAGTTGTTTCTTTGTTGATTTGATAGAATGTCTCTTGTTTTCTGGTTGTTGAGATAGAAGTTGTATTAAAAATTTGCTCCGTAGAAATTTTGAGTTTTTTTTGAAAGTATTGATAATAGAAAGTATTAAAACAGTTTAAAGTATAAAGAATATCCCAAGGTAACCAGAGAAAGCAATTGGTAAGAGAAATTTATATGATTTTATGAAAGAATAAATGGTTAAAATTGTTGCTGAGTAGTTAATCGTTATAAATGCTTCCTGAATTGATTTAAAGAAAGATACTCTAGTTTCTAACAAGAAAGAATAGCATTATTGTACTTACCTTTGGATGTAAAAGCTGATTGTGCAGTGATTAGAAGAAATCTTATTAGTAAAATTTCCTAAGTTCGTGATATCATTGCTGTGCTGGGTAACATAGGCCTGTTATTGAAAAGGGGATCCTAAGGCTTAGCAGACCGAAGAGAAAACAAGATCTTCATAAAACGGTATCACTCTTCCATTATTATCAATAAAGAACTTTTCTGTTGTTTGATTTTTGTAATTTCCATGAACATTTTTATTTTCACTGTTTTATGTATTTAACTAAATTATTTTTATTCACTTTTTGTTAAGTTTAATCCAAATTGTTTAGTAACTCAAGACAGAATATTTCATTTATATATATTTGATGCATGTTTTGGTTTATTAACGGTATTTTTGAAGTTTGACACATTTTGAATTAGAAAGGTTAGAAATTTATATACAATTCATGCCTAGAAAACATTGTTGGTCTAGGATAGTGCGGTTTTACAGTCATTTTATTGCAAATTTGTGTATTAACTGATTTTGAATCTAGTTTGGTTGAATATTTGAACTCTGACCTTGACATAAGGGAATAGCCGGTAGCATATTTAATTAATCATATTGGAAGATAATTACATTGAGTTAATTCTTACCTATTCACTATTTATATTTAAAATTCAAAATTTATTAAAGGTAAGGAATATTTTATAACATAGTGATTGATATTATCAAAACATATTATTATTATTCATACACACATCATATATGTTATAATATATTGTTATGAAATCTTTTCTTTACTTTTCTTCGGCTCCGGCTGCTTCTACTGCTATTGGGTCTGGATTCAACTTATACTTCCTTTATATTCTTGTTTATTTAATTTAAATTTTTATTTTTAACTTCAACTTCTATTACACAAATTCATACATTAAAAAATGAAACTTTCTTCTCAAATTCAAATTCTATAATAATACAAACTTTTCTTTATGACATTTTTCCAATTAACTTCTTGACAATCGAATCAATAATAATCATCCCAATTCTTTCCTTCCCCGTCCCTAGGTAACCTCTTAAAACAATCTAATCATAAACAAAATCAACAATTCTCAACTCTTTCTGAAATAAAATTTTTAAACACCCATATAAAGACAGTTACCTATTATCAAATACAAAAAATTTTTTATCCAATCAAATCATAACAAAATCCCCCTAAATTTAAAATTAAAATTTTCTATTAAGACACATTTTATAATTTTAAATTTACTCTATATTTACTTTTTTATCAGATCATTTCTTACTATTCTACCTTTAAATTACAATTACTTTCGATTTCTACCCATTTTAATAATTTTACTTTATTTTATTTAATCAGTTTCTTCCCCCTTTTTCTAATATTTCCCCATTACTTATTTTCCTCTTTATTTTTAATTTTATCTCAATCCCATTTGCTTTTAATTAACTTCTTTTTTCTTTTTTTTATAATTATAAATTATATCCTTCCAAATCTTTTTTAATCTTCTAATTTCATCACATATTTCAAAATAATTTATATCACCATCTTCATAAGGTTTCTTCTTATGCTCCTTATTGTAATTGAATTTAGTTTTATTTTTAATTTTATTATTGTTATCATAATAATATCTATTTTTATAATTATTTCTATCACCTTCATATTTTATAGTTTCATATTTTGCTTCTTCATTTTTACAATATTTATCTTTATAATTCTTCTTATCATCATCATATTCATTATTTAATTTTAATTTTATAATTTCATTTTCTTGTATTACATTTATTTCTTTTTCTTCCATCTCATATATCTTCTTTACTGTATTTTGCACTTCTTCTTTTACATTTTTCTTTTCCATATTCTCTTGTTGTATAATTATTTTAATTTTTACTTCTTGTAATTCCTCTAATTCTGTTTTTGTCATTTTCATTTCCTTTCTTATTTCTATTTTTGTTTCTTCTAATGTTTTTCTATACATTTCCATTTGCTTCTTCATTTCATCTTTAATTACTTCCATATTCTTGTTCATATCTTTTATTTCTTTTTTTATATCTTCTTTTATTTCTATTTTCATAGAATCCAAATTTTTATTCATTTCTTCTTTATTTTTATTAATATCTTGTTTTATTGAATTCATATCTTCTTTTAAGTTATTATTCATTTTTTCTAAAAATTTAAACATCCTATCCATATCGCTTTCTTCATGTTTGTTACCATTACTTTCAATAATTGCTTCTATTATCGTGTTATTCTCTTTTTCATCTCCCGATTCATTTGTTCCCATAATCTGTATGTCCTCATCTTCTTGATGATCTCCTTTTTGCATCTGTAAATCCTGTTTCTTGTTTTGCCTTCTTCTTGTTTCCATTTTATTATTTAAAATTATTCAATTTGTTTTTATTTGATTTAAATTTTAATATGTATATTAAATTAATAATTTTAATTCACCCCCCCCGTATATCAAAATTTCTTATGTCTTATTGACACTGTCAAAATCAAAATTTTTATAAAAATGATTTGTATCAACCTAACTATTTATAAATTATGTCTTAACAGAATTTATGTATCCCCCCTATTTCAAATATAAACAACAAAAATACAAAAAAACTGTCTCTATATAGAAATTTAAAAATCTTACCCCAGAGTATAATTTTTCTAATATGAATTTTCAAAATTTCTATCTCGGTTTCTTGCGATCGGCTTGGTGTCCTGTTTCTTTTTATTCTTTTCTGGGTGTCTGGGTGTTCTTTTTGACAAGTTGCGCCGCACGTTGGTTCATCAATTTATTCTGAAATCTTTTCTATCCTTGTTGTTGTTGTTGCCCCACGTTGGATCGACAATTTGTTATGATATCTTTTCTTTACTTTTCTTCGGCTCCGGCTGTTTCTACTGCTATTGGGTCTGGATTCAACTTATACTTCCTTTATATTCTTGTTTATTTAATTTAAATTTTTATTTTTAACTTCAACTTCTATTACACAAATTCATACATTAAAAAATGAAACTTTCTTCTCAAATTCAAATTCTATAATAATACAAACTTTTCTTTATGACATTTTTCCAATTAACTTCTTGACAATCGAATCAATAATAATCATCCCAATTCTTTCCTTCCCCGTCCCTAGGTAACCTCTTAAAACAATCTAATCATAAACAAAATCAACAATTCTCAACTCTTTCTGAAATAAAATTTTTAAACACCCATATAAAGACAGTTACCTATTATCAAATACAAAAAATTTTTTATCCAATCAAATCATAACAATATATATATATATATATATATATATATATATATAGGTACCAGGTAGTTAATTATATAGTTAACATAAAATTAAACACTATTTTGTATCGATTACAGCTTACAGTCGAATCCACAACACATCGCACTTTTATACTTTTTTCAGTATTTTCGCCACTTCTCACACTTTGAAAACCCCTCTGTACGCCTTTTTAATATATTAATGTATTGAATAAAATCTACGTGGCATAAAACCACATCATCCCCATCTGTTTGTTTGGTAATGAAATGTGGTTATCCGTGACAGCCCGGAACATTAACAGGATAAAAAGAGAAAAGGGGTTGAATATTTTATATTATATCATAAACCAGCAGGATATCCAGTGATTTAATGTATGTAAGTGACGTGTTAAATATTACAAAAGAAGATGGGATTTTTTTATAGGGATGATAAAAGTAAATATTAATCTAAGCTTAACAATAATGATGGATGTTGTTAATTTATAGGGTGAAGGGAATATATCGAAAAAAAAATAGGAAAAAAGAAGTTAAAAAAGTTTAAGTTTAAATGGCTGGAAGTTAAAATATGAGAGGCCAATATAAGAAGAAGAAACGTAGGTTTTTACTTAGTCTAACTAAGTTAGAAACTCGTGATAATTGTCCTAAATTCATTGATAGTTCGCTTTTAGCTTAAACAGGGTACACATAGATAACAATAAAAATAGCTTAGCTGTTATCCTAAGTGTGTAGAAAGCATTTTCTTGAATCGAGCAATAAACATCTTCCGTTTAAAAAGGTTACAAACCTATTTGATTTGATTTAAAATCGAATTCCACAAATCTTAATTATAAAATCTATAAATTAAAACATTTAATTATTACCATAAATAAATTCCACACATATCTCATGTAAAATAAAGATTATTTTCCTTCGTTTAGCGCGTTTATCTTTTCAGTCTTCTGATTTGCACTTATGGTAATGGTTTAACCTTGACTATGACCTTTTTCAAATTTTATTAAACGCGGTCTCTCAACAAGAATTCACAGGTCATCTTGCGGTTATTTACTTTTAGTCAGATTACACTGAACTAAAAAATAAAACAAATTTACTTTTCATAAAATTTTTAATATTTAATGTATAAGAACAAAATTTTAAATTAGTTTTTAGCCAATATTACAGATAATTTGGCACCAAATTTTCATTGATCTTTATTTGATTAATGTTACTGAAAAATTAGGAAAACAAGGGAAAAAGAAAATTCAGGTTTTTGAAGGAGAGCGAGTCGTGGATTCTCGAGCTGTTATTACATTTATTAATTTATTAAGAACAATCAACCTTTTCGACCAAATCATTTAAAATTCTTATAAAGATGAATTTTTTTGAAGGAGATCGAGTAGTGGATTCTCGAGAAGTCAATATTTCGAATATTTGAAACCAAATTTTCATTCATCTTAATTTGATAGATGTTAGTGAAACATTTAGAAAACAAAAGCGAACACAGATTCAGGTTTTTAAAAGAGAGCGAGTTGTGGATTCTTTTCGAGCAGTTAAAAGCTAATAATTCAAATATTTTGTAACCAAATCTTTCTTGATCTCAATTTGTGAAAAATTTTGTAAAAAAGGGCGAACGGATATTAAGATTTTTAAAGGAGAGCGAGTCGTGGATTCGAATATTTTGTAACCCAATTTTGCTGTATCTTAATCTGATGGATGTTTAAAAAAAATGGGAACACAAGCAAAAGAAAACTCAGGTTTTTGACGAAGAGCGAGTCGTGGTTTCTCAAATAGTTAATGGGTGTATATTTAGCCAATATATCGAATATTTGGTAACCAAATTTAATTAGATCTTAATTAAAATGATGCTAGTAAAAAATTTTAAAATACAATGGCACGAACACTCAGATTTTTGAAGGAGATCGAGTCGTGGATTAATGAACAATTAAAGGGATATGTTTTTAGTCAATATTTCGAATTTTTTGTAAGCAAAGTATCCTTGATCTTAATTTGATGCATGTTAGTGAAAAATTTGGAAAACAACGGCAAACGGAAACTCAGCTTTTTAAAGGAGATCGAGTCTTGGATTATCGAGCTGTTAAAGGGGTGTGTTTTTAGCCAATATTTCGAATATTTGGTTGCCACGTATTTTAATGAAAGTAAAAAAAACAAAATCAAATTTTGAAAAATTAATAAATTAATTAATTGAAATTCAACTCCAGCTGAGTTCGGTAGCGATTTCTCTACTGGCAAATTGTGCCCAGCTCAGCCGTAGAGGGTAAGTGCCAAAATAAAGTGAGTGCGCCACCGATTTGTACGGTTAAAATCGGAAACCCCTGATGTTCCAGGCACTACTTCACCCACTGGAGATACTTAAATAAATTCAAAATATTGAACAGTACTAATTGAATTGCACAATAAAAAAAATAACGATAAAGTGAGCTAAATAAAACAAAATATCAACTAGACCCTTCTTTAATAAAAATTAAGAATTTACACAACTGCCAAGCCTCGTGCTTGACAACGCTATTGATATTTATAAAAAAAAAAAGAATATATGAATAATATTAAAAGATAAATTTACCAATATGTGTGATCACACTCAATACAAAAAAAAGACAAGAAAAATAGATCTTAACTAACTATAGTTGCGACTTAAATCTAATTAGGCTTATCTGTTAATCCTCGGCGTCTCTATTACTAAGGTCGGTTCCAAAAACCAAGCCTGTTCCAAAACCAATAGGCTTGCACCAACCACAATAACTTATGCTCGAACTAAGTATCAGGTCTGCACCCAAAATTAAAGCCTGTATCTAGGATTTCAGCCTATAACTAGGACTTAAGCCCGTAACTAGAACTTGAGCCCGTAACTAGAACTTGAGCCCGTAACTAGAACCCTAAAATCGTAATTTGGTATTAATAATAGCTCAAACAAATTTTAATGACTCCTCAATTAATTGACTTACTGACTTTAATACAATTTGAACACATTAACTTAAATTTGTACTACAATGAAAGAATAAAAATGAATTTAAATGAATAATACAACATTTAGAAGCTGACTTCTCTGAATTTACAATTAATGATCAAAACTAATGATTTAAATGTACTCAACAAACTTAAATTTGACTTGCTAGTCACGACAAAATTATAACAATAAATTAAATCAAAATTTAACATAAAATTAATTTATAATAGTAAAAGAATAAGCAAAAGGAGTCTAGTTTCACATAAATAAACCTACATACGATACACAAAGAAATACACATGTAAAATCAAGATATTAAAACTAAAATTGCGTCTATATGGCGTTATTAATCTTTTATATAAAAAAAAATATAACATAGTGACTCACCTATAAGGATAGGGTTGTTTTATTTCTTAATACTCGTGACACCCCTGGCTGGTAAACGGGTGGAACAATATTCTCGTTGCTAATTGCGGGAATTTTACCACAGTTCACCGTCTGAACGGTTTTAAATCACCAAATCTACCTACTGTCTGCTCTATGGGCCACCTACACTCATAGGAAACGGAAGAACCATAAGAATCGAACAACCACATGAATAAATAACGTGTACTCACCACAGAAGACTTCCTAAAATCCGCTAAAAAAAACGATTTCCTTACGAATCCAACAAAACTACTGAAAAATCTCACTCCAATACTTGTTCGTTAGGAAGACTGAGGTTTAATTTCGTAAATCCAATATGAATTGTCTCCGATTAATAGAGATTACAACTTAAACCCCGAAAATCTACTGAATGCCACGTTCTTACGACAAAGGCTGGTAAAAGAAAAAGACCTGGTTCTCTCGTATCACATGCACCAAAGTTTGACACACGTCGAAATAAGAGATGGCCTCTACTACTATAGGGACAATAACCGTAGGATCAACAGCTACCAACTTACGAGCAACAGTAATCGTTTAATAACAACAGATCTTATTACTTAACAAGATAACACCAAAAATCCCAGTATTACTCAATTTCTCGTTCGTATACAATCTTTAGATGTCGGATGCTAAAATAAAGAACTGCAGACGACAACATTCTAAGTTTTACGACAAAAAAAGAAAAGAAGAATTCGCCTCGTTGTAAGCCAAGATGACAGTAGTTCAAAATAATCACATAACCCCACAATTTGTTCTGAATTTAATAAATAGACTTTCAAAACAATATTAGTAATAATTTGTGGCCAGAATTTAATGATTAGTTGGTGATTAACTACAACTGAACTAAAAATCAACCTGAACCTGTCACGATTTAATCCTTAATAACGGAGAATTCATAAGGTAAGCAATTATACTCGATCCGTTCAAAAGATGGAATTCAAGGACGCGTGATCAGTGACTGGCCGGCGTAATCGCACGATGCCACGCCTTCTAAACTGAAATAACGAAGAACAGTTTACACTGTACTCATACCAGAGATAATATAAACTGTAGGCATCGAGGGTGGGTACTTTTTTGTTGAGTGGTGTAAATCGTACTTGTGACGTTGGTTGGGGAGAATAATATTTAAAGAGTGCGTGCCGTTCACGTGATCATTCCATCTTTTGAACGGCTCGACTATAGTTATAACTATTGTGAATTTAAACCCGTGACATGGTAACCAAATTATCCTTGATCTTAAATTGATGAATGTTAGTGAAAAATTTGGAAAATAAGATGGAACGGACACTTCGAATTTTAAAGGAGAGCGAGTCGTGAATTCATAAGATAAGATTGACATTTGATGTTATATTGTCCATTTAAAAACAGTTAACAGTCAAAAACAGTGAATATTTTGTTTATTGACAAAATTGACATTTACAAGATTGATATTTGATGTTATATTACTTAACAGTTTATTGTCAAAATAGTGGATAATATGTTTATTGACAAGATTGGTATTTGACGTTATATTGATAGTGTAATGTCAAAAATAGTACATATTTTGTTTACTGACAGGAATGGCACTTTATAGTTTGACATTTAAGTGTGAAAAGTGAGAAGATTGACGTTTTACAGCAAATAGTTTGTTTATTGACAAAATTGACAGTTTATAGTCAAAATTGACAGTTTATAGTTTGACATTTTAATCTGAAAAGTGACAAGTTTAAAATTTGACGTTATATTGACAGTTTACTCCCAAAAATAGTTAATAAATTGATAAGATTGACAGTTTATAGTTTGACATTTTAGTGTGAAAAGGGTCAAGATTGACATTTGACGTTATATCGATATTGTAGGTAATGTCAAAAATAGTACATATTTTGTTTACTGACAGGAATGACACTTTATATTTTGACATTTTAGTGTGAAAAGTGACAAGATTGACGTTATATTGATAGTTTAATGACAGTTTACTGTCAAAAATAGTGGACAAGATTGACATATATATTTAAAAAAAAAGTATTTTTATTTGCAATTTAAATTCATTTGAAAATCTTTATCGTGTGCCAATGCTATCATATATTACTGCCAGAATCTTACATCATAATGTGTTATCTATATATCCTTGATTTATACCTGTCTTTATTATTATTATAAAAATATAATTTTTTATATTGTTTAATATGAATAGAACACAATGTAATGTATACAATTTTAATGGCTGTAAATAAATAGAAAATAAAATTGTTTGTCTTTTAACAGTGTCATTGACCAATTTTTAATATCCCGTTTTATCGGCTAGTGTAGGAAATGTTTATAAATATAAAGTGTTAATAGAAACTAAGTGTATATATAAGCCCTATTGTTGTATGCCGTCTTGGATATTTAAGGATCACTATGATGGAATTTATATTATTTTATTTATTACTAGCTGTACCCGGCGCGCGTTGCTACGACCGAAACTAAAATAAATTTAAGAAAAATAAAAGAGAAGAAGAGATAGAGAGGGAAAGAAAGTGTATAGTTTTGTTTTACTTATCGCACCAAAAATATATTTGGCGAACTTTTATTTATACGAATTCGTATAGATATCTATTAATCAGAGAGTGGCATCAATGAGCATATCATACAAACCTTCTCTCTGGAAAAATACATATACATACCAATTTTCATGACAATCGGTTGAACGGGACAGAAGTTGTTACTCTGCAGCACCACCTGGTGGTGAGTGGCATCAATGAGCATATCATACAAACCTTCTCTCTGGAAAAATACATATACATTCCAGCAGTTCAATCGGAAATGACTGATATCGTATTCCGTCAGCGTCCTGTCAAACGAATTCTTAAAGGGCTCGATGTCAGGAAGGCTTCTGGTCCAGATGAAATTCCTATTATAGTGCTCAAGGAATGCGCTGATGAGCTAACACCAATATTTTGTAGACTTTTTAACCTATCCTACAAAAAAGGAATATTTCCATCTTGCTGGAAGAAGGCAAGAGTTCAGCCTATACCAAAGAAACGCAAGAAAACCATGCCAAACAACTATCGACCTGTCGCATTGCTTTCAGTTATATCAAAAGTGATGGAGAAAGCTATTAACCAACAACTTCTAAAGTACCTAGAGGGCCTTAATATTATCAGCGACCATCAGTACGGCTTTCGTAAGTCCAGATCAACAGGAGACCTCCTAGCATATGTCACCCATCTTTGGAGCAGCGCAGTCGAACATCATGGGGAGTCCCAGGCTATTGCACTGGACATGTCTAGAGCATTTGATCGTGTCTGGCACGAGGGGCTCCTAAGTAAACTGCGATCCTACGGTATGCCCGGTCGATTCTGTTCATGGCTTTCTAGCTTTCTTCAGGACCGTTCTCTGCAAGTGGCGATTGACGGGTTTCTCTCGGACACCTTTACCATCAATGCTGGTGTTCCTCAAGGGTCCATATTATCCCCAACCCTCTGCTTACTATACATTAACGACCTTCTAGCGAAGACAGAAAATCCAATTTATAGCTTTGCTGACGACAGCACACTTATCTCATCGTTTACTTTGAATTCTCGAACATCGGCTGCTGACGCACATCTTCGCAGACAGCATGAAGTATCACGACTCAATAAAGACCTGGAAGAAATTTTGTCTTGGGGTGACAGTAACCAAGTCGAATTTAACGCTAAAAAAACCCAGGCAGCAGTTTTCTCTAAGAAGGTTAACATTGCAGAACCAGATATAGTCATGGCAGGACACGCAATTCCACTGGCTTCCTCTATTAACTTACTGGGTGTCAATCTGGGAGGAGATATGTCTTGGCATAATCACGTGGTAACAATCGCCAGGACAGCTTCTCAAAAACTCGGTGTACTTTTCCGTACCAAAAAGCTGTATACACCACAACAACTTTTGACACTCTACAAAGCCCAGATTCGACATCACTGGAATACTGCTCTCATGTCTGGAGTTCTGCACCGAAGCATACCCTTCGGTTGTTGGATTCCATCCAAAGGAGAGCCATTCGCCTGATCGGTGACCAAGAGCTAACCAAGAACCTCGACAGCTTAGAACATCGAAGACAGGTTGGTGATTTGACCCTCTTTTACAAATATTTCCATGGCAAGTGTTCTACTGACATTGCCCGCTTGATTCCACCTAGAGCAATTCATAGCAGAAATACACGACAAACCACTTCCGCCCATCCCTATGTGGTTCAACTTAATACTCCTCGAACATCATTGTTTAAGAACTCTTTCTTCTGGAGGACATCCTCTTTGTGGAACGGCCTTTCTGAGGCCGTATTTCCCACCGAATATACCCTTCAACGATTCAAGAACAACGTGAATCGCTTTCTTCGCACACGCACCGCTCTCAGAGCGCCTTAAAGGAATTTTCCTGCAGTGCTTGTGCTTGAGCATAAAAAAAAAAAAAAATTTCATGACAATCGGTTGAACGGGACAGAAGTTTTTACTCTGCAGCACCGCCTGGTGGCGAGTGGCATCAATGAGCATATCATACAAACCTTCTCTGTGGAAAAATACATATTATACATACCAATTTTCATAACAATCGGTCCAGTAGTTTTTGAGTTCATTGAGTACATACAGACATACAGACAAACATTCATTTATATATATATAGATTATTTTTTATTCCAATTCGGAAACATCTTCAATTGTTGAAAAGTTCTAACAAAGAACGATTGCGATATTTTATTGTAAAAAATTGTTGCTATAAAATCCAATCCCATTAAATATATTTATTAATTTATTAATCAACCAATATTCCTTATATAAGATTAAATTCAATATCCGAGACAATAAAGTAATAATTCTTTATCTAAATTAATTATTCCCTATAATACTATCTGTAATAACTATTTTTTAATATTTATTAAAAATTAATAACTGGAATCTCGTTTTATATTATTAATAATTTAATGATTTGAGATATTCCCCACAAGATTTTATTAAAAGAAAGGAGAAATATCACATCTAACATGATTCGTAAAAGATATTATTGATTAGAGCAACACACTCTAGAAAGAAAAGAAAATTAAAAATATACAGTCCGACAAGTATCTCGTGAAATAAAGTGAAGATGCGCCGTAACAAATTTGAAAGTGGGGATATGATAGGCGTACACCAAAAACCATTTGTGTGGCAGTCTTTATTACTGTGAGCATCTCTTTACATCTACACTGTTGCCTTGTTCATACTTAAAAATACCCGATATTACTGTAATCATCAACGTATTGACAACATTGTAAAAAATTTAAAATCTGTTGAAATCTTATCAAGCGTTAATGTTCAGGTATATTCCATCCTAGTCTGGCCGAATACTTTCTCTCTCTGCGCACTGGAAGCTCCGCCTTGTCACGAGATACTTGTCAGACTGTACTTATAGTGCTATAAATAGAGATAATACTTTATTCACATTAAGTGACTATCCAACATTATCTTTCTACACATTTAGGATAACAGCTAAGCTATTTTTATTGTTATCTATGTGTACCTTGTTTAAGGTAAAAGTGAACTATCAATGAATTTAGACAAATAAAAAAATTAAAATTCAATTTTGGTTTATAAATAACGCGAGTTATAACTGACCTGTTTCTTCTTTGTCTATTTTATAAATCTCATAATACCTACCAGGAATATCTATATATATAAAAATGAATGTTTGTCTGTATGTCTGTATGTACTCAAAAACTACTGGACCGATTATTATGAAAATTAGTATACATATGTTTTTTTCCACGAAGAAGGTTTGTATGATATGCTCATTGATGTACTCGCCACCAGGTGGCACTGCAGAGTAGCAACTTCTGCCCCCGTTCAACCGATTGTCATGAAAATCGGTATGATGATGTATTTTTAATGGGTAAGATAATTATGATATTCGTATTAATGGAAGTTACCACCAGATGGCGCTTCCATGTATCAAATCGGACGGCCCAGAAGAAACGCTAGAGTGCCTTTTAAGCACTCACTTCCCAGGGTCCTTACAACCGCAGAACACAGTCCAAAATGATGTGGAGAGAGGGACTAGGATGCGGACGATAAAGGAGGACTGGGATTGCGCTAAGGCTGTGATCACCTTTACGGGCATTAAATGGGCTCTTAGGGCATTTCAACCATTTAAAACTCCTGGTACCGATGGCATCTATCCTGTGTTCCTGCAGGAAGGTGGGGACCAGTTGATACTCCCCTTGGTGCGTCTGTTCAGGACCAGCTTAGCCAGTGGAGTAATACCAACAGCATGGAGGACCTCTAGGGTGGTATTCATACCGAAGCCTGGAAGGGACACATATGCTGTGCCTAAGGCTTTTAGACTCATTAGCCTTACATCGTTTCTCCTGAAGACCATGGAGAAATTAGTGGATAGACATATAAAGGACAGGGTCCTTTTAAGCCGTCCTTTGCATCCGAACCAACGTGCCTATCAGAAAGGAAAGTCATGCGAAACAGCCTTGCATGCGCTGGTTTGCAAGATTGAAGATGCTATCTCAAATAGGGAAATAGCGGTGGTTGCTTTTCTTGATATAGAAGGAGCTTTCGACAACACTAGTACTCGCTCTATTGTGTCAAAGCTGGTATCAAGGAATGTGGAAAACACTGTGGTGAGGTGGATAGGCAACATGCTCGAAAGTAGGAGAGCGCAAGCATCTCTTTGTGGAACGGTAAAGGAGGTCAAGGCACAAAGAGGGTGTCCACAGGGTGGCGTCCTGTCACCGAATCTGTGGAATCTAGTGGTTGATGACCTCCTTTCTGAGCTCAATGCACAGGGAATGTACGCTCAAGGATATGCTGACGACATTGTTGTCCTAATAAGAGGAAAATTTATGAACACATGCCTAGAACTCATGCAGAGGGCATTGTTCATAGTGGAAAGGTGGTGTAACCAGGAGGGTCTGAGGGTCAATCCAATGAAGACTGTAATGGTACCATTTACAAGGAAGAGAAATGTTGATATCGCTAGGGTACCAACTCTCTTCGGTAACCAGATCCAGGTTAAGAGAGAGTTCAAGTACCTAGGAATAAGACTAGACGATAAGCTCACCTGGAACAGCCATTTGGCACATATAACGCAACGCTCTCAGACCACACTTATGATGATGAGACGGGCCGTTGGGAAGACATGGGGTCTGAGCCCACAAATGACTAACTGGCTATACACTAGGGTTGCAAGACCGATGATGGTTTATGGCTCGATAGTCTGGTGGACCAAGGTGATGCAAACTACCGCTGTAAAGAGACTACAAAAGATCGTAGCGTGTCTTGGCATCACAGGAGCCATGAGAGGTACTCCAACTGCAACCCTGGAAGTAGTGCTAAACCTCCCACCTCTCGACATTATTGTGAAAGGGGAGGCAAGGATGGCAGCCTACAGAATGGGTTGCAGTGGCAACTGGAAGTATAACGCCGCCAGTGGGCATACAAGGATTGTGGACACTGTACAGATGGACACCTTGGAAATGCTACCAGACAGGATGGTGAAGATCACAGATCTAGAAAAGCCAGACAATGTCAATATTATTGACAGGGCTGCCTGGGAGAAAGGTGAACCTGAATATATGAAAAGGGGGTTCACTTGGTATACGAATGGCTCGAAGAAGCCAACAGGCACTGGGGCGGGAATATATGGAGTCAGACCCAAGACGCAGTTTTGCGTAAGCCTGGGTAAGCTGGCTACTGTTTCCAGGCTGAAGTTGTTGCCCTATCAGAGTGTGCAAGAGTGTGTTTGGAGCGTGGTATGACAGACCACACCATATACATAAACTCGGATAGTAGAGCAGCGCTAATGGCACTTGACAGTTTTGACTTTACCTCTAAAGCAGTATGGAACTGTCATCAGGCCATGAAAACCCTGGCAGAGTACAACAAGGTTATCCTTAGTTGGGTTCCGGGGCACAAAGGTATCGCTGGCAATGAGGGAGCAGACAAGTGGGCAAACAAAGGAGCTGAAAGCCCGCTCATTGGCCCAGAGCCGACGTGTGGTATTGCTTACAACACAGCACGAAGAGCTGTTCGCCAGTGGATGGGCATAGAACATCGAAAGAGCTGGGAAAGAACAGAAGGTAAAATTCAGTCAAAGAGAATGCTGCAGACACCTACTGGTGCTATAGCGGCAGATGCCCTTGGGCTGAGGAGGAAGACCCTGCGGAAAGTGGTTGGCTTCATCAGCGGCCACTGGGTATTCCGCCGTCATCTACATAAGATGGAAATTCAAGTTGAAAACCTCCTATGTAGAAAATGCGGTGAGGAGGAGGAAACAGCCTTCCACGTGATATTCATGTGCCCAGCCCTGCAAGGTCTGCGTGTGAGATCCCTTGGCCTACCGACTGGAGATCAAAGGGAAGAACGGGCAACCATAGTCAAAAGAATCTCTTGGTTCATTAAGAACCTGGGATTTGACGAAGAATGAGGACCTGTGAATGAGGGTGCACAATAAGCTGTACTAGCTGCGATGCAATCCCATGGACTACCTCTAAGCCAGGCCCTCTTAAAAAAAAAAAATGTATCAAATCCAATACTGATTAATAGATATCTATACGAAATATAAATATATATAAATATAAGTTCGAAAAATATATTTTTGGTGTGATAAGTAAAACAAAACTATAAACTTTCTTTTATTCTCTATCTCTTCTCCTCTTTTATTTTTCTTAAATTTATTTTTGTTATTGGCGGAGCAACGCGCGCGGGTACAGCTAGTATTTAATAAAATATCCAATATCCTTTTAGAGAAACTCACTTGCCATTTTTGGTCGTTTCTCATCAGGCATTCAGTCACAATAATACAATGCAGAAATGAAATAAAATATCCACTTGACTTTTCGCTTTATTCAAGTTTTGCCTTTACCATACAAGTACCAGACGCGTTTACAATGTTATTTTCTCGGAACAGAATTATAAAATACCATTTCTGTGCTTGTTAGACGATATAAATCACGAATATATGTAAAATCGTTTACAATTTAACTTCTTTTATGTATTTGAGTTATTCAAAATGTATTTAAATAAACATAAAAAGTATATTTTATATACAGAATGGATTCACATAGATAGAGAAGTGGTTTTTCCAGTAGGCCTATTCCACAGATCAGTTGTGATTTTGTTTAATTGGAAACTATTGCATAGTAACATATTCAAAAGGGTTGGAATTTATAAAATCGATGGAAATTAAAAAAGTTTATTTTTCCGATTCCTAACTTTCCATTACTTCTTTGTGTTGATATTCTCCCTCTTCTTCTTGCCCTTTGTAACCCTAATTAACCCTAGGCTAGCTTCTGGTTATGAGTTTTATCAATTCTCTCCAAACATAAATTCAGGGCGCCAAGTACAGACAAGCAAATAATACGCAAAAATAAGTTTTAAGATGATTTATTAAATCAAGTTTCAAGAGTTATAGTTAAAATTTTTAAATAAATAATTAATTAATTCTCTTATCTTTAGTTTTCCAGGACTTCTATTCTGGAGGAGTTTTGAGTACCTATTCTCTTCAGGATTTCATTCATTGAAATAATTCAGGGATGGTACGGTTTTCTCTTATATAAATCTTCCTATTCTCAATCCCGGGATGGTAGGTTTTTGTCTTCGTTACGATTCTCAATTACGGCAACACAATGGCTGACGGCTTGTCACGTTCTCTAATTTATTAGATATTCCTCTAATAGGGCCCTTCTGGATTTGGCAAAAACCCTAATAATGAAAACATAATCAAAACTCCATCCTTATAATTTACAATCAAGTAGAATCGCTAACTAGTTCTCCGTATTATCGAGAAAAAATTAATTATATTCACATGTTTAAACACTTTATGAGCACAAAAAACTGACGTTTACGATAGCGATTGTACTTGAAATTAAGTGTTAGTAAAGTTTTAAAATAACAAATTCACCGCAATTTAGACAATTTAATAAAAATAAAATTTATTACTTACGATTTTCGAAGGGCACCGTTCAGATGAAGAAACTGCGAAAAAATGAACGAACGGATATAATTTACGTTCAAGAAAACCGAATCGTCTCGTCTCCCACTTCAATCGTAGCACAAAACATAAAATAACTACCAACCTATGTCAGGTGGATTTCAGCACAAAAACGAATGTTACACCTTCTTATTGATCTTCTTCTGTATCAAGTAGCACTACAATAAAAAACTACCTTTGATTTCAAGTCAATTTAGAAATTGTTTTTCGATGAACTCTAAATCTAATACATTTTTGATATTGGTCTAGTATATTTTTGGGTTTAAAGTTAGCAAAAATGGCATGGTTAGTCATTCAAATATCCAGGATTCAAAGTTACGGTCTCTGGTTAATCGATTCGAAACAACTCGAAAACGCCCGATCTCTTGTGAAGATAAAGTATCGCGCCCAGTTACGAATAAGATTGTGATGAGAACGGTACTCTCGCTGACTTGAGAAGAGTAACAATGGCGGCTGTGTAATTTAGCTCTGTGAAAATTACCGGCTAAGTTCTGGTTTAGTTTGAGCTTGACAAGTTTTAATGAATTTCATTTTCTACATGAGTTGTGGTGAAATTAAATTTTGCTTGCCACGAAATTTTTCGCCCCGTTGAGAAGCGACGCCATTTTAGGTACTTTGGAAATTTATATCTTTGAGAGGCCAAAGAAGACCGTGGTTGTCATGGAAACTTCTACAGCATTGTTCTAGAGGAGTTCACGTAATAAATTCTGAGTACTATTTTGACTTCTAGATCTGTTTAGTTGAGTCTGTGTTCATTTTTCTATTTAATTGCTGATTTAATTACTAATAAAACATCCGTGAAAACTATCAACATTTCTTCCGAAATTTTCACGATTGTAAAGAAATTTACAAATAAATCTGAATGTAGATCGACCTTAGTATATATGCGTGCGTGGAAACCTTTAAATCGCATTACAATTACTATTTTGCTCTCCGTCCAAAGCGGTCTCTTATATATGAAATCAATTCCTTCTAGAATCTAGAAGCATCTCCACAATTACATCCAGAACATATAACACTCTCGAATCTTCCGAACGTTAGAAAAGCCACTAGAATATTCCCAGATTCTAAAAATGGCGACTCACTCACACTACTTTCTGGACGACAGGTCCGTACCGACTCGTAACAATATGTTAAAATAAGAGAGAAATTGGTAAAAATATAAAAGTGAAAATTGAAAAGAACAAGCAGGAAAGTCTTTCTTAGATCACAGTCATACCATCCAGCAGCTAATAGAAAAAAAAAGGAGTTTATAGACCAAAAAACCTTCGCAGATTATTTGTATTTTTTAATATTATTGAACTTTTTTCGATGTATGTTTATTTAAACATATTAGAAGCATTTGTCTTGCCATTTTTAGATACTCTTCATACAGAAATTTTGATATTAGAAACCACTGAAATAAGATTAAACTGTCATCCAAGTTACCAATGGCGGAGAGTTTTTTTTCTAAATTAGGTTGCCACTTATTTTAATGAATTTAAAAACAAAATCAAATTTAGAAAAACAAATAAATTAACTAATTGAAATTCAACTCAAGGTGAGTTCGGTGGTGGTTTCTCTACTGGTAAATTATGCCCAGCTCAGCCGTAGAGGGTAAGTGCCAAAATAAAGTGAGCGCGCCACCGATTTGTACGGTTAAAATTGGAAACCCCTGATGTTCCAGGCACCACTTCACCCACTGGAGATAATTAAATAAACTCAAAATTTTAACCAGTACTATTTGAATTGCACAATAAAAAAAAACGATAAAGTGAGCTAAATAAAACAAAATATCAACTAGACCCTTCTTTAATAAAAATTGAGAATTTACACAACTGTCAAGCCTCGTGCTTGACAACGCTATTGATATTTATATAAAAACAAAGAATTAATGAATGATTTTAAAAATTGAATTTACCGATATGTGTGATCACACTCAATACAAAAAAAAAAATAAACAAGAAAAATAAATCTTAACTAACTAGTTACGACTTAATCTAATATAGCTTATCTGTTAATCTAAATAAGTTTCCGCAGTCCTTGGCTTCTCCAATACTTAGGCCGGTACCAAAAATCAAGCCTGTTCTAGAACCAATAGGCTTGCACCAATCACAATAACTTAAACTCGTACTAAGTATAGGGTCAGCAATCAAAATTCTGCCTATCTCTAGGGCTTAAGCCCGTAACTAGAATTTATGCCTGTATCTAGGACTTATGCCGGTATCTAGGACTTATGCCTGTATCTAGGACCCTATTAAGATAGGGTTTCTTTCATTAAACTAGTGACACCCTAGCTGGTAGACGGGTAAATCAATCTCCTCGTTGCTAATTGCGGGTATTCTACCACAGCTCACCGTCTGAACGGTTTTAAATCTCCAAATCTACCTACTGTTTGTTTCTTGATCTATCACAGAAGATCCAACAAAAATCCGACACGCGGATTTTCCAATGAATCTGTCCAAAAATAACAACAGAATCTAACTCAACAACGATTCAAATGGAAAATGAGGTTTAGTTTCAAAAAATCCAAAATTAATTGTTACGGATTCACCGCGATTTAAAACTTAAACCAAAAATCTTCTGGAGCATCTGCTCGAGACTAAGGTTGACAGGCAAAAGGAAATTTCTACGTTTCACAATTCATGAGATTGACACACCTCAAAATAAATGGCCTCTACTACTATAAGGACAATAAACGTAGGATCAACAGCTACCAATTTACAAACAAACAGTAATCGTTTAATAACGACTGATCTTATTACTTAACAAGGTAACACCAAAATCTCAACATTACTTAATTCCCTCGTTTATTTTCAATCTTGTTACGCAAAACAACAATTCCACGAAACAACTGGCCGTAGAACCCAATACTAATAGTCATCGACAAAAAGAAAGAAGTAGTACTTCAGTCAGATGAAAGCGAAATGACAGTAATTTCAAAAATAAACACAAAAAGAATTCATAACCTGGATTAAATAAATTTACTTTCAAAACAATATTAGCAACATTAGTTATGGCCAGAATATATTTATAAGTTGATGATTAACTATAATCGATCTAAATCAACTGGAACTTGTCACGATTTACTCCTTAATAACGGAGAATTCATAAGGTAAGCAATTAGTTATGTTTACAAATTAAGATATCTATCGCTAACGCGAAATTAGCCCGTGACAAGGTCGTAAGTTTCTGAAACTATTAGTGTGGTTTGACATCTACAAAAATATGACATTAATAATTATTAAATTCAACCCTTCAACAACGAGCCGTACATGACGGTTACTATGTAAGAATGTGAATTTAGTCAAGACTTCCGTATTGAATACTTTTTATCTACCGGTGAAACAAGATGCGTTTACGTAAGTGTTGTATTAAAAAACAAACGTTCTCGTTTAAATTTCTAACTTGCCTGTATCTGAGAGAGATGTAACTCTAAATTTACTTCGAGTATGATTTCTGTCATCGGCCAAAAACGGTGGAATGGACTATATCACGTTTTGGCAACAGATGACTCTCTTGCTCATTACACAGATCAGGCAATCATCACATGATCATTTTGGTGATAGGTGGACGGATAGGTTTAGCCTAATCCATCATCTGACCTTTCATTAATGGACACTTTTGTACAGTGCATTAATACAAAAGGTTTTTTCACGCAATTTTCTTCATAATAAAGAAATATTAAACCACAAACGCCCATCTCTGTATTAAAAGATTACTAAGTTTTTCCCGTCTTCTGAGTTTTTGTCTATTAATTTACATTTTATATTATTTTTTTAAGTACTTTTAATTAATGGTTATCTGATGCGGTCATGGACGTGGTTTTAGATAATGAATGTCTACGTAATACACATCGTATGATTCGAAATTAAATATAGTATGCGCAGTATCGTCCATCAAATAACTGTGAATGGAACATACTACGTGGATTTCAAGTATAATAAATATACTCGTAGACAAAAATATTGCATTTTTTTGTACTTTTTAAAAGTTTTTAAACTCTTTTTTTACTAAATGAGAAAAATTCTCAAATAACTGGAATACTGAAGAGCTAAAATAAAGTTAAAAGCGTCCAATTTTGCTTATAACTATTGGAATGATTTGATAGTTTTGATATTTGACATGGTAGCATATTAAAAGGAATTAATATTAATAATTTATATTACTTAGTTTTTATTATTAAATTGTAAGAGAAAAGAATATCTTTATTCAAAGACCTCTAGATATTAATTTACTAAAAAAAATAATTTATACTTGTTTTATTTATCATCTCTCCTACAGTTATTGTAATAAACTTTTAAATAAACCATTTTTCTCATGTAAACACTTATTCTACGAATAGAATTTTGCTGATAGCCTTTTCTTATTATATAAACAAAATATTAAATATCATACTCAAAAATTTCAAACCAGGGGTTCATATATATGTAATCAAATAATAATGTTCCATATTAATATTTTTAACATGACATTTGACATTTTTGAAGTTTTAATTTAACTTTTTTAACATTTGACGTTTCTGATATGACATTTGATATTTTTGATCTATGACATTTAATAATTTTTGACATTTGACATTTATGATGTTTAACATCTAAATTTGTTTGAAATTTGACATTTGACATTATTTACATTTGAAATTTTTTTATATTTGGCATTTTGGACATTTGACCTCTTTGATAAATTTGAAAATTTTCACATCAATTATCTAAAGTCACTTATGACATTAAATAATTGACAGTTGACATTTTTTGCATTTGACAGTTTTAACATTTGTCATTTTACAATAATAGTCCTGCAAGAACATTTTAAACCGAAAATATGATTATACATATTATATACAACATTTTTGTCTGCGAGTGTAAATAAATGTAAATATTGACGAAATAAAGAATGCGTATCGCAATTTTTTAATATATACGTAAAACAAGATTACCAACAGATTAAATTATAAAAATATGACATATATATGTAGTACATAAATTTTATCATATATTAACTTATGACAAATTAAAAAATGAATGAGTGTGTGATTTAATAAATATACAAAAGTTGTGGTAGGTCAAAATCTATTACCTACTATTAGTCTAAGATCCCAAAATAGGACGACCTTCACCGAGCTGGTTAATGGACCAAACATATTTTTTATGTAATTTAATATATCAAAAAATATATTGCATATGAGTTGCCTATCGAATTTCAGTCAAGGATATTTTTAATTAATTTTTAAAAAAAATTTGTGCGACTGAGAGGTCCCTACCTACCGTCCCATGCGATAGAAGAGGACACAACATAACAGCGTTTGTATCCCGGCCTTTTAAAGAGAGAGAGCTCTCTGCTCTTGAAGACAAGAAGGATAGCGATAGACGCGTACATTCTGAGCATTATTTTGGAGTAGTTTCATATTAAAATAAAGGATTAGTTTTTAATTTTTTTTCAATCAATTAAATATATATATATATGTGTATATATTTTGTTACATTAAAGTATATATAAATCTTTAGTTAATAAGAAGGTTATAGCAATACGTATATAATTCTTATCTTACAAATTTTATTTCTTTTTTTTCCTATTTAAAAATATTAACTGAAATAAATTAAAGCAATTTGCTCTATATAATTAATGTATCTATAGATATATACTGATATATACTATACGCGTCTATCGCTATCCTTCTTGTTTTCAAGAGCAGAGAGCTCTCTCTCTCTTTAAAAGGCCGGGATTCAAACGCTGTTATGTTGTGTCCTCTTCTATCGCATGGGACGGTGGGTAGGTACCACTCAGTCGCACAAAAAATTTTTAAAAATTAATTAAGAATATCCTTGACTGAAATTCGATAGGCAACTCACATGCAATATATTTTTTGATATATTAAATTACATAAAAAATATGTTTGGTCCATTAACCAGCTCGGTGAAGGTCGTCCTATATCGGGATCTTGGACTATATTACAATTTAAAATTATTAGATACTAGCTGTACCCGGCGCGCGTGGCTACGCCAACAACTAAAATAAATTTAAGAAAAATAAAAGAGATGAAGAGATAGAGAAGGAAAGAAAGTTTATAGTTTTGTTTTACTTATCGCACCAAAAATATATTTTTCGAACTTATATTTATACGAATTCGTATAGATATCTATTCATCAGTATTGAATTTGATACATGGAAGCGCCATCTGGTGATAACTTCAATTAATACGAATATCATATTCATATTAACCATTAAAAATACAGCATCATACTAATTTTCATGACAATCGGTTGAACGGGACAGAAGTTGCTACTCTGGTGGCGAGTGGCATTAATGAGCATATCATACAAACCTTCTCCGTGGAAAAATACATATACATACCAATTTTCATGACAATCGGTTGAACGGGACAGAAGTTGCTACTCTGCAGCGCCACCTGGTGGCGAGTGGCATCAATGAGCATATCATACAAACCTTCTCCGTGGAAAAATACATATACATACCAATTTTCATGACAATCGGTTGAATGGGACAGAAGTTGCTACTCTGCAGCGCCACCTGGTGGCGAGTGGCATCAATGAGCATATCATCTCCGTGGAAAAATACATATACATACCAATTTTCATAATAATCGGTCCAGTAGTTTTTGAGTTCATTGAGTACATACAGACAAACATCCATTTTTATATATTATAACATACTAGCTGACCCCGCGGACTTCGTACCGCATATAACGGATGTATTTTTTGGTTTTTTCAAATTTTTACGATTTTATTTTGGGTTCAATTTTTTTGATTTTATCGTTTTTATCATATTTTCTCGTAATTTTTCAGCTGTATACTATTTTTTGATTATTTTGTAATTTATCGATTAAATATATTAGGTAGCAACTGCGGCACCTTACGTCATATTATTTAATTTAGCAAGAATTTGTTGAAATATATGAGATATTATGCAAAATAAACCTTAAGTAAGAATTGCTCGTTTAAATATATGTGATATTAACTGCGCCACCTTACGGTGGCGCCATAGTACTTTATTAAGTCGTAATTGCTACTTTAAATATATAAGATATTAACTGCGCCACCTCACGGTGGCATACTCAGGCTTTGAACTTCATTACTGAACCGCTAGATGGCGTTGAAGAAGCTAGTTTTTGTGATTTTTTTAATAAAAAGTATCCCACGTTAATTCTAATACCTCCAAGAATATGTATACAAATTTTCATGATGATCGGTTAAGTAGTTTTCGCGTGAAAGCGTAACAAACAAACTTACATTCACATTTATAATATATAGGGATAGGGAAGGGAAGGGATGCGTCATATTATTAATTTAGCAAGAATTTGTTGAAATATATGAGATATTATGCGAAATAAACCTTAAGTAAGAATTGCTCGTTTAAATATATGTGATATTAACTGCGCCACCTTACGGTGGCGCCATAGTACTTTATTAAGTCGTAATTGCTAGTTTAAATATATAAGATATTAACTGCGCCACCTCACGGGGGAATACTCAGGCTTGGAACTTCATTACTGAACCGCTAGATGGCGTTGAAGAAGCTAGTTTTTGTGAGTTTTTTAATAAAAAGTATCCTATGTTAATTCTAATACCTCCAAGAATATGTGTACAAATTTTCATGATGATCGGTTGAGTAGTTTTCGCGTGAAAGCGTAACAAACAAACTTACATTCACATTTATAATATATAGGGATAGGGATATAACTTGCTCAGAATTATTTTATAAGTTATTATGATATAATAATAATAAATTTTACCTTTTTTTTTTTAAATTTGAAATGAAATTGTAATTATGGTAAATGCAAATTAATATCTATGATTTTAAATATAATGAGTTTTTTTTATATACACCTGGCAATACTCATATCTCAGGGCAGAATTCAATGATTAAAAAAAAATTAAATAAATTAATTTTGATACTTTTATGTGCCGAATATCAATTTTTAACACTTATGAACTACGTTATAATGATGAATTTCTAAAGGAAGAATTTCTTAACCTTACTTTATATCTTGAACGGTAGATATTGAAATGCAATATCAAAGCTATACGTAGTGAATTAAATGAAAATAAAAACTCTGAATCTAATTACAACTTGAAAAGTGAAAATTATCTTACAAACTAGTGAAAAAGTGTTCAGTAAAATAGTGGAAAAGTGTTCATTTATAGTATAAAAAGAAATAACACACAAATTTTTATTTCTAAATGAGAATAAGGTACCATGATTACTGAAGATCTTCCTTTATGCCTTGGCTGCATCCATTCAGGAACAATTTTGAAGATTTCAAAAGAAAAATTTCTTTGTATTTCTGGATAATCTGTTATCTAATAAACTGGTAAGTCGATCTATTACTTCTTATCCGGTTATATGCTGAATTACTCTTCTTAAACTCAATAAACGTACTTCTCTGCTAATATACTGCTATGCTTCCGCTTTTCAAGACTTTATATTTACTTAAAAATCAAATTCTCTTCTTACCATTTACTTTCCATTACTTTTTCTTAACTTTGACAATAATCTTAATTTGATTCAACCTTTATTTGTTGAATATTTTACAAAAAAACTCAAAATTTCAACAGAAGAAAATTTATTACGTGTGACTTCTTTAACAGCAAAAAACAAGAGTGTGTTCAATTAATAAACAAACTAACAATTGAATTCGTCTAACAAACTTAAACTATACATATTTCCTTTCTTTTTACCTACTTGATTATATGTCCAATAAATTAAAATTTGAATACTTGATTCATTACTCTGATTTGTACAATTTCTGTTATGTCAAAATCCTATTAGATTCATAATGAATTTACAATTTCTTATTTTCTTACCTATTGTCTAATATACATTTAAATTTCAAAATTTTTCATTTCCTCAAAATTGATATTGCATATTTTAAACGTAAGTATTTCTTTATTCCGTCCATGAATTAAATTATTTTATATTAGAAATTATGTATCTTTAATATTTATGTTTTAACATTTATTTTTCTTGTTTTATTTAATTGTAATTATTTAATTTAAATTATTTCAAATTAACAATATGTATCATTAAAATTTAATTTTCTTGTTTTACTTAAACGTGATTATTGGAACGAAGTTCCCTTTCGCGCGTTACGAACAGTTACGACTGACGCTAGGAGCTAGCCAAAAAAAATTCATACCAAAAGTTGTCACGACACTATGACACGACACACGCATGTTTCTCTCTCTCACAGACCAAAAAATAAATAACTCTCTCTCCCTCTCTCTCATAGATAGATATATTACAATTAAAAAGACACTATTTTAAATTAAAAGAAAATGTACATTAAAAAGAAAATACTGTAGAAAAAATAATAATTAACAATAATAGTATTACATTTTATTTTATCCTGTTTTTATAAATCAATAAATTCATAAACATTTTAAAAATAGTTCGTAACTTGACTATTTAGGTACCTACGTCAAATTACCTTAACTGTCAGTTACTGTCAAATATTTTAATTTTAAAATTTTGTATTGAATTGTTAATTCCTGTTTTAAATTATAAAAAGATGTGTTATCTAAAGCTCTGGTATTGTATAAATGGACACTTTTGTTAAAAGACACGAACTGTTAGGTAAGTAGAGATTTTATACAGACAATTATAAATGCTTATGTATGTATAAACACTCTGTTGTGTTTACAAATTAATCGAAAGGAACTTCGTTCCATCCGGGTGTCCCTTGACACCTCACACTTTTTTTTTTTTAATTTAAATTATGTCAACTAATTAGATAAATTTTTAAAATAGATATATCTTAAATATCTAATCTTATATTCGATTTTCTTATTTTGATTTTCCTTTTTTTAGGAATGAAGAGAATAATTCTTAAAATACTGAAGAAAATTAGAACGAATTATACAAATTCTAATTCTTTGTACTCCACCCTGGGATCAAGAAAATTTTCCTTTTTTTTTATTTAATCATTATTATATTTAATTTATTTTATTAAATATAGCATATAATCTCATATCATGTCAATATATAGACTATTATATTTTTGTAATATTTTAATAAAAATAAAAGGAATGCCACGTATTTAATGAAAAACAAGATCAAATTTTGAAAAATTAATAAAAAGGTTAATCAATTTATTCCAATTTAAATCCAACTCCAGCTGAGATCGGTAGTGGTTTCTCTACTGGCAAATTGTGCCCAGCTCAGCCGTAGGGGGTAAGTACCAAAATAAAGTGAGTGCGCCACCGATTTGTACGGTTAAAATCGGAAACCCCTGGCACTACTTCACCCTCTGGAGATAATTAAATAAATTTTGAATATTAAACCGCTCTAATTGAATTACACAATACAAAAAAAAAAACGACGATAAAGTGAGCTAAATAAAACAAAATCTCAACTAGACCCTTCTTTAATAGAAATATTAAGAATTACAAAACTGTCAAGCCTCGTGCTTGACAACGCTATTGATATTTATATAAAAAAAAATGAATATATGAATAATATTAAAAGAGAATTTTATCCCAAAATGTGTGATCACACGCAATATATATAAAAAAAAAATATATAAACAAGATCTTAACTAAAACTATAGTTGCGCCTTAAATCTAATTAGCTTATCTGATAATCTAGATACAACTCCTCGTCGTCCTATGCTTCTCCAATACTTAGGCTGGTACCAAATTCAAGCCTGTTCCCAGAACCAATAGGCTTGCACCAATCACAACTAACTTAAACTCGACTAAGTATCAGGTCAGCAATCAAAACTCAACCAAAACTAGGACTTAAACCCTTAACTAGGATTTATACCTGTATATAGGAGTTCAGCCTATAACTAGGACTTAAGCCCGTAACTAGGACCCTATTAAGATAGGGTTGTTTTATTTCTTAAAACTCGTGACACCCCTGGCTGGTAAACGGGTGGAACAATATTCTCGTTGCTAATTGCACCAATCGGGAATTCTACCACAGTTTACCGTCTGAACGGTTTTAAATCACCAAATCTACCTACTGTCTGCTCTATGGGCTACCTACACTCATAGGGAACGAAAGAACCATAAGAATCGAACAACCACATGAATAAATAACGTGTTACTCACCACAGAAGATTTCCTAAAATCCGCTAAAGCGATTTCCTTACGAATCCAACAAAAGCACTGAAAATCTCACTCCAATACTGTTCGTTAGGAAAACTGAGGTTTATTTTCGTAAATCCAAAATGAATTGTCTCCGATGAATAGAGATTACAACTTAAAAGTTTCTACGTTTCACAATTCATGAGATTGACACACCTCAAAATAAATGGCCTCTACTACTATAAGGACAATACCCGTAGGATCTTCAGCTACCAATTTACTAACAAACAGTGGTCGTTTGATACGACTAATCTTATTATTTATCAAGATATCATCAAAAATCTCAACATTACATAATTCCTCGTTCATTTTCAATTTTATTAAGCAAGATCGAAATATATCGGAACACTGACTGTAGAACACTATACGTCGAGTTATCGACAAAAGAAGAGAAATAGTACCTCGGCCGGGTGAAAATAAAAACATTACCCCAAGGATTCATAAACTGAATTTTAATAAATATACTTCTAAAAATAATTCCAGCGATATCAGGGATAATTTATGGCTAGAATAATAAATAATAGCTGGCGATTATCTATACCGAACCAGATCAACTGGTTCCCGACCCAAGTAAATCTTTAATAATGGGAAATTTCAAGGTAGGAAGACGCTTATGTTTAGCCCGTGACAGGAAATAAAGAAAAACAAAATAAACAGTCTTAGAAGGGGATACGAGGGTTATAGAGTAGATCGGAAGTATAATATGTGTGAAAAATCAGATTTTTATAAATAAAAAGCCTGCTTTCATATAATTTATTATAAAAATGTTTTATAGTAATAACAGGAAATTTTAATCACATAGGAAAGTCAGTATATTAGCAATTTGTCATTGAAATAAGTTAATAATTATTTAAAACAACAAACCTGAACCTATTTTCTTTGCATAACGTAAATTATACATTTACTAAACTTTCTCTTTGTTGCGATAAAAAAAATGATAAATTTTACGTATTTTGTTTCAAATGCAATTAATCAAGAATTCAAGTACCTTACCTACATTTTTACATTAAATTGACTTTTGACAACAGCTGCTTTCGACGTACAAAAATAATGAAAATAAGATCAAAAAGCTTCCTCGTCTGGATTTGAAGAGTATGAGAGACGAAAATTACACAAGTTAAAAGACATAAATCTAACAAGGAGGAAACGGTATGTGGCTGAGAATACATTCAGCTTATTATTAGGACACCCTGCTGTCTCAAAAATGAATACAACATTCAACTAAATTAAATTCTGTCAGGTCTCTATTCTACATCATATTTCTCTGCTATTTTAAAAAGGCTAGGCACGTTTTCTAACTATTACTTTTGTTCTTTTTTTTTGCCCTTAAGCCCTAAAGCTTGAAACATGTAGGTGGAAGATATATTTATAAGTTAAATATAACCAAATAAATTTTATGAAAACATAATAATCATTTTAACAATAAAACTCACAAATTTAAAAACATTTTAGTTAACGTCTAACTTAATTGGCCTATTAAGAAATTAAACTTGGAATTTATATAAATTTCTATCTGTTATTTATCGTTAATTGTTTTTTAATTAGTAGAGAGTTGTACGATGATAAACTACCAGTTAAAGATCTGCCTTCGATTGGATTGGTTGTGAAGTCTTTTGTGAGTTAAATTTTTACAAAAAATAGTTTATTATTGTTGTAAAATTGTTTTTTCCCTTAATCGCTTCGATTTTATGAGCGGATACTCTTAAATTCTGTATAAGTCATTTTTTATAATTGTGAATGTATTATACCTTGTGGCCTAATGACAGATTATACTTGGAATTTAATAAATTTCTATCTGTTACTTATCATTAAATGTTTTGTAATATGTAGAGAGTTGTACGATGATAAACTAAAATATCTGCCTTCGATTGGATTGGTTGTGATGTCTTTTGTGGGTTAAGTTTTTACAAAAAATAGTTTATTATTGTTGTAAAATTGTTTTTTTTTACCTTTCTCGCTTCGATTTTATCAGCGGATACTCTTAAATTCTGTATAAGTCAGTTTTTATAATTGTGATATGGCCTATTATGTAACCTTAAAAGTACCCTAGGCTAGCTCCAGAGGGTCGTGGCTTCCTTCTGTGTTTTACTAGATTCTCTCCAGACATTAATTTAAAGGGCGCCAAGTACAGACACACAAATAAAATTCGGAAGATCAGTTTAAAATGGTTTATTACTTTGAAGGTGATTAGTAATTTAATTAAAAATATGAAATTAATTAATTCTCTTAGCTTGGATTGGTTCCGAGGGCTTCTGACGGAGTTTTGATCCAGGGGAGCGAGCGGTAGGAAGAATGGGGTTCCTTCCGAGGGACTTCTTGACGGATGTTCACACGACGTGGAAACGGAACAGCACAACGGAATGGAATTCCCCAGTTGGGACTTTCTGTCGGCCTTTTCTAACGACGTGGAATCGGAACTGCAACGGAATTGAATACCCACTCTAGGGACTACTTGTCAGAATCTCAGACGCCGTGGGATCGGAACAGCAACGAAATGGAATTCCCCTCTAGGAACCTCTTGTCGGAATTTTTATAACCGGGGAACGGAACAGCTGTCGGAACAGGAATAGTCCTCAACGACTCAAACATAGTCAGTCTCTCCCTTAATTTTTTTTTTTTTTTATGGTCACGCACAAGCACTGCAGGAAAATTCCTTTAAGGCGCTCTGAGAGCGGAGCGTGTGCGAAGAAAGCGATTCACGTTGTTCTTGAATCGTTGAAGGTTATATTCGGTGGGAAATACGGCCTCAGAAAGGCCGTTCCACAAAGAGGATGTCCTCCAGAAGAAAGAGTTCTTAAGCAATGATGTTCGAGGAGTATTAAGTTGAACCACATAGGGATGGGCGGAAGTGGTTTGTCGTGTATTTCTGCTATGAATTGCTCTAGGTGGAATCAAGCGGGCAATGTCAGTAGAACACTTGCCATGGAAATATTTGTAAAAGAGGGTCAACTCACCAACCTGTCTTCGATGTTCTAAGCTGTCGAGGTTCTTGGTTAGCTCGTGGTCACCGATCAGGCGAATGGCTCTCCTTTGGATGGAATCCAACAACCGAAGGGTATGCTTCGGTGCAGAACTCCAGACATGAGAGCAGTATTCCAGTGATGGTCGAATCTGGGCTTTGTAGAGTGTCAAAAGTTGTTGTGTTGTATACAGCTTTTTGGTACGGAAAAGTACACCGAGTTTCTGAGAAGCTGTCCTGGCGATTGTTACCACGTGATTATGACAAGACATATCTCCTCCCAGATTGACACCCAGTAAGTTAATAGACGAAGCCAGTGGAATTGCGTGTCCTGCCATGACTATATCTGGTTCTGCAATGTTAACCTTCTTAGAGAAAACTGCTGCCTGGGTTTTTTTAGCGTTAAATTCGACTTGGTTACTGTCACCCCAAGACAAAATTTCTTCCAGGTCTTTATTGAGTCGTGATACTTCATGCTGTCTGCGAAGATGTGCGTCAGCAGCCGATGTTCGAGAATTCAGAGTAAACGATGAGATAAGTGTGCTGTCGTCAGCAAAGCTATAAATTGGATTGTCTTCGCTAGAAGGTCGTTAATGTATAGTAAGAAGAGGGTTGGGGATAATATGGACCCTTGAGGAACACCAGCATTGATGGTAAAGGTGTCCGAGAGAAACCCGTCAATCGCCACTTGCAGAGAACGGTCCTGAAGAAAGCTAGAAAGCCATGAACAGAATCGACCGGGCATACCGTAGGATCGCAGTTTACTTAGGAGCCCCTCGTGCCAGACACGATCAAATGCTTTAGAAATGTCTAGTGCAATAGTCCGGGACTCCCCATGATGTTCGACTGCGTTGCTCCAAAGATGGGTGACATATGCTAGGAGGTCTCCTGTTGATCTGGACTTACGAAAGCCGTACTGATGGTCGCTGATAATATTAAGGCCCTCTAGGTACTTTAGAAGTTGTTGGTTAATAGCTTTCTCCATCACTTTTGATATAACAGAAAGCAATGCGACAGGTCGATAGTTGTTTGGCATGGTTTTCTTGCCTTTCTTTGGTATAGGCTGAACTCTTGCCTTCTTCCAGCAAGATGGAAATATTCCTTTTTTGTAGGATAGGTTAAAAAGTCTACAAAATATTGGTGTTAGCTCATCAGCGCATTCCTTGAGCACTATAATAGGAATTTCATCTGGACCAGAAGCCTTCCTGACATCGAGCCCTTTAAGAATTCGTTTGACAGGACGCTGACGGAATACGATATCAGTCATTTCCGATTGAACTGCTGGAATGTTCGGTGGTGTTTTTCCCTGAAAGTCTACGTTGAAATGAGAAGAAAATAGTTCTGCCAGTAAGTTCGCTTTATCTCCGGCTGTGGTTGCTATTGTGGAACAGCGTAATTTTTCAGATAGCAATTTGTTGTCCTTAATAGGGCCCTTCTTCTAGTTGGCAATAACCCTAATAACAAAATTGGAATCAAAACTCCGACTTTCGAGTAATAATTTTCAAACACAATCGCTACAAGTCTTTCCAAATTTCGAGAAAAAATTAATTACCTTTCATGTATAAATATTAAAATACCACAAAAACTGACCTTGAATCAACAGCGATTGTATTCGAAAAATTTAAATGTTAGTAAAATAGATAAGATATTATATTTACCGCATTTTGGATTATTTTAACTAGTAAACTTAAAACCAAGGCAAAGTGTTACTCACCAGAAACAGAAGGGCAAAGATAGTCGGAAAAGCTCTGAATTTCTTTAAATTCATCGATAAAGTGAACGAAATAAAATCACAAACTCACGACGAAACCCATTCTGTCCCTCCCAAGCAGCAATCCCCTCTCGTATCAACGCGATAAGAATAGATAATATAAAAATATTTATAGTCCGGATGGAATGCTAGAAAACCAACGAATTAACAAATTAAACTTGGATTTATATAAATTTATATCTGTTATTTATTGTTAAATGTTTTTTGAATTGTAGAGAGTTGTACGATGATAAACTAACAGTTAAAGTTCTGCCTGTCTTTGAATTGGTTGTAAAGTCGATTTTGAGGGTTAAGTTACTATAATTGTGAATGTGTTATACCTACATTTTGTATGTGAAATTAGATTACTCTCTTCTACATAAAACTAGACTATAAATTAATATATATACATATATATCTCACTTTAATAAGCAATCTGGTTCTCAATTTTCTTATGTCAGTAAAATAAGCGCAAAATTGGCATTTAAACCACCATCCACCAGCAGGATCTGACATGCAATTGCAACTTTCACAAACAACTGTTTGCGAAGCCCAACAACCAAAAACGACATTTGCTTTTGACATAAAAACGATAAAATGTTGCTCAAAAAAGAACACGTCTTCCACAAATTCACGTCTGTTAATGTGTCATCGCTTCACCCTCTCGAAAAATATACCTCACGTCTAAAATAAACTTTAACAAACATTTTTACTTAGGGTGAACCCTAGACAATTTAATATAAAGAGACTTCTTGTAAAATATACCTTAAAAAATTTTTTTAGTATATTAGAAATATTCACAAATCGAAAAAATGGGAAACAATTAACAAGTAAAAGAAAAATCGACAACACTAATGAAGATTGATTTTAAAAAACGAAACAAATCCGAAAAATAGAAAAAAATCTAATAAAAAAGTGTGAGGTGTCAAGGGACACCCGGATGGAACAAAGTTCCTTTCGATTAATTAGTGAAGGAATTAGTAATTTGTAAACACAACAGAGTGTTTATACATACATACATAAGCATTTATTATTGTTTGTATAAAATCTCTACTTACCTAACTCTATCAGCAATATCCGGAACTTGTGCAGAAACACTGTCAGGATACATTATTGTTATTATTTTCTATTATTTTAATATTTATTATCTACAAAAAACGTGTATAAACTTAACAAAGTCGCGACACTACACTGTTCAAAGCAAAATAGAAAATAGTAAATCCATTATTTTCAACAGTTCGTCCCTTTTAACAAAAGTGTCCATTTATACAATACCAGAGGTTTAGGTGATATACATCTACCTAGAATTACTTTTTATTTCAATTTAATTTAAAACAGGAATTAACAATTTAATACAAAATTTTAAAATTAAAATATTTGACAGTAACTGACAGTTAAGGTAATTCGACGTAGGTACCTAACTAGTCAAGTCAAGAACTATTTTTGAAATGTTTATGAATTAATTAATTTTTAAAAACATGATGAAATAAAATATAATACTAT
Organism: Altica lythri; assembly: GCA_964028335.1. Classification (NCBI taxonomy): domain Eukaryota; kingdom Metazoa; phylum Arthropoda; class Insecta; order Coleoptera; family Chrysomelidae; genus Altica; species Altica lythri. Next base: position 71,573,881 of record OZ034805.1, read on the forward strand.
TATAGGTAATTATTTTTTTTGGTCCTCCGTCCAGAAACAATACTATTAATTACTTCAAAATCGTCCGAAAATTGGCATTTTCCGGCCTAGGCCGACAAAGTAGCTTTTAGATTATCTAAAGAGATGGCGCTATGAGTTTAAATTTTAAGTCATCAAAAATACATAATGAATAATACAAATTTTAATTACTTAAATTTATTTAAAAACAGCGTTGTTGGTGGGTGGTTGGAGTTCTTTTCAGGAAATAATATTCGGTACTTGTTAAGGTGTTTATTACAATTAAATATATATGTAATGACAATTAAAAGTATAACAATCCTTTTATAGGTTGATTAAACTACTAATATTTCAAAGGTTAGAGATTGAGATCCACACTTAGGATGCTTCGTTCTCAGGATTTCGAATAGTTTTCGTTACAGCCGAATCGGATGCTTCCTTGCCGTACTGGTTGTTGCGAGCGGCTTAAGCTAACTTGCGCGGAGCTTGTAGTCCAGTAAAAAGTTAAATGAAACCATGATCTGACCAGTTTTGGCGCAATGAGTAAAAATGTGTTCATTAATACTCAAATAATGATATTATGAAAGAAATTTTGATTTAAGTTAAGGGAAAAGGGATGAAAAAAATAAAAAAAGGGTTGAAAAATGCCTTTTTTTTTTAAATAACTTAATAACGGTAGGAAATAGAAAAAAAAGTTTCAGTAAAAGTTGTAGAGAAAAAAATTCTACACAAAAAAGTTTCTTTTCATTTTTTTGTTATCTGCTTTAGTTTAGCTGCAAAAAATAAAAAATAAATTTGCTTTGGAATTAATTATAAAAACTTACCAGAATTATTACGGCCCTGTACCACGCAGCGCACGCGTTTCATCTACAAGTACTACACAGTTTTGTACTGTGTTGTGCATGTGTTGTGACGGATTTCTAACCTATATTTAGTAAATTTCAAGATAATCAAAACGGAGTAATACAGGTACAGGGTCGTAATAATTCTGGTAAGTTTTTATAATTAATTCCAAAGCAAATTTAATTTTTATTTTTTGCAGCAAAACTAAAGCAGATAACAAAAAAATGAAGACAAACTTTTTTGTGTAGAATTTTTTTCTCTACAACTTTTACTTGAAACTTTTTCTTCTATTTCCTACTGTTATTAAGTTATTTAAAAAAAGGCATTTTTCAACCCTTTTTTTTATTTTTTTCATCTCTTTTCCCTTAATTTAAATCAAAATTTCTTTCATAATATCATTATTTGAGTATCAATAAACACATTTTTAATCATTGCGCCAAAACTGGTCAGATCATGGTTTCATTTAACTTTTTACTGGACTATTGTGGTTACAAGGGAGTGGTGTTGCCATCTCGGGGTAGTCAAGCGACACTCTACAGCTCGTAGATCTCCGCGTGGTCAGGGGTAGTGGTGATGCCATCTCGGGGTGGTCAGACGACATTCTATTTCTCGTTACAGCGTATAATATACTAAACTTACCTATAACTTTTTCTAAAGATAAGCAGGATTCTAATTTACATTTAATTTCTCTCACAACTTGTATTATAAAATTTGACATTTATGTCAATTTATGAAAATAGTTCATTGTCTCACATTTATATAAACATCTAATCTTGTATGTCACAAAGTAAAAAGTTTTTGAACTTGTTGTGTTTGCAACATATGTTAATTAAAACACTAATAACTGCTGAAGCTAAACACGTATATTAAGTATTAAACAAGTTATTCCACAATACACAACAACACAACTATAATATTAACATCCAATGTGGCGCTTATATATGTCGGCTGTCTTCTAGTCAGTGGTCTTAGTATAGGTAGCACAAACGGTCAACTGTTGAACATAACAGAACTTTTGAAAATATTAAAAATTAGTCGGACCAAAAAATAGTGTGTGTTACACGTCCGAAAAATATTTTTCAAGAGCGAGCCTTGTGTCACAAATAACTATTTTTCTACAGTATTTTCTTTTAATTTAAAATAATGTCTTTGTCACGGGGTAAAATCCGTTCTAAGTATAATTGTGTTAGAAGTAAATATAATTAATTTCTTACCTTATAAATTTTCCATTACTAAGGGTTAAACCGAGTCAGTCAGTATTAAGAACAAGTTGATTTTAGTTCGGTTATAGATAATCACCACCTATTTATTATATTCTGGCCACAAATTGTTACTAATATTACTTTGAAGTCCATTATTAAACTCAGATCACAAATTATTGGTTATGTTTACGTTTGAAATTACCGTCACTTCGGCTTTCAACTGACCGAGTTACTCTTCATTTTCTTTTTGTCGTAAAACTTAGAATGTTGTTGTCGGCAGTTCGTTATTTTGGCATCTGATATATTAAAGATTGGTTACGAACGAGAAATTGGGTATATATTGAGAATAATTGGGGAATTATTGACGAGAAATAAGATCTGTTGTTATGAAAGTATTATCGCTGACTGTCACTTCTTCTTTTACTGGCCGTACAGTAGTTAGTAGTTAAGAACCGAACGGGCAGAGACCATTTCTGAGTGTGTCATTTTTCGTGAAAGGAAACGCGTTGTCAGCCTTTTTTGCTATGCTATCAGCCTTCTACCTGAGCACTTGTTGAGGAAGTTAGAAGATTTTTTTTGGTTAAGTTTAAATCTCGGTACATCCGGGTCAATTAATTTTGGATTTTGAAACTAAACCTTTATTATCCATTCGAATCGTTAGTAGGATCACATTTTGTTGTTAGTTGTGAGTTCCGATTCGAAAGGAGCCTTATTGCGAGGGATATTAGGAAATCTTCTGTGATAGAATTACAGCAAAGTCAGTAAGGTGCTCGTTGATTAATCTCCCATACCAGACCGGAGTAGCGTAGCCCTAGGGTCGCGGTGAACTCTAGTTAGCATTTCGACGGCGTTAATTATTTAATTTCCCATACACGACCGGATTAAAGCAACTCTAGAGAAAATTAAACCCTATTACAATAGGGTTTTTGGTACGGGCTCAAATTTTCGGTACAGACCTAAGTTCTTGCTGCGGGCTTATTTGTTTGGAGAAGCCTAATTTGTTTTGGGAGCAGGCTTAATTTTGGTGCAGTCCTAATTCTTGGTTCGGGCCTAAATTTTGGTACAGGCTCAGTTAATTGGAGCCAAGGACTGGAAGGAATTAATAACTGGATTACCAGATAAGCTATAAGCATTGTAACTTAGATTTAAGTCGTGACTATAGATCTTAATTTTAATTTTTTTTTGTCTTGCGTGTGATCACTATTTTCAGATAATTTTATTTAGTTTTACTCTTAACTATCATGTTAATATCATTGTCAAGCGCTAGGGTTGACAGTAGTGTGAACTCTATACTTTTTCTATATTAAAGAAGGGTCTAGTTTGATATTTTCGTTTTATTTAGCTCACTTTATCGTTCTTATTGTGCAAATCAATTAACATTGATTAACATTCTTAATTTATTTAATTATCTCCAGTGAGAAAGGTCAGTGCCTGGAACAACAGGGGTTTCCGATTTTAACCGTTCAAAATCGGTGGCGCAACTCACTCTTATTTTTGTACTTACCCTTTACGGCTGAGCTGGGCACTAATTTGCCAGTAGAGAAACCACTTACCGATCTCAGCTGGAGTTGAACTTCTAATGGAAGTATTTGATTAATTTTTCAAAAAAATTTTTATTTTTTTTTATTTTTATTATTTTTAATTCTTTTATTGCACTAAAAGTACGTGGCATCTTTTTAATTGTAGTATATCTATCAATGAGAGAGAGAGAGAGTTTTTTATTTTTTGGTCTATGAGAGAGAGAAACATGCGTGTGTCGTGTCGTGACATATTTTGGTCTGAATTTTTTTCGGCTAGTGTCTAGCCTCAGTCGTAACTGGTCGAAACGCCCGGAGCGCACTCTATCGGTGACATTCCGGGAATGTACTTTTTGGTTCTTTTTTTCGTAATTTTCGGTTATTTTAATATGGAAATGTCATTGAGATGGAATTAAAGAATGGAATTGAAAAACATCGAAAAAATGGGAACAACGAGATAAACCCGAAAAATAAAAAAAAAGAGTGTGGGTGTAACCTTTACGCGCGATTGAAGTAAAACTTATTTGACATACGTATCGCAAAATAAATATTAAATTACAATTCAATTATATTTATTTTCTATGTACTTTACAAAAAATGATATAATGTTATATTTATATTATTCATTAAAAATAGGAATTTGAAAGTTATCATTATTTTTTATATATGAAATATTAGGTTTATGATAACTAAAATGTGAAAAATAGATTTTACTCTCTAAATACTGTCACGGGTTAAAATTCGCTCTTGTTATAACTAATTTCTTACCTTATAAATTCTTCATTACTAAGGGCTAAATCGAGTCAGGAGCGAGTTGATTTTGGTTCGACAATAGATAATCGCCTACTATTGTTTATTAATCTGGCCATAAATCATTCCTAATATTGCTAATATTGTTTTGAAAGTATATTTATTAAATTCAGATCATGAATTCTTGTGGTTATGTTTATTTTTTTTTAAATTACTGTCACTTTCGTTTTCACCTGACCGAGGAACTCTTTCTTTCTTTTTGTCGATAACTCGACATATTGTGGTCTACAGCCAGTTGTTTCGTTATATTGTTATCTAGCATATTAAGATTGAATATGAACGAGAGATTGAGTAATGCTGAGATTTTTGTTGTTATCTTGATAAGTAATAAGATTAGTTGTATCAAACGACCACCGTTTGTTCGTAAACTGTTAGCTGTCGACTCTTCTGTTATTGTCCTTACAGTAGTAGAGGCCATTTTTGGAGTGTGTCAAATTTCATGAAAGGAAACACGTTGTGAGTTCTTTCCATTATCAACCTTTGACTTAAGAACTTGTCGTTAGAAGATTTTTGGGTTTAAGTTTTAATCTCGGTACATCCGGGTCAATTAATTTTGGATTTGCGAAACTAAACCTCAGTTTTCCATTTTGAATCGTGTGGAGTTGTTCCTGTAGATTTTTGGGACGGATTCTTTGGAAAAACTGCGTAGTCGGATTTTAGTAAAATCTTCGTTGGAAGTTCACGGGGAATTATTGGTTAAATCAATACCGATCAGGCAGCGAATTGTGGTTAGAATCCCCTATTAGTGCAGTTAGCAACGAGTACATTGTTTCACCCGTTTACCAGCCAGGTGTGTCACGATTTTAAAGAAAAAAAAACCCTATTTCAATAGGGTCCTAGATATAGGCTGAAGTCCTAGATACAGGCTTTAATTTTGGGTGCAGACCTGATACTTAGTACGAGTTTAAGTTATTTGTGATTGGTGCAAGCCTATTTGTTTCTGGGAGCAGGCTTGATTTTGGTACCGGCCTAAGTATTGGTGAAGCCAAGGACTGCAAGGAAGCGTATCTAGATTAACAGATAAGCAATATTAGACTTAAGTCGTGACTAGTTTTAATTTAAACTTTTCTTATTTTTCTTGAACTGCGTGTGATCACACTTAATTGATAAATTTATTTTAGATTACTCTTAAATATTTTTCTTTGATATTGTTAACGTTGTCAAGCGCGAGTTTGACAGTAGTGTAAATACTTTACTTTTTATTAAAGAAGTGTCTAGTTGATATTTTGTTTTATTTAGCTCACTTTATCGTTATTTTTTTTATTGTGCAATTCAATTAACACCGATTAATATTCTAAATTTATTTAATTATCTCCAGTGGGAAAGTTCAGTGCCTGGAACAACAGGGGTTTCCGATTTTAACCGTTCAAAATCGGTGGCGCAACTCACTCTTATTTTTGTACTTACCCTTTACGGCTGAGCTGGGCACTAATTTGCCAGTAGAGAAACCACTTACCGATCTCAACTGGAGTTGAACTTCAATTGGAAGTATTTGATTAATTTTTCAAAATTTATTTTTCTTATTTTTTATTTTCAATTCATTTCACTAAAAGTACGTGGCAATACCTTTAATGTATTTGAAACCGAAAGAATATTATAATACAACACCATTTTTACTCGAACAGAATAGTATCTAATAGTTAAAGAATACATAATAAATTAATAATAATAATAATAATAATAATAATAATAATAATAATAAATTGCCTTTATTTACATTTTTTAAATAATCTTGATATACAAATATAATAGCTACTTACATTAGTGGCGAGGTCTAGCTTAGAGCTACTCTTATACCTAGATTACAAGATTACCATAATAAAATTTATAAACGTCTAAACAAAACATAACCTCAATTTCACTAAAATGTCAATACAAATTTGTTTTGTTTGGAAAGGTTTTTAAGCTCCTCCCATAGCTGACGTCACACTGTTACTTCCGTCAGAATTACTTCCTTTAGAAAAAAAAAATTGAGTTACTCCTAGTCGCGCCTAAAGAAGTTTTACTTCACAAAAATCGGAAATTTATATATTTATATGGATTTTTATCGGGGCGCCCTCTTTCGGTGGCTTTCTGGGACTGTGAATCGGTTGCTACTATTAGTTTTTTGTTTTTTTTTCATAATTTACTCCTTTCGCCAGGTAACCTACTTTGCTTTAAAAAAATAATTAAAAACTTTATAAGTATGCGGGAATGACATCAATTCCTTGTCTAAAATTGAGATTAAATAAACAACAGCATCCTATTGTCGTAGTCTCTATAGATTAACTTTTATTATATCCAATTTCATCATAGATAAAACTAGCTAAACATCCTAAAGTATGAAATTCTATATGAACGTTATCATAAAATGTGTTGTGAAAGCATCTAATACAGTCCTCATTTCATTTCAAAGTGCTCTCTATTTGTTCTTCAAGTATCTCATGTTTTGTTGGGATAATAATGTAATATCCCGCTTATGTCATTGAATAAACAATACTTATATATTCTATAGAATAATAGAAGGGAAATTATATCGTGGGAAACCGAAATTACAATAATTAAATTAAAAAAACCGATGTGGCAGTCAGTGGTACTGCCGGTAGAAGTTATACTTTTATGCACGCGGCTGTATTCAGAAATTTGTATGGGAAAGATTTAGGAAATTCATTATATGATATTCGTGTTCAGCGACCCCAAAAACCTCTTAGTACTTTAGTACCGAGTGTACATTCATTCATTCATTAGAAGAAGAGGTAAATACCATGCACGATGGGCACCAAGTGCCAAAGAGAGTTTCGGCTTCATGATTTATTTCTTCGATTATTCTTTAAAACTCTGTTTATGTAGCCAACAACCTCAAAACCATAGTGCAGGATATAGTGCAACCATGTGACGGTACTTTAGACTACAATACAATATTCATTACTGAATATTATTATTAATATAAAATACTAATCTTTATATGTATACTTACGTGACAGAATTATAAAATAATCTATCAAACACAATGTGATACGTCACTATGATACTAAAACATTAGCTCAGACTGTTTTTTGTATATCTATCTCTTTTGAATGTACTGAATGTTGAAACGGTATTCAAAGGACTTATAACATGTAGTAAATATTTCATCTTTGTTTTTACCGACCAATATACTTTAAATGTGTTTCTGTCTCTTTCTTACTCATACCATTACATATGTAATGATTTTTCCCATTTAACTCTACACAAATCTTTTTCACCGAGTGCACGAATAGAAGTATAACTTCAAAAAAATGTAAATTAAATTTGATACTCACATCGCTTCGTATAAACATATATTTTATATTCTAAAGAACTCTGACCCCAAAAGATCTTCATATCACACGTGCCGGTTCAATTTAATATTCGAAATTGTGGGGTCCCTTTCCTCCTCACTCGTTTTCTCGCATCTTTCTACCGCCAATCAAATTTTATTAAAACGTATAAGTGGTAAACATTTCAAATTCTTTTTATACTTAAAAAAGGATTTTATCAAACAAGATATACAGATTTCTTGCCAATTTTTTTTTATTTTTTTGGCAATGTTTCAGGGATTTTAATCATTGAAAAGTCGTAGGTTGAATGTTATATATTGTATGGGGGATTTCCTTGAGTAACTAATGAAGTTTTTGATTCTTCTTTCATATAATAAAAATAATTTTTACACGGAAACACCATTTTTTTGTTAGAAAATTAACAATAAATGTCAATTTGACATTTGTTATTGTTATCTGACAGATGACGTATCAACTGTCAATTCTATATCAGAAATGACATTTCAATTGTTAGTTTTTTTACAGAATACTGTGATATGACGTTTCTAAATGTGATAAATATTCGTCATTTGACATGTCAATGTAATTTGATATTACAAATTTGACATATGAAGTTTCAAATGACATTTTTTTAATAATGACTTTTCTAATGACATTTCTTAGGTAAATTGTCAATATTAAATCAACCAATAATAAGCATGTGTTAAAACAATGATTAGTAGATGGTGATATTATTAACAATATATTTAGTAATATTTGGCATATGACATCAAAACGCCATTCTTTATTGATATTTGTTATAATTTTATCTGACAGATGACGTATCAACTGTCAACATCAGAAATGACATTTCAGGTGTTAGTTCTTTAAAGAATATTGTGATATGACGTTTCTAAATGTGATAAGACACACATATTTTTACTCTTGTAACATATGACGGTTAAAATATCATTTTTAAACTCATTTTTACGATAGTTTTTGGTGTAATCACAAATTTCAGCTGCCCAACATGTTCGTCGTCTTCTAGCGACTTACGACCCTCCTTGAATCATATAAACCACTCATAGACTCGGCTACTAAATAAACAATCATCACCATAAACTTGTTTCAACAATCAATGCGTTTTTAAATGTCATTTCGTCACTAAATTGTGACATATGACATTGCAACTATCATTTTTCTGATATTTGACAACAATAATAAAAAGATCATGTAACGTTTACAACGTTATTTGTGGCCTGGCCTATGGACTATTAATTTTTATAATTTTCGGGTTATTGGAGTCGACGCGTAGACTTTATCTGTTTTGAGAAGGGGAATATTTAGTTCGAACATGAGAAGTGTTGCTATTGTAATTCTTTTTCATTTTGTGCTTTTAAAGCAATCAGTTTCTTCTCACTACCTTCTCCCTTCGGGCCATTGCCAATTTGTGAAGGGTCCAAAGTGAGGGCTGTTATTAATAGAAGATTTATCCTGAGCGAGGCTTTTTCTAGCCGAATTTTTCATCTTGCCATTATAGACAGATTGTTTTCCGCCACCAAAGTCTTTCCTCGAAATACTTCCAGTATTTAAGGAGAAAACATTTTGCCATCGGCATCTTTAACCGGTGCTAACTACGACAGAAATTCCGTCCACCACGTCGATTCCAAAGAAAAAATCAAAAGATAAGAAATTAGTTATTCACTATTTTTATTTCAAATAACTTAGAGTTTTGAATAAACAATTTAACACTGATTCTTTTTTTTATTTGTATGTCTGTACTTGGCGCCCTTTTTTAATTGTTTGGGGGGAGTTGAAAAGAAAGCCAGAAGGAAGCCACGAACCCTGGAGCTAGCCAAGGGTATTTTTACGCTACAATCATTAAGTGGAAAAGGCAGTTTTGAGTGTGAAATCGAAATGCACATTTTAGTGACATTTTAAATAGATATTTATATATATTATGTAGCCGTATATTCCAGTCTTCCCACATAAAGTTTGTCGATTATATTAGCATAGTAGGTACCTATACCATCATGTAAAACCTGAAGAGTTAAAATATATTTGCGTTGCATGAATGTACATTGACCGTATAATATATTATCTTGTAACACAAGGTGAAGATATTTTCGACATTGAATTTCGACCATTGCATTGTATGCATTCATTAATATTTATTACCATACGAAAATACGTATATATATAGTTGAGCGGTTTCGAGAATGTTTGTAACGCATCCCATTTAGGGCTCGGAATTTCTGAAATTTTTGTATTCGATTAGTCGTTTTTCGAATTATTCGAATAGTCGAATAATTCGAATAGTCGAATAATTCGAATATTCGAATAGTCGAATAACTCGAATATTCGAAAAATTCAAATAATTCGAATATTCGACTATTAGAATATTCGAATAATTCAAATAGTTCAAATAATCGACTATTCGACTAATTATATATATATATATATTTATATATTAAGTACATGTATATATATATATATATATTTATATATTAAGTACATGTATATATATATATATATATATATATATATATATATATATAATTAGATTAATTATTAACAATAATTCAAATTAAATTTTTGAAAAATTCGATTATTCGAATATTCCAATAATCAATTATGTTGGTAATCAAATATTTGAACAGCGTTTTATTTAAACAACGAAAACGTCGTTTCAAATACGTACCTTCATATTCTTGTATACCTACATAATTATTACATACCCCATGTACAGTACAGTATGTCCCCAGATAGACAGCCCAAGAGGACAAATGCGTTAAATTAAAAATGCGCAAAGGGGTTTAGGATTTTGTGAATTTTATATAGAGTGCTTGAAAACCACGAAAACAGGACTTTCGTCATGTTTAAATGAGCAAGTTACACAATTAGTCCGAGTTAAACTTAATTTCTGAGCAAAAAAACTTGTACGAAAAACACGAATATTGAGTAGTCAATTAAAGTTGAATGATTCGAATAGTCGAGAATTTTTCGAATAGTCAAATTATATGAATATTCGAATAGTCAATATTCGAATATTCGAATAATCGAATTATTCGAATAATTGAATTATTCGAATAATCGAATTATTCGAATAATCGAATTATTCGAATAGTCAAATTATTTGAATATTCGATTAATCGAATTATTCGAATAGTCGAATTTTTTTAATAACAAAAAATTCGAATTTAGAATAGTCGAATATTCGAATATTCGAATTATTCGAATAAAACTCCGAGCCCTAATCCCATTAACAATGTTAATGGTCCTGTCTACCCTTTAACATGCGGTCTGTCAAGATTAAAACAGAAAAAAAGCTATTATGAGGGTTTGTGTTATCGACAAACTAATCTTCACTTAATTGCTCAGATTAACAGATGCTCAAAATAACATTTTCATTTTTGAGATTGTAATGTTGTATTTTTCCTTTGGATTCGGGATAAGTGATAAACAGCAGACAAACTTAACCATTTATTGATAAACACAAATAGATAACAATTTCTTAAACTAATTTACACAACTTTGATACAATCCGCACTTTATCGCCAGCTATTACAATTACAATTCTTTCCATGTCCGAAGCGGTCCCTTATGTATAATATTAAATCCTTCTAGAAGTATCTCCAAAGTTACAATGAAAAACAACTTTTCTAGAATCGAACGTTCTAGTAGCCACTCGAATTCTAAGAATTCTAAAAACACGACTGCTCACACCACTGTCTGGGCGAAAGATCCGGACCGGCTCGTAACATTATTTACTGTTTACTTATGTATAATATAATGAAAAACCATTTTTGAACGTATACAATAACAGATTTTTGGTTGGCAACCTTTTAAATGGTTTTTGTTGTGGACATACTGATTCTACTAGTGTGTCAACTGTCATAAGCAGTAAATAACAAATATAAAATTGACAGTAGGCTTCGTTCTTGTAATAACGTTTTTATGTCATATTGTAGCATTTTTATTATTAAAAATTCTGAAGTAAGACAACCATTACCATTTTTTACCATTATTCTAAGTGGGGATTGCTAACAGCGTCCCTTGAGTAGCAACGATTTTTTGGATTCTGGGTGGAGTTCTCTCGCTAATGACATCTTCGCGACAACCCCTAGTTTCAGTTTCCCGGTTTTTTTCTTATTGTATCTTAAAAATTATCAGCAATTAAGTGTTTCTAGTGTCTATTATCGTTTATTCTACCTGAAGGTTTATCTGAAGATTTCCAGACAGTGCTATCTTTAAGATTACTTCATATATCGTGTAATAATGGCGGCAAATTAATCGGTATTACAATATCTCTTCGATCACCAGCTATGAAGAGTAAGTTTATGGTTTATTCTCTAAATACCTACCGATCTAGACAGAATGGGTCTAGATTATATCTTACCGTTTCGATCATTTACCGATAGAATGAAGCCATATGCGATCCAAACTACCTTAGAAATATTCAGAAGCTAACGTAAGTTTTTACAATTTTCTATATACCTCCATCGAGTATGAGAGTACCATTTATTACTCTGGAAAGTTTTATTGTAATTGTATTCACTGTACCAGCAATTAAGGAGTGCAGTGCACAGTGCCGTAAAGAGAGTATCCGGGATGTGAATTTTTTCTGAGTATCGCTTACCTGTATTTTTATTATCTATATTTTTTGTATCTCTTATCTGTAAACTTTTTTACTTGTATTTTTTATTTTTATCTCGTACCTATTTAATTAAGATTTATACCTTCGCATATGAGTACTCTTTTAACTCGAGTTAATACAAAAGCAAAAGATGATTTTTTTATAACTTTTTTATCTAACTTGCATATCTCTCTCACTTTTCGCTTATCAGAGTACACCAAAATAACAATACAATATACCTAGCTGTTATTTTAAGTGTAGCAAAAGATATGTTTTTGAACTAAACACAAATGTAATATATACTTACTATCCCGTACATAGATGTTTTTAATAAGTATTATGACGCCACCGTAAGGTGGCGCAGTTGATATCTTAAATATTTAAAAGAGCAATTTTTACTTAAATAAGCTTTATTGCGTCACCGTAAGGTGGAGCAGTTAATATCAAATATAATTACTAGGGCAATTCTTAATTAAGTACTATGACGCTACCGTTAGGTGGCGCAGTTGATATCTTATATATTTAAAAGAGCAATTCTTACTTAATTAAGTACTATGATGCCACCGTAAGGTGGCGCATTTGATATTTAATGTATTTAATTAGTCAAAAATTTGTTTGCTATCCAAACTACCTTAGAAACATTTAGAAGCTAACGTAAGTTTTTACAATTTTTTATATACCTCCATCGAGTATGAGAGTACCATTTATTTCTCTGGAAAGTTTTATTGTAATTGTATTCACTGTACCAGCAATTAAAGAGTGCAGTGCACAGTGCCGTAATGAGAGTATCCGGGATGTGAATTTTTTCTGAGTATCGCTTACCTGTATTATTATTATCTATATTTTTTGTATCTCTTATCTGTAAACTTTTTTACTTGTATTTTTTATTTTTATCTCGTACCTACTTAATTAAGATTTATATAGTCCATTTCACGGATTTTGGCCGATGACAGAAATCATACTCGAAGTAAATTTAGAGTTACATCTCTCTCAGATACACGCAAGTTAGAAATTTAAATGAGGACGTTTGTTTTTTAATACAACACTTACGTAACTGCATCTTGTTTCACCGGTAGATAAAAAGTATTCAATACGGAAGTCTTGACTTAATTCACATTCCTAGTAACCGTCATATACGGCTCGTTGTTGAAGGGTTGAATTTAATAATTATTAATGTCATATTTTTGTAGATGTCAAATCACACTGATAGTTTCAGAAACTTGCGACCTAATTTAGAAAAAAAAACTGTCCGCCATTGGTAACTTGGATGACAGTTTAATCTTATTTCAGTAGTTTCTAATATCAAATCGGCCAAAACCGATGAAATGGACTATACCTTCGCATATGAGTACTCTTTTAACTCGAGTTAATACAAAAGCAAAAGATGATTTTTTTATAACTTTTTTATCTAACTTGCATATCTCTCTCACTTTTCGCTTATCAGAGTACAACAAAATAACAATACAATATACCTAGCTGTTATTTTAAGTGTAGCAAAAGATATGTTTTTGAACTAAACACAAACGTGTTTAGTAATACATAGATGTTTTTAATAAGTATTATGACGCCACCGTAAGGTGGCGCAGTTGATATCTTAAATATTTAAAAGAGCAATTTTTACTTAAATAAGCTTTATTGCGTCACCGTAAGGTGGAGCAGTTAATATCAAATATAATTACTAGGGCAATTCTTAATTAAGTACTATGACGCTACCGTTAGGTGGCGCAGTTGATATCTTATATATTTAAAAGAGCAATTCTTACTTAATTAAGTACTATGATGCCACCGTAAGGTGATACAGTTTATATATTTGAATAAAACATTTTTAATCAAGTACTATATGACGCCACCGTAAGGTGGCGCATTTGATATTTAATGTATTTAATTAGTCAAAAATTTGTTTGCTATCCAAACTACCTTAGAAACATTTAGAAGCTAACGTAAGTTTTTTCAATTTTCTATATACCTCCATCGAGTATGAGAGTACCATTTATTTCTCTGGAAAGTTTTATTGTAATTGTATTCACTGTACCAGCAATTAAGGAGTGCAGTGCACAGTGCCGTAAAGAGAGTATCCGGGATGTGAATTTTTTCTGAGTATCGCTTACCTGTATTTTTATTATCTATATTTTTTGTATCTCTTATCTGTAAACTTTTTTACTTGTATTTTTTATTTTTATCTCGTACCTATTTAATTAAGATTTATACCTTCGCATATGAGTACTCTTTTAACTCGAGTTAATACAAAAGCAAAAGATGATTTTTTTATAACTTTTTTATCTAACTTGCATATCTCTCTCACTTTTCGCTTATCAGAGTACACCAAAATAACAATACAATATACCTAGCTGTTATTTTAAGTGTAGCAAAAGATATGTTTTTGAACTAAACACAAATGTGTTTAGTAATATATACTTACTATCCCGTACATAGATGTTTTTAATAAGTATTATGACGCCACCGTAAGGTGGCGCAGTTGATATCTTAAATATTTAAAAGAGCAATTTTTACTTAAATAAGCTTTATTGCGTCACCGTAAGGTCGAGCAGTTAATATCAAATATAATTACTAGGGCAATTCTTAATTACGTACTATGACGCTACCGTTAGGTGGCGCAGTTGATATCTTATATATTTAAAAGAGCAATTCTTACTTAATTAAGTACTATGATGCCACCGTAAGGTGATACAGTTCATATATTTAAATAAAACATTTTTAATCAAGTACTATATGACGCCACCGTAAGGTGGCGCATTTGATATTTAATGTATTTAATTAGTCAAAAATTTGTTTGCTATCCAAACTACCTTAGAAACATTTAGAAGCTAACGTAAGTTTTTTCAATTTTTTATATACCTCCATCGAGTATGAGAGTACCATTTATTTCTTTGGAAAGTTTTATTGTAATTGTATTCACTGTACCAGCAATTAAAGAGTGCAGTGCACAGTGCCGTAATGAGAGTATCCGGGATGTGAATTTTTTCTGAGTATCGCTTACCTGTATTATTATTATCTATATTTTTTGTATCTCTTATCTGTAAACTTTTTTACTTGTATTTTTTATTTTTATCTCGTACCTACTTAATTAAGATTTATATAGTCCATTTCACGGATTTTGGCCGATGACAGAAATCATACTCGAAGTAAATTTAGAGTTACATCTCTCTCAGATACACGCAAGTTAGAAATTTAAATGAGGACGTTTGTTTTTTAATACAACACTTACGTAACTGCATCTTGTTTCACCGGTAGATAAAAAGTATTCAATACGAAAGTCTTGACTTAATTCACATTCCTAGTAACCGTCATATACGGCTCGTTGTTGAAGGGTTGAATTTAATAATTATTAATGTCATATTTTTGTAGATGTCAAATCACACTGATAGTTTTAGAAACTTGCGACCTAATTTAGAAAAAAAAACTGTCCGCCATTGGTAACTTGGATGACAGTTTAATCTTATTTCAGTAGTTTCTAATATCAAATCGGCCAAAAACGATGAAATGGACTATACCTTCGCATATGAGTACTCTTTTAACTCGAGTTAATACAAAAGCAAAAGATGATTTTTTTATAACTTTTTTATCTAACTTGCATATCTCTCTCACTTTTCGCTTATCAGAGTACACCAAAATAACAATACAATATACCTAGCTGTTATTTTAAGTGTAGCAAAAGATATGTTTTTGAACTAAACACAAATGTGTTTAGTAATACATAGATGTTTTTAATAAGTATTATGACGCCACCGTAAGGTGGCGCAGTTGATATCTTAAATATTTAAAAGAGCAATTTTTACTTAAATAAGCTTTATTGCGTCACCGTAAGGTCGAGCAGTTAATATCAAATATAATTACTAGGGCAATTCTTAATTACGTACTATGACGCTACCGTTAGGTGGCGCAGTTGATATCTTATATATTTAAAAGAGCAATTCTTACTTAATTAAGTACTATGATGCCACCGTAAGGTGATACAGTTCATATATTTAAATAAAACATTTTTAATCAAGTACTATATGACGCCACCGTAAGGTGGCGCATTTGATATTTAATGTATTTAATTAGTCAAAAATTTGCAAAATACATCAAAAAATAGTAGAAACCTGGAAACTAACAAGAAAATAATTACGAAGTTGTATCTTTTACGGATATTTTCTATTGGACCGATTTAAATGAAATTTGGTAATATAACTGAGTTAAGGACAATAAATTGGTTAAAACAATGAAGAAAAAGGCATAAAATAACCTAATTACATACATTAATACATTAAAACCTGAAGTGTCGGATATCATGTTTGATGATTGCAACACCGTGATTGCTAACAGTGGCTTAAATTCAACACTTGGCATAATCTTTCATTTTATATTCTATATATTTACGATTTTATTTTTGAAAACTTATTTCAAAACTGATAATAACTAATTCTGTACTAAAATAACTTTACTGAAATAATTATGAAAATTTACAAAGACAAATTTCCTTTGACCTAATCAATGTTCTTCGTGTACCTTTCGAGAGTTGAAGATCTACAATTTGAACTTTGGCCTGTGATGAATCATTGTCCTAAAACAAAGGGGCAACTCAAAACGGCACTTACGATTACACGCTTTCGTATACCGACGACCGTCATCAACCTTTTGGGCCATATTTCTCCATTATAAAGTGAAGTGGCGAGTATATTCAGGCCATAATTCATGTTTTTAATCAAGCGTAAGTGTGAATAAGTGCTTTCTCTGCCGGTCTTTGTGGTATACAGGGAGAAACAATCGTTTTTTTTTTCTTTTCGATTTACTTAGTTTTATTAGACAGTTTGTATGTCATGTGTCAAAAAAACACTACTAGTGTCAACTGTCATAAGTCGTTAATGAGTATATGACGTTATTGACAGAAGATGTTACCACAACAAACATTAACCGACAACTTTTTGTTTACTGTTTCGAATTGGAATTTTTCCTATTTATATATACGTATAAATATCCAGTTTCAAAAAGTAATCAATTTTATTGAGGATATCTTCAAATTATTATTTATTTCATAAATCAAAATAAAAGAGTTTAATTACACATCTCATAAATTACATATGATCATCAAGGTTATCATATATTTGCACATAAATATAAAATTTACAAACTCTAAAAACATTTTAGTTGTCAATATTTATTAAATATATTTATAATTAATAATTAAGATAAGGAGGACATTTTAAACAAATATAAATTTAAATGAGTATACTTCAATCCAATAAAATTCCGTTTTAAAATTAATAAAAAAAAAACGTTAACAGATCTATAGGTTAAAGAGTCTTTGAAGTCATCCCTTACCTGGGACCAGCGGGCGGTCCCTACATGGGACTCTTTTTTCGACCCCTAACAGATCCTCACAGCATATCCTTGTATGCACTTTCGATTTTACAATCCATCAAAATGTAAAAATAACAAAAAGTGATTTAAAAAACTCCCACATTTGTCGACGTTTCAAGCAAATATGTCAAAAAATCAT
This sequence comes from Altica lythri, assembly GCA_964028335.1. Classification (NCBI taxonomy): domain Eukaryota; kingdom Metazoa; phylum Arthropoda; class Insecta; order Coleoptera; family Chrysomelidae; genus Altica; species Altica lythri. The sequence goes on from OZ034805.1 coordinate 71,591,643, forward strand.
TAAACATATCATAATGTCATAAAAATCGTACAATTTATACCTATCAAAGAAATAATTAAAAAAAAAGGGTGTGGCAGTCAGTTGGATTGCCGGCAGAAGTTATACTTCTATGCACTGTTAACTAATAAAACTTAATAACTACAAACACAGGCAAGTAGAATTTTTTTTTAATTAACTGTATTCAATTAAATAAATACTTAGAAAAATAAGACCAGTTGATGTGTGTCCTTACTTCAAACACGAAAACCAAATAGTAAAACGATCAATGTACAAAAAAAGTGTTTACAAAACCCGATTTGCTTATCGTGGGCTATTACAGATTTTAAAACACTAGAAAACAATGCAAAACATTTTCTAACAACTACACACTTTTACAAAATTTTAACGCACTTTGAACTGCACTTTTCAGTAACTTTGCAGGAACAGGTTTTAACTCACACGCATGTCTTCGACTCAAAAGCATAGTGAAGGATATAATGCAACCATGTGACGGTATTGTAGACTACAATACAATACTCATTACTGAATATTATTATTAATATAAAATACTAAACTTAATATGTATACTTACTGGACAGAATTATAAAATAATATGGCAAACATAATGCGATACGTCAATGTAATACAATAACAATAGCTCAGACTGTTTGTTGTATATCTATCTCTTTTCAATGCAATGAATGTTTAAACGGTATTCAAAGGACTTGTAGTGATGACTAATAACATGTAGTAAATATTTCATCTTTGTTTTTACCGAACAATATACCTTATATGTGATTCTGTCTCTCTCTTACTCACACCATTACATATGTAATGATTTTTCCCATTTAGCTACACACTAATTCATTCCACAGAGTGTCCGAATAGAAGTATAACTTCAATAATATGTTTCATTAGTACTTGATATATGCCATTAAATTATTCGATTGAAACGAATGGGGATTTTATCAATGCATGAATGTTTTTTTTTTAATTTTATCACCTTAAGAACTTCATCCTAAAGTGACAAATGATGTGAAGATGTTTTTTAGACTTTTATGGTCGTTGTAAAGGTTTTTTTAATGTACCGGTTATATCAATTACATAGAATTCTGTGGGCATTATCATATATTTCTTGCCTGTTTGATAATTATCAACGACTTGAATGGAACTAAAATGATAATGAATGCACTGAGAGGAGTATAAAACGACTCTAATAGTTCGTTTTTTATATTCTATTCAACTGGGTGTGGTATTAATTGAATATGAAACAAAAAAAAAAGGTAATGAAGAAATATTTCCTGTATATAATATATGACCAATTTGGCAGGTGTTATGTGTCACTTCGACAAATTCAATACGTTAAATATCATTTGGATATGTTTATATCAAAATTTTACAAATACAATGTTTTGTTTTTTAGCATTCAGAGGTTTTGTTGGTATTTTGACAACTGAGCATGTTTGACAGGTTATATTGACATTTAGAAAGCTTTGACAGTTTTTGATGACACTTGGACGGAATGTCATTACATTTTAAAAGTTTAATACATTTTTATGACATCTTTTAAACCGATATTAACTACAGTTTGACAATTGTGACATTTTAAAGATTTTAATGACAGTTTGATAAATTTGACACATCCGTATACCAATTTACATGAAACTTATACAAATTGGACATATTTGACAGATCAAACTTAGTAGTTTTGACAGGATCTAATGACATTTAGAAAGATTTGACAGTTTTGATGACACATGTCATTACATTTTAAAAGTTTAATACATTTTTATGACATCTTGATATAACTTTTTAACCGATATTAATTACAGTTTGACAATTGTGACATTTTAAAGATTTTAATGACAGTTTGATAAACTTGACACATCCGTATACCAATTTACTTGAAACTTATACAAATTGGACATATTTGACAGATCAAACTTAGTAGTTTTGACAGGATCTAATGACATTTAGAAAGATTTGACAGTTTTGATGACACATATGTCATTACATTTTAAAAGTTTAATACATTTTTATGACATCTTGATATAACTTTTTAACCGATATTGACTACAGTTTGACATTTATGACATATTTTCAAATCTCATCGATAGATTTGATAGGTTGTAATGACATTTTAAAGATTTTAATGACAGTTTGACAGACTTGACATATCCCTATACCAATTTACGTAAAACTTTTACAAATTTACATATTTTTTGGATCAACTTAGCATGCTTGACAGGTTCTATTGACATTTAGAAAGATTTGACAGTTTTTGATGACAAGTTGACGGAATGTCATTATATTTTAAAAGTTTGATACATTTTTATGGCATCTTGATATAACATTTAAACCGATACAGATTTGATAAGTTTTAATGACATTTTAAAGATTTTAATGACAGTTTGACAGAGTTGACATATCCCTATACCAATTTACATGAAACTTATACAAATTGGACATATTTGACAGATCAAACTTAGTAGTTTTGACAGGATCTAATGACATTTAGAAAGATTTGACAGTTTTGACGACACATGTCATTACATTTTAAAAGTTTAATACATTTTTATGACATCTTGATATAACTTTTAAACCGATATTAATTACAGTTTGACAATTGTGACATATTTCTATATCACTTCAACAGATTTGATAGGTTTTAATGACATTTTGAAGATTTTAATGACAGTTTGACAGAGTTGACATATCCCTATACCAATTTACGTAAAACTTTTACAAATTTACATATTTTTCGGATCAACTTTACCATGTTTGACAGGTTCTATTCACATTTAGAAAGCTTTGACAGTTTTTGATGACAAGTTGACGGAATGTCATTATATTTTAAAAGTTTAATACATTTTTATGACATCTTGATATAACTTTTAAACCGATATTAATTATAGTTTGACAATTGTGACATTTTAAAGATTTTAATGACAGTTTGATAAACTTGACACATCCGTATACCAAGTTACATGAAACTTATACAAATTGGACATATTTGACAGATCAAACTTATTAGTTTTGACAGGATCTAATGACATTTAGAAAGCTTTGACAATTATGATGACATATGTCATTACATATTGAAAGTTTAATACATTTTAATGGCATCTTGACATAATTTTTAAACCAGTATTGACTACAGTTTGACAACTGTGACATATTTTCAAATCTCCTCGATAGATTTGATAGGTTGTAATGACATTTTAAAGATTTTAATGACAGTTTGACAGACTTGACATATTCCTATACCAATTTACGTAAAACTTTTACAAATTTACATATTTTTTGGATCAACTTAGCATGTTTGACAGGTTCTATTGACATTTAGAAAGCTTTGACAGTTTTTGATGACACTTGGACGGAATGTCATTACATTTTAAAAGTTTAATACATTTTTATAACATCTTGATATAACTTTTTAACCGATATTAATTACAGTTTGACAATTGTGACATTTTAAAGATTTTAATGACAGTTTGATAAACTTGACACATCCGTATACCAATTTACATGAAACTTATACAAATTGGACATATTTGACAGATCAAACTTATTAGTTTTGACAGGATCTAATGACATTTAGAAAGCTTTGACAGTTATGATGACACATGTCATTACATTTTTAAAAGTTTAATACATTTTTATGACATATTGATATAACTTTTAAACCGATATTGACTACAGTTTGACAATTGTGACATATTTTCAAATCTCCTCGATAGATTTGATAGGTTGTAATGACATTTTAAAGATTTTAATGACAGTTTGACAGACTTGACATATCCCTATACCAATTTACGTAAAACTTTTACAAATTTACATATTTTTTGGATCAACTTAGCATGCTTGACAGGTTCTATTGACATTTAGAAAGCTTTGACAGTTTTTGATGACACTTGGACGGAATGTCATTACATTTTAAAAGTTTAATACATTTTTATGACATCTTGATATAACATTTAAACCGATACAGATTTGATAGGTTTTAATGACATTTTGAAGATTTTAATGACAGTTTGACAGAGTTGACATATCCCTATACCAATTTACGTAAAACTTTTACAAATTTACATATTTTTCGGATCAACTTTACCATGTTTGACAGGTTCTATTGACATTTAGAAAGCTTTGACAGTTTTTGATGACAAGTTGACGGAATGTCATTATATTTTAAAAGTTTGATACATTTTTATGGCATCTTGATATAACTTTTAAACCGATATTGACAATTATGACATACTTACCTATTATTTATTGTACAACTCAATAAAATGGTTAGAAATAAAACTCATTACATAAATATGTGTTAATTTAGGTATGATGTTGTCATTTATACAATTTATAGTTTGACATTTTAGTGTGAAAAGTGACAAAATTGACATGTGACGTTATATTGACAGTTTAGTGACAAAAATAGTCATTACTTTGTTTACTGACAAGATTGACAAGTTATAGTTTGTTATTTTAGTGTAAAAATGAGAAGATTGACAGTTTAATAACAGTTTACTGTCAAAATAGTAGATAGTTTGTTTATTAACAAGATTGACAGTTTATAGTAATATTTTAGTGTGAAAATTGATAAGATTGACAATTTATAGTTTGACATTTTAGTCAAGATTGACATTTGACGTTATGTTGTTAGTTTAATAATAGATTAGTGTCAAAAATAGTAAATAGTTTGTTTACTGACAAGATTGACATTTTAATGTAAAAAGTGACTAGATTGACATTTGACAGTTTTGATATTTGACCCCAAAATATCACATTGACATACGTTTATGTCTCTTTTTGACATTTGACAATACAAATATAACAATTTTGGCATTTTCACATACTTATAATCAATATTTTATATTTGACATTTGACGATACAAATATGATAAGTTTGACATTTGACACATTGATATGTCACTTTTTGTCATTTAACACTGTAGATATGACAGTTTTGTCATTTTTACATACTTATAGGTATATCAATACTTAATATTTGATAATACAATTTTGACATTTAACGCTACAAATATGATAAGTTTGACAACTGACATAATTAAATGTCATTTTTTGTCAATTGACACTTTCGCCAATTTTCACATACACATATTTTCACATATATATATCAATATTTCATATTTGACAGCACAATTTTTAGATTTGACATGCTTATATGTCACTTTGTCACTGAAAATATAACAGTTTAAAGATTTTATTTACTGTTTAATAACATTGATAAATTTACTTTAAAAAATCACTTCCTTTAAGTACTTCTATGAATAAAACTTAGAATTCATCGGCAATCTGTTGACAAGAATCAATCGCTATGAATTTATTTATGTTAAAATGAATAGATAAATGCATTCGTAGAAGTTGTATATATAAATGGAAGCTTTGTAGATAGACGGAGGAAAAAACATTTAGTTTATATATATGTATTTGTATATTTAATCTGATTTATGTATTAACAATTGTTGACTTATTTTATTGAATGTTTCAATGAAAATGTTTATAAAATATTGATATACTAATGATCTATTCACACTTAACTGTGGGAAAGAGGAAATTATCTTGTAGGTCGATTTTATATTCACCTCCCAAGTAGATTTAGATTAAAAAAATAGTTTTTACATTGTAAATCTTGATGTTATTAGTTTTTTATATGTTAAACGTCAAAATTCTCAAATGACATTAACAAATGACAAGTGACAATTAAAAATGACAAATGTTATTGAAAAATAACAGTGAATACGTCAAAAATCTCAAAGCGAAATGGCAAATTAAAAATAGCAAATGACATTGAAAAATGACAAGTGACAAATGACTAGTGACAATGAAAAATTACAAATGACCATTAAAAAATGACAAGTGACAATTAAAAATGACAATTGACAATTAAAAATGACAAGTGACAATTAAAAATGGTAAATGTCAATAAAGACTGTCAAATTATGATGTCATTTTCTAATAAAATATTTTTCTTTTGTTACAGGAACGTTAGATCAAGTAAAAACATATTATAATATTAAAAACGATGAGGGTGGTTTACTTCAAACAGCTTTCGTACTTAGTTACATGATATTTGCTCCAATTTTTGGTTACCTTGGTGATAGATATAGTCGAAGATGGATTATGGCATCCGGAGTATTTTTTTGGAGTCTTACAACACTTGCCGGATCATTTATGACAGTAAGTAACAGTTTTTATTGAAACGTCAAGTTTCTGATAGGGACTGATTTACGATTGACAGTGACAGTTGGGCCAAAATGACGTATGGTAATATTAAGGCACTAATGACACTTGTCAAGTTAGGTGTATTTATTGACCATTTTGACACATCTGTCACTGAAATGACATATTAAATGTAAATAAGATATTGACAATTGACAGTAAGCGATAGTTAAGTCAAAATGGCGGATGATAATCTTATTGTCTTCAGTGCTTTTACCAATATTTATCTGTCTCCAAAAGTGAAATTTGAATGATTGATGTTTATCTTTTAAAGCATCTAAGAACATCAAAAGATAGTGATGAAAACGGGAATTCGTTAAATTAAGTTGTAATTTTGACACATCTGTCACTGAATTGACATATTAGGGATAAATAAGATATTGACAGTTGACAGTAAGTGATAGCAGAGTCAAAATGGCGGATGATAATTCTATTGCCTTCAGTGCCTTTACCAATATCTATCTTTCTATAGAATAGAAATTTTGTGTATGCTGTCTATCTATTGAAGCATCTAAGGAACTTCAAAAGATACCAAGGAAATCAAGAATTCGTTAAATTAGGTGTAGTTATGGGCCATTTTGACACACATGTCACTGAATTGACATATTAGACGTAAATAAGATATTGACAGTAAGTGATAGTTAAGTCAAAATGGCGGATGATAATCCTATTATCTTCAGTGTTTTTACCAATATCTATCTGTCTCCAAAAGTGAAATTTTAATAATTGATGTCTATCTATTGAAGCATCTAAGCACATCAAAAGATACTGATGAACACGGAAATTCGTTACATTAAGTTCTAATTTTGACACATATGTCACTGAATTGACATATCAAGGATAAATAAGATATTGACAGTTGACAGTAAGCGATAGCAGATTCAAAATGGCGGATGATAATTCTATTGCCTTTAGTGCCTTTATCTATCGAAGAGAAATTTCATAATTGATGTCTATCTATTGAAACATCTAAACTAGGTACTTTAAAAGATACTGATGAAAACGGGAATTCATTAAATTAAGTTGTAATTATGCACCATTTTGACACACCTGTCACTGAATTGACATATCACAGATAAATATTGACAGTTGACAGTCACTAAATTGACATATCAGATATAAACAAGACATTGACATTTGACACTTCATTATATTTTCACATATGACAGATCGTTAAAACTATTTATTGTTTTCTTTATAGAATATTGGATGGTTTATTTGTTTTCGAGCAATGGTAGGTGTAGGAGAAGCAAGTTATTCAACAATAGCTCCCACAATGATCAGCGATTATTTTGTTGGAGATATTAGATCGAAAATGTTGGCGTTTTTCTATTTTGCTATTCCTGTAGGAAGGTAAGTTCACTTATAATTTAAAATTTAAGAAAAAAGTATCGAAAAATATTTAATTTACTCAAAAGTGTGAGGAAAGGAGAAGTAGGTGGCGCTGACTATCTCGAAATCGAGAAAACGTGTTACAGGAAGTTCCGTTACTAATCAATGCAGAATATTAATTATTCTATCGCTTTACGAGTTTTTGAAAAACATTTTCAAAGACATTGACCATTTAACTAAGAAGAAACAACTACTTCCCGGGCTATAGGCCCCGACAGTTATTGAATTATTGAATTACACTTCAAAGTTAAACGGGTTGATATATCTACAAGATATTTAAACCAACCCTTCTGGTTTGTAGTTGGAAGGGACAACATAACTTGTAGACCGGTTTCGGCGTATTTGCGCCTCATCAGTACAAGGTATATGTTATCCGTCAGCGAGCTTAAGGTAGTACGGTTATGAATGCAATGTTTCAAGAATTTCGCAAAACTCAGAATATAAGCTCGTAAATGTATAATACACATACTGTTAAAATTTGAAGACGATTTACCTCATCAGATATGCGATATTTGCAATTAAAAATGACATTAATTGTACATGTAACATGGGGGATGCGTGGGAAACATCAATTTATTTTAATTTATGAATGAATGACTTTCACCATCTCGATGAAAAACTGATATTTGGTAAAATACTATATTTAGATGATATAAAAAAAAATTAAAAATTATTTACCTCGTAGTTTCGATAAAAAATTAAAATAAACAACTGGTTTCAGCGATAATTTTCTAAGGAGTGGATATAAAGACTAATGAAATGAAAACGATGTGGCAACGTTGTCACAGGACTTTGCGACTTTGACGTTTCTATTACCAATATGGCCGCTGAGAGGCAAATAAAGGTTGTGTTTACTTTGGTTTTGTATTTAAATCCATGTTACTTCGTGTTTAAATTGTCTTTTCCTAACTTTTTGTTGCCGATTGTGTAGTTATAATAGTGTTTGAGTGACTTTATTTATTGTTAAGTTCTAAAGAAATAAACATGAGTGAATATTTTTAGAAGTTGTCATTAAAAGATTCTGATGTTACCTCTAGATATAAACAAAAGATGAGTAAAATAAATAATTTAAATGTAAAATCAAAGGTGTGTAGAGCTCTTACATGAATTAAATAATTTGTATTATTTGTCATTATATTTTATTAATAAAACACATTTTAATAAAGTTTATTTTTATTTCTGTATTTAGTAAAAATCTATTTGTCTTACTAAAGTTAGCAGTTGGAGCAGAAAGAAATAGCGCGAAATTTAAACGAATTTAATATTTTTAAGGATATCACTTCTCAACTTTTTTTTAATAAATCATAACAAATATTGATAATTTTTAAAATGAGAGAATAAATCTTATAGAACAATCTTGTGATTTGTTATTAATTATAACAATAAATACAAAATATATTCAACAATATTATACTAATAAACATTTAAAAACGAAACTTTCACGACAGTAAATTTTTAAATATTGCAATACTTTATGACGAATACGGTCACCCATAACTATTTATTAATTTATTGCAATAAAAATAGCAAGTTTACTTTGCGTCTAAACTTAAAGTAAGTTTTAGTGGTTAGGAGAAATAAGAATAAAAATAACGCGACGTTGCCACATTTCCAAATAGAATTATATTTCACAGTATATGTGTATACGTTTAAGGGATAGAAGTAGAACTCACGTTAACAAATTTAACGTACAGTCATAGTACAAACAAACGTGCTTAACGATAGTGCGATTCCGAAACTTTTTGACTGGACTGTCGCAGAGGAACTACCTTAAAGCATAATCGCTGACTGAAGACTACACTAAAATCACAATCAATATACAGGGTGTCCCAGAATTAACTACAGAAACTTCGTATACGTATTCCTTGATGACAAATAAGTAGGGTCTTTCCTATAAAAAAAATTTTTTTAGAGACTCCTCTCAGAGTTATAACCCTTTAAAGAGGGGTGGTAAAATACGGTTTTAATTTAATATCTTCTGATTGGTCCAAGATAAAAAATTAAAAATTTGGGTGAACATCATTTTTATAAAGACGCATTTCTCCTGCCACTTTTCACCTGCCCTACCCCATTCTAAGGGTGCAAATCAAGGAACCCCTCTTAATATTTTTTTGTAACTTTCTAAGCAATTAATATTTGCAATAACAAAAAATTATTTTAGGAAGTTTTGATTATTTAGAAACTTTTTTGTTCCTTGTCGTTTTTTGAGAAATCGTTTCGGTTTGGAGTAAAAAAATAAAAAGTAGGACCATGTCAATTGAGTATCGTGTATCGCGATCAAGTAGCGCACATTTTACCACCCCTCTTTAAAGGGTTATAACTCTGACAGGAGTCTCTAAAAAAATTTTTTTTATAGGAAAGACCCTACTTATTTGTCATCAAGGAATACGTATACGAAGTTTCCGTAGTTAATTCTGGGACACCCTGTATGTCTTCAGTTTTTGTGGCGTTTTTTTTGTCACAATCCAACCCTAAAAGCTTTATTTTATAGTAAAAGGCATTTTTTAACATTCATTCAAAGAAGAGCTTTTTTTGTCTTTAATGAGATTTTTCTTAGAGATAGATATTTATTTATATTTTTAAAATATACAGATCTTGACTTCAAAAAAAGAAAACGTTGACAATCGTAAAATTTACTACCAAAAAAATAATAATAAAACCAAAACTTCAAACACTGTTTAGTTTCATCTGTTTTTGTTTATTTTTTGGTACTTAACCGATGCCAGAACATATAAAAGAAACCATAAGAAAGCTTTCAGGAAGTTTCTAATAAGAAAATAATTCTTTTTATCTATACCGGTTTAATTTTCTTTATATATATTGTAATATAGCTATGGTAAGCTATAAGTTACTGATTTTTGTTTATTTAATTTTAATTTTGATAAAAAAGTGTGAGGTGTCAAGGGACACCCGGATGGAACGAAGTTCCTTTCGATTAATTAGTGAAGGAATTAGTAATTTGTAAACACAACAGAGTGTTTATACATACATAAGCATTTATTATTGTCTGTATAAAATCTCTACTTACCTAACAGTTCGTTGTTTTTAACAAAAGTGTCCATTTATACAGTACCAGAGCTTTAGATAACACATCTTTTTAGAATTACTTTTTATAATTTAAAAAAGGAATTAACAATTCAATACAAAATTTTAAAATTAAAATATTTGACAGTAACTGACAGTTAAGGTAATTTGACGTAGGTACCTAAATAGTCAAGTTACGAACTATTTTTAAAATGTTTATAAATTTATTAATTTATAAAAACAGGATGAAATAAAATGTAATACTATTATAGTTAATTATTATTTTTTCTACAGTATTTTCTTTTAATTTAAAATAGTGTATTTTTAATTGTAATATATCTATCTATGAGAGAGAGGGAGAGAGAGTTATTTATTTTTTGGTCTGTGAGAGAGAGAAACATGCGTGTGTCGTGTCATAGTGTCGTAACAACTTTTGGTATGAATTTTTTTTGGCTAGCTCCTAGCGTCAGTCGTAACTGTTCGTAACGCGCGAAAGGGAACTTCGTTCCAAAAACTAGTTTTTTTTTACTGCAAATATGTCGCCAAGCTTTATCTATCACACTCTTCTTGACAGTGTTTGTTGAAAAATATAATTGGAATATTACTATTTTAATTATTTTTAAAATTTATCTACGGTATTATTATGTTTATACAACGATAATATAATCTATAAGTAACCCTCTTGTAGAATAAGTGTCTAAGTAAGAAAAACTGTTTGTTTGTATTAAAAGAATTATACCCTATTTCAAAAGAGTGTAGAATAATAAATTACGAAGTGTCATATAATTTGGCTGAATTTGAGTGTCGTCCATGGGCGTAGGCAAATCTTAGGATTATTAAACTTAATAATTAAAATAAATTGTAGTGCTAAATATAAAATAAGCATAGGAAAGAAACAAAACCCTCACTTAAGAATATATAGATATTGAAATGATTGATTGGCGGTACAAAATTTTCTTTTTCATTTCTGTTTTCTTCTTATTCGCATTCTCTGCATGGACCTCTTCATCATCTACCGTTTGTAGACGACAGAATTATAGCAAAAGTTTATAAATGAGTAATTTATTAAGATTAAAAGTAAATAAGATTACACATTAAAACACTTTGAAAATATTTACAATTTATCTAAATAGGTACAACATATCAAAAAATAAAGATCCTTCCAAATAACAATAGAAGACTGGGAAACTATAACCAAAAGAGATCTCTTTGCTGTCTTAATCTGACAGTTGAAATTTAACACTTGAAATTTGACAGTTGACATTTGCCGGTTGACATTTGAGCGTAGACATTTGACAGTAGACATTTAGCATTTAAAAGTTAACATTTGAAAGTTGACATCTGAGAGTTGACATTTTACAGTTGATAGTTGGCATTTGACAGTTGACCTTTGACAGTTATTATAACAGGAATATTAACCAATTAGGAAGACATATGAAGAAACTAAGGATTGGTAGATAAAGCAAATTGTAGATTCTGTGAGATAGAGAATGAAATCTCAATACACATTACGTAATTTTAGAATTATACGAAATAAAAGAGGAAATCTTGCTAATTTGAAATCCAACGATATTCTAATCTAAACTTTCTAAGAAAGATAGAACTAGATGAGCTGCTATAAGTTAGAGGAAATCATAAGAATTATATAACAAGAAAAGGAAGACACAATAGATCTTATAGGTCGATGGTGTATCTGTTAAAACCAGAACTGAAACAATAAAAACGAAAAGAATAATAAGGAAATGAAAATATTAAGAAGTATCAACAATGTAACCCTAACGGCTTTTAACAAGTCAAGTATTCAAAACTTCTCGAGGATTGGAACTTATACAAGCTCCTCTTTAAGGAAAACAAGAAAATCGTTAAGCAAAAACAGAGAACGGTATGGAGAACCTACTGTGAAGAAATCGAGGATTTTCCACAGGCAGCGAGACTCCAAAGAGCCTTACGAAACAGGTAGCCAAACTACCAACCTGGAAGAAAGTTTACATCTCTTGCGAGAGATACACTTTCCCGATTCTGTTGCCGCAGTAAAGGGAGGCAAAGTGGAACGAGAAACATCACATACCCTCGACAGAGGACTGACTGGCACATTGCCAGACTCATTGTTACCGAGGACAAAGTTAAATGGGCAATATCTACCTTCTTCCCCTTCAAATCACCGGGACTGGACGGAGTTTATCCAGCCCTGCTGCAGTGGGGTCTGGAGGAGCTCTTTCCTCACCTAGTGCAAATATTCAGAGCTTTCCTAAGATGGGTTAGAACACATGAGCGATGTTGGAAAGAAAGGTTTCCAAAAGAAAGATGAGCAAAGTGGACAAAAATTGCAAAAACCAAATACACGAAGACCCAAAAGATGACATGAAAGTTGGAGCTCAATATAAGAGAAAGAGTTCCAAAAGAGGCTAAACATATCGGATTAAAACAGGACTAGATCCTATTATAAGAAGAAGAATAATTATAAAAAATGTGTAATAATATAAAAAAAATTGTTTAAATTTTAACTTTTGCTACAATTCGCTAAATAAATAAATAAATCAAATTCGAAATGTAATTTCGAATTTGCTGTATGCAAAAACAAAACTCACCATCCTGCGCCTTCTGAACCTACCTGAAACAAAAAGAAAAGAAATATTTAGCATCTTATTTTTGTTTTATAAATTCAATTTAACAATTGATTAATGTTTATAAATTACCTATTTTCTCCTTTCCTAATGCTGGCTCCTCCATTTCCATAATTCCTAGTTTTCTCCATCATTTCTAGTTTTCTCCATAGTTTCCATTCGCGTACACTTTTACCGAATTTTCGCGATAACGTTCACTCCCGTTTCGAACGAATTTCCTTCTAGAATAATTTCCCAAATTTCCCCTACACCAAAGTTATACGATTTAATAAAATCATAAACTTTTAGCGTAACCTACAGCCTTGTCCAGATATACTTAATAAATAAATAAATCCAATTTGATTATTGGATTCATATAAATATCAAATATACCTGTCTTTATTGTATCATCAGGAAATTGGTATAATTATCCCCACGATTTCCTGGATTAGAAAAATTACAAAATTATAATTAAAATTTTAAACAATTTTAATTATAAAAGTGGAATTTTCCTAAAAGGCAGTTGACAGGATTTCAACGCCTGGAGAACGACGGTTTTTACTTCGCCCGATTGCAAAGTTGTATTTGCAATATTTCCCGAAAATCGCACGGATTAACTTTTTACGATAAATTCGATTTATTAAGCGCACCGAATTTACTTTTCCGTGTTTTTTAGATACACTTTTACCGGTTACAAGTCGTATTGTAACTTTATTTACGACACTCGTATTAAAAAACACTTTCCACTTATCGTACCTATCTGAAAATAAAATTTAATTTTAATGTAACAAATATAAATATATATAAAAACAAATTAAAATATTTACCAAAAAAACACTAACTTGCAACTATAATATGTTAAAAATGTATCATCTTGTTCATATTTCGTACTAAAATACGGTTTGGCTAGGAATTTTATCAGAAAATAGTTCCGAACTATTCCATTCCTGTTTACTCTCCCTACAATTTTTTTTATCCATCCAACTAACCACGATTGTTTTTTTACCTTGTTGCACTGATAAACAAGATCCAACTCGACTAATCTAAATACTTCAACTGAATATTATTTGCACTGAGTTTCTGAGTTAAATAAAGATAGAAATAGGTTTTATATTAAAAAAACAATAAAGTTTGTTTGAAAGATGAAAAAAACACAAAAAGGGATGAATTCTTAATAGATTTTAAAGTAAATTAATTTAAATTTATATAAACGTTTGACAGCTAGCTTTCGGAGACACTCGGTAACTGTCGTGATATTTCGATTTCTTAATGCACTTAAAAATTTGTCTTCGTATAGAATAGAACATTATAAAATTATCAATAAAACATTTGTAAAACTAAAAAACAACTGAGTAATATTTAATTTTTGGAAATATCAATAAATCTTACTTACATTTCATACCATCAAATCACAAAAACTTAATTTTCTATACCATGATCACTATACAGTATTTAACATCACTACAACACTAATTAGATAAAAAAAAACGAAAACCGAATTGTTTAAATGATAACAAACACTCTTACTAATCATAATTTAACTAATTTACGATTGAAAATAGTTTTTTTTTACACAAAAATGCAAAATTACGACAATAAGAAACGCTTACAAAATTCAACAAAATGACAGATACGAATATAATTTTCTGATTGGTTACAAATCTTTCAAACAAACTGGCCTGTTTCTTTAAGGTTGTTCGTTAAATTTATAATAACCATTGTAAAATATATTTAAATATTAGTAAAATAAGTTAGAAAAAAGGGATGAATTCTTGAAGTAAATTACTTTATTGATACAAATTTATATCACCTAGCTTTCGGACACACTCGGTAACTCTCGTTGTATTTCGATTTCTTAATAATCACTTTAAAATAAGAAATATAGAGAATTATGGCACACTTCAAATATACTGACCGGCATTATTACTGCTAAGCCGTATTTAATTACGGACTGACTTTATTTTGTCAGTGTAAAACAGTATTCCGGCACGTATCGTTTGGGATTTATTTACGTCAAGCCTTATTTTTGTTTTCATTTCGGACACCTAACCTCTAAAACGCTTTATAGTCGTTTTTCTGAGTGAAATTTTGGAAGCTGCAATTTTGGGGAATGCAAATGATGATGAGATAGAATATCTTATATTAGATAACATTCTCATTAATAGGGACAATTTGCAAAATGTGAATAATGGAGGAAATCATTTTTCGGCTGCGGGATCTCTAAACGGATTCTCCGATAGAACTTCTCTCAACAGCGTTAAATCGTCATTATACGTAAAACGTAGCCTTTTGGACTTATTTAATTGGGCCATATTCACTTTCACCGTCTATCACAAAATTTAGCCAAACCAAATCTTTTTTCAAATTTAAATTAAAACCATGGAGACTAGACAAGGAGTACGCACTCGACCGGGGGAATTGCCAAAATCTGTCCACGGTATCGTACATATTAGGTTTACTTTTTTCACCACTAGCGTCGCTAGTGTTCCTTTTGTACCGGTATGAATATAGACAATTAAATAATCGTGAATTATTAAATTGGTTTTTATTATTTATATCTGAATGATCGAAATATTTTTTTCATTGTGTAAATAAATGAATAATGAAATAATTAAAAATTATTTATTTGATTTCAAACTACGTCCTCATTCGTCGTCATCTTGGTACAAATGGAACACCAGCGCCCTCTTATTTTAGTAGCCCTATTTGCATACGTTCGTACTCCTTGTCTAGTCTCCATGATTAAAACGTTCAAAACACAACAGTCAAAATTAGAGGTTATAGAAAACATGAAACGTAAAACAAAATTTTGTCCTATGATATAAAGGCATGGTTGTACCAGGAATAATCTAGCCACAAATAGTGGCAGGCAGTAACTTTAATAATTCCAGGCGTTATTTTTGTTTCACTGCGCATGCTTAGATGTCAAATACGGCCAGGATTTATTAGTGCCTGACGCAGAGATAATAGAACAGATTTGTTGATGCCTAATATAAAGTTGGCAACAAGTTCCGACATCAGCGCGCCATTGTCCTATGGTAGAAGCTCATCAATTTAAAAATGGGCGGGATATACCAGCACATCTATAAACTACTAGCTTTTGCCCGCGACTTCGTCTGCGTGTAATTCGAATAAAAGCAAGGTCTTTATGTATCAATAACTGGTGCCCGCGACTTCGTGTGCGCAGTATTAGTATTTCGAGTAGCTTATATTAGCGTGAAAAGAACTAACATTATGACATTAAAATTATAACATACATAATTTTTGGGTCGTATTTGAAAAATATAACAGTCTGACAATATTGAGATGTTACATTCGCACTGTAATAACGTAACAATATTGTCAACATAAGAAATACAGTAATTTTTTCAGACTTAAATGACATTTATCGTTATATTTTGGACAATTCACACAATATCTTTATAAATTATAGCCTATATGTTATTCTGATCTATAAGCTACATTACTGTAAAGTTTCATTAAAATCCGTTTAGTAGTTTTTGCGTGAAAGAGGAACAAACATCCATACATCCATCCAAACAAACTTTCGCCTATATAATATTAGTAGGATAGGATAGGATAGGATAGGATTATATATTGGAATACATACGCTTATATTTTAAAATCTTATATTCTTACTGTGAATATATAAATTTTAAAATATAAGCTAGGTATATATTTTCATACTAGTAGAAATAAAATCAAAATAAAACAAGGATTAATAATAATAGTTTTTATTTGAACACAGAAAATATTTAATCATAAGAAAAAATAAATACAATAATGAAAACAATTTTTATTTATAAAAAAAAAATATTTTAAAAAGAACATTATTAAATCAAACATAAAAACAAATTTTAATAAATACAATTTGTATTTGAACACAAAATCACATTTAATCATAAGAAAAAATAAATACAATAATCAAACCAAATTTTATTTAAAAAAAACAGGTATTTTAAAAAGAGAACAGTTTATTTAAAATAAAAAATATTCGGTAAAGCAATATTTATTAAAAAAATAAAAATACTTTCTACTCAGAATAACAGAAGCGCATCTTTTAAAATATCTGTTTATCTATAAACTCAAATATATATACATTTTGAAACTTAAATTTAATAATAAACAACATAGTTATAACTTAAATACTAATATCACAAAAAAGGTAGATTTTATACTATTATCACACAAACAGGTAAAAGTAAAATTATTGCCGCAAAAATATTAAAAGTGACCAAAATAATAAATGATAGATAAATTACAAATTGTAAGGTACAAAAAAGTTTAAAATTTGCTTATAGTTACAAATATATTATGTACATATTACACTAATGTCACAGAAATGCACGATAATCATTACTTTTATAACAAGTTAAATTTTATATTAATTTAACGAAATAAGAATTAAAATTTACATTACACATTGCACAAATTACATATTTAATAAACACATGAAGCTCCTTATTACGAAAATGTTTATCATAAACAGGATTGAAATACCCACTTTTACAATCTACAACACAACATTTATATCTAAAATAACCTGGTAGTGACATGTTTAAAACTATTCACTATACTTTTGCACCCTTTTTACGCTAAAACTACCTTCAATTTATATTAAACTAAAACCACTTTCACTTCCCTGTCACTATGCCGCCATTACTGTTTTTTCGCGCTACCAGCTGATCAGATTTTGCTGGTTTAGTTCCCATTTTCACCACTACAGAATGCGATTGCGCCTTATGGGTTGCGCACAAACACGTTGGCGCCTTTGGGCTATGTTTCAAAAAGTCTCTTAATTTGTCTATGGCCTGTCGTTATGAATTTGCCATAATTCTCTAAATAACTAATAAGTCTTTGTATAGAATAGAATATTATAAAAAAAAGGGTGAGGTGTCAAGGGACACCCGGATGGAACGAAGTTCCTTTCGATTAATTAGTGTATAAAATCTGTACTTACCTAACAGTTCGTTTCTTTTAACAAAAGTGTCCATTTATACAATACCAGAGCTTTAGATAAAACATCTTTTTAGAATTACTTTTTATAATTTAAAACAGGAATTAACAATTCAATACAAAATTTCAAAATTAAAATATTTGACAGTAACTGACAGTTAAGGTAATTTGACGTAGGTACCTAAATAGTCAAGTTACGAACTATTTTTAAAATGTTTATGAATTCATTAATTTATAAAAACAGGATGAAATAAAATGTAATACTATTATAGTTAATTATTATTTTTTCTACAGTATTTTCTTTTAATTTAAAATAGTGTCTTTTTAATTGTAATATATCTATCTATGAGAGAGAGGGAGAGAGAGTTAATTATTTTTTGGTCTGTGAGAGAGAGAAACATGCGCGTGTCGTGTCATAGTGTCGTGACAACTTTTGGTATGAATTTTTTTTGGCTAGGTCCTAGCGTCAGTCGTAACTGTTCGTAACGCGCGAAAGGGAACTTCGTTCCAAAAATATTTTAATTAGTTATAAATGAGATTTTATATAAATATTAATAATTTTACTATAGCCTGGCAAAATGTCTCAGGGTAGAGTTCAAATTTGGAAAATTACTATTATTTATTTTTCAATTTTAATTTTGTTTTAAATTTAATTATTCCAATTTAATTTGTATTTTTCTTGGACGCCCATGGTAATAGTTTCTGCGCGGTAGTGACTTTAAAATTATAACCTCTAAATTCAAGTATAAAAACAGTTTTTTTTTTATTATTACGTAATTTAATTTACAATCTGCTTCATGAAAGCTATAAGTAAATAGTTTGGGTGGTTAACACATGAGGAACAAGTTGTCCTGTGACAACCCTCCTTTTATACTTTTGAGGTTTTGGTTAATTTATTAAGTCTGTTGGCCACAGTTTATTTAGTCGTCGTGTGAATCCGGGAGGGGCGTTCAGTAGTTTTGCTTCGTCGTTTGGGTGATTCCATAATCCATCAAGGTAATTTCTTGTCATTCTTCGGATTTCTTCCTCTACCAGAGGTATAGCTGAGTCTTCGTGTAAGGTTTTGTTACTTACAAACCAGGGCGCATTGAACACCATTCTTAATATTTTTGATTGGACTCTTTGTATTATCTTGACGTTTGATGGCTTTGAGCTTAGTCGAGCAGCTGCATGTGAGGCCTCCGTCGCCGTATCGAACTCCAAGGCAATGGTCAAGGCGTTTACAAGAGATCTCGGCCTCGCCAACCGTAAAGCCCCTTTGCAACTCGGCGTCTCGAAGACCATCGGTAAAGGTTTGGATCGCCAGGCACTCCAGAAAATCTTCCGCTGCATTTGGATACGCAAACCGTACCATTTTTTCCACTTCTGCCTTGAACTCCTGGATAGTTTCTCCATTTTTCTGCTTCCGGCTTTTCAACTGCACTCGGTATACCGGTTCTAGATGACTTTGACCATAACGCATCTCTAGACGATTCACCAATAGCTCAAAATTGTCAACCTCATCCGGTGTCAATACATGCAGGACGTCTAAAGCCTCACCTCGCAGAGCCATGGTTAGGAACAATGCCTTCTCCTGGGGTGACCATCCATTCGCTCTGGCCACTACGTCAAATTGTTTTAGGTAATTTGACCAGGAAGTCATCCCGTCGAAGGTCGGGGGTTTTATCGTCATTCGTACCTTGGCCGCCTCTTCGTTTCCTCGTTGTTCGACGTCTATGTGGCCGGTTTATCTCCTTTCTGCATTTCCGTCGCCGTGGTGGATGATTTGGTTTCGGCGACAAGCTTCCAGTTCTCGTTGAAGCTTCCTTATTTCGGACTGCATTTGCTGGTTAATCTGGTTTTGCTCGTCTTGCATGTTGGTCACTTGCTGATTCATGTTGTCCACTTGCTGAATCAAGTTGTCCACTTGCTGATTCAAGTTGGCAACTTGCTGATTTTGCTCGTCACGAAGATGTGATATTTGCTGGGAGAAGGAACTGGATAACTCTTCTGGTAGGGTAGACATCCGTTGTGATAGCTGGGACACCTCTTCGCGCTGGCTTCTTATCTGACTGGATAGCTCCTCTTGTTGGTTCGTCATTCGCTGTGATAGCTCCTCTTGTTGGCTCTTCATCTGACTGGATAGCTGCTCTTGCTGCCGGGAAAGTTGTTGAGTTTGCTCTTCTTGTTCGCTCGTCATTCGTTGCGCCAACTGGGACATATCTTCGCGCTGGCTTCTCATCTGACTGGATAGCTCCTCTTGCTGGCTCGTCATTCGTTGCGATAGCTGGGTCATATCTTCGCGCTGGCTGATTATCTGACTGGACAACTGGGCCAGTTGTTGGGCTAGTTGAGAATTCGCTTTTTGATTTGGGTCTTCAAACTCCACAGCGTCAGGGTCTAAATTATTAGCTAGGTAGTATTCACGGAGCCTACTCAACAATACGGAGTTGGTCCCAGTAGTTTCCAACTCCAATTCTTCGAGCTCTTTTCTGAGCTCAGCTACCAATAGTTCATTTATTTTTTTTCCAGGCATTCTTGTATCTTCACCCCACACCTGACACCAATTTGAAACACTTATGGGGGCTTTTTACACAATTTTATTTACAAAATTGTTAAGATACACTGAACTCTGCTGGATAACGTCTAACTACTTGACAATACAATGAACTCTTGTGAATACTTGAACCTGAACTGACGTTAACTGCCCATGCATCCCCTTATATACAACTTTATTTAATCTAGTTAGTGTGTTTAGAAGTCTAGAATTTTCTAGAAACATTATTTAAAATGGTCAGTTGATTTTTAGAAACTTCTAAAAATCAACTGTCAACAACAATCTTTCAAATTAAGGTCCCTTCCTTTACGGTTATCCCGTTACAATATCTTATTGGAACGAAGTTCCTTTTCGCGCGTTACGACTGGGACTAGCCGGAAAAAATTCAGATCAAAAGTTGTCACGACACGACCGACACTACACACGCATGTTTCTCTGTCTGTCTGTCTCTCTCTCTCATAGATAGATATACCTATCTTTATTTAAATAGGAAACCCTAAAATACTGTAGAGAAAAAATAAGTACCTATAATAGTATTACATTTTATTTCATCCTGTTTTTATAAATTAATAAATTCATAAACATTTTAAAAATAGTTCGTAACTTGACTATTTACTACCTTCGTCAAATTACCTTAACTGTCAGTTACTGTCAAATATTTTAAAATTTTGTATGAAATTATTAATTCCTGTTTTAAATTAAATTGAAATAAAAAGTAATTCTAGGTATATGTATGTCATCTAAATCTCTGGTATTGTATGAATAAACACTTTTGTTAAAAGAAACGAACTGTTGAAAATATTCAGGTTATAATGAATTTACTATTTTCTATTTTGCTTTGAACAGTGTAGTGTCGCGACTTTGTTAAGTTTATACAGGTTTTCTGTAGATAATAAATAATAAAATAATAGAAAATAATAACAATGAATCCTGACAGTGTTTCTGCACAAGTTCCGGATATTGCTGATGGAGTAGAGATATTATACAGACAATAATAAATGCTTATGTATGCATAAACACTCTGTTGAGTTTACAAATTACAATTCCTTCACTAATTAATCGAAAGGAACTTCGTTCCATCCGGGTATCCCTTGACACCTCTCACTTTTTTTGTTAAAAGTTTTACAGAAATAATCCAATTCGTGTGAACTCTGAAAACATGCAAAAACGACCCAAACGAGCGATTTATGATTCTGAGCTTGTTGATTTTTATAAAAATATTGATTGATTTTTTGGTATATTTTTACATTTTTTTTTAGTGGTTTGGGTTACATAGTCGGATCAGAAATGTCTCGATTGTTTGGAGAGTGGCAATGGGCACTTAGAGTAACACCATTTTTAGGTATAATTGCCGTTCTTCTAATTATATTTGTTCTTGATGATCCCGAAAGAGGGCAGAGTGAAGGAGGTGGACATATGGAACCTACATCTTGGTTGGAAGATATCAGAGATATTGTACGCAAGTATGTTCATGTTTATATTCATTTATGATTAATTTAATCAATAATCTTGATGTTACAAGTTTTTTAAATGTCAAACGTCAAAAATCTCAAATGACAATATGTTAAACGTCAAAAATGAAAGAAAATGCCAATAACAATGGAATATGTTATTAGATTTTTATATGTCAAACGTCAGAAATGACAAACGACAGTGAAAATTTTCAATAGAGTATGTTAAACGTCAAAAATGACAGTGAAAAAATTTCAAATGACAATGATAGATTTTTATATCTTAAACGACAGAAATGACATTTGACAAATAGCAATAAAAAATGTCAAATGTCAATAGAATTTTTTGAACTAATTTTATTTAATCTTCTATTTTAGTCGCAGTTTTATGTTATCAACTGCTGGTTTTACTTGCGTTGCATTCGTAGCAGGAGCATTGGCTTGGTGGGGACCATTGTTTATAGAAAAAGGACTTAAATTACAAAACGGTGGAAATGTGGACAGTGATAGGTAAGTATTTTAAACTCCTCCAGATACCCAATATTCCGTTCTTTGCTGTACCTATTCCCTTTGATCAAAACTTTTCTTCCTGTCATTATTCTAGTTTACATATTAACTAAATTGAATTAGTCCTTTGGTACTAATAATGTTTCATAAAGTTACAATTGACATAGGTACATTAAGACTTATTTAATTTGTATACTACCATGAAAAGAACAGCAGAGGAAAGCAGGTGGGATTGGCATTAGTTTGATTTTTTAACACCACTCCTAGTGGCGCTGTATTTTTGATTCATTTTATTAAAGCTAAAGTCCAGAAGAGGTATTGTAATAGAAAAATGTGTAATGAGGCCTCTCTATCTTTCGTTGGACAGCAGAAATTATTGAAATCTTCACTTCCATTAAATCCCACACGTTTTTCTCAATTGATCCATCGTGTTCTCGTTATCTATGATAGCTAACTCTCTATTGGTTTCATTTTTTAGCACTGCTCCTAGTGGCGCTGTTTTTTTTTTACATTTTATGGAGTCTGTCTCGTTTTTAATCATTGCTTAGGTGGTATTAATTTGATTTTTTAGCACCACTCCTAGTGGCGCTGTTTTTTTATACAATTTATTAAATCTGTATAGAAAAATGTGTAACGAGGCTTCTCTATTTCTCGTTGGACACTAGTAATCATTGAAATCTTCGCTTCCATCCAATTCCACACGTCTTTCTCAATTTATCCATCTTGTTCTCGTTATCTATGATAGCTACTCTCTATTGGTTTCATTTTTTAGCACTGCTCCTAGTGGCTCTGTTTTTTTTTTACATTTTATGCTAGTCTGTCTCGTTTTTACTCTTTGTGTAGTTGGTATTAGTTTGATTTTTTAGCACCGATCCTAGTGGCGCTGTATTTTTGATACTATTTATTAAAATTGTAGAGAAAAATGTGTAACTAGGCCTCTCTATCTCTCGTTGGACACCAGAAATCATTGAAATCTTCGCTTCCATAAAATTCCACACGTTTTTCTCAATTTATCTATGTTGTTCTTGAACTACTCTCTTTTGGTTTCATTTTTTAGCACTGCTCCTAGTGGCTCTGTTTTTTTTTACGTTTTATGCAGTGTGTTTTGTTTTTAATATTAGTTTGATTTTTTAGCACCGTTCCTAGTGGCGCTGTATTTTTGATACATTTTATCAAAGCTAAAGCTCGGAAGAGATATTGCGACAGTAAAATGAGTAACGAGTAATCTTCTAACGTGTTTTAGACCACATTTAATACAGCTAATGTCCCACCAGACTTCTTTATAGCCACAATAATACCAGACTAGTCGTTTCCAATTACTTACGTTTATGATAAACTGTGTTATAAATGACAAAAAGTAAACGAGTTAAAGTAACGAATGACAAGTGACAGTTAAAATGACAGTCGACAAACTTAAAATGACAGCTGACAATGTTAAAGTGGTAGTTGACAGAATTAAGGTGATAGTTGAGAAAGTTAGAAGGACACTTAGTATAGTTAGAGTGACAGTTCAAATGACAGTTGACAAAGTTAAAGTAAGAATTGACAGAATTAAAATGACAGTTGACAAAGTTAGAGGAACAGTTAACATAGTTAGAGTGACAGTTCAAATGACAGTTAATAGAATAAATTAAAGTGGCAGTAAAGTTAGTATGACAGTCGATAGAGTTAAATTAATAAATGTCAAACTTAGACTGACAAGTGACACTTAATTTAGTTCGAGTGACAGCAGACAAAGTTAAAGTGACATTTGACAAAGTTGAAATATCAATTAATAGAAATAATATGACAGTTAACAGTTAAACAAGTTAGTGTGACAATTGACAAAGTTCAAGCAAGAAATGTGAAAGCTTGGCTGACGGTCTATTATGGCAACTCTATAAATGTTTACAGTGTACGAACCCTACCTGCTTTCTCCTAAGGGCTACAGTAGACTATAGCAAAATTAAATTTATCGAAATTGATTTAATGTAGTTTTATGTAACTTGTATATATTTTTTTACAATTTTTTTAGTGTTGCTTACACATTTGGTGTAATTTCGATGGCATCTGGTATACTTGGTGTACCAGTTGGAAGTATGATAGCCCAACGGCTACGTCCACGGTACAATCGAATAGATGCAAATATTTGTGCCATTGGACTTCTAATATCAGCGCCTCTAGTGTTCTTTACGTGTATCAGTGCCAGTTTTAGTCCTGGACTTTGTTTCACTCTTGTATTTTTCGCTGAATTTTTTTTGAATCTTACTTGGTCGATTATTGCCGACATTTTGTTGGTAAGAAATAGTTTTTTCTTGTGTAATGAAAATGTTAAAATGAAGGGTATACTTTTAAAATTTTCTATATAACCGTTTTCCGATTTTGACACCAAATTGGTAAGATGGTCTCTGATTAGTTTTCTACTTATTTTTTACTATCTGGATCGTTTTTAAACATATTCCTAATAAATTTCAATTATTCCTTGTTATTAAATGATTTAGCATTAAAGAAATTTGGATTTGAGATAGTTTCTTACTTTATGGATATATTAAATTTTGCCAAAGAAAACACCCTTTACTATAGGTCTCCCAACGAAAGTTTGTGACAGCCACGTGTTAGTCGGCGCAGGTAGGCGGAGTCTTTCTATCAGTGGCGGACGGAAATAAAAATATATTATACATCTTAAATTAATTTTTAATGTATGATGCCAACATAATTAAGAAGAATTTATTTTATATAAATTTGTTACTGCCCACTTTAAACTAAAAAAATACATACATTTAAAAAACAACTCAGAAACTCTCTCAGCATATTCGTAGCTAAATACAGTTTACAAAATCATTCTAGCTACCACACTGACAAGCTTTCAGAACGGTCGTTGTTATCGTAACACTCGTAAAAAAACCACTGCGCATTGAACGAGAGGCCACGTGGCTGTCCCAAACTTTCGTTGGGCGATCTATACTACTAAATCGATCGATCGCATAATAATAAAATTTTCCATATTTTAAAAAGTATACTCCACATTTTAACTCAAAAATCTTAAATATTGTTTCAGTACAGCATTTGTATTTGGTGCCATAACGATGTTAGCAGGCATAATTGGTTTGAGTTTAGGAGCCATCTTGAGTCAAGAATTGAAAAAGAGATTCAAATATATTGACCCGATTATATGCGCGGTTGGACTTATAATATCAGCTCCCTGTTTATTTGCAGTCACTTATGCAGTGACTTACAATATTTATATAATGTATTTTCTATTATTCTTCGGTCAAGTTGCTTTGAATCTCAATTGGGCTATAGTCGGTGATATTCTACTGGTAAGAAAACGTTAAGATATTTACATATCTGTCTATAAAATTTGTAATTATATACAGGATTTATGCAATAGTCGTACATTCTTTATCTATATCATCAAATAACTAACTGAAACTACGAACTTTGTACTGCGTCATCTTACGGTGGCGTCGTAATACGTAATTAAATTAGAAATATATAAGAAATAAACTGCGCCATCTTACGGTGTGTCAAGGGGTAAAATCCGTTCTAAGTATAATTGTGTTAGAAGTAATATAATTGATTTCTTACCTTATAGAGTTCACCTTAACTACGGGTTAAATAGAGTCATTTAATGTTAAGAACAAATTGAATCTCGGTTATCTGTAGGTAAACACCTTCTATTTATTATATTCTGGCCACAATCGTTGCTAATACTACCTTGAATGTCTCTGTCATTCGTAAACAGGTGATTGTCATTTCTGCTTCTGTTCGTATAACTCG
This sequence comes from Altica lythri, assembly GCA_964028335.1. Classification (NCBI taxonomy): domain Eukaryota; kingdom Metazoa; phylum Arthropoda; class Insecta; order Coleoptera; family Chrysomelidae; genus Altica; species Altica lythri. Next base: position 71,618,090 of record OZ034805.1, read on the forward strand.
TCATATTGTTGTCTATAGTCAGGTGTTTCGTTAATGTCATCTAACATATTAAGCTTGGACACAAACGAGAAATTGAGTACCTATTGAGAATTTTGGTGTTACTATGATAAGTAATAAGAGTTGTTGTTGTTAAACGATTACCGTTGTCGTTTGTAAATTGTTGGCTGTCAATTCTTCTGCTATTGGCCTTACAGTAGTAGAGGCCATCTTCGAGTGTGTCATATTTCGTCGAAAGGAAACGAATTTTCTTTTTTTTTGCTATCTGATTTGGACCGAGAAGGTTGTTCGAGAGCAAGTCAGAAGATTTTCGGGTGAAGTTTTAATCACGGACCATCCGTAACAATTAATTTTTGATTTTTGAAACTAAACCGAATCGTTGTTGGAATTAGTTTCTATTGTTATTTTTGGATTCATTGGACAAACCGCGAGTCGGTTTTTTATGAAATCTTCTGTGGTAAGAACACGGTATAGTCAGCGAGTTGTTTGGTTAATTCAATACCATTCAGGCCAGCAAATTGCAGTTTAAATCATCTATCAGTACAGTTAGCAGCATTCAAGCCTTCGTACATTCATATCAGTGAGAGTACCACGACTCTAGAGAAAATTAAACCCTATTACAATAGGGTCCTTGGTACAGGTTTAAGTTCTTGGTACGGGCTTAAGTCCTTGGTACGGGCCTATTTGTTTGGAGCAAGCCTTATTTGTTTTTGGAGCAGGCTTGATTTTTGGTACAGGCTTAGTTAAATTTTGGCCAATTAGTGGTGAAGCATTTGAAGCCAAGGACTGGAAGGAATTGATAGCTGGATTACCAGATAAGCTATAAGCATTGTAACTTAGATTTAAGTCGTGACTATAGATCTTAATTTTAAGTCTTGCGTGTGATCACACTTTTCAGATAATTTTATTTTGTCTTACTCTTTATTTTCATGTTAATATCATTGTCAGGTGCTAGGGTTGACAGTAGTGTAAACTCTATACTTTTTCTATATTAAAGAAGGGTCTAGTTTGAGATTTTCGTTTTATTTAGCTCACTTTATCGTTCTTATTGTGCAATTCAAGTAATATTGATTAATATTCTTAATTTATTTAATCATCTCCAGTGAGAAATGTCAGTGCCTGGAACAACAGGGGTTTCCGATTTTAACCGTTCCAAATCGGTGGCGCGACTCACTATTATTTGTGTACTTACCCTCTACGGCTGAGCTGGGCACTAATTTGCCAGTAGAGAAACCACTTACCGATCTCAACTAGAGTTGAACTTCTATTTGAAGTAATTGATAATTTTTCTAAATTTATTTTTTTTTAATTACCCTAAAAGTACGTGGCAGGTGGCATCTAAAGAATTTATTTGCTATTTTTTTTGCATTTTTTTCCAATTTACTTTAGTTTCTCGCTTCTCTATTTGATCAGTTATCGAAATATAAAGGCCGTTGGAAACTGAACCACATTTACTACTTTACAAGGGTCTACATTTTTAGATAAACAACCATATGAAACTTCGGACTGCGCCATCTTACGGTGGCGTCATAGTACGTAATTAAGTAAAACATATATGAGAAATCCACTGCGCCAACTTACGGTGGCGTCTTAGGACTTTATTTGGTGATTTTTTTTGAGTATTTTCCATTTTACTTTAGTTTCTCGTTTCTCTATTTGATCAAAAATCGGAATACAACGCCATTTGGAAACTGAACCTAAAGAAAGTGAAAATTAGAGTCTTCATAAGGTTAGAATCTTATCCTCATTAAGAGAATCTACAATTCCGATTAATAACCGTAGGGAACTTGTATATAGAAAAAGAATCGTGGACTATTTAGCATAATCCTGTATATTATTGCTTCTGTAGCAGTCAATGATTGTGTGTTGGATGTCCCCTTCGTTCAAAATGCAGATAATACAATATTAAACCCAATTTTGCAAGAAGAAGAAAAATTTATAGTTCGTTTTATTGAATCGAAAAATATTATTAATCCTTAACATGATCTGTCAGTTTTGTCACCATTTTGACCAGATAACTTAGCTAGTACCTTGGCCCATAACCTGTTTTAATTTATCCTAACAAAGAGGAATTTACACCATTTTCGAATATGTGTTGCTTGTAAAATTGTTGCCACATATCTCTTTTTATAACTCATTTTTCTCCTCGTAAATACTATTTCCATATACTGACATCTGTAGAGCAATTCACTAAACACTGATAATAGAACTTCGATAATTGAAAGTTTGATACAACAAACTCAGTCACTTTTGTCGCCATTTATCATAACGTTTAATGTATTAATCACAGGATACCATTCAAAGACCAGATAACTGGGCTCATAACCTGTTTTAATTTAAATCTATTCTAGACCCTAAAAAATAATAGAAATTTTTCTAAATTTGTTTGTTATTATATATGTAATCATGTTAAAGGTTAATAAAGACTCGAAAAGGGGACAATCATGTAAAAACATTGTAGTTATTTATCTGGGTTTCTCTTGGTTTATTGGTACCCCTTTTCCTTTTCTGTTGTAATGATTTAAACATCGTTATCTTTTATTTTTGTTAATATTGTCAATATATTTAAAAATTTTATGTGTCAAACCTTACTACCGATTAGAACCACTAAGACCATCTAAAAATGTATGGGGATCTTGTTAGAACCAAATGAAGGGGAATAAAAGAGAGAAAAATGAACAAATAGATGCCCTTAGTGGTTCTAATCCTAAGTAATGTTTAAAATACATAATGAATTTTAAATTTGTTAACAGTTATAACAAAAATTGTTGAATTATTGTTGTGTATGTTCGAATTATATGTTAAAATCTTGGTGAATGGATATATATTAATATTTCTAACCTAAAATGAGGTAGATTATTTATAAATCAACAAAAATTTTTTCTTTTTATAATTGGCACTACCGGTCTAAATTTTCCCTTTATTTAAAGCTTAATTTTCTTCGCTTATATTTTTGTTGAAATATCTGTTCGCTTATTTAAATATTGAATTCATTGATTGAAGTATAATATCACTGACTATATTACCATTTTTTTTATATTATTCAATCATGTCAAAATAGATGTTTTGCTGAAACTTTATTTGAAAAGAATATGTTTTTTTGTGTGCTGCTTATGTATTTTTTAGCTATTTTTTATGTTGAATCAGCATACTTTATAATGTTTCTATTGTACAAGACCGAGGTTATGTTTTATTTTTGAAGATAATGATTATATATATAATTTTAAAAAACTGGTATAAAACAATGACAGATGTCAAAAAAGACATAAAACAATGACAGATGTCAAAAATGACATGAAACAATGACAGATGTCAATAATGACATCAAACAATGACATTTGTCAAAAATGACATAAAAGAATGACAGATGTCAAAAATGCCGTAAAACAATGACAGTTGTAAAAAATTACATAAAAGAATGACATATGTCAAATATGACATAAAAGAATAACACCATATCAAAAATGACATATAAAATGCTGATGTCAAATTTAACGTATCATAAAAAACATGTCGAAATTGTCATTATAACACAATGACAAATGCAAAATGTTGGTTGATTTGTCAAAATTGACGTATATACAAGAAATGTCAAAATTAGCATATTAAACATTGACAGATATTAAAATTGACAAAAACAATGACATCTGGCAAAAATGACGTTTACAACAATAACACATCTCCAAATTGACATATGTTAAAAATTGATAAAAACAATGAAATTTGGCAAAAACAGTTTATGTCAAAACTGACATATAAACTTTGATTTGTCAAAAAATTGACTTACGAAACAATTATGTATGTCAAAAATGACTTTTAAAACAATGACACTATGTCAAAAATGAAATGTATGACAATTAAAACGCTGGTGTCAAAATTAACGTATAAAACAATGACACATATCAAAATTGTCATATGAAACGTTGATTTGTCAAAAGAGACGTATTTAAGAACACAATTTAAAATTGACATATTAAACATTGTTATTGGCTTATGTCAAAACTGATATAAAGTGTTGATAGATATAGTTGATTCAAATAAAAGTGTCATCAAGTGGGCTGGGTACGTGTGAGATCATCTTTAACTTTATTACTAGATTCAATGGAAACAGAACTTTAGTTAGGGAATTATATGTCATCGCGATGTGTCAAAATGTTTATAGTTATATTGAGCATATGTAGCAATCTGATCACAAGCTGGCTAATATTGCGATTCAAATTTCACTAAACGTGGGTACTGCCACTACAAATTTGAATTTTCCAGAGACTACTTGATGACACTTCTATTTGAATCAACTATAGATATTTTTTGGGTTGGCTGTTAGCCTATATCACTGCGAACAACATAAGTGTTGATTTGTCAAAATTGACGTATAAAAGAGATCAGTATCTATATAAGTAACCACATTGTTCCATTTTTGAGAGAGATAGTCTTAAAGCTGTCATATGGCATCTATCGGAGTTTATTTTGTTTTTAATTAAAAGTTGGAATGCATATTGTTGAGATATTTTCTATATGTTAATACAAAGATCAATATCTTCATAAATAACCAGTTTGTTCCATTTCTGGGATACAACCACTTCTCCGATGACAGGTAACAGCTTTAAAGCTGTCATATGTCATCTACTGATAACAAGTTTTCTATATTTTAATAAAGAGACCACTTTGTTCCATTTCTGAGACAAAACCACATCGCCGATGACAAGTTACATTTGATAGCTTTAAATTTGTCAAATGTCATCTGTCGGAGTTGATCTTGTTTTTAATCAAAAGTGGAGGGTGAGATACTGCTACTCAGGTAAGTAACGGGGAATGTTTTAATGTTGAAAATACTTTCTAGAAATAATATGTTATTATGAAATATATATTATATACAAATTTTTCAAAAATACAACATAACCTCGTGCCAATTATTCAACTTTTTTACCAGAGAATTGCTCAATATATATTATTTGAGTCATTATCTTGATCTATCTAATCTATTCTCTCTTTCTATTGTACTAAAAAAATCTAATTGCACCCACTCAATTTCTACTGAGCACTTCACTGCGCATGATGTGTTAAAATTTTAACATTCTTAAAAAAATTATTTTTCATATCACATGCATTGAAACAGCTAGTTTTGATCTCTGTTTTGGCAGTCGAAATAAGACAATTTCAGACCAATGCAACTGTCAGTCAGAAACTGACAGTTTTTTCTGCCCTAGGGGAGAAACAACGTTATTTCTGCCCGGCACTTTCATTTATTTATTACTTATGTCTTTATTTCAAGTCTGTCAGAATCGCATTTGTAATAAGCAAAAGCGAATAAAATAATAATCGTCTGACAGCTGTCGTCAAATCGTTGTCAAGATATTACCACGCTATTTGTCTGAAATAGTCTTACTTCAACTGGCTACAGAGATCAAAACTCGCTGTTTAAATGCATGTGATATGAAAAATATAGTGTGTGGCACGGGATGAAATAAAGACGATTGTCTTGTTTCACCCAATATACTATTTAAATGTTTATTATAAAATTATTTATGATATTTTAGTATGTTGTTTTGCCTACAAGGCGTTCTACAGCCGAAGGTTTTCAATTATTGGTCTCCCATGCTTTAGGGGATGCAGGAAGTCCTTATTTAGTAGGAGTAGTAAGTATTATTGTATACAGTTGAGTAATAAACTAGCAATTAACAATATTTGTATGGAAAGTACGAGGGTAAAACAGTTACTCCAGTCTTCAATTGACACCTGCAAAATCGCTGCTTTAAAAGCGTCGATGGTTTCTGGAATAGCTGCCCACGTAATTTGGTACAAGACCACTTTCGTGCGTCGATGGTGTAGTTATATATACTTGTTTCGGTAAGGCACTGTAAACATTATGTATTATCATCAACAATTTTCTTTCCAATGTCAACCACAAAACCAGAGATAACAGAATAGATGTGTTGATGCCTAATATAAAGTTGGCAACAAGTTCCGACATCAGCGCACCATGTTTAAAACTATTCACTATACTTTTACACCCTTTTTATGGTTAAACTATCTTAAATTTATATTAAACTAAAACTACTAGCACTTATCCTGTCACTATACTGCTATAACTACTTTTCTGCTTTTCACGCTACCAGCTAATCATATTTTGCTGTTTAGTTCCCATTTTCACCACCACAGAATACGATTGCACGTCTCTTAAATTTGTCTATTGTCTAACACGGGAATTTAGTGATATTGGACAGAAAATGGCTGATGATAATACCTATATCTATAATGCCTTAGTTTCGGTAAGGCACTATAAACATATGTATTATCATCAACCATTTTCTTTTCAATGTGAACCACAAAACCAGAGATAACAGAATAGATGTGTTAATGCCTAATATAAAGTTGGCAACAAATTACGACATCAGCGGGCCATGTTTAAAGCTTTTCATACTTTTACACCCTTTTTGTACTTAAACTACCTTCAAATTATTTAAACTAAAAGTACTAGCACTTACCCTGTCGCTGTACTGCCATAACTACTTTTACGCTACCAGCTGATCATATTTTGCTGTTTAGTTCCCATTTTCACCACTACAGAATACAATTGCACGTCTCTTAAATTTGTCTATGGTCTAATATTGAACAGAAAATGGCTGATAATAACTATATCTATAGTACCTTAGTTTCAGTAAAGCAGTATAAACATATGTATTATCATAAACCATTTTCTTTCCAATGTCAACCATAAAACCAGAGATAACAACAGATGTGTTAATGCATAATATAAAGTTGGCAACAAGTTCCGACATCAGCGCGCCATTTTTAAAACCATTCACTATACTTTTACACCCTTTTTGTGCTTAAACTACCTTAAATTTATATTAAACTAAAACTACTAGAACTAATTCTGTCACTATACTGCCATAACTACTTTTCCGCTTTTCACGCTACGAGCAGATCATATTTTGCTGTTTAGTTCCCATTTTCACCACTACAGAATACGATTGCACGTCTCTTAAATTTGTCTATTGTCTAACACGGGAATTTAGTGATATTGGACAGAAAATGGCTGAGGATAATACCTATATCTATAATGCCTTAGTTTCGGTAAGGCACTATAAACATATGTATTATCATCAACCATTTTCTTTTCAATGTGAACCGCAAAACCAGAGATAACAGAATAGATGTGTTAATGCCTAATATAAAGTTGGCAACAAGTTCCGACATCAGTGGGCCATGTTTAAAGCTTTTCATACTTTTACACCCTTTTTGTACTTAAACTACCTTTAAGCTCACTCAATCGTCTTTTTCAGCGTTCGACTTGGCGCTCTGAGTAACAAAAAGTCACGCCCGCGGCTAACTTCGTGAGATTAATCTCGTGCTCACAGACGCTAAATCCACAGAGGTAGGGCAGCAAAAGCGTGAGCGCTTAATGGTACTGTTTTTCTAAACGAATGATGCATGAGCATAAGCTAACCAAACTTTGTAATCAAAAAACAAATTGTTAATATTAAAAATGGCGAGATTTAAATTCTTTGTTCGTAAAAGCTGGTATAACCTGTTCAACGAAATGTTTAAGCCGTTATAAGCATTCTTTTTATTAAATAAATTTAAATATGTACAACAATATTCCCATTCCATTTCATTATCACTATCTTCTATAATATTGTATTCATCATCACTATCATCAGAATCATTTATAATTTCCAATAAATTATGTATTATCTAAAAAACATTTCCTTTATTCGCCATGCTGATACAAACTAACGCAACACTCACAACGTCCAAAACGAACGATATTTTCTAAACGATTCTAAGCGTTCTTAGGCCAACACGAACAACAATAATTTGTGGTTATAAGCGTGAGTGCTCAAAGCGTGTGAGCGTCCAAGACGAATGCACCCAATTTAAACTAAAAGCACTAGCACTTACACTGTCGCTGTACTGCCATAACTACTTTTACGCTACCAGCTGATCATATTTTGCTGTTTAGTTCCCATTTTCACCACTACAGAATACAATTGCACGTCTCTTAAATTTGTCTATGGCCTAACACGGGAATTTAGAATTTAGTGATATTGGACAGAAAATGGCTGATGATATATCTATAGTGCCGTAGTATCGGTGATCTAGAAAATATTGAGAATAATCATATAGGTACAGTCACCATACTAGAAAAGTATCCAACATTCTCGGCCCATGTGGAATTTGCTCGAATCCTCCAGCAACACACAGTGGCGCACCTATAATATATTATGTAAAAGTGGATCCAACTCTTCTCTTTTACTTAATTTATTCTAATAGTGATATACTTATAAACGATTTTTTCTTTTCAGTTATCCGAAGTATTTCGAACAAGGCTTACTGACACAACAAGTGCAAGTGATGCTGAAATAGATTTTAAATCGTTACAATATGCGTTATTTTCAACTTGTTTTGTAGAAGTATTAGGAGGACTCTTCTTTATAGTAACAGCGTTTTATATAGTTCAAGATAAACGAAAAGTCACAGAAGCAGTACATAGTAAGTTTTATATACAAAAAATAAATAAAATCTATTTGCATTGATATAGAGAGTGTTGCCATTGTTAGAAAATTCCCTATTTATTTAGATTCTAGGGTTGTTTAATTTACGAAGAACTTGGTGTAGTGCAAAAATGGCGTTTCTGCAAGCTGAGTTTCGAATGCTTTTATCGAAGATAAATATACTATTTGATATATTGTAAGGTAGATTATTTCTAATTTAACTTTTTTCTGTTAGTTTTGCTAAAAAAACAAATTTTTAATATTATTCGGATTAATAATATTCTTATTAATTGGGTAATTCTGTTTTTGGCAATACTCTCAAATTTATAAAATTATATTATAAAATTTCGAAAACGAACTTTATAATATAATTATAACCCAAATATACAGATATATACACATTTTTCAATAACTAAATTTCATTTCCCCTTTTTGTTTATGATAGTAGGTTCTTAAATGGTTCATTAATTTTATAATTATACTAGCTGGCCCGGCGAACTTCGTACCGCCTAACAATAAATAATTTTTTTCTCATTTTCTTTTTTACAATTTTTACATTTTTTCTACATTAATTTCCCTGTTTTTTTATCGATAAAATATTAAATATAAACAGTGTCATCTATTGCATACTTGCACGACCTAAAAATATGATTGTAACAGGAAAATTGTATAAAAATCGATAAATAAGCTTAATTAATCGATTATAAACAAAAATTAATCGATATTTTCTTAAAAAATTACGATTTTATTAAATATCTGACAATTCTTCTTCTTTTTCTTAGTGAGCATGACAAATGTCAAAAATTAAAAATCTGTTAATATTTCAAATATCCTTCATTATTTTCGATTAAAAATCGATAAATAAGCTTAATTAATCGGTTTTAAACACAAATTAATCAATATTTTTATCAAAATTGCAATTTTGTTTAATATTTGACAATTCTTCTTCTTTTTCTCAGTGAGCATGACAGATGTCAAAATTTAAAAATCTGTTAATATTTCAAACATCCTTTATTATTTTCGGTTAAAAATCGATAAATAAGCTTTATTAATCGATTATAATGACAAATTAATCGATATTTTCTTGAAAATTTCGATTTTATGCGAATTATATCATAAAATAGATATTCTGTCAAAAGTGGCCTTGAACGTTATAGAAAAAGTTGCTAATTTTTTAAAAAAATCTATTTTTGATAAAAATATGATTAAATTTGAATAGAAAACTGTTAAAATTTGTCAAAAATGCAATTTTTTTCAAAAAATATCAAATGATGTTCGAAATATACGCAGATTTCAAAAATTATACAAATGAGAGATCAATCTGTCAAAAATTATAAATCTTATATTTTAAACATCCTTCAATATTTTCGATAAAAAATCGATAAATACGTTTAATTAATCGATTATAAACACAAATTAATCGATATTTTTATAAAAAATTGCGATTTTATTGAATATTCGTCAATTCTTCTTCTTTTCCTTAGTGAGCATGACAGATGTCAAAAATTAAAAATCCGTTAATACTTCAAACATCCTTCATTATTTTTGATTAAAAATCGATAAATACGCTTAATTAATCTAGATAAAAACTATCTTTTAAGTTAGAACAAACAACACATATCTACAAAATTTCATTGAAATCGGTTCAGTAGTTTAGAAGTCCATCGCGGACAAACAACGTGACACGTAATTTATATATATTAAGATTATTCACATTTAAATTATACTTTTCAGAGAATACGTCAGTGATTAAAATGCAAGAAATTGCTACGAGCCTTGCAGCATCTTCATTATCAATTTCTCAAATGCTTTATAAAATTAAACGGAATAAATTTAATAAATAATTTACCCAGTAAAACTGTGTCAGTATTGTACGTTTAGTTCTTATTAAAAAAAAATGCGTAAGTTTATCTCAATCGCGAATTTAAATTTCAATCAAAATAAATATAACATAGTAAACTATTATTTTTTAGATAACTCTCAACGTATTTTTGAAATTTAGAAATTAAACAAACAAGAAATTATTAAACTGACATTAAGGAGAAATTGAAAAAATGTCACATCCAGTGGGACTGGAACCCACCATCACTGCCTTATACGCAGGCATGCTTTAACCACTTAAGCTATTGGATGATCAAGTGGTTAGGAAGCGAAACGTTATAATGAATTCAAATCCCATCAGATATGACATTCACTCACTTCCTCCTTAAGCACATGTTTGTTTAATTTCTAAATTTCAAAAATACGTTGAGAGTTATCTCAAAAATAATTGTTTACTAAAAATCAATGGTTGCGGTCTCCTAACCGAATAAAAATATAAGACAAGGCACAAATAAAGTGACTTAGAGTTTGAAGTATCAATTGTCGATTTGACAAAAAATCTCTCATTAACGTCATGTAACATGTGCTTAAGGAGGAAGTGAGTGAATGTCATATCTGATGGGATTTGAATTCATTATAACGTTTCGCTTCCTAACCACTTGATCATCCAATAGCTTACATAAGTGGTTAAAGCATGCCTGCGTATAAGGCAGTGATGGTGGGTTCGAGTCCCACTGGATGTGACATTTTTTCAATTTCTCCTTAATGTCAGTTTAATAATTTCTTGTATGTTTAATATCTAAATTTCAAAAATATAACATAGCCTAGCCTAACACTGATTTCTTTTTCTTATTTTTCGTTTTAATAATTTTAAGCCTAAAGTGTCATTTGTAGACTGTCATATAATATGTCGAATGTCATATGTCTTTTTGAGATCGATTTACGGCTATTTAAGTTTTCTTCCTTGCATCAAATTCGGTTGACGGATCATCTTATTCTGAGGTGTAGAATTATTTGCGTGTATATTTTAGGCATTCCTCATGCTGAATCAGCTCAAGACGAACAGCTACAAGTGGATAATCAGAACACTACTAGCTCTATGTGGGTAGATATTAGTGGGATACTAATGGTGGTGGAAATAAGTTTCATTTCTTATTTATATTTATTATTACTTTCATATCACCATTACCATGGTGACGGATTAACTCATTTATCCATCATACTTTATATAATCTCCACCATAATCTCACACAACTATTACACAAACAAAGTATTTTTTATAATTCACGTTCACAAAGTTTCTATTTCGATACTAAAAACAGTATCGAAATAGATTCATTGTAACACTGTTTTTGGTAACTTTTTGTTGTACACAATTGGTTGCACTGCACTGATTGTCACCGAAAGAGTTCAGGTAGTAAATCAAAAAGTATGTTGTACTAAATTATTAACTACATTATCAGCGTTATTTGCTAAATTCGGAATATTTTATACAAATTTGACAAACATTCAAATTTAAAATCATTAAAACTCTGACAAGTGTCAAAAGTGTCAAGATTGCCAATATAAATAAATATTTCGAAAAACTCTCATTTTATATATTTTTTATACTTTTAAAAGTTCATTATAAAAAATAGTATGTAACACTCGAGTTACAATGACGGTTTGTAGTACTCGTTCTTTGCGAAACTCACCGCTTCGCGGTTCGTTTCACAAACTGAACTCGTACTACGAAACCTCTGTCATTGTAACACTTGTATTACAATATACTATTTCAAATTCACTTAAACAAAACAGTCTCAAATTCTATTAATTGATCAATTAAAGTAATATTAAATGATTTGTAATTATTTTTCTAATTTTTTTATTTTTGTTTTTTTTCAGCGGGTAACTCTAGGCAACTACTAGTAAATCCAGATAACGATAACAACATTTCGTGATCGTTTTTCTACTAAATTCAAATTCAATATGGACATTTTTTTAAACTTATTTTCAACAAAAAAAAAAGACTGCCACTACCACTCGCGACTCACATTATGATGACTTATTTATTATTGTTTTAATGTACAGCTCTGGTAAGATAAGTATTGTAATATAAAAAAGGGTTTTACTTTAAACAAAGTTTATTTTAATGGCTGAAACCCATTAAAATATCGTGTATAGGAAATGTATTAAAATTAAATTTCGTACATAGGTAAAAAATCGGGTCTAGTACGTTTAGCATCCGTTAGAGTGAGCTACAATTAACCATTTAGATCTGTTATTGGTCTAGAGGAGATGGTCCAAATATGTACTAGATTTCTAGACCATTATTATCATCGCCCTCTAGAGGATGAATTATGAGTCGGTTAAGGACTTCTTTTACTTAACCTAGTTCTTTTACTTATGTATCATGTGGGAATAAAATGTTACAAAAGAGACATCTGCATCTTATGTGTCCGGTTGGTGTCCAAAATTTAGGTTACTATCATCATCGTCATCTAGAAGTCCGACCTTATGGTGTTGTTTCTATGTTGCCGCTGCCTTCTTTTAGGACACCTTACCACCTTTTTGTTTTTCTTTGTTGAATCCAACAGTTCTAGCATATGAAATTCCTCATGGTTTAGTAAAAGATCCACCTCCTCCCAGTTTTAAAATTTGTCTAAATATTATTGCATTGAGCAAGTTAGAATGCCATTTAGTGTAAATCAGTGATGGTATACCTAAAGAACTTTTGCTCCATTACCACTAGCTAGGTTACCAATTCTTCTTCCAGTTATGGTGACACTAAAGGCTTTCTGCCTGGTTTCGTGGACACATCCTATAATGGAAGACGATCTTGTTTTTCTGATGGGTTCACTAAAAGTTTTCGCTTACCAGTTCTTCCAGTTAGGGTGACACTAAAGGCTTTCTGTCTGGTTTCGTGGACAATCTTATGATTGAAAACGATCTTGTTTTTCTGCTGGGTACACTGAAAGTTTTCGCTTCTTTTCAGTACCCATAGTCTTCACTCTAATTGACAAAATAGCCGTTTCCATATCCTCAAGCTTCCATGCCTTTCTTTGCTCTTCTTTATTATACTTTGGTCTTTCACGACACTCACGACAGTCAGAACAATGATCGCTACCACGTGCTTAATGATGAAGTAGTTCACAATGAATTATTATCCCATTTTTGTACCATCTCCTCTAAGGTTATCATCACTTCATATTTAATTTCAATACATTTTATTGCGTCAAATTATAGATGCAATCATAAAAAAAATGACTTATCTTGCTTAAAGTGAAACTCAAGTTTTTCATTTGCCCCGTTTACGGTAATAAATACCGTTAATAGATTTTATATGTGTTATTATGAGCTAAGAATTGTAAATAAGTACAAAAATGCGAATTTTGATTCTTCAGGTGTGTTTTTTGGGAGTATAGCTTTCTGGATCGATGATACGTATGAACTCCGAAATTGTAAGTGTGCGGTCACACATAAAGCAGATAGTGGCCCGGAGATAAGAGCGAAGAAGATAGCGAAACTTTGTGGCTATACAGCAGAGCAGATATGCGCGTAAATGGTTGCGGAGCGTTAAAATTTTTTCGATATTTTCGCGTGTAATCTTTTATCAAATCAGTGACATCTGTAGCCAATCTCCGAACTAATCTTAGTCTTCCTCTTCGCATCTTCACCGCTAGCTGCTTGATGTGTAGTCGTGGCTTAAGTGATCACAACTGATTTCAAGAGCTCAGAACTGATTTCAAGAGCTCACAACTGATTTCAAGTGATCACAACTGATTTTAAGTGATTGCATGTTTATCGTACCTATTTTGGTTAAATAGGATAGAGGATTAAGAAAGCTATACTTCCCGGACTGCCACATCTCCTTTTTTTGTTTTTGTTAGAAAGTATGTGTGCATAGGCCAGTTATAAATATAACTCCTTTAAAAATCCTATGCAAGTATATTTATAATTATAAGATATAAAAAATTATTTATAGATATGGGTATATTTATAATTTAATGTAGATTTAGTATTAACTCTTTTCAACGATTAAACGGAATTAGAATAAAAAAAAAACTTCTATTAATGTATAGAAACAATAGGATGGAAGGATAAAGAGAAATAAATTAAATCGCAAGAAAAATTGGATATTTTTATAAACAAATTGATTATTGGATAAAAAAAAATGAGAAGAAAGTAACAAATTAAGAAAAAAAGAGAAAGTGGAATAAGATTTACAGAAGTACAAACAAAAACAATGTGAAAAGTTGAATTGTAACCAAAAAATTCAAGACTGTAGGGAAAAATAAGTAACAAATAGTTTATTATTACTCCTTTTGTTCGTTGATTAAGATTTTTTGGTACAGATGCTGTTTCGAGATTACGAAAATATATTCGGTAACGCATGACTGTGCAATCGAAATCTGTCATAAATTTGTTTAAATCGTGTAACTTAATTAACCCTTTAAAAATTACAATGGCGTTGGGCGCCAACTTTGTAACCCTTAAATTACCCTAGGCTAGCTCCTGAGGGTCGTGGCTTCCTTTTATATAATTCCCTCCAAACATTAAGTAAAGGGCGCCAAGTACAGACACACAAATAAAATTCGAAAAATCAGTTTTAAGTTGGTTTATTACTTTAATTATGGTTTAATAAAAATAAATAAATAAATTAATTATTTCTCTTATCTTTGGGTTTTCGAAGACTTCTGACGTAGTTTCGATTAGTTGTGGAACGGAACTACAAATGTGGATAGAATTTCCTTTTAAGGAACTTCCTGTTACATTGTCTCTTGTTTAGATGTGAAACGGAACGGCAAAGTAGATTGAATTCCTTTCAAGGGACTTCCTGTCGGATTTTCGTTAGATGTGGAACGAAACTGCAATTGGTGTCTGCTTCAAAATGGCTGTCGGCAGACAGCGTAATTTTCTGTATGAATTAACTGGTCCTTAATAGGGCCCTTCTTATAGATGGCAATAACCCTATTAATAAAATGGAAATCAAAACTCCGACCTTTAAATAATTAATATCGAACACAATCGCTATAAAGTCTCTCCAAATTTCGAGAAAAAATTAATTACCTTCCATGTTTATATATTTTAATACCACAAAAAACTGACCTTTAACAATAGCATTTGTATTCGAAAATTTAAATGTTAGTAAAATACATAAAATATTATATTCACCGCATTTTGGTTTATTTCTAATATAAAAATTAAAACAAAAACAATAAGGTACTCACCAGAATGAAGGGCGAAGATATTAAGAAATAAATCTGAGTTTAATAAGATTCGCAGATAAAATGAACGAATTTAAATCATAAACTATCGAAGAGACATATTTTCTCCTACCAAACTGGCAATCCCCCTCTCGTATCGGCGCGATAACAATAAATAATATAAAAATATATAGTCCGGATGGAATGCTCGAAAACGAACGTTACAAGCGAGATATTCAAATCTTATACATTGTTGCCTTTTGATCTTTCTCTATTGGACTCATACACAAGTCACCCAGGATTAACATAAAATTGTCACCAACGGATCCTACAAATCAAACTTTAACGTGACCCTTCTCACATATATGGACTGATCTTGTATTAAAGAGGAGGTCTCGCCCAGCAATCGGATAATAAAATCAACTAAAAATTCTGATTCTAACAGTTAAACAGTAACACCACTAGCGGTACAATTTATAATTACGGCGATTACTGGTGAATTCTATTACTAAAACGATCCGATAGATCATTACAACAGTCATCTGCAAACCGATATATATTTTCGTAACTTCTAATCATCATCTTTACCCTTTTATTATACTGTACATATTTCTACAGAGCGACATACTGGTAACATAAAAATGTCAACTTTAGTTTAGTTCTATTAAAGGATACAAAGTTGACTATTAATATTATGTATATGTAAAGGAGTTATATTTTATGTTGTAAAAATATATCTATATATTTCTAATGACCTAATAACACAGTATTGTAGTACATTATGTGATTTTTCCCGATATAGGAATAAACTTATTAGTTTTAGGAATACATTAATTTTTATCATATTTCAATCATTTTTTTATACTATATTAATTGTTCCAAACTAAACTCAATTCACAATACAAATTCTCTACTTAATACAACTGTAACGGCTCTCTTATTCGTCAATTACCAATTGTCAATCTATTGGATTTTGAATTGGACAGTATTTATATTACTTTTCAGTATGAAAGTAGTGTTTAGCTAATTTTTTGAATTACATAGTCAATTAACAAAAATTGCGTCGATCCGCGATGAAGACGATTCTGTCGGCGAATGGTGAAACGCCGTGGATCTCCAGGGTGTGATCCAATCAGGTCCACGTCTTTGTAGTGTTCGCTGGCTATTACTTATATGAGCTTTAAGGACGTAGCTATGGTGATGGTTAGAATTGATAGTGTCAGAAGTCTTCGTAGGAGGTCTGGTTTTAGTTTAACAGACTTTTCCTGGTTATCCATGAATCACGGATCTCAGTGGAGGAGACCTTCTGAAGAATTAGCTGACCATTGTGCTCTTTAACGTTCGTGTCATGGAAGCTTATGATTTAAGACTGGGCCGTAGACCGATTGCTTAGTATCTCGTAGGATAGTTTCAACCTCCATATATAGATTAGTGAGAACGTTCATTTCGGTCGTGTATTAACCAATGCTACTTGATCTTCGTACGTTAAGCGATTGATCAAGGCACGTAAGCGATGCCCTCTAGTATGTTAATTTGAAACTGCGCTAGCGATGCCTTTTCGTATATTAATACGAAACCGTTTAAGGTTGGGAATTTGTATTGTGAATTATGCTAACAGTATACTAGTTAATATTTTCACATCTACATTTATAACTAAATCAACATTATCTGATTTTTTATAGACAAGTGATACTAGTTTAAGTTTACTGTGGCAATAAAAAGAATAACTTTTTATATATTTTCACAGTACCTGCTACTTCTTCTTTTTATTATTATATCAAATTTTCATATATAAATTCGTTGACATTTGCATTTCTCTTTCCGGTTATCTTTATCCTTTTCGTATAGGTGCCGAACGATCCATGCCCTTAGGGAACTGAATTAGAAAATAACGAGCGGTAGAGGTATTGGATTATCTTACGGGCTATGAGTCACCCCAGCGCAGAAGACGATTCTATGTTTCTATAATAAACCCTACTAATCGTTCTAAAAATGTTATCATTTCAAAGAGAATTCTCGGTGCGTAAAGATCGGGTCGAATAAGGTGCGTTAGTGCAGTCACCGGGCTATTGAATTTGAGAAGCAATACAGTCAACGTTTTCAGATTGCATTCTGTTAATTTCAACCAGTGTTGTCGTTTAACACGGCGCACACATTTTCAAGATAAATAATCCAATACCTCTACGATGTTTGCACTCAACCCATTCTTTCAGATTTACTGTCTTATTATTTTACCATCACTGTGTCCATTCTGTAAGTTATTTCTCTTTTTTTGTCATGTTATTTATTCCGTCCTTTCTTCTATGTATATCTGCTCTTTTTTTCACGAAGAGATCCACAGGACGAGAATCACCTGTACTGCATTAGTGAACACTGTGCTGTAGGCGCAGACTACCCTGGGTAGTGCCTTTCATTGGGTTCTACACATGTTTTCATATCTCTTCATGTTGACTACATCTAGGTTTTTAAGTTAGCTAAACCCGAGTTCTCTTCTTGGAGTCCATCTAGATGAGACGGCAAACTTTGAACACATGTTTCGTATGTGAATCACTAAGAGAACCATCTAACAGTAGATAAAACATGAAAAACTGTCCATATTCCCCTTCCGTATCTTATAAAAACAATAATGTCTATAATATTAAAATATGAAGAAGTTGCTGCTGTGAAAAATATTAAACTTTGTGTTATACTTAAATAATTCTGCTAAACTGATTAAATTTGTTTTATAGTTGCTTTACTTGTAATATCTATTGATATTATCGTAGCTTGCAGAACGATATAAGAGTATATGTATATAAGATATACATGGTCTGTACAATAAGTACTGGTTCCAAATATCAGAGTCGCAAGCGACTATATTAATAAATAAAATGCGCCTGAGTGGTGCCTCGAGGCTGACCGATCGGATTTCTCTCTACTGCCCTGTTGAGGAACCAGTCCCGATACTTATTGAACAGCTTCTATGTATATATAAAAATAATTTGTCGAAATCGATATTACTATCACAATCGAAATTTGTAAAAATATAACTAAATTAAGAATGTATTTGTAGTAAAAAAATAGGTAATAAAAGATTTATCAGAGATTTTCTTTAGCAAACTTTACCAGAAGTGTTACCTTAACTGTTATTTTTATGTAATATCATTTTATTTGTGGCACGGGTATTTTTTTAATAAGAATATTTATATCCAAATATGTGTATATCTTGGTAAACTTATACTGAGCATTCGTTTTCATGACCGTTTCCTAGTGCGAAAAGAAAAAATATCAAAACAGTGTTGCCTTCTCTTTCTAGTGGACATCCGCTTATATACCTTAATACACTTTAAATACAAACAAAAATAGAAAGAGAAGCAAAGACTGGGAAATGGGCTTAAATCGGTATGTGCAGTTTTCAATAAGGTAATGGAAAAAAGTTTAGGAAAATGTATAAATTTAAAAACCAGATAAATATATAATATTGTTTAATTTTTTGTTATTCACCGATTGTCTTAAAAGACTTCTTATAATTTTAATTTTGTAGACGAATGTGAGTAGTATTGTTTTTTCTATGTGTGAAATGCGGTTTTTACCCATTATTTAAGGGTAATTAAGACTGAAAAACAAAAAACTAGTTCTTGTGTATTATTTATTTTATTCATTATGTAATTAATATATAAGTATAGAATTTTTTTGTTTTAAAACAAATTTATATATAAAATAAATATAAAATTAATACAATATTAGTTTCATTTTTGAGAATCTCTATTTGTTTTCTTGGTTTGATAACTTTTAAGTTTCTTACTCAAACTTGGTGTCCAAGATGGCTTAGAACTGTTTGATGGATTTTCCTGGGAATTTTAAGGTATATTTACTTAAATTTATGAACAGGTTGGTAACTGTTTATTATTTATTTTTTAATTAGGCTTGGCGTAGAAGATGATTTGAAACCGTGTGATGTGTTTGTTTTCTTGAGGTTTGCTAAGGTTTAGTGACCGATATTTGAATGTCCACAACAGTTAAGAGACCTTAACAGTCAAGAAAAGGTTGGTAACTATTTCTGAAGTTTGGAAAGAGATTTTTATTGAATTTTTGTATTCAATAGTGCTTGAGAGCACAGTTTGATCTTTTTTTACTTTGCTAATGTCCTAGAATCGTTTGATGAGTTTGCCTGAGGTTGGTTTATTGAAATTTGAGGTCCAAAGATACTTAAGAGGTTTTTATTTTTATTCAGGCTTGGTGTTTAAGATGGTTTGGAATCGTGTGATGTGTTTTTTTCCTGAGGTTTCCTAAGGTTTAGTTACTGATACTTTAACGTCCAAAACAGTTAAGAAGATCTTAACAGTTAAGAAAAGATTGGAAACTATTTCTGAAGTTTGTAAAGGTGTTTGTATTCAAAAGTGTTGAGAGTACATTTTGATTATTTGTTTTTGAATTTTCTAAGATTCTTACTCGTTTGGTGTCCACAACGGTTTGATGAGTTTTCCTGAGATTGGTTTATTGAAATTTGAGGTCCAAAAACACTTTAGGAGTTGGTAACTAGTATGAAGCTTTGTAACCTTTTTTTTAAATAAAATTTCCTACTCAGAAGTCTTGAGCACAGTTTGATTACTTTTTTAGATTTGCTTAGATTCTTATTCAAGTATTTAAGTCTTGGTTTACAAGATGGTTTGGGACCGTGTTATTTGTTTGTTTTCCTGATCTTTACTAAGGTTTAGTTAAAACAGTCAAGAAGACCTTAACAGTTATAACAAGGTTGGTAACTATTTCTGAAGTTTGGAAAGAAAACAGTTAAGAATAGGTTAGTAATTATTCTTGAAGCTTGGAAAGAAGTTTTTAATGAATTTTTGTATTCAACAGTGTTGAGAGCACAGTTTGAAGATTTTTTTTGAATATGCCAATATTCTTACTCAGTTATGGTATCCAAGACGTTTTTCTGATCTTGACGGGACTTTTACTGGCAGATATCTGATGTAATAAAAAGTAATTTAGGCTACTTTTATTTTATCACAAAAGCTGCCTGTCGCAAAATGCGAGAGCGTTCCACGAATGTTACTACGGAAATATTAGTGCAACTCTTTAAAGCAGATAATGAAAATACATTTAAATTAATTCAAAAAATACCTTATAGTTAAAACCGAAAGAATTTATTTGGTTCGAATTCGATAAATAAATCAAATTGTACTTACTGCTAAATATTTTATATTAATGTTCGAGATTGTTAATCGCCATATTAATTCAAGAAATCATTACAAAAACCTTTCCGTAGACAATAACTTTTTATTTTTTGATTTTTCAAAAAGAGACAATTTCAAACAAACAATAAAGTAAATATTGACATACAATGACAGTTATTACTAAAGAGGCTACTTGATTTTAAATTTTTATGTATGTTGTGTTGCCTATGATGAAATCGTTGATTAATAGAAAAAATCGTTAATCAACGATTTTGGTTGTGTTAAAATTAATCATAAATGATTATTTTATATTTTTATTATAAGTCAAAAAATCACTCTAGCTGTTTTCTGTATAAACATCATTCAAGACCACGTCACGAGACCATGTATAACTTAAAAAAGAAGATGTATTTTACCATTACAGATTAAAAATGACAATTTGTAAGTTTGTTATTGAATTTCATACATTAGTTTAATACTTAAATGTTAAGAATAAATAATAAACTGCAAATTGTTTAGAGATACAGTGAATTAAAGTATTAATAGAAACAATGAGTGTTATTAATCAAAAGGATTATCTTAAAAAATATCTAAAAATTGGTAAACAATCAAAGGAGAAAAAGAAAAAAAAGAAAACCAGTGAGAAATCTGTTTCAAAGGGTATGAAAATAATTGATGATGATATCGATATTTCTTTAACGCAAGAAATACAAGACGATATCGATGCAGCTAATGAAGATGCACCTCAAATTGTTGCTATTGTTGATGAACGACCACCGTCACTGAGAATTGATGAAAAAACAAAAAGAAAATTATGGAAACCTTTTGGTGATGAAACTACTGTAATTTCAACAGCAAATAATCAACGATTTCAAATGGGTAGCATTAAAATTAACACAACTAAAGATAGTGTAAATAACAGTTCTAAAAATAGTTCAGGATCATCTAAAAGAAGTGCAAAAGGATACTCTCCTCCTCCAAAACAAAAGGTAAATGACGATTATTCACCTCCTAGAAGAAATAAAAGTGACGATATTTCTCCAATAAGAAAAAGAATAAAAAATGATAACTCTCCACCAAGGCAAAGAATAGACATAGATAGTTCACCTCCAAGAAAAAGAATAGACAATGATAATTCACCACCAAGAAAAAGAATAGATAAAGATAGTTTATCTCCAAGAAAAAGAATAGACGAAGATATTTCACCTCCAAGAAAAAGAATAAACCAAGATATTTCACCTCCAAGAAAAAGAGTAGGAATAGATAGTTCACCTCCAAGAAAAAGAATAGACAAAGATAATTCACCACCAAAAAAAAGAATAGATGGAGATAGTTCACCTCCAAGAAAAAGAATAGGGATAGATAGTTCACCTCCAAGAAAAAGAAAAGATAACGATAATTCACCACCACGAAGAAGACCAAATACTTCTTTCAAACGAGAAAAATGCATTGATAACTCCCCACCTAGAAAAGAAAGAGATAATGATAATTCCCTACCAAGAATACGAAAAACCATTGATAATTCACCTCCAAGACGAAGGACAGATACTGATAAATCTCCTCCTAGTCGAAAACAACATAATAATTCTCTTCCAAGCTCAAAAAGTAATTCTCCGACTAGAACAAAAAAATCTCGATGGGGTGACCAAGAAACTAATGAAAAACCAGAAACAACTTTAAGTGGTAAAAAATCAGGTCTACAAAGAGCTCAGAATTTAGTATCAGACATAATTCGTCTTCAACGTGAAGAAGAAGAAATGTTCAAATCGATGTCAACAGAAATTTCTGGTGCGAATGCTGCTACGGTTGTAAGAACGAAAAAACAAGACATTCCAGATCCCGAGAAAATACGTAGAGAACAAGAATTAAAAGAGAAATATTTACAATGGGGTAAAGGTTTAAAACAAGTTGAAGATGCTCAAGAAAGAATTGCGAACGAACGTAGAGAAATGGAGAAACCATTAGCTAGGTATGCAGATGATGAAGATTTGGAAAAATATTTAAAGGAACAGGAACGAGAAGGAGATCCTATGTTGGCTTATATTAGAAAGAAGAAGAAAAAAGTTGCTATAGAAAAAGGTGTATTAGGTAAGTGAAGATATTTTTGTATTTTGTACCATTGACCTTTAAATTCATTTTGAGTTTATAAGGTAACAACATAAATAATGACCTTTTTTTAGAAAAACCAATGTATATGGGAGATTTCATGCCAAATCGTTTTGGAATTCGGCCAGGTTACCGATGGGATGGTGTAGATAGATCAAATGGTTACGAGAGTAAATGGTTTCAAGTGCAGAATTCAAAACGAGCAATGCAAGAAGAAGCTTTACTCTGGAGTCAAGAAGATATGTAATTGTAATATCTTTTTATTAAGTTTATCAATGGATATTTTTTTTAAATTATCTAAGTTTAAAGACAATAAAGTATAATCTCTAATCTCCATCTGCTACTTTTACTTGAACCACCGAAATAAATGTAAGATTTATGATCTATTTAGCTCTGAAAGTCACTACAACATCAGAAATGGAAGGTCTGTTCAGAGATGTCCTGTTAGACCTTCCTAGTATTCACAAGTCTTTCGAAGGTTCCATCCCGTTCTTGATGAGTTGTAACTTCTTCAGAAACTCCCTATAGTCATCAGGAGTTTCCAATCTGTTCTTGATGAGTTCAAACTTCTTTAAAACCTCACTAGAAGGTTCAGTTCATCACTCGTATGCTACCTTCATCTTCAGAAACTTTTTGGAACGAAGTTCCCTTTCGCGCGTTACGACTGACGCTAGGAGCTAGCCCAAAAAAATTCATACCAAAAGTTGTCACGACACTATGCACCGACACACGCATGTTTCTCTCTCTCACAGACCAAAAAATAAATAACTCTCTCTCCCTCTCTCTCATAGATAGATATATTACAATTAAAAAGACACTATTTTAAAATAAAAGAAAATACTGTAGAAAAAATAATAATTAACTATTATAGTATTACATTTTATTTCATCCTGTTTTTATAAATTAATAAATTCATAAACATTTTAAAAATAGTTCGTAACTTGACTACGTCAAATTACCTTAACTGTCAGTCACTGTCAAATATTTTAATTTTAAATTTTTTGTATTGAATTGTTAATTCCTGTTTTAAATTATAAAAAGTAATTTTAAAAAGATGTGTTATTTAAAGCTCTGGTATTGTATAAATGGACACTTTTGTTAAAAGAAACGAACTGTTAGGTAAGTAGAGATTTTATACAAACAATAATAAATGCTTATGTATGTATAAACACTCTGTTATGTTTACAAATTACTAATTCCTTCACTAATTAATCGAAAGGAACATCGTTCCATCCGGGTGTCCCTTGACACCTCACACTTTTTTTTATATTCTCACCGTGTTCTTTGTCTCTCTGCGGAATTTTGTAATCGAATTTAAACCTATTACCCGACTACCTAGAGCTCTGAAATTTTCAGGATAGCTAAGATCTGGATGACAATGCATGTTTCAAGTGTGTTTAGCATTGACATATTAATACAAATGGACCGGCCGCTTCCCATATTCGCAACAGCTGCTTCTGCGGCCAACATTAGTAAGAGAGAGACGGAGGTAGGCCGGGCAAAACGCACATTGTTTAAATAAGAGCTTAAGGGAAATACATCTTTTTATAACGTTTTATGTAAAAAATAGTATATTATATACTTAGAGTGAGAAGTGAGCTATTATTATGTCAATATCTTAAAAATTATAGAACTGTAAATATTAATTCTCGTTAGGGGAATGGAGTAAATAATAGCAATTTCTCAGGTTAGTAGTGAAAAAAAGCTTTTTCATTTGTGGTTGTTCGAAGTATTTGATGAAACTTAAGTTTGTTAAAATTTCTTAAGTCAAAATAAGTGAGAAAAGACTCTGGTTTTATGTTTAGGTGTACTTATTTGAGCAAAAATAATATATATTACTTACAAAACAATTATTGCAGGCTCAAAAACTGTATTATTTTATACAGGGTGTCCCAGAATTAACTACGGAAACTTCGTATACGTGTTCCTTGATGACAAATAAGTAGGGTCTTTCCTATAAAAAAAATTTTTTTAGAGACTCCTGTCAGAGTTATAACCCTTTAAAGAGGGGTGGTAAAATACGGTTTTAATTTAATATCTTCTGATTGGTCCAAGATAAAAAATTAAAAATTTGGGTGAACATCATTTTAATAAAGACGCATTTCTCCTGCCACTTTTCACCTGCCCTACCCCATTCTAAGGGTGCAAATCAAGGAACCCCTCTTAATTTTTTTTGTAACTTTCTTAGCAATTAATATTTTTACCACTAAGTAAAAGGCTGGAAGGATCGGGATGAAATTTGGTACAGGGGACAGGGGTAGATTATGGTCTGGAACTAGATAAATGGGATATATCTATATTTATCCTAGTTTTATTATAAGCAAATCATTACAGTTGTTATTGAATCTTGATCTTGAATCGCGCCAAAACGGCTGAACGGTGTAGGATGAAAATTGAAATAAGGATAGATGGTAGTTGGGAATAGCACATAAGCTACTTTTCATCCCACGGGAACAGAAAAAAGGAATATAATTATATAGTTTTATGTTATCATTTCTTAGGAATCTCAAATTGTATTAATTTTTTTTATATCTTTTATAGTTTTTAATATACGAGGGAATTATAAAATCTTTTTTGAAGTTGTAATTTACTCTAATGACTGGGCAACAAGTTTTTGGAGCGATTTACGTATAAATATAAAAATTATAAAATTGAGATAATTGTGGATTATCTAAATTATCAATATTAAAGAGTGTTTCAAGTCACCGTCCAGCGGGCGGTCAATAAAAGAGATCTCTCTCTCTCTCTCACACTCATAGATGACTCATAGATGACTCATAGCCCAGATAACAATATAACCTTGTTTCAGACTTGCAATAAGTTTGATACATCAAAAAAGAAGGCTTGCTTCAAGTTTGCCGTGGCAACTTCACAAACTTGCAGCAAGTTTAAATCAAACTTTCTAGTTTCAGTGTGACAAACTTGCATGCAAGTTTGTTTTACAAAGATTACAACAACTTTGTTATGGCAAACTTGTCCTAACCTTGTTACGGCAAACTTGCCCTAACCTTGTTACGGAAATATTATTTTTTATCCAGGCTGTTCAGTTCGAAACCACATCAGAATAAAACCAATTTATAATCATATAACTTATTTATTAATCACTTTAGTCATCAGTAATAAATCAAAACGTTAGTTGAAGTATCAAATTAAAATTATTGTCTAGAACTATTCGTCGTTGACATTAGCACCCAGATTATATCCGCTAGTTTCAGATTCCGATGCTTTTGTTTGTCTAACAGCTCTGAAACAAACAAAGAAATTGTTATAAACTCTTAAAACTAAAGGAGTTAATGTTCAAGTTATGGAGGGTTCCTCCATAGTTTAAGTAAATACCTATCTGTGCATCATTACTGTGCATAGACAATCTCTGTTACTGTGACAAAAAAAATTTGAGGTTATACAACTTGAGACATTGTATTATCATGGTTTGGTGATGACTATATACCTATTTCAATTAAAAGATTTTTCACGGATATACATCGAAATTTTTAATTATATTTGATCCTGACATTTCGGAGTCTTTGCAAAACCGCGATGTGTATACGTGAAATATCTTCTAATTTAAACAAGATACATTAATTAAAATCCCACATGGCTGTGAATATCAATAACCAGGGACTTTTTATTTTTAATAGTGAATGTGTGAACACAGCAAGAAACAACAAAAAATATATAATAAACTTACCTCAACTACTTGAAAGCAAAAAAGACGCTATCCACAAGCACAAACTAATCGGGTTTAAGCTGAACATTGTTAATTGTAGAAGTTTCAGCTTAGTAGGTAGTAATTAACACACCAACAAGACATCATAATCGTTACAATCTAAGTTAAAAAACTAGAAGTAAAAATATGTTCCAACCGCGTCACGTTAGTCAACTCAGTAATGTTTAGTCAGCAGCATGTCAAGTTCAGTTAGCAGATGGCGCCCGCGTCATTTGCGCGCTTGGGTGCAGTGATAACGTTGCAGCAATGTTGCTACATACTTGACCTATTATCTTTGTCATAACAATATTCGAGCAATATTGTCGCAAACTTGAAAGTTCATATTTAACTTAACAATATTACAGAGATTTTGTCACAAACTTGTCTCGTCATATTTGACACAGCAATTAAGAAGCAAAGAAAAATCAAACTTGCCCCAAGTTTGCATGCTATCTGGGAGATGACTCATAGATGACTGATAGATGACTCATAGATGACTCATAGATGACTCATAGATGACTCATAGATGACTCATAGATGACTCATAGATGACTCATAGATGACTCATAGATGACTCATAGATGACTCATAGATGACTCAGAGATGACTCAGAGATGACTCAGTGATGACTCAGAGATGACTCAGAGATGACTCAGAGATGACTCAGTGATGACTCAGAGATGACTCAGAGATGACTCAGAGATGACTCAGAGATGACTCAGAGATGACTCATAGA
This sequence comes from Altica lythri, assembly GCA_964028335.1. NCBI lineage: Eukaryota > Metazoa > Arthropoda > Insecta > Coleoptera > Chrysomelidae > Altica > Altica lythri. The sequence goes on from OZ034805.1 coordinate 71,645,296, forward strand.
TGACTCATAGATGACTCATAGATGACTCACAGATGACTCAGAGATGACTCATAGATGACTCATAGATGACTCATACATGACTCATAGATGACTCATAGATGACTCATGGATGACTCATAGATGACATGACTCATAGGTGGCATGACTCATAGATGACTCATAGATGACTCATAGATGACTCATAGATGACTCAGAGATGACTCAGATATGACTCAGTGATGACTCAGAGATGACTCACAGATGACTCAGAGATGACTCAGAGATGACTCAGAGATGACTCAGAGATGACTCAGAGATGACTCAGAGATGACTCAGAGATGACTCACAGATGACTCACAGATGACTCACAGATGACTCAGAGATGACTCAGAGATGACTCAGAGATGACTGTCAAATATTTTAATTTTAAAATTTTGTATTAAATTGTTAATTCCTGTTTTAAATTAAATTGAAATAAAAAGTAATTCTAGGTAGAATATACAATACCTCTGGTATTGTATAAATGGACACTTTTGTTAAAAGAAACGAACTGTTGAAAATAATGGATTTACTTTTTTTTTCTATTTTGCTTTGAACAGTGTAGTAGTGTCGCGACTTTGTGAAGTTTATACAGGTTTTTTGTAGATAATAAATATTAAAATAATAGAAAATAAAAACAATAATGTATCCTGACAGTGTTTCTGCACAAGTTCCGGATATTGCTGATAGAGTTAGGTAAGTAGAGATTTTATACAGACGATGATAAATGCTTATGTATGTACAAACTCTCTGTTGTGTTTACAAATTACAATTCCTTCACTAATTAATCGAAAGGAACTTCGTTCCATCCGGGTGTCCCTTGACACATCTCACTTTTTTTTTACTTCTCTAAAGTCTTCCGAAGCTTCCATCCTGTTCTTGATGAGTTCTAAACAAACCTCACTAGAAGGTTCAGTTCATCACTCGTATGTTATTTTTATCTTCAGAATCTTTTTTCACTTCTCTAAAGTCTTTCGAAGGTTCCATCCTGTTCTTGATGAGTTGTAACTTCTTCAGAAACTCTATAGTCATCAGAAGCTTCCATCCAGTTCTTGATGAGTTGTAACTTCTTCAGAAACTCCCTCTATATAGTAATCAGAAGCTTCCAACTTGTTCTTGATGAGTTCTAACTTTTTTTAAACTTCACTAAAAGGTTCAGTTCATCACTCGTATGTTATCTTCATCTTCAGAAACTTTTTTTACTTCTTTAAACTCTTCAGAAGCTTCCATCCTGTTCTTGATGAGTTGTAACTTTTTCAGAAATTCTCTGTAGTCATCAGAAACTTCCAACCTGTTCTTGATGAGTTCTAACTTCTTTAAAACCTCACTAGAAGGTTCAGTTCATCACATGTATATCTTCATCTTTGGTACCAAGCTTCTGGAGTGGATGGCATGAACCAAATAAAGAAGTACAATAAACCTAATTAGGCCACAATACAACTACTGGCTATGTCAGGCGGCCTACATCTTACCATTTATACTTTAAGGCTTTGATTTTACTGCTCTTTGAATTAATCTTGAATATATTATTTAACAACATATATAATGAGTTGGCAAATTATCCTGTATAAACGAAGACCATGATGGATGAATAAATAAACTGACAACACTGTATTTACTGCGTATACACAAATTGACGTTTTATTTCTAGGTTAGAAATTTAATTAAATAATTATTTATATTAAAAAAACTGAAAAGTTTTTAAATATTTCATGAATATATAGTAATAACTTACGGTATGTGGTCATTTTTTTCTCGTGATCCATCAAAGGACTTCAATTATGAAATAGGAGAGTTAGTGCCAAGTTTAGAAGATTTAAGTGTTTGGAATTTACACAAGGGAAAGAAAAAGGTAAATAATTTTATTGTTTAAACGTATATTGAGTATATATTAATTTTTAGGGTACTAATGAAGAAGTGTCAGTGTTTGTATTTGATCTTAAAAGTAATCCTGAATCACATTTAGATGTAGTTAAAGCTGCTGTTAAGAGATTAAAAACTTTGAGGCACCCTAGTGTGTTAACATATTTAGATAGTTTAGAATCCGAAAAAGTTTTTTATTTGGCTACTGAATATGTAGATCCTTTAAAGGATCATCTGCAAAAATTACCTCTAGAACCACCACAAAAAGAATTATATATTGCATGGGGTATTTTCCAAATAACAGTAAGTTTTCTTGTTAATAAAAAATGTTTTTTTGTTAATTTAAACTATTATAGAGAGCTCTATCATTTTTAAATAATGATGGCAACTTGCGTCATAATAATGTTAATATTTGGTCAGTATTTGTGAATTCTTCTGGAGAATGGAAATTGGGTGGAGTAGAATATGTATCACCTACAACAGAAACAAATCTATCATTTAAAATACTTTCTAGTTTAGACGTATATAGTCCTCCAGAAAAAAATGATCCATCTAAACAAAGAGCAATGACAAAATGGTAAAAACGTAATTTAATTTAATTTCTCATAATATATTATTAAAAATTTTTAGTTCAAGTGATATGTGGGGATTAGGTTGTTTAATATGGGAAGTTTTTAACGGACCATTAACGCAACAATCATCTCTAAGAAATCCTGATAAAGTAAGTAACAATAGTCAATTATATGTACAAGTAAAACAATAACATGAATAGCAAATACTCATAATAAATACATATGTTTGTTTATTTAAATAATTAACTTCAATAAATATGTTAAGTAGTATAAACAAAAGCGATAAAAAAATGTAAACTATCCTGATCTTGTAATGTTTGTTAAAAAAATAATATAATTTGAAAGAAGCTAATATATGAAAACGATGTAATGCAATGCACTTTGGTCACTCATTTGCATTTTTATGTTGAATGGGAAGCTTCATTTGAAACACGTACCACCTAGGTCGTGGTTTTCTAACCATATTGGTATCTTGCTGAAGGTTGTAACGTAATCAAGTGAAAGATGAAATAAACCATTGGAAACTATTCGAAAAAAAGATTAAGACTCACAACAGCCCAAACCCAAAGATCTGTTTTAGAGACACCTCAAAGAGTGACTCTCACAGACAATCTCAGACTTTGTGTCTTCAATAGTGTTCTTTCTTAGTCACCCTTTTTGTCTCTTTGGCGTTATGCTGTCTTCTGGTTCTTTACTGTAGCCGGAGATGCATCTTTGGCCCTTTATGTGTCCAGTGCTCGTCGTTTGGGTCATATTCTGTTAATTTCCTTAGTTATACAAAACAATTAGTAGAGTAATGTGTAGAGCAAAACCACCGTTTCATCTTATGTGAATGTTTAGCTATCAAGATTACAATATGTAGATTTCATATTGATTGGAATAAACACTTTTTACATTCAAGACTGTAAAACGTATGAAAATTACATTTTGTCCAACCTAAGATGTAATTCAAAGATAAATATGATCGTTTCTATTATATGTACAAAAGAAGATTGGAATGTATCTAAAAACATGTCAAAATGTACATGAGTGACCTAAACTCTTATGGTTGTAAAAGATTCCTTCCAGAAGTACTGTAACTACAATTTTCCATATATCTATGCTTTCTTTATCATTTATAGATTCCAAAACAATTGGGACCGTTATATTTTGAACTTTTAAACTCCAACCCTTCATCAAGGCCTAATCCAGCTGATGTTATAACGAGATGTAGAAAATTGGGTGGTTATTTTAAAAATGATTTAGTCGATACTTTGCTCTTCCTTGAAGAAATACAAATCAAAGATAAAAATGAAAAAAATAGATTTTTCTCAAATTTAACACCACACTTAGACAATTTTCCTGATAATGTATGTAAACACAAAATTTTACCTCAATTAATAACGGCATTTGAATATGGAGATGCTGGATCTGCAGTACTGGCACCTATGTTTAAAGTAAGTCGATTGGTTTTTAGATAAATCTAAAAAAAAATTAAAAATCTTTATATTCATATGTAATTGTAGTTGGGTAGATTATTAGACGAAGCAGATTATCAAAAGAAAATAGTACCATGTGTAGTAAAATTATTTGGAAGTAACGATAGAGCGACACGATCGAGATTATTACAACAATTAGAACATTTTATTGGACATTTACAAGCTAGTACAGTTAATGATCAAATCTTTCCACAAGTTGCTCATGGATTTATGGATACAAATCCTACCATTAGAGAACAGACTGTTAAAGTAAGACATTCAATTTATATTATTTCATTTATTTATATATAAACAATTTTAAAATACAAAAGCAGTTTTATAAGTACTAAGCCTTCTCACCTGATGGTGCCACTATCGGAAGAGAAAATTTGTATTCGTGTAGCACATTCTGATAGATCCAACATTCCTCGCCTAAGAAAATTGTTTTCTAGTTTTTTTAGATTATTACACCATAGTTTAGTTATTATTTTAAAATTTCTTCAAAAGCTTGCAGATATTGTTTTATATTGTTTGAAAACTTTCCTATTCATATTCCAAATATGTATACATATACCATTTTTAGTCTGTGATACACTTAGCACCTAAGTTAAGCTATAATAATCTAAACGTAGAAGTGCTGAGACATTTTGCTAGATTGCAAGCGAAAGATGATCAGGGTGGTATTCGGACAAATACTACAGTATGTCTTGGTAAAATAGCGCAACATTTACATCCACAAATAAGGCAAAAAGTATTAATTTCTGCATTTATAAGAGCTATGAGAGATCCTTTCCCTCCTGCAAGAAATGCAGGTAAGATTTTTTATAATTAAAATAAAATATTTATACAGATAATTCATTATTCAATTTTAAGGTGTCCTAGCTTTAGCTGCCACTCAACAATATTATTTACTATCAGAAGTTTCATCTAGAATATTACCGGCTTTATGTCAAATTACAATGGATCCAGAAAAAGTAGTAAGAGATTCAGTTTTTCGTACAATTAAAGGCTTTTTAGGAAAATTGGAAAAAGTATCAGAAGATCCTAGTTTACGAGAAAGTATGGGTAAGTTGTAACAAATTACAGAATTTGGAAAGAATTTATTTTGAATATAATAATATTTAATTTCAGAGGCTGATGTTAATACAGCTACTCCTAGTTTAAGTAATGCAGCCGCAACATGGGCTGGTTGGGCAGTTACAGCCGTTACTGCTAAATTTTATAGAAGTCAATCAGATACAGTAAAATCTATGAATCCCATTGGCAATAAGATGCTTACCAAACCTGGCTCACTCGGTATGTAAAAACTCATATAGAATCAACATTTAGCAGAACTGCGTTTAGTACCATTTTTCTCCACCAATGTATATTTTGATATTTAGCTCTTTCAGATAATATCTATTAGCGAGTAGTAATACTAAAACTACTTCAGTAGATGACGTTTTCGCTCGGTCCACATATACTGCAAAACTGGAATAACATAATACTAGCAGAAAGTTCGTAAATTTGCGAGCAAAGTTCGGTGCTTTTATATTATTTAAAAAAACAAGGCGTCTCTTACTGCACATGCGTTGTTTGCAATCTTCTCTTTCTTTCCAACCACCGGACGTTTTCGCTCATAGGCCGCCAGATGTCTTACCTTCTCTATCTATAATACAACTATGCTGCAAGCTGCTAAATTGTGATACATTATTGAAGTCTGTATGTTTTGTTTTTAGAGCAACCTTCAAGTAGTAGTATCTCAACAACGACATCTAGTGTTACTTCTATGACATCTTTGGAACATGAAGATGCAAGTAGAGGAAATGATTCAGCTTCAGATTATGATTATAATCATTGGGATGATAATGATAATTGGGGTGATATAGAGGTAGGTATACCTTAATTATGATAACAATTTACTTATATAGAATAAATTGTATTGTAGACTGGAGGACAAATGGCAAGTAGTAGTGGTAGTGGATGTGCTGGAAGTAGCGATCCAATAAGTCCTCCATCAGGATCAGGACCACCAACAAAAGTCACCGATGGTTGGGAAAATGAAGAATGGGGTAGTTTAGATGAAGAAGCTGTAAGTATTACACAATTTCCAAACAAAACCAGACAAATAGAATGTTAATATGGGTTCCCAAAACTTCTTCAGAACATCCCTATAGTCATCAGAAGCTTCCAACCTGTTCTTGATGAGTTCTAACTTCTTTAAAACCTCACTAGAAGGTTCAGTTCATCACTCGTATGTTATTTTCATCTTCAGAATCTTTTTTCACTTCTCTAAAGTCTTTCGAAGGTTCCGTCGTGTTCTTGATGAGTTGTAACTTCTCCAGAAACTCTTTATAGTCATCAGAAGCTTCCAACCTGAATTTGATGAGTTCTAATTTCTTTAAAACCTCACCAAAAGGTTCAGTTCGTCATTCGTATGTTATCCTCATCTTAAGAAACTTTTTTTACTTCTCTAAAGTCTTCCGAAGCTTCCATCCTGTTCTTGATGAGTTATAACTTCTTAAGAAACTCTCTATAGTCGTCAGAAGCTTCCAAACTTTTCTTGATGTGTTCTAACTTCTTTAAAACCTCACTAAAAGGTTCAGTTCATCACTCGTATGTTATTTTCATCTTCAGAATCTTTTTTTACTTTTCTAGAGTCTTTCGAAGGTTCCATCCTGTTCTTGATGAGTCATTTTATTTCTTATCTTATTTAAACTTGTTATATAAAACATTTTTACAGGAACAAGAAGTAGAATTAACATCTCCATCAGAAGCTTGGAGTCCAGGAGATACAGCTCCGATTCTTCCTGATCACAAAACTAGTATTTCTTGGTCACAATCAAATGTTAATCATCGACATAACCAACCTTCACATAATTGGGATGATCACGATTTTGAACCTTTAGAAGGAAACCCTGGTTCTAATTCTAAACTAGAAGAAGCTAGAAAAAAAAGAGAAGAACGAAAATTGATGCGACAGAAAGAATTGGAAGCACGTAGAGCTAGTAAAACGACCACTACTGGAGGGCCTATGAAGTTAGGTGCTAAAAAATTATAATTTAGTTATTGTTTAAATTAATATGCAATATTATCAGATATTAGAAAATGAAATGTTTTTTTAATCATCGTTATCTTATTCATTTATGGGTGTTACTAAAAAATAAAAAAGAGTTTGTTTATCGATAAATTTTTTAGTTTACTTCATTATTTTATTTAAAATAATTCGATTCTAGAATATACTCAATATAACTAAGGTCTAATGAAAAAAAATTAACTATGTATTTGTAATTTTTGATATATTTACAATGAAAAATAACTAACCTTGGAATTGAATTAGGTATTTTGTTACACCAATGGTACATATTTTTAATCAACATAAATGAACCTTTTGAAAATTGATAATCCATAATTTTATATCGTGATAAAGAACATCATCTGTAAATGTGGGAATTAAATTTTGATTAAATGTTGAGTAGAAATAACATTGGTGTTTATACTATAATGTCATTATTTCCATTTAAAATTTAATGTGAAATGAAAATGTTTGACGTAACTATTTAATAAAATTGTAGCTAGATTTTTAATAAATAGTCTTCTTATCAAATTTTTTAATGTTCATACGCTTAGACAGAATTTTATTATCTAGCTTAAAATATATTATCATTTTTTACATACTTATTAACTAAAATCGAAATTATATATTAATATTTTTGTATATAATTTTATTTTTTGTTTAATCTATTTGTATTAAAATTTTATTCCATAAAAAGTATAATATTTTTTTATACCTAAATAACAAAAACTTACTGCTGCACTCTCATCTTTCTATCTCGATGTTTCTTTGTTATCTTCTATCTTTCTATCATGTTTTTATTTCTCTATCTATCTTTATTGTCGCTTAATCTCCCTATCATCTTTTTATCATCTCTCTATATTTATATCATGCCTGGATATCTCTATACCCCTATCATCTCTCTATATCCTACTATAAAATCTGTTTCATTCTCTTAACCATCTCTCATTCATTCTAATTCCCTATCATATATCTATTTCTCGATCTCTCTACGATAAAAGTCCTGTATAAAAGCAAAATCTTTATGTGTTAAACAAATTATATGCATATTTGCAAATAGGCATCTGATTTAGTCGATTTCGAATGTGAATTACTCAAATATAATCGCATCAGTTGATATAGTCTTATAAGAGCTTGCTTCCCGCAGTAGTGCTTGTTATTGTCATGTAGACTCTGGAAAATACACCGAGTTGAATACCTCAAATGTCTTGTTTAGAGTATCCATGATTACGAACTCTGGACAACTTTTTTTTATACCTTTCCATACCGCCTGGATCGTCGACCTTCCTTTTCTAGGTTTGCCTTGGTTTTTAATAGGCTTTCATATGCATTGGCAACAATACTCAGTATGGCATATTGCCCAGTAGATCTTAAGTCCTTCCCTCTTGTCTTCTCTTCGGCAGCAAGACTATCCTTGCCTCTATCCATTTCTGTAGAAAACACTGATCTCTGAACTCAATATCTTGTTTGTACCTTCCATGATGATATACTCTGCTCAACATGTTAATATACAGTCCCATAGCCTGGGATCGACGACTTTCCTTTTTTAAACCCATATTGAGAAATAGACAGCTAATTTTCGATGTCTGTCTGCAGCCTGTTTTCTACTAGGCTTACAAATGCTTTCATAACAATATTAAGCAAGGCACTTTGCTCAGTAGACCTTTAAGTCTTCTCCAATTCCTACTTTTTCGGCAACAGGACTACCCTTTCTTTTTCTTGAATACCTCAAATGTCTCGTTTAAAACTCTCATTATTACGACCTTTATCGCCCAGGTGGAATTCCATTTGGTCATGCGTCTTTACCAGTCTTTATATTCTTTTGCAGACTGTTTAAAAACGATGAAATTATAGAGACCATTGAAAAAAAACAAGAGTATGATGGTAATGAAAAGAAAACTTGCAAGTGGAAGAAATGAAATCTTCAAACTTAGGGACGAAACAGGAGAAACACATCCGATAAAGAAAAAATTATTCAAATAGTCTAAAATTTTTACGAAACTTTGTATAAGAACCAACAGACATTAAATTAAACAAAATATCTTCATTGAAAAGTCCAAAACCAGAGATAAGAAGATATTCCTTATATTTCCACAGACGAAATTGAAAATGCTCTAAACAATAAAGCTCCTGGAGATGATGAAGTAGTTACAGAAGCCATAAAAATAGGGGTATCACCAATAATCGAGAAAGGCCAAACATTATTAAATCTATGCCACCATAATTAGAACATTCCCGATAGCTGCAACAACACAATTACGAAAAAGTAAGAAACGAAGAACTAAGGTAGATGATATCATGAAACGCATATCAAAATGGAAATCGAACGTGTGATATGAAGTGAAAGTGAAGTGAGTCGGGAAGTGATCGATCCCTGACAGAACCTTTCATGAGTCGTATTTTCGATATTGCAGCGTTGCCTCGTTATATTTATGAAAATTGAAAGAATTTTCTTTAAAAAACTCCATTTTTTGCACAACAATAACGAATCAGACCACAGATAACTATATTCTTTTATTTTTGAAAGACAAGTTTTAAAACAAAACTAGAATAACAACTGATAAACATGTGATTTTGACAATACGCTGACGCCTGAATACATACAACGATAATGCGCATGTTTCACTGCTTCGACTGGGTCTGACCAGGCGAAGTGTGATGTGATCTATCACATCACATATTCGAAAATAGGGGTCCAGGACATCTTGCATGACTTGAGAGAGGAGATGGACAAAGAAACTTATCGAATGGAATCCCAGAAACGATAAACGGAGCAAAGGACGACATAAAAAGAATTTCAACAAACTGGATTCTGGCTGCTCAGGACAGAGATAATTGGAAAAGTTTAGGGGAGGCCTATGTTCAGCAATGGATGTATGATAATGATTATGGATAAGAAGATATTCCTGATATTTCTACAGACGAAATTCAAAATGCTCTAAAGATTAGTAACAATAAAGCTCCTGGAGATGATGAAGTAGTTACAGAAGCCATAAAAATAGGGGAATCACCAATAATCAAGAATGGCCAAACATTATTTAATCTATGCCCCCATAATTAGAACATTCCCGATAGCTGGAACAACATAATTACCATAAAGTAAGAAATTAAAAGATACGCAGAAGAACTAAGGTGGATGATACAGAACGCATATCAAAACAAAAATGGAAATGGACATCTTGCAACACTTAGAGAGGGGAGATGGACAAAGAAGCTTATCGAATAAAGACCCCAGAAACGATAAACGGAGCAGAGGACAACTCCTCACCCGTTGGACAGACGACATAAAAATAATTTCAACAAACAAGATCCTGGCTGCTCAGGACAAGGTAATTAGAAAAGTTTAGGGGAATTCTATGTTCAGCAATGGACGCAAAGATAGATGATGATGATGATCAAGTGATAATGAAATGCTCGGGTGATTTTCACCCTTTTCACCCGACTCCACCGTCGCCTGGTTAAAAAAATACTAAATTTCGTTACATTTTTTTATTATAAAGCTTTAATACATAGTACAATTTATATGAAACAAAGAATAAATGGAAAAGGTATTAATACTGAAAAATAATGTAATATATTATTAAAATATACATGTTTGTGTTATTACAGTTATCGAAATAATTGCATTTTTATTATATTTCTTGTCTCATTGTTAAATATTTTTTTATGTAAGAAAAAATTCTTTATTTTCTACAGACCATAAAGTTATAAAAAAATTATTTATTATAATTCTAGTGTAAAAAAATACATGTTTACAGAATACTAAATGCTTTATGCTGAATAATTACATATATATAAATAAATAAATATATTTTATCTTACTTTTTAGAAGTTGTAGTTTTTTGTATAGAGAAAAACTTAAAAGACATGACAGTCGTGGTACTCAAAAATTACTAATTGCTTATTTAGAATATTAAGTGTTTCCATATTAATGTCAATATTTTGTATCGTAACTGTTGTTCATTTTTTATTTATCATGAAAATTTAGTTGGTTTCATTATGTACAAAAATATATATTAATATGCCAAAACTCGAAGAACTGTTAGGGGATTTACGAATCAATACCGGCATACGACAAGATGACATAGCTTTAGTCCTACCCTGTTTAACATGGTCATGGACCAAATCATTGAAAATATTAAAAAAGTGAACGCTGGATACAGACCTACAACGTCTGCTATACAAAATGAAGAAAACTGTACATAAACTTAACATGTGCATCGCAACAACAAAAAAAAAACAAAATGCTTATCTCCAAAGAACCCATAAAGTCCAAACTGAAATAATTCAGCAAGTGAGAAGATTCAACTACCTGGGAGTAGATGTATCACGTAAGAGAAATCTGATCTAAGAAACAAGACAACGAGTCCTAAAAGCAACAAGAGTCAGCGGATATCTGAGAGATATCATAAGGGGAAACAAGATAACTGCAAAGAGCAAGATGAGAATATACAAATAATGCGTAAGACCTATACTAACGTATGCCACAGAAACCAGAGGTGAAACATCAAAAACGAAAAGAATAATGAGGACCACCAAAATGAAAATATTAAGAACCATCAAGATTGTAATCCTTATGACCAGAACATCAGGGAGGAACTGGGAATACAAGATCTGGTAAGATGGGTTAGAACCCTCAAGCGGTGGTGGAAAGACCATGTAGAAAGGATGACAGAAGAAAGATGGGCAAATACTGCAAAGTCACAAAAATCAAATACGCGAAGACCGGTAGGCAGACCACCCAAAAGATGGTACGAAAGTTGAAACTCAATAATAAAAAAAATCAGATTCTAATAATTTGAAACCACATAATATGTACATATTTTAACAATAGACATTTTCTCCAAAACCCAAAAACAAACTTAGTGAATGCATTTCAGTGTTCACTCAGTACCACTGATAATGCCCTTGTTGAATATTTGAATTATTTTAATTAATTTCAAAAATAATCATTAACATTACTATTAAAGTGCCTTTACGGACGTGTATCATTCAATATTTTATTTCATATTGTTCATAATAATAACAAAAATGGTACAAATGGATTTCGAATACTTAAACTTCGTAATAATCAACGTAAATAGTTAAATGCCAATCATTTTTACCAATAATAGAAACAACCACGTATTGCTTTTAATACACTCCAACGGACAATCACAAGATGTTAAGTCCGATTGGCCGCCGGCTGCCACCTTACAATTCTTAAGGATATCCTACAGCAATATATTGGACAATATGAAATAAAATTAAAGAAAAGTGAAAATAATTTACAATATAAAAATATTTACCGATTAAGTAGTAAACACATCACAATTTAACAGATTTTAATACACAAAGAGTAAGTAAGTATGATTTAAGACCTCAAAATTATCTAAATCTAGAAAAAAATATTAAAATATATAAATAAGAAAACAATAACAATAAAATAAGTAAAAATGTTGAAATTAATTAAACGTAACAATTATTATATATGAACAAAATCAAATTTGATTGTTTAGTTTTATATATGGGAATTATTTATACCAAAATATTTAAATACGGTTTATTACAATATTGTATTGGTTGATTTTAAAAAGTTTAACATTGATTATTTACAAATATAAGAAATAATCCACAAGTGCATAAAAACTGTTGGGATCGATGTTTTGACCAAAAAATCACTTCTTGACCAGACTTTAAAGGAACACCAAAGTATAAAAATACTAATTTTGTATAAAAAAACATTCAACACCGGCATCCGCAATAAATATTTTAGTGTAAATTCAAAATTCCCAAATTTTTTAATACATAAGCAATTATAAGTACTTAACTAATTTAGTTATTAAATTATACAATGCCAAGTATGTATGTATATACAAAGATACTTTAGTATCCTAAAAATATTGACACTCTACCCATCAAAACCCTGTAAAACGCATCTTTTTCCTTTTTGTTAACTTTTTAATACTTTAATTCTATTTTCGTCTTGTCATTTGTAACGGACTTTCGGGAGGAGATTCAACAGATGCTTGTTTGATCGACTTTTTAGAAGATTTTAAATTTGACGATATCCTTTTCATAGGTCTAGGAGATATGCTTGATTCAACTAATTGAGTTTCACTAGTTTGGAACCAACCTGATCTAGTAGCATCATTTGCTGAAGCTAAAAATATATAATAGCTATTTATATAACTAGTTGCAGAATGAACGTGTTTTTTTGCACTAGATGTGAAGTTTCGTGTGCAAAAAAACACAATGTTTTGCATCGTGTTTATATACAAGATTTTTTGTAATGCACTTTCATTTTTATTTTTATTTTCAACTAGCTGACCCGGCGGACTTCGTACCGTAAATCATTTATGTCATTCTTCAATTTTTCGTTTTTTTTAATTTATTTTGATTTTATCGTTTTCATCATATTTTTTCGTTAGTTATCAGGTTTATACCATTTTTTTTTTCGGTTTTATTTTGTAGTTTATCGGTAAAATATATAAGATGCATAACAATACTTAGGTAATTTAGTAAGGATTTCTCGTTTAAATATAAGTGATATTAACTGCGCCACCTTCCGGTGGCGTCACAATACTTAAGTAAGGATTGCTCGTTTAAATGTATGTGATATTAACTGCGCCACCTTACGGTGGCGTGATAAAAAGTAATCAAATAAGTAGTGGTTGCTCGTTTAATGGAAGCGCCATCTGCTGGTAACTTCCATTAATACGAATATCATATTCATCTTTCCCATTAAAAATACATCATCATACTGATTTTACATGACAATCGGTTGAACGGGGTGGAAGTCGATACTTTACAGCGCCGCCTGGTAGCAAGTTACATCAATCGCCATAACATATAAAGTTTCTTCGTGGAAAAATATATGTACATACCAATTTTAATATTGATCGGTAAAATAGTTTCTGAGTCTATCGATTTCATACATACAAACATCCTTTTTTATATATATAGGTAGATAAGGATTGCTCGTTTAAATATATGTGATATTAACTGCGCCACCTTACGGTGGCGTGATATAAAGTAATCAAATGAGTAGTGGTTGCTCGTTTAATGGAAGCGCCATCTGGTGGTAACTTCCATTAATACGAATATCACATTCATATTAACCATTAAAAATACAGCATCCTACTGATTTTCATGACAATCGGTTGAACAGGACAGAAGTTGCTACTTTGCAGCGCCACCTGGTGGCGAGTGGCAACAATGAGCATTATCCTATGTCCATCTCCTGGCTCTAAGCTACCTCCCTACCAATTTTCAGCCAAATCTGTTTTGCCGTTCTTGAGTTATAAGTGGTGTAACTAACACGACTTTTTTTTATATATATAGATTTGAATTTATTTTACTTGGTTATTATTTAACATCGGCCTATTTCTGCTAGATAGTATCAAAGCCATCCTTGTTTGTTTCTATGGAGATAACCATGACATTTATCATAGTTTGACAAAATGAGAAAACAAGTGACAAAATGAACATCATTTTGTATCTAGAATGAGTGTCAAAATTATGATATTTCGTAACTGAATTACAAAAAATAAATTTGTGTATTATAAATCACATATCTGACTATTTCATTAAGTTAGAACATTTTCTCGGAATATTTAAAAAAATCCGCTATTGACAGTACATATAAATGATTAGTATCACAGTTCATCATCTTATTCAAGTCTTTGGCGAAGGTTTCTGTGGTTCCCTTCGTCTTTGCTGAAAAGGACATAAGTCCTACAACAGGGTCCTTACACCTAAACTCCCACCAAAACAACATTCCTGTGAACTTCTTCTTATTCGAAGAACTGCTCTCATAATGTTGATATAATCTTGATAAAAAAACATACTTATCTGGGAAGCAATGTGAATGCTCAATGGGACCATTTGAAAGAAATCAAATGCAGAATTGAAAAACCCTTCATACAAATGTTAAAGTTATTCTAAGTAGAGATTTAAAACCTCCATTGTAAGATGCTATGTTTGGTGCTGCCCCTACTGTGTCTTTTTTAAATCTTCCGAAGCAAGACATTAATACATTTAAAAATCGTCTATTTTCAAATTGGTTAGTATAGAAATATGTTGACCTAAATACTTACCCCGAAATTTCTGTTCGGCTCTTTGTGATCCTTTAGAAACATGACCGTGAGAATCTAAGAGAGCAGCAGCGAGTGTAGAAGAATTTGAAGCACCATCAGTAACACTACCAGTGGATAATCCACTAGGATAAAGAGGACTAGATGATAGGACGGGACTGTAAACTTTTGATATGAATTCTTCATAGGTGGTGTGTTTCTTATATTTTGATACTACTGTTTCTAGTGATCGGGCTCTTTCTTCATAACTAAAAATATATTATATTAGTATATCTTATCCCATTGGTCCAATTCACACAGAACGGAAGTCTGAATTGGGCCATAGTAATGAGATGAACAAAGTAAACTATACATAACTTCTCAAAACTACTCTATTGGAAATGGGTTTCATTGTCGGTTAGATGGAATCAGACTGCACTGTATTAATAAATTTAATAAACTTACTACTGTTGATAAAATGGGTATGTTAATCTCTTGGCTCGGCTAGCACAAATAGCTGTGGCTCGAACTAAACCAGCTAGTACACAAGTTTCTACTATAGCTTCATTAAATAATACTCCAAAATGTGGAACCTGTAAAGAAAAACAAAGATTTCAATATAAATTAAGACATCTTATTTGATTTAAGAAAAAAAATGTAGGTTTTGTAATCATTGATCCAATGATCATATTTTACTACTTCTGGAATACGGTTATAAGCCATTTCAACAGAACTACTGCTATGGACACTGTTCCTGATTCGAGAAACAGTGATATTTTTGTCTTTGAAAACTAACCTTAATTCGAGCTTTAGATTTTGTTTTTATTAAGGAAAATAAACGACCACAAACTGAGATTTTCGTTTTATTTGAACAGTTTGTAGATGGCGCCCTAGTTCTAGAAAATCTGAAGAGCAAACCTTCCATTAAGTTTTAATACACGACTCTGAGCTAGAGTGATGATCATTTTTTTAAGTAATTTAAATTTTGTATATTTTATTAATACATAAGTTTAGAATTGCATAATACTTACGTCTGCTTTTAAATTAATGGTCACTCGATTCAAATTTCCTCCTAATGGATAAATAGTTATTAAAATATCACAGAACTCAGTGGGAATGATATCACGTCTATAGTCTCTACTGTGTTCGGACCATACAATATGAACTTCATCATTACCTAAATGTCGTATCTGTAAAAAAATATGTAATACATAGAATTAAAAAAAAACGTTAAAATCAAGTGTAGTTGAGAACCAATGGTATTAAATGAAATGGAAATACATGAAAGTAAAAAATTTTGTTAAAAGAAATCAACAATACGTATCGGGACTAGTTCACTCTATCATCAACAGAGGGGTGGAGAATATTATTAAGTAAATATAATGATACCTCCTATAAATTTTGATTTTTGGGACCACTCCCATTTCTTGAAGACGATAAAGTTACCTTATTAAGTACGGCCTCTGGAGTGTCACTTGGCATTCTAGTGGCAACGTGGAAAATAGCTTCAAGAAAACTGGTGGCTATATAAGGAGCAGTAAGTCCAGTAGAGCCCTGTCTTTGTAAACCACCTAAAAATCCTGTATGGCCTTCTAATTCTATTTCCCAAGCTAAAGCTGCTAAGAATTGCTCATAAGCTACACTTCCACCTTCATTTGATAATACTGAATTTTTGTCCTCTTGTCCAGGTGCTACGTATATTATGGCAAACTAAAACACAATTCATATACGTATTAATAAATTCTATTGTATATATTTTTGCATACGTACTTTGTGAGTTTCTCGACAACTTTGGTTATCCAAATTTCTTAATTCTCTTAATAATCGTTCAGTCTTATTTAGTAAATGTAACTGTTGCCGTCTTTCCCAACCAGCCAAACCTAGTTGAGAGAAAAATAAACGGCAATGTTGGAAGGAATTTTGTTCGCTTGCACTAGCGATACCTAAAAATGTTAAATTTTATTAATAGAAGTAAAATATATGCATAAGTCTACATGGAACACTAATTGATTTACAGGTGTTCCTTGACAGGAATCCTGTAATGACTCGTGCTGGTTCCTGTTGGTTGTGCACATTGTTCTAACTTTTACGGTCAGCGATGTATTCCCAGCTTTAGTTGTATTGTCTACGGATCCAAACTTTCATTCCTTTCTGGCCCATACAGCTGGATCGTAGAATATTGTGACTGTGCAATTTCTTGCTAGTTTATCAGCTTGTTCTTTGCCTTCTATGCCTGGAGACCACTTTAGGGATCTTTAAAGACCCAATAGCCGACTGACTATCTGTGTATATATTGATCCGATTATTTCTTACGCTGATAAATTTCTACTTGGAATGTTTTCTTAAGCAGGTATTTTGAAACCACTCAGCCTGATTTCATCTCGCAGATGTCTTCTCCAATTTTCTGCTTTATTTTGTTGTGTCCTGATCTAACATAAATCTTGCTCAGGTTTTATTGCAACCTGTACAAGCCCATCCTTGCCTCCCCCTTTAAGATTTTGTGAATAAGAGAAAGTACTAACTATAGTACTATCAATGCTACTGTTGGAGTGCCTTATGCAGCTTCAGTTATGCCAAGGCAAGCCAATCTATGGACCTTGCTTAGCTAGAGGATGGCTTATTTTTGGCCAGCATACCAAAGACTCATATGTGATTGTTTCATTCAAGTACTGCTAATTAAAAGTTTTATATCTAAATTACTTACTTTGTTGATAAGCCACACTACCGAATGAAGGAAAATTACTTTCTGACCTACTACTAGGTCTATCTACAGGTTGTCCCAACATTGAATCAACCTGTTGTGAAAATCGACTTTCATCTAATTCCATATTCCTTTGACTAATTACTGATGCTATAGCTTCATTTTCAAGATCCATAGACATAGGAGGTGTGGCTGGTTCATTTAGTTTTTGATTCGAATTTTCGAGACATTCCGGACTTGTATAACCCAAATATTGAAGCAACTGGAAATATTTATTATGATAATATATGGTTAATATCAAACTTAACAGACTAGATATTTATAATTCCCTTATAGGCAGAGAAAACTTGGTATCAAAAAAAAGGGTGAAAATCGTCAAAAATTGAACAAATAGGAAAAACTAGAACAGGATGAAACTTATTATATAATAATATATACTGTTATGAATTCTTATTTTTCTTTTTCTTTGGCTCCGGCTACTTCTCCTGCTATTGGGTCTGGATTCAACTTAAAACTTTCTTTATATTCTTGTTCATTTACTTTAAACTTTATTTTTAACTTTAACTTCAATTACAAATTCATAAATTATAAAATTAAACTCTCTTCTCAAATTCAAATTCTATAATGATCATTATTTATCCCCCCTTGTCCCTAGGTAACCTCTTAAAACAATCTAATCATAAACAAAATCAACAATTATCAACTCTTTCTGAAATAAAATTTTTAAACACCTATATAAAGACAGTTACCTATTATCAAATACAAAAATTTTTTTATCCAATCAAATCATAACAAAATCCCCCTAAATTTAAAATTAAAATTTTCTATTAAGACACATTTTATAATTTTAAATTTATTCCATATTTACTTTTCTATCAGATCATCCCTTACTATTCTACCTTTAAGTTACAATTACTTTCTATTTCTACCCCTTTTTAATAATTTTACTTTATTTTATTTAATCAATTTCTTCCCTATATTTATATATATTTTCTATATTAAATATTCCTCTAATTTTCTTTGTATAAGGATCTTCTAATTCATAACTATTTATAGCATTTTCAGTTTTCACAATATAAGGTCCTTCATATAACAATTGTAATTTTGCCATCTCATTTTTGTTCCTATTTCCTATTTGTAAATTTTTTATAATTACTAAATCTCCTTTATCAAATTTAACAGGTTTTTTTACTTTCTTCTTAATTTTTTTATAATATTTTTCCCATATTCGCATTAATCTTCTTTTTACATTATGTTTTATCTCTTCATAATTCTTTTGATTTTCAAACTCCCATATTCTTTCTGGATTTTCTCTTTTCATTAAATATATTGGTGTTTCTTCTGTACATAAATTTGGACTTTCATTTAAATATTTTTCTACATTCTCTATATAATCCTCCCAATCTTTATGATTTTTATCTTTCAATAATATTCTTAAAAATGTTATTATCTCTCTAATATATCTTTCTGCTGGATTTGCTGCTGGATGTCTTATACTGATTGTTTTAACAATAATATCTAAATTTTCACATTTTCTAATCCATCTTCCACTTTGAAAATAAGTAGCATTATCTACAATAATTTTCTTAGGTTTTCCTACATCTCTTATATAACATTGTAATATTCTATTTATATTCTTAAAATTTGTCCTTTTACATGGGTATAATTTAACATATTTTGAAAATACATCCACAATTACTAAAATATGTTTATTTTTCTTTCCATTTATTATCAAATTACTAATGAAATCAATTGCTACCACATCTAATGGATTTTCAGATATAATACTTTTCCCTATATTTTTATTTTTTCTATTCTTACATTTAGCTAATTGACATACATTACAACTTCTAGTTATAAATTTTGAAACATTATAATCTTTTTTACAAAAATAATTTTCTCTAAATAATAACCATAATTTCTTAGATCCAATATGTCCAAATCTAAGATGTAATTCTTTTAATATTTTTTTTCCTAAATTTTCCTCAATAACATATAATTCTTGATTACCTACTCTTTTTATATATACTCCATCTTTTAATTCTAAATTATTCTTATCTCTATCTAATAGTTTTTGTTGACTACAAATTACTTCCTGTTTTGAAAATATTCCATCTATATTTTTAAACTTATTTAATCCAATTCTAATTACTCTTTCATTTTTTGAATTACAATTATTTTCTCTTGACAAAGTATCAGCCACTATATTATTTTTACCTTCCACATATTTTATTTCAAAATCATATTCCTGTAATAATAAACTCCATCTATATATTCTATTATTGGAAAATCGATTATTCATAACATTTGTTAACGCAATATGATCAGTTTCAATGGTAAATTTTCTTCCCAATAAATAAAATCTTAATTTCTGAACACAAAATACAATACTTGCAAATTCTAACTCTGAAACACTATAATTTTTTTCATAATTTTTAGTTATTCTAGAAATAAAACATATTGGAACTTCCATAGTATGTTGTATCTGAACTAATACTCCTGCTAACCTTTCTTTCGATGCATCTGTTTTTAAAATAAATGGTAAATTATAATCAGGATGATATATTTTTAATTTTCTACTAAATATTTCCTTTAATTCATTAAACACTTTTTCTTGTTTATCTGACCATTTCCATTTCACTCCTTTTCTAAGTAATTCCATTAATGGTATTTGTTTATGTGTTAAATCTGGAATTAATTTTTTATAATAATTTAACATTCCTAAAAATCCTCTAACATTTTTTAAACATTTTGGTCTTTCAAATTCCACAATTTTCTTAATTCTTCCTTCATCCATAGTTACTCCATCTTTATCTATTTTATATCCTAAATATATAATTTCCTTTTTATAAAATTCACATTTTTCTATATTTATCTTCATGCCTGCTTTGTCTAATTCTTCAATAACTAATTTTATATGTCTAAAATGTTCTTCTTCATTATTTGAAAAAATTAAAATATCATCTACATAATGAACAACAAAATTTTCATATTTATCCAAAATTTTATGTAATGCTCTTACCAAAGCTGCACATGCACTTTGTATTCCAAATGGAACAACTTTAAACTGATATATAACACCATCTACACAAAAACCTGTATATTTTCTACTTTGTTTTTCTAACGGAATTAACCAAAAACTATGCTTCAGATCAATTTTACTAAAAATTTGTGTTCCTGTAATTCTTCCAAAAATAGCATCAATATTCATTGGAGCTTCATATTGAGGTAATGAAAATTTATTTATATTTCTTGCATCTAAACATAAACGTAATTCTCCATTACTTTTCTTTACTACAACAATTGGATTTATATAAGAAGTGTTACTTTTTTCAATAATTCCATTATTCAACATTGTTTCTATTTCTATCCTTACTTGTTTCCTATATTGGTATGGAATTGGATATGTTTTAATTTTAAAATTTTCTATTCCTTTTACTTCAAATTTATGTACATATTCTTTTACTGTTCTATTCTCTGCTTCCATTAGACCTTTATGATTTTTAATCAATTCTTCTATTTTTCTTTCATATTTTTCATCACAATTAATTGTATTTTCAACCATAGTTCTCATTATTATATAATCTTCATTATTTTGGTTTTTATTTTCTTTTATTAAATTGATAATATTATTTCCTATTTCAATATTTTTTTCTTCATAATTAATAATAACTTTATGTTTTTCCATTTCATCTGTTCCCAAAACAATATCACACTCCATATTCCCAATAATTAAAAATTGCATTCTATATCCATCATTTCCAATTTTCACTTCTTTAAATATAGATTTATTTACTTCACCTAATTTTTTTCCATTTGCACCTATTAATTTTATTTTTGGAATTTTAATAATTTCTTCTTGTGTACAATTTTTTACTATTTCTTCCTTTATTAATGATGCTTCTGATCCTGTATCAATTAAAATTTTATAATTTTTATTTTCTATAATCCCATCTATAAATATTAATCCAATTTTATTATCCTTTATATTTTCGTAATTATTTTCTAATTTTATAAATTCTATCGGATGTTGATATACCGATCTTTTATACTTTAAATTTTGAGAGTGCATATTTAAAAATTTTCATTCATATCCCCATTATTTTCTTCATCAGGTTGTCTTTCTATTCTGTCTTCTATTCCACTTATTTGGTTTATTCTTCTTTCTTCATTTCTGTTATCTCTATTTCCATTATTATTTTCTGAGACTGTATTTTCATATCTATTTTCTCTTATTTCTCTATTATTCATTGATTGGTATCTTCCATTATAAACATTTTGAAATCGTCCATTCCCATTACCATTATTCTCATATCTTCTATTTCCATTTCTGTTTCCTTGTTGATATTCATTTCTTTGATTATTACCATAATTTCGATTCTGATTATTTTGACCTTGTACTTCCCTTCTATTCCATTCTCTCCATTCTGTATTTCTTCTATTCATTTGTCTATTTTCTCTTTCATAATTCATATTCTCATTTCTATTTCTATTCTGATTATAATTACTTCCTCTTCCTATATTTTCTGAATTTGATCTTTGATCCAATATTTTTAAATTTCTTTCAACTCGTCCTAAATAATGTATAAAACTATCCATTTGATTAATATTCTGTAACGCAATAGTTTCTGCTATTTGTGCATCATAATGTCTTGAAATATAAATAACTATTTCTTCTTCTCTCATACCTGGTTCCAAATATTGAGCCATGTTATATAATTTTAATGCATAATTTATTAAATTATTACTTATTCGATAGTTAAATTTTCCAAAATATAAATTTTCTCTACATATAGCTTGTTGTGATTCTCCCCAATAATGTTTTATAAATTCTCTTTCAAATTCTTCATAAGTATTGATACTTACTTCTTTAGTTGCAAACCATAAAGCAGCATTCTCCTTTAACATTCCTTTAATTATTTCTTTCCAATTTTGTTTATTCTTGATTTTATACATAATTGTATTAACAAATGATTTTGGATGAATAGTCTGAATATTCCCATTAAATTTTATACTTTCATCATGACTTATATTCATACATGATCCTATACTCATTTTATCATTATATTGACTTTGTAATTTTTCTATTCCTTCTAATAAAACTTCACGGTCTTTTTCTTGTACTTCTTTTATTTCTTCTACTTTTTGTTCCATCTCACTTATTTTCTTTATTGTATCCTGTTTTATAATTTTTTCTAATTCACTCAATTTTTTATTTGTATTAATATTGATTTCTTTTATTTCATCTTTATACTCCTTATTAATAATTGTTTTAATCTTAACTTCTTGTAATTCCTCTACTTCTGTTATTCTTGCTATTATTTCAGTTCTCATTTCTTTCTTTGTTTCTTCCAATTTTTCTTTGTTTATTTCCATTTGCTTCTTCATTTCATCTTTAAATGCTTCCATATTCTTGTTCATGTCTTTTATTTCTTTTTTCATATCTTCTTTTATTTCTTTTTTCATAGAATCCATATTTACATTTATTGCTTCTGTATTTTTGTCTTGTTTTTCTTGATTTGCTTGTAAATTCTTTTTCATTGAATTCATATCTTCTCTTAAGTTATTATTCATTTTTTCCTGTTTTTCATTCATTTTTTCTAAAAATTTAAACATCCTATCCATATCGCTTTCTTCATGTTTGTTGCCATTACTTTTTATTCTTTTCTGGGTGTCTGGGTGTTCTTTTTGACAAATTTATTCTGGATTTAGATTTTTCTTTTCCTGCCCCACGTTGGATCGACAATTTGTTATGAATTCATTTATGCCCCACGTTGGGCGCCAATTTGTTATGAATTCTTATTTTTCTTTTTCTTTGGCTCCGGCTACTTCTCCTGCTATTGGGTCTGGATTCAACTTAAAACTTTCTTTATATTCTTGTTCATTTACTTTAAACTTTATTTTTAACTTTAACTTCAATTACAAATTCATAAATTATAAAATTAAACTCTCTTCTCAAATTCAAATTCTATAATGATCATTATTTATCCCCCCTTGTCCCTAGGTAACCTCTTAAAACAATCTAATCATAAACAAAATCAACAATTATCAACTCTTTCTGAAATAAAATTTTTAAACACCTATATAAAGACAGTTACCTATTATCAAATACAAAAATTTTTTTATCCAATCAAATCATAACAATACATACATCATCTAGTTGGTCCAAATCCGGAGCGGCATTCGAAACTTGAGGTAAAACATTTGGTGGTCGATGCCTAATAGCACGTTGCGGTAAAGTACTCATTGGCGTTGCCATCAATAAACTTTCCGGTTCAATAACATGTTCAAAATTTTCCGGAAACTTATGTAATTCAATTTCCGGTCGATTTTTATTAACATTTTCTGGATTTTTATATAAAATCGATGCATCCCAACTTGATTTACCGGAAAGATCTCGAAGAAGTACTCGCACTTGTTTATCGGCTGTTGACAGACCAGCTGTCACTCCACCACCAGGTAGTTCAAGTGCTGGAAGTTCTACTAGGCTTGAGATTATATTTTTAGAGAGAATAAATAGCTGTAATAAATGTTTTTTTAAATAATAACAATAATAATAATAAGAAAGTTGGTTCTTACTTGTATATTCGAGGCTGAAAAAATACTCGATGATAGATCATCTGATGTTAAATTAGGTACATCATCATGTTCTGATACCAAAGAACTAAGCCTTGTTGCACCAATAGCCATAGGAAAATGACCTAAATGCGTAACTAGGTGTGTCAGTATTGTTCTTGCACATAATTTGATGGCATCCTGACATTGGTTGTTTTTTGTTGTTGATATATTTACAGACAAATCAAAATCATCGAAGAGAATATTTGGATCAAAGTCATCAATCATGCTGGGCTGAGTTAAACCTCCTGGATGTTCCGCAGATGCTTTTCCTAACATAATTTTATGTAAAACCTAAAAATGAATGTTTTATTAAGCCAAACCATTGGAAAAACGATGTCGTTTTTTGAGTTCAACTCGAGAGTTTTAGCTGATTCAAAAAGTTTTTTAAAAACGGTTGAACCAAACTGTAAACATTGTACTGTACTGATGAGGTCTAATAGACCGAAACACAGTGTCTACAGTTTGATTTTGCCCTTGTATGGACTGATTAATACTTATATCTATGTCGCAGCATTCTGTGCTTAGAGTTAGGAATTCTAACCATGCACAAATCCAGGTTATATATCTGGATTAGATTGACAGCATAGCGCGAAATACTTTTGTATCATTTTTTTCATGATTTTATGTACAAGACTGTCAAAAAAACGCTCTGTTCGTTTAATTATTTATATAGAATGATACACCCTGTATATGTACATTATACAAATTTTTAAGAAGCTGGGTATTATTATCGATTAATATAATAACTTGGAAACCATGTAAACTATTTGTTTATTTGAGTAACCCAGCAACACATGTGATTAACATTCTATTTAGTTTTCAAAATGTCTACCGAGTTCCTGTTTGCTAAGAAGGCTCTAAAAGCAACATTACCAATAAATTATCAGGAAAAAACTAAAACCGATGCTAGAGAAAGAAGAAGAAATATTTTATACTTAATTCATAGTTATCTGAACGAGCAAAAACTATTTGATACCGCAGATAGTCTAGAAAAAGAAGCTCAATTAACTACAGATTATCAATTGTGTGAAAATGTTGATTTAGATATTATACTCCAAGAATATCAAAGTTATTATTTTACAAAATTTCAAAAATATCCAAAAGTGGTAAGAAAAAATGAAGAACCTATCACTAAACCTCCCCGAAGAAAACGCAGTGCTACGAGAAAACCAATAAATCAAAATGATGAACTAATACAAAAACCAAGTATACAAAATTTTCAATTTGAAATTAAATCACTTACGGGTGATAATAATGAAAACGTTAATTATTCTGATATAAATATGCCAAAAACAACAGAAAAAGAAATAGATTATACTACAGATTGTTTCCCTACAGATTGGAAAGAAATGGCTGATCAAATAAAAAAAGAATTTATAACACACGAAGCTGTAACCAACTTCAATGATTGTATAGGTCTTTCAAACGTTGCTGAAAAACTGAAAGAAGCTGTTATATACCCTCAAATATATCCAGAATTATTTAAAAATATTATAACATGGAAAGGAGTACTATTATTTGGTCCTCCTGGTACAGGTAAAACCCTCTTAGCTAAAGCTTTGGCTTCAGAAAGTACAACATTCATAAATGTAACAAGTAGTACTTTCATAAGTAAATGGAGAGGAGAATCTGAAAAAATGATTAAAATACTATTTCAATTAGCTAGAAATTACGCTCCAACAACTATTTTTATTGATGAAGTTGATGCTTTAGCTTCTGCAAATGAAGTATCTCATCATGAAGCTTCGAGAAGATTCAAAAGTGAATTATTAACACAAATTGATGGTATTCAAAATAGTGTATCCAATATTTTTATTTTGGGTAGTACTAATTCCCCTTGGAACTTAGATCCAGCTATATTGAGACGATTTGAAAAAAGAATATTGGTACCGTTACCAGATGAAGAATCGAGACAAATTTTGATACAAAAATATTTAGCAACACCTAATCAAATTGAACAAAAACATTTAGAACAATTGGGCAAGATTACTAATCAGTTTTCAGGATCTGATATTAAAGCATTATGTAAAGAAGTAACTATGAGTATGATTAGAGAGAAAATTAAAGAAATTAACACAAATGGGAGTAATAAAGCTGATAAGAATTTAAGAAGTGTTACTATAAATGATGTAGAAAGAGCTTTAGATAAAATTGGATCTTCTGTTAAAGAAAGTGATTGTACTAAATATTTTGAATGGAATAAAAAATATGGGTCATGGTAATAATATGTTAATTATCATCTTTATGTATTATCTCTTATTAAATGGTCGAAATAGAAATATTTCGAAAAATAAATATATAATTTAAGATTGTAGCATTTTTAAAAAACAGTTATTTAATTGAAGGTCTAATTTGAAGATTTCCATATAGTGTTATCTATAATAACTCTTTCAAATATCTGGTAATTATGACTAGTAATTAGTCAGATTATCGTATTTCGTTACCGTCTACCTAAGAAGATTAAGCTGATGTTTTTTCTCAAACTACCTGTTAATCGAGACTAGAGAATAGTCTAAATTTAACATTATTACCGTATCGCCTTAGCCTTAGAGAATGAAACGATTCCTGATTTTCATCATATCTTTGAAACACTTAGGAAGCTACTGTTAGTTTTGTTTTATCTTTATACTTTTGCCATAAAAGAAAGTACCGTCTATTTCTTTGGAGAATTGAATTTTAGTTGTATACAGTGCCGTATCTACTTTTAAAAAACCTGTGTGTTTTGTATTATTTCTATCTGTATGTTTATTCATTTAACATATTGCGTGAATAAAATGTTTACAATATTATACTAAAATATGAATAAAATTGTCTTACTGTAAATACTTGAAGTAATAGACATGTTCCTCTAGTTTGACCATATTCAGATACTTCCAATAGTTTTTGAGGTCCTAATTTCATACACCATTCTCCCAAACAAAATAATAATGCTGTTCCTAAAAATTTGTCAGTTTCTCCTGCTGTTGAACCCAATGGAGTATGTAGAAAAAGTGCAGAACACAAAGTTGAAATCACAGAGTTTCCAAGCCTCGGGTATTGAGACCATAAAAGAGGAGCATGATCACATAACAAAAACAAAATATTGCTTGCTAATTGAGCAATAATTTTGTTATTAAACTAAAAAAGAACAAATACTTGAATATATAAAGTTCAAATATAAAGGAGAGTATATATTGTTTAAAAATCAGGTATCTAATCTAATCTAAGTAAACCTGGCATGGTCTCTCCTGTGGAGCTCCATGTTTTAAGCACTACTTCCTATGGGAATATTGTGACCAGGTTCGGCACCAAGAGTCCTTGCATGCGATGCGTGCAGGACTCTAGTTTGTTCAGCTGAAAATCATCACCACCGCTGATCTTCAGGTAGGCTTGAATCCAGGTGTCCCAAGTTCTTATTTGGATGACTATCCTTGAGTTACTGTTGCCACACGCAGTTCCCTTTGGAAGAGATGCCTCTTATAAAGCCCTACAGTATTACTCCAGTGTTTGGTCGACTCTTCCCAGACCCAGTTCCTGACTTCGGTCCTTACCCAGGCTCGAGGCAGTCCCAATACAGGTTCTGGAGCAATGAATCTTGTATCCGCTCCCTTGTTGGCCAGAAGGTCCGCGATTTCATTGCCCTAAAAACCCTTATGCCCTGGCACCCACTCCAAGAAGACCCTGTTGTGTCTACCCAGTTCATTGAGGTTTTGTATGCACTCCCAGATCAGCTTGGAACCAACCCGGAATTGTTTTAAGGCCACCAGTGCAGCCTGGCTGTCTGAGAAGAAAGTTATCCTCTCCCCTCTCCAGCCACGGCCTCGGGCGTGGTCGGCAGCCTTTAGTAAGGCGAATACCTCAGCCTGGTACAGATGATTTACAGTTAGCCAATGACAATTCGAGATTAGGCGTTTTGTCCGATTTTTAAACATTCTGTCCTAATTTTTTTTTAACGTCAAAAGTCAGAATACAGCTCTTACCTTTAAAGCTAAAAGTATTACATTAATAGCATCGGTAATTTTAGAATGGAATGTTTGATTCTTCAATTCTCTATACACAAAAATACCTAACGCTGATAAAGCTATACATCTGGCTTTACCTTTTGGTTCTCTTCGTCCAGCTCTTAATAGAATACTCACAATATGTTCCTGAAACGAAAATATTTAATAGAAGAATACTTAATACATTTTTTTTATTTGTATGAAAAAGTGGTCAGATCTCATGTAGAGCCATGATTCATGATAAATACCAGACCTAACTTCACATACTCTACATTCTAGTTAAAGGTATATATCCTTAATATAGCCTACGTATATTTATAGATTTTTTTTACTTTTAAAGAGATAATTTTTTATATTTATTACCTTAATATCGGGGCAAGTCATAACCCGCATCTCAGAATCCGGTTGTAGTACAGATATTGAATTTAGATTATCAGTCTGGCTCAATAAATTTGCCAGAAAAGACATGGCTTCAGTTCTTGGAGAAAGTTCCAGTTTTTCAGTGTTATTCAAAATAATATTGCAAGCGTGTATGAAGTCCAATAAAAGTAAGGACGAACCTGGTAATTGTAACGAAAAGAAACGAGGTCCAAGATATTTTAAACAAGTATTAATTACCAATTTTGAACTGCCTGTTAAAGCTGTAAAAATACAAACAAAGTTAAAATAGTACAAAAAAATGCTTGGATATTAATTCTCCACTCGATATGTTGAAAAACTGATTTATAAATTTACTATAAAATGTTTTGCTACAAAAAGAAATTTTCTCCCTAATAAACTAGTTGTCAGTAGTCTGATCTATATAGTTGTTTTTTAGTTATTTATAGCGTAACATTAAAGAATACAAACCAGTATGGAGAAACCTATAAACTTGAGGCAAATAGGTTCGATGTTTACTATCACAATTGACAGTTATGGTACAAATAAGCCTCAACGCATTCAGTTTTCCAGCTTCATAATTACTGGGAAGTATTAATGCTCCAAAACACCATGGAAGTATTAATGTTAATGGTGGAATTAATTCTGGTGGATGTGGAGTGCTCATATTATCCCAAGAAACACCTTGATTACGACTAATTTTTATAAGAGTTTCAATAAGTTTTACTAAATATTCGAATACTTGTGCGTGAAGTTTTGGATCTGAAATTTGATTCACATCTCCAAGAGCACCTGAAAATATACTACTGAAAGCTGAATATATCTTTTTATTATGATTTATTACCCAACATTCTTTTCCATAGTATAACTGCGACATCTGGTAACCATCCTCTAATTGATCCTCCACATATAACACCTCGGTTTTCTCCTGAAATTTCTGATGCTTGATGTTCAGATAACATATCCAGTTGTATTGGTGAATCTTTGATAGAATTACTCTCTATACCACTAGATGGAGCTGGGCTAGGAGAACGAGTACGATCTGTAGATTCAGTATCTACCGGACAGACATTATCTAACGATTTTGACCGTCTTCGATTTGCCTAAAAATTTGCCAATGTTGTTAAATAATAAATTCAAGATTAATTCAAAGAGCAGTGAAATCAAAGCCTTAAAATTTGAGAGATAAGATGGAGGCCGCCCGACATAGCCAGTATTGGAGTCTAATTTTACTTCTTTCATTGGTTCATGCCATCCACTCTAGAAACTTGGTAACAAAGATCAAGATAACATACGAGTAATGAACTGAAGCTTCTAGTGAGGTTTTAAAGAAGTTAGAACTCATCAAGAACAGGTTGGAAGCTTTTGAGTCATATAGGGAGTTTCTGAAGAAGTTACAACTCATCAAGAACAGGATAGAAGCTTCGGAAGACTTTAGAGAAATGAAAAAAGCTTCTGAAGGTGAAGATAACATACGAGTGATGAACTGAACCCTCTAGTGAGGTTTTAAAGAAGTTAGAACTCAACAAGAACAGGTTGGAAGCTTATGATGACTATAGAAGAAGTTACAACTCATCAAGAACAGGATGGAAGCTTCGGAAGACTTTAGAGAAATGAAAAAAGCTTCTGAAGGTGAAGATAATATACGAGTGATGAACTGAACCCTCTAGTGAGGTTTTAAAGAAGTTAGAACTCATCAAGAACAGGTTGGAAGTTTCTGACGACTATAGAGAGTTTCTGAAGAAGTTACAACTCATCAAGAACAGGATGGAAGCTTCGGAAGACTTTAGAAAAGTAAAAAAAGTTTCTGAAGATGAACATAACATACAAGTAATTTTACTTACATTTCTTTGTTTTATTCGAGTAGATCTTCGTTTTACAGTCAAATCATTATCGCTATAACTTCTTGTTAATGGTACTCGAGGTGATCTTTTCGATAATAAATTCCCTCCATCAGGTAATGTTGAATCTTGTCTAGATACTGTTTGATGGGAACTTTCCCCTACACTACTAGGTGTGTTATGTTCAGGCCTACTAAGTATTCTCTTACTACGTTTTGATCGACTTTCATTCAATTTATCTAAAGGTAAATTTGTCAGATCCAAATTATAAACATGACGAGCTAATACTCGAGTTAAAGTTTCCATTGTTTTCTAAAATATATAAATAAAATTATACAATTAATTATAATATCAATCACGTACTGCCCATTCTTTTATCAATTCCTCCCATACTGTTAAACTAGTTAATACATGTAAAAATCTATCCCATAACTCTCTACTGATTAAAACATTTAAATTAGCTTTAATCCAAGTTACTATTAATGTTTGAAAAATTGCTGGTGCTAATTTTCCACCTAATGTTGAACCTTTTTTCTTTGGAGGAATATCACCGAGGACCAATGATGTTATTTGTAGAAGAACCACTAATAATTGTTCCCTAAAATGATTATATTAAACGTATAGTTTTATCCTACAGATTCATTTTTAAAATTCTATTTTTTCTATACTGTAAATGCAATCATAAACGCTAAAATAGCTATTTATATAACTAGTTGCAAAATGAACGTGTTTTTTGCACTAGATGTGAAGTGTGCAAAAAACACGGTGTTTTGTATCGTGTTTATATACAATATTTTTTGTAATGCAGTTTTATTTTCATTTTTAATTTATTTTACTTGGTTATTATTTAACCTCGGCCTATTTCTGCTAGATACTATCAAAGCCATCCTTGTTTGTTTCTATGGAGATAACCATTACATTTATCAAACAGTGACAAAATGAGATTTCATTTTGTCACTCTTTGATAAAATGAGTGACAAAATTAATGTATCTAGAATGAGTGTCAAAATTATGATATTTCGTAACTGAATTACAAAAAATTGTTTGACTAATAATATATTACCATGTGTTGCTATCCATTCTGGTATTCATAACCATGTATCTATAAATATTTAACACTCTTTTGCAAGCATCTGTCTGTTCTTCTAACATCCTGGGTACATGAGAGTTTATTTCTATTAAAAATACATTTGCTGCATGTGTCATGAAGATTTGATATAAATTCTGTAAAAAAAAAATACTTAGTAAAAATATTTATAAAGAAAATAGAAATATATACGGTTTTTCATTAACAATGGGAAATCTGCGAAATAGGGATACAAGGTGTCAAATAATGATCATTATAGCCCCAACATGTTCTATCCAAATGTAAAGTATTTTCAAAGAAACTTGAAATGCCAATCACTTTTAAGATTTTACTATTGCTTACTTTAAAAGAACGTCATTATATATCGACCTAGTGAAATTCCTATTTAATTTTTCCTACAAACAATAGAAACAACCAAGTTTGCTTTTAAAATAGCACGATGGACCATCGTAAGATACTGCCGTCCAATCACGATACGTACAAGTTGACCAAATCAGTCGCAACCAACCGATTACTAAATGAGATCTTTATTGGATTCTTTGACGGATGATCTGTTCTACATAGGAAGACTAGACTAAAGTTGGATAAAATTTAGCCAATCAGTACCAGGAAACTAGTGACTATGTCCACCGACAAGGATCATGTCGTAAACGCGTAATAATGTAGACAGATGACCCATTTCTCGTCTTAAAATTCCTTAGAAACAGACATTAACTAGCGCTGACCTAAAGGATAAGCTGAGAGAATCCCAAGATGTGTTCACCAACCTTTAAAGTGTTCGAAGAAGGCTGAAGAAAGTTAAACTGACGTCCAAAAGAGTCAGCCACATGTCTTAAGCTAGCTGTTACCCATAAGCAAAGGCGATTAAAATTTGCTCGATAAATCTGGATTGGGATGAAGATCAATAGTCAGGTATTGGTCTCCGACGAAAGTAGGATTTCACTAGATGATAACAACAGACGATAAATTGTCGCAAATGTATGTTCTGGGCTGGCAATTCTATGAAAGGAAAAACTGAGTTCATTTTCGTGTTTTATGATGTAAAAATTCAACTTCTGGTGTGAATTTTTAAATGATCTTATATGGAAACATATTATAATACCTGTGTTCCTGCTCGAACTAATAAATTCTCCTTTTGTATAGCTCCCAAATAAGAATCATTTCTTAATCTCATTGGCCTAGTATCAACTACACCACCAATTTCTTCTTGAACATTTTTGGGTATCTCATCTGGTAATTCTAAAGTATACGGTGGTAATTCAATTACATTTCCTTGAATCAAATCCTTATAAAGTCCAATAATTTTTCGAATTGCAACAACATGTGTAAAATTTAATAAAAATGCTTGACGGTAGAGTTCATGTAGAAAATTAATGTTGTCTCTAGTGCTATAAAAAACTTCTCTAACTATTTGTGGTGCTAATTCTTCATCTGTAGCAGTTCTACTTGTCTGAATTGATAACGCTATAAAATACGTAGTTTTGTAACAAAAAAATTAAGTCATTTTAAATGCAAAACTTACTTGAATCTAAGCTGGGATGAGAAGAATCATGTTGGGTTTCTTCTTCATGAGAATGTTGAGATGGCGATTGTATATTTTGAATTGAAGATGGACCAACTGAATCTCTACCTTCATGACCTTTTTTAGCTTGATGCATATAATTTATAGTCCAAAGTATCAGACTAACTCTGCAATAGAGTAGTTCATTTTCATTTTCTACTCTTCTGAATACAGGTAGATCTAAAATTAATAAAACTAATAGAGAAATGAATAGCTACATGTTTCAATGTCTACTTTGACCATTTGACTGCTCTAAGATTAATTTAGAGAAGCGCATTTAAGGCCGTATTAACCTTTTTGCTTCTCTTTGACTTGGAGTGTTTTTGAGGTTTAGTCCGATAAAATACCTTCAGCAAAGTTACTTTGCTGTGTAGACAGTTGCTTAAGAAACGATTGCAGCTTCAGACTATTTTGGACACGAATTTGGTAGATTGAGGCTAGATTATGGGAATATTCTGTCTAAAATGTGGCATTTTTTAATGCCCTGTTGGTACAGAAGTCTATTGCTCAGTGCTTCTTTTGTAAGTTGAACGATTTCGTTTTGTCTTAGCTCACACTCATAATACTAACATTTAGTGTGAGTTCGAGATATAATGTATCTAGGCATCTTCATGGAATGGGTTGCTCAAATCCCAAGATGTCCTATAAGAACGCCAGGTTACAGACACTTAGTCTTTGTTAACCTATAGGCATTTTACTGACCAATCCTTTCTACATGTAAATCTAAGGGGAAGCTTTAGAATAACTTCCAAAGCTGCACTAGGACACGATCTCTATAAAAGCGAGTCTTTACATCTTTTGTTATTATTAAATAACAATAAAATTCTTATACTATGATAATAAGGTGTTCCTTTTAGATTTGATAAAAAATAAAAATGATTTCGTATTTACTACGGATGCGGTTAATTAACCACACTAATATTAGATTATAATTTAAATACTAATATTAAAGAAAAATATAGAAATTACCTAAATTAGGAGTATATATAGATGTTTCTGAACTAAAATTAGGACAAATTTTTGGTATATAATAAATTTTGAATTTCTCCAACAAAAAACTAAAACATCTATGATGATGTGCATTTTTATCTTGCCATTCTAATTTCACAACCTACAAAATAAAGAAAAATCAGTAATAATGGTAAAAATAAATAACAATAACTAACCGTATGAACCATATACTCCAATAAAGCTTCTAAATAAAATTTACTGGAATGATCGGGAGGTTTCTCACCACTTGACGGTGGTAAAATTGGTAATAATTCTACTGCCGTTACTAGAAATTGATTATTACTGTCATGAAACACAGTACCACTACTTTGTGATTGAAAAATATTTTGATTTCCAAATCCTGGTACCAAAGCTCCAAACATATTATGAACATATTCTGGAGCATTCTCATTTAAGGCTTGATACCACATCAAAAAATATCTGTAAAAAAATGCCAATGAATTTTGATCAATTTATTTCTGTTAATAATCAAAATAATAAGTACCTTATCCCTTGTCGTCTCAATTTTATCGAATTGCCTGTATGTAACAATTTGGCTAAAAGTCTGCTCAGTGAATGTAATTGCCATCGCCTGTTGATAAGTTCTGGCAAAAGACATAAAACTTGTTCCAAAATCCATAAAGTACATTCCAATTCTTCTTTATGAGCTTTGTGTACTGTAAATTTAAAATTAATTAATTATGTATATATAATTTTGAATATACAGAAACTTACCTAAATGGAAAGACAGCTCTGACACCACAAGAAAAAATTAGTAATTAATCATGATATACAATATGTACATATGAAATAGGATATACAATTAGAAAATATTAGGTTATTTAAAAATTTAGTGATACATTGTAACACACATAAGCAGACGATGAGTACAGATTTACAAGTTTTCTATTCTATATTTGTCTACCATTTGTGATACCAAAAAAATAATAATATAAACAAAGAATAAAATTCTACTACTCCCAATTAAAATTTACAATAAAAGATGAATATTTAAATATATAAATAAAAAGTATTATTAAATAAAAACATAATATTTACCTCTCTGTCTTAAATTAGTTTCTGTTTGGACGAAACTATCATATAATATGTTATAGATATGACTAAAATTGGCTTCAAAGAAACCTTTTGCTTCTGAAGTATCTACATTTTCTAGAATACATAGCAATTAATATAGAAACCGTAAATTTTATCTAATAATAAACTTACCTAATATAATTTTTAAGTGTTTTACTCTTGTGGCGACGTCTTTTTTTGGATCTTGCAGTTTAGCAGTCGACTTTTTTATATCAACAAGATTTCTCTTAGCAAACATTTCAACTGTGGATAATTATTATATTGTACCATGCAACATTTTTATGCATTTACAAATATCTTTCAATAAAAGTTAATCATCAATTGTGTTTGTTTTTCTCATTACATTTTTACAGAAAAAACTTTGGTTGACGTAAACATTCAATATGTCACTTATCTCATACTTGTCATTGTCAATTTCTTTAAAAGGTGAGTTCGATTTCTCACCTGATTTTGTAATGTCTAATATTCCAACCTTTCAATGTATTGATATTTGTTTTTGTAATTATTAAAAAATACATAATTTGTATTTGTTTTCATTACAATAGTTCCTACATTAATTTTATATTAATAAAAATATTTGTATTAATTACAATAATTTAATTTGTATACAATTAATATTAAAATAAAAAAAATTGTGTTTCAGCGGTTTTGTAGGTGTAGTCATAATTTGTTTATAGTGTCAGTCATATAGTAATTTGTGGTGTCAGTGTCATAACTAGCGTATCTGGTTTATGTTTTAACTTTAACAAGTAAAAAAAGATAATGATCTTTTAAAATTTAAAGTTGTATCATATCTATTTAAAATTTCATTTGATATGTGACTAGCACGTTTCAAGTTATAAAAAAAAAGTGCAAACGTTTGAGAATTTATTTTAGGTTAATAAAGTATTTTACAATGGAAACAGCGATTAATAACTGTTTAGACGGATATGATAATTTATTTATTAATACGGGAAATATTCTATCAATTAAGGATATCACCAAAAAATCTAATCAAAATATAACTGAAGAGGTATGTAAATTAATAATTTTAAATTGGTAAATATTTATAAACCTTGTTTTTAGTTGATAGATGCAATTAACTTTACTTTGAAAGAATTTCAAAGTAATGGTATTGCAAAACCTCAATCAGAACATGCTTTAGTAATTAATAGACATAATGATAATCTTAAAATTGCTGAACATGAGTTAGCCGACTTGAAAATTGGATTTAAAGTATTTATAAATACTGAAGACCATCAGTCACTTCTAGAAGCTATTGAAAAAGGTATTTAATCTTGTATTTTACAAACTATGAACTGATTTTATTATTTGTGATGATTCCCATTATTTATTGTATAGCTATTGTAACAGTTGCTAATTTTAATGGACATGGACCATTTTATAATATTTACATGATAAAACCTGTTTTCATAGTCATAATTAATCTTGTTAGTAATTGTGGTATACCTTAAAAAATGCTAACATATATAATTATTATCAATAAGCTATTATGTACGGTACTTTGTATTATAAATATTTATAAAGCATAAATGATTCACTTATATTATTAAGATAAGCATAATACAATAAATTGTATTGTTTTAGCATTGATGATATTAAAAGTAGACTCAATCCATGATGTAATTGTTGCATTTAAAAAAAATAATACAGGAGATCAAAAAGATGATATAAATCAAATAGAAAACACATGGAGTGTTCTAGAGGATTTAGTAGAAAAGGGTCAGATTAAACAAATAGGAATATCAGATGTAGAGGAATCCACTTTTAAGACTTTATATGAGTGGGCCAGAGTTAAACCAAGTATAATTCAAATAAATTTAGCAACATGTTGTGTGGTTCCTCCTACACTGCAAACTTTTTGTAAAGAACACGATGTTAAATTGTTAACACATAGTGATCCTGTTGGTAAGAGTTACTATATTTTTATTTACATTTTATCTAGTGCTTATCCTTTCCAGATCTTCTTTCTCTTAACCTTATCCAAAGCCTAGGCGTTATCCTTCCGTATTATTCGTTTCTACCTACCTCTTTTTAATGACTCTCCCCTTCCATTTTTTCTCTTTCTCTCCACCACAACTTCGGTCTTCCTCTTATCTCCAATTTCACATTCATCTACTCTTTTGCTCACATAATTCTTATCTCTCCTCTCTATATGACCAAACCATCACACCCTATTTTCCAGATTTTCTTGCCCAGCTTTCCAAATTTCACTATACCTCTTACTTTCTTATTTTCGTACTCTAAGTATCCTCGTTAATCTACAAATTCAACGAAACATCTTCATCTCCTCAACTTCTAACTTTCTCTCTTGCTCTTTCGTTATTGATCAGGTTTTTGAGTTTTACATCAACCTGGTGTTAGATTTATCTCACTCTTTACAGTCTTCGTCCTATTCACTCTCAAGCGCTTTTCTTCATTTCTCAAGTTTTTCCTCAAGTGTCTTTTTCACAAAATCTACAATCACAATATCATCAGCATACATCATATCCTATGCTTCACCTCTTTATAACTTCAGTCAGCATCGTCCTCTGGTGGAGCCCCAAATGCACCATAAATCCCTCTGCAACCACAACACTGCTTTTTATTTCCGTTTTTGTTCCCTAATATATCTCTTGCACTAATCGGCCATACTTACACCTTTTACTCGCATACATCTCCACACTTCTTGTTTTGGCACTCGGTCATACGCTTTTTCTAAGTCTATGAAAGCAGTGTGGATATCACATATCACGCTGTATTTCACGACATCTCTCAATCATTCTTCTAGAGTTACCACATTTTTGCACATTTTCCTTTCCTTCATAGATTGGTACAAACAGACTTTTCCTTTACTAACTCGGTATTTTCTTTTGATCTACTTCATCCTCACCAAGCACTTTCCATATTTCTGCTGTGTCCCATCCGTTTGGCATCGGCTATTTTTATCTCTGTTGGCCCTCCATTTATCTTGACACAAACCACCCGATTCCAGTAGATATCTTTTCCATCTAGGCCAGTTTTTTTTTTTTTTTGGAGAACTTCCATTATTTTGATGTGTGGCACTCGATCGAATGCTTTCTTGTGTTAATATTTTTTATTGAAATTAGAACGTTTTTCAGATCTATTGCCGGCAGATAGTGTTCAGATAATTTTTGGAAAATCCTTAGTACTGAAATGGGCCTTAAGATTTTTGATTCACGTTAAATGTAGAGGAGTTCTTGTAACAAAGGGATATTTGTTAAATCTAGTTAAGAACTAGCACAATTACTTATATACTAAATATATAATAGATATTTTTAACAATATTAGAGTTATCAAAGGGCTTATTTGTTTTGTTATAATTTAAAAATATAAACAATAATTATTTTGGTTTTGTTTCTACTTAAATTTTTTGTTAATGTAATAAAGAGAAATATATATTTACCTAAAACGAATAAAATCTTATTTCATACTAATAATTGATTATTTATTAAATTATCTTAAGTATCTACATCGATTGTTAACTCTTTTGGAGTTTGATAATAAATATTTGAAGCTATATGTTCTTTGAAATATTCATGACCAAATTCTTCGTACATATTTTTAGTTAATAAATATTTTGAATAATCTTCTCGTTGAGCAAACTCTCTAGCTCCATTCCAAGCTGTTAAACTACAATTTTCCATAATAGATATATTCACTTCGGATTTGAAAGGTCTGATTGATATTAAATCATTTAATAGACGTTCTCGTAAACCAGGAATATTTGCCAACCCACCCGTAACTATGACATTTGATGCAAGTTTTATTTGGTCTTCTTTATTACATAAGGATAATACGTAACCTGGAATTAAATAGCTATTTATGTAACTAGTTTCAAAATGAACGTATTTTTTGCACTAGATGTGAAGTTCGTGTGCAAAAAACACCGTGTTTTGCATCGTGTTTATATACAAGATTTTTTGTAATGCAGTTTCATATTCATTTTGAATTTATTTTACTTGGTTATTATTTAACGTCCGCCTATTTCTGCTAGATAGTATCAAAGCCATCCTTGTTTGTTTCTATGGAGTTAACCATTACATTTATCAAAGAGTGACAAAATAAGAGTCACTCTTTGATAAAATGAGTGACAAAATCATGATGGACAAAATGAACAACATTTTGTATCTAGAATGAGTGTCAAAATTATGATATTTCGTAACTGAATTACAAAAAATATATTTTTATAAATTATAATTAACAGAATTCAAAAGGTGTAAAAGACTCGCTTGTATACGGATTTTTAGCGCTATCAGATTGTGTTCTAGGAGGTAATACTAGACTTTTACATATAGAGAGAATTGCTCTGGAAAATCTTGCAGGACATCTCAAGATTCTAAGGGTCCGAGATTTCGAACTCACACTAAGTGTGAGTTAACAAAAAAGATAATCGCTCAACTTACAAAAGGAGCATTTACTATATTGATGGATCTAAGACATCGGAAGGAGTAAATTAGGTGTTATAGGTCCTAATTGTTGGGCTCTCAATAGTCAATAGCCCTAGACAAACACGATCTTTCATGCAGAGCAATTAGCAATAGATAAAACAGCCTGGAAGTACAAAGAGTCTAGCTAAACACAACAAAGTAACTTTGCTGTGGGTATCAGGGCATAAAGAAACGAGATTACTGATAGTCTCGCAAAAGAAGGAGATAGTACCCCTTTTAACGGATCTGAACTTTCTGAAAACGCCCAGGATAGACTCTTTCCTATCCAATGATCGCTAGATCTGACCAACCACATGATGTAGGGCCGTATCGGTGGATTTCTCTGTTGTGTATTTTAAATTTGAAAAAAGATTCATATGTATATTTTGAATATACAACTATCCCAACCCTGATTATAATTTATACCTATAATTTCTGAGAGTCCCGCTTCAGATGAGCCAGACATATACGGTTTAAATATCAATTCTGGTGCTCTATATCTTTCTATTCCAATATGCAATTGATGCATTTCTCCTAAATTTACACCTTCTTCAAATTGTGATGGTTCGTGAGTTCTTAATATCTCTTCCATTTCCAATAATTTTTCATTTTCAGCCTCACTATCGGAATCGCCACCTAAAAATATATGTAAAAATATAATATTTATATAATTTTTATTTGTTGCTAATTACCATCTTTGCTAATTGTTTTATATATATCCCAATCTTCATCTCTAAGTCCAAAATCATCATTTCCTTTTTCTTTACGAGCTAATTGAGATATTATTCTCATTCTTTCTTGACCAGCAGCCGTCCGTCTTTTAAATATATCCTGTTTTCTTTGTTTTCGGACAAGTTTTCGATTTATAATATCTTGTCTCTATAACCAAGAAACTAATAAAATGCATTAATCATTTATTATACCTATAAACATACCATCTTTTTTACATTATCCAGAAATGAATTTAATGCTAAATCACTCTCAAAAACCATTTTCGAATATTTAGCTTGCTTAACGGGTGGTTCTTCAATATCTTCGATATTACTAGCAGCTAAAATTTTTTGTTTAGTTTTTTCTATACGTAAATTAAGATTTGCTATAGCCTTTTGCAAATCTTGTACGCTTTTTAATTCATATTCCGATAATATTTGTTCTATTTCTTCTTTTTCAGCACCGAAATCAATGATTTCTTGTACTTGTAAAAGTTGTCCAACTTTTTCTTGATCTTCTGCAAGACGTTCTTCACGTTTTCTTGCATTTATTTCCGTTAGTCGTCGTGCTAGTTCACGTTTACGTTCTTTTTGTTGTTCCACTAAAATAATTTTAAATTAATTTATTATAATTATAAAAACTATCTAAATAAATATTTACATGTTAAAGTATTACTTCCTAAAGATGTGTATGGTAATTGAATTCTTTTTATATTATTTTCATAATAATCAGTATTAGTCCATTTTAAAAGTTCTTCCTTATAATCAGGAGCAATTGAACAAATAGTATGTAATAATTCTTCTGCTCTACTTAGTGTAATTGCTGCTGCGTGTGCAGGATATTTCAATTGTAATATTCGATGCAGAAAAGTAATAACACTCCATCCACCTATATTGAGCCGTCTAGTGTGTTCAAATATTGTTTTATTATTTATAATTGGAATTACATGACATGTTTGGTAGCCTAAATTAATTATTAATGCATTTTCTAATGGTTTTGCTTGACCGTAATAATAAGAAAAAAGGGAATCAACACCATATGAAACACCAGGTATACCATAGGCTTCAAACAATAATTCTGACATTACTAAAAAAAAAAAAATAGTTTAATACAACTAAAACTACAACCACTAATTAACTTACGTTCTCTTGAAGTATTTGGATTCAAAAATGCTTCAGTTAGAATTAAAGGATGATTAATAGAATTTTCTGTATCGATTCCTAAATGTGTAAAGGTATAATCAAATAAATGCTCTTGTGCTTCAAAATGTGTAACAACATTCCTATCAAATTGTGTTTTTAACTGAAATCTCATCGTTTCTATATTTACTATATCATTTCCTATCTGCAGTTGTGGAGTTTGAGGAACTTCAATTGTATCTTTTTTTAATCTTTCTTTTCGAGGTTTGGCTATTAGATTTTTAAATTGTAATAAAGGAGCATCATTTATTGACCATCCAACTTTACACATATAAGATCCTAAAAAAAATAAACAATTAAACACCAACTAACAACCTTTCGCTCTCATTTTTCATCTTCTTCAATGCACTTTTCACTTCCTCCCTAGACACGTCTCTCACCTTTCCAAAATTTGCAATACCATCTTCAAATATATCTCTTCCTATAAAGAGTACTTACCATTATCTATAATAATCGGTATACCATTGTCTCGAATTGAAGATGGATAACTGTGGACTATATCAGGGGTACATTTTGGGTCTTTAAATTCAATTACTTCCATTTTTAAATATTAAATAAAAACAGTATTTATCAAATATTAAACTGTTAAATACTAAAGTAACAGATAACTTCACTACTGTTTACAAATATTAATATACCTCATAAATCTTCTTCTTTTTTGTTTCGATTTGTAGCTATTATACTTCACAGACCAAATAAATATACTTGTTTAAAATTGTGATCAGATTACAATTGTAATTAATTATTTAAGCTAAACAAATTATTATTACAATTATCTTAGTCAATCTAGAAATAAGCAGAAATTAATTCGTATTTATTTATTTTTTATAATGAAATTTATGTAAAACCATAGTACCATAGTAAACAAAAAAGAAGAATGTAGCTTTTGTAAGATAACCTTAGATTTTGGGTCTAAGCTTTTCTAAAAGTAAAAAAAAAATAAAATTTTAATACGGAGCAAGATATAATACTTAAGTGTAAACAAAAATAGCAAACTTTTAAACAATGGCAGATGACCAAAATATTAATGGAAATACAGAAGAAGTACCAGAGAAGAACCAAAAGAAAGTAGCTAAATATGATAGTGGTGCTGCTGATTTAGAAAAAGTCACAGATTATGCTGAAGAAAAAGAAATATCAACTCAAGATGTAGCTAATGCAATATCAGCTATTGGTGATAGAAGAAATAAGGATGCTCTTGAAAAACAAGCACGAGAAAAGGAGTTGATGAAGGTATCAATTAAAAAGGAAGATGTTGATTTGATAGTAAGGGAAATGGAAATTTCACGAACTCTTGCTGAAAGAACTCTCAGAGAATACCATGGAAATGTTGTTAATGCATTAATAGCTCTTACTAATTAAATCTTGAAACATTTGTGTTGTTTATAAATGTTAGTGTATTTTACCTCAACAAGCTCTATTTCTCTTATTATAAACGCATTAAAAAACAGACTGGGGTCTATTCAAGAACAATTTAAAGTCATAAAATGTATTAAACTTTTATTTAGAACTATTTGATGTCTAATACAGAAATTATAATATTGATACATATATGTAGGATTAGCCTGGAGGCCATTTCATTTGTCTTCCTCCCAAAATATGAATATGCAAATGGTAAACAGATTGACAACCATCTGCACCATCGTTAATAACCAACCTATAACCATTAGGTAACCGTTTATGAGCTAGATTTTTAGCTGTAAACATAAGATGTCCTAATAGCTACAATCAAAAACATTATTTAAAACTTAAGCCAGTTACAATAGGACACAAATACTTACATTAACGTCACCTTCTACTGCATCATCTAATTTGGCTATTCTCTTTTTTGGAATTACAAGAAAATGAACTGGAGCTTGTGGATTTATATCATTAAACGCCAAACATTTATCATCCTCAAAAATTATATCCGCAGGAATTTCTTTGGATATAATTTTATCAAAAATAGTTTCTTTATGACTTTCATTTTTAGCCGCAATAGCCTTTTCGACCTCTGAACTCATCTAAAAATACAATAATTGCTAAAACAATTAATTCAGATATTTGAGAATATTTTACCGTATTAGATTGGTTAATAATTATTTTGCGCAGATCTTTCCACTTCTTAACATTTTCTACCGTCAATCTTCGGAATATAAATGCCATTTCATAAAAGTCAACTGTCACGTATATTATTACCAAAGATATATGTATAACTAATTTTTGTCACTACTATGTGAAATTATTTTGTTGTAAAAAATGTGAATAACTATTATTTATTTAAATCATTACAGTATAAATAATAAGATAATTGAAATTATATAACATAAAATAATGCATTTTTTCTTCTTTTTTATTAAAAATTTGTACTTTGTATTGTACTGAGTTACCAACTTTTTATTACAAATATCTCTT
Source organism: Altica lythri (assembly GCA_964028335.1). NCBI lineage: Eukaryota > Metazoa > Arthropoda > Insecta > Coleoptera > Chrysomelidae > Altica > Altica lythri. The sequence goes on from OZ034805.1 coordinate 71,689,300, forward strand.
ATTAAAATTAAACAATTATGTTGATATCCATTCAATAACTGATTGTGTATATTGGTTAATAAAAATATGATATTGATAATTTAATTATCAAAATTAATAAAAAAAATGTGACATATGACATTTGTCAACCACGTAGTGATGCCATACGCAATCGTAGACGTAACTAACTAAACGGAATTAACGATTAATTTTTCGTTAAAATTCTCAAGCTTGGCAGCATTTGTTAGCAGCCCTGTTTCTTGACGAAAATAAAGTGTTTCCCTAAACTATCTACAAAATTTGAAAGGTAAAGAACTATTTAAACAAAAGTATAATCTAAATTATAATAATTTTAAAATGAAGTTTCTAGTTTGGATGTTTATCACGAGCACATTAGGTAGGACGATTAAGCATGTCAATGATTTGTGTATGAATGAGCCATACAAATTTTTATTTTTAGTAGGATCTCCAGAATGATAATAATTTAAACTAACCCTACTAATATGCCTTCAAGTAGCGATATCTGTTTGGTATGTAATATCGGGTGTGTTCCCAATTTAGATTACATCGAAATATTCAGCAAAGATGTAAGTATTATAAGCTCAAAGTTTACCTACAATTTTTTTTATTATTGCTTTAATATTTATTACAGATACCAACAGAATCTGATTTACATATTGCCTCTTTAGTTGATAAGTTACTGGATAAAAAATTAAAACCAGATCCAAACACTCTGCAACTTATTTGTAAAAAATGTTTCACTCTAATTACTGAACTGCAAGAACTGCAGTCTCGAGTGGCGGAAATAAAAAGTGAAATATTGGATAATCATGGTGATGATATAAAACAAGAATGTTTCTCTCAAGATGAGGAACCAGAAACTAAACAGGAAGAAGGAGACAAAGAAAATCAAAGCCCAAAGAAATTGTTGTTTATTCCATCGTCAGATGAAGATTCTTCACAGGTATAGTTTACAGTTTTTTAGTGTCTTTGTATTCAGTGATATAATTAGACATCATAATAATCCGATAATCTATTTGAACCATTTCTTGAAACATGAAATATTTTAAGATCGCAAGTGAGAAAACCACTTTTGAAGATATAAATGTAGAGTTAGCTAGAGTACACAGTTTTACTGATCCGGATGAACAACAAAGAGATAACGATGATATGGAAATTGATGCTAATATTGAGTATCAGAATTTTTCAACCGATGAAGGAGAAATTTTGGATTCTGGTGCGATTGAACACTCGTCTGATTCTGAATATGAACCCGATTCTTATATGAAACATCATAGTTATGTAGAAATTCCTGTTGGCGAAAAAGGTAGTTTATTTTTTTTATATTAGCAAATGTTTTCAATTTTTTTATGGTTTATTGAATTTTTGTATTTTTTTCTAGATGATGGTTCTATTTCTGAATTAACTTTGAATCTAGACCATTCTAATCTTGAAGTAGGAACTATAAAAAATTCAATTTCTGTTAACTCTGAAAAGAGACCAATAATTCTTAGAAAAAAAAATTCCTCTACAACTCAAATAGAATTATGTAACGATGAAGAAAATAATCAAGATTCGGTTGCTTTACCTGTAGTTTCACGTGAAGGTAATTTATACACTTGCCTTCTTTGTGAGGGCGACGAAACAGTTGCAGGAGAGACAAAAGCTATTGTAGCACACGTTAAAGATGCCCATAATGTCCGATTATATATCTGTGATGTATGCGGTCAAGATTTTTCTAAAAGAAACCAATTGTCAGCTCATTTAGATGAACATGTCGCTGCTGAGGATGGAGATTTTCAATGTGAAGTTTGTAATAGAATCTTCAGTAATTTGAGATTGTTTCGAATACATAAACGAATGCATTATCCACAGAGTAAAGCTTGGGTTTGCGATACTTGTGGGAAGAAATATAGTAGCAAAAATCTTCTTGAGGAACACGTTAATAGTCATTTAGGTATTGTATTTTTTTAATTTTCATAAGACAATGAAAATAGAGCATAAGCAATCTAGTTTCCGACAATCCCTTTACGTCTTGGTACCCACAGAAAGTTATTTTGTTGTGTTTGTCACTTGCTTAACAGACTGTTTTGTAAGTTTGGCGATTTTGTTTTGTGTTAACTCACACTCATTAATATTAGCATTTAGTGTTCAGTATCTTGTTTTGGAGACATTATCTTCATAGATTAGGTTGTTCCGACCCTTAGAATCCGAAGATTTCCTGTCAGATTGCGGGGTTTCAGACCTTTAGTCCTTGTTAACCTATAGACACTCCAGGAACCGTTTTGGAGACTAATTTCTATATGCATCTTCATGGATTGGCTTGCTTTAACCTTTAGAATCCCAAGATCTCCAGGTTTTAGTTACTTACTATAGGAACGTTCCATAACAATCCAATTATTGTCCTTGGTGTCTATTTTACTAAATGTTTCCTTGTTTGTTTCGTAACATCTTAATATCTCTCTATTTATACTTATTTCTTCTATAAAAAGTATATTTTGTTATAGGAGTGCGCCCTTATATATGCGGAATTTGTGGCAAAGATTTCGCTAGTAAATATACATACAAAGCACACGAAAAAACTCACCAAGTGCGACCGAGACCATTTAAATGTTCGCAATGCGATAAATCATTTTTGAGTCAACAAAATCTTACTCAGCACGAACGTACTCATCTTGGTATGAAAGAATATTCATGTCAATTATGTGGAAAACAATTTGGTTCAGCTCATAATTTAGAAGTACATTCAATCGTCCACACTGGTTATAAACCTTTTGTATGTGGATTGTGTGGAAAAGCTTTTGCAAGGAAAGCTGAAATTAGAGATCATGAAAGAACTCACACAGGTAAATATGCAATTATTTTATTAGAATATCAAGATTCATTAAAATTGTTTTTTTTTTAGGCGAGAGACCATATCAGTGTGAATTTTGTGGTGCAACATTCAGTCAACGTTCAAATTTACAATCTCATAAAAGAGCTACTCATTATGATGACAAACGTTACCAATGTACGGTTTGTAGTAAAGGATTTAAACGGAGACGTCTTTTAGATTATCATATTAAAGCAGCTCACACAGGTAAAAATAGAATTTTCTCTATTTCTCTCTTCAATAACCTTTTTGCATCCACTCCTGGACATAGGTCTCTTTTTCTCGTTTCTTTCTATCCGGTCCTGTGCTATTTGAAACCACTTTCCCTCATCCTTATATCATCTATCCATCGTCTTTGTGGACGTACTACACTTCTTTTGGTTTCTCCTAGGTCTCCATTGCAGAATTCGTTTTGTCCATATTTTGTTTCCCTGTCTTGCCACATGTCCACCCAATTCCAGTTCTGACGAGCAATATATTCAATGACGTCGACCACCTTTCTTATATCCTCATTTTTAATATGTTCTCTTTTGCTTACTCCCAGCATACTTCTCTCAATTGCTCTTTGATTTGTTCTTAATTTGTGGGCACTGTTAACGCTGAGGGTCATGGTTTTCATACCATAAGTCATAATCAAAAATCACTCTCTTATGTCATCTATCCATCGCCTTTGTGGACGTCCTACACTTCTTTTGGTTTCCCCTAGGTCTCCATTGTACAATTCGTTTTGTTCATCTTTCGTTTCCCTGTCTTGCCACATGTCCCTCCCAATTCCATTTCTGACGAGCAATATATTCTATGACATTATCTACCTTTGTCTTCTTTCTTATATCCTCATTTTTAAGATGCTTACTCCCAGCAGACTTCTCTCAGTTGCTCTTTGAATTGTTCTTAATTTGTTGGCACTGTTAACGCTAAGGGTCATGGTTTTCATACCATAAATCATAACTGGAGGAATGCATGCGTTGAAGACTTTTTTAGCTTATTGTTTAACTTTTAGGAGAACGACCATTTAAATGTGAGGTTTGTGATGCAACATTTGTGTATCCAGAACATTTTAAAAAGCACCGTAGAATTCATACCGGTGAAAAACCGTTTCTTTGTGAAGTTTGTGGGAAGGCCTTTAACAGTAGAGATAATCGGAACGCTCACAGATTTGTACATTCTGATAAAAAACCATACGAATGTTTAGTATGTGGATCTGGTTTTATGAGAAAACCATTGTTATAGTAAGTAAACAAAAATTTGGAATAATAGAAGTAATAAAAAACTCTATGTTTTTTACATATAACTTTCACTTTAATTAAAAATTTTTTTTTTAAAATGACATGTTTCTATTATTCCAAATAAAAATGAACTTTCAAGTAGTAAGGGTCGGTACAATTAATTTAAACAAAAATTAATGAATATTTACTAAATTTTGTTATTTATCCAATTTTTACAAAAAAAAATCATTCGCAGGTATGAAACTCTTTAGTTTTCCGCATTTTTATTGAATCATTTTTAGTCAACATATGCAACAAAGAGGTCATCTAAATGACACCATTGTGGTAAATCAGCCTAGATTAACCACTGAAGATGATCAGTTAGTGAGTGTTAATGCTGCTGGAGATATGGAAATCATTGATGCTTCTTCAGCTGATGGAAAATTATATATCCAAGATCAAGATGGTAATGAACATATAATAATTGATGGACAACAAATTAGTTTCACGCAAGTTGGTAGTGAAGAAGAAAATGAAGAAATTATTGACGAAATAGAACAGGTAGCAAATAAGTCATATTTTTTTATTTTTTAATTACTATTATTATATTTATTTAGGTGGTTACTGATCAAACTGATGACGATTACGAAGAAATCATCACTGGTGATGCGTTAGCAAGTGGAGAAACGCAAATTATTGAAACTCCAGAAGGACCTATTCAATTGGTTAAAGTAAGGATACCAAATGAAAATGGGGAAGAAGAAGAAGCATGGATTAAAATTGTTCCTGAATAATATCCTTATTTGTAGAAATTTTTAAGATCTAATTTACTTATTGATATAATTAGAGGAATGGTGGTTATATTAATTTCAAAATAATTCTTTATTGTATCAAACTTAATAATAAGTAATTTTAAAAAAAATTATTGACTATTTCTTTCCTCATTCTTATTAAAATAATAAAAATTGGGTGGGGCTGTGCTGTGGCTATGGCTGTGTCTATGTTAGCGAATATCGATTGTCTGTTCATTCGTTACGTCCATAAGTACAGGTACAGGTATTCCAGTGGTATAGGTGCTCGCGAGGTTGGCGGCAGCAGAAAAGTTCCTCGCGGCGTCGGCGTTTTCGTCGGCAGCGGCTTTGCGACATGTCCGAAACCGTCTCGCTCGCTCGGCGCCGGACATTGGGGTACCTGTGTGTGGCCCATAGCCCCCTCTTTCCAACGATAGCCGTGATTTATATTTCTGTCTGGCTCTTGCACGAGCTGATGCCGACATAGCAAATGTTTATATCGGTTTGAATAATCTTGATAAACACACGAAAGAATCACCGCGCTATTAAGTCGTAGTCACGAGTTATACTGAATAGAAACGAGCGAGAGCGCCGGTTTCGCACAGTTAACGTAGTACCCCTCCCTCGCCGCACCACTCGACCCAGAACCGGAGTCAAGGTCATAACAGCGAGTTGCCTATACAAGTGAAATATTCAGACCACATTTTTGTTTCTAATAGGACTATAGTTTTGTAATTATTAATGTACGATCATCTGGGTATGATGATATAGACCTTTTCGTTATGGTCCACTTTTTGAACCTAGTACTCGTGATTTTAAAGACGTTTCACATCAAAAGAACTAAAAATTGATACAAAAACACCCTTTCGCTTTCTAGTTTAAGAAAAATGATCAAAACTTAAATATTCTTTAATCTGTGATCACGTAAACACGTATGCATTCACAAGAGAATCTTCTTCTACAATTAATCGCCTCTTGTAAGTAAGGATTCAGCCAAAGGTTATCTTCATGTGTGTCAAATAAACCTAACTTGGGATTTTAAAAAAAGAAGAGTGGCGCGAAGTTAAAAGTTTAGGTTAGTGTTGAAAATAAACAATGAATGAAGAGGAAAAAGCGAAGAGAAAGCTATTAAATGCTTTAAAATTAAATGGTTTTACTGTAAGAAGGTAAAATAAGTTCTTAGATTTTGTTATAACTACTAATAATAATTATGCTTTTGTAGAGAATTTTGTAGCTCAATAATAACATCATTTCTAGAAGAAGGAATAGATTTAGATGATAAAATTATATTTGATAACTTAATTTCTAATTTATGTAACAGTTTATCCGAGCAATGTTTAGTAGAAAAAAGCATTGAAAAAGAACATATTGAAAAAGCTATTCAAATTTGTTTAAACCATGGATATGATAATCGAGAATCAGTTTTTAATGTTATAAATGCTTTTGATTTTCCTAAACTCTCTTATAATCAGGATCGGAAACAATATTATCTTGAACCTAAGAAATCTGTTATTTTACCTGAGCCAAATATAAAAGGGGTGCTATTTGCAAAAAGATATGAAACAGTTTTACAACGAACAAAACGAGCTTTTAGACAAAGTGGAGATCTTGAATTACAAACTATCGATTATTTAATAACCCTTTCTAAGAAAACATTAGATCGTACCTTAATTTTGGGATTTTTATTCCATGTTTCGGAGGGCAAATGGTGTTTAGAGGATCCCACTGGTATGGTAGAGTTAAATTTAATTCATGCTAAGTTTCATGTTGGTTTTTTTGTTGAAAATTCTTTGGTATTGGTTAATGGTTATTATGAAAACAAAATTCTTCATGTATCTTCAGTTGTATTACCTCCTGGTGAAGATTATAAAACTTCAAAGTAAGTAAATTTTTTTATCTGTACCATTCGTATAAGAGTCTGTTAAGGGAAATTCCTCCATCTCGCTTACACAGTATTGCTCTCTTAGGCAGGCCCCTTGTAAATATTGGATGTTAATTTCCATTTTTTTTTTACTCTTAGACCATCATTTGGAAATATTAATTATTTTGGAGGATTTTCTAATGTTCCATTACGAGATTCAGCAAGCTTAAGAAATTGTATGGTTGAAAATAGAAATAAAATAATGTTATTTTTCTCAGATGTGTGGTTGGATCATCCTCAAGTAAGTAGAACATTTTATTTTTATTTAATCATCAACTATTGTGATCTAAAAAATATCGATTTGTTTATGTATCGAATCGATGCCTAACTTCACGTTTTATTGTCATTTGTGTCAACCAAACGTCAAGTTGTTTGTAAACAACAAAATAATAAATTTGTATAAAGCACAGATTAAAACTACCCTAAGTATAAAGTTAATTTAAGAATATGAATACAAAAAAATTAGAAAAATTGTGTTTAAAAGATTTTATAAAAGATTCAACAACTCAACGTCTTACTTCAATTAAATTACCCAGAGATCTTAGTCTGGGTGGGACTAAACTACATAAGAAAGTGTACAAACCCAATCTAAATGTTGTTAGAAATAAGGTGAATACAGAAAATAAACCGAAAACATTTGAGAAGGTAAAATTCAAACATAAATCTACAGAAAAGCACAATAAACCCAAATTTGTACAATCTACTAGTGTATTTTCGGAAGGAATTGTATCAGATCATGTAAACAGTTCGCATTCAATTACTAAAGTTAAAAATTACAGTAACCAAGAAAATGTTATAAAAATACCAGTTCCACAACTTCAAAAACAAAATGAAATTAATATAAAACAAGAAGATACAGTTTATCAAGAAATTAAACAGTATCATGACGACAGTGATAGTGATTCTGATGAAAAATCTAAATTTAAACCTACAAAATGGAAAGAATTTTTAAAAAAAGTAAAAAAATCTGAATCAAAATCGAGTGATTTTATCGAATTTACTCAATCGAAACCACATATGAATCTATGGCAATTACCCGATACATTTAATTTTAAAAATAGTAGTAATAATAATAGCAGAGTGGATTGTAAATTATCTGATTTGCCAGAAGGAAATATTGGAAAAATGAGTGTTAGAAAATCAGGAAAAATTAACGTTTCTATTGGAAAAATATCGTATGAATTTGAATCTTCAGAATGGGAAGATTTCAGTGAAAGTTTGATATGTATTAATATGGAATCTAAAATTAGTAGTGCTTTAGTTTTAGGACAAATGGAGAAAAGATTTATGCTCACTCCAGATTGGGACTCTTTAATAAAAAATTAATTCAATATTTATGTAATAAAAATATTGTTAGAGAAACAAGTTTTGAATTTATGTTGTAAACATATTTATGATTTATAATTGTAATAATTTTAAACGTAAAGTATTAAAGATTTATATTTTTAATTTTTTTTTTATAAATAACAGTAGAAAAGCACCCTTGTACGGAGGAGAGACTACATAAACAACTACACTTACCTGGAAGGAAGAGAGAATGCCAACAAGTTGGCACGAAAGTATAATTCTCAAAAAGGAGATAAGACCAAATGCTCGAATTACAGAGGAATCTCTCTAATTAACATGGCATATAAAATTTTATCGAATATCCTATTAAGTAGACTGACACCTTATGTAGAAAACGTCCTAGGAGAATACCAAGCTAGATTTAGAAAAAACAGATCGACCACGGACCAAATTTTATATCTATCTTTCTATCATTATGTAATAATAACAGTTTAAATTGTCGTTTTCACTTTGTTCGGTTGGAGGCACCTACTAATTGGGTCTTAAAATTCGTGGCTGATATATATTAATTTTTTCAGGGCCCATAACCTGTTAAATTTTAGTAATATTTCAAAATGAAGTCAGTAGCCCTAATTTACACTGTTTTTTATAGGTATTTGATAAATTGGAGGCATTATTCAATGGTTTTCAAGATTTTCCTCCCATTGCTTTTGTCTTTATGGGTAATTTTATGTCAAATTCACATGGTAGTGAGTTAATGGATATATTAAAGAAATTATTTAAAAAATTGGCACAACTTATATTAAAATTTCCTGATATTTCTAGTACCAGTCAATTTGTGTTTGTACCTGGAATGAATGATCCATGTACACCACATATGGTTCCAAGGTATAATTAATAAATTAACTAACTAAACTCAATATTTATTTATTTTATTTGTTTTAGATTCGGTTTGCCAGATTATATTACAAGCGATATGAAACAACTACTTCCTAATGCTATCTTTGCAACGAATCCTTGTAGAATACAATATTGTACACGGGAAATAGTTATATTCCGAGCTGATCTCACTTCTAAATTATTACAAAGTACTTTACACAAACCTTCAAAAGAGGATCTTTCAGATTGTGTAAGTTTTTATATTAATTGGTTTAGTTGGAAAACTCACCATTATAATGTTCGTGTTTAAGTCTTTTTATGCATTCTTTTACCACTTTTTTCCATTTACTTTTGTTTCAAGTTCTCAATGTTACTTCTTTGCAAGTTTTCATGCACGTTGCCTTTCCACCTCTTTCTTGGTCTACATTTCCATCTCTTGTATTGGCTTTTGCTTTCGAGTACTTTGAATATATTAATTGTTATAAAGAAACATTTCCTTAGGTTTTACCCCTTTTTTCCATTTAATTCTGTCCATTGCTTTTTCTTAATGTTACTTCTTTGCAAGTCTTCATACACGTTGTCTTTCTATCTCTTTCTTGGTCTACCTTTCCGTCTCTTTTGTATTGGCTTTCGCTTTCAAGTACTTTGAGTATATTAATTATTATAAAAAAACATTTCCTTAGGTTTTACCACTTTTTTCCATTTACTTCTGTCCATTGCCTTTTCTTTCCAGTTCTCAATGTTATTACTTTGCAAGTCTTCATACACATTGTTTTTCCACCTTTTTCTTGGTCTACCTTTCTGTCTCTTTTGTATTCTTTGGGATTGTAATGTTAACAAAAAATTATTTGTTATTAATTATAATCATTGTTTTAGCTTAAAAGAACAATAATTAGTCAAGGACATTTAAGTCCTTTGCCTTTAAATTCTTTACCTGTGCATTGGGATTTTGATTATTGTTTGAGATTATTTCCATTACCAGATTTGGTAATAATTGGAGATAAAAACGAAATGTACAACGGTGATTATAAAGATTGTCATTTAGGAAATCCGGTAAGAGTTTTTATTGTGTTATTAATCAAAATGTTATATTTATTTGTTTTTAGGGTCCGTTCTGTGAAAGTGGTTTCCAATTCTTATCATATTTACCTTTTTCGAATTCAGTAGATGATTGTACTCTATGAAATACATAAAAATCACATAATGTTTAAAACTTTTATTTATTATTTTAAATTGCAACTTTAAACAAAAAGTCCTGTTAAATAATTTAATAATAACAAAAAAATGGTACTCGGTATAACAAAAAAATAGTACTCGGTTTCACATATATCTACGTAATACTTACACAGAAAAGTAATCAAAATAATCTCTTCATTAATGACAACTTGCACACAACTTATTTACAATAATTATTATTTATATAAAGTGGCTAAGGTCTGAATTATATCGTAAATATCACACTTTTATCTGTTATATAACAAACTTAGTATAATGTATAACTTTACAGTATTTACAAGGGACGTAATTGCAAATACTTGTAGTCATTGAATAAAAAAAAATAGGGTAACTGGTCATTTAGTTTGACTCGTACATTTTCCTATAAAATAAAAATAATCAATCAATCCATTATTAAAGAACATTCGTAGGATAACTTATTTATATTGTTTCACCTACTTTCTTTTTCAAATCGTCTCAATGCTGCTTCCCTTTCTACAGCATCAAAATACCATAAGGTGATAGCATACCGAGTATTGTACGCTGGTTGTACTTCATGTGGATTTCTTCTATCCGACCAAAAGAATAATAATCTATCAAATAAGGGTTCTATATCTGCAACCTAAAAAGGATTTTATTATTTAATAAGGTAGCAGTGCAGTATAAGTATAACACCACTTATAATCTACAATTGTCGTGAGCTCACAGGCTGAGAGTTAACGGGTGTGATGGTGCTGGCCTGCATCGTTACCGCACGCTGTTGACTGGGGATTGTCAGGTCTTGTTGACAGGTTTGCCAACTGACCATATGATCCCCAGCTTCAACTTTGAGAGTCGATACCAAGTCCGGTTAAGAGACATAGCCGAGTGGACTGAGGACGGCTCTCAAAGAATTTTCGAAAATGCAGGGATCAAGTACTTTACTGACGGATCTCGCACTTCAGAAGGAACCGGTGCAGGGGTCTGTGGTCCACGCAACCTTAGGCGGCACTTCAGCTTAGGAACGGAGTCATCCGTGTACCAGACTGAGGTATACGCCTTACTAAAGGCTGCCGACCACGCCCGAGACCGTGGCTGGAGAGGGGAGAGGATAACTTTCTTCTTAGACAGTCAGGCTGCACTGTTGGCCTTAAAACAATTCCGGGTTATTTCCAAGCTGATCTGGGAGTGCATACAAAACCTCAATGAACTGGCTAGACACAACAAGGTCTTCTTGGAGTGGGTGCCAGAGCATAAGGGTTTTGAGGGTAATGAAATCGCGGACCTTCTGGCCAAGAAGGGAGCGGATACACGATTCATTCGTCCGGAACCTGCACTGGGACTGCCTAGAGCCTGGGTAAGGACCAAAGTCAGGAACTGGGTCTAAGAAGAGTCGTCCAAACACTGGAGTAATACTGTAGGGCTGAGGCATTCGAAGATGACACTCAAAGGCTACTCCAAAAAACTGACGTCTGACATACTGAATCTTGGCAGGAGTCAGATCAGAGTACTGGTTGGCCTGCTCACTGGGCATGGACCATTTAGACTACACCTTCGAAGGATGGGGATTCTGACACAGAAACCCACTTCGTGCCGACTGTGCGCCATGGAAGATGAGACGGAAACTCACATTCTATTTGAGTGTGAGGCCTTAGACTTTAGACCATAAACGGTTCCTCATCTTCGGTGACACGAACCCTGAAACCTATCACCACCTTGAGGAATTAGTCACAGGACTCAGATCTCTTATAAAGGGAACTGACCTGTGGCAACAGTAACTCAAGGATAGTCATCCAAATCCTCAAGAACTTGGGACACCTGGATTTATGCTTACCTGGAGATCAGCGGTGGTGATGATCTTCAGCTGAACAAACTAGAGTCCTGCACGCATGGGGTGCATGCAAGGATTCTTGGTGCCGAACCTGGTCACAATATTCCCATAGGAAGCAGTGTTTAAAACATGGAGCTCCACAGGAGAGACCATGCCAGGTTTATTCAGATTAGATTAGATTATAATCTACAATCCGTGATTATATTTTTATTAAAAATAACCACAATATATGGATTACTTTTTTAATGGTTTATATACAGTTTTTGGGATTGATAGATTATGATAACAATAAACAGTTGATAATATTATCCATAATTCTAGTAACCGGACTACACTGTATTTATATACAAAGTTTAAATGTTATGGTTGATAATTTTACCTTATCTTCTCGCCACCCTTCTGGAAATATCCTCAAAAGACCACCACTTCGTTGAACATCCCAATTTAAATTCAAATAATAAATTGCTGTTATACATCTACCATCTTTGTTAGGATTATCTACATGTTTTACATAATGTGATCCTAGACCAGGATAACAAGCTACCATTGCCTGAAAATTTAATTTTTATACCATTAATTATATTTCGAAATAAAAGAAAATTATTTCTCCACGACCATTAATGAATGTAATAATTCCGACTTCATTTTTAATAATAGAAAGTGTTCATTCTCACTCTTGAGATAGAATATTCATTCTGAAACACTTGCTTCTTATGTGTTTTGCATGTATTTCCATTCTATAACTAGTGACGGAATAACATTCTGTAATTGCTCAACAAAAAACATAGATTGCCCTGCGAATTTCAAAACTGTCACTCAGTTTGTCAGTGCGACGTTCTAATTGTTTTGCTACATATTTCAATTTAAATAAACAGAATTATTACATGGTCGAGGAGAAAATACAGTCTGTTACATGGTTAGAATGAAAATTCGATTACTCGTGGTTCCTCTCGCTCGCTACGCTCGCGTTCGGAATTCTCCACTCGTATCGAATTTTCATTCTAACCTTGTTACAGAATATACTATTCTATAACTTGTGAGTGAACAATATCATACGAGGTCTGTCGTTAAGTAAACAGGAATTTAAAGAAATATCCGATACTAGTAGCGCCATCTGTTATTGGGGCTAGGATAAGTACATGAATTTTTGAAATTAGTAAGTTGGTCGAAAAATGGATCTTGGTGGGAAAAGCAATACCGTTCACTAAGTCTATATATTTTTTCATATCACATGCATTGAAACAGCTTATTTTGATCCCTGTTTTGTCAGTCGAAACAAGACAATTTCAGACCAATGCAACTGTCAGTCAGAAACTGACAGCTTTTTCTGCCCTAGGTGAGAAACAACGTTATTTCTGCCCGGCACATTCATTTATTTATTACTTATGTCTTTATTTCAAGTCTGTCAGCACGAAGTATAGATACCAGGAGTTTAAACGTAATGTTAAAAAAATGATCTCAATTTAGGGGACAGAACTATTGGCGGTAGAGTGCGCTCGTGTTCCTAAGATACTCGTTTAAATCCTTACGCGGGAAGTTTTGTTACTATTGACAGCTGTTATGACAACTAATTTTAAATAAATAAATTAATATTATATACTAAATTTAATTTCGCGAAATTTAAATGTCATAAGCATCGGTTCTTATAAGACTCTATAAGTTCTTATGGTTACTCGCGCCGCCAGTGGCAAAAATAGAACTATGATCTGGGTTGATTATTGAGACCAGAAATATTATAGATAATTTTTTACTGAATATAGTAACCAATCAAATTATTCAATTTTGAGTCATATGTCAAATTCCATCCAATCACCTCTGGATTACAGCGACAACACTCTACATGTGGTGTTTTCAGTTTGGTGTTTTCATCAAAGATCATCGAGTATTTGATTAAAAATTAATTAAACGTCAAACTGACAGCTGGCTTGAAAATGTCGCAACTCTTCCTCCAACTTAACATTTACCAATTGTACTTTTCACAACTGTAAATTTGTTTAAAAATGAATAATAGTTGATAGATTAAAAATAATAAATTTTGTTGAAAATTATTAAACGTCAGATTGACAATTTTTTGAAATCTACAAAGTAAAAAATTATCTTATCGAATACCCCTCAGGCCTTGATAAATACTCAAAATTTTGTCGTAGAGGATCCTTCAAGCGTGTTGCTCCAAGATAATAGCCCTCGGCCTGCGGCCTCGGGCTATTATCAAGCAACACGCTTTCAGCATCCTCTATGACAAAATTATCTCGGTATTATCAAGGCCCTAGGGGTATTACTACTGAAAAGCCTATACCGTGTAGACTCCTGGTATCTAGTCTTCGTGTCTGTCAGAATCGCATTTGTAATAAACAAAAGCGAATAAAATCATAATCGTCTGACAGCTGTCGTCAAATGGTTGTCAAGATATTACTACGTTATTTGTCTGAAATAGTCTTACTTCAACTGGCTACAGAGATCAAAACTCGCTATTTCAATGCATGTGATATGAAAAATCTGATGTGTGGCAAGGGATGAAACTAAGACGATTTCTGACTAGGGCGAGAGTTGACTGCCCGAGCGAAGCAAGGGCTGTCAACTCTCGTCCTAGTCAGAAATCGTTTTGTTTCACCCCTTGCCACACAATATACTATTTGTTTTTAAGCCTATATGCAAAACTAAAAAGACAACCCTCGCATGATTACGATATAAAGAAACTGGTAAGTAGAACATGATCTAAAAAGGCAAAAGATAGAGAGACATGGACGCAAATAAAGAACGATTATATAAATGATACCACACTGTAGAAAAATGGTTGAATGAAGCACACAATGATATAAGTAAACATTTTTTTTTATACCAGAATATATTATATTTACTTGACAAATAATTACATATTTTATTTACACATTACTCATCAATTGAATAATAATGGGGAAAAACCAATATTACATGATAAATACAATGTAAGGGGAATAACTACTTTAATGTATGTATGTATGTATGTAATGTACACATTTTAAGTGTTAATAATTATAAATTTTATAATTTTAAAGGCACACAATGTGGTTTATAAAAAATGAAAATTCTTGGTAACAATTTCTATACAAACGCTATTTTCATAACAAAATGTTTTTATCAGTTGTAGATAATGTTAGATAATGTCAGATTATAAAAAAATAAATATCTACCCAATAAATTCTTTATTTGCCCAAATGAAAAAAAATATTAGATTTTGGCGCCGTGACAACTGCATAATCTATTTTTAACAACTATATTTGTTTACATCACCTTAAACTTTAATTGATTTTTATTATGAATTGTTTATAATATAAAGAAATAGCGGAAATTGATATATCGTGTATGGCCGGCTTTTTCTGTTTGTTTATTATTCAGATCGTACCCGTCACAATTTTGTTGAAAAATAAAATTTTGCAATGCTGTATATAGTTAATCAAATAATAAATTTTAGTTAATGAAATAAAACTGTAAACATTATAAAACTATATAAATCTATTTTTAAATACAACTATTATTATTTGTTTATATGATTTCACCTTTAACTATAAATAAATCAATTAAATAACATGATTAAGCTAAGCAATAATAACACTATAGTTTAACATAATGCATTGACCACAAAAGTTCCATAAACTAATACTAATTTATTCAAATATTCGTAATGAATTTCATAATCAAGATTTTTTTATTATTTTTTCCAGCAATTCAATTGCATCATTAAGCTGGAAATAAATTTACAAAAACGCGCATACTCATTCAATTAAAAATATTTATGTTTATATAAGACTAGCTGACAGGCGAACTTTGTACCAAGTATAACAATCCATGATTTTTTTGGATTTTCCTTTTTGGAAATAGGTACTAATGAAACATATTATTGAAGTTAAACTTCTATTCGTGCACTCGGTGGAAAAGATTTGTGTAGAGTTAAATGGGAAAAATCATTACATATGTAATGGTATGAGTAAGAGAGAGACAAAAACACTTATAAGGTATATTGGTTGGTAAAAACAAAGATGAAATATTTACTACATGTTATTAGTCATAACTATAAGTCCTTTGAATACCGTCAAAGATGAAATATTTACTACATGTTATTAGTCATAACTATAAGTCCTTTGAATACCGTTTCAACATTCAGTACATTGAAAAGGGATAGATATACAAAAAAACAGTCTGAACTAATGAATGAATATCATATTTGACAGATTATTTGATAATTATGTCACGTAAGTATACATACAGGGTGTTTCTAAATTGATGCGAAATATTTTACAGGGTGATTTTTCAGCAAAAATTAAGGGGGGTCTTTGATATAAATTTTTGTTCAAAATCGCTCTCCCTCCAAGTTACAGCCCCTTAAAGTTGAGGGAAAAAAATTGTTTTTATTTAATATCTCCAATATGGAAGAATTTAGAAGAATGAAATGTAGCAGATAATTGATGCTAATAAAGTGGCATTTTTTGACAATTTTTGTAACCCTGCAATGTTTATACAAGGGGGTGAAAAAATCAACCCTTATGATATTTTGCACCAGAACTTTTTTATTCGTCTACATTTTCCTACTTAAAAAATTGATTTAAAAAGACGGACTTAAACTGCAACTTTTTTATGTCTTGACTATTCCTCGTAAAATTGTTAGTTTGATCACAAAAAAATAAAATAAGTTACAATTCGATATTACTTATACCTTTTTCACATAAATCCAGAAGCGTTATTGTTTGTTAAAAATAGAGTAAGCAGGTGTCAAATAATGTCACAATTGGCAGATAATTATTGCTAATAAAATGACATTGTTTGACGGTTTTTGTAGCCCGCAATGTTTATACGAGGGGGTAAAAAAATCATCCCTTATAATATTTTGCCTCAGATTTTCCTAGTTAAAAAATTGATTTAAGAAGGCGGACTTAAACTGCAACTTTTTTACGTCTTGACTATTTCTCAGTAAGTTGTTTCTTTGACCATAAAAAAATTAAATATTAGGTACTCATTACCATAATTCTTGCCTAATTTGTATAGGAACATCTTCAAGAAGAGTGGGCAACACTTCTTCGAGGAAATGGCCGTAGTCGTTTCCATTTAATCTTATTGGTAGAAAATATGGTCCAATTAAATAATCATTAACTGTTTGTCATTATGATATCATTCAATACTGGCATACTTTATTTTTTTTAACAAACGATAACCCCTCTGGATGTATGTGCAAAAGGAATGAGTAATATTTTATTTTTTTTATGGTCAACGAAACAACTTACTGAGAAATAGTCAAGACGTAAAAAAGTTGCAGTTTAAGTCCGCCTTCATAAATCAATTTTTTAAGTAGTAAAATGTAGACGAATTAAAAAGTTCTGAGGCAAAATATCATAAGGGTTGATTTTTTCACCCCCTTGTATAAACATTGCAGGGTTACAAAAATTGTCAAAAAATTCCATTTCATTAGCAATAATTATCTGCCCATTATGACATTATTTGACACGTGCTTACTCTGTTTTTAACAAACAATAACGCTTCTGGATTTATGTGATAAAGGAATTGCTAATATCGAATTGTAACCTATTTTATTTTTTTGTGATCAAACTAACAATTTTAGGAGAAAAAGTCGAGACATAAAAAAGTTTCAGTTTAAGCCTGTCTTCTTAAATCAATTTTTTAAGTAGAAAAATGTAGACGAATTAAAAAGTTTAGAGGCAAAATATTATAAGGGTTGATTTTTTCACCCCCTTGTATAAACATTGCAGGGTTACAAAAATTGTCAAAAATGCCATTTTATTAGCATCAATGATCTGCCAAATTTCATTCTTCTAAATTCTTCCATAGTGGAGATATTAAATAAAAACAATTGTTTTCCCTCAACTTTAAGGGGCTGTAACTTGGAGGGAGAGCGATTTTGAACAAAAATTTATATGAAAGACCCCCCTTAATTTTTGCTGAAAAATCACCCTGTGAAATATTTCGCATCAATTTGGAAACACCCTGTATAAAGTTTAGCATTTTATATTAATAATAATATTCAGTAATGAGCATTGTATTGTAGTCTAAAATACCGTCAAATGGTTGCATTATATTCTGCTCTATGCTTTTAAGGTTGTTGGCTACATAAACAGAGTTTTTACGAATAGTCGAGGAAATAAAGCACTAAAACCTCCGAATTTTGTAACGTAAGATGGATCGGAATGCGTTTTTTTGCATTGGATGCGTTAAAGTATCAGGAAATTTGTCGCTATTTTTTATAATGTAAAAATGGGAAATTGCATTTCTGCATTCGAAAATTACAATCCGAACAGACAATAGAAAGAAAACTTACAACTCGGTAAGTATTGCTGAAAATGGATTCAATTTATATACTCGGGGTTTTTGGAGTCGCTGAACACGAATATCATGATGCCGAAAGTCTCCGCGGCACTTGGTGCCTAGGGTGTTTACCTCTTCTCCTGGGGTTTCATGTAAATTCTGTACGAAATCAGTGCACACTTTGTACTCGGCGGTTTTTTGAGTCGTTAAATACGATTATAATAATGGCGATGGTCTTCGAAACACCTGGTGCTTAAGACGGATCTCGTCTCCAGGAATTTTATGCAACTTCGATAAAAAAGAGTGTGCACACGGTACTAGGAGGTTTTTGGGGTCGCTTACTACGAATATCATATAATGATTTTGCTGAATCATTCGCATACAAATTTATGAATCCATGGGCGTGCATAGAAGTATAACTTCTGCCGGCAATCCCACTGACTGCTACACTAGTTTTTTTCTTTTAACAAAAAAAATTGGTATTTTCGATGATTTTTTTCCTTTTGTTTTTTCGATTTTATCTTATTTTCTTGTTTGTTTCATATCTGATCTTTTGATTTTTGAAGTAAGACTTCTTTAGGCGCGACTAAAAGGTAACTCAGATTTTTTTCTGACGGAAGTAACGGCGTGACGTCAGCTATGGGAGGAGCTTAAAAACCTTTCTAAACAAAACAAATTTGCATTGACATTTTAGTGGAATTGAGGTTATGTTTTGTTTAGAAGTTTATAAATTTTATTATGGTAATCTTGTAATTAATTATGTATTCTTTAACTATTAGATACTATTCTGTTCGAGTAAAAATGGTGTTGTATTATAATCTTCTTTCGGTTTCAAATACATTAAAGGTATTTGGAGAGTAAAATCTATGTTTCACATTTTAGTTATCATAAACCTATTATTTCATATAAGTATAAAAAATAATGATAACTTTCAAATTCCTATTTCTAATGAATAATATAAATAATACATTATATCATTTTTGTTAAGTATATAGACAATAAATATAATTGAAATTCAATATTTATTTTGCGATACGTATGTCAAATAAGTTTTACTTCAACCGCGCGTAAAGGTTACACGCACACTTTTTTTTTCAATTTCTGACTATACTCTGATATTTTTTATTCAATTTTACGATTTTTTTTCTTGTTTCCACAAATATTTACGAAAACATCAACACTTATTCATTTTTAAATAATTAGGCAAAATTTGTACCGCGCATAACAAACTATGATTTCTTTTATTTCTGTTGTGGATTTTTTGTTTTATTTTTTCCCTTTTTTTAACATCTTTTCTTTTTCTTTTCCACACTTTTTGTGATTTTTCTCATTTTTTCTTTTTTCGCTTTTTTTATAATTTTATCAAATTTTTGTGTTTGTTTCTATTTTTTTTTCCGTTTTTTAGAATTGTTCCTTTGTTTGAACTTTTATTATTATTATATTTTGTAAGTTTTTTTCTCACCATAAAATATTTCAATCTCTAATCTGTTAATTAAACAAGATATAATAAATCATTGTTTTCCTACCTACCACATAGATTTTATCTAAAATTTGATGCTAGGCACGTCCGCCATCGTGTGGTGTGTCAATATTTATTAAATCAACAATAGACAGGCTGATAAATGGATTAACACGTACAAAAATAAAACTACTACGAATTAATTATGTTATCGTGCAAGTCATTGTGGATTTGCAAAAAAAAAATGATCAATTGAAGCTTGAAGCTTTTTATTTAAAAATAAACAAATATGAATGCCATGAGACGACGTAAAAAGTAGGTTTCTTGAGCTCTAGAGAATCAGAGATCAGATTCGATACAATTTTCATTCTCAGCTACCCCAAAAAACGCACTCTGAAGATTGCTATCGATATCAAATTCGTTTTTAGTAACCCAAAACCCACAAGTGGCGAATTTTAGCTTTTCTGAGAGATTTATAAAAAAAATACAAGAGACTACTGTACAGAATGTTTTTGGTGGGATTTCACTTCTTTTTGCAAAAAGCTGAAGTGGACTCTACCTATCTATCAAATTTCAGCGCTCTAGGTCTATGGGAAGTACCAGTTCTATTTTGATGATTATGAGTTAGTCAGTGTCTAAAATGCGAAACTTTGCATTAGCTTAATTTCGAAACTAAATGATCTACCAACTGAAAATTTTGGATTTCTAATGTGTGATTATAGCTTACTAGATGACGAGAATTTCAGAATCCTAACCAGAGGTTCTCAAAAATGAACTGGAAAATGCGGCAAAATGATTCTAGAAAAGAATGGTACGACTTGACGCTCTGATAAATCAAAAGCAAAAAAACTGAATTTTAATCCTTCTTACTCATAAATTTTGAGGGTACATTGGTTTTATATCCTCGACTATATATTCCTGTCTTTATATAAAAATAATAATTGTTATTTTTACTCAAGTATAAATCCATTAAAGTTGACATTTAAATAAACAAAAATTAAGTGTGTAATCCTTGAGATGCGGCTAATAATGACCGATCCAAAAACCTTTGTGTAAAGACCCTGACATAATTTTTAATAGGTAGAAAATAAATTTTGATCTTTATTTTATAACTACCGTTAAAAAAATTCATATTGTTCAATGTTTATCATTTGATTATATTATTATAATAAGTAATTATTTGTTTATAGGTATTATTTGATAAAACAAACATAGACGTGTCAAATTGAATCAAAAACGCGTTTAAATATTATTAAAATATTGGAAAACGTAACATGCCGCCGGTCACGTACGCACTACACCAATAATCGCCATCTCTTTCTCACTCTCTTATTTAAATACCACGTGTAGGACACGTTTCTATTTTTCTCTACTAGAATCGATAAAGAAAACGTGCAATAGTACTTTGAATTTGAACCTTAATAATTTTGCATATTGTCTTCATTTATAACTCAAAAATACCTATCTAACTAATCAGTGAGTAATTCCTTTATTAATGTGATTTTGCTAGGGAATTTGCAAAATTGTGTACAGGTATTCACTATTTTTCGTTTCAGAAAAAAAATTAAACAAATAAAATTCTTACAAAAACAATCTTATCGATCACAAAATACAAACAATGCAAATTGAGGGGTTGTCCCCTTTTAGGAAAATACAAATCAGACCAATCGGATAGTCACCAAAGATAGTTAGATTTCGGTCATCAAAAAGACTGTTGGAAACACTAAAAACTGTTTTTTACTTAAACGTATTTAGTTTTTTTAAATAAATTTTCTATTTATTGCTATGGACCCCGTATTCATTGTTTCCGTATTTTTTATATTCATTAAACATGTCTATGTTAGTGAAATTTGCAATTCTGCTTTCATTAAATCTACCTAGCAACGATTTCTGTTATTAAACTATTTACTAAGATGTAGTGTTCAAATAATTCATCAGTTGAAAATCCTTCTTCAGGATTAAAGCTTAGAGTAGAAGCAACATTACAAAGGTCTGTGAAACTTAAATAGCCGTTCAATAACAATGGTTCCATTTTTGGATTAATTCAAATCAAAGTGGGTTTGAAGATAATTAAGTGATTTTCTTGCGAGGTTTCGGCCAATGTGCAATTGGGATCCAAAAAAGAAATGGGTCAGTTCTTATCAATAGACCTTCTATATCTGCTAAAATTTTGTATAGTTGGATCGAACTAGTTGACATTTTTATAACATAAAATGGCACAAAAGTGTAAATACAAACACGTCTTGCTGAACATATGCGATTCTATGTAGCTTTCATCATCTGTTGTTGTATAAAGAAATGTCTTTATGACTTTAGAGCACCCATTGTCCATAGATAGGAAATACTAGATAAAGAGTAGATAAACATTCAAAATCTTTTGTGTCGCAATACCTAATGAAAGACACCTTGTTGTTAAGTGTTTGTTTAGTTCATTCTACAAAATCTTTCAAATTTTCTCTTTTTAATGTAAACGAAGAAAACTGGCTTCAAATTTAAACATTTTTTTTCTTAGCATGTTTCAATATGTTATTGAAGACGTGAGCTAGCTCCTGAATGGATGAACCGATTTGAATGCGTTTTTTTTCAAATCGAAAGCCTTGTTTATCGCGGTGGTTCTTAGCTGTGTTTTATGTAAATTGCCTTAGCAGTTTAAGAGCTACAAACATTGTGCCAAATTATTTATACTTATAGCATAATTTTTTATAAAGGAAAAACCCTATTTGATAGTTTTTTTTTAATAGATAGTCTGTATCATCAAGGGGTCTTATTTGCCTAGTTGTTATATATAATTATTAAAGAACAAATACTTATTATGGTTACATTTTATGATGATTCATTTAAGTATGGATGTAGTTTTATTATAATTACGTTTTAAACTGGTATTCTCACCTCGAATGATTAATGAATAAAAAATGCACATAATTAAACATTTCATTTCGTTTAAAATATCATAAATGAAGCGTTTTAAAAATTAATGTTATCTTAATGGTTCATTATTAAAAAGTAAAAGCTTATAAAATTTAGTAAAATAGTTTTTATAGTCCAAATGTTTGAGGTTTTCACAATGTCAATTTTCTTACTAGTTTGGATTTTTCAGGACATTTTTAATTTACAATTAATCTTTTTTTTTTGTTTTTGTTTGCTCCTATTTCAAACAAAAGTATTTTTTGTAAAAACAATTGATTGTGATCCTTATTAATTTTTATATACTCCTTTGACAGTAAATGTCATTTATACTCATTGTCACCATGCAGGGTAAGTAAGCTATAACGCACAGTTGTGCGTAATGAAACGTCATGTTGGAATGACGTTTCATTACGCACAACTGTGCGTTATAGCTTACTTACCCTGAATGGTGACAATGAGTACAAATGACATTTACTGTCAAAGGAGTAGATAACAGTACAGTACGTACGTCATATATTTTTTTAGAGATGTTAAATATTTATAATTAAAATATTGAGTCGTAGATAAAGCATAGTACGTAACTCGAGTGGTAAGGGGTATTACGTACTCGTGTAATTACGCACTCGCCGCTACGCGGCTTCGTGCGTAACTTTTTCACTCGTACGTAATGTCCTACTTACCACTCTTGTTACGTAATATACTATTAAGCACTTTTATAAGTATGTATGTATTTTATGAGTATGTATAAACTATTATAAATTTTGGTTTAATAAAAATATATATAATAGTTATAATTCGGATAATAATTACTATTACGAAACAATAGAAAATATTTTATCTCTTCAACAAAATTGTTTATGTTTATATAGAATGAGAGCATATTTAAGATTATTTTTAAAATGTGATTAAAAAAAGTTGGTTTAAATACTGAAAATACGATTTTTTCGTAATATCTAAATCGGATGAAACAAATTTAAATAACAAAATGTTTCTCATAACAAATAGGGTATAAATTACGAAAAAAGTATAATAAATTACTTAACTTCAGATTAAAACAGTTGGTTTTCCCGAAAATTTTCAATAATAACGAAAAATTAACTATTAACTAAACCCGTATTTGAATATCTATAATGTTAAATGTAACTTACAAAAAATGATTCATTTTAACATATTTAACAACAAAAACAAACATGCATGTGTGTTTCAAATATCTAATATTTATTATATTGTTTACATCATAAATGAATCACTTTTTTAATAGTAAAAGAATGAAATTAGAAAATAAACTAAAAAAATCTTTTACCTTAGTCCTTCCATTAATATTATATTTTCCTAATTGTCCTCTTCTATCCATCTTATTAGCTCGTGTAATCACAGAATCAACTTTACTTATCAGGTACCTGATGTTTGGTGAGTTTGATTCTTTCCCATCAACCCAACATATTTGATCACTCCGAATTGTTTTACTGTCTTCTGAACTACCTTTAGACGATACCAATTGTCCATCTTTAAACACTCCTTGATTTTCCATTCTGAGCACTTCAGCTAGAACGTTTTTTCCCGTTTCAGCACCAAGAAAATTATCTAAAACACATAGTCCATAAGCATCCATGTCTTCAATTACATTATTACACATTTCTTGTATATATTCGTCATCTTCGAGGTTGTTTGCTGTATTTAATGATATTTCAGGAAAGTCTTTGAGACTCTTGTGTTTTTGTTTTACTGTATCTTCTCCGCTTATAGGCATGGTGGCAACATCAACTGATTTCTGGTAATTGTTATTAGGTGCAAGTTGTTCTCCTAAAGAACTCAAAATTTCACTTTCAGAACTACCTTCTGTTGGTAAACTAACACTAACAGTTTGATTGTTTACAATGTGTCCATATTTATTTTTTACAGTATTTAAACTTTTCACAGTTTTGCATACACTCTTGTGCTTTTTCCAATCTTGTAATTGATGATCTTTGCTGCAGTAATGACTTATTTTACAACGACCACAACGTAGTAGATTTTCTTTACTACCACAAACGACACAACTATATACTACTAGGCCGGCACATTCTGCTGAACTCATTTTATTTGAATTATAAACGAGAACTCAAACTCCATCCACCAATTTGACAAATCAACAACACCTCGAAATTTCCGTCAGAGGTCGCCAGGTAATCAGCTGTTACCAAAATTAGTTTAATTTGTTTAGTGAAACAGGCCAGAAAGTGATTAATTAGTTTAATATATTTCTATTATTGCTTTTAAAATATTTGCAAATTGAAATTAAAAATTCGTGTTAAAAATACTGGAGTAGTTGTCAAATATTTGTCGGTTTAGGGTAGATTAAATACCCAGTCATATAAAAGAGAAGATTTATTTGACTTTGACAGACGTCAGTAAAAGTCATCGGTTTGTTGTTGTTTATAATAGTAATGAAATTTAACGTATTATAGGTAAATACTAATAAATAAATAAAGTAAGCTGGCTGCATGATATAAATCTGATAAAAATGAACTTTAATTAAGGACATGGAAGCAGAACACAACAAAATATTTTTTTTTGATATACAATGTTTTACATGTGTTAAAAAAAAATTACCATTCGTGTAAAGTTGTTAAACTCTAGGAATGTAATGAGGATAACCCAGATCGCCGAATGCAGTTTTTTGAAATAATGCAATCTAAATCCACGCTTCAGTAACTTTTTATTTACATGGAACCATGAATTTACAAAACTGCAGATATTGGAGTAAAGAGAATCCTCTCTGGATGACTGAGGCACACACTCAGGAGTGAATGTATGGGAAGGTTTAATGGAGGATTGAATTATATGTCCTTTATGCTTTGATAAGTTTCGTAAGGGAGAAATATCTGGATTTTATACAAAATATTTTAAGTGCCAAGAAGTTCTTCAATTAATAGAATATAATAAACTCAGTATGATTATCATTATTTATTATTACATTTACATAAAGAATCACATAAAAAACTAACTTAAACCATATGGTACTTAACACCAATATTTATAAAATAGTTCCTAATTCTTCACGGAATCACACCATTCGTTTATAATTGAATTATTAGCTATCTTCGTTTATTTTCCGAACTCCTCCTGGTATTTCTAATTAAGGAAAATAATTTGTTTCCTAAAAATAATGAAACTTTATAAAATAAAAGTTTTAAAAGGATATTGTTTTTCTCGTGGCTCAGATTTTTCATGCGATCGGTCTCTTTGATATGGTGATATTTCCTAAAATATAAACAATACGCTTAAAAACGATAAAAGTGTAAATATTCATACGTACTCTATTTCTATGGTGTTTTTCTCTAATATGCATAGGAGGCTCTAGCATTTCACCATTAGGAGCTCTGTTAGGAGAAACTAATTTTGATACTACAAAAAAATATTTTATTAGTGTTAACTTTTTAGCTTAATTTTATATAACAATTCTTTACCTTTTTCTTCATCTCTACGTCTTTTCATTTCTAATTGAAGGGATTCATCGAGACGATCCTAAAAATAATTAAATATCGACCCTGTTCACGTAATACTTAAATAATCTCAAAAAATTATAATGCGAATGATTCTTTACACAATTATTATGTTAAGTACAAAAGTTGTAAAATTATAAATGTAATTTAAATATACCCTTTTCCGTCCTAACTTTCTTTCTTTCCTTAATTCCTTTTCCTCTTCACTCATTTTCTCTCTTTTCTCCTTCGGTTTACTCGATCTCTCTCTTTTGTCACTTTTCTCACCAGTTTGGAAGAAGTCCGGGTTTGATTTCCGTTCTTCGTGTTTGGAATTCTGCAGACAACCATTGGATTTACAAACAAAATTCTTTCTGAAGTAGAAAGTTCTTTCTTCTCTCGTATCTCAACAAGATACAGAATAAATAAATTATTATTATTGTCAAATTTATCTAACTGGACCAAATTTTAAAAAATAATTATATCTTGAAAAAACTAAATACATTGAAATCTATTATTGAGAATTTCAATGACCGTCACTAAATTACCTCTGTTAATTCGACTTTTTGAACCTGGCTAAATGAGATGGTAGATTGTAGAGCCTTCAAAACAGGTTGGCTATCGGAGCCAATAAATATTCTGGCAGAGATAAGGCATTTTTTAAAGTACTGTTGAGTACTGAAGGAAGTAGACAATATGTTATTAAATCTATAGAAGAAGATAAAAGCCCTAAAATCAACATCCTCAAGGCCATGAGATTTTCGAGAAAAGCTTGGTTTCTGTTAGGAAAACCAAAATTAGTTATTGCTACAAAAAAGCTGAATTCAAATTGAAAAATGTATATGAACCTGAGAGCCTAGTCTAGAAGAGCAGATAGAGATCAGTGCAGCGTTTCCAGAATGGAACAAAATAATTACCATCCCTAGGGACGACCAAAATGACCAGCAGCCGATTTTTCAGGATTTTTTTCTATGGACGATGTACTATTTCACAAGACCTTAATGGTTGATTTCAAAACTGGATAAATAAAAATCTCTTTAAATGGTACAAAATCCTTGGTCCCTTGAGATCCCAATTAACCAGGTTTCACAATAATCTTTTGTCGATAGACAGATATTTTATTTATTACAATTTTGTCCAGAATTCTTACCTGTACCGAAAATGAATGCAAATTTCCTTGTTTAACTTTAATATTAACAGTTCCATAGAAAAAACTAAGCCGTTTAAAATTGGTTCGTTATTACAGTTAAAACCCTTGCGCCAAAATTTATTAACATACGAGGTATGTTCAGAAAAAAACGAGAAATTTTGAATAATTCTTAAAATCTTTATTTATTATCAATATCTACTTTTTCCCGTTCACAGTAATCCTCCTCAGATATAACACACTTGCGCCAGCGCTTCTTCCAATCTTCGAAGCACTTCTGCAACTCGATTTTGGATACTCTTCAGCTCTTTTCTTCGACGCGGCCTTTATCTTCTCAATTGTGGCAAAACGTTGCCCTTTCATCGATCTCTTTAGTTTTGGGAATAGGAAAAAGTTGCAGTCGGTCAAGTCCGCAGAATACGTTGGTTTGGGCATGACAACGGTATTGTTTTTGGCCAAAAGCTCACGAAAAAGCAGTGATGAATGTACTGGTGCATTATCATGGTGACAAAAAAACAATATTAAACAACTCCTGAGCGACTTTCATCAAAATTGAGCAATTTTGGAATAATCTTCGCTGCTACACGTTTCAAGTCCAAAAAATTTTATACAATCGCAGGACATGATCTAGTTGATATCCCAAAATCCTCAACAACTTCCCTTATAGTAACTTGACGATTTTCCAATACCATTTGCTTCACTGATTTGACGTTTTCATCAGTTGTTGACATGCCCGGGAGTCCAAAACGGTCATCAATGTCTTCTCGTTCTTCATTGAAGCATTTATTTATACCATTCATACACACTTGGTTTACTCATAGTAGATTCACCAAATGCCACAGTCAACATTTTGAATGAATTAGCACACTTTATTTTATTTTTAACGCAAAATTTAATGCAGATTCTTTGATCCATTTTGTAAACCAAACACGTCTAATCTTTCTGTCTGCCAAACACAAACTAACACAATGCAAAATGGCTGATATCGAATGTACGTAGCCCGTGAAATTAAAAATTCTCGTTTCTTTCTGAACAAACCTCTTATACACCAGGTAAAAAATAAACCAATAGATTGAGTTACCCGCAATAATTTTTTTTCATAACTGTAAAGATCATCAAAAATATAAATGAAAGTCTACTTCTTTTAGATCTTACCATCACCGAAATTACAATAAAAAACATAAATAAAGTGTTTATAAAGCTATATTATTGTAACGATTTAATTTTATTAGACTACCCATTCTAACAAAACATTCATACAGATCAAAAAAAAAGTTAAATCAAACAAAAATAAATTATATTTCAAATAATAATAACATAACTTGTATTTGAAACTTTATAAACACTTATAATCTTAACAGTAACCACCTACCTGAATTTAGTCAAAAAAAATCCTGTTCAGACTACAAATAACGGAAGATTGGGCTGATGAACTCAAAATAATAGTCTCTTTTAATCCTTATAAAAATCCCATTTTGCTGGATAGGCTAACCAATGAATCACAGGCAAAAATAACCAAATATATTGTTGAAAATATACAGAAAACAACTCTTCTTCTTGTTGTTGAACAAAAAAATGATAATTATATCAATTTTGTGGAATAAGAAATAATCTTCATACGATGACTATCATCTAGTTTTTCGTTTTGTTTATCCAGTTTTAATACAGCGTTTTAACAGAAAAAAAATACAACAGGAAGATCTTATGCTGGATATCTTTTTGATTAGATTTTCTCATTTCTTTAAACTGACTTCTGGATGTCGCACATTTGTGATTTCTTTTAAATAATATTTTAAAAATGTAGTTTTAACATACATTAAACATTTAACATTCCTTATCATTCAATGAACTTCTTAGATGTATGACAGTAACGTGTTTTTGAATTATCTTTTGGAGTTATACAATTTTCTATTGAAACTGTTGAAAATTAATACTAAACAGCATAATTCTTTGAGAGTTACATTTGAGTCGTCAAATTAATTTGTGTAATAAAATGTTTCCTGATGACATTGAGTATTCATTTAATAACTGATATTTGAAAACCTATATCTATACGTTTCTTTCTCTTCAATTTACTCATGAAATTTTAAAACATTCTGTACAAAAAAAACATTATCGTTTTCGTAAAACTTGTAACACAGCAACTCCGTTTAATTGAATTGAAATCTTCTGTATTTGTAAGACGTCTGCTTAAGTGATTAAAAGTTGAATTTTCGAATGTATTTCGTATAATTTCACGATAATGTTTATAAGCGCACGCGCACTAAAGTTCTATTCACTTCCAAAATTATTTTTTTTTTCACTTTTTCAGCCCAATCTCCCATTTCGGATATCGGAATTGCAATAACGGGATGGAACCTAGAATACGGCACCGATGTTATCTGACGTCGATACTAACCTTCGAAGTATTGTCGACTTTTCTTCGTTTTGTCTCTAAAACAAGAAAGCCACTGTTATAGTTTGCCCAATACTACTTGGATAACAAACGGCATTTTAGAACTACAAAGAATATCTCCCAACTAGCAATTCGATATCGTTAGCGAACTAATATATTTTATAACTGTTTTATTGACGCTTCGTAAAATCTTTTATGTTTTATAAAGTATTAATTCGCGATAAATTTGTTGCGCTCAACTGTTTTGTCACCAAAATTGTTTTGAGAACGTTTTTACAGCAAAATTATAAAATAATTAGAGAATAAGTTATAGAACTATTTTATAAACGTTTATAAAATATTTTTATAGAGCATATTAGCTCTGAATTATACTTTGCTCTAAAAGCATTTTATAATGGTGATTTTTTGGATTAATTTATCGCCATAAAAGCAATAATAAAACTGTTTTGTTACGAACATATTTACTAATAATAAAATAGTTTTTTAATTGTTATTAATAAAAGTAAATTTCTTTTTGCAGCAGATTGGTATAAAAGCGAGTAATTATAAAATTGTTGTTTTATAGTTTTACAAACAACAGTTAAAAAACAAATATGTTGCATAAGGAGGTTTTTTAACATTAAAATATTAACACAACAATAATTATAAAACTGTTATAAAATATCCATCATGTTTATTTAGTCTAATAATATTTTTTGTTTGCACGTATAAACAAAATGTCGTGCAGTAGCTGGAGAAAAATTAAAAGAAGTCGTTCATTTTACAGAAAACTCTGCCCAGACATACAAATCCTGTTTTATTTTTATAACAGCTACAAACAGAGCATAATTGTACTGTTTCGGACAATTTTGATTTATAAGGATCGTATAAGTAAGTGGCCATCTTGTGAGGCTTTAAAGCGACAGGCTGTATATTTTAATTATATTTTTTCGTGTCTAACGTAACATTTCCATGAAAGATAAATATGCTAGACTTGCTAGTTTATAATGAAGAAGGTCCTCATAAACTATTTAACAAAAATAGATATAAGATATATTTTTTCATTATTAAATTATATTTTAAATTTCCTTAATTATCATAATTCGGGAGGCGCGTTAAAATTTTATTAGAATTGTACAATATACTTAACAGTAAATTTAATTTCGCAGCCAAATCTGCTCCATGGGTGAATTTTTTCAAATCATTCTTTTTATTAAGTACTTTTTATACCCAACCAGCCATTTGTCATCTATTCAATTTTTGCTACCAAGTTAACAGATGTTAGTATCTTTCTACAACAGCTAAAGATACTAATTGCATATTCACGAACAATTTTGTGTAAATGGGAATGTTAAAAAAACTTTTTCATCATGTAACTATTGGCGCTCGTAGTAACAGTGCTGTTATAAAACAGTTTTCTAATGTTTTTAAAAATTCTTATTAGACATTTATAAATGTTCTTATAACTGTTTTATTATAGCAACAAACAACATCTATAGAGCATGTCTAACAGGCGATTTGTTTTATAATATGCGCCAATTCCATGCTTATAAGAGCTGTAAGAACATTGTGTAAGTGTTTATAAAACAGTGGCTGTTTTATAAAATACATTCGGTAAACGTTCTAAAAGCCATTATAAAACTTAAATTGTTAGTTGGGCTCTACTTGGGCATGTAATAAATTATTCACATTATTCTTTGAATTCGTTTTTACTATATAAGAGGATAGATTAGTAGTTAAGAGAGGTCTGGATCTGGAAATTTGGGAAGGGGCGAGCTAGTGCTCTGCCAGCACTGAGGCCACATATGGCCCCTTGTGCATCCTCCCGTGTGTAGGGATATCCTCACCTCAGGCTGTCACCAAGGTGAGAGGAGTTTTGAATAGTTCAATATCATTGTAAAACTGTTTAGACGTTTTTCTGCAGAGTTCTTGTATATCTGTTACAATTTTGGTGAATAAATTGTGTTAAAGTCCCTATAAGTGTTTCAATTTGGTGTTAGATGTGGGGTAAAGATTCAAGAATGTCTGGAAAGAAGATAAATGAACTATTGGTGGCTGAGCTCAGAAGAGAGCTAGAAGAATTAGAGTTGGAAACTATGGGTGCAAATCCGTATTGTTGAATAGGCTCAGTGAATACTACTCAAGTAATAATTTGGACCTTGATGAAGATCCGGTTCAAAAAGCAATTTCTGAACAATCGCAACAACTTTACTATACCATTCCTAACATGCCTATCGAGCACTTTTTTTAAGGTCTTTAGTATAAATGAAATCAGAATTATTGGCCTTAGGGACTTCACTTTATCCTGTCCAGTTCTTCCAGGTTTAGGTGAATATTTGATCTCCAAATTATATAAGTATAAGAGTAAAAATGGTTTACCTCTATCGGGATCGGGCTCCTGACTGCGTCTTCCTAGATTTCCATTTCCACTGACCACCAAATCTCTTTCATCATTTCTATAGTAATGCCCCCCTCCCCTTTCCTCATAGTATCTGTCAACTTGTTTCTCACTTGAATATCGACCACCATCATCTTTTGGACTCAGCATTTCAATATATCTTTCATCTTGTGTCTATAATATACAGAAAAAAAATTAGAAACAAGATTACAATGTAAAAAAGTAACTTACTCTATTATATTGCTTTTCGTGTCTATCCTCTTTGGCATTTGATTTTTCTTCTCTTCTTTCACGACGTTTCTCTTTTTCTGACGAATCAACTTGCTTATCAGCTCTACTATGCTTATTGTCTCGAGTTTGATCTTCTTTTGGTTGTTTTTCTGATCTCTCTTTTGTACTGGGACTAAACAATTAATTTAATCAAACATATTGTAAAATAAATAAAAAATATATAGATTTTACTTACCCGGTTATATCCAAAGTAATAATCTGAGATTTTGTAGAACGAGGTTCATCTGAAATCGTTCTCGATGATTTTCTTTCAGTTTTTTCTTTTGACGAATCATCTAAAACCAATTATTATACTGTAACTTACGTTAATGTGGAAATAAATGTAAATTACCTTTATTTTCGCCATTATGTTTGTTGCTTGCATCGTGGTTTTTATTACCCTAAAATAACAATAAAACTATTTATTTACTTAAGGGTTAAATAATTACAAAATAGGATATGTGAGCAACAAATTGAACCACACAAAAAACGTCCACCTCGGGAATATTTTCAGTAGGTATTGAAAAAGACGTTACGACTCAATATAAATAACGAATAAAGGGAGGTATTCGTGATTTTTTTATGTGAGGACGCACTGCTGGCCTTAAAACAATTCCGGATTAGTTCCAAGCTGATCTGGGAGTGCATACAAAACTTCAATGAACTGGCTAGACACAACAGGGTCTTCTTTGGAGTGGGTGTCAGGGCATAAGGGTTTTGAGGGCAATGAAATCGCGGACCTTCTGGCCAAAAGGGAGCGGATACACGATTCATTGGTCCAGAACCTGTATTGGGACTGCCTAGAGCCTGGGTAAGGACCAAAGTCAGGAACTGGGTCTGGGAAGAGTCGACCAAACACTGGAGTAATACTGTAGGGCTGAGGCATCCGAAGCTGACGCTCAAAGGATACTCCAAAAAAACTGATGTCTGACATACTGAATCTTGGCAGGAGTCAGATAAGAGTACTGGTGGGCCTACTCACTGGGCATGGACCATTCAGACTACACCTTCCTGACACAGGAACCCACCTCGTGCCGACTGTGCGCCATGGAAGATGAGACGGCAACTCACATTCTATTCGAGTGTGAGGCCTTGGACCATAAACGGTTCCTCATCTTCGGTGACACGAACCCTGAATCCTATCACCACCTTCAGGAGCTAGTCACAGAACTCAGGTCTCTTATAAAGGAAACTGCCCTGTGACAACAGTAACTCAAGGATAGTCATCCAAATCCTCAAGAACTTGGGACACCTGGATTTATGCCTACCTGAAGATCAGCGGTGGTGATGATTTTCAGCTGAACAAATTAGAGTCCTGCACGCATCGGGTGCATACAAGGACTCTTGGTACCGACCCTGGTCACAATATTCCCATAGGAAGCAGTGTTTAAAACATGGAGCTCCACAGGAGAGACCATGCCAGGTTTACTTAGTGAGGACCCGAGGACTAGGATAATTTGTATACGAAAATGATGTCTAGTGGAAAGAACCGAAAAGTAGATGTAGAGGGCCACCAGTTTCAAGAAAAATGGACTAAAGATTTCTTTTTATCTTGCACAATGGTAAGCCTATTTGTTTGCTGGGTAATGAATCCATTTCAGTGAGGAAAAAATTTAATATAAAGAGGCGTTACTCAACTAAGCATCCTAGCTGCACTCACTGACAGGATGATTAAGAGAAGACAAAATCCAGAAGCTTATTGAAAATTTGGAAAAGCAACATCAAATGTGTTTTTACATAAATAACCCAACTTGATAATGTTATTAAAACTAGTTTTATAGTTTGTTCAAAATTGGCAGTTATTAAAACCATTTGTCGAAGGAGTGTATTTTAGAAGTTTGCAGTGTTTATGTCCTGAAAAGTAAAATGAATTTGAAAAAAATTGTTTGTTTACTCCAATACACTTGCAAATAGTGCTGTTTGAAAGATTCAAGAAAACCCACTTCCAAAATCTAAATTTGAAGACGTGAAATTGTGTGATTTCTACAAAAAATACTCGAAGAAGACCATTTTCCACAAAGATTGATTTGTACGTTTAGCAATACAAATCTGACTAAATAATAATTTGGAAAATTCTTTGTCTTTGTATGTAGAATTAATCTTAAATCAATAATTATACCTTTTCTTTTTCAAGAGGAACATGAAAATCATTCTCCCTCATCATTTGTCCACTGGAATTCCTTTGCTTCAACAATCCCAAATAACTAATAGATAACGTAAACAAATCCTGTCTGGAATTTTTCTCTTCATCTCTCACCTTTTCAATTCTTTTCTCAATAAACTGACTCAACTTGATCAGAACAGGGAAATGTGGAATGATTTTAATCAATATAATCAAAGAATTTCTAATTTGAATATAATCTTTCGATTCCAAACATGTAACCATGGCTTTGGCAAGTTTATAATGCCATTTATGGCAAACGTGACGATAATTTTCGTAATCGACATTGTCTAAATTATCGGCGTGTTGGTTGTTTTTTCTGTATTTCGTTACGAATCCAGGATAATTTGCGCATTCTTTTTCGAATATTTCTTTAGATTTATGCCAACGCATAACTGTTTCTAATAGGGCAAAAAGGAATCTACCATAGCGCATTGCTTCGTTTTCTGTGCAAGAAGTTATGGAGTATGTTACGTCACAGAATAACTAAAATAAAAATTATTATGTATATTATTAATAAAATGAAATAAAATTTATAACTCACTCTATCGTAAAAAAGTAGAGTAGAAAAATTGGGAGTTTTCAACAAATGAACAACATGCACAAACTTGGCACAATAAACGGCATCAATTTGAGTAAAAGTACATCTCGGAAATACACATAATTGCAAAAATCTGGTAATGGTTTCATTTTTAGCAACTTTTGCAGTTTTACATAGAAACCAATTATCCTTTTCCTGTTTTAATCGATACATAATTTTCTCGACATGTTCACTTTGTTTCTTTTTTTCATCTTGTAGTTTCTCAGCTAAAGTCTGGTACCGTTCCTGTTCTTTTTTCCCTTTTGCTCCTAAATCCATACTAGCCACAGCGGATACTTTCGCTTTATTTATCACTTGTTGATAGGTTTCTTCTGGAATGTATAAATCGTACATGGTTAAAGACCAGAAAGTTGCGAGGAATTGTGGAGAAATGTCTTCCCAGACGCGAGGAGGATGGAGGCCTTGAAGTGAGATGTGTACTGGTTCCATGATTTCTGTTACCGCTTCCAAGTACTTCTGATTTTTGGATGTAGTTGACATTTTTTTGTATGCTGGATCTAACTTGCGAAGTAGATCATATTTTTGCTAGAATAAAATAAGAACTTTTTAGTAATTGTTCGAAAATAAATGGTAAACAAATTAGTTATGTGCCCCAAGATGATATGCCAAAGAAATTTAACTGTGTGAGAAAATTCACTAAAAAACTGGGTAGTAAATCTGAATGGGACAAAGACACCATATTGGGAGAGAGCGAAAAAATGATATACGGATGGCTCCAAGACACATAAAGGAACAGGAGCAGGGGTTTTTGGACCTAGAGCCAAATACTCAGAAAGCTTGGGTTCATACCCAAGCATCTTTCAAGCGGAAATCCGTGCCATCGAAAGGAAAGATCGTAGACAAAAGATTGTAATCATGTCAGATAGTCAAGAAACCATCAAAGCTCTGAACTCGCATAGAATCAGTTCATAGATTATCTGGGAATGCCTAGGCAAATTAAATGAACTAGTACAAATAGCATTGTTATACCATCTTATGGGTTCCAGGACACAGGAATAGAAGGAAACGGAACAGCAGATAACCTGGCAAAAGAAGGAGCTGAAACCCCATACTTGGTACCAGGAATCATCTTGTGGAATTAGCAATAGTACAATCTTAGAAAAACTAAATAAAGAAATGGATAGAGAAAAATCCAAGTACTGGAACGATCTAGAAGGACTAAGACAAACTAAAACGCTCCTGGGAAACTATAACCAGAAGAGATCTTTCAGCTGGGTAAACGTTAGTATGAAGAACCTCCAGTGCCGATTTTACTGATTTTGTAAGGTAGAAGATGGAACATCAGAATTATAGCAAGAAAAGGGGGACACAAAATATCAAAGTTACTTTATTTGATACTTTAGTGAATAGATATTGTATACTCACATTTATTGCATGATTAAACATCGGTCTCGCTAAGAAAAACGCTACTTCCAAAGGAATATGATAATCTGTCAACATACTTTGAATTGATGGTAATTTATTGACGTATTCATCAACAGATAAAGTCGAACCCAAAAAAGTTCCAAATTGTACCAAAGTATCTTGACATTGATCCGATAATTTGCCAACTAATTTCAAATGACTCTTTTGTGTTTCTTTGTAAACAACGCAGTAGTTTTGTTGGGCCATTAATAAACAAAGAGCAACTGCGAGATCGTCTGTCATTGATTCTTTTAATCTTAGTGACGATTTTTTTGTGTTGCGGATTTGACTGAAGTATCCCGCCTAGAAAAATAATGAGTAAATAAAGTCAATAGATAAATTAAACAAAAAATACCTCTGATTTAAGTAATTCTCCTCCAGTAAGTGCATTTAATTGATCCATTGTTAAATCTTCAGCAGCATCCACTCCTGCCATTTTTTGAACCACTTCTTTTAAAATCAATAAATCCAAACTAAAATAGTAATAATACTTATATTGTAAAGGATCATTAAGAAAGTTATAAAAGTACAAATAGAATTTAAAAAGACAACATCAAATGTTGAAAACTAAGTTTCAATGTCTTGGATGCTGGATAACGGATAATCTTGATCATGAAGTTGAGATACGAGCCAGAATAGAGAAGACAAGATAGACTTTTCAAAAAAATGAAAAATCTTCTGACAAGACAAACCCCACCTTATTATTGGATGTTTGTTTATTCTATGTTACTATATAGAGTCGAAACATGTACACTAGGAGTAAAAGGAATGAGACGATTAGAAGCCTTTGAAATGTGGGTGCTCTAAAGAATCTTGAGGATCTCTTGGACAGAACAGAACTGATAGACAACTCTTAAAGTAAGAAAAACTAGTTATCTGGGGCATATTTACCAAGGAGAGAGATACAGCATTCTGGGACTAATAATGGAGGAAAAGATTGAAAGAAAAGTGAACCTGGATGGAAAAAGTGCTCTTGGCTAAGGAACAAACGGGACACACACATTATTTAGGACAGCGCAAGATAGAAAACGGTTTGCCACAATTGTAGCCAACCTTCAGGGCACCTTAAGAAGAAGTTACTCATTGTTACATCAGCTATCTGTCATTGAAGGTCCTGTCAAAATGGTCTTCTGGCAAACCCCACCTTATCATTGGAAGTTCGTTACCGTTTCGTAAAACTTACATTTTCTATATAGAGTCGAAACATGGACCCTAGGAGTAAAAGGAATGAGACGCTTAGAAGCTTTTGAAATATGAGTGCTCCGAAGAACGTTGAGGATCTTTTGGACAGAACATGTAACAAATGAAAGGGTACTGCGAATGAAGGGAACCTATAGAGAACTATTAAAGTGCGAAAAACTGGTTATTTTGGGCATATTTACCAAGGAGAGAAATACAGCATTCTACGACTAATAATGGAGAGGGAAAGATTGAAGGAAAAAGAGGACCTGATTGGAGAAAGTACTTTTGGCTAAGGAACGGTTTGTCACAATTATAGCCGACCTTCAGTAATGGAGAAGGCACCTTAAGAAGATAAATTAATGATAAATATATGATTTTTAAAATTTATCTAATGAAGTAATGATTTATCATCAAATATGGGTTTAAGTAAAAAAATATATTACCTTTTTTGTGCTTTAAGCTGATTGGCAACAAACTGCAACAACCCAGTCAACTCTATACTATATTTCTTATAAACAGCACCACAAAAACTCGATAAACTCTGCAACCAACCAGAAATTGACGTACTATCATGTTTAACTCTTTTTTTTTCAGCATTTGCAAGTGATTCAATTAAACAAAATCCCAATACATCATACGATAAACTTGTCAAGTATTTCAACGAATCAACCACTGGACTTATTAAATTATTATAAACTTGAATTTGTAATAAAACATAATCAAATAAAAATCCAGGTGAACAATGAGTCAATTTTCCAATTAGTCGTCCAACAGGTTTTACGTTTTCTTTACTAACTCGTTTCATTATATTTTTAATCTGTTTTTCTGAATCTGTTCGTTTCTTTAATAATTCCGGATATAGTAAATAAGTTTCGTTTTTCCATCTCGAATATAGACAATATCTCATTTGATACGGATATAATTTTAATAAATTCCAAATTTCTTCAGCGATGCAACAATTGCAATCTAAATATGATAAAGATGGTAGAATTGTAACATCCAATAAAGATATAATATCATAATATAACTGACAGTCTTTCGGTGGTTGATTTTTTGAGTTTTCGATACCATAATGAGATAGAATCGATTTTGATATTCGTATTATCTTTATTAAAAGAACTGTATCGAATCTTAGAGATGATCCTAAGGTGAGTAGCATAGGAATGGCGATTTCTTGGAGTTGATTTAAGGTTTCTGCTTGTTTTGGTGGAGTTGATGCGTTATAGATTGCTGGATTTAGATTTGGTTTTCTTGGGATTTGAGCACCGATTGTAGCATATCTAAAATATTAAATAATTAAGTAGATTATATTATGAAATGAAATTTGAAAAAATACTTACTTGCTATAAACAGGTTCAATAATATAATGTAAAAGTGTACATAAAGCAGAAGCGATTGGTTCATAATTAACAGCATATCTTTCCGGTAATCTTTTCAAAAGAATTTCAGCATTTTCCCAATCGCCAATTAACAATAACGCTTCACATAGACCTAATTTTTGATTTCCCTCGTAACTTTCACTATCCCCATCGGTTTCTTCAGGATTGTCTTCTTTTTCTTTTGAATTCAGACTTATAATTTGATGTTGTCGAACGTATTCTTTGGCCAATTTCATATTTTTCTCAACTTCCTTTACAATAATTTTGTCCTCAGGAAGAAGCTGCACAAAAAAAAAATTTCATTCAAATATATACTTGTGGTTCAACAACAATTAATACTGAATAATTACCCAATAATAAATATCGTCTAATCCAATTATTTTATATTGCAACAACTGAGCTGTGAGAATATATAACGATTGTGGTACTTCTTGTTCATTATTTCTTAAAAATCCAAATTTTGTTGATAAAACTTCGCTAATTATAAGTGGATCATTCATATATGAATTTATAAGTGGAACAAATATTTTTGCATCTTTTGGTTTATTCTCGAAGCTTTCTAAAATAACATCCAACACTCTATTTGGATCTAAATTAAAACAACCTAAAAATATAATTTAAATTAATAAAAAAATAACAATAAATTCAAATCTAATAATAACCTATTAATGATTGAACTATTCCAATTAATTCTTTTGGATCAGTATTTTCATTAAATGCGGTATTAAGTTTTGTCACCAATTTTGAAAATCCTTCACATTCTTCTCTGAATAGATTAAATTTTCGTTGTTTATAACTAAAAAATAAAACATAAATTCTAACAAACTTCTTAGTTTTTTAAATAATTTTGTCAGCACACCTCAAAACTTATCTTTAAGAATTTTTCCAATAAAAGCATTGTCTATGTGCTTAAATCAATAATATTGCACAAAAAGTATATTCCAAAACATTCTTTAAGTTTAAAATTTTCTTAATTTGTGCATTTTTGTATGAAAAAAGTAAAAAATAAGACACTTACTATAGTTTAGTTTTAACTTTAATAAATTTAGAGTAGAATGTGTTATTTTTAAGTACTCCTACTTCTTGAAGTGAATCAATTTCCAAACGTTCCTTTAGTAATTTATCTGATAAAAACTAAAACAAATAGAATAAATTATAATAAATAATTTTATATATTCCAAATAATATACCTTTTCACAATCTTTAACAAGTAAACAAAAATTATTTCTATCTTTAGTTTCATCATTATCTGTTTGCGATGTAATTGCATCTGCTAAGTTTAATATATCCAAAATTATTGATGGTATATCAGGATGTAATGACTAAAAAATATAGGTTTAGATAAAGCTATTATTAAAAAAACTGTTACTTACAACTAATTCACGTAGTACAAATGTAACTTGATCTAATTTGATAACTCCTTTTATCCCTTTATCAATTAATTCATTTATATAAGCGGGAATGTTGGAAGGTTTTAAATTCCCATCAAACATCGGACTTTTCAAATCATCTTTCAATAATGGAACACAAGCTTTAATACTGAAAAAAAAGCAATATTGTTTAATAAAAATTTGATGACAATTAAATAGTTTACGTTGAAATAAATGATTGATCATCAACAAATAACAGTAAGAAAAATTTCGTATTACAGATAACACAACAGGTGCTTCTAGATAAATAATTATTTAAAATTAAGTACTGACATTTATTTAACAAAGATTAATATTTACTTACAATTCTTGTTTCCCATTTTTTTCCCAATTTTTCCAAATTTCTGAATTCAGCATGCCAGCCATTTTCGTAGAAACTTTGATGAATGATGCTTTGAAATGACATTTGACATTGACACATTTAGAACTGCAGTTTATACGTATAGCGGTAAATTTAAAATTAATATTGTATTATATTTATTTAATAAGTTTGTATTTATTTACTTAGATATTTGTTTTTTTTATTATTTGTTTATAGAATTTCTTCAGAACGAAAAATCCAATAAAATTGTTGACTGAAGTGTCGCATATGACAAGGACGTTGAGTGTAAGTGACTAACTTCATAGTTCGTAAGGTAGAAGAATTGTTGGGTAAATCACCAGAGAAGGGTTTACCCAGAGAAAATTAAATTATATTACTATAAAATAAAGATTAGTGGTGGTAGAATATAATTATATAAAAAAAAGTGAGATGTGTCAAGGGACACCCGGATGGAACGAAGTTCCTTTCGATTAATTAGTGAAGGAATTGTAATTTGTAAACACAACAGAGAGTTTGTACATACATAAGCATTTATCATCGTCTGTATAAAATCTCTACTTACCTAACTCTATCAGCAATATCCGGAACTTGTGCAGAAACACTGTCAGGATACATTATTGTTTTTATTTTCTATTATTTTAATATTTATTATCTACAAAAAACCTGTATAAACTTAACAAAGTCGCGAAACTACTACACTGTTCAAAGCAAAATAGAAAAAAAAAGTAAATCCATTATTTTCAACAGTTCGTTTCTTTTAACAAAAGTGTCCATTTATACAATACCAGAGGTATTGTATATTCTACCTAGAATTACTTTGTATTTCAATTTAATTTAAAACAGGAATTAACAATTTAATACAAAATTTTAAAATTAAAATATTTGACAGTCATCTCTGAGTCATCTCTGAGTCATCTCTGAGTCATCTCTGAGTCATCTCTGAGTCATCTCTGAGTCATCTCTGAGTCATCTTTGAGTCATCTCTGAGTCATCTCTGAGTCATCTGTGAGTCATCTGTGAGTCATCTCTGAGTCATCTCTGAGTCATCTCTGAGTCATCTCTGAGTCATCTGTGAGTCATCTGTGAGTCATCTCTGAGTCATCTCTGAGTCATCTCTGAGTCATCTCTGAGTCATCTCTGAGTCATCTCTGAGTCATCTCTGAGTCATCTCTGAGTCATCTCTGAGTCATCCCTGAGTCATCTCTGAGTCATCTCTGAGTCATCTATGAGTCATCTATGAGTCATCTATGAGTCATCTATGAGTCATCTATGAGTCATCTATGAGTCATCTATGAGTCATCTATGAGTCATCTATGAGTCATCTATGAGTCATCTATGAGTGTGAGAGAGAGAGAGAGAGAGAGAGATCTCTTTTATTGACCGCCCGCTGGACGGTGACTTGAAACACTCTTTAATATTGATAATTTAGATAATCCACAATTATCTCAATTTTATAATTTTTATATTTATACGTACCTAAATCGCTCCAAAAACTTGTTGCCCAGTCATTAGAGTAAATTACAACTTCAAAAAAGATTTTTTCTTCAAGCGTATAATAATAACTATATTACTTTTTGCAACACAGACCGTAGAAATATCCCATTATTTTACTAGTACAAAAATAAATTTTCATTATTGTACTAATAAAATAATGGGGCGTTGTAATCAAGTAGGTAGGAACTGTCATTTTTAAACTTATTTAATTATTAACTTGACAGCAAATATTACCTCATTTCCTACTTATAACATTTAATGACGGTAGCTCAGTGGCAGAGCTTTTGTCTTCGGTCGCAAAGGTCAGCGGTTCTAATCCCGGTGCTACCAGCTTTTTTTTTTTTATTTATTTCAACGTTTGTTTTAGGTTATATTAATATTTGGAGTCACAGGAGCCCTTAGATGCGATGAACTTGTTAATTTAAAGTCTAGCGAAATCCAAGATTTGGGAAATTTAATTTTGGTTAAAATCATAAACACAAAAAACAAAAAACAACGGTCGTTTACTATAAT
Organism: Altica lythri; assembly: GCA_964028335.1. Classification (NCBI taxonomy): domain Eukaryota; kingdom Metazoa; phylum Arthropoda; class Insecta; order Coleoptera; family Chrysomelidae; genus Altica; species Altica lythri. The sequence goes on from OZ034805.1 coordinate 71,732,055, forward strand.
TGGCGATTTTTATTTGAATTTGGTAAGACAGTATACGGCTCTTCGTCCGGATGATATTGGCCTGCAGCGATTTTTTATTAAATACCAGAATGGTAAATGTCACCGTGTGGTAATGGGTATCCACAAAATATCAAACGTACCAAAAGACGTTGCTACGTTTTTGAAATTAACAAATCCTCATGAATATACAGGACATTGCCTTCGGAGGACTTCCGCAACTATTTTAGTTGACAACGGAGGTGATATTACCGCTTTAAAGCGGCATGGTGGATGGAAATCCACCAGTGTTGCTGAAGGGTACTTAGAGGATTCCATTTCCAGTAAAACACAAACTGCACAAAAAATACTTAATTGGCAAGAACAACCAAGTAATAGGTCTGGAATCGCTGACATAATAATTGACAATTAACTTACTAATAATATGATGTATACCAATGACAAAATTGTAAATGTCGAAGCTGAAAGCGGTGGCAGTGGCTTAAATTTAAACAACTGCAGCATACAAAACTGCACATTTAATATTACTGTTAATAAATAGTTAACACTTTATGTAATTTTTCGTTTGTATTAATTAAATAGTTGAGATATAAACAAAGCCTTCTATATTTTTTATAAAATGCATATTATTATTACGCTTGAAGAAAAAATAGTATATGTTACTCGGAGCAGAAGGCCCATTATATGTTTCGCCCAGTTTGCACAGCCTCGGCTAGCGCCTCGGCAGTGCAAGAATCTGGGCTCAACAATAATGTTGGCCTTCTACTCCTAGTAACATAATATACTATTATAATTCCCTCGTATATTAAAAACTATAAAAGATATAAAAAAATTAATACAATTTGAGATTCCTAAAAAATGATAACATAAAACTATATAATTATATTCCTTTTTTCTGTTCCCGTGGGATGAAAAGTAGCTTATGTGCTATTCCCAACTACCATCTATCCTTATTTCAATTTTCATCCTACACCGTTCAGCCGTTTTGGCGCGATTCAAGATCAAGATTCAATAACAACTGTAATGATTTGCTTATAATAAAACTAGGATAAATATAGATATATCCCGTTTATCTAGTTCCAGACCATAATCTACCCCTGTCCCCTGTACCAAATTTCATCCCGATCCTTCCAGCCTTTTACTTAGTGGTAAAAATTGAAGCTTATTTATTCCTATGTGTATAGAAATTTTGTACAAAATTAATGAGTCATACCAATTAAAACCAGAACAAAGGATTTATTTATTCCAAAATACTAAAGGAAAAATTCTAAGACCTATTCAATATAAAACTACATCAGTATTCACGAACTGTATTAATAAACAAATAAATTATCAAATCTTTGATTGCTGTCTTCAGGAGTTTTTAATTTGAACACATTATTTATTACAAATTATTTAAATTTGTAAACAATGGTCAATTGCAACAAAACAAAGGATTGGATTCATAATGAAATAATCACAATTTATTAAAGAACTTTTTATAGTAGAAAGTTTTTTTTGGTGATTTATAAGTCATATTACTATTATTAAATTATTACTCCCTTGGCAAATAGCGCTTTACAAGATAGATTACGGCATAGTCCACAGTATAGTCTAAAATTTTTAAAAATTTTCTAAATTAGTTATTTTATTAACAGTTAAAATAATAATTACTGTTGTCACATGTAAAACAAAAAAAAATTCTCTCTCGCGTAGTCGATCCCATTATGATAACATAATAGAACTGTCACCTTGATTCATATCCGACGCTTAATCAACTAGGCTACGAACGACATATTTAAAAACTTTCAAAATGATAACATGTATACACAATTTATATCATATTTCATATCAATTCAGTATAAATTTCGAAATTAATGTATATGCCTAAACACCATTGACATATTAATACAAATGGACCAGCTGTGCAGCGAAATAATTGATTCCAGAGTGAGACGGATAAGAAGGATAGCGCTAGGTCGGGCAGAAAGCTCCTAATTTACATTTGATTTACGTTGATTTTTAATGTTTTTGGTGTTTATCTTATAAATTAAATATATTTGACTGTGTTTATAGTGATATTTATAAACTATGTAATATATCGCACACACTCTATAATATTTTATAGTTATTAACCTATTACGTTGGTGTCTAGAGTCATTTTAACTATAATTAATACTTGCCACTCTTAAATATTTTTGGATACATAAATATTTCATCAACAGATAATAATAAATAATTTCGAAGTTTATATTTCATATAATAATCAAGAAGAGTTATTTAATTATTTGTTTTATTATTATATATTAGGTGTAGAATTTTCAAATTTAATGTATCAGTCTCCTTATATATAGTGTGAACCATGATATAAAAAATTACGATATGATCTTCAGTTGTATTGACGTATTTTTCGATAGAAATATTAATGCATTTTTGAATTATCTATTTGAATTCAACAATTTTTTGTCACATTCACTGTTTAAAAAAAAATTGGTATTTATTGTATACAGGGTGTCCCAGAATTAACTACGGAAACTTCGTATACGTATTCCTTGATGACAAATAAGTAGGGTCTTTCCTATAAAAAAAATTTTTTTAGAGACTCCTGTCAGAGTCAAGTTACGAACTATTTTTAAAATGTTTATGAATTTATTAATTTATAAAAACAGGATGAAATAAAATATAATACTATTATAGGTAATTATGTTTTTTTCTACAGTATTTTCTTTTTAATGTACATTTTCTTTTAATTTAAAATAGTGTCTTTTTAATTGTAATATATCTATCTATGAGAGAGAGGGAGAGAGAGTTATTTATTTTTTGGTCTGTGAGAGAGAGAAACATGCGTGTGTCGGTGCATTGTGTCGGTGCATAGTGTCGTGACAACTTTGGTATGAATTTTTTTGGGCTAGCTCCTAGCGTCAGTCGTAACTGTTCGTAACGCGCGAAAGGGAACTTCGTTCCAATAATAATAATTTATGAAACAAGTGCATAAAGTGCATATATGTAATACTTCTATATGGCCAGTTGGTATGGGAAAGAACGTCGCAACATTACGGTGCCCACAATATATTTTTTTCTCTTTCGTTCGAAACCTTTTATCCATACTGCGCATGCTTGAAAAGTCTCTAAAATGCGCAGAATTGATTGAAGTGCTCGGAAGAGAAAGCAAACGATACATTATCTGTTTCACTTCATCGAAACACCTTCCACTTATAGAAACTGTCCATATAGAAGTATTATATATATGATAAAGTGGTACTTTTCTTCTTTCTCATTCTCCGGTTGTTGTCTGCTTTAACACACTTTCTAATGTAATGTGTATTTATTATTTATTTAGTTCTATTAATTCCTAAATACAAATTTATTGCATCACTTGCCATCTAGGTTGCAGAGACACTTGGTAGATGGCGCTGTATTTCAATTTATAAATGAAGTTAGATTTGTCTTCTTACTGAATAAAATAGTAAGAATTAAAATATGATGATGTTCTTCTATTGTAAACATGGTTTCATTATCACCACATCCTTCATATACAACACTTCGGCAAAAATTTGAATTCGAAAATGGCAAATAATTAAATTTTAACAATGCTTCTTTAAAATGATTTATAATTCTTAATTCAAATAAACAAGCATCAGATTTTATAAAACATGTAAACGGATCTATATATTTTATATAATCCATACTCTCACCAATATCGATATTATTTAATGATATTTTAGATGGTTTATCTAAATAAGTACATACTGACAAGGCCACTTGCTGTTCTGCGACAGACGAGGCCACGGGCATTCTGTCTTCTGTCAGTTTTGATATATGTAAACATTATATACCGATAAAAGTTTTTTTTGTTGTTAATAATAGTCTACTAGTTATTAATATATTATGTGTTAATTAATAACTATGATTCATTATTGCACCACCTGTACCACTTCTATTTAATTTGTACACAACATACTTAAAGTTGAAAGGAATTAAAAGCAAATATTTTTGCAACACCTCTAGCCTTAATGTTATCTTTAAAATCATCTTTATGTAATAATAACTTATTAAAATCTATTATAGATGTAACTAGAAAATATGAAGATACCGATAAAACAAAAAAAAACATTGGAAATAATATTAAAAAAAATGGTAGAAAGGGGTAAGTTCATTAAAACAAATAAGATGAGATAGCTAAACAATATTTATTTATTAAACAAACTTATTAAAATATTCAATCAACAATTTTTTATCACCTAAATTTTCTAACAAACAACCTAAAAATTTATGAAAATTAAATATAGTTCCAGAAATAATCTTTGGATATTTTTTTTGTTTATTTTGAATATAAGTAAACATTAATCGTTTACTGATAAATGTATCGTACAATGAAACATGTCCAACTTCCACATATTCCTGTTTAAAATTAGAAAACATTTGTATTGATATCCGAAGACTTTCAGAATTTTGTAATTCTTTAGATGGTAAATAAACAATTTTATAATGAATATCTAAAGAATTATATAAAATTGTTATTTGTTCAATTAAATTATTTAAACTTTCCACAGATTCTTCTACATCTACTAAAAATATATTAACACCAGTATATTGATTTAAATTAAACAAACTTACACTATCATCAACTATTGGTTGATATAATTTACCAACAGAAAAATAATTCAAAGGAAAAACAGTTTCTGGTAATAAATTTCTTGTAAAATATGCCATAAAAGAATATAAAGAAGCAGATCCACATAAATGTAACTTATTAACATTACTTTCTTCATAATGATGTTCTTCTATTGTAAAAATTGTTTCATTATTACCACATCCTTCATATACAACACTTCGACAAAAATTTGAATTCGAAAATTGTAAATAATTAAGTTTTAACAATGTTTCTCTAAAATGGTTTATAATTCTTAATTCAAATAAACAAGCATCAGATTTTATAAAACATGTAAACGGATCTATATATTTTATATAATCCATACTCTCACCAATATCAATATTATTTATCGATACTTTAGATGGTTTATCTAAATAAGTTAATATACTTTTTTCAACATTTCTAGGTGTTTCACTATGTAAAATATTAGGTAAACTAAGAATTTTTATCATAGTTGTATCTTCAATATCATAAGAAGATTCTTTAATAACTTTAAGATCATCTTTAATTAATCTTGAATGAATTTTAAGTTTTTTAATTTCTAATTCATCTGAATTTGATTTTATTAATGTTTTGATCTTCTCTCCAATATCAATTCGTGCTAATTCTAATTTATTTTTACGTTGTTCAATATCTTGATAAAATTCCCATTGTTTTATAATATCATCAATATTTAATTGTAATCCTCTAGCCTTAATGTTATCTTTCAAATCATCTTTATGTAATAATAACTTATTAAAATCAATTACAGGAGTAACAACTGCAAATGTATTTTGTGCTTTATCTCCAGTAAGATAAAGAGCAGAAGTAGAATAATTTCTAAATTTATATAACCGTCTAAGATTATTCATTATCATCAATTTTCATTGTTTTATTACCAGATTCTGAATCGTCTTTGTCCTTATTGGGTTGCGTTTCTATTTTTCTTTTAACAGGAGATTTGAAACTACCAAATCCAGCAGCACGTTCAGATTCTTCTATCGAATATGGTTCCAATTCCAATGCTTTCAATCTACGTTTATGAACTTTTGTTCTAAAATGATCTTGTAATGCACCGTCATTGATAAAGTAACGAGCACAATGAAGACAATAATGTTGAGCAGAACCTGGTTTATCAAAATCTACTTCTTGATTCAGTAACTTATCGGTATTTTCTGGTTTTAAATCTTCATCAATCTAAACAGAAAAAGATGACAATAAGCAAATAAAAAATATACTTCTCAAGCAATAAACAACATTTATAAAATAACAAGTATCTTAAAAGTTTTGACACAAATTCATTGGATTGGGTTTTAACAAAAACAAAATACAGTAAACTCTCAGTAATTCGCACCTCTATATTGCGTATTCTTCATAATTCGTACCCAAAGCTTAGTCCCTTGAAAAAATCTTCATAATTCCATAACTGTCGATGCTCATGGACGTAAAATGACCCCAATCCAATGAATATTTTCTGTCAAAAATTTTAGGACATACATTAAGCTCTATAATAACTAATTCATGATCTGTGTGCTAGTGTGCTACCTATGTTCAATATCAGAAAACTTTGTGAACACATAAAAACAGAACGAATACATGTTTTTGATGAATATGTTGAATATGATCCTGTTATATACTAATTTTAAATTGATTTTGTTTAGTAGTAAACAACATAACCTTACAAAAATAGATAATTATACACGAAAAATTGAACATTTGTACAATACATCTTAATGCACACATTACGAAATTAAGAAATAACAAATATATTTTACAAGTAGCATTATTTGTGTACAAAAAAAAATACAAATACTTGTAACATATTTGATTTACCTCATCCAAATCTTTAGTTCTACGCTTTGTCCTCCACTTTTTTTTTAAGTGAGTATCTCCGTAGTGGTACTTTTTACGTTTATAAACCATCAGAAATAACAACAATTTTCCAGGATAAATATTTCATTAAATTTTATTTTGAGTAAGCACGCTTCACATTCAAACTAGGAGATATCTAACCTTACTTTTTACTTTTTAATCTTTCAACCATGGAGACTAGACAAGGAGTACGCACAAATTACTATACTATAGGAGTACGCACTCGACCGGGGGAATTGCCAAAATCTGTCCACGGTATCGTACATATTAGGTTTACTTTTTTCACCACTTGCGGCGCTAGTTTTCCTTTTGTACCGGTATGAATATAGACAATTAAATAATCGTGAAATATTAAATTGGTTTTTATTATTTATATCCGAAAGATCCAACTATTTTTTCATTGTGTAAATAAATTAATAATGAAATAATTAAAAATTATTTATTTTATTTCAAACTGCGTCCTCATTGGTCGCCATTTTGGTACAAATGGAACACCAGCGCCCTCTTATTTTGGTAGCCCTATTTGCATACATGGAGTTCGTACTCCTTGTCTAGTCTCCATGCTTTCAACCACATGACACATGTCAAATTTTAATGTAAGAAATGTTGCATATATAGTAGGGGTAAATATTACGATAGAGAATTTATTTTATATTCAAGGACCTATGCAAACTTAGCACCCCATCCATGGAATTTTGGGTCGAAAATGACCTTAATCGATAGGTCCCCGTTAGGTCCTTCAAGGTCCCACAATTTTTTCGTTAGGTCCCCTTTAGTTTTTTCATAAATATTTTTTTAAATTTTGGCTAAAAAAAACTACACTTTAGTACCCCATCCAATGCAAAATTGACAAATTTAATCAAAATTGTATTCTTTAGCGTTAGGTCCGTATTGGTCCATTATTTTAATTGATCAATAATTTATTTTATTTGTTTTATTCTTAATTATAAAATAAATAAAACCTGCGCATGTGCACTTCAGACACAAACAGCGTGAAATTTAAATTGGTATCGTTTCATGTACCCTGTATTTGTGCATATACTTTTTTATATTCTTGTTATCGTATCATATATAGAAAAAACTCATGCCGATGATTGTACAAGGATGTGAGTCAGTCTTCGCTCGATACAAGAATAAATCATTTGTTTCGGGAATTGTAACACAAACAGTCAATTTTGTTTTAGAAGTGATATTTTATTTTTAAATAAAGTATGATAATAACATTTAGTTTATAGTTTTTGTAGAAAATTTTATCTTTGTAAGTATCGTTTATTTTAGTTAGAACGATTTGATTGTGGCTGCTCTAGATTTTATATTTGAAATACAAATTTTTTATTTGTACATAATTGTAAACATTCACTAACAATTTAGTATGTGTTAGGTGTTAAGTTATTTTTATTTTATTTTTTTAACTAAAAAAATAAAGATTTGGTTTTAGAATACAATAAAATTAATATTAAACATTTTTAATTACAGATCCTTCCTAAAAGCTGGAACATCTTTTCCGAGACAACTTCCTTCGCTGTTGCCCAGGGGCGAGAAAGGTCTACCCGTATTTTAACGTAAAAAACGCTCCTAATATTACCAACAAATGCGCTGTTCAATTGTGCATTAAATATAGAAGAATAATAAACTAGAAGAAAAAGAGCGCGCAAACATAAAACAGAAGATTAGGGATTTCATTATCTAATGTATACCGTGTTATTTCATACAATAAATGAAATAAAACAAGGCAAACAAAACCAAAGGGCGGAAATTACAAATTAAAAAAAAAACAAAGTGGCACGAGATAACGAAGAAAAGTGGACAAAGCGAATAATACAATGGAGGACAACATAGATGAGGTGCAGGAAGACCACAAAAAGATGGGCCGATGACATCAAGGAACATGTAGGGAAAAACTAGCACTAGTTAGCTCAAGACCAACGAAGTTTGAAAAGACAAGGGGAGGCCTATGTCCAGGAGTGGCCTAGAAGGGACTGCTTAAGAAGAAGACAAAGAAGAAGAATGTATACTGTATTCAATGGTATTGGTTGCATTCTGATTCGAAAAATCCTATTAAAAACTGACCATTTCTCCGCCCTCATGCGTTTCTTCTAACACAGCGCGCAGTCACCAGAAAAGAAGTAGAAAACTCAGCATTTCTCGTTAATCATTATCATCTGATTTCGTTATATAGTTTAACCCTATCTGGTTTACTCAAATTTTGTAATTTTTTCATTATTTTCCACCTTAGCTTCCTCTAAATATAGTGTGCCATATTCTATCTTTCCCACGAAAATGCAGGTGTTTTATACTTCAGGTGTCGGTTAGCAGGAACCTAACTCAGCGAGTATTCATCAAAAAGAAGTAGAAAACGTTTCTCGTTATTTATCTTCTTCTGATTTCATTATAAAGTGTATCCTTATCTGGTTTATTCGAATTTTGTCATTTTTTCATCATACTCCCCCTCAGCTCCCATTAAATGTAGTGTGCCATATTCTATCTTTCCCACGAAAATGCAGGTGTTTGATACTTCAGGTGTCCGTGAGACGGAGCCTAACACAGCGCGCAGTCACCAAAAAGAAGTAGAAAACCCAGCGTTTCTCGTTATTCATCTTCTTCTGATTTCATTATAAAGTTTATCCTTATCTGGTTTATTAGAATTTTGTCATTTTTTCATTATTCTCCACCTTAGCTTCCTTTAAATGTAGTGTGCCATATTCTATCTTTCCTACGAAAATGCAAGTGTTTGATACTTCAGGTGTCCGTGAGACGGAGCCTAACACAGCGCGCAGTCACCAAAAAGAAGTAGAAAACCCAGCGTTTCTCGTTATTCATCTTCTTCCGATTTCATTATAAAGTTTATCCTTATCTGGTTTATTCGAATTTTGTCATTTTTTCATTATTCTCCCCCTTAGCTTCCTTATGTAGTGTGCCATATTCTATCTTTCCCACGAAAATGCAGGTGTTTGATACTTCAGGTGTCCGTGAGACGGAGCCTAACACAGCGCGCAGTCACCAAAAAGAAGTAGAAAACCCAGCGTTTCTCGTTATTCATCTTCTTCCGATTTCATTATAAAGTTTATCCTTATCTGGTTTATTCGAATTTTGTCATTTTTTCATTATTCTCCACCTTAGCTTCCTTTAAATGTAGTGTGCCATATTCTATTTTTCCCAAGAAAATGCAAGTGTTTGATACTTCAGGTGTCCGTGAGACGGAGCCTAACACAGCGCGCAGTCACCAAAAAGAAGTAGAAAACCCAGCGTTTCTCGTTATTCATCTTCTTCCGATTTCAAAATAAAGTTTATCCTTATCTGGTTTATTCGAATTTTGTCATTTTTTCATTATTCTCCACCTTAGCTTCCTTTAAATGTAGTGTGCCATATTCTATCTTTCCCACGAAAATGCAGGTGTTTGATACTTCAGGTGTCCGTGAGACGGAGCCTAACACAGCGCGCAGTCACCAAAAAGAAGTAGAAAACCCAGCGTTTCTCGTTATTCATCTTCTTCCGATTTCAAAATAAAGTTTATCCTTATCTGGTTTATTCGAATTTTGTCATTTTTTCATCATACTCCCCCTCAGCGCCCATTAAATGTAGTCTGCCATATTCTATCTTTCCCACGAAAATGCAGGTGTTTGATACTTCAGGTGTCCGTGAGACGGAGCCTAACACAGCGCGCAGTCACCAAAAAGAAGTAGAAAACCCAGCGTTTCTCGTTATTCATCTTCTTCTGATTTCATTATAAAGTTTATCCTTATCTGGTTTATTCGAATTTTGTCATTTTTTCATTATTCTCCACCTTAGCTTCCTTTAAATGTAGTGTGCCATATTCTATCTTTCCCACGAAAATGCAAGTGTTTGATACTATCAGGTGTCCGTGAGACGGAGCCTAACACAGCGCGCAGTCACCAAATAGAAGTAGAAAACCCAGCGTTTCTCGTTATTCACCTGCTTCTGATTTCATTATAAAGTTTATCCCTATCTGGTTTATTGGATTTTTGCCATTTTTTCATCATTCTCCCCCTTAGCTTCCTTATGTAGTGTGCTATATTCTATCTTTCCCACGAAAATGCAGGTGTTTGATACTTCAGGTGTCCGTGAGACGGAGCCTAACACAGCGCGCAGTCACCAAAAAGAAGTAGAAAACCCAGCGTTTCTCGTTATTCATCTTCTTCCGATTTCAAAATAAAGTTTATCCTTATCTGGTTTATTCGAATTTTGTCATTTTTTCATCATACTCCCCCTCAGCGCCCATTAAATGTAGTGTGCCATATTCTATCTTTCCCACGAAAATGCAGGTGTTTGATACTTCAGGTGTCCGTGAGACGGAGCCTAACACAGCGCGCAGTCACCAAAAAGAAGTAGAAAACCCAGCGTTTCTCGTTATTCATCTTCTTCTGATTTCATTATAAAGTTTATCCTTATCTGGTTTATTCGAATTTTGTCATTTTTTCATTATTCTCCACCTTAGCTTCCTTTAAATGTAGTGTGCCATATTCTATCTTTCCCACGAAAATGCAAGTGTTTGATACTTCAGGTGTCCGTGAGACGGAGCCTAACACAGCGCGCAGTCACCAAATAGAAGTAGAAAACCCAGCGTTTCTCGTTATTCACCTTCTTCTGATTTCATTATAAAGTTTATCCCTATCTGGTTTATTGGATTTTTGCCATTTTTTCATCATTCTCCCCCTTAGCTTCCTTATGTAGTGTGCCATATTCTATCTTTCCCACGAAAATGCAGGTGTTTGATACTTCAGGTGTCCGTGAGACGGAGCCTAACACAGCGCGCAGTCACCAAAAAGAAGTAGAAAACCCAGCGTTTCTCGTTATTCATCTTCTTCCGATTTCATTATAAAGTTTATCCTTATCTGGTTTATTCGAATTTTGTCATTTTTTCATTATTCTCCACCTTAGCTTCCTTTAAATGTAGTGTGCCATATTCTATCTTTCCCATGAAAATGCAGGTGTTTGATACTTCAGGTGTCCGTTAGACGGAGCCTAACACAGCGTGCATTCACCAAAAAGAAGTAGAAAACGTTTCTCGTTATTTATCTTCTTCTGATTTCATTATAATGTGTATCCCTTTGAATATAATATGGAGGGTAGAGGTAAGGAGAACGATCTTAAATGGGAAATGATTAAAAATGTGTCCACTTTTTAGAGGTACATAACACTTCTCAAACTTGCCACTACAATGGCGCTAAAGTAGATGTAGGGTACAGAATGAATGTAGCAGTTTTTGACAAATTGATTGAAATGTCTTATGATTTCGTAATATAAGTGCTATAAAAAAACGCGGTAATGAATTTTTAAATACTTATTCACTTATTGCTGGAAAATAATCATTAATAAAATTTCATTTTATATACTTTATTATTATCTTATGTATGTGTCATAATAAAGCGGAAACGTGTCTTTCCTTGTTTATTTATCTATCCTACTCTAAGAAATTATGGCGCTTTTTTTAAAATTTACCCTACTACGATCGTAGCGCCACCCTTATTTACCACATTTTGACGGACACATTCAATACACGGAGACAGTTCTCCTTACCTCTACCCTCCATAGAATATAAGGAAGGAGGGATCTGCGTATTGTCAATACTAAAAAGTGCGACGGAAACGGCCATGTTGGACAGCCACTTTATGACTCATTTATTATTTACTTTTGGTTGTGTTTAATAATGGTCGTTTCTTTTTTGTGTCTATTAAATAGTCTATTTGTCGTGTGTTTTTAGTTTTATTTCTTTTGTGTATTTTAGTTACTGTTAAAATTACCTATTTATATTAATATTTTTGACAATTGTGTTATAATTTTAAGTTAATACAAAAACGTATTTCACAGCATGCAAAATCATGATAAAAATGGTTTAGACAACTAACTATCCATCCAATTAATAAATTATGTTTGTGATTGTTTTTTTTTAAATATAAGGATAAATTATATTTGTAAAATCTATATAAAAGATGAAAGCGTAAGAAGTATGTATACGAAACTAATTTTATTTAAGGGCCAATAAATTTATATGTTTGTTACAGTTTTTTTATTTCTGCTATTTAAGTTTATTTAGTTAACTATAGTTTCAAATTATTAATCGAATAAAATTTTATTAGTGTTAAAACAATACCAATTAATAAATCTGGTGCTTTTTTTATATTTAAAAGGTATAAAATGTAAGTAAAAACTAGTTTTTATAACTATTTTAATCTATTTTACTATTATTTAAATATATTTTACAATGATTATTATAAATTTAACCGAACAACTTCAAAGACTGAGGCCAATTTATTTGAAAGATTTGTAACCATCCAAAAAATTTCTATTTCTAGCTGTCAATAGTGTCAATTTGTTGAATTTTGTATTTTCTAAAATAAATTATTTATCAATTAAAATAATGGACCAATACGGACCTAACGCTAAAGAATACAATTTTGATTAAATTTGTCAATTTTGCATTGGATGGGGTGCTAAAGTGTAGTTTTTTTTTGGCCAAAATTTAAAAAAATATTTATGAAAAAACTAAAGGGGACCTAACGAAAAAATTGTGGGACCTTGAAGGACCTAACGGGGACCTATCGATTAAGGTCATTTTCGACCCAAAATTCCATGGATGGGGTGCTAAGTTTGCATAGGTCACAAACCCGATTACATGAATCGTATCCGAGGGCAAATGGTAAACGATTACAAACGTTTGCAGGCGATTGTAATCGATTGTAATCGTTGACTTAGAACATACCCAATGTGTAATTTGTAATTGTAAGATCTGGGATTCACAGCGAGCTATTGCTAACGGTTGTGTCTCAAGGACTTTGTTTAAATAGTATATTACATACCGAGGTGAAAAGTACTTCATTGTATTTAAGAGAAAAAGTTTGTTTACCGAGGTGCGTAACCATGGTAACGGGTTCAAAGTAGCCACTTTCCACCCGATTAACAATTGTCTACTTTCCAACTGTTTTGTAGGGTGGAAAACCGTCTATTTTTAAACAATTGTAAATAAAATTGATTTCTTGCTATTATATTATACTTTTTCATTAATAAAAGTATATTTAAGTAAAGAATATTTTATAATCTATGCTAAGTTAAGCAATAAGAAATAATAAAATAACATTTTTAACGTTACAAGAATCTACAAAATAAATAATTGTTTACGTTATAATAATAAGCATTTTATTTCCATACAAGATCTAGTATTACTGTTTAGTCTGCTGATTTAAAATAAGGCCTCTTCGACATTTGCAGAACTGCGTAATTTTATACATCGTTTTATTTTTTATTTATCTCAGAGTTAAATAACACCTATATGCAGTTTGTAAGAACACATTTTGATAAATATGCTTACACTTTCTCACATTTATATTTGTTTATTTTTAAAGATGTAAATTAAAATTTAATACAGTTCTAACCAATTATTTAAGGATTTTATTGTTATATTAACCAATCACAGATGTTAAAATTGATAAATATGTCACAAACGACACACCCCAAAAATGTCATAAAATGTTGATTTGTCAAAATTAACGTACATATAAAACAATGTCACTTGTCAAAAATGTATGACACATAAAACGTTGATGTCAAATCCATCCTAGCATTGTTATGTTAAAATTGACGTATGAAACAATGACAGATGTCAAATCCTAGTTCAAGACTGTCAAAAAACGCTATTTTCTTCTCTGCCTGAGCTTCTCCTAAACGTGTACTATGACCGTGAGGTGGCGCAGTTGATAAATAATTTACTTAGTCAAAAAAAGTATAATGGTGTCGTGGGCGGACACCAGGTAGGAACGAAGTTCCTTCGGCTAATGTAGAATCGACACTACTCGCTTGTGTATATGACTGTAGCGCTTGCCCACGTCTCATTTAACGGTTTTATTCCACGCAAATGATTCCACGGACTTTTTCTTACAGTTTTACTGTTACATTTTTTTCAGTTCGGTCGCGCAGCAAAATCCCTATCTCCTCCAAGCCTGCCGTAAGGAACTTCGTTCCAAAAATTACAAAATATAAAGAAAAAAAAATATTAAAAACCTCGGAAATAATAATATATATCAATGTTAGGCGGTACGAAGTTCGCCGGGTCAGCTAATATATATATATATATATATTATGGAGGGTAGTATGTAAACCCTTTTTTAGGGCGGTTACAGAATAATGAGGTCTGTTCCAATTTCCAACAGACCAAAAAACCGTCATAGAACCGTTACTAAACAACTCAGTACCTACTTCAAAGATAACGAGAATTTGTCCATTGCACAGTTCCGGACGGTTCTAGAATGGTTCTTTAGTCTGTTGGAACAAACCTTTGATTGACATACCAAAAAATATTGTAAATACTTTAAATAATTTTGCAATAAGAAGTTATAGTCTTTTTTATAAATGATAAATAATTTTAACATTTTTTTTTTCAAATAATTGTAACTCATTTCTATTTCGAAGGTGTTCAAGCGATTTCGTATGATTCACCCTTGCCCTTAATCAATTCCTAATAAAGCGTTACTTACGGACCGAAGTCCTTGTAGTATATCGTCGCAGGTATTTCTAATAAACAAAAAGCCATGTCTGATTCCACCTCTAGGGAATGGTTTTTTTAACAACCGCACTAGTTTCGATCGTCCAATCCACACAGTACGAAATCCACACGCGATCTGTACAATATTTAACTATTCGGTTACAACTAAATTTATTACAAATAGTTTTATTCCAACATGATAGTTTATTAATTTATAACAATTGTTTTTAAGTTTAAGTGACTTTATATATAAAAAATTAAAGGTAAGATAATTTTCTTTAATATTTTTATTTATTATCATATTTTCATTTTTTTTAATGTTATGAATGGTTTATGTGAGTTGTTGCTATTGAGAATTATAAAATTATTACCTGCCAGTTACTTATTCTTGTAAATATTACCCACCTGATTAATTGGGTGAAAATTGGGTCACTATAAAGGTCGGGCTATATTTTTAGATTTATTATTATTGTATGAAATAAGACGTTAACTTTACAAGAATTAATTTCTTGTTTTATACTTATTTACTAAAGTCTCTCCCTTAAATTTTTTAATATATTTACTTGTAAAATTTACTCAAATTTTGTATACTTTTAAAACTGTATAAAGTTTTAATTAGTAAAATAATTTTTGTTAATATTTTTAGTAGTTTAATGATATACGAGGGGGTTTTGAAAAGTTTTGTAACAGAAATATATAATCAGTGTCTCTCTTAATTTTTAAATATTCTTCCTAAAGGAATGTAAATAAAATTTTGTACACTTATAAAAAAATGTACGTAGTTTTCATTAATTACTATATTTTTATTCATATCATGAACAGTTTGAAACTGTACGAGGTGTCCCTGAGAATATATAATAACTTGGTTTTACCACAGTTGCAAACACAGCCTCTCCCTTAATTTATATTAATATTATTATTATTATTATTATAATACAAGATAAGAGTTGAGGAACTAAGTTCCTATAAAACTCTTTACATACAAGATAACAAAATTATTACTAGAAAATAGTGAACTAAATACTATCTAACAAAATGTTAAAACGATCTACATTAGTAGCAGAAACAATTTCATCAGTCAAAGCGTTCCATTCGTAAAACACACGATTAGGAAGAAAATATTGGCGGCAAGTAGTCCTGAAATTTTCCCTACGGAGTTTAAGGTAATGTCCTCTCAAGCGTGCATCATCATTCCGTTTAAAAATATGACGCACAGGAGAGTCAATACTATTCAGGGCCTTGAAAGTCTGGATCAAGTCACCTCGTTGCCTACGTTGTGTTAAAGGTATCAGATGCATCATGTGAAGACGTTCTTCGTAGGACGGGCGTTGACGGAAATTAAAAGGTAATCGTGTGAACTTTCGTTTCACATTTTCGAGCAAATTAATGTCACGAACCAGATGCGGTGACCATACCGGATTTGCAAACTCGAGGATAGGTCGCACATAACTCTTAAACAGTATCGCACACGTTCGGATATCACACTGCGAGAATACCTTGGAGAGTACGTAGCTAACTTTATTAGCTTTATTTACTTGTTGTAAGGTTTGTTCAGACCACGAAAGAATGAAAGATCCGAATTAATGACAACTCCGAGATCTGAATGCCTGTTTGTATGATGGAGCAACTCATCATAAAGAATATAATCAGTCCTAGGATTATTTTTACCTAGATGGAGAACGATACACTTAGAAGTGTTCAGGGGTAACATCCATTTTACACTCCACGAAAAAATGCGATCAAGATCGGTTTGAATGTCATTATGATAGTCCACTTCACCATAAATTTTAGTGTCGTCTGCATACATGGAGAGGTCCATTTTAACCGCTGATCGGATGTCCGAAGTATATATATTAAAAAGAATTGGTCCGAGCACGGATCCCTGCGGTACACCACTTAAAACTTCTTTTTGTACACTTAAAGAGTTATTAATCTTTACGTGAAATGTACGGTCACTGAGAAATGCACTGATCCATAAAAGTAGAGCACCCCTAATACCCAAGTGTTCAAGTTTAAGAAGCAGACGACTTTTTGGTACCTTATCAAATGCTTTGCTGAAATCCAAATACACCACATCTACTGGTTTTCCTCTGTCTAAAGCTTCAGTCCAGTCTGATACACAACAAAGAAGATTAGTGACTAAAGATTTTCCTTTTGAGAAACCATGTTGTTCCTGAGGTATCAAATGATTTTCCTTTAGAAATTCAGACAAGACATCGGCTATTATTGATTCCATAATTTTTACTATAATAGGAGTAAGACTAATAGGTCGATAGTTTTTTGGATCAAATTTATCTCCTTTTTTGAAAATAGGTTTGACAGCAGCTATTTTCCAAATATCGGGTAAAATACCTGTTCCAAATGATTGTTGCATAAGAATAGAAAGAGGTTTTGCAACAGATGTGGCACATTTTTTTAGAAAAAAAGCCGGGATATTGTCCAGTCCAGGAGATTTAGAAGTATCAAGAGAATTTAATTTTTTTAACACAAACTCATCAGTGAATTGCACGTCTGTAAAGGACAAGGTGTTTCTTGAACTTAAATCAACAATTGGGAGTTCTCCTACAGGTTCAGTGGTGAAACTTTCATAAAAAGTGTTAGCGAAGGTATCTGCAACCTTAAGGTCATCTTGCGTAATCGTATTGTCATCTGTTCGAATCTGTGGGCTTTGAACTTTGCTCGTTATATGTGTTCTAATGTATTTGAAGAAGCGTTTAGGGTTATCGCTGTTGATTATATTACTTTCGTAGGTTTTTTTGGCATTTTTAATTGTTAAATTAACGTGATTTGAAAATCTTCTATGAGCTGTATAATCTGCTTCTGATCTGGATCGTAAATATCTTTGCCATAATACCTTTTTGCGTTTGATTAACTCCTGAATTTCATTACTTATCCAGGGCTTTAAAGGAAATGTAGTAATCGAGATAGTGCGGCTATTCATCGCTAATAATGATGTTATCATATTATTAAATGTTAACCAGTTTTCTTGAATAGATTTATCAGCAAACGTTTTATTCCAGTTTATTTGATTTAAATCATTGTTAAGTTCAGCATAGTTTATTATTTGCCGATATTTTCTCTCCTTATGCGTTTTTGTTTCATATACTACTTGAAGTTCAAATTTAAGTACTGCGTGGTCCGACTTTCCTATAGGAGGTAAGTGTTCAACATTTAAAACCAAATCAGGATCGGAAGTAATAAGAAGATCTAATAAAGATGGTCTCTGTCCAGTTCGAAATCGAGTTGGAGAAGAAATTAATTGAGTCAGATGAGAATTATTTAAAAAATCTATAAACAAACGGGAACTGGGAGTACAAGCACTAAAACTAGTCCAGTCTATATCGCAGAAATTAAAGTCTCCTATAATGATAAGGTCTTTGTATTTAGTGCAAAGATGAGTGAGAGAATCAAATATAGCATTATTATCATCTAATGAAGTATCACCAGGGCGATAAATACAACAAAATGTTATTTCTAAAACTGCGTTTTTTAGATTTAAGCATAGGTTTTCAGAGTTAGGAGTATTAATATTAAAAGGGGCTACAATAAATTTTTGATAGATTAAATTTGAAAGGAAAACACAGACTCCTCCACCAATTCTGTTAGGTCTATCATTACGAAAAATAGAGTAGCCGGGAATGGAAATTAGACTGTCAGTTATATTAGAGTTTAACCAAGATTCAGTTACCATAAAACAAGCGGGTTTATCGTTATTTATAAGGGCAAGAAATTCATCAAACTTCGTCATTAGAGTAGCTATGTTGGTATAGTAGATGGACCAGTTAAAGAAGTTGCGTAGGAGTTTTTTGCTGGAATCTCCCTTTGACATATTTTATTGTAAGCCCAGTTTCACCATTGTCTGTTCTTTGTTTAAGTTCATTCCTGAGTTTAGTTAAATATTCTAACTGCTTGGGTGTTTTATCATCTTTTATCAAAACGTTTTTATATTGTAGAAATTATTCAAATTTTGTATACTTTTAAAAAACTTTATGGAGTTTTAATTGATAAAAAAAATTGTTAATATGATTAGTCGTTTGGTGATATACGAGGTGGTTTTGGAAAGTTTTGTAACAGATATGTATTATCAGTCTCTCCCTTAAATTTTAAATATTCTTCCTATCGGGATTTAAATAAAATTTGGTACACTTATAAAAAAATATACTTACTCGCTATATTTTAATTCATATCATGAACAGTTTGAATTTATACGAGGTGTTCTCGTATAGATATAATAACTTGGTTTTACCACTGTTGCAAACGCAGTCTCTCCTTTAAATTTACAATATATTCACTTACGGAATTTTAATGAAATTGTGTACACTTTTAAAAAACTGTATGAAGTTTAAATTGATAAAATAATTTTTGTAATATCTTTGTTCGTTTGATTATATACGAGGTGGTTATGGAAAGTTTTGAAACAGATATGTCTTATCAGTCTCTCCCTTAATTTTTAAATATTCTACCCAAAGGGATGTAAATAAAATTTGGTACACTTATAAAAAAATGTACTTAGAATCCATTAATTGCTATATTTTGATTCATATCATGAACAAATTAAAACTATACGAGGTGTTCTCGTGAATATATAATAACTTGGTTTTACCACAGTTGCAAACGTAGTCTCTCCCTTAAATTTTCAATATCTTTACCTACAAAATTTTAATGAAATTGTGTATACTTTTAAAAAAATGTACGAAATTTAAATTGATTAAATAATTTTTGTTAATATCTTTGTTTATTTGATAATATACGAGGTGGTTATGGAAAATTTTGTAACAGAAGTATATAATCAGTCTCTCCCTTAATTTTTAAATATTCTTTCCATCGGGATTTAAATAAAATTTTGTACACTTATAAAAAAATTTACTTAGTTTCCATTACTCGCTATATTTTGATTCATATCATAAACAGTTGGAAACTATACGAGGTGTTCTCGTGAATTTATAATAACTTGGTTATCCAAAGTTGCAAACGCAGTCTCCCCCTTAAATTTTAAATATATTTAATTACAGAATTTTAATGAAATTGTGTATACTTTTAAAAAACTGTACGAAGTTTAAATTGATAAAATAATTTTTGTTAATATCTTTGTTAGTTTGATAATATACGAGGTGGTTGTGGAAAGTTTTGAACATATATATTATCGGTCTCTCCCTTAATTTTTAAATATTCTACTCAAAGGGATGTAAATAAAATTTGGTACACTTATAAAAAAATGTACTTAGTTTCCATTACTTGCTATATTTTGATTCATATCATGAAGAGTTTGAAACTATACGAGGTGTTCTCGTGAATATTTAATAACTTGTTTTTCCACAGTTGCAAACGTAGTCTCTCCCTTAAATTTTCAATATATTTAGTTACAGAATTTGAATGAAATTTAGTATACTTTGAAAAAACTGTACGAAGTTTAAATTGATAAAATAATTTTTGTTAATATCTTTGTTCGTTTGATTATATACCAGGTGGTTGTGGAAAGTTTTGAAACATATATATATATATATATATATATTATCAGTTTCTCCCTTAATTTTTAAATATTCTATCCAAAGGGATGTAAATAAAATTTGGTACACTTATAAAAAAATGTACTTAGTTTCTATTACTCGCTATATTTTGATTCATATCATGAACAGTTTGAAACTATAGGAGAAGTTCTCGTGAATATTTAAAAACTTGGTTTTACCACAGTTGCAAACGTAGTCTCTCCCTTAAATTTTCAATATATTTACCTACAAAATTTTAATGAAATTGTGTATACTTTTAAAAAAATGTACGAAATTTAAATTGATTAAATAATTTTTGTTAATATCTTTGTTTATTTGATAATATACGAGGTGGTTATGGAAAATTTTGTAACAGAAGTATATAATCAGTCTCTCCGTTAATTTTTAAATATTCTTTCCATCGGGATTTAAATAAAATTTGGTACACTTATAAAAAATGTACTTAGTTTCCATTACTCGCTATATTTTGATTCATATCATCAAGAGTTTGAAACTATACGAGGTGTTCTCGTGAATATTTAATAACTTGTTTTTCCACAGTTGCAAACGTAGTCTCTCCCTTAAATTTTCAATATATTTAGTTACAGAATTTGAATGAAATTTAGTATACTTTGAAAAAACTGTACGAAGTTTAAATTGATAAAATAATTTTTGTTAATATCTTTGTTCGTTTGATTATATACGAGGTGGTTGTGGAAAGTTTTGAAACATATATATATTATCAGTTTCTCCCTTAATTTTTAAATATTCTATCCAAAGGGATGTAAATAAAATTTGGTACACTTATAAAAAAATGTACTTAGTTTCTATTACTCGCTATATTTTGATTCATATCATGAACAGTTTGAAACTATACGAGGTGTTCTCGTGAATATTTAATAACTTGGTTTTACCACAGTTGCAAACGTAGTCTCTCCCTTAAATTTTCAATATATTTACCTACAAAATTTTAATGAAATTGTGTATACTTTTAAAAGAATGTACGAAATTTAAATTGATTAAATAATTTTTGTTAATATCTTTGTTTATTTGATAATATACGAGGTAGTTATGGAAAGTTTTGAAACAGATATGTATTATCAGTCTCTCCCTTAAATTTTAAATATTCTTCCTATCGGGATTTATATAAAATTTGGTACACTTATAAAAAAATATACTTAGTTTCCATTACTCGCTATATTTTGATTCATATCATAAACAGTTGGAAACTATACGGGGTGTTCTCGTGAATTTATAATAACTTGGTTATCCACAGTTGCAAACGCAGTCTCTCCCTTAAATTTTAAATATATTTAATTACAGAATTTTATTGAAATTGTGTATACTTTTAAAAAACTGTACGAAGTTTAAATTGATAAAATAATTTTTGTTAATATCTTAGTTAGTTTGATAATATACGAGGTGGTTGTGGAAAGTTTTGAACATATATATTATCGGTCTCTCCCTTAATTTTTAAATATTCTACTCAAAGGGATGTAAATAAAATTTGGTACACTTATAAAAAAATGTACTTAGTTTCCATTACTTGCTATATTTTGATTCATATCATGAAGAGTTTGAAACTATACGAGGTGTTCTCGTGAATATTTAATAACTTGTTTTTCCACAGTTGCAAACGTAGTCTCTCCCTTAAATTTTCAATATATTTAGTTACAGAATTTGAATGAAATTTAGTATACTTTGAAAAAACTGTACGAAGTTTAAATTGATAAAATAATTTTTGTTAATATCTTTGTTCGTTTGATTATATACGAGGTGGTTGTGGAAAGTTTTGAAACATATATATATTATCAGTTTCTCCCTTAATTTTTAAATATTCTATCCAAAGGGATGTAAATAAAATTTGGTACACTTATAAAAAAATGTACTTAGTTTCTATTACTCGCTATATTTTGATTCATATCATGAACAGTTTGAAACTATAGGAGAAGTTCTCGTGAATATTTAAAAACTTGGTTTTACCACAGTTGCAAACGTAGTCTCTCACTTAAATTTTCAATATATTTACCTACAAAATTTTAATGAAATTGTGTATACTTTTAAAAAAATGTACGAAATTTAAATTGATTAAATAATTTTTGTTAATATCTTTGTTTATTTGATAATATACGAGGTGGTTATGGAAAATTTTGTAACAGAAGTATATAATCAGTCTCTCCCTTAATTTTTAAATATTCTTTCCATCGGGATTTAAATAAAATTTTGTACACTTATAAAAAAATTTACTTAGTTTTCATTACTCGCTATATTTTAATTGATAGAACAGTTTGAATTTATACGAGGTGTTCTCGTATAGATATAGTAACTTGGTTTTATCACTGTTGCAAACGCAGTCTCTCCTTTAAATTTTCAATATATTTACTTACGGAATTTTAATGAAATTGTGTATACTTTTAAAAAACTGTATGAAGTTTAAATTGATAAAATAATTTTTGTAATATCTTTGTTCGTTTGATTATATACGAGGTGGTTATGGAAAGTTTTGAAACAGATATGTATTATCAGTCTCTCCCTTAAATTTTAAATATTCTTCCTATCGGGATTTATATAAAATTTGGTACACTTATAAAAAAATATACTTAGTTTCCATTACTCGCTATATTTTGATTCATATCATAAACAGTTATAAACTATACGAGGTGTTCTCGTGAATTTATAATAATTTGGTTTTACCACAGTTGCATACGCAGTTTCTCCCTTAAATTTTCATTATATTTACTTACAGAATTTTAATGAAATTGTGTCTACTTTTAGAAAATTGTACGAATTTTAAACTGATAAAATCATTTTTGTTAATATCTTTGTTTATTTGATAATATACGAGGTGGTTATGGAAAGTTTTGTAACAGAAGTATATAATCAGTCTCTCCCTTAATTTTTAAATATTCTTTCCATCGGAGTTTAAATAAAATTTGGTACACTTATAAAAAAGTATACTTAGTTTCCATTACTCGCTATATTTTGATTTATATCATGAACAGTTCGAAACTATACGAGGTGTTCTCGTGACTATATAATAACTTTGGTTTTACCACAGTTGCAAACGTAGTCTCTCCCTTAAATTTTCAATATATTTAGTTACAGAATTTTAATGAAATCATGTCTACTTTTAAAAAACTGAACAAAGTTTAAATTGCTAAAATAATTTTTGTTAATATCTTTGTTCGTTTGATTATATACGAGGTGGTTGTGGAAAGTTTTGAACATATATATTATCGGTCTCTCCCTTAATTTTTAAATATTCTACCCAAAGGGATATAAATAAAATTGGGTACACTTATAAAAAAATGTACTTAGTTTTCATTAGTCGCTATATTTTAATTTATATCATTAACAGTTCAAAACTATACGAGGTGTTCTCGTGAATAATAACTTACATAATCAAATAATATGACGCCACCAAAAGGTGGCGCATTTGATATCTCGTATATTTAGTCATAAAATTTTACTACAAGTACTATATGAAGCCACTATGACTTGGCTAGTTATTAATGTTTTTAACATATTATACGAGGTGTTCTTGAAAAGTTCTACAAAAAAATATTTTCCATTCCATATTTATTTTTTAATATTTATCTAATCAGAATTTCAATAAAAATAGATTGTAATAAAATTATTCGATAATTTTTATGGCAAATAATAATTAAATTTGTTATACTACTCAGTTTTATATATGTACATATGTCTAACAATATGAAAGGTACTTTTGTTTAATGTATCGATAAAAGTATATATTTATTTATTATTCATATATCAAATTTTCTACGTTTTTAACATTGTAATATATTTAATTTGGTTAATTCTATGAAGAATTAAGTATGTTGTTAACTTGTTCTTGTAAATATTACCACCTGATTAATTGAATGAAAATTGGGTCATTCAGGCTGTTTGTAAAGGTCGCGCTTTATTTTTTATTTTATTACTATCGTATAAAGAAAACGATTAAATTTAGTTTATATACTAAGTTGATTAAAATTTAATTTATTTCGCTTTATATTTTTAATTATTGTTATAAGTTATACCAGGTGTTTTCGTCAAGATTAGGTAACAATAAAAGGTTTTTCACATAATAAGACACTCAAATCCCTCCCTTATTTTTTTTATATCTTTCTTTTATTGATTTTGTTACTTTCTATTAACACAGTTGCAGTCCTTGTCTCTCCCTTAATTTTTTATTATATTTCTTATCCAGATTTTCCTAAAATTTTGTATAATTATAAAAAAATCCATGTAGATTTTATTCATGTAAATACTTTTTTAACATGTCCCAACGTTTACTGCTTATACGAGGTTTTCTTGTAAGGATTTAAAAATTTACTTTCTATTAACAGAGTTGCAGTCCTTGTCTCTCCCTTAATTTTTTAATATATTTCTTATCCAGATTTTTCTAATATTTTGTCCAATTATAAATAAATCCATGTAGATTTTAATCATGTAAATACTTTTTGAACATGTCCCAACGTTTACTGCTTATACGAGGTTTTCTTGTAAAGATTTAAAAATTTACTTTCTATTAACAGAGTTGCAGTCCTTGTCTCTCCTGTAATTTTTTAATATATTTCTTATCCAGATTTTTCTAATATTTTGTCCAATTATAAATAAATCCATGTAGATTTTATTCATGTAAATACTTTTTGAACATGTCCAAACGTTTACTGCTTATACGAGGTTTTCTTGTAAAGATTTAAAAATTTACTTTCTATTAACAGAGTTGCAGTCCTTGTCTCGCCTGTAATTTTTTAATATATTTCTTATCCAGATTTTTCTAATATTTTGTCCAATTATAAACAAATCCATGTAGATTTTATTCATGTAAATACTTTTTGAACCTGTTCCAACGTTTACTGCTTATACGAGGTTTTCTTGTAAAGATTTAAAAATTTACTTTCTATTAACAGAGTTGCAGTCCTTGTCTCTCCTTTAATTTTTTAATATATTTCTTATCCAGATTTTTCTAATATTTTGTCCAATTATAAACAAATCCATGTAGATTTTATTCATGTAAATACTTTTTGAACCTGTTCCAACGTTTACTGCTTATACGAGGTTTTCTTGAGAGGATTTAAAAATTTACTTTCTATTAACAGAGTTGCAGTCCTTGTCTCTCCTGTAATTTTTTAATATATTTCTTATCCAGATTTTTCTAATATTTTGTCCAATTATAAATAAATCTATGTAGATTTTATTCATGTAAATACTTTTTGAACATGTCCCAACGTTTACTGCTTATACGAGGTTTTCTTGAGAGGATTTAAAAATTTACTTTCTATTAACAGAGTTGCAGTCCTTGTCTCTCCTGTAATTTTTTAATATATTTCTTATCCAGATTTTTCTAATATTTTGTCCAATTATAAATAAATCCATGTAGATTTTATTCATGTAAATACTTTTTGAACATGTCCCAACGTTTACTGCTTATACGAGGTTTTCTTGTAAAGATTTAAAAATTTACTTTCTATTAACAGAGTTGCAGTCCTTGTCTCTCTCTTAATTTTTTAATATATTTCTTATCCAGATTTTTCTAATATTTTGTCCAATTATAAATAAATCCATGTAGATTTTATTTATGTAAATACTTTTTGAACATGTCCCAATGTTTACTGCTTATACAAGGTTTTCTTGTAAGGATTTAAAAATTTACTTTCTATTAACAGAATTGCAGTCCTTGTCTCTCTCTTAATTTTTTAATATATGTCTTATCCAGATTTTTCTAATATTTTGTCCAATTATAAATAAAGCCATGTAGATTTTATTTATGTAAATACTTTTTGAACATGTCCCAACGTTTACTGCTTATACGAGGTTTTCTTGTAAAGATTTAAAAATTTACTTTCGATTAACAGAGTTGCAGTCCTTGTCTCTCCCTTAATTTTTTAATATATTTCTTATCTAGATTTTCCTAAAATTTTGTCCAATTATAAATAAATCCATGTAGATTTTATTCATGTAAATACTTTTTGAACATGTCCCAACGTTTACTGCTTATACGAGGTTTTCTTGTAAAGATTTAAAAATTTACTTTCTATTAACAGAGTTGCAGTCCTTGTCTCTCCTGTAATTTTTTAATATATTTCTTATCCAGATTTTTCTAATATTTTGTCCAATTATAAATAACTCCATGTAGATTTTATTTATGTAAATACTTTTTGAACATGTCCCAACGTTTACTGCTTATACGAGGTTTTCTTGTAAGGATTTAAAAATTTACTTTCTATTAACAGAGTTGCAGTCCTTGTCTCTCCCTTAATTTTTTAATATATTTCTTATCCAGATTTCTCTAGTATTTTGTCCAATTATAAATAAATCTATGTAGATTTTATTTATGTAAATACTTTTTGAACATATCCCAACGTTTTACTGCTTATACGAGGTTTTCTTGTAAGGATTTAAAAATTTACTTTCTATTAACAGAGTTGCAGTCCTTGTCTCTCCTGTAATTTTTTAATATATTTCTTATCCAGATTTTTTTAATATTTTGTCCAATTATAAATAACTCCATGTAGATTTTATTTATGTAAATACTTTTTGAACATGTCCCAACGTTTACTGCTTATACGAGGTTTTCTTGAGAGGATTTAAAAATTTACTTTCTATTAACAGAGTTGCAGTCCTTGTCTCTCCTGTAATTTTTTAATATATTTCTTATCCAGATTTTTCTAATATTTTGTCCAATTATAAATAAATCCATGTAGATTTTATTCATGTAAATACTTTTTGAACATGTCCCAACGTTTACTGCTTATACGAGGTTTTCTTGTAAAGATTTAAAAATTTACTTTCTATTAACAGAGTTGCAGTCCTTGTCTCGCCTGTAATTTTTTAATATATTTCTTATCCAGATTTTTCTAATATTTTGTCCAATTATAAACAAATCCATGTAGATTTTATTCATGTAAATACTTTTTGAACCTGTTCCAACGTTTACTGCTTATACGAGGTTTTCTTGTAAAGATTTAAAAATTTACTTTCTATTAACAGAGTTGCAGTCCTTGTCTCTCCTTTAATTTTTTAATATATTTCTTATCCAGATTTTTCTAATATTTTGTCCAATTATAAATAAATCTATGTAGATTTTATTCATGTAAATACTTTTTGAACATGTCCCAACGTTTACTGCTTATACGAGGTTTTCTTGTAAGGATTTAAAAATTTACTTTCTATTAACAGAGTTGCAGTCCTTGTCTCTCTCTTAATTTTTTAATATATTTCTTATGTAGATTTTTCTAATATTTTGTCCAATTATAAATAAATCCATGTAGATTTTATTCATGTAAATACTTTTTGAACATGTCCCAATGTTTACTGCTTATACGAGGGTTTCTTGAGAGGATTTAAAAATTTACTTTCTATTAACAGAGTTGCAGTCCTTGTCTCTCCCTTAATTTTTTAATATATTTCTTATCCAGATTTTTCTAATATTTTGTCCAATTATAAATATATCCATGTAGATTTTATTTATGTAAATACTTTTTGAACATGTCCCAACATTTACTGCTTATACGAGGTTTTCTTGAGAGGATTTAAAAATTTACTTTCTATTAACAGAGTTGCAGTCCTTGTCTCTCCCTTAATTTTTTAATATATTTCTTCTACAGATTTTTCTAATATTTTGTCCAATTATAAATAAATCCATGTAGATTTTACTCACGTACATACTTTTTGAACATGTCCCAAAGTTTACTGCTTACACGAGGTTTTCTTGTAAGGATTTAAAAATTTACTTTCTATTAACAGAGTTGCAGTCCTTGTCTCTCTCTTAATTTTTTAATATATTTCTTATCTAGATTTTTCTAATATTTTGTCCAATTATAAATAGATCCATGTAGATTTTATTCATGTAAATACTTTTTGAACCTGTTCCAACATTTACTGCTTATACGAGATTTTCTTGTAAAGATTTAAAAATTTACTTTCTATTAACAGAGTTGCACTCCTTGTCTCTCCCTTAATTTTTTAATATATTTCTTATCCAGATTTTCTAATATTTTGTTCAATTATAAATAAATCCATGTAGATTTTATTCATGTAAATACTTTTTGAACCTGTTCCAACATTTACTGCTTATACGAGGTTTTCTTGTAAAGATTTGAAAATTTACTTTCTATTAATAAAGTTGCACTCCTTGTCTCTCCCTTAATTTTTTAATATATTTCTTATCCAGATTTTCTAATATTTTGTTCAATTATAAATAAAGCCATGTAGATTTTATTTATGTAAATACTTTTTGAACATGTCCCAATGTTTACTGCTTATACGAGGTTTTCTTGTAAAGATTTAAAAATTTAGTTTCTATTAACAGAATTGCAGTCCTTGTCTCTCCCTTAATTTTTTAATATATTTCTTATCCAGATTTTTTTAATATTTTGTCCAATTATAAATAAATCCATGTCGATTTTATTCATGTAAATACTTTTTGAACATGTCCCAACGTTTTACTGCTTATACGAGGTTTTCTTGTAAGGATTTAAAAATTTACTTTCTATTAACAGAGTTGCAGTCCTTGTCTCTCCTGTAATTTTTTAATATATTTCTTATCCAGATTTTTCTAATATTTTGTCCAATTATAAATAAATCCATGTAGATTTTATTCATGTAAATACTTTTTGAACATGTCCCAACGTTTACTGCTTATACGAGGTTTTCTTGAGAGGATTTAAAAATTTACTTACTATTAACACAGTTGCAGTCCTTGTCTCTCCCTTAATTTTTTAATATATTCCTTATCGTGATTTTGTTAAAATTTTGTACAATTATATATAAATCTATGTAGATTTTATTCATGTTAATACTTTTTGAACATGTCCCAACGTTTACTGCTTATACGAGGTTTTCTTGTAAAGATTTTAAAATTTACTTTCTATTAACAGAGTTGCAGTCCCTGCCTCCCTCTTAATATTTTAATATATTTCTAATCGATTTATATATCTCGATTTATATTTATAGAGATTATTTGTTGGTATTATTTCTAAATATTTTTCAATGAAAAGTGCTATTATGTAATAACATAGATGAGTATATGACTGATAATTCTCACGGTTCGCCGGAAACAAACCATTCACATAGAAAATTAGACCATGAAGCTAATATGCATGTTTTTTTATAAAATTTAAATTTAAAATTCGTCGTAAAATACATCGATGACGATACATTGAAATCCTGGCAAACTCAGGTGGGTAACCTATCCAAAAGAAAGTGTAGTCTGCTTCTTGTAGACTCCTTTCCCCTGTTAATAATAAAATTCAGGAAAATCTTTCAATTTTTCACGAATCATTTCTAAAGTAGGCACTTTATTTTCTTTGTAAAAGTTATAAACTGTTCTTTAAATAACGTCCTTTGTAGCAGTGTCAACCCTACCCAATTTTTTATTTGGTCGCTTTCGTTTTAAAGAATGATCCGTAACAGTTCCTAATTTAACAATTTTATAAATATATCGTCGTATACCCGATTCGTGTTAATGCATGAATTCTCGAAACAATCGCATTGTCAGTCATTCCAGCAGTTTTTCTTTCGGGATGTTTAGATTTTGTACTGTCCATTGTCCATTAAGGTTCTTACATTTCAGGTTGCTATAGTTAAAATTTTTGTTAAATTTTTCTTTCGATGAAGTGCTTGCTCAGACAGCTTCTTCCGGAGATCTGAATGACTATTAGCCCCTTCGGGCCCTGATAACTTCTTGCAGCCTATTGGGAACTACGTTCAATATGTCCTGGATATTAGACTGTGGTATATTTTGCCATTCCTCTATCAGAACAGTTATAAGGTGTTTATGGGAGCCACCTTCGTATGCCACAGTTTACACCACTGTACATGGGACAAACCATCTTAAAATTTAGCCGGTAATTTTCATAGAGCTAAATTAATTGTCACTCTTCTCAAGTAAACGAGAGTACCGTTCTCATCACAATCTAATTCGTAACTTGAGCGCGATGCTATGTGCTTCCTGCATCTTCACAAAGGATCGGGTGTTTTCGAGTTGTTTCGAATCGACTAACCAATCAGAAACCGTAATTTTGCATCCAGGATATTTAAAAGACTTATCATGCCATTTTTGCCAACTTTAAATCCAAATATATACTAAACTTGAAATCAAAGGTAGATTTTATTATAAATAAAAATAATGTCTAATAAAAGTTCATATAAGAAGTTAATGTTTTGTTAAAAAATATATTTTTTTACATGTAATCGTTAAAGTAGCCATCAGAATTTAATTTATAGTCCTATAAATGATATAACAATCCTTAAAAATATTTCTATGGAATTTTATATCAATTATGTACCATTTAAGGTGCTTCACACCTGTTGTCACATAATATTCTGGTGTTTATTGTTTTCATAATTGATTGTGTTAGATATTGTTTTTTTTTTACAAATGATTCATATGGCAAGGTAATTAAATAATATTTATTGTGACTCACTAAAAAATAGTAATTCTAATATGAATGTCAAGATTGTTATCATTTTATATTCATATGTTAAATTCATTGATAAAATAATAATATCAATCGAAAAGTGCCAACAGAAGTTAAAACTTGGTCTGGCGTTCACATCTATGTTCGTATGGCCTTTTACTATTTGGAATTTCCCGCTGTAACAAATTTTAACTAATTTTAATATTATTACAAGTCAAGTTATCATCAGGCACATACTTTAGAAGATATTAAGTAAAAGTCAATTTTTTTCTACTGTCTTGAGGAATTGCTAAATTTTTGAAACACTATATCTTAGAAACAACACTTATTCAGAGCTAATCTAATATTTAAAAAGCATGAAGACTGTTTCAATTTATTTGCTACTCCAAGAAAAAGAAAGACGAGAGACGAGAGACGAGAGAGGAGAGAGGAGAGAGGAGAGAGGAGAAAGGAGAGAGGAGAGAGGAGAGAGGAGAGGAGAGAGAGGAGAGAGGAGAGAGGAGAGAGGAGAGAGGAGAGAGGAGACAGGAGAGAGGAGAGAGGAGAGAGGAGAGAGGAGAGAGGAGAGAGGAAAGAGGAGAGAGGAGAGAGGAGAGAGGAGAGAGGAGAGAGGAGAGAGGAGAGAGGAGAGAGGAGAGAGGAGAGAGGAGAGAGGAGAGAGGAGAGAGGAAATGCGATAGAAAAGAAACAGAAAAAAGAGAAGAAAGAGACCAGATAGTGAGGTAAAGGTCGAGAGATGAGAGAGAAGGGGAAAGAGAAGAGAGCAGAGAGAGGGGGAGAGATACATATGAGAGAGGAAAGAGAGTGAGGTGCTTATTATTTTGTATCATTTTTTTTTCTTTTTCGGCTCTTTGGGTTTATGAGTTCACTTTTTGTATCCTATCTATTTCTATATTATATCTAACAATATCTTCTTATTTCCATGAGATTTTCAACTATTAGAGAGGAGACATAGAAAATAGAGAGAGAATAGAAAGAGGAGAGAGAGAGAGAGAGAGAGAGAGAGAGAGAGAGAGAGAGAGTGAAAATTGTTATTACCAGAATATATGCAAAAGTATATCGATCTTGGTGGGACATAATTTAAAAAGTCTATATATTTTTTGTCCACATGCAAAACTAAAAAGAGAGAAGAGAGGAAGAGGAGAGAGGGGAGAGAGGAATGCGATAGGAAAGAAACAGAAAAAAAGAGAAGAAAGACACCAGATGGTGAGGTAAGGGTCGAGAGATGAGAGAGAAGAGAGAAGGGTGAAGAGAAGAGAGCAGAGAGAGGGGGAGAGATACATATGAGAGAGGAAAGAGAGTGATGTGCTCCTTTTTTGTATCTTTTTTTTTCGGCTCTTTGGAGGAGAGAGGAGAAAGAGAGTAAATTAAAAATTTGTTTAGGGGATTTTTCTACATGTACCTACTATCGATTGGTCTAACTCGTTTATCAAAACCGTTTGTGGCAATTTTTACATACTTTCGGCTCATTCCTTTTCAATTTTTTACTATAATAGCAAATTTTAATTTAATTGAGGATTAATATTATAAGTCACTAAATCTAATGCGAGGAATTAAATCAAAATATAATCTCTATAAAAATTCCTTTTATAGATAACGATTTTATTTTATTATAATCTTGAAATTATTTTCTTGAAACAATGATTGTATATATGATGATCGGCTTATCACACAAACAATAATTGTCCTTAATTTGTACAAACTCGTCTTATGAAAAAAAGGGTGTGGCAGTCAGTGGGACTGCCAGCAGAAGTTATACTTCTATGCACTGTTAACTAATAAAACTTAATAACTACAAACACAGGCAAGTAGAAATATTTTTTTTTTAATTAACTGTATTCAATTAAATAAATACTTAGAAAAATAAGACCAGTTGATGTGTGTCCTTACTTCAAACACGAAGACCAAACAGTAAAACGATCAATGTACAAAAAAGTGTTTTTATAATTCACGTTCATAAAGTTTCTATTTCGACACTAAAAACAGTATCGAAATAGATTCATTGTAACACTGTTTTTGGTAACACACAATTGGTTGCACTGCACTGATTTTCAACGAAAGAGTTCAGGTAGTAAATCAAAAAGTATGTTGTAGTAAATTATTAACTACATTATCAGCGTTATTGCTAAATTCGGAATATTTTATACAAATTTGACAAACATTCTAATTTAAAATCATTAAAACTGACAAGTGTCAAAACTGTCAAGATTGCCAACATAAATAAATATTTCGAAAAACTCTCATTTTATTTTTTTTTATACTTTTAAAAGTTCATTATAAAAAATAGTATATAACACTCGAATTACAATGACGGTTTGTAGTACTCGTTCTTTGCGAAACTCACCGCTTCGCGGTTCGTTTCACAAACTGAACTCGTACTACGAAACCTCTGTCATTGTAACACTTGTATTACAATATACTATTACAAAACCCGATTTGCTTACCGTTGGCTATTACAGATTTTAAAACACTAGAAAACAATGCAAAACATTTTCTAACAACATATAGGTACACACTTTTACAAAATTTTAACGCACTTTGAACTGCACTTTTCAGTAACTTTGCAGGAACAGGTTTTAACTCACACTTCGACTCAAAAGCATAGTGAAGGATATAATGACCATGTGACGGTATTTTAGACTACAATACAATACTCATTACTGAATATTATTATTAATATAAAATACTAAACTTAATATGTATACTTACTGGACCGAATTATAAAATAATATGTCAAACATAATGCGATACGTCAATGTAATACAATAACAATAGCTCAGACTGTTTGTTGTATATCTATCTCTTTTCAATGCAATGAATGTTTAAACGGTATTCAAAGGACTTATAGTGATGACTAATAACATGTAGTAAATATTTCATCTTTGTTTTTACCGAACAATATACCTTATATGCTTATATGTGATTCTGTCTCTCTCTTACTCACACCATTACATATGTTATGATCTTTCTCATTTAGCTACACACTAATTCATTCCACAGAGTGTCCGAATAGAAGTATAACTTCAAAAATCATCTTCCAAACTTATTACTCGATAGCTGAGATTGAGAGAAGAGAATGAAAAAAAAAGAGAGGAGAGAATAACAAAGAGTTGAAAGAATGAGAGAGTGATAGAGGAAAGAATGAGAGAGTAAGAGAGGAGGGAGGTGAGAGAAGAGAGAATGAGAGAGGAGAAAGTGGGAGAGAGGAAAAGTGAGAGATGAGAGGTAGAGGGGAGAGGGGAGAGAGGAGATGAAGAGGAGAGAAAGGAGAGGTAGAGCGGAGGGAGTAAAGAGTAGGAAGGTGAGAGAAGAGAGGAGAAAGGAGAGAGGAAATGGGAGAGAGAAAGAGGAGAAAGAGAGTAAATTAAAAATTTGCCTACGGGGTTTTTCTACATGTACTATCGATTGGTCGTTTATCACAACCGTTTGGGGTCGTTTTTACATGCTTTCGGCAATAATAGCAAGCTTTAATTTAAGTGAGGATTAATATTAAGTCATTAAATCTAATACGAGGAATTAAATCAAAAATAATCTATATAAAAATTCCTTTTAGATAACGATTTAAATTATTTTCTTGAAACAATGATTGCATATATGATGATCGGCTTATCACATAAACAATTGTCCTTAATTCGTACAACCTCGTCTTAAGTACACATCGCTTATGAAAAAATCATGTGACAAACTTATTACTCGATATAGCTGGCTAACATTATACGTCCAGCTGCTTTAAAGGTGTGGTGAACATTTTTTCAAATACGTTAAAACATCTTTTTTACAGGGGTATGTTTTCATTCATTTCTATATTTAATAATTTTCTAATCAACTCGTTTAATAACCGCGAAGATGACCTTCGATATTTATGTTAAAATTATATATTTTATCGTTATATTTGTGGTTTAAGGAAATATATTATAAATTTTTATTATAACTATGAATTATATTTTAAATATAAATGTGTATATACCTGTAAAAATTCGTTTTGAACAAATCACGTGAGAAATTCTTATATAATCGAATTTGTTCAAAATTTTGCATATTTGTAGAAATAGAAAAATATTAATACTAAAATTATTTGTTTAATAATTAAATTTATTGTTCATATAAATTTTATTACATGCAACAATCAAATGTAGAAATGGAAAAATATGAATCACGTGCTGTTACTGCCCAACCCGTTTTCGTATTTCATTAACTTTAAATTAAATAATTTTAGTTAGTTATACAATACATTATTTTCTATTAAAAAGTATAATAAATAATCATATGTGGATGTCAAATCAGTTTAAATTCTCAAAATATCTCAAAAACCCACCGAGATACAGCGAGTGTTCTCAAAAAACAAAACACGATCAACTTTTTAAAAAATCGAGATATCGAGATGCGGTTTCTTGTAAATGATAGATAATCTTATTTGCATGATAAATCCATTTAAATATCCAAAATATCTCAAAAAACAATCATGATACAGCAATTTTTCTCAAAAAACCAAACACGATCAACTCTTTTAAAAATCGAGATTTCGAGTTGGGATTTTTTTTAAATCGTAGATAATCTCATCTAGATCACAAATCCTTTAAAATAATCAAAATATCTAAAAAAACAACCAAGATTCAACGATTTGTTTCAAAAAACAAAATACGATCAACTCTTTTATAAATCGAGATTTCAAGTTGGGATTTTTTTTTAAATCGTAGATAATCTCATCTAGATCACAAATCCTTTAAAATAACCAAAATATCTAAAAAAAAAGTGTGAGGTGTCAAGGGACACCCAGATAGAACGAAGTTCCTTTCGATTAATTAGTGAAGGAATTAGTAATTTGTAAACACAACAGAGTGTTTATACATACATAAGCATTTATTATTGTCTGTATAAAATCTCTACTTACCTAACAGTTCGTTTCTTTAAACAAAAGTGTCCATTTATACAATACCAGAGCTTTAGATAACACATCTTTTTAGAATTACTTTTTAT
This sequence comes from Altica lythri, assembly GCA_964028335.1. Taxonomy (NCBI): domain Eukaryota; kingdom Metazoa; phylum Arthropoda; class Insecta; order Coleoptera; family Chrysomelidae; genus Altica; species Altica lythri. The sequence continues at coordinate 71,767,926 of OZ034805.1, forward strand.
AATTTAAAACAGGAATTAACAATTCAATACAAAATTTTAAAATTAAAATATTTGACAGTAACTGACAGTTAAGGTAATTTGACGTAGGTACCTAAATAGTCAAGTTACGAACTATTTTTAAAATGTTTATGAATTTATTAATTTATAAAAACAGGATGAAATAAAACTATTATAGTTAATTATTATTTTTTCTACAGTATTTTCTTTTAATTTAAAATAGTGTCTTTTTAATTGTAATATATCTATCTATGAGAGAGAGGGAGAGAGAGTTATTTATTTTTTGGTCTGTGAGAGAGAGAAACATGCGTGTGTCGTGTCATAGTGTCGTGACAACTTTTGGTATGAATTTTTTTTGGCTAGCTCCTAGCGTCAGTCGTAACTGTTCGTAACGCGCGAAAGGGAACTTCGTTCCAAAAAGGTGAGAGATGTCAAGGGACACCCGGATGGAACGAAGTTCCGTTCGATTAATTAGTTAAGGAATTGTAATTTGTAAACACAACAGAGTGTTTATACATTTATTATTGACTGTATAAAATCTCCACTTACCTAACTCAGCAATATCCAAAATTTGTGGAGAACCACAAATGTCAGGATACATTATTGTTATTATTTTCTATTATTTTATTATTTATTATCTACAAAAACTGTATAAACTTAACAAAGGCGCGACACTACACTATAGAAAATAGTAAATCCATACCTGAATATTTTCAACAGTTTCTTTCTTTTAACAAAAGTGTCCATTTATACAGTACCAGCGGATTAGAGGATATACATATATCTAGAATTACTTTTTATTTCAATTAAATTTAAAACAGGAATTAACAATTTAATTCAAAATTATAAAATTAAAATATTCGACAGTAACTGACAGTTTAGGTAATTTGACGTAGGTACCTAACTAGTCAAGTTAAGAACTATTTTTGAAATGTTTATGAATTAATTGATTTATAAAAACAGGATAAAATAAAATATAATACTATTATAGGTACCTACTTATTTTTTTCTACAGTATTTTCTTTTAATTTAAATTAGTGTCTTTTTAATTGTACTTTTATTAGTATTTATTTATGTATATTAGGGTTTACTATTTAAATAAAGATAGGTATATCTATCTATGAGAGAGAGAGAGAGAGAGAGAGAGAGAGACAACATGCGTATGTCGTGTCGTGACAAATTTTGGTATGAATTTTTTTTGGCTAGCTCCTAGCGTCAGTCGTAACTGTTCGTAATGCCCGAAAGGGAACTTCGTTCTAAAAAACAACCAAGATTTAACGATTTGTTTCAGAAAACAAAACACGATCAACTCTTTTAAAAATCGAGATTTCAAGCTGCGGTATTTTTTTGACTGATAGGTAATCTTATTTGGATGACAAATTCGTTTAACTATCCAAAATATCTCAAAAACCAACAGAGATACAGAAATTTTTTCTCATAAGAGATTTTTCAAATAGATAAATTGATATATAATAGTTCCTGTATGAAAAATCACTGTTACGTCACTGATTTAAATAATTTAAAAACCTTTTCGTGTCGTAAAATATGATACAGTTTTAGAAAAGGGACTAAATATAGATTTTGTCCTACAGTTTTTACCTACATAATTAAATAGAAACTTTCGTCGTCCAGTCAAGGAAATGATAGCAATTTAGGTAATGCAATGTAATTATCTATAGTTTAATTATGTATTTTTACATTGATAAAATTTCCAATGAATACGAATATAATCGATGCAATAATTTTCTATCATAATAACGGTAAAAAAAATTAAAAAAGAAAAAAAGGAAACACAATTGTATTTTAAATTACCAATAATACCTTGAATGTAGGCATCGCTTTAAATTATCAAATCATACAATTTGATTCACAATCACATGAATCTCGTTATCCCTGATAACGCTTTATTGTTTGTTTGCTAATTGTTAAAATGATATAAAAAATAATTTATACTCGACTGGGAATAAATCTAAAATCAAGATAAAACAAACGATGTCAAAATCAACACATTTAGTAAATATAGAAAAAATATTAAATTTTTTGGAACGAAGTTCCCTTTCGCGCGTTACGAACAGTTACGACTGACGCTAGGAGCTAGCCAAAAAAAATTCATACCAAAAGTTGTCACGACACTATGACACGACACACGCATGTTTCTCTCTCTCACAGACCAAAAAATAAATAACTCTCTCTCCCTCTCTCTCATAGATAGATATATTACAATTAAAAAGACACTATTTTAAATTAAAAGAAAATGTACATCGAACTGTTAGGTAAGTAGAGATTTTATACAGACAATAATAAATGCTTATGTATGTATAAACACTCTGTTGTGTTTACAAATTACTAATTCCTTCACTAATTAATCGAAAGGAACTTCGTTCCATCCGGGTGTCCCTTGACACCTCACACTTTTTTTTATCTATACCATTCTATCCCGGAATAGGGAACCGGACAACTTTTCAAATAGTGTTTAAAAATAATCTTTATTCATATATATATAGACATAAAAAATAATAATTTAATTAAATAAATCCTCTGGAGTACTTGAAAACGTCAAAAACATAATTTATTTCAAATTGCCACGAAAACAGCACTTCATGTCAATTCAGATCGCGTGACGTCATATGGAGGTAAACAAACTACGAGCCATATTACAAGTGATCAGTGCTTGGATAAATTAAGTATTTTGTGTTTCTTAATCATCATGGACCGAAAAAGATATCGTTGGTGTGTTGTACCTCGATGTGGAAATACATCAGTAACTACTCCAAATATTTTTTTTTATTGATGTACCTCGAAAACCAGACATACGAAAGAAATGGTTAGACCTAGCAAGACGAAAGTGCGATGGAATGCCTGTTACTTCACCAATTTACTTTTGTGAAGATCACTTTGATGTAAGTACTGTACCTAGAGTGTTATTACACAGCCCATAATACAAAAAATCATATTTAGTGTGTATGTAATGTAGGTGTTATAGGTTATGTTTTACTTATTTCTTCAATCATTTCTATGGTTAAGATAAACCAAAAGAGATTGAAATACTTACACAGATGTTTTCACATTTCTAAATTCGGCAGAACAAAAGTCTAAATTAGTGGCTGACCATGAAAATATCAACTTTTGGGAGATTTCTATTTTTGGCTTTTGTATAACCTTGTTCAATAATAAAAACTTAACAGAAGGCTTCAAGCACTTACGACAACTTCTGTTATGACTATAGTCCTTCAATTCGTAACTAATTACAATTAAATATTTTTAGAAAAATGCAAATAAATTGTAGAAAAACGCGAAATAACATACAAAGCAGTGTTGTTTATTTATGGCTACCTACATATGACGTTACGCACTGTGAATGGCGTTTAGGTTCTTACACGTCACAGATAATTTACGCAACTTTATTTATTGATTTAAAAATATAAATCATTGTTATTTCTTAAAAATCTTTATTGGTAATTATCGACAATTGGGGCTCCAGGCAAAAATCGCTCCAAAAAATTTTTCACCCCCTAAAATCGCTACTGTAGAGTAAAATGAGGTAATATAAGACGGGGGAGAAAAAAAAAAGTTCAAAAACCCTCCACTCCGGTGTAACCAAACCTAACCTAACCTTACCTAACACTGGAGTGGAGGATTTTAATTTTTTTTTTCTCCCCCGTCTTATATTACCTCATTCTGCCCTACAGTAAAGATTTTAGGGGGTGAAAAATTTTTTGGAGCGATTTTTGTCTGGAGCCCCAATTGTCGATAATTACCTCTTTATTGAGTGATATTGTTGTATAACAAACTTTATTTTAAAACACATCTTAGATTTTTTTTCGATTACTGTCCGGTACCCTTTGTCTACTCGTAGAAAGAAAAACAGTATTTTCCGGACTTGTTATGTAAATTACTATGGCTTTCTTTTTTCTGTTTTTTTACTAGTTTCCATTTTATTCTAGTTTCTCGTTTATCTATTTATTTATAAATCAAAATTCAACACCATCTACTGGGTTTTCTAAAAACCTAGAAGTTATATAATCAAAAACAAAAGACAGTGCCATCTACCGGGTGTCTATTCAACCTTTGTTTTAGTTTTGGACATTTGACACAATTATATCGCTTTTTGACATTTAACACTACGATTTTGATATTCTTTTATACTTCATTTTGTTCGAAACTGTGTCCTTAGTTATGTTTCTCTAGTCACTAATGAAGAGACATCTTCGGAGACTGATACTTGTTGGTTTTACATTCGAAGTAGCGCCATCTCCACTTCAAAAATGACACTCTGGTGGTCGCTTTGCATTTCATGTATAATCTTGGCAAGGTAAAGAAAATCAAACGAGCATTTTTTTTACAGTCTTATAAGTAAATAATGAATAATGATACAAATATATCTCGTGTAATGCTGTCAATGTGATCTAAATATAAATCCTGGATTTGTGCAAGGTTTGGAATTCCTAATCCTGAGCACAAAGTATTGCGATGTACATATAAGTATACAAGAGCAAAAGTAAAGTGCAGATACTGTGTTTCGCTCTATTAGAGCTCATCAGTATAGTACTCGTTATGTCTCTTCAGTGACAAAATAGTAAATACTACATACTTATATTTATTTTTCTTTTAAATAATGAAAAAAGTATTAAAAAATGAGATATAAAAAGAAACAGAATTTTGTTTATAAATCATAATTTTATTATTATAAAAATGAATTGTAATTAGATTAGATTTTGTTTTTATAAAACCAAATGTTTTGTAGCTATCCTAAGGTAAAATAATAAACTGAATTATTTCTGTGATTTACTGAATCAAACTTACTTTTATTGGCCTGTTTCCCTTCTTTTAACTAGTCACGTGGAAAAATTAAATTATGTATATACAAAACACAAGGTACTTTTAATAAATAAAATATTCAGATATAACCCTGAGAATTTCAAAATTCACTTTACATATATTTTTTTTTTAATATTACTTAATAATTTCATGAGCGATGATTCTGTACTTTGCCCCCCCCTTGACATTCATTTTAATTTTGAATACGAACCCGTGATGTGTAAGTAAACAGTTGCTCGTGATTATCAGTGCAGTGTTGTTTTGTTGTTTATTCAGTAGAAAACGTAAATTAACAGTAGATTCTAGTGGTAATTAATGCAAATGTGGATTGCAAACAATTTTTTTTATTCCGCGTATAAAGTGTAATTTATAAATTTACTATTTTTTTTTTTTTTTGAAGAAAAAGTGAAGGTAAAACACATTTATTATAGAAATATATACATACATGTTATTTTTCCTCAGAGAAATTTTGATTTAACAGAATTTTCTTATTGATGATTATTTGTTTATAAGAAATACCAAGTTTTTGCCCTAAATCCACATTTATGGCCTTTTACTGCGGTTCTATCTATTCAGCGGCGAAACTCTCATTTAGAGTAAGTGTAAAAAATGGTTAAATAACAACAAATATTAAAATATTAATATAAATAATAAAAAAATGAGTTAAATTAATTAAAGTGGAAATTTCAATATAACAATAAAAAAAAAAATGTTGACTAGCTAATTTTGTGGTGTCGGTTTTTTGTGACGGTAAGCGTTCGTTTTTTTTTGTGACGTTCTTTATTGATAACTATGATTTTTTTTCATTTACGGCTGTGTGTCCGGCTATACCTCAGCAAGTAGGAATTTTTCCTTTTATATTAACTGCGCCACCTTCCGGTGGCTTCATGGTACTTAAGTGAGAATTGCTCGTTTAAATTTATGTGATATTAACTACGCCACCTTACGATGGCGTCATAGTACTTAATTAAGTAGGAATTACTCGTTTAAATATATAAGATATTAACTGCGCCACCTTACGATGGCGTTATTTTACTTGTAGAAAGGTGTTTTCTTAGCTTTGTTTTTGTTCTTTTTTACTCTTTTCCAGTTTATTCTAGTTTCTCGTTTATATCTTCTGTGTTTTTCCAAACTTTTATTTTTTGGGCTATATAGTACAGTCCTCTTCTATAAAGAAACCTGGTTACGCCATTGTATATAGTATATAGTTAAAAAATATTGATAGTTATTCCTTATAAGTTCTAGTATAATTAATTTAATGGTTAGTTTGATAACAACTTTTATTTCAGAAAAACAATAATTGAACTGTCATTAGGAGAATCGTTTATTAACGTATAATTCTATTCAAAACATTTAAGATAAATTTAAAGTAGTTAGATTAATATTGGTAAATAAAATATTAAAAAGATTTATTATTATTTGTAATTAATTAAGATAAGAATGGAAATATCTACAGTAATTACATTTTTTTTTAATACAAAATATATACTTTCAAAATTCAATCGAGACTGAGTCAAACATAATCATAATCAGTGTCTCTCCCTTAATTTTTCAATACTTTTCTTTTTTTGATTTTTGTGAAATTTTGTCTATTTATACTTAAAAGTATTATCTTTTAATTATTAAAATAAATTCAGTTGTATCTCTTACAACTTAAAAGTTATAGAGAGTGAACTTTTCAACTGTCATGGAATTACTGTTTACAAAAACGTGGCTAGTCTCTACCTTAATTTTTCAATACTTCTGTTTTTTTAATTTTTGTGAAATTTTGTCTATTTATACTTAAAAGTATGTACTTTTAATTATTAAAATAGTTTTAGTAGTATCTATTATAATTTAAAAGTTATACAGAGTGAACTTTTCAACTTTCATAGAATTACTCTATACAAAGACATGGCTAGTTTCTCCCTTAAATTTTCAATATTTAAAGTTTATTTATTTTTCCGAATTTTTGTGTAATTAAAACTGATACTCTAAACTTATATTTACTATTTTTATTTTTTGAATATATACGAGGTCTGTCGCAAAGTAAATGGGACAAAAAAATTAAAAAATGATCTTCAAAATAGTCGTCGACAAACGTAATCATAATCAGTGTCTCTTCCTTAATTTTTCAATACTTCTGTTTTATTGATTTTTGTGAAATTTTGTCTATTTATATTTAAAAGTATTTACTTTTAATTATTGAAATAATTTTAGTAGTATCTTTTACAATTTAAAAGTTATACAGAGTGAACTTTTCAACTGTCATAGAATTACTGTATACAAAAACATGGCTAGTCTCTCCCTTAAATTTTCAATATTTAAAGTTTCTTTATTTTTCTGAATTTTTGTGTAATTAAAACTGATACTATATACTTATATTTACTATTTTTATTTTTTGAATATATACGAGGTCTGTCGCAAAGTAAATGGGACAAAAAAATTAAAAAAATGATCTTCAAAATGGTTGTCGACAAACGTAATCATAATCAGTGTCTCTCCCTTAATTTTTCAATACTTCTGTTTTTTTGATTTTTGTGAAATTTTGTCTATTTATATTTAAAAGTATTTACTTTTAATTATTGAAATAATTTTAGTAGTATCTCTTACAATTTAAAAGTTATACAGAGTGAACTTTTCAACTGTCATAGAATTACTGTATACAAAAACATGGCTAGTCTCTCCCTTAAATTTTCAATATTTAAAGTTTATTTATTTTTCTGAAATTTTGTGTAATTAAAACTGATACTGTAAACTTATATTTACTATTTTTATTTTTTGAATATATACGAGGTCTGTCGCAAAGTAAACGGGACACAAAAATTAAAAAAATGATCTTCAAAATGGTTGTCGACAAACGTAATCATAATCAGTGTCTCTCCCTTAATTTTTACAATACTTCTGTTTTTTTGATTTCTGTGAAATTTTGTCTATTTACACTTATACGTATGTACTTTTAATTATTAAAATAGTTTTAGTAGTATCTCTTACAATTTAAAAATTATACAGAGTGAACTTTTCAACTGTCATAGAATTACTGTATACAAAACATGGCTAGTCTCTCCCTTAAATTTTCAATATTTAAAGTTTCTTTATTTTTCTGAAATTTTGTGTAATTAAAACTGATTCTATATACTCATATTTACTATTTTTATTTTTTGAATATTTTTCAAATTTGCTATATACGAGGTCTGTCGCAAAGTAAATAGTACTAAAAAATGATCTTCAAAATGGTCGTCGACAAAAGCATTATTTAGTCTCTTTTATATAATTTCAGATAGGGGAATAAAATAATCACAAGATGGGCTCTATGTTCAGAAGCGAGGAGATGGTCCTCTCTCAACTCTTCATCCAACCAGAAGCTTCTTATTATTCAATTTCAGAACTTGGTGAAGTAGGATGTGTTCAATTCAGAGATGTGAGTATCTGGTATATGTGTAGCTTGTATAACTTGTATTATATAAAATAATTTTAGTTAAATGAAAATGTGAATGCTTTTCAAAGAAAATTTGTAAACGAAGTACGTAGATGCGATGAAATGGAAAGAAAACTTCGATACATTGAAGCAGAAGTAAGAAAAGACGACGTAAACATCCCTGACGTCAGTGAACTACCAAAAGCACCTAATCCACGTGAAATTATTGACCTAGAAGTAATAATCTTGATATATATTATGTATAAACAATTATTATTAAAATTATTGTTTTAGGCTCATCTTGAAAAGACAGAAGGTGATATCAAAGAACTTTCTGAAAGCGCTGTTAGTTTAAAATATAACTATCTTGAACTGACAGAATTGCGTCATGTTCTCGAAAAAACTCAATCTTATTTTAACGAGCAAGACGAAGCTAATGGTCTTTCTGATTCAGTACACAGATCCCTAATTCCTGTAGAAGATCACAATGCCTCTATTAGAGGAAGATTGGGATTTGTAGCTGGTGTAATTAACAGAGAAAGAGTTCCAGCTTTTGAAAGAATGTTGTGGCGTATATCTAGAGGTAATGTGTTTATTAGGCAAACTGAGATTGAAAAACCAATGGAAGATCCTTCAACGGTTAGTAAATATAATCTAATTAAGTTTCTTGTTTACCATTAATGTGTTTAATTATTAAACTCCAAAGAAAACTTTTCCAGTGTCTCCATCAAGTTTTCTGCTAATCTTTCCTTTTTCTAGTTCCTTTATCAGGTTTTATTTTACTTCCTTTACTATGAGTCTTCAGTCCTGATTGTCTTTTTTCAGTTTCTCTATCAAATCTTTTACGTTATGAGTTTTGTGTGATATTCCGGTTCCTAATTCAAGTATTCCTTCACTAAGACCTTCTGTGAATCTCATTATTTTCAGATTTTTTACCTTTATCACGTATTGTGTCATTTCTTCCATCTGATCCATTCTATCTAGTTCAACTTTCTCCATTTTGAGCACTTGATGAATCTTTATTTTTTTTGTGACTTCATTTGTGTGCTTCTTTTGTGTCTTTGTGTCACTTGTCCGAATCAGTTGGGTCAGTTTTGGACTGGGATATATACCAGAAGTTTGGAGGAGGGCCAGAATTACCTTCATCCCAAAGGCGGGGAAACAGGACACCACACACCTCAAATCTTTTAGAGCAATGAACTTTACATTGTTTGTTCTTAAGACGATATATTAGAATAGAAGTTCTGGAACAGGTGCCACTGCACACATGCGTATCAAGTGGACAAACCTACGGAGACTGTCTTGGTACAATTGACTAGTGAAATCCAAGACGCTCTAAACAAAAGAGAATTCGTGGTATGTGCATTTCTAGACATAGAAGGGGCCTTTGACAATACTCCACATAAGGCTTTCAAAAAAGCACTTAATGATAGAGGAGTAGATAGAACGACTTCCACCTGGTTGTCGCAACTGCTATCTACAAGAATTGTAGAAATAAAGATAGCCCAAAAATCAATACGACCAGAGGTTACCCTCAGGGGGAGTTACATCCCCACTCATGTGGAGTCTTACTGTGGACAGCTTACTCTGGCGAACGATTGAACTAGGTATACCTTGCCGAGGGTATTTCGATGACAAGGTTATCTTTGCAAGATGAAAGTATGAAAATGTCCTCTGTGGCATAGTACAGAGAGGACTGAACAAAGCAAAGCAAAGGTGTAACTCGGTGGGACTTAATATCAATCCTACCAAGACCACTTTAGTAACCTTTTCAAATACGAAACCTTGCTTGCAAACCATCAAAGTAGGTTGAGTTGAATGAAAAACAGAGGTTAAATATCTAGGGCTGACACGAAAATGAAATAATACAAAAAGCTCCAAAAGCCCTTATGGTGTGCAGAAAAATTAGAGGAAAGAATTGTAACCCAAAGACATTCCAATGGATATACACGAGTAGTTTGGAACACGGGAGCTATTCTAACTACTTTGAGGACAAACCTCTCGAAGACTCAGAGACTAGCCATTGCTGCAATGGAAATAATCCCAAATCTCACGTAGAAAGTTTGAGGAAGAAAACAATATATAGAATGGTGAAAGAAGAAACAATTACTCGATCACTTCAATTTTATCAAACTTTGGAAATGCCCCAAGATGACATGGAAAAGAAATGTAACTTTGTGAGAAAATTCACCAGAAAACTGAGTAGTAAATCTGAATGGGACAAAGACACCATATTGGGGCTAAGCCAAAATGCCATAAAATGGTATACAGATGGCTCTAGAACAGATAAAGGAACAGGAGCAGGTGTTTTTTGACTTAGTGCCAAATACTCTATCGTAGACAAAAGATTGTAATCATGTCAGATAGTCAAGCAGCCATCAAAGCTCTGAACTCACACACAACCAGTTCAAAGATGGTCTGGGAATGCCCAGGCAAACTAAATGAACTAGGACAAAATAACACTGTTCCCCTTTTATGGGTTCCAGGATACATGGGTATAGAAGGAAACGAAACAGCAGATAAGCTAGTAAAAAAAGGAGCTGAACTGCCTAATTGGGACCAGAACCATCTTGTGGAATCAGCAGTAGTACAGTCTTAGAAAAACTATAAGGAAAGAAGTGGATAGAGAAAAATCCAAGTACTGTAACAATCCAGAAGAACTAAGACAACCGCAGACGCTCCTGGGAAACTATAACCAGAAGAGATCTTTTAGCTGTCTGAACATTAGTAAAAAGAGCTTCCGTATTATAACAGGAATATTAACCGAGCACTGCCTATTAAGAGGACACTAGGATTGGTAGATGAAGTAAAGTGCAGATTCCAGAAGTAGAGGATGAAACCTCAATACACAAATACACATACTCTCAGAATGCATTGCATTACGTAATTCTAGGGTCAGATACCTAGGGTCATACGAAATAGAAGAGGAAGATCTACCTAACTGGAAGTCCAACGATGTACAGTTATGGGCCTATTTTTAATCTTTCTTATTGGCTTATTTGTGTTTCTTTTTCTCCTGTGTTCCTCCCTCAAGTCTTATTTTTTATTTTGTTTGTATTTTCGGATTTATTGTTGTTTTTTATTGCAGGGTATTGAATACCACAAAACAGTATTCGCAGCTTTCTTCCAAGGAGAACAATTAAAAACAAGAATTAAGAAAGTTTGTTCTGGATTTCACGCATCTTTATATCCATGTCCAAGTACAATAACTGAAAGAAATGATATGCTTAAAGGAGTGCGTACACGTCTGGAAGATCTTAACTTAGTAAGTTATCTATTTTTTTTAATAATATTTATATAATTAATACAAGAACATTAAAATTACGATCGTTTAGTGGTAAATATTTAAAAATTGTACCAATATTTTAATTTTAATCCCAAAATATGTTCTAACTAAGACGATTTATCAAATAAACATTTATATTATCTTTTAAAATGTTTATTAGATATTTCACGGAAAATTTTACTGTTTTGTGTCTATTAGATAACAAAATATCAACAAACGTGTCTGTTATCGATCATGGCTGATTCACTAATGTTTATACCATACAAAAAAATCGATTATAAATTAAACTATTTTCTGTTTATAATTCTAAACAAATATACAGGATGTTTAAATGATTCTTTACCTTTATTGCTCCTTTTTGCTAAATAATGAGATTGTGGCAATACATTTACAAATCAACATACGAGAAGGCAGCGCAAGCGCTGTTCCATTTTTAACTGATTTCTTAAATGGTCAAAATCTGGTCATGGGGCAATAATTCCTTAAGAAGATCGAAGAACGATTACTTCCGATTGGTTTATAAACGTTTATTGTTTACAAGAAGTTATCGCAAAACTCCAAAAAAGCAACACATAATGGCAAATCATCCTACATGAAGACAATGCAAGTGCTTACATTCCCAAAAGACAATCCAGATTTTGGAGTTTCAAAACATCGAATTTTTAGACCATCCACCGTATATTCCCGACTTCTTCACGTTCCCAAAGATCAAGAATTTAATGCGTTGGCAGCGATTTCAGTCGCTATAGAAGCCATAGATGCCTTTAAAACAGCGAGTTGGCAGGTGTGAACTAAAAACTGGAATAATCTAATCTAAATAAACCTGGCATGGTCTCTCCTGTAGAGCTCCATGTTTTAAACAATGCTTCCTATAGGAATATTGTGACCAGGTTCGGCATCAAGGGTCCTTGCATGCACCCCATGCGTGTAGGACTCTAGTTTGATCAGCTGAAGATCATCACTACCGCTGATCTTTAGGTAGGCATAAATCCTGGTGTCCCAAGTTTTGAGGATTTGGATGACTATCCTTGAATTACTGTTGCCACAGTGCAGTTCCCTTTATAAGAGATCTGAGTCCTGTGACTAATTCCTCAAGGTGGTAATAGGTTTCAGGGTTCGTGTCACCGAAGATGAGGAACCGTTTATGGTCCGAGGCCTCACACTCAAATAGAATGTGGGTTGTCATCTCATCTTCCATGGCGCACAAAATCCTTCGAAGTTGTAGGTAGTCTGAATGGTCCTTGCCCAGTGAGCATACCAACCAGTACTCTTATCCGACTCCTGCAAGGTTCAGTATATCAGACATCAGTTTTTTGGAGTAGCCTTTGAGCGTCAGCTTCGAATGCCTCAGCCCTACAGTATTACTCCAGTGTTTGGTCGACTCTTCCCAGACCCAGTTCCTGACTTTGGTCCTTACCCAGGGTATAGGGAGTCCCAGTACAAGTTCTGGACCAATGAATCGTATATGCAGGTGTTAACTGGAATAACTGTTTTACCAATTTGGTCTCGGTGGGACATATTTTGAAAAGTCATAAAGTACTATATATTTTTTGTCTTTATGGCTATATGCAAAACTACTAAGACAACCTTCGTACACCTAGCAGGCTTCCTGGGTATCCATGGAATGGTGTCACGGTGAAGAAGTTCTTTTGAAAAATTACCTGAGGATTATGAACTTTATCCTTCGTGTGATAGGAGCTTTGCGTTCTCGTGTATTGATTTCAAACCGTATTGCCACAATATTTATAAATTGTATTTTTTATAGGTGTTAAACCAAACCAGAGATCACCGTCAAAGAGTTTTAGTAAGCGTTGCAAAAGAGTTACAAAATTGGAGCATTATGGTTAGTAAAATGAAGGCCATTTACCATACTTTAAACTTTTTTAATATGGATGTGACTAAAAAATGTTTAATCGGAGAATGTTGGGTTCCTAGCAATGATATTCCTGTTGTACAAAAAGCCTTAGCTGATGGATCTGTGAGTTATTTTGCATAAAGTTATTCTAAAACAAATTTTAATGATTTTATTTATTGTAGAATGCTTGTGGTAGTTCTATACCATCATTTTTGAATGTTATAAATACTAATGAAGATCCACCTACTTTCAATAGAAGCAACAAATTTACCAGAGGGTTCCAAAATTTGATTGATTCCTATGGAGTAGCATCTTACAGAGAAGCAAATCCAGGTAATTGTCATAATATAGTTTTCTTGATTCAATTTTACCATTTCCTCTATTTAATAAGAACTCCTTGTTTAAATATTTACTGCGCCACCTTCCGGTGGCGTCATGTTGCTTAAATAAGAATTATTCGTTTAAATTATATGTGATATTAACTGCGCCACCTTACGGTGGCGTCAGAGAACTACACTAGTTTTTTTTTACTTCTCACAGCTGGGTTTCAATCATTTTTTCTTATTTCTTTTATGGAGGCTCCTTCATCAACTCTTGTTCTATACGACCCGTTTTGTCAATCTTTCCAATTTAATTTTTCCAGGTCCTCCATCAATTTTTGTTTAACTTTCTTCATTCTTCTATTAAGACTTGTTTTAGTCCCCTATTCTGGTTTCTTTATCGAGTCTTTTTTGTATCCCTTTTATTTAATCTTCTGATTATTTTGTTCTTACAAAGTTTGATTTCACTTTATCATGTTGTCAGTATTTCTTGTTCTAATTCCTTTTATAAAAGATTTATGAATAAGATCCAATCTTATTTTTAAAATTCATTATTTTCTCTAAAGTTCTTTTAAAGTTTATGGATATGAATAGAAATGCTTTTGGTTATTTCATTTTATTATTAACTTTGTTCATAGAATCAGTTCTGAATCTGTTCCATTCAAGTTTCTTAAATCATCTATTTATAATAATCACTTCTCCTCTTCTTTTAGAAGATTTATCGTATTATTTTTTTTCAGCGCTATACACGATAATCACTTTCCCTTTCTTATTCGCTGTTATGTTTGGTGACTGTGGTCATGCAGTAATCATGTTCCTCTTTGGTCTTTGGATGGTTCTCTCAGAAAAGAAAATTGCAGCACAGAAAAACAAAAGTGAAATCTTCAGTATATTCTTCGGAGGTAGATACATTATACTTCTTATGGGTTTGTTTTCATTTTACACTGGATTTATGTACAACGATATATTCTCGAAATCAATGAATATATTCGGATCAAGATGGTATGTAAATTTAACCGAACAACAATTACATGATGCACATGGTGATATTGATTTGGTACCCAAAAATAATTACCTTGGGGATCCGTATTATGTTGGTCTTGATCCTGTTTGGCAGGTGAGTTATATTTTTTTATTAAAGTTACCGAAGCTCTTACATCAACTGCATCTATTAGGAATTAGTAGAACTAAAGAATGTAAGGAATAAATGGTTCAAAGGAGTGTGATGTTGAAGGGTTTTGTGTGTTGGGTTTAAAGACTTAGTGTCCTGTCCAGAGAGTGGATGGTGGAGTTTTGAAGGCACCATTTGGTTTTTGGCTTCTTGTTTTTTCTGATGTTACGCTGTTTCCTGGTTCCTGATTCCTGGAACGTGCCTAAACCGTCAAAAAAATCTTTTTTGGAGTACCTAAGTGTAAGTGTGTGTAGGAGTGGGTTTGGGTGATTGAGACTGTGGCGTGTCTCCTCCGGCGTGAGGCCTCCCATTTGGCTATGAAGAAGGGAACCACAGAAACGTTTGCACAAGATCTTATCTTTTTATCACTGTTTCCACCTGTTTTTTTGTGTGTATCCTGTTGTCATCCAGTGTCTACCTGTAGAAGAGGGGAGTTTCGTCAAGTTCTGCAGGAAGGTCCTTTGTTTACAGTTTGGAGAAGTCTTAGGGAGGTAAGGGGGATCTTGATCTTCAGAATTCTTTAGATTCTTTGGTGTCCTTCATTCCATTGGGAATGGAGGTTCCTCTGGGCGGTGATGTTGACATCTTCCCGAGTCTACAACCTAGAGCACCTAGGAGGGATGTTCGTCTTCTCATTTTATGGATAGTAAGTTCGACATCGTGTCCCGCCTGAACGTACGAGTGAATCGCACGCCCAAGTAGGTCACCTGGTTTTGAAGAACGACCTGTTTCTTTCATAGTGAGAGGCTGATATGGTCGAAAGTGAGATTTTTTCGCTGTCTGAGGTTCGGAAGTTTGATGATGGTTTGGTTTGGCACCTATTGGAGAAATGGGGCTATATAGGGCCATGTCGTCTGGGTAATTAGATTTCATTTCTGATAAGGCAAGCGTGCCAAACCATGTCGAAAACCTTTTGGACATCCATTAGTATGGTAGAGACCACTTTTTCTGATTTAGGACAGAAGCAGTAAGAGTTTGGAGTTCTAGAATTGGGTTTTGTTGGGACATATTTTGAAAAGTAATAAAGTAGGAGTTACTAAATCAAGTTGTGTAAATCAAATAGAAAATAATATAACTTTCAACCAATTTTTCACTTACAATTTTTCTTTTAGGCTGCTAAAAACAAAATTATATTTTTAAATTCGTTAAAAATGAAGATGTCCATTATCTTGGGAGTAGTGCATATGATATTTGGTGTTGTTTGCAGTACCTTTAATTATATGTAAGTTATTTATATCTTTATATATGTATCTTTGAACTAATTCACTCATATTAATTTTTGTTACAGACATTTTAGAAGGTACTACAGTCTCTTCTTAGAATTCTTACCGCAACTTTTATTATTGTTATTCTTATTCTTGTATATGGTTATTATGATGTTCATGAAATGGGCATGGTACTCCGGTGAATATGACGGATTTAGTAAGTTTTTTTTTAATTAAGGATGTCCTCGTAGGTATACTTAGACCTAAATACAAATGTACCGGGAACATCTATTGGGGCAACAAACACTTTACACTTAGCAGGCTTCCTGGGTGTCCGTGGAAGTAGAGTCTGAAGAATTGCTTTTTTGACTTTCGTGTCGTAGGACAGATAGATAGATAGATAGATATTCATTGGTTTGGCTGTTAGCCTCTTTCACTGCGACCTTTAAAGATTTTTTGAGGACACCCATCATCTCTAGATTAAGATTGGAGTATCTTGTCTAGCTCTGCCCTTTTAATGAGACTTAATAGCCTTGACAGTGGCCTCTCCACGTAACTTGGAGCAGTCGGTTTCTCATTTTTCTTGCAAGGCCTTCACATTGACATACAACATAAAATGCGGTCTTCTCCTCCTCTTGACAGGATCAACAGATGCCTTCATCTGCCAAGATCAGCTGGCTCATGTGTGTTTTCTAAGCTGACAATGTTCTTCTAAGAGACTGCCAATCATTTCGCTTTTGTGATAAGAGTTCAGCAGTAAATTTCACCGAATGTCCTTTTATATAGACTTTGTCTTGTCACTTGCCAAGTGATTTTTCCCAACCTCTCCTGGGGTTTTTCTAGCGTCTATTTTTCAATGGCTGTCTTTCTGAAAGTGCCCGGAACTCCGCCGAATGGTTCCAGGTCGATTATTAGGATATTAGCTCTCGCTCTGGATAGTCCATCAGTCTTCTCATTGGCCCGAAACCCTAAGTGTCTCACATTAGCAGTGAGTTTATTTGTGCCAACACTACAGCCTTTAGATCTGTTTGGATGTCCGAGTATATGACTACGGTTTTACCCGTTATTCCTTGACTTACAATCTCGATTGCAGAGTGTTGTTTGGCCATTACTTCAGCCTGAAACACTGTAGCATACGCATCTAGACTTAATTGCTATACCAAATTGACTACATTGGAATTGGTAGACCATTGTTCCATTGTTCCGGTATCATGGGAACTTGCGATTCGAAACTTTTTTCTTTTGAGAATAAGAAGACTAGTTTTAACTGCCGTAGAGAAATCAGTAAGAACGTTCATGCTTGGTGTGAGTTAAGCAAAGGTACTTGATCTCGCACAGTACACTCTCGATCAAGGCCTTCTCGTGTGTTGATTTGAAACTGTGCTGCCCCAAGAAATGTAGAACCGAAAGTAAAATTATGTTTTTTTTCAGTACCAGAGATTGTAAATAAACATGGATCATCGTGTGCGCCATCTGTCCTTATCTATTTCATAAACATGATGTTAATGGGTGAATCGGCTGCTAATGCTGGTTGTGATGTATATATGTATGAAGGACAAAGAACAGTCCAGACGATATTAGTATTGGGTGCTTTAATTTGTATACCCGTAATGTTACTCGGAAAACCATTGTATATAATTGCTCAAAGAAAGAAGGGAAAGGCAGCTAGAATAGTTGAGGTATGAAATTAACAAATATTAGTCATGTTCAGGTGTATCTATCTGTGTTTTAGAATAAGAAAACAAACGGTGATGTAAATCTTGGAATGGAAATGGAAGATGTTTCCCAAAATGGTCATAGTCAAGAACTAGCAGAAGCTGGTGCATCTGTACACCATGAGAAAGAAGAGGAAGAAGAACCAATTAGTGAAGTGTTTATTCATTCAGCCATTCACACAATTGAATTTACACTTAGTACAATTTCACATACTGCATCATATTTGCGTTTGTGGGCCTTGTCTCTAGCTCATGCCCGTAAGTATTCATTTAAAAAATTGTGACTTCTGGGCACATTTCTATTATTTTCTATACCTGTTATGGATTTTGGTGTAGTCATGAATTCATCATTTTTCTTTGTTTACAGAACTATCTGAGGTGCTCTGGACCATGTTGTACTCCAAGCTTGCTTTGAAGTTGTCAGGTCCGGTTTATCTAGCAGTAATAATGACCTTTGTTATGTTTGCTGCTTGGGCTACATTTACAATAGCAATTTTAGTATTGATGGAGGGTCTATCAGCATTTTTACACACTCTTCGTCTTCATTGGGTCGAATTCATGAGCAAATTTTACTCGGGAGTAGGATACGTGTTTGAACCGTTTAGTTTCAAGAGAGTTTTAGAAGAAGAAGAAGAAACAACGTAAAAATAATGATTTGTTTGATTTGTAGTAATGGCTAATATTTTTGTTGTTCAATATATTAACTGTAATAAATAATTTGTGCAATTTTCATTTTGTTGAATATCATTTATTTTTTAAAATCTTATCTACTATGTTAGTGGTTCACAGCTATACCTCGACGCCCAATTGTCCGGCAGTGACGTCATTTTGACATATATTCAAGTGGAACCAATGCGAGGTTCGAATGAATGCTAGTTGCCAAGTTTAACTTAGAAAGACTTAGTGTCTTTGTCTTATTAACGCATAAAGGAAAGAGATACTTTCAAGAAAAATATCAAGCTTTGACAATCACCCACAGATTTGCAATTTGATTGAGATCCGGTGAGTTTTCTTGCCATTCCAGACATGGTGTATTTCGTCATCATCTTGGAGACGTGGCAAGGAGTCGAATCTTGTTGAAAAATTGGTTAATCATTGGCATCCACTTTTCTCGGGTCTCCTTTTAACCTCCTTTTCAACAAGTCTTTGTATTTTTGACAATTCATCAAGACTTCGATTTGCACGAGGAATCCGGTATCTTTATAAGGAGAGCAGCCCCAAAACATCTTCTTCAGAGGATGTTTAACTTTTTGATCAACATGTTTTTTCATTGTCACTTTTCCTGACGGAACAAGACAGTTGTCTTTACACCAAAAGTAGGTCTCTTTTGAGAACTACACTTTTCTCCAATCTTTAGTAGTCCAACTTTTATATTTTTTTCGCCCAATTATACCGGTTTTTCATCATTCTAGAAGTCAATAGCTGTTTCTTCTGAGGTCTTACTGCTTTTCTTCTACCTTCCAAAAGTCGTCTTCGCACCGTAGAGTCATGAATAATAACTCCAGCGCATGCTAAGTCTTTCAGAAGATCTTGACTTGTTTTTCTAGTGTTTAATTTACTCTCCTTCACTAAAAATGCTTCTTCCATTGCAGTTGTCTTCCTTTTCCTTCCACATTTCTCTTTTCTGTTCACCAAAAATGGCATTCATGCGTTTGTGAAGCTTGTGGAGCTTACCAAGACTTGCAAAGCATGTAAACGTATCTTAAGAATCGGCGACGAAATGCCCCACCATTAAATTATATGTAATGCCAACATAGGTAGTCTCGTTACTTATTTTTGTGACAATTTTTCTTTCCCAACATATCTTCAATTCAACTAAATCTGATGCCAATTGGAAAAAAGTGAACATTTGAATAAATATGTTTCGTTTATATTGATTCATACTGTACTTTACTTAAGATATTGGTATTTTAGACAGGTAAAAGGAAGTTCCGTTACTTATTTTTGTGACGATCTTTCTTTCGCAACAAATCTTTCAATCTCAACATTAAAAAAATATGCGGTGGGTGAATATAAAGCTGAAATTGTAATAAATAGATAAATTCTACTAATATAAAATGCAGGCAACTGGGTATTTTAGACAGGCCAAAGGAAATTCCGTTACTCATTTTTGTGACGTTTTTTCTTTCGCAACAAATCTTTCAATCTTTACATTAAAAAAATATGCGGTGGGTGAATATAAAGCTGAAATTGTAATAAATAGACAAATTCTACTGAAATAGGAAACTAGGCAACTAGGAAATGCCAAAATTAAATTGTGCTATAAAAACAAACGAATTTATTACACATGCAGATATACAGTATTAAAACATGTTTTAATTATTAGAATCTTCTACGTATTAGTATCTCATAATTTGGATATCCAATTTCATTCCCACCATAAGCTATGTAACAAGTACGATGACTACAATAAACCTAAAAATAAACTTAATTAGAACACATATTGATCATTTTAATAAAAAATTATGTAAAAAAATAGCAAACGCTATTGTTTACTGAAACCTAAATCTTGAATTTCACTCTGAACTATAAAGAAGCAATGTAGATCTTTTGATACATACTTTTCCAACTGTTAGTGTTCCATCATGGTGTGCCCTTCCAATATATAAAGTCTCACCAGTTGCAGTTTTACCTCCTTCAATAGCACCTGGAGGTACTTGTCCATGAAATCCAGGAACCCATTCAGTATAATCACTACAAAGTACCTAATAAAAAAAAGTAATTTACATAAACAAAATCTAACTATAAAATAAAAAAATGCTTTGTTGTATAACGATTTAAACATTCTGTTAAAATTTTATTGACAAAAGAAAAATCGTTATATTCCTTATTTATTTCAACTAAAATTCTTAACCGAAAAACTCAAAGACTGCTAGACCAGTTCCACACCTGGTGCAGCAGATGTAGAGTAGCCCTCAACGTGGCTAAAACCCAAACAATCATCTTCGAACATCCAAGACGACGAAAAAATCTCACTTTCGATAATATCAGCCACTCACTATGGAGGAACAGCTTCTTCCTCAAGACCAGGTGACCTACTTGGGAGTGCGATTCACTCGATAAAATGGGAGGGCAAGCGTGCCTCCTAGATGCTCTGAGTGGAAGATACCACTGCAAAACCCTAATTCATACTTACAAAACTTTTATTCGACCTCTTGTACTTAAAGAATCCTCCATTCGTTTCTTGCCGCAAAAAGAGCCATTATCCGCAAACCAATATACCTATACCACCTATACCCAAGCTGCCTTGTCTACCAAAATACAAAAATACTTCCCCTTCCTGCTCGGCTTCAGAATCTACAACAACAATACGTCACTCAAACTCTACAGGTAACCAACATCACAGCTCAAAGGAACCTCCATACCCATTGGATTGGAGGACTCCAGAGAACCTTAATAATTTGGAAGAATAAGATCCCCCTTTCCTACTTAAGACTCCTTCGAACCGTAGAGAAGAACCTTCCTACAGAACTCGACGAACTACTTGACGAGACCCCTCTCTCGTACAGGTAGAAAAAAAAATGAATTCTTGGCGAAGTTTTCTGTGGTTCCCTTCGTCCTTGCCAAATGGGAGGCCTCACACCGGAGGAGACACACCATAGCGTCAATCTCCCGAACACTCATTGCACAACGTGGGTTAACACTGCACCAAAATGTTTTGTTTCAGTTTGGGCACCTTCCATGATTCAGAAAACAGGAAAACCAGAAAGGGTGCACCGAATGGCATCGAGCGACTGATAATGACTCCATCCCAAGCTCCACTGTCCATTGCTAAAAAGAACACCAAGTCCTTAGCATTACACTCTTGTAAATAGATTATTCCTTGTATCCTTAATTACAATGCGGCTCATAAAACAGCAGATCTATTGATGAAGGTCCTATAACTCACCTTTAAGACTGAAACTTTTTCTTCCGAAGAAGTTTCTGGTCCAATTCACTCAGACAGCCTCGAGATCTAATAGTCGAATAAAAACCAACCACGAACTTGAGCTAGAGTGTGTATATCATTAATACAATTTAAATATATAGTGACAGTTAAAAAGTACCTGATAATTTGTTTTGTAGTGTTCTTTTCCATTATAAGACAAAGCACACAATTTTCTTCCAGGAATAACTTTAGCAGGTATTAAATCACCTCCATGATGTGCTCTACCAACATAAATTGGATGTCCATAAGAATCAGTTCCTCCTCTAACGGCTGACAGAGGTAACGGGGAGTACGAAGATGACTCTACCCAAGTGTAATCTGGACCGTAAGAAGGAGGAACTGTAGGAGGATAATGATGGTGATGGTGAATTTCTTGAGATGCAGGATGGTTTCTGCATGGTTGACGTGAGCGAAACGGTTTATGTTTATTGGTTCTACATGTTGGACAATCTTGGATTTTTTTGGTGAATCCTGGAACATGAAACCCTAAAATTTCCAATAAATAAGTAATTTGATAAAAATATAATTACATATATAAAGTTAAACAACGTTAATGTAAGAAGTAAGTAAGTATCATTGGATCAGACACGAGACTGGTTACGAAAAAGAGTTTTATTATGAAACTTATTCTACATTCGAATGCTTCCCTTCAGTATATTTCCCTCCCATCGCGACACTACTTTTCAGACGTTTATTCCATTCTTCGAAGTCTTCTTTGATAAGGGCCTTTAGGAGCTCTGACGTTTTTTGTTTTACCGTTTCCATCGACTCAAATCGGGTTCCTTTCAAAGCATATTTTATCTTCGGAAAAAAAATAGTCGCATGGTGTCAAATCTGGCGAGTATGGAGCGTGTTCGAGCACTGTAGTGCGTTTATTGGCCAAATACTGCTCCACAGATAGCGTGTTATGAACAAGTGTGTTGTACTGGTGCTAAACTAGTTGTTCTTCCACAACTCGGGCCGTTTCTTATGAACTCGTTCTCGCAGTGTTGCCAAAACTAACAAATAAGTCTGGTTCTGACCCTCTAGAACCCATTACGTCATCACGATACCATTAATGTCGAATAAAACGATCAATTTTTCCTTGAATTTTGATTTGGACATCCTTGCTTTTTTGATTCTATTCGATTCCGGAGTCGTCCAATGCAACGATTGCCGGTTTGTTTCCACATCATATTGAAAAATACACGTTTGCAATCTGGACCAAAATCAACAGTGTTCTTCTCAATGAGATGAAGATTCTTTATACCAAATTTCATGAGCTTGACCTTCGTCCAAGAGTTACACACAAGCAGATCTTATAAAGTACCGATGTTGTGGATTTATTCGATCTGGACCAAAAACAATAGGCTTCTTCCCCATGACATGATGATTCTATATACCAAATTTCATAGCCCTGTGACCTATCGTTCAGGAGTTATAGCACACATAGACGGAGGTACACACAAGCTGATCTTATAAAGTACTGATGGTATTTAACAAAAAGTTGTGGATTTATCCGATCTGGACCAAAATCAGTAGGCTTCTTTCCCATGACATGAAGATTCTATATACCAAATTTCATGATCGTGTGACCTTCTATTCAAGAGTTATAGTACATACGAACAGAGGTACACAAGCCGATCCTTATAAAGTACCGATGGTACTTAATAAAAAGTTGTGGATTTATCAGTAGATAAGCAGTTTTTCTTTTCTTGGTATTTCTATTTTTTTATCTAGGATAAGATAAGATACTTATTTAGAATTTAATGAATCATCGTACTTGAGTAAGAATTGCAAGATTTTAACTGCGCCACTTTATGGTAGCAGAAAGGTATTTTTTTTTGGCTTTCTTTTTCGCAATTTTTCCTGTTTTTTCCTATTTTCCATTTCGGCTTTTCCTTTGCTAATTTTCCTTCTAGAGGTAGACGCACCAAAGAAAAGTATAGCGATCTCGTTGCCAAAAATCTCAATATACAGCTGCTGAGGTTTATTTGTATTGTTACGAGCCTACAACGTTAGTGAGTCGAATATTCTAGTGGCTTTTCGAACGTTCGGAAGATTCGAGAGTGTTGTATATTCTGGATGTAATATGTAATTGTGGAGATGCTTCTAGAAGGAATTAATTTCATATATAAGGGACCGCTTTGGACGGAGATAGAATAATTGTAAATGTAATAGTTGACGATAGACAGTGATTGAAGTGCGAATTGTTGTACGAGGTATTTTAAAGACGTTATTCAGTAATCAAAGTTGTGTAGATTATTTTAAGAAATTGTTATTTATTTGTGATTGTCAATAAATTGTTAAGTTCGTCTGCTGTTTATCACTTATCCCGAATCCACGAAGGAAGGAAAAATATAACATTATGATGAACGTATATATTTCTCACGGTTATTTGATATGGTATTAAAAAGATAAGATACTTCCTCGAATTTTGCCACAAGAAGAAGATAACTCTGCTCTTTTTCTATACTTTTACTTATACGTAGGAATTATTGTATAAATATGTTAAAATTTCAAAATATTACACTTACCTGACATATTTAAATCAAAAATGTAAGCACATAAATATATTAAAACTTTTACTTTAAACAATCAAATATAAATGTTATATTTATGAAAATTGTTGATAACTTTCATATCTAATCTCTTTATTCGCAGAAAAACTGTACAAGCCAGATCCGGTTCCAGAAATATTACAATAATGAACAAATATTTTAGGCCGTTATTTTATCGTGAATAAGTATGACCGGTGTTTTATCGTGACAGTAGATACCTGCAAAATCTGTTTTAAATGCATCGATGACTTCCTCTGGCGTATGGAATCGCTGCCCACGCATTGAATTCTTGATCTTTAGGAACTTGAAGAAGTCGATGGGACTAAAAGGTCATCGGGACTATAACGGTGGGTGATCAAACAATTCAATGTTTTGAAGCTCCAAAAATTGGCAAACATCATCTTCTAAACCTCTTCAACAAAATATACGAATCAGGAAATACCCACATACCTACTGGATAATATCAACATTTGTGATGATATCGAAAAGATCGAATACAGAAAAGTGTACTTTCAGCTTGATAAGCCATGTGTTGAAATTCTTAATGCGAATATTACACCGAAGAATGTAGAAGAACGGTTAACTGCAACACAATTTGGATTTCGTAACAGCCTCGGAACCACAGAAGCACTATTTAGCCTTCAGGTCTTAGTAGAAAGATGTAGAGACATGCAACACTCAGTCTTTATGTGTTTTATTGATTTCGAGAAGGCATCTGATAGGGTCAAACACGAAGAAAGAGTGTCAGGAAATTGTGTTAAGTAAATTGATCTCCGGGAGATGAAAATTGCAAAATTTACTGCAGAACTGTTATCACAAAGGTGAAACGATACCAGAATGATTATCAGTCTCTTTACAAGACATTATCGGCTCAGAAAACACCTGAGTCGGCTGAACTTGGCAGTTGTAGACATATATCGATAATGCGAAAAGGAGGAGAAAACCACATTTCATATCCTATGCCACCTATGCCAAAGTAAAGGCAAAATAAGAAAAAGAGCTGGAAAACAAATTTAATCGAGACATCAAAAAAGAAGACTGGAGAGTGTTTTCCTGACGACTTTAGTTAGTGTTAGTATATGAGGTAAAGACCCAAAAAAAGTTGGCATAGAAGTATAATAATTGCCAATATTTCTTAAATGCTCCTAATTGCTCATCAATTGCTCAAGTATAATCTGCAATTGCTCACATTATTAATTAATTAATTAATTAGTTATTAACAAATGAAAATACAAATAATTTTTTCTCAATTACGCGAAGAGCATTCAACTTTTCCAATAAATCTTTTCTTTAATAAATTGCTCACAATTTGCTCAATTATAATCTGCAATTGCTCACAATATTAATTAATTATTTAATTAGTTATTAACAAATAAAAATACAAATAATTTTTTCTTAACTACGCGAAGAGCATTCAACTTTTCTAATAAATTGCTCACAATTTGCTCAATTATAATCTGCAATTGCTCACATTATTAATTAATTATTTAATTAGTTATTAACAAATAAAAATACAAATAATTTTTTCTCAATTACGCGAGGAGCATTAAACTTTACTAATAAATCTTTTCTTTAATAAATTGCTTACAATTTGCTCAATTATAATCTGCAATTGCTCACATTATTTATTAATTATTTAATTAGTTATTAACAAATGAAAATACAAATCATTTTGTTCTCAATTACGCTTAGAGCATTCAACTTTTCTAATAAATCTTTTCTTTAATAAATTGCTCACAATTTGCTCAATTATAATCTGCAGTTGCTCACATTATTAATTAATTATTTAATTAGTTATTAACAAATGAAAATAGAAATCATTTTTTCTCAATTACGCTAAGAGCATTCAGCTTTTCTAATAAATCTTTTCTTTAATAAATTGCTCACAATTTGCTCATCTTATTTTCAACCTAAGTCTCATTAAATTTCTTTTATTTCTTTTTAATTAATTAAAAATAATTATTGCTATTTAAAAGGGTGATGGTTGATGTGACATTAGCAGAAGATTTCTTGTGCGCATGCACATTCCAACATTTCAATTCAACAATTCAGGGACGTCGAATTAATACCTACCAAATGCTCACTTAAAAGTAATGATAATTTGTATTATTTAATTATCATTTTTTCTAATTATGCTGTCCTTGTCCTTGTTTGTTGTATGGCTCTGCTAAGGCACTATAAACATAGGTATTATCGTCAGCCATGTTTTGTCCAATGTCAACCACAAAACTAGAGATAATAGAACAGATGTGTTAATGGTTAATATAAAGTTGGCAACAAGTTCCGACATCAGCGCACCATGTTTTTGTTTAAAATTTTACTTTAACACCCTTTTTATGCTTAAAGTACCTTAAATTTATTTTAAACTAAAACCGCTAATAGTACTTACTCTGTTACTATACCCTTATAAGTACTTTTTCGCTTTTCGCACTACCAGCAAGTTTAGTTCCCATTTTTACCACAAAATACGATTGCACGTGTCTCTTTAAGTTGTCTATGGTCTGACACGTAAATTGATTGACATTGGAATAAAAATGGCTGATGATAATACCTATATCTATAGTGCCTTAGCTCTGCTACTCGGCAATCGCCAGCTCGATTTGATAGTGACTACAATGCTGACTGGCTCTAGACCATATTGCAGCCACTTCTTCTTCTTTTGTTTGTGGACTCAGCTACCTAGCCTAATCGGCCCAGCCTAGGTAGCTGAGGCCACAAAGAGAAAAAGAAGGGTCTAAAAAGATAAGTTATTAAAATGTAAACAATAAATAAATATTAATAACATATATAAATTGTGTATGCCATGCGCAATGATTTTATTCATGCGCATGCGCACAAGAAATCTTCTGCTAGTGGCACGTCACCCATCACCGTTTCAAATAGCAATAATTATTTTTAATTAAATAAAAATAAATAAAAGAAATTTAATGAGACTTATGTTGAAAATAATTTGAGCAAATTGTGAGCAATTTATTAAAGAAAAGATTTATTAGAAAAGTTTAATGCTCTTCGCGTAATTGAGAAAAAAATATTTGTATTTTTATTTGTTAATAACTAATTAAATAATTAATTAATAATGTGAGCAATTGCAGATTATAATTGAGCAAATTGTGAGCAATTTATTAAAGAAAAGATTTATCAGAAAAGTTTAATGCTCTTCGCGTAATTAAGAAAAAATTATTTGTATTTTCATTTGTTAATAACTAATTAAATAATTAATTAATCATGTGAGCAATTCCAGAATATAATTGAGCAAATTGTGAGCAATTTATTAGAAAAGTTGAATAATCTTTGCGTAATTGAGAAAAAAATGATTTGTATTTTAATTTGTTAATAACTAATTAAATAATTAATTAATAATGTGAGCAATTGCAGATTATAATTGAGCAAATTGTGGGCAATTTATTAAAGAAAAGATTTATCATAAAAGTTTAATGCTCTTCGCGTAATTGAGAAAAAATGATTTGTATTTTCATTTGTTAATAACTAATTAAATAATTAATTAATAATGTGAGCAATTCCAGAATATAATTGAGCAAATTGTGAGCAATTTATTAGAAAAGTTGAATAATCTTTGCGTATAATTGAGAAAAAATGATTTGTATTTGAATTTGTTAATAATTAAATAATTAATTAATAATGTAAGCAATTGCAGATTATAATTGAGCAAATTGTGAGCAATTTATTAAAGAAAAGATTTATTATAAAAGTTGAATGCTCTTATTCACGTAATTGAGAAAAAATTATTTGTATTTTTATTTGTTAATAACTAATTAAATAATTAATTAATAATGTGAGCAATTGCAGATTATAATTGAGCAATTGATGAGCAATTAGGAGCATTTAAGAAATATTGGAAATTATTATACTTCTATGCCAACTTTTTTTGGGTGAGGTAAAGTTATATAGTAAAAGCAAAAGGTAATAAAGGGGTAATCTTGCAGTTACGATAATACATGTACCTCATATACTATACTAACACCTATGCAAACTTAGCACCCCATCCATGGAATTTTGGGTCGAAAATGACCTTAATCGATAGGTCCCCGTTAGGTCCTTCAAGGTCCCACAATTTTTTCGTTAGGTCCCCTTTAGTTTTTTCATAAATATTTTTTTAAATTTTGGCCAAAAAAAAACTACACTTTAGCACCCCATCCAATGCAAAATTGACAAATTTAATCAAAATTGTATTCTTTAGCGTTAGGTCCGTATTGGTCCATTATTTTAATTGATAAATAATTTATTTTACAAAATACAAAATTCAACAAATTGACACTATTGACAGCTAGAAATAGAAATTTTTTGATTGGTTACAAATCTTTCAAATAAATTGGCCTCAGTCTTTGAAGTTGTTCGGTTAAATTTATAATAATATTGTAAAATATATTTAAATAATAGTAAAATAGATTAAAATAGTTATAAAAACTAGTTTTTACTTACATTTTATACCTTTTAAACATAAAAAAAGCACCAGATTTATTAATTGGTATTGTTTTAACACTAATAAAATTTTATTCGATTAATAATTTGAAACTATAGTTACCTAAATAAACTTAAATAGCAGAAATAAAAAAACTGTAACAAACATATAAATTTATTGGCCCTTAAATAAAATTAGTTTCGTATACATACTTCTTACGCTTTCATCTTTTATATAGTTTACAAATATAATTTATCCTTATATTTAAAAAAACAATCACAAACATAATTTATTAATTGGATGGATAGTTAGTTGTCTAAACCATTTTTATCATGATTTTGCATGCTGTGAAATACGTTTTTGTATTAACTTAAAATTATAACACAATAATTGTCAAAAATATTAATATAAATAGGTAATTTTAACAGTAACTAAAATACACAAAAGAAATAAAACTAAAAACACACGACAAATAGACTATTTAATAGACACAAAAAAGAAACGACCATTATTAAACACAACCAAAAGTAAATAATAAATGAGTCATAAAGTGGCTGTCCAACATGGCCGTTTCCGTCGCACTTTTTAGTATTGACAATACGCAGATCCCCTTCTTCCTGATGTTTTATATTCAAAGGGATACACTTTATAATGAAATCAGAAGAAGATAAATAACGAGAAACGTTTTCTACTTCTTTTTGGTGAATGCACGCTGTGTTAGGCTCCGTCTCACGGACACCTGAAGTATCAAACACCTGCATTTTCATGGGAAAGATAGAATATGGCACACTACATTTAATGGGAGCTGAGGGGGAGTATGATGAAAAAATGACAAAATTCGAATAAACCAGATAAGGATAAACTTTATAATGAAATCGGAAGAAGATGAATAACGAGAAACGCTGGGTTTTCTACTTCTTTTTGGTGACTGCGCGCTGTGTTAGGCTCCGTCTCACGGACACCTGAAGTATCAAACACCTGCATTTTCGTGGGAAAGATAGAATATGGCACACTACATTTAAAGGAAGCTAAGGTGGAGAATAATGAAAAAATGACAAAATTTGAATAAACCAGATAAGGATAAACTTTATAATGAAATCGGAAGAAGATGAATAACGAGAAACGCTGAGTTTTCTACTTCTTTTTGGTGACTGCGCGCTGTGTTAGGCTCCGTCTCACGGACACCTGAAGTATCAAACACCTGCATTTTCGTGGGAAAGATAGAATATGGCCCACTACATAAGGAAGCTAAGGGGGAGAATGATGAAAAAATGGCAAAAATCCAATAAACCAGATAGGGATAAACTTTATAATGAAATCAGAAGAAGGTTAATAACGAGAAACGCTGGGTTTTCTACTTCTTTTTGGTGACTGCGCGCTGTGTTAGGCTCCGTCTCACGGACACCTGAAGTATCAAACACCTGCATTTTCGTGGGAAAGATAGAATATGGCACACTACATTTAATGGGAGCTGAGGGGAAGTATGATGAAAAAATGACAAAATTCGAATAAACCAGATAAGGATAAACTTTATAATGAAATCGGAAGAAGATGAATAACGAGAAACGCTGGGTTTTCTACTTCTTTTTGGTGACTGCGCGCTGTGTTAGGCTCCGTCTCACGGACACCTGAAGTATCAAACACTTGCATTTTCGTGGGAAAGATAGAATATGGCACACTACATTTAAAGGAAGCTAAGGTGGAGAATAATGAAAAAATGACAAAATTCGAATAAACCAGATAAGGATAAACTTTATAATGAAATCGGAAGAAGATGAATAACGAGAAACGCTGGGTTTTCTACTTCTTTTTGGTGACTGCGCGCTGTGTTAGGCTCCGTCTCACGGACACCTGAAGTATCAAACACCTGCATTTTCGTGGGAAAGATAGAATATGGCACACTACATTTAATGGAAGCTGAGGGGAAGTATGATGAAAAAATGACAAAATTCGAATAAACCAGATAAGGATAAACTTTACAATGAAATCGGAAGAAGATGAATAACGAGAAACGCTGGGTTTTCTACTTCTTTTTGGTGACTGCGCGCTGTGTTAGGCTCCGTCTCACGGACACCTGAAGTATCAAACACTTGCATTTTCGTGGGAAAGATAGAATATGGCACACTACATTTAAAGGAAGCTAAGGTGGAGAATAATGAAAAAATGACAAAATTCGAATAAACCAGATAAGGATAAACTTTATAATGAAATCGGAAGAAGATGAATAACGAGAAACGCTGGGTTTTCTACTTCTATTTGGTGACTGCGCGCTGTGTTAGGCTCCGTCTCACGGACACCTGAAGTATCAAACACCTGCATTTTCGTGGGAAAGATAGAATATGGCACACTACATAAGGAAGCTAAGGGGGAGAATGAAGAAAAAATGGCAAAAATCCAATAAACCAGATAGGGATAAACTTTATAATGAAATCAGAAGAAGGTGAATAACGAGAAACGCTGGGTTTTCTACTTCTATTTGGTGACTGCGCGCTGTGTTAGGCTCCGTCTCACGGACACCTGAAGTATCAAACACTTGCATTTTCGTGGGAAAGATAGAATATGGCACACTACATTTAAAGGAAGCTAAGGTGGAGAATAATGAAAAAATGACAAAATTCGAATAAACCAGATAAGGATAAACTTTATAATGAAATCAGAAGAAGATGAATAACGAGAAACGCTGGGTTTTCTACTTCTTTTTGGTGACTGCGCGCTGTGTTAGGCTCCGTCTCACGGACACCTGAAGTATCAAACACATGCATTTTCGTGGGAAAGATAGAATATGGCACACTACATTTAATGGGAGCTGAGGGGAAGTATGATGAAAAAATGACAAAATTCGAATAAACCAGATAAGGATAAACTTTATAATGAAATCGGAAGAAGATGAATAACGAGAAACGCTGGGTTTTCTACTTCTTTTTGGTGACTGCGCGCTGTGTTAGGCTCCGTCTCACGGACACCTGAAGTATCAAACACTTGCATTTTCGTGGGAAAGATAGAATATGGCACACTACATTTAAAGAGAGCTGGAGGGGAGAATGATGAAAAAATTGCAAAAATCCAATAAACCAGATAAGGATACACTTTATAATGAAATCAGAAGAAGATAAATAACGAGAAACGTTTTCTACTTCTTTTTGATGAATACTCGCTGAGTTAGGCTCCTGCTAACCGACACCTGAAGTATAAAACACCTGCATTTTCGTGGGAAAGATAGAATATGGCACACTATATTTAGAGGAAGCTAAGGTGGAAAATAATGAAAAAATTACAAAATTTGAGTAAACCAGATAGGGTTAAACTATATAACGAAATCAGATGATAATGATTAACGAGAAATGCTGAGTTTTCTACTTCTTTTCTGGTGACTGCGCGCTGTGTTAGAAAAAACGCATGAGGGCGGAGAAATGGTCAGTTTTTAATAGGATTTTTCGAATCTGAATGCAACCAATACCATTGAATACAGTATACATTCTTCTTCTTTGTCTTCTTCTTAAGCAGTCCCTTCTAGGCCACTCCTGGACATAGGCCTCCCCTTGTCTTTTCAAACTTCGTT
Organism: Altica lythri; assembly: GCA_964028335.1. Taxonomy (NCBI): domain Eukaryota; kingdom Metazoa; phylum Arthropoda; class Insecta; order Coleoptera; family Chrysomelidae; genus Altica; species Altica lythri. The sequence continues at coordinate 71,800,137 of OZ034805.1, forward strand.
GGTCTTGAGCTAACTAGTGCTAGTTTTTCCCTACATGTTCCTTAATGTCATCGGCCCATCTTTTTGTGGTCTTCCTGCACCTCATCTATGTTGTCTTGACCTCCATTGTATTATTCGCTTTGTCCACTTTTCTTCGTTATCTCGTGCCTCTTTTTCTTCTAGTTTATTATTCTTCTATATTTAATGCAGAATTGAACAGCGCATTTGTTGGAGCGTTTTTTACGTTAAAATACGGGTAGACCTTTCTCGTCCCTGGGCAACAGCGAAGGAAGTTGTCTCGGAAAAGATATTCCAGCTTTTAGGAAGGATCTGTAATTAAAAATGTTTAATATTAATTTTATTGTATTCTAAAACCAAATCTTTATTTTTTTAGTTAAAAAAATAAAATAAAAATAACTTTAACACCTAACACATCCTAAATTTTTAGTGAATGTTTACAATTATGTACAAATAAAAAATTTGTATTTCAAATATAAAATCTAGAGCAGCCACAATCAAATCGTTCTAACTAAAATAAACAATACTTACAAAGATAAAATTTTCTACAAAAACTATAAACTAAATGTTATTATCATACTTTATTTAAAAATAAAATATCACTTCTAAAACAAAATTGACTGTTTGTGTTACAATTCCCGAAACAAATGATTTATTCTTGTATCGAGCGAAGACTGACTCACATCCTTGTACAATCATCGGCATGAGTTTTTTCTATATATGATACGATAACAAGAATATAAAAAAGTATATGCACAAATACAGGGTACATGAAACGATACCAATTTAAATTTCACGCTGTTTGTGTCTGAAGTGCACATGCGCATGTTTTATTTATTTTATAATTAAGAATAAAACAAATAAAATAAATTATTGATCAATTAAAATAATGGACCAATACGGACCTAACGCTAAAGAATACAATTTTGATTAAATTTGTCAATTTTGCATTGGATGGGGTACTAAAGTGTAGTTTTTTTTAGCCAAAATTTAAAAAAATATTTATGAAAAAACTAAAGGGGACCTAACGAAAAAATTGTGGGACCTTGAAGGACCTAACGGGGACCTATCGATTAAGGTCATTTTCGACCCAAAATTCCATGGATGGGGTGCTAAATTTGCATAGGTATACTAACATTAACTAAAGTCGTCAGGAAAACACTTACTAGGCTTCTTTTCCGATGTCTCGATCAAATTTGTTCACCAGCTCTTCCTCTTTTTTTGATCTTTTATCTACTGTTATCTGATTTATTGAAAGATGGTGGTACATTAGAACATAATCCGAACTCCCTAATTAGAATTAGGATTTTTTAAACGAAATAATACCATAATAGTCGTGCATACATGGCAGTTTTAATCTGGAATGAAAAACACCGAGTAGAAAATTCACAACTCACAGCTGTTCTGTTATTAAACTTTAGCAACCATACAACAAATTATTAACTCTAATTTTACAATACAGAAATACTAAATTCTCCCAATATTTGAAATATAACGATTATCATACGAATTTAGAATAAAATTTTGTGGCTAGTAACTGACACTTTCTAAGACGTAAAATTATAATATAAAAGAGAAGACGAAATGTTTACCTTACTTATTAAATGTCAAACCGAATATGTTTTGAAACAATTTAATAGTAAAAATATTGAGTAATTATGTCTAATAATGATGAATTCCGATTAAATTCGGTAAATGAAGATTTCGCGTTACGACAGAAGAATGTTTTTGAACAACTCTATGCTCTTGAGAGCGATAGGATTGTGCCACAAATACAAGAGGAAACTAGAATGGATCTAGATGAAGATATACCAAAATCTAAGCCTTCATCCCGATCAAACCAGAGGTCTGTTACAAAAAGGTTACGAGGGAAAGAGAGTATATTTAAAAAACCACAAAACCCTGTCCCAAGAAATTACTTTAACAGAATTCCAGATTTCAAAAAGCACCCACATAAATGGACTCGCTATTCTTTAGATGATGTTAAAGATGAAGATATGTCAGATAAAAGCAATACCAAGACAGCTTTATCATTTTTAGAAGAACTGAACAACAGGAAACCAGATGACACTCAAGCAAATAATGAAAAAGTCGATTTATCAAAACGAATAGTTTTCAAAAAAGTAAATAAACCTACAGCTACTAAAGCGATTGTAATAGATGAAACTCCGCAACAATCAGAATCAAGTTTTAGAAGTTCTAAAGTCATAATGCCGGAATATGTTGTAGGTCAAAAAGTTAAAAAAGATAAAAAGAAAAAAGATGTTTCCAAAGGAAAAGAATTAAAGTTAGATCATCTTCAGGAATATGAAGATGATTAGTATTGTAAATAATTAATGTTATCAGGTTTAAATTGAATATTTGTAAGTAATTAGAACCTGTCTTTATATTTTAAACTTAAGTATAACTGTATCCACTGATATTTTTTACTTAATGTTTTGAATTCTAAATTTTATTAAAGTGAATATAATATAATCAGATAAAGAAAACTCAACTCTATGTTTCTTACCTATATTTTCCATGATTTTACTTAACAAAGTTATAAGTGGATTTTTTCTTGTGACTGACATCCATTTACTAATTTGAATTCTACAAACAGTATGAAATTGTGGAAATGGATCACAGTTGGGGCTAAACTCTCACGAATATTTACAGTAACAAGAAAAAAACTGCTGAATCATTTAAAAATAATCAAACGGAATCACAGGAATAAGCAAAAATCTCCACAGGAGGTAAAAGAAGTTAAAAAAGCCTGGCTAAGAATAAAGCCCCGGGGCCAGATGGGATGCACACAATTATGTTTAAAAATCTGCCCAAAAAGGCAATAGTCGAAATACAGTATTCAAACTTCAGTACCACCCACAGTCCCTATCCAAAAACAAGGCAAAAATACCCAAAGTAGTTCAAAACGATAGGCCATTTCGCTATTAAATGTAACTGCCAATTCTAGTCAAATCATAACTTGATACCAAAAGAACAATATAGATTCAGAAATGATCATGCTGCCATAGCTCAAATAATCACAGTAATATATTAGCCAAAGCACGATAGTAATTGTACTGGATATAGAAAAGGCATTTGACACAGTTTGGGCAGAAGAATAGATCTGATATGGCCGAAAAAGCAACTCGAAAAATTGATATACATGTCAATAGAATATTGGAACCTTATTGTATAGGAAACAAAATAAAAATATACCCAACTAAAACCGGTATTATTGTGTTATCAAAAAAGAAAACTAACTCAAAAAAAACCTAAATTAAAGATAGCAAAGCCGTAAAATATCCCAGGTTCCATCTAGACCAAAAACTCAGTTATAATACACACATTGACACTGTAATAAACAAGAGAGTGCACCCATTGATATGCCGAAATAGCAGCATGAATTTAAAAAATAAATTATTATACAAACGTCAGATAACGTGGTTGCAAAACATCAAGCAATGGACAGGTCTAGATCTCCAAAGTTTGATAAGAAAAGCTCAAAATAGAGAAGAATTTGCAGAAGTCATCGCCAACCTCCACTGAGGCACCTAAAGGAGAAGAAGATACAAATAATGCGGCCTATTCTCACTTATGGATAATCAAATCAAATATTTCAACGTATACAAAATAGATGCTTAGATTATCGCTCAACAGAGAGAGTTGCACCAGAATAGAAGAGCTTCATCGTGCATCAGAAATACCAACAATCAAAGAATTTATCATTATCAATTCCGAAAAATACTATAGGCAGTCAAGCACTATAGCTGTTAAAAATAAAATCTTATCAAATGGGAGGGATCGGTGGGCCGCTTGAGACTTCTATTGCCACAAAACCGGTACCTTAGTATGAACAAAAACTTTGTTTTTAATTCTGTTTTCAAGATAAACAACAAGAAATTATTGTACACCATAAACAAATAAAGACCTTCTTGCTAACTCCACCAGAAATACCCTCTAATGTTAACAACAGGAGTGGGTAACAACAAACAAAGGAATTTTGAAGAAAGTACCAAATGTTGTTTATTAAGTATGTCCTCGTAGGTATAGACCTAAATACAAATGTACCGAGAACATCTATTGGGACAGAAGAGACAATTTATTAATTTGGGATTTAAAGGCCTGCAAGTTAGGACGAGTGGGAAGGTAAGGAGACCCTGGGGATGAAGGAACGATCGAATCGATTCGTTCTTTATGTCGGGCATTGAACAGTATAAGGGTGCATGGAGATGGCACGTCGCGTTGCTCTGGCTGGTCTGACAAGTGGAGGCATTATAGAGCGGAGTTCTTATGAGCAAAATCCGTTTATATATCGGTAAAACAAGGAAAGATCAGACACTGCTCTTCGGTGGGACAATGGGGCTAGGTTTTTGGTGATACTGGTGTCGTTTATTAGTCGAACTGCTCTTCTCTGTATTGCATCAAGAACTCCGAGCCTTGACGGAGCCGCCGAACCCCATACATGCGAGCAGTATTCAAGATTAGGTCGTATTTGGGCTTTGTAAAAAGTAGCCAAGTTGGATGGAGAGAAATATTTCCGTGCTCTAAACAGAAAGCCTAATTTATTTCCTGCTGCAGTTGCTATGGATGCAATATGTTCGTTCCATAGTAAGTCCTGGAAAATCGTTATACCAACCAGCGTAATGGAGTCGCCCGCTATCAGTGTCTGATCGTTGATTGTAATGGATGAGTCGCATGTTTGCTTCTTGTTGGATAGGCAACATGTCTTTGTCTTGAAAGCGTTGAAATTAACAAGATTCTTTCTTCCCCACTCGTCTACAATTCTCAAATCTTGATTGAGAGAAGCCGTTGAGGATCTTCTGTCCTCTTCCAGAATATCTAGATATATGGGACGTTTGTGCGCTTTGCTACTGTGTATGTTGCTATCATCTGCAAAACCATGTATCGGGTTATTAGTGGCTTCTAGTAGATCACCTTGAGTTAACCTTGAGTTTTCCCTTGAGGAAAATGACTTTGTAGTTTGATGATTTTGAGGTTATTGAACCTTTGGAAAAATTATTTTAGTGAAATAAAGTGTCAGTGAACCTTTTCCAATTGAATTGTGTGTTTAGATTAGTTTTCCTATGAGGAAAATAATTGGGAAATGACTTTTTTTAGTTTTAATGATTTTGAGTTTATTGAACCTTTGTAAAAAATTATTCGAGTGAAATAAAGTGTCAGTAAACCTTTTCTAATTGAATTGAGTATTTTCCCAATCATTTTCCTCATAGGAAAACTAATCTAAACACACAATTCAATTGGAAAAGGTTCACTGACACTTTATTTCACTAAAATAATTTTTCCAAAGGTTCAATAACCTCAAAATCAAGGTTAACTCACCTTAAGTTAACCTTGAGTTTTCCCTTGAGGAAAATGACTTTGTAGTTTGATGATTTTGAGGTTATTGAACCTTTGGAAAAATTATTTTAGTGAAATAAAGTGTCAGTGAACCTTTTCCAATTGAATTGTGTGTTTAGATTAGTTTTCCTATGAGGAAAATGATTGGGAAATGACTTTTTTTTAGTTTTAATGATTTTGAGTTTATTGAACCTTTGGAAAAAATTATTCGAGTGAAATAAAGTGTCAGTGAATCTTTTCTAATTGAATTGAGTATTTTCCCAATCATTTTCCTCATAGGAAAACTAATCTTAACACACAATTCAATTGGAAAAGGTTCACTGACACTTTATTTAACTAAAATAATTTTTCCAAAGGTTCAATAACCTCAAAATCAAGGTTAACTCACCTTGAGTTAACCTTGAGTTTTCCCTTGAGGAAAATGACTTTGTAGTTTGATGATTTTGAGGTTATTGAACCTTTGGAAAAATTATTTTAGTGAAATAAAGTGTCAGTGAACCTTTTCCAATTGAATTGTGTGTTTAGATTAGTTTTCCTATGAGGAAAATGATTGGGAAATGACTTTTTTTAGTTTTAATGATTTTGAGTTTATTGAACCTTTGGAAAAAATTATTCGAGTGAAATAAAGTGTCAGTGAATCTTTTCTAATTGAATTGAGTATTTTCCCAATCATTTTCCTCATAGGAAAACTAATCTTAACACACAATTCAATTGGAAAAGGTTCACTGACACTTTATTTAACTAAAATAATTTTTCCAAAGGTTCAATAACCTCAAAATCAAGGTTAACTCACCTTGAGTTAACCTTGAGTTTTCCCTTGAGGAAAATGACTTTGTAGTTTGATGATTTTGAGGTTATTGAACCTTTGGAAAAATTATTTTAGTGAAATAAAGTGTCAGTGAACCTTTTCCAATTGAATTGTGTGTTTAGATTAGTTTTCCTATGAGGAAAATGATTGGGAAATGACTTTTTTTAGTTTTAATGATTTTGAGTTTATTGAACCTTTGGAAAAAATTATTCGAGTGAAATAAAGTGTCAGTGAATCTTTTCTAATTGAATTGAGTATTTTCCCAATCATTTTCCTCATAGGAAAACTAATCTTAACACACAATTCAATTGGAAAAGGTTCACTGACACTTTATTTCACTAAAATAATTTTTCCAAAGGTTCAATAACCTCAAAATCAAGGTTAACTCACCTTGAGTTAACCTTGAGTTTTCCCTTGAGGAAAATGACTTTGTAGTTTGATGATTTTGAGGTTATTGAACCTTTGGAAAAATTATTTTAGTGAAATAAAGTGTCAGTGAACCTTTTCCAATTGAATTGTGTGTTTAGATTAGTTTTCCTATGGGGAAAATGATTGGGAAATGACTTTTTTTAGTTTTAATGATTTTGAGTTTATTGAACCTTTGGAAAAAATTATTCGAGTGAAATAAAGTGTCAGTGAACCTTTTCTAATTGAATTGAGTATTTTCCCAATCATTTTCCTCATAGGAAAACTAATCTAAACACACAATTCAATTGGAAAAGGTTCACTGACACTTTATTTCACTAAAATAATTTTTCCAAAGGTTCAATAACCTCAAAATCAAGGTTAACTCACCTTGAGTTAACCTTGAGTTTTCCCTTGAGGAAAATGACTTTGTAGTTTGATGATTTTGAGGTTATTGAACCTTTGGAAAAATTATTTTAGTGAAATAAAGTGTCAGTGAAGCTTTTCCAATTGAATTGTGTGTTTAGATTAGTTTTCCTATGAGGAAAATGATTGGGAAATGACTTTTTTTAGTTTTAATGATTTTGAGTTTATTGAACCTTTGGAAAAAATTATTCGAGTGAAATAAAGTGTCAGTGAACCTTTTCTAATTGAATTGAGTATTTTCCCAATCATTTTCCTTATAGGAAAACTAATCTAAACACACAATTCAATTGGAAAAGGTTCACTGACACTTTATTTCACTAAAATAATTTTTCCAAAGGTTCAATAACCTCAAAATCAAGGTTAACTCACCTTAAGTTAACCTTGAGTTTTCCCTTGAGGAAAATGACTTTGTAGTTTGATGATTTTGAGGTTATTGAACCTTTGGAAAAATTAGTTTAGTGAAATAAAGTGTCAGTGAACCTTTTCCAATTGAATTGTGTGTTTAGATTAGTTTTCCTATGAGGAAAATGATTGGGAAATGACTTTTTTTAGTTTTAATGATTTTGAGTTTATTGAACCTTTGGAAAAAATTATTCGAGTAAAATAAAGTGTCAGTGAACCTTTTCTAATTGAATTAAGTATTTTCCCAATCCTTTTCCTCATAGGAAAACTAATCTTAACACACAATTCAATTGGAAAAGGTTCACTGACACTTTATTTCACTAAAATAATTTTTCCAAAGGTTCAATAACCTCAAAATCATCAAACTACAAAGTCATTTTCCTCAAGGGAAAACTCAAGGTTAATTCACCTTGAGTTAACCTTGAGTTTTCCCTTGAGGAAAATGACTTTGTAGTTTGATGATTTTGAGGTTATTGAACCTTTGGAAAAATTATTTTAGTGAAATAAAGTGTCAGTGAACCTTTTCCAATTGAATTGTGTGTTTAGATTAGTTTTCCTATGAGGAAAATGATTGGGAAATGACTTTTTTTAGTTTTAATGATTTTGAGTTTATTGAACCTTTGGAAAAAATTATTCGAGTGAAATAAAGTGTCAGTGAACCTTTTCTAATTGAATTAAGTATTTTCCCAATCCTTTTCCTCATAGGAAAACTAATCTTAACACACAATTCAATTGGAAAAGGTTCACTGACACTTTATTTCACTAAAATAATTTTTCCAAAGGTTCAATAACCTCAAAATCATCAAACTACAAAGTCATTTTCCTCAAGGGAAAACTCAAGGTTAATTCACCTTGAGTTAACCTTGAGTTTTCCCTTGAGGAAAATGACTTTGTAGTTTGATGATTTTGAGGTTATTGAACCTTTGGAAAAATTATTTTAGTGAAATAAAGTGTCAGTGAACCTTTTCCAATTGAATTGTGTGTTTAGATTAGTGTTCCTATGAGGAAAATGATTGGGAAATGACTTTTTTTAGTTTTAATGATTTTGAGTTTATTGAACCTTTGGAAAAAATTATTCGAGTGAAATAAAGTGTCAGTGAACCTTTTCTAATTGAATTGAGTATTTTCCCAATCATTTTCCTCATAGGAAAACTAATCTAAACACACAATTCAATTGGAAAAGGTTCACTGACACTTTATTTCACTAAAATAATTTTTCCAAAGGTTCAATAACCTCAAAATCAAGGTTAACTTACCTTAAGTTAACCTTGAGTTTTCCCTTGAGGAAAATGACTTTGTAGTTTGATGATTTTGAGGTTATTGAACCTTTGGAAAAATTATTTTAGTGAAATAAAGTGTCAGTGAACCTTTTCCAATTGAATTGTGTGTTTAGATTAGTTTTCCTATGAGGAAAATGATTGGGAAATGACTTTTTTTAGTTTTAATGATTTTGAGTTTATTGAACCTTTGGAAAAAATTATTCGAGTAAAATAAAGTGTCAGTGAACCTTTTCTAATTGAATTAAGTATTTTCCCAATCCTTTTCCTCATAGGAAAACTAATAATAACACACAATTCAATTGGAAAAGGTTCACTGACACTTTATTTCACTAAAATAATTTTTCCAAAGGTTCAATAACCTCAAAATCATCAAACTACAAAGTCATTTTCCTCAAGGGAAAACTCAAGGTTAATTCACCTTGAGTTAACCTTGAGTTTTCCCTTGAGGAAAATGACTTTGTAGTTTGATGATTTTGAGGTTATTGAACCTTTGGAAAAATTATTTTAGTGAAATAAAGTGTCAGTGAACCTTTTCTAATTGAATTGTGTGTTTAGATTAGTGTTCCTATGAGGAAAATGATTGGGAAATGACTTTTTTTAGTTTTAATGATTTTGAGTTTATTGAACCTTTGGAAAAAATTATTCGAGTGAAATAAAGTGTCAGTGAATCTTTTCTAATTGAATTGAGTATTTTCCCAATCATTTTCCTGATAGGAAAACCAATCTTAACACACAATTCAATTGGAAAAGGTTCACTGACACTTTATTTAACTAAAATAATTTTTCCAAAGGTTCAATAACCTCAAAATCAAGGTTAACTCACCTTGAGTTAACCTTGAGTTTTCCCTTGAGGAAAATGACTTTGTAGTTTGATGATTTTGAGGTTATTGAACCTTTGGAAAAATTATTTTAGTGAAATAAAGTGTCAGTGAACCTTTTCCAATTGAATTGTGTGTTTAGATTAGTTTTCCTATGGGGAAAATGATTGGGAAATGACTTTTTTTAGTTTTAATGATTTTGAGTTTATTGAACCTTTGGAAAAAATTATTCGAGTGAAATAAAGTGTCAGTGAACCTTTTCTAATTGAATTGAGTATTTTCCCAATCATTTTCCTCATAGGAAAACTAATCTAAACACACAATTCAATTGAAAAAGGTTCACTGACACTTTATTTCACTAAAATAATTTTTCCAAAGGTTCAATAACCTCAAAATCAAGGTTAACTCACCTTAAGTTAACCTTGAGTTTTCCCTTGAGGAAAATGACTTTGTAGTTTGATGATTTTGAGGTTATTGAACCTTTGGAAAAATTATTTTAGTGAAATAAAGTGTCAGTGAACCTTTTCCAATTGAATTGTGTGTTTAGATTAGTTTTCCTATGAGGAAAATGATTGGGAAATGACTTTTTTTAGTTTTAATGATTTTGAGTTTATTGAACCTTTGGAAAAAATTATTCGAGTGAAATAAAGTGTCAGTGAATCTTTTCTAATTGAATTGAGTATTTTCCCAATCATTTTCCTTATAGGAAAACTAATCTTAACACACAATTCAATTGGAAAAGGTTCACTGACACTTTATTTAACTAAAATAATTTTTCCAAAGGTTCAATAACCTCAAAATCAAGGTTAACTCACCTTAAGTTAACCTTGAGTTTTCCCTTGAGGAAAATGACTTTGTAGTTTGATGATTTTGAGGTTATTGAACCTTTGGAAAAATTATTTTAGTGAAATAAAGTGTCAGTGAACCTTTTCTAATTGAATTGTGTGTTTAGATTAGTGTTCCTATGAGGAAAATGATTGGGAAATGACTTTTTTTAGTTTTAATGATTTTGAGTTTATTGAACCTTTGGAAAAAATTATTCGAGTGAAATAAAGTGTCAGTGAACCTTTTCTAATTGAATTGAGTATTTTCCCAATCATTTTCCTCATAGGAAAACTAATCTAAACACACAATTCAATTGAAAAAGGTTCACTGACACTTTATTTCACTAAAATAATTTTTCCAAAGGTTCAATAACCTCAAAATCAAGGTTAACTCACCTTAAGTTAACCTTGAGTTTTCCCTTGAGGAAAATGACTTTGTAGTTTGATGATTTTGAGGTTATTGAACCTTTGGAAAAATTATTTTAGTGAAATAAAGTGTCAGTGAACCTTTTCTAATTGAATTGTGTGTTTAGATTAGTGTTCCTATGAGGAAAATGATTGGGAAATGACTTTTTTTAGTTTTAATGATTTTGAGTTTATTGAACCTTTGGAAAAAATTATTCGAGTGAAATAAAGTGTCAGTGAACCTTTTCTAATTGAATTGAGTATTTTCCCAATCATTTTCCTCATAGGAAAACTAATCTAAACACACAATTCAATTGAAAAAGGTTCACTGACACTTTATTTCACTAAAATAATTTTTCCAAAGGTTCAATAACCTCAAACTCAAGGTTAACTCACCTTAAGTTAACCTTGAGTTTTCCCTTGAGGAAAATGACTTTGTAGTTTGATGATTTTGAGGTTATTGAACCTTTGGAAAAATTATTTTAGTGAAATAAAGTGTCAGTGAACCTTTTCTAATTGAATTGTGTGTTTAGATTAGTGTTCCTATGAGGAAAATGATTGGGAAATGACTTTTTTTAGTTTTAATGATTTTGAGTTTATTGAACCTTTGGAAAAAATTATTCGAGTGAAATAAAGTGTCAGTGAACCTTTTCTAATTGAATTGAGTATTTTCCCAATCATTTTCCTCATAGGAAAACTAATCTAAACACACAATTCAATTGAAAAAGGTTCACTGACACTTTATTTCACTAAAATAATTTTTCCAAAGGTTCAATAACCTCAAAATCAAGGTTAACTCACCTTAAGTTAACCTTGAGTTTTCCCTTGAGGAAAATGACTTTGTAGTTTGATGATTTTGAGGTTATTGAACCTTTGGAAAAATTATTTTAGTGAAATAAAGTGTCTGTGAACCTTTTCTAATTGAATTGTGTGTTTAGATTAGTGTTCCTATGAGGAAAATGATTGGGAAATGACTTTTTTTAGTTTTAATGATTTTGAGTTTATTGAACCTTTGGAAAAAATTATTCGAGTGAAATAAAGTGTCAGTGAACCTTTTCTAATTGAATTGAGTATTTTCCCAATCATTTTCCTCATAGGAAAACTAATCTAAACACACAATTCAATTGGAAAAGGTTCACTGACACTTTATTTCACTAAAATAATTTTTCCAAAGGTTCAATAACCTCAAAATCAAGGTTAACTCACCTTGAGTTAACCTTGAGTTTTCCCTTGAGGAAAATGACTTTGTAGTTTGATGATTTTGAGGTTATTGAACCTTTGGAAAAATTATTTTAGTGAAATAAAGTGTCAGTGAACCTTTTCCAATTGAATTGTGTGTTTAGATTAGTTTTCCTATGGGGAAAATGATTGGGAAATGACTTTTTTTAGTTTTAATGATTTTGAGTTTATTGAACCTTTGGAAAAAATTATTCGAGTGAAATAAAGTGTCAGTGAACCTTTTCTAATTGAATTGAGTATTTTCCCAATCATTTTCCTCATAGGAAAACTAATCTAAACACACAATTCAATTGGAAAAGGTTCACTGACACTTTATTTAACTAAAATAATTTTTCCAAAGGTTCAATAACCTCAAAATCAAGGTTAATTCACCTTGAGTTAACCTTGAGTTTTCCCTTGAGGAAAATGACTTTGTAGTTTGATGATTTTGAGGTTATTGAACCTTTGGAAAAATTATTTTAGTGAAATAAAGTGTCAGTGAACCTTTTCCAATTGAATTGTGTGTTTAGATTAGTTTTCCTATGAGGAAAATGATTGGGAAATGACTTTTTTTAGTTTTAATGATTTTGAGTTTATTGAACCTTTGGAAAAAATTATTCGAGTGAAATAAAGTGTCAGTGAACCTTTTCTAATTGAATTGAGTATTTTCCCAATAATTTTCCTCATAGGAAAACTAATCTAAACACACAATTCAATTGGAAAAGGTTCACTGACACTTTATTTCACTAAAATAATTTTTCCAAAGGTTCAATAACCTCAAAATCAAGGTTAACTCACCTTGAGTTAACCTTGAGTTTTCCCTTGAGGAAAATGACTTTGTAGTTTGATGATTTTGAGGTTATTGAACCTTTGGAAAAATTATTTTAGTGAAATAAAGTGTCAGTGAACCTTTTCCAATTGAATTGTGTGTTTAGATTAGTTTTCCTATGAGGAAAATGATTGGGAAATGACTTTTTTTAGTTTTAATGATTTTGAGTTTATTGAACCTTTGGAAAAAATTATTCGAGTAAAATAAAGTGTCAGTGAACCTTTTCTTATTGAATTGAGTATTTTCCCAATCCTTTTCCTCATAGGAAAACTAATCTTAACACACAATTCAGTTGGAAAAGGTTCACTGACACTTTATTTCACTAAAATAATTTTTCCAAAGGTTCAATAACCTCAAAATCATCAAACTACAAAGTCATTTTCCTCAAGGGAAAACTCAAGGTTAATTCACCTTGAGTTAACCTTGAGTTTTCCCTTGAGGAAAATGACTTTGTAGTTTGATGATTTTGAGGTTATTGAACCTTTGGAAAAATTATTTTAGTGAAATAAAGTGTCAGTGAACCTTTTCCAATTGAATTGTGTGTTTAGATTAGTTTTCCTATGAGGAAAATGATTGGGAAATGACTTTTTTTAGTTTTAATGATTTTGAGTTTATTGAACCTTTGGAAAAAATTATTCGAGTAAAATAAAGTGTCAGTGAACCTTTTCTTATTGAATTGAGTATTTTCCCAATCCTTTTCCTCATAGGAAAACTAATCTTAACACACAATTCAGTTGGAAAAGGTTCACTGACACTTTATTTCACTAAAATAATTTTTCCAAAGGTTCAATAACCTCAAAATCATCAAACTACAAAGTCATTTTCCTCAAGGGAAAACTCAAGGTTAATTCACCTTGAGTTAACCTTGAGTTTTCCCTTGAGGAAAATGACTTTGTAGTTTGATGATTTTGAGGTTATTGAACCTTTGGAAAAATTATTTTAGTGAAATAAAGTGTCAGTGAACCTTTTCCAATTGAATTGTGTGTTTAGATTAGTTTTCCTATGAGGAAAATGATTGGGAAATGACTTTTTTTAGTTTTAATGATTTTGAGTTTATTGAACCTTTGGAAAAAATTATTCGAGTAAAATAAAGTGTCAGTGAATCTTTTCTAATTGAATTGAGTATTTTCCCAATCATTTTCCTCATAGGAAAACTAATCTTAACACACAATTTAATTGGAAAAGGTTCACTGACACTTTATTTAACTAAAATAATTTTTCCAAAGGTTCAATAACCTCAAAATCAAGGTTAACTCACCTTGAGTTAACCTTGAGTTTTCCCTTGAGGAAAATGACTTTGTAGTTTGATGATTTTGAGGTTATTGAACCTTTGGAAAAATTATTTTAGTGAAATAAAGTGTCAGTGAACCTTTTCCAATTGAATTGTGTGTTTAGATTAGTTTTCCTATGAGGAAAATGATTGGGAAATGACTTTTTTTAGTTTTAATGATTTTGAGTTTATTGAACCTTTGGAAAAAATTATTCGAGTGAAATAAAGTGTCAGTGAACCTTTTCTAATTGAATTGAGTATTTTCCCAATCATTTTCCTCATAGGAAAACTAATCTAAACACACAATTCAATTGGAAAAGGTTCACTGACACTTTATTTCACTAAAATAATTTTTCCAAAGGTTCAATAACCTCAAAATCAAGGTTAACTCACCTTGAGTTTTCCCTTGAGGAAAATGACTTTGTAGTTTGATGATTTTGAGGTTATTGAACCTTTGGAAAAATTATTTTAGTGAAATAAAGTGTCAGTGAACCTTTTCCAATTGAATTGTGTGTTTAGATTAGTTTTCCTATGAGGAAAATGATTGGGAAATGACTTTTTTTAGTTTTAATGATTTTGAGTTTATTGAACCTTTGGAAAAAATTATTCGAGTAAAATAAAGTGTCAGTGAACCTTTTCTTATTGAATTGAGTATTTTCCCAATCCTTTTCCTCATAGGAAAACTAATCTTAACACACAATTCAGTTGGAAAAGGTTCACTGACACTTTATTTCACTAAAATAATTTTTCCAAAGGTTCAATAACCTCAAAATCATCAAACTACAAAGTCATTTTCCTCAAGGGAAAACTCAAGGTTAATTCACCTTGAGTTAACCTTGAGTTTTCCCTTGAGGAAAATGACTTTGTAGTTTGATGATTTTGAGGTTATTGAACCTTTGGAAAAATTATTTTAGTGAAATAAAGTGTCAGTGAACCTTTTCCAATTGAATTGTGTGTTTAGATTAGTTTTCCTATGAGGAAAATGATTGGGAAATGACTTTTTTTAGTTTTAATGATTTTGAGTTTATTGAACCTTTGGAAAAAATTATTCGAGTAAAATAAAGTGTCAGTGAACCTTTTCTTATTGAATTGAGTATTTTCCCAATCCTTTTCCTCATAGGAAAACTAATCTTAACACACAATTCAGTTGGAAAAGGTTCACTGACACTTTATTTCACTAAAATAATTTTTCCAAAGGTTCAATAACCTCAAAATCATCAAACTACAAAGTCATTTTCCTCAAGGGAAAACTCAAGGTTAATTCACCTTGAGTTAACCTTGAGTTTTCCCTTGAGGAAAATGACTTTGTAGTTTGATGATTTTGAGGTTATTGAACCTTTGGAAAAATTATTTTAGTGAAATAAAGTGTCAGTGAACCTTTTCCAATTGAATTGTGTGTTTAGATTAGTTTTCCTATGAGGAAAATGATTGGGAAATGACTTTTTTTAGTTTTAATGATTTTGAGTTTATTGAACCTTTGGAAAAAATTATTCGAGTGAAATAAAGTGTCAGTGAACCTTTTCTAATTGAATTGAGTATTTTCCCAATCATTTTCCTCATAGGAAAACTAATCTAAACACACAATTCAATTGGAAAAGGTTCACTGACACTTTATTTCACTAAAATAATTTTTCCAAAGGTTCAATAACCTCAAAATCAAGGTTAACTCACCTTGAGTTTTCCCTTGAGGAAAATGACTTTGTAGTTTGATGATTTTGAGGTTATTGAACCTTTGGAAAAATTATTTTAGTGAAATAAAGTGTCAGTGAACCTTTTCCAATTGAATTGTGTGTTTAGATTAGTTTTCCTATGAGGAAAATGATTGGGAAATGACTTTTTTTAGTTTTAATGATTTTGAGTTTATTGAACCTTTGGAAAAAATTATTCGAGTGAAATAAAGTGTCAGTGAACCTTTTCTAATTGAATTGAGTATTTTCCCAATCATTTTCCTCATAGGAAAACTAATCTAAACACACAATTCAATTGGAAAAGGTTCACTGACACTTTATTTCACTAAAATAATTTTTCCAAAGGTTCAATAACCTCAAAGTCAAGGTTAACTCACCTTGAGTTAACCTTGAGTTTTCCCTTGAGGAAAATGACTTTGTAGTTTGATGATTTTGAGGTTATTGAACCTTTGGAAAAATTATTTTAGTGAAATAAAGTGTCAGTGAACCTTTTCCAATTGAATTGTGTGTTTAGATTAGTTTTTCTATGAGGAAAATGATTGGGAAATGACTTTTTTTAGTTTTAATGATTTTGAGTTTATTGAACCTTTGGAAAAAATTATTCGAGTGAAATAAAGTGTCAGTGAACCTTTTCTAATTGAATTGAGTATTTTCCCAATCATTTTCCTTATAGGAAAACTAATCTAAACACACAATTCAATTGGAAAAGGTTCACTGACACTTTATTTCACTAAAATAATTTTTCCAAAGGTTCAATAACCTCAAAATCAAGGTTAACTCACCTTAAGTTAACCTTGAGTTTTCCCTTGAGGAAAATGACTTTGTAGTTTGATGATTTTGAGGTTATTGAACCTTTGGAAAAATTATTTTAGTGAAATAAAGTGTCAGTGAACCTTTTCCAATTGAATTGTGTGTTTAGATTAGTTTTCCTATGAGGAAAATGATTGGGAAATGACTTTTTTTAGTTTTAATGATTTTGAGTTTATTGAACCTTTGGAAAAAATTATTCGAGTGAAATAAAGTGTCAGTGAACCTTTTCTAATTGAATTGAGTATTTTCCCAATCATTTTCCTTATAGGAAAACTAATCTAAACACACAATTCAATTGGAAAAGGTTCACTGACACTTTATTTCACTAAAATAATTTTTCCAAAGGTTCAATAACCTCAAAATCAAGGTTAACTCACCTTAAGTTAACCTTGAGTTTTCCCTTGAGGAAAATGACTTTGTAGTTTGATGATTTTGAGGTTATTGAACCTTTGGAAAAATTATTTTAGTGAAATAAAGTGTCAGTGAACCTTTTCCAATTGAATTGTGTGTTTAGATTAGTTTTCCTATGAGGAAAATGATTGGGAAATGACTTTTTTTAGTTTTAATAATTTTGAGTTTATTGAGCCTTTGGAAAAAATTATTCGAGTGAAATAAAGTGTCAGTGAACCTTTTCTAATTGAATTGAGTATTTTCCCAATCATTTTCCTTATAGGAAAACTAATCTAAACACACAATTCAATTGGAAAAGGTTCACTGACACTTTATTTCACTAAAATAATTTTTCCAAAGGTTCAATAACCTCAAAATCAAGGTTAACTCACCTTAAGTTAACCTTGAGTTTTCCCTTGAGGAAAATGACTTTGTAGTTTGATGATTTTGAGGTTATTGAACCTTTGGAAAGATTATTTTAGTGAAATAAAGTGTCAGTGAACCTTTTCCAATTGAATTGTGTGTTTAGATTAGTTTTCCTATGAGGAAAATGATTGGGAAATGACTTTTTTTAGTTTTAATGATTTTGAGTTTATTGAACCTTTGGAAAAAATTATTCGAGTGAAATAAAGTGTCAGTGAACCTTTTCTAATTGAATTGAGTATTTTCCCAATCATTTTCCTCATAGGAAAACTAATCTAAACACACAATTCAATTGGAAAAGGTTCACTGACACTTTATTTAACTAAAATAATTTTTCCAAAGGTTCAATAACCTCAAAATCAAGGTTAATTCACCTTGAGTTAACCTTGAGTTTTCCCTTGAGGAAAATGACTTTGTAGTTTGATGATTTTGAGGTTATTGAACCTTTGGAAAAATTATTTTAGTGAAATAAAGTGTCAGTGAACCTTTTCCAATTGAATTGTGTGTTTAGATTAGTTTTCCTATGAGGAAAATGATTGGGAAATGACTTTTTTTAGTTTTAATGATTTTGAGTTTATTGAACCTTTGGAAAAAATTATTCGAGTGAAATAAAGTGTCAGTGAACCTTTTCTAATTGAATTGAGTATTTTCCCAATCATTTTCCTCATAGGAAAACTAATCTAAACACACAATTCAATTGGAAAAGGTTCACTGACACTTTATTTCACTAAAATAATTTTTCCAAAGGTTCAATAACCTCAAAATCAAGGTTAACTCACCTTGAGTTAACCTTGAGTTTTCCCTTGAGGAAAATGACTTTGTAGTTTGATGATTTTGAGGTTATTGAACCTTTGGAAAAATTATTTTAGTGAAATAAAGTGTCAGTGAACCTTTTCCAATTGAATTGTGTGTTTAGATTAGTTTTCCTATGAGGAAAATGATTGGGAAATGACTTTTTTTAGTTTTAATGATTTTGAGTTTATTGAACCTTTGGAAAAAATTATTCGAGTAAAATAAAGTGTCAGTGAACCTTTTCTTATTGAATTGAGTATTTTCCCAATCCTTTTCCTCATAGGAAAACTAATCTTAACACACAATTCAGTTGGAAAAGGTTCACTGACACTTTATTTCACTAAAATAATTTTTCCAAAGGTTCAATAACCTCAAAATCATCAAACTACAAAGTCATTTTCCTCAAGGGAAAACTCAAGGTTAATTCACCTTGAGTTAACCTTGAGTTTTCCCTTGAGGAAAATGACTTTGTAGTTTGATGATTTTGAGGTTATTGAACCTTTGGAAAAATTATTTTAGTGAAATAAAGTGTCAGTGAACCTTTTCCAATTGAATTGTGTGTTTAGATTAGTTTTCCTATGAGGAAAATGATTGGGAAATGACTTTTTTTAGTTTTAATGATTTTGAGTTTATTGAACCTTTGGAAAAAATTATTCGAGTAAAATAAAGTGTCAGTGAATCTTTTCTAATTGAATTGAGTATTTTCCCAATCATTTTCCTCATAGGAAAACTAATCTTAACACACAATTTAATTGGAAAAGGTTCACTGACACTTTATTTAACTAAAATAATTTTTCCAAAGGTTCAATAACCTCAAAATCAAGGTTAACTCACCTTGAGTTAACCTTGAGTTTTCCCTTGAGGAAAATGACTTTGTAGTTTGATGATTTTGAGGTTATTGAACCTTTGGAAAAATTATTTTAGTGAAATAAAGTGTCAGTGAACCTTTTCCAATTGAATTGTGTGTTTAGATTAGTTTTCCTATGAGGAAAATGATTGGGAAATGACTTTTTTTAGTTTTAATGATTTTGAGTTTATTGAACCTTTGGAAAAAATTATTCGAGTGAAATAAAGTGTCAGTGAACCTTTTCTAATTGAATTGAGTATTTTCCCAATCATTTTCCTCATAGGAAAACTAATCTAAACACACAATTCAATTGGAAAAGGTTCACTGACACTTTATTTCACTAAAATAATTTTTCCAAAGGTTCAATAACCTCAAAATCAAGGTTAACTCACCTTGAGTTAACCTTGAGTTTTCCCTTGAGGAAAATGACTTTGTAGTTTGATGATTTTGAGGTTATTGAACCTTTGGAAAAATTATTTTAGTGAAATAAAGTGTCAGTGAACCTTTTCCAATTGAATTGTGTGTTTAGATTAGTTTTCCTATGAGGAAAATGATTGGGAAATGACTTTTTTTAGTTTTAATGATTTTGAGTTTATTGAACCTTTGGAAAAAATTATTCGAGTGAAATAAAGTGTCAGTGAATCTTTTCTAATTGAATTGAGTATTTTCCCAATCATTTTCCTCATAGGAAAACTAATCTAAACACACAATTCAATTGGAAAAGGTTCACTGACACTTTATTTCACTAAAATAATTTTTCCAAAGGTTCAATAACCTCAAAATCAAGGTTAACTCACCTTGAGTTAACCTTGAGTTTTCCCTTGAGGAAAATGACTTTGTAGTTTGATGATTTTGAGGTTATTGAACCTTTGGAAAAATTATTTTAGTGAAATAAAGTGTCAGTGAACCTTTTCCAATTGAATTGTGTGTTTAGATTAGTTTTCCTATGAGGAAAATGATTGGGAAATGACTTTTTTTAGTTTTAATGATTTTGAGTTTATTGAACCTTTGGAAAAAATTATTCGAGTGAAATAAAGTGTCAGTGAACCTTTTCTAATTGAATTGAGTATTTTCCCAATCATTTTCCTTATAGGAAAACTAATCTAAACACACAATTCAATTGGAAAAGGTTCACTGACACTTTATTTCACTAAAATAATTTTTCCAAAGGTTCAATAACCTCAAAATCAAGGTTAATTCACCTTGAGTTAACCTTGAGTTTTCCCTTGAGGAAAATGACTTTGTAGTTTGATGATTTTGAGGTTATTGAACCTTTGGAAAAATTATTTTAGTGAAATAAAGTGTCAGTGAACCTTTTCCAATTGAATTGTGTGTTTAGATTAGTTTTCCTATGAGGAAAATGATTGGGAAATGACTTTTTTTAGTTTTAATGATTTTGAGTTTATTGAACCTTTGGAAAAAATTATTCGAGTGAAATAAAGTGTCAGTGAACCTTTTCTAATTGAATTGAGTATTTTCCCAATCATTTTCCTCATAGGAAAACTAATCTAAACACACAATTCAATTGGAAAAGGTTCACTGACACTTTATTTCACTAAAATAATTTTTCCAAAGGTTCAATAACCTCAAAATCAAGGTTAACTCACCTTGAGTTAACCTTGAGTTTTCCCTTGAGGAAAATGACTTTGTAGTTTGATGATTTTGAGGTTATTGAACCTTTGGAAAAATTATTTTAGTGAAATAAAGTGTCAGTGAACCTTTTCCAATTGAATTGTGTGTTTAGATTAGTTTTCCTATGAGGAAAATGATTGGGAAATGACTTTTTTTAGTTTTAATGATTTTGAGTTTATTGAACCTTTGGAAAAAATTATTCGAGTGAAATAAAGTGTCAGTGAACCTTTTCTAATTGAATTGAGTATTTTCCCAATCATTTTCCTTATAGGAAAACTAATCTAAACACACAATTCAATTGGAAAAGGTTCACTGACACTTTATTTCACTAAAATAATTTTTCCAAAGGTTCAATAACCTCAAAATCAAGGTTAACTCACCTTAAGTTAACCTTGAGTTTTCCCTTGAGGAAAATGACTTTGTAGTTTGATGATTTTGAGGTTATTGAACCTTTGGAAAAATTATTTTAGTGAAATAAAGTGTCAGTGAACCTTTTCCAATTGAATTGTGTGTTTAGATTAGTTTTCCTATGAGGAAAATGATTGGGAAATGACTTTTTTTAGTTTTAATAATTTTGAGTTTATTGAGCCTTTGGAAAAAATTATTCGAGTGAAATAAAGTGTCAGTGAACCTTTTCTAATTGAATTGAGTATTTTCCCAATCATTTTCCTTATAGGAAAACTAATCTAAACACACAATTCAATTGGAAAAGGTTCACTGACACTTTATTTCACTAAAATAATTTTTCCAAAGGTTCAATAACCTCAAAATCAAGGTTAACTCACCTTAAGTTAACCTTGAGTTTTCCCTTGAGGAAAATGACTTTGTAGTTTGATGATTTTGAGGTTATTGAACCTTTGGAAAAATTATTTTAGTGAAATAAAGTGTCAGTGAACCTTTTCCAATTGAATTGTGTGTTTAGATTAGTTTTCCTATGAGGAAAATGATTGGGAAATGACTTTTTTTAGTTTTAATGATTTTGAGTTTATTGAACCTTTGGAAAAAATTATTCGAGTAAAATAAAGTGTCAGTGAACCTTTTCTAATTGAATTAAGTATTTTCCCAATCCTTTTCCTCATAGGAAAACTAATCTTAACACACAATTCAATTGGAAAAGGTTCACTGACACTTTATTTCACTAAAATAATTTTTCCAAAGGTTCAATAACCTCAAAATCATCAAACTACAAAGTCATTTTCCTCAAGGGAAAACTCAAGGTCAAGTGATCCAATTCCGGCGTTGTTATACTACTTCTGGAAAAGTACCAGTATCATATGATACACTTTCAAAGTATAACGATTTATACAATCTCACTGACTAAGTGGAGAGATACTCTTTGAAGAAGTATAGTGCCAAACCTAGCCTTTTTTCAAAGTGTCTTGGAAAAAGGTACCTATACCCCGGCCGCTGAAAAGATGGAATTCAAGGATTCTTGATCAGTGAATACGGGCATCTGAACGGCTTAATCTTACGATGTAACGCCTTCTAAACTGCAGTAAACGAAGGACAGTTTAGACTGTACTCATACCAAAGATGATATAAACTGTGGGCTGAAATAAGGAGTACATTTGTCTCGTGATCATTCCATCTTTTCGACGGCCAGACTATAGTTATTTTAATTACTAACTAAATATACTCAGTATTAACTTTATAATACTCAGGGATTGAAACACAAATTTTTGCAAATGTTAACACTTTATTCAGTTTTTTAACAACATGAATTAACATATCAATGTTTATATAGTGACAAGGTCTCTTATCACAATAGATGGAGACTACACATCTATTTTTTATCTTCTAAAATTAACATAAAAACAATATGATAGTACTCCCATCTGAACGAAGTCAATATCATACCTAAAACGTTGATAAGGACTTTATCACAGTTTGACAAGCGTTACTATATTCTGTCAAAATATATTTAAAAAAAGGTAAAAGCTAATCAGTAGGTATAATAAAAATAACTGAATATTCATCTACTTTTATATTCAACAATTAATAACAATTAAAATAAATGACAACATTTTCGAAACTAACACTGGGTATCATAATTTAGTATCAGATATAATTATATTCATCAATAATTTTTTTTAATATAAAAGTAGATTATATAATATATATAAACAAAAACAAAAATAGCACAACGATTAAGGAACAGTTCCATATTAACTGATACTAATTATTAACAAAAGTGGAACAATAGATAAACAATTTGTCACATCTTTTATAAAACAATACAATTTGATTCGATGCTCAGTTTTATTTTATAAAACCATGTAGAATTAAAAAAATAAGTATTTTACCAGTATTAGAATATTTCAAAATATTATCACGAATATATTTTAAAAGAGTCAAAGTATAAAAAGAATAATAATGATTAAACAGTAATTTGGAATACTGAATATTTTTATGAATAAATTGTAAAAGCTCCTTATTCGCGCTTCCTTCATTCGCGTTTTCAGTATTCGCAGTTTAAAAAAATGCGACCGAATTCCTATATTCGCGGCTAAACATTTCTTTATTCGCGGGAGTAATCGGTACATACACACGAATCTATATTGTTTTGGAAGAGAAACATTCATATCTAAAACCGGAAAGTCTGCCCCAGAATTTACGGCAGCAAAAGGTAGAGTGACACTCTTGCTATGTTGCTATTACCTAATGCATCTGGAGATATACAACCACTATTGCTTTACTGAACGTTAAATTTTTGTGCTGAAGACCTAGAAGCCCTTCTTGAAGAATCCCTACTCTCTTATAGGTAGATGTTTGATGGTACCAACGACTGGATACAAAAAAGCCCTTGGCGAAGGTTTTTGTGGTTTCTTTCGTCCTCGCTAAATGGGAGGCCTCATGACGGAGGATACACGCCACAGCGTCAATCTCCCAACCCCACATTTCACCACGGGGGTCACACTTCCACACACACCTACACTGAGACTAAAAAAAGGAATGACGGTTTAGGTACGTTCGAGAAACTTTGGAATCAGAAGAAAACACAGGAGCTACAGAAGAAACAAGACACCAACTACAACTTGTGACTGCGGGGCCGGCGACCGATCCAATCCCTGAACAGGACATAAGTCCTACAAAAGGGTCCTTAAATCCAACACTCCTTTAAACTTTCTCTTATCTACTTATCTATCTATTGTCTTGTCTTGTAGTCTTGTAGCAATTTACAAAACTTTAAACTATGCTCACAAATATCAATATCTCCCAACAGGACTGCTTTGCTTCAAGCTCTTGAACATTACACGAACCTTTAAAATTATATTGGATATTGATCCTGATATGAATGTTATGGAATACTGGAAAAAATTTGACACAACAAAATGAATCGTTGCAAGAACTGTAGCCTCACATTAAAATCAAATTCAAACTATGACTGCAAACACAACCGAAATTGTGAAAGAAATAAAAGATGAATTCGAACAGATAGAATCAAGTAACATTCAGGTATTGCTTAAATCGAAAGATGAAAATTTGGCTGAAACCGACTTGGATGAAATAATAAATTTAAGATCAATCAAGAATAAATTACCATTCCGTATTCGCGGTATATTTACAGAACATATACCCCGCGAATAAAGAGCTTTTACTGTACTTAACAAAATCTGTACTGTGGATTTAAATACATTTGTTTATTAAATCTTTCAACCTTTTAAAACAAATATGATTCTAATAGTTTATCAAATCTTGTAAACCGGTAATAAAAATTGAATGTTGTCAATTATTTTCGTTTTTCCACTACTTGAATTTGAAACTAATGATAAATGTAGTACGGAGTATTAATTATCAAAGTTGTACGAAATAAAAACTAATAACAAAAAAATAACCTTCTACATTATTGTTGCAAAAATTAAAATATGTATATACAAAATAAAACTTTAGTAATAGTAACGCATCTGTTATATATATAATGTAGTTGATAAAAAAATCTCAGTTAAACAGAGATTTTGGAAATGTATACAGAAAGTTTATATACACAACGAGCATTGTTCTTTTCAACATTTAGAGCGAATATGACAAAATGTTATTCTACATCTCAATTTATTTTATATTTAATAGTGATGTAGAAAAAGTAAAATCATCAATTTGTATATACATTATAAACAAAGTAATATATATATGGATTGTTTATATAGTTTACTATAGCAAATTTCTATTTACAAAAATATGATTCGTGTAATTTTATTACACAAAATTTTTCAATTTAATCAAAAATCACTAACCGTTAAACGCCACCTAGTGGAAATTCAAAAGTGATATTTCTAAATTTTAATCTATGGAGGGTAGAGGTAAGGAGAACGATCTTAAATGGGAAATGATTAAAAATGTGTCCACTTTTTAGAGGTACATAACACTTCTCAAACTTGCCACTACAATGGCGCTAAAGTAGCTGTAGGGTACAGAATGAATGTAGCAGTTTTTGACAAATTGATTGAAATGTCGTATGATTTCGTAATATAAGTCACAAATTATATAAGTGCTATAAAAAAACGTGGTCAGCGAATTCAGTTTAGTGTATTTTAAATTCGTTTTATACTTTATGATTATCTTATGATTATTTTAAAAATGGTGTCATAATAAAGCGGAAATGTGTCTTTCCTTGTTTATTTATCTATCCTACTCTAAGAAATTATGGCGCTTTTTTTTAAATTTACCCTACTACGATCGTAGCGCCACCCTTATTTACCACATTTTGACGGACACATTCAATACACGGAGACAGTTCTCCTTACCTCTACCCTCCATATTTTAATCGAATAGTTAATGGGGTACTTCTGAACTTATTCACAAACTAGTTATTATAGTTTTTTTTTTATTTTACTGTTTTAACACTATTTTTGTAAAAACTTTGTTTTAATTTAGTTTTTGGCGGAAAAAATACTTAAAAATTATCATGAAAAGGAAAATTTTGCACCAAAATATTCAGAAAACATTTTTCTGTAATTTAAAATAGCTATTTATATAACTAGTTGCAAAATGAACGTGTTTTTTGCACTAGATGTGAAGTTCGTGTGCAAAAAACACGGTGTTTTACATCGTGTTTATATACAAGATTTTTTGTAATGCAGTTTCATTTTCATTTTGAATTTATTTACTTGGTTATTATTTAACGTTGGCCTATTTCTGCTAGATAGTATCAAAGCCATCCTTGTTTGTTTCTATGGAGATAACCATTACATTTATCAAAGAGTGACAAAAGTATCAAAAATGAGTGTCAAAATTATGATAGTTCGTAACTGAATTACAAAAAAAAAAAAAAATTCATGTCCTATGACTCCACTGTAGAATGACGATCACAAGATTCGCCATCCTATATTTTTCTATATCAGTTTTTCAGATATCAAAAATTCAAAAAAAGCTCGAGTGTCTTTCGAAAAGTAACAATAACTCGCTTAAATCTTAACCGATTTTCAAAATTTAAAAATTTTCTCAAATCTCAGTTTTTGCCCCGATTATAGAATATTATTCTAAAAATAAATTTACAAATTTACAGAATTACCCCATTAAGTTAATTATATATACAAATACAACAATCCATAATATTCTACTTATAATTCTCATTTTTCCAAGGGTGAATAATATTTAAAAAGTAAATATTTTAACAAAACAATTTTGACTTTTTTTGATTTATACTTAAATATTCATTTTTTTTAACAAAAAACTATTTATAACTGTCTTTAAAAATATCACCCACAATTATTTGTAATAACAGTTAAATTTTTAGCCTAATACAATAATATGCTATATTACATATTTTACAATTAATATTCGCTCAATACATTAAAAAATATAGAAATTGTTTAGTAATATTGTCATACTTTTGTCTTAAGATATAATAATCCCATAGACAAAAAAATCTATGTTTACAATATATAAAATACGAAATTAAAAAATTTCTGATGAATTAGTTGGTATTTACATCAAATATAATGGTAGGTTTACATGTTTGGCAAGTCTCGGCAAATCTCTACAAACCCAAGCGAGTAAAGAGGGTATTTAGCGGTTTGTATGGTTTTTAACATCCACCATCTTCTCTGTTTTCTGATCAAAAAAGTCATTAGATGGAAACCAGTAAAAAGAAAGATCGATATAAAGATAGGAGGACCAGGTCGATTTAGATATTAAAGCCATAAAAGTGAGAAACTGGTAGAAAATATGCACAAATAAAAAAGAGTGGAAGAAAATCATAGAGAAAGCAACTTGTGAAAAGAACCATGAAGAAACATCCACTATCTTTTCTGTCTCCTAAATAAAAAAGTCATTAGATGGAGACTAAAAAAAAAAAGAAAGATCGATATAAAGATGGAAGGACAAGGTCGATTTAGATATTAAATCCTTAAAAGTGAGCAACTAGAGGGAAATATGGACAAATAGAAAAGAGTGGAAGAAAATCGTAGAGAAAACAAAGTCGTATAATAACTTGTGAAAAGAACCATGAACAAACATCCACTATTTTCTCTGTCTCCTGATCAAAAAAGTCATTAGATGGAAACTAAAAAAAGAAAGATCGATATAAAGATGGAAGGACAAGGTCGATTTAGATATTAAATCCTTAAAAGTGAGCAACTAGAGGGAAATATGGACAAATAGAAAAGAGTGGAAGAAAATCGTAGAGAAAGCAAAGTCGAATAATAACTTGTGAAACGAACCATGAAGAAACATCCACTATCTTCTCTGTCTCCTGATCAAAAAAGTCATTAGATGGAAACCAGAAAAAGAAAGATCGGTATAAAAATGAACAGACCAGGTCGATTTAGATATTAAAGCCATGAAAGTGAGAAATTGAAAGGAAATATGCATAAATAGAAAATATTGGAAGAAAATCGTAGAGAAAGCAAAGTCGTATAATAACTTGTGAAAAGAATCATGAAGAATGCGAAATGATTCACCGCATTAAACGAATCAAATAGCTCTATGTACAAGAGCGGTAAATATCCCATTAGGGAATGATGATGATCTTTGTCGAACTTCTTTTGCTTTTGTTTGTATTTCAAATAGAAATATGTCAAACCAAACAACTTCGATATTTACGTTTGTCATGTTTGCCCGTCCGAAACACACTAGCGCCTTCACAAGTGTGTAAATGGCATTAAAGCGTTTGTGTATGTTTGCACAGACTTGCCAAGCGTGTAAACCAACTATAAAGAGTATCAAGAATTCTATAATTATCAGTTAATGTGCAAAATATATAAATATGCATTTATATACACAATTTTTTTTTACTTTTAAACAAATAAGATCTTACCTATTTATTTTAATTAGAGTAATTTAAAAAAAAAATCATTAACTGAAAAGTATGGTTCACATATATCTTATATATTGAATGTAATTAATATAAAACAATTAAAATATACATTATTTTACTTTATTTTTTTGAAGTATTTTGTGCTGGAGTTAATTTCTAATTATGAATTTTTAGAATATACAGTCATGAACATAAAAAATTTCTTAGTGCCAGAAAATGCCGTTTAGTCACTTCAAATGTATCGTTTTATATGTGATTGAAGATACAAACATGAACAAGGTAAAATTTTAGCAGGATAACGCACCTTTCCATAAGTCAGCGGCTAAAATGTGGTGTTTTCGGTAAAATGGGGTCTAGACTTTGAATTGGCCAGCAAAATCACCTGATCTGAACCCCATAGAAAATTTTTGTAGTATGTAGAAGAGATATGGCGACACATCACTTCCAAGTCAGAGCTAAAAGGGACCTTTGTAAATATTAAATGCTATAATAAAAATATATTAACAAAATACCTCTATGTGTCCTAAACTTCTGTTTATATTTCGCCGTTTGTTAGGGGTGCCTATAAATTATGAACATGGCTGTATATTCATGAAGATTTTCCAAAATATTCTTCATTAAATTTAAACAGAATGAATAATAAAACAAAATTAACCAACATTTTGAATATATAAGATATTTGTAAATTATTATTCTATAAAACATTATGAATATGAAAGAAATACCTGAGAAAGCAAATAAAATTGATTTACCATGTAAAAAGCATGATTTTAAAAACAGAAAAAAAATTTTTTTTAGATAGTAACCATTATTGTTTAAAAATCAAAATTATTTTTTTTATTATTAAAATTTGTATTATGCGTACTAAACAATATTCGCATATTTTTTACAGCTGAAGCAAATTCGAAAAACAAAAACTATGACTGGAAAAAGTATACTTAAAATAATAAAGCTTTGCCGAAACGTCTATACTAGGTATGGACAACATCTAATAATGAGTCTTTTTGTCTATAATCAGCTTTGTGCATGGTATTAAATGAAATTGATCCATATACTCCAGCACCAGACATAGCTGGTAATTCTCGAGCTTTCAAATTGTATTTTTCATTACTTGGATCTGTTCGACTACCGTCGATGTCTATTTTTGTATCTCCTTCACTAGCAGATGCAGTTTCTATTATGCTATTAGAACCCAATAATCTAATATCAGAAGAGTTTCCTAAAGCGTATTTGAAAAATTCGTACGTCGACCAACAGATGGCTGTAGCAGGCATTTGGTACATAACTCTGGCATTCATTCCTAAAAAAATATATAATGTAATCATCTAACTATACTTAGTTTATTACTATTTATTGATATAAGCACCAGATGGAGATATTACGTTGGATTTCATCTTAAACAAGTACAAAAATTTATTTAAAAAAATCGTAGTGATTTCCAAAGTCTTAGATAAGTTACTAATGAAATGAAACCAATCCTAGAAAAGAAGAACCTTATCCCAGATCATCAATTTGGGTTTAGACAAGAACATGGAACTGTAGAAAAAGTCCACAGACTAGTTAAATATATTAGCAATGACCTCCAAAATAAACGATACTCCTCAGCCATAGACAAATTATCTATTATCTCTGTGCTCAGCAGCATTTCTTTATATAAGCCAGGCTTTTAATAAGGACTGGCATAAAGGCCTTCTACAAACTAAAGAAGGTACTGTCTCAGTTCTCTGAACTTTTAAAATCTTACTTAAGTAAGCTAGTAACTATATTTTGGAAATATTACAAAAACTTCAGAACAAAGTTCTTCGAACCATAAACGATGCCCCATGGTATGTTCCAAACAAAATAGTAGAGAGGGATCTCCCAATTCCATCTATAAGAGAAGAAATCACACACCTATACTAAAAAGGAATGGTAGTTGCCCTGATAACAGAGATAGGTTTTAAGGGTAAACAGCGATAATTTCGACTACTAAGCAGATATTTGGTCACTTTTCCAACACCTCAAGCGACTGCCTCCTTTCCTAAGGGATATTAGCAGAGTATGTCTATAGGGTCTCAATTTAATTGGGAGCGCAACTCCCATTATTAGAAACAAACCTCAACTAGCCGTCGCGAAAGGTTGGAAATAGTCTCTCCGTAGAACGGTTGTTACGAAAACTCCTCTCTTTGCGTTTACCACGAAACACAAATACCACATACCTATACTAACAAGGAATGGCCGATGCTCTGATAACAGAGATAGGTTTTAAGGGTAAACAGCGATAATCTCGACTACTAGGCAGATATTTGGTCACTTTTCCAACACCTCAAGCGACTGCCTCCTTTCCTAAGGGATATTAGCAGAGTATGTCTATCGGGTCTCAATTTAATTGGGAGCGCAACTCCCATTATTAGAAGCAAACCTCAACTAGCCATCGCGAAAGGTTGGAAATAGTCTCTCCGTAGAACAGTTGTTACGAAAACTCCTCTCTTTGCGTTTACCACGAAACACAAATACCACACACCTATACTAACAAGGAATGGCCGATGCTCTGATAACAGAGATAGGTTTTAAGGGTAAACAGCGATAATCTCGACTACTAGGCAGATATTTGGTCACTTTTCCAACACCTCAAGCGACTGCCTCCTTTCCTAAGGGATATTAGCAGAGTATGTCTATCGGGTCTTAATTTAATTGGGAGCGCAACTCCCATTATTAGGCACAATTCACACAGAACGGACGTCGGGCAGAGACGTGGCGCGGACTTTTGTCCCTTCGGCGTCTCTCCCATGTAAACAAATGGTACAATACTCATTATATTATTATTATATATTATTTTAATCGTGCTGATTATTGTAATAGGAGTGCTCAAGACCGGTTCTGGCAGAAAATTGCTGATAAATTTTGAAACCGTTCTGGATACATGTTTAATTCTCTCAACAGGTCGAATGTTCCACCAATTTTCCCCTTCTGCAGCCACAATGGATGAACCAAATATCTTCTTTTTGTTTTGTTCACATTAGCCAAATACACTATATCCAACATATCTTCATCATCTTCATTACTGCTTGAAAAAGACATGTTTTCCACAAAACCAACAGGCTGCTGACGTCAATTCGCGCCATTGTCCTGCACCTCTGTGTGCATTGCATACGCCACGCTTCCGCCACGTCCGTGCCACGTCGAAGCGTCGTCTCTGCCCGACGTCCGTTCTGTGTGAATTGTGCCTTAGAAGGAAACCTCAACTAGCCGTCGCGAAAGGTTGGAAATAGTCTCTCCGTAGAACGGTTGTTACAAAAACTCCTCTCTTTGCGTTTACCACGAAACACAAATACCACACACCTATACTAACAAGGAATGGCCGATGCTCTGATAACAGAGATAGGTTTTAAGGGTAAACAGCGATAATTTCGACTACTAAGCAGATATTTGGTCACTTTTCCAACACCTCAAGCGACTGCCTCCTTTCCTAAGGGATATTAGCAGAGTATGTCTATAGGGTCTCAATTTAATTGGGAGCGCAACTCCCATTATTAGAAACAAACCTCAACTAGCCGTCGCGAAAGGTTGGAAATAGTCTCTCCGTAGAACGGTTGTTACGAAAACTCCTCTCTTTGCGTTTACCACGAAACACAAATACCACATACCTATACTAACAAGGAATGGCCGATGCTCTGATAACAGAGATAGGTTTTAAGGGTAAACAGCGATAATCTCGACTACTAGGCAGATATTTGGTCACTTTTCCAACACCTCAAGCGACTGCCTCCTTTCCTAAGGGATATTAGCAGAGTATGTCTATCGGGTCTCAATTTAATTGGGAGCGCAACTCCCATTATTAGAAGCAAACCTCAACTAGCCGTCGCGAAAGGTTGGAAATAGTCTCTCCGTAGAACAGTTGTTACGAAAACTCCTCTCTTTGCGTTTACCACGAAACACAAATACCACACACCTATACTAACAAGGAATGGCCGATGCTCTGATAACAGAGATAGGTTTTAAGGGTAAACAGCGATAATCTCGACTACTAGGCAGATATTTGGTCACTTTTCCAACACCTCAAGCGACTGCCTCCTTTCCTAAGGGATATTAGCAGAGTATGTCTATCGGGCCTCAATTTAATTGGGAGCGCAACACTCATACCTCGATAACTCAAACGATTGCAAGTATCATTTATCCACGCAACTCCTATTGTTATAAGAAAAGCTCAACTTTTGACTGGTCAAGTTTGGAAAGTTCCTTTCTAGTTTCGATCTCCGCCTCTCAACATTTGTTGTTCCCACACTCTGAGAAGTTTGTCTTTAGGCTACTAGGATAAGTTTCGGTGGACGGGTCCCGTCGCTCTTGAGTCAACTGGTGGTACACTAAAGTCCTTTCCACTACCATCCACTCCATTGGTAAAGGCCATAACAAGCCTCTCTCAATTGAATATGTCTTAACGCCTAATATACTAAGACCAAGACAAGCATTTCTGATTCCTATGATGGCTTTTACTTGTCTAAGCCGTGTTCTACTGATAGACACGACCCAGGACCTCAGTGTATATCAGTTTTATAGAAACATCGATAGATGAAGAGTTGTACAATCTCTGTTTTCATTTCATCTACCTAGATACATTTAGAATTGTTATTAAAAATGTAAAATAAATAATATTACATACCTCTAAAATATCCAGCCACACCTCTAACTCTATAAATAGTTTTAACCGCTTCAACCATACCACCTTGAATAGCAGTTTGTTGAGTATTTAAAAGTGTCTTACATACATCCAATGGTGTAGTAACTGCAGCTGCAAATCCTCCAGCAAGTCCTCCACTAATCATATGCGCTTTTGGATTATATACTTTATCTTTATTTATTACTTTTTGAGATAATTCGTAAATCACAAAATGAATACTCTGAAATGGTATATTCATTGTTAGTTGTGTCGTATATGATCTGTAAAACGCCCTTAAGCCTTCGCTTTTGTATAC
The DNA here is from genome assembly GCA_964028335.1 of Altica lythri. Classification (NCBI taxonomy): domain Eukaryota; kingdom Metazoa; phylum Arthropoda; class Insecta; order Coleoptera; family Chrysomelidae; genus Altica; species Altica lythri. Next base: position 71,832,948 of record OZ034805.1, read on the forward strand.
ATTTATCGCACATTTTAAAGCTGATTTATAAGGTGAATTCGTCATTTGCATTCGTTGTTTCACCACTAAAAATAACAAAATTATATTAATCAGTTTATATACATGAAGTTGATCGAGATTCAAGAAAATTCAATCCTAAAATCTATATCTGAAGACGTAGAATTGTGCGATTTCTACACAAAGGACCATTTTCCGCAGATTAAAAAATTCTGAGTGCATTTGGCAGTACATACTTATAAATGCGAACAGCGATAGATGTACAAAAAACAGTCTGCCCTAATGTTTTAGTATCATAGTGACGTATCACATTGTGTTTGACAGATTATTTTATTATTCTGTCATCTAAGTATACATATTAAGTTTAGTATTTCATATTAATGATCAGTAATGAGAATTGTATTGTAGTCTATAGGTAGTACAGTCACATGGTTTCAGTATAGGTTCTATTATATCCTGCACTATGCTTTTGAGATTGTTGGCTACATAAACAGAGTTTTTAAGAAATATATTTCAATTAGCTTATATAAATATTCTTTCATTCATCGCATTATATATGCGTACTAGCTGACCCGGCGAACTTCGTACCGCCTACTGATGTTTTTTACCATTTTTCCAAATTTTTACGGTTTTGTAAATTATCGATTAGATATATTATATATTAACTGCGCCACCTTATGGTGGCGTCATAGTACTTAATTACGCAAAAATTGCTAATGTAAATTTATACCATCTCAACTGCGCCACCTTACGGTGGCGTCATAATTCTTAATTTAGTGAGAGTCACTTTTTTAAGATTTTTTTTTTTGACAAACAAATCTTTTATTTTTCGTAATAAATAAAAATATTTTTTTTATTAAAAAGTATCCTATTTTACTTCTAATACCTCCAAGAATATATGTACAAAGTTTCATGATGATCGGTTAATTAGTTTTTGCGTGAAAGCGTAACAAACAAACTTACATTAACATTTATAATATTAGTAGGGATAGCGACAAATTTCCTGATACTTTAACGAATCTAATGCAAAAAGACGCATTCCGATCCATCTTACTTTACAAAACTCGGAGGTTTTGTTACTTTATTTTCTCGACTACTCGTAAAAACTCTGTTTATGTAGCCAACAACCTCAAAAGCATAGTGCAGGATATACTGTAACCATGTGACGGTATTTTAGACTACAATACAATACTCACTACTGAATATTATTAATATAAAATACTAAACTTAATATGTTAACTTACGTGACAGAATTATAAAATAATCTGTCAATAATCATGTGGTCCTTCACTATGATATTCATAAATTAGTTCAGACTGTTTTTTGTATATCTATCCCTTTTCAATGTACTGAATGTTAAAACGGTATTCAAAGGATTTATAGTTATGACTAATAACATGTGATAAATAAGTCATCTTTGTTTCTACCAACCAATATACGTTATAAGTGTTTCTGTCTCTCTCTTACTCACACCATTACATATGTAATGATTTTTCCCATTTAATTGTACACAAATCTTTTCCACCGAGTGTATGAATAGAAGTATAACTTAAAAAAAACAAAAACAACTTCCCTCTGGCGTAATCGATCTCATTACGATAACCCAACCGAAATGTCATAATCAGCTGCTGATCCAAATTAGCTACCAAGACCTTACATGAAGACTTTCAAAATGATAATATCATATTTAATATAATAACAATTCAATAAACAAATAATTTGCAATAAAATAATATTGCGACTATAAATTAAAATGTAAGCTATCCTATCTTTCAAGTTGGATCAAACTGCACACGGTGTGCAAATTTGATTAAAATCGGTTTAGTAGTTTAAGAGTCCATTGCGGACAAACAACGTGACACGTAATTTATATATATTAAGATAGGTTACTTCTTCGGGAATTTTCGTGTTTAACTTTTTATGACTTGGCATGAATACTTGGTGCAAGAGGTCAACAAATACGCTATCTACGTGACTTCTTCTTGAAGTTTTGCTATTTAATGCTAGTTTTTATATCACTCTCTTCCTTTCTCTATTAAAGAGGCTCCCTCGCCTTGTTGACAACTTATACGCTATTCAAAATATTTGATACTATTTGGCGGCACTGATTAACCTTATACTTTATACAATATTTTGTAACATACTATTGGAAAGATGAAGAGTTTTATTATACGATAAAAGTTTTTTTACTGTACATTGCATTTTAACCTATAAAATGAACAGGGAAGTTTGGATTTATACTATAGTAAGTCCATGCTTCAAGCATATAATGATTGTGTTAAATCATTCCCATACAAATTTCTAAACCTGGGCGCGTGCATATAACTTCTACCGGCAGTCCCACTGACTGCCACACTCGTTTATTTTTTATAGAAAAATACACAGTAATACTTATATAAAATTTTAAAAATGATCTACTTTGTATTGTATCAGTAATTTTTCTAAACCGAAGGAAATTTGTTGATTTAATGGATTTTATCGTATACTTATTTAGAGTTTATGTATGTCAAATTTAATCTTAAAAAAACACTCATCAATAAAGGTTTCCTTATCTAGTACATTAAACTTCTTGTATCAATTAAAAATATGTATAAAAAAATTATGATAACCCTTTCAAAAAAATTATTTAATGAACATATAGAATGTTGATAAATAGTCAATTCCTTGACCTTTAAATTTTATACAAGTTCTATGTTAAAACGTGTTTTTTTTGTGCAAATAGCAAGCGTTTTGGTTTAGTTCAATAGGTCATTTATATAATCCGTATCAGTTACAACAAGGTTGCCAATTAAAAAATAAAAAACATTCATTTTTTCGAGTTAAAAATGATTTTTTTCTTTATTTGTTTATTTAAGATATATTATGTTATAAAATTAATAGATAATAATTTATGAGTTCATTATATACAAATAAAGAGTCGCTAACTGAGAAGTAATTTATCATAAAATTGCAAAAAAAAACATTTTTGATAATTATAATTAACGGAAAAACAGTAGTGATAATCATTGATTAGCATTTTCGAAGTATGCTAATTTAAATATTAGATTTTTTATGTAAAAAAAAAACGAGCAGTAAGTGTATATATACATATAAAGAGGATATTACACTTTTTTATGATATGATATTATTACAGACAAACTATAATCGCCCAATAAAAATATTTTGGATGTCATTCAAGGTTATATACGCGAAGTGAATAAAAGATGAGAGAAAATAAAATTAAATCATTTAATAATAAGTTTCATAAATAAATCGATGAAAAGATAAATTAATAAAAAACCTAATTGTTTTTGGAACGTGAAAGTAAAAAAAAAGACTAGAAATAATACGAATGATGGAATCTAGAAATATGTTAAACATGGTGTCCCTCAGGGTTCATTTTAGGACCCCTATTATTCATTATTAAGCGAAGAAATGTGCTTGAATTTTCGTCTGTAATAAATCTCAAATTGCGAGAGTTGCAGCGGGAATTAAATCACCGAAATAGTGTAGTAGTACGTGTAAAGTGGGATGCTTAGTGCAGTTTAACGGATTTCACTAGTAAGTTGAAGAACCGGTCTTAAAAGAACAAAAACTGTGAGCAATAAATAAATAAACTAAAAATATAGCTGACAAAAAAGAGTCTATAAAACCTAGTATTGCTAATTTAGTTATTGATAGAGTTTGCTACGGAACAAGATATAAAAATAGCTAGCACAAGCTTTGATCATAGAGAAGTACATAAAATGACATGGATTTCACCAGATGGAAGAACCAACAATCAAATTGATCATGTTCTAATAGAAAGAAAACATCAAAAGTTAGTGAAAGATGTTAGAAGTTACAGAGGTGCAGACGCAAATACAGATCACTTTTTGGTGGTAGGAAACGTCAAGCAGCAGCTGCCAAGAATACAGAAGGTAACCAACAGAAGGAAAAAGTATAATGTAGCAAGAATACAGGAAAACGGGGTAAGAAAAGAAATGCGGGAGTATTTTAGAACAAATTTGAGTATAATGAAGGAAGAGGACAATGTTGAAACGGAGTGGATGCAACTAGAAAAATTAATGAAAGATGTGGCAGAGCAAAAGCTAGGTTGGGAGAAGACAACAAACAAGAATGGATGGTTTGATGAGGAGTGTAAAAAGAAAATAGAGGAAAAGAATTTAGTACGACTAAGGGCACTAGAAACTGATTCGACAGAAGTCAAGAGCAAATACTCAGAAGTCCGAAAAAACACCAAAAAGTTACTCAGGCAGAAGAAGAGAAATTATATGCGGAATAAATTACAAAATATTGAAGAACACTTTAAAAACAAACAATTAAGAAATTTTTACCAAGAGGCCAAGAAATCACGAGAGGGCGCAGTTAATTACCAAGTACCTTATATTAAGGATAACGAAGGAAGGATATTGGCAGATCCAAGAGAAAAAGCAAAAAGATGGGCGCAATACTTCGAAGGAGTGCTAAATGGTCAAGAAAAAGAACCAGAGCAGGAACAAGAAGTAGAGGAGGAAAGAGAATATGTGGATCACGTGGAGGAACCAACAGATAAAGAAATCTTAAAACAGATGGAAAATTTGAAGAACCATAAGAGTGCAGGAGAGAATGGGATCCCAGCAGAAATTGTTAAATACGGGGGAGAAGAGATACAGAAAAGAATATGCAGAATAATACGTAAAATATGGAACGAAGAAAAAATGCCTGAGAGATGGAACAATGCAATAATATGTCCAATCTTCAAGAAAGGGGACAAAAGTATATGCGAGAATTATAGAGGGATATCACTTCTGGATGTGGTGTACAAAGTTCTGGCTAGAGTTTTGAGAAACAGATTGAATGTGTACCAAGAAAGAATAGTGGGAGAATACCAAGGAGGTTTCAAGAAAGGAAGAGGAACAACAGATCAAATATTTACCCTTAAGACAATAATGGATAAAAGCTACGAGCGAAATTTAGGACTACATGTCATGTTTGTAGATTTTAAGCAGGCTTATGATACAATATATAGAAACAAAATGTATAATGCCTTAAACTTACTAGGAATACCAAAGAAAATCGTTAAGCTAATCAAGATGACTTTAGACAATTCATACAGCAGAGTAACGAGCGAAGGAACTACTGTATCAGACAAATTTAGAGTCCAAAAAGGATTAAAGCAAGGAGATCCAATATCGACAACGGTTTTCAATCTAGTGTTGGAAAAAATTGTACGAGATAGCAACATACAAACAACAGGGCTTATTTATCACCACAAGCAACAGATAATTGCATATGCAGATGATTTAGCTTTGCTAACCAGAACAAGGAAGGAACTGGAAAGAGCGTTCTGTAAGTTGGAAGAGGATGCAAAAAATTACGGACTTAGTATAAATCAGAAGAAATCAAAATATATGGTGCTAAACCATCAGAATGTGGACGGTAGAAAAGAATATATAGAGATTAAAGCGGGGGAGGACAGAAAATATAAAATTGAAAAAGTCTGTGAATTCGAATACTTGGGTGCAACGCTGACAAATAAAAACGAAGAATGGAAAGAAATAAATAAAAGATTAGTGAAAGGAAGTAAAGCTGTGGGATCTTTAAATAAGTTAATAAGATCAAAGGAGTTATCTAGAGAAGCCAAAATTAAAATTTATCGAACAATAATACGACCAACAGTGACATACGGAAGCGAAACATGGGTTTTAACAAAAGCGGAAGAAACAAAACTGGATATATGGGAAAGGAAGGTACTAAGGAAAATTCTGGGGGGAATAAAAACAGATGAAGGACTCTGGAGAAGAAGAACTAACCAAGAATTGAAAGATCTTTATAAATACCCATCAGTAACAAGCTTCATAAAAGCTCAAAGGGTGAGATGGTTCGGGCATACTAGGAGGATGCCAGAAGATAGATATGCAAAAAAGGTCATTAAAGAAGGGGAAGGAGGTAAAAGAAAAAGAGGGAGACCAAAGAAAAAATGGTTGGACGCGGTGTTGGAAGATATCAGAGAGGTAGAACCAAATTGGGGTGCAAAAGTACAGAATCGCAACCTGTGGAGAGAAATTGTTAAGGCAGTTGAAGAACGATAAAGAAAAAAAAAAGTCATGGGCCTCAAAGACCTGCAGTACTGTACTATATATATTATTTATTATATATATAAATGACTTACTGAATTTCATATATATTTGCATACGATTCTACATATATTTTTTCCACTAAAGATCCAGATGAATTGGACTTAGTATCTACGGAATAGACAGTTAAAAGCCAAACAGTGATTTTCTGTCAATAACCTTAAATTAAATTTGGATAAAACGCAAAATCAATATTTCTCTACTACTCATTCTAAAAGTGAAACCAAAAGTGTAAAGGTATAAATTTCCTTAAAGAATTAATAAGTCTGGTGGATGAAAAACTAAACTTGCAGTACCTTCCAATTTAAAATTTAACTGGGTTGGCATATGTAATAGATAATTTAAACCAACCATTCTGGTTTGCAGTTAGAAGGGACAACATAACTTGTTAGACCGGTTTCGGCCTATTGGGCCTCGTCAGTACTTTGAAGTGTAATCCAATATCCGTCGGGGTATATAGCCCGGGAAGTAGTTGTTTCTTCTTGGTTCAACGGTCAATGTCTTTGAAAATGTTTTTCAAAAACTTGTAAAGCGTTAGAATAATAATATTCTTTGATATCTATTGGTAACTTGCTTTATTAAATACGACAATATTACAGTTTGCTGTAATAATACGTTATTTATAAATTTGTAATTTTAAACCGACTGATTTATTTTTAAACCTGTGCAATATGTTAACGACGAGTTCACATTTCCTCGTAATCATAAATTGTCGTTACTTTTTTATATGCAGTATTTTATTTAATATTGCACAATATACGTTTTGAAAATAAAGATATAAAATAATACAAAAACTAATTAAAAACACAAAAAAATATCGATATAAATTTGTAAATTACGTCATTTGTTAGATAAACATTATAGTTAATTAAATACAAAATTGAATGTTCGAATTGGTAAAATAAAATAGAATAATTGCAACACTGTATGAATAAGCATTTTGCATCTCATTGTTTGTCTTCTTAAATATTAAATTCGTTTAATCGACATTTTACTCAGGTTTCTTTTTAACCACAAAGAAATACTCAAAATAAAAATTACAGGGCACAAAAAAGTGATTTGGAGTTTGATGTTTGAATTGTCGATTTCACAAATAATCTCTCTTATTAACCTCATATTTATATATCCTATACAACATGATTTGAATAACTATTCCAACAGACCAAAAAACCGTTCTAGAACTGTTACGAAACAACTCAGTACTTAAAAGGTATCGAGATTTCATCTACTGCGCAGTTCCCGAACGGTTCTAGAATGGTTCTTAGGTCTGTTGGAACAAACCTAATATGATCAAAATGCTACGTGTGGCTGAATAGTTAAAGGCACTATCAGCAATAGTTAGAAATCGCAGGTTCGAGTCCTGGTCGATATGCCATATTTTCGATTTCTTTTTAATGCCATTTTTTGTTTGTCTGTTTTCTTAAATTTAGAAATTCTATTAGAATGAAAATGAATATAATAGTGAACCCTCCCCTAAAATATTGAAATCAGAAGTTGTAAGGGCAATTAAACAGAGCAAATGGGGAAAAGCACCAGGCCCAGATGACATATACATAGAGGTTCTAACAATGTTGAATGAAGACAATATAGACGCCTTGGTAAATCTCTTTAATGACATTTATGGGTCCGGTCAAATTCCACAGGATTGGCTTCAATCAATCTTTGTACCAATCCCAAAAAAGCCAAACGCTAATAGTTGCGACCAATTCCGAATGATCAGCTTACTGAGCCAGGTCCTAAAACTCTTCTTAAGGATAATTCATACAAGAATATACAACAGATGTGAGAGAGACATTAGCCCCACACAGTTCGGTTTCAGACAGGGTTTTGGTACAAGAGAAGCACTTTATAGCTTAACTGTCCTACTTCAGAAATGCAGAGATCAGCAAAAAGATGTCTTTCTATGCTTTATAGACTACCAGAAAGCGTTCGACTGTGTTAACCATTCAGAATTAATAAGATTGCTCCAAGAACGTTCGATAGATAATAATGATCTTAACATCATAAAGAACCTTTACATGAATCAAGTAGCATCCGTGAGAGTAGGACAGGAATTTACATATTTCCCAATCGAAAAAGGTGTACGACAGGGCTGTGTTCTGTCCCCCCTCCTTTTTAATCTTTACTCGGAAACGATTTTCGATAGAGCCTTAAGTGACATTGAAGATGGAATCAAAATCAACGGACAGACTGTTAACAACCTTCGCTATGCTGATGATACAGTCATAATAGCCGACAGCCAAGAAGCGCTACAACGACTAATAAATAGAATAAACACTGAAGGAGAACGACTGGGATTGAAGATTAATATAGACAAGACGAAGGTAATGGTGGTTAGTAGAACACGAAATATGCAATTAAATATAAGAGTAAAAAATAAGAACATCCAAAAGGTCTCCAAGTTCAGATATCTCGGTAGTTGGATAGCTGAAGATCTAGATCCAGATCTAGAGATACGTAGCAGGATTGAACAAGCCAGAACAGCATTAACTAATATGAGAGCCTTGCTAAGCAACAGTGGCCTAAACTTAACGCTTCGATATCGCTTTGTAAAGTGTTACATTTATTCCATACTGCTATATGGTGTAGAAACCTGGACCATAAAGGCCAACGTGATGAAGCGATTGGAGGCCTTTGAAATGTGGGTATTTAGAAGATTACTTAAAATTCCCTGGACTGATCACACAACAAATGTTGAAGTATTAAATCGAATGGGCAGAGAAAGAGAGTTGTTGCCAATAATAAAAAGAAGAAAAACTGCTTATCTGGGGCATATATTTCGAAATTCCAAGTACCAGTTCTTAAAGCTTATAATGGAAGGAAAGATAGAAGGAAAACGGGGCATCGGAAGAAAAAAACACTCATGGCTTAAAAACATCAGGGATTGGACAAACCTCGATGCCCATGCACTCTTTAGAGCCACACAAGATCGAGAGGAGTTTGCCAGAATTGTCGCCAACATCCACTAATTGGATTAGGCACCTTAAGAAGAAGATTAGAAATGTGTTTCAAAATGTACGGTTCCAGTCCCGTTAACAGAGTTCAGTGATGTTTTATTATCCGATTTTACAAATAGTCTCCCTCAATAATCTCGTATAAATGCTTATTCGACATGAGCGGAATCAAGATAATAATCAAAACCACCGAGTAGCCACTAAGGCATCTGTGACCGAATGGTTAAAGGTTCTACCGGCTGTAGGTAGACATCGCAGGTTCGAGCCTTCTAGAAGTGACATTTTTTCAATTTCTCCTTGTTTAGAAAGAAATTTAACATTGAGAAGACTAGGTGGTTTTAAGCCCCTAGGTTTTTTCTTCGTGTAGAGAATCATTACTGTCTTTTTGGGGTTAATAGACAGCGATTGCACTTTACACCATACATTTCGAGCAGTAAGCGAGTACTAGAGAACGTAGTTTTATCGAAAGCTGCCTCGACATCTATGAAGACTCTTTCCTGTCCAATGATCGCTGGATCTGACCAACCATATGATGTAGGGCCGTATCGGTGGATTTTCCTGTTGTGTATGCATGTTAGTTGAGAATATTGAGATGTAGTGGTTTGGTGTTATTCACTATATCCCTTCTGTACCTTTCATCTAGCATTTTTAATGAGGCTAATGTTAGGCTAATAGATCGGTAAGCTTTTAAAATGTAGTAATCCATTCTATCAGGTTTTGGTATGAAGTTTATCTTTCCTTCTCTCAATTAGTCAAGGTGGAGGTGTTTGATTTAAAAATTTATTAAAATACATTTATACCACAACATCCTGGAAGTGGTTTACTACAAGTATTAAATACTTGCAACCAAAAAAACCTCACAAGAATAACAATGAGACGGATTTCATTTATTATTAAATTAAATTAATTATAAACAAGTTTCTATAACAACACTTTATGTGATTGTAAATTTCAAGATTAACATTGTTAAATTATTCAATCGAATATAATTACTTAATTATAAACAAAAAATACAAATGTATTGTAATTAAACAATGTAAACATCGCATTAATTTGTTATAAACATTTTTTAAATTCTATTATTTAAAGAATCATCTCAGAAAATGTATTTGAGTTTTTTTTTTAATATCAATTGCACTAATGAAAGAAAAAGTTATTTCTATTTATTGTTTACAAACTATTTGAAACAATAGACTTATTAAATCGTTATCGTTTGTTATTTAATAATAGCAATTATTATAAAATCATCAATGATTAAATCTCTAACAAATTTTAATTTTACACACATTATTGCAAATTACAGTATTCCACATAATATGATAAGCTCCATAAAAGGTAAGAAAATATGTACGTACGTATCTATTTTTTTTAAGATTATAGAAAAATCTTGAGATTCTATTGTATATATATATATAAATATAAAATATTTTATTATAACAGATAAATTTAATCATTTGAAATAAATGCACGTTCAAACAAATCTATTGTATTAAGATAAGAGGTTGAGATTTTACGTTAAAAATTTGAAATTTTCTTTTATTTTACTCATAATTTTTATATTTCACTAATTTTGCCCACATAAATATATTAATTAATATAAAAACTTACCCTCAGCAGGATTCATAAAACCGTCATGAATTAAAGTAGCTACACAACCTGCTGCTCCTGAAAATAAAATGTATTTATCATTATTTTCCTAATTTGAAAATAAAATTTTAGAAAAATCATTTTCTCAATAGGTCCTTTTTAATCCGCATTTACCTTTTTCTTGTATTAGTCGGGTGATGGGTCCGGTCCTAACTTTGTTAGTTGTAGAAGCGATAAATGTTTTTTTACAAGTAAGTTTATAGGCTCAAAGTGTCTTAAAGGTGTTCGACTTTCAGACAATCCTAACAAAACGTCACTATTGTGTGGCAAGAACTGGGACCTGAACCCCAATCCACAAAAAGCATCAGTAGTCCCATTCACAAATAAAGGGGCGTTACAAGGCTTAAAACCAATAACGCTGAACAACGTGCTAGTACAGAAGCCTTATACCGAAGTGTGGTGTTTAAACAGAGGCTATCATAGAAGCAGCACATCCAAAAGGTCATACGCAAAGCTGCAATAGCCCTTGGTAGGTGTAGACAATTGTGTGGCAAGAACTGGAACCTGAACCCCAATCCACAAAAAGCATCCCATTCACAAATAATGGGGCGTTACAAGGCTTAAAACCAATAACGCTGAACAATGTGCTAGTACCAATGGCCACAGAAGCCTAATACCTGGGTGTGGTGTTTGACCAGAGGCTATCATGGAAACAGCACATCCAAAAGGTCATACGCAAAGCTGCAATAGCCCTTGGTAGGTGTAGACAATTGTGTGGCAAGAACTGGGACCAGAACTCCAATCCACAAAAAAGCATCAGTTGTCCCATTCACAAATAAAGGGGCATTACAATGCTTAAAACCAATAACGCTGAACAACGTGCTAGTACCAATGGCCACAGAAGCCTAGGTGTGGTGTTTGACCAGAGGCTATCATGGCAGCAGTACATCCAAAAGATCACACACAAAGCTGCAATAGCCCTTGGTAGGTAGACAATTGTGTGGCAAGAACTGGGACCTGAACCCCAAAATGAACCTCTGGTTGTACACACAGGTCATTAAGCCAATGTTAACCTATGATTCAATGGTGTGGTGTAGTAGAAAGCAGTAGTCCTAGGCTAGCTTGCAGCTGGGAAGCATTCAAAGGCCCCAACGGACGCAATACAGATTCTGTTCAACTTACCACCATTGCATATCTATTGTTTTGGGACCAATCTTATTCAATCTTTAGATCAATAGTATGTTTTCACTGAAATTTAGGGGAAAAATTCTTGGGGAATTTCGAATGATAAAAGCTCATTTCGAAAACAGACTACTAACTGCCCTTCAGCTGTAACAAAACAGGAAACCCCAATTTTCAACAATTTGAAATTGAAACCAATCAAAGTCCACTTATTATAGTCTTCGTAACAAACATAAAATATATATAGACCGTTAACTCTCGTGGAGTATAGCTCCTTGGTCCTTGGTCCTTTTTTCCATATCCATTATAGATTTTCATGCTTTTTTGCTTGCTCGGTGATCTGTTTCCATTCTTTCCTATTGTGTATTTTTTGTCTTCAGCCTGTAATTTCCATATTGGATATATCCTCTCGCAGTTGATCTTCCCATCTTAATTTCGGTCTTCCCCTGTGTCTGTTTATTACTGGCATCCAGTTTTTTATCTTCCTTATTAGTTCCTCTGGTCCTCTTCTCTGTATGTGGCCAAACCATTTTAGTTTTTGCGCTTTAATGAATTTAACTATGTCTTCTCCTTCCATTAGGTTTCTTATTTCATGATTCATTTGAATTCGTATTTTCCCTTGATCTGTCTTAATTGGACCATGTATTCTTTTTATAACTTTTTTTTCTAGTATTCTGAGTTTTTCTTGATCTTTTTTTGTAAGGCTCATTACTTCTGCTCCATAGGTGATGACTGGTCTAATTGCCGCTCTATATATCATAATCTTTATTTTTTTGCTCAGGTTTTTGTATTTAAGTAGTTTGTGGTATTTCCAAAATGCTCTATTCCCTGCATTAATCCTTTCATTTATCTCTATGCTTCTTCTATTTTGACCCTCAACTATCACTACTAAGTATTTAAAGCAGTCAACTTGGAATACATTATCACTTATTCTTATTTCTGCTATTCTATTTAGTTGGTCTTAGTTTCTAGTACTTCTTAAGTATTTTGTTTTACTCTGATTTATTAATAACCTCCTGAACATAAAATACCTAGGAATAATCATAGAAAAACATCTTAAGTGGGATATTAACATTAAATATATAATAAATATCTTATAAATTTAGAATTCTTAAGAAATGTTTGACGTTCAAACAGCTAAAAATACTCTATTTAGCTCTAATAGAAAGTCACTTGCGCTATGGAATTTTAGCTTGGGGCAGCATTGAGAACACATAAAAGCTCTTTGGAAATTCTTCAGAAAAGTTACATCCAAAAACATCAGATATTCTTCTGATCAATTATACAAAGAATACCAAATCGTGGATATCAGACAATTATTATACTTTTGTGTTAATATGAAATATCCCTTCAATAACAGTAAAAAATTATCAGAACAACAAAATAACACACACCAAAGAAGAAAACGCACTCTTCCACTCGTTGAAAAAGAATTACCACAAAGAGCCAATGTAAAGGCCTTGCAAGGGCGAGGAATCTGGTATTGGGAGAAGAGAAACTGGCTGCTCTAAGTTATGGGGAGAGGCTATTGAGTCTCAATAAGAGGACAGGGCTAGACAAGGTGCTCTAATCTTATTCTAGATATAATGGGTGTTCATTATAGATCTGTAAATCTAACAGCCAACCCAATGAATATCTACCTATCTATCTCTCTAGTATATTTGTTACATAATTTCTGTATATCTTTTTTATTTATCCTTTTTCTTGATTAGTCTGGTGTACAAATTTATTTCAAAATCACGTTCTATTGCTCCTGAATAATTTCTTTTATATATTTCGAACCTTTTAGTAAGAAATATGAGAAAAATTATTAATTCATAAGAATATTGTAATCCTCTACTAATTAAAATTAATATTGTGTTTAACTAACTTTTGCAAGCTTGAGTTTAAACAAACACATCTATGTAAAGAGATTAAAATTTTTTAAAAAGATCTTATTTACTAAGTAAATTTTAAAATAAGGATTCTACAAAAAAAATTGATAAGGAAATATTTTAGATTACATGATCTCTCCTGTTTTTTAAGTTGAATACAAAGTTTTATTTTCCTTAATTTTCTATTGAATTAAACGCTTAGATAGTTGTTTCTATTTACTATCTAAAAATGTTACTTTTTAACCACTAATAAATGAATTCAAAAAAAAAATATCAGTGTGTATGTATTGAATGTTACTTAATAAGCAGAATATTATCTTTTTTATGTAATATCAAAAAATGTAAAAAAAACATTTGGTTAAAATATAAAAATGTTGTAATCACTAATTTCTAAACAGTTGCAAGTATTAATGTTATCTGCAAATTATTATATTCACTAATCTAATTTTAATTACATTAAGTTGTCTAAACATGCCAATAAAGCTGTGATTTCAGAAAAAATAGATATCAGAATACTCTTAGAACCTAAAAAATTTGCAATTTGATGATATCTACAATTAATTAAAAACAAAATTAAATTAATGAGCAATTATTAAAGAGATTGCAGAATTTTTAAGATAAGCATTCTGTATACATCACAAAAATTAAACTGTTAATTAGCAAGGTTCATAGATAAAGATAAAAAAGATATTGTTTACATATGTAAAAAAAATATAGTACATTTTTTCCGATTTTACGTAAATGACAAATTAAACTTACCATAGATCAAGGGATCAAATTTTTGGTTACTAAATGTATTTGATAAAGTATTCTTTAAATATTCATAACTACTAAAGTATAGAGCATGAGAAGGACCAGCCCCAACTACCATAGCCGACATTCCTCGAACAGGCCTAAGAATTCCTTCAGTTCGTACCATTCTTAACATTGTTTCACTGATACCTTCTGTACCTGAGGCCGCTAAAGACTGCATTCTAGTCTGTAAGATAAAATCTTCGTATTTTTTGTTGTACACAATTTAAATGGTACTTACCTTTACGGAATCAAGAGGGTACATAACACAATGTTCCATAATACCAGCAATAGCACCAGCTATCATATGGGTTGTTACATTATCGGTGGGAAGCGTTTCGTAATCTTCAGGATTCATTTTGAAAATAGGTTATGTACGGCAAAGTTACTAAATATCTTTAAAGTGTTGCGGTGAAGTTGTCACAGTAATTTAGAGCATTAAATTAAAACCAATCAAAAGAAACACTTAATAATACCATAACCATTGAACCCTTCATTCACAACTGTACTGTCATATGTGTCATGTGGTTGAAGATTATTAAGTTCTTATACGTAATGCGCATCTATATACGCATGATGCTTTCTGATAAAGCATGTGTGCTATCATCTTTTTTTGCTTAGGCAATTTTACTTTTATCACTCTATTTACAATGACGTCATCATTCATAGTGGTATTTTGTTATGAACTGTCAGTAACTTTTTGGTTGGTAGTATTGACAAACAAATGTCATTTTAATCATTTAATTATCACCATTTATGGGCTCGCCCAATTTTATAATTTGGCATTTTTGTTCAATTTTAGTAAATTAAAGGTATTAAGTATTCAATAAACAAAAACTAATTGATATTTTACAACAGTGCTGTGCTAAAGATATAATTGGAAGATCGAAAAAGTGTGTAAAATATGGGTAAGTCTTCGATCATAATATTGTTTGTTCGCAATTTGAACTTTTTATAAATACTATACTCGGTATAAACTAATTATAGAAATGAACATATATTGTCCTTCACCCGTAATTTGATTATTTAATAGTTATTAACTTTTGCACCGTTAAAAAGTACTAATTTTCTAGAACATGGCTAAGGTTGACATTAAGAGATAAGCTATAACCAATAAAAGTTGATACTTATTTAAATATTTTATCTAATTTTATACTCACTCGAACTATTTTTCCATTTGTATAATAAAAAAATTATTTTAATGGAAATATTTTTAGGAAAAACATATTGTCTATCTTGCAAAAAGAAATGTTCAGGGGAAGTTCTTAGAGTACAAGATAAATATTTTCACATGCAATGCTTTAAATGCAAGGTATGTGGAAATTCATTAGCAGAAGGAGGGTTCTTTTCCAAAGATGGAGAGTATTATTGTACAAGTGATTATCAAAAAAATTTTGGTTCTAAGTGTGCTGTTTGCAACGAATATGTTGAAGGAGAGGTAGGTTGAATCATCCATTTATTAATTTTTAGTTTTACTGTCATGTGATATACAATAGTTAATAAGGAGTGTGAATGTAGTAAGAATAAAGCCACAACAGAAGCGATAAATATTACTAGTAAAGAAATAACGGGGCTAGTTCAACCATTTTAGAGCATTTTTTATTCAAAAATATTCTTATATTGTTTTATTACTACAAATTTCTACTGTTTTCCATGTAATTTTGTTTCTTTACTTTATAATTATCGATAATGGTATTGTATAATATATTTGTTTTAGGTCGTAACCGCTTTAGGTAAAACTTACCATCAAAAATGTTTTACTTGTAATAGGTGTCGACAGAATTTTCCAACTGGAGAAAAAGTTACCTACACTGGCAAGGAGGTGCTGTGTGCAAAATGTGTTCAGATACCTGTTCAAGATATTACACCAAAAAGTAGTCCAACCACTAATAGTGCCAATGGTATATAAATCTTTTTATAGTTGTTACTTTTTTTGTTATAAAAACATTTCAATTACAGAATGTGCTGGTTGCAAAGAAGAATTAAAAGAGGGACAAGCTTTAGTTGCTCTAGATCAACAATGGCATATTTGGTGCTTTAAATGTAAAACCTGTGGTACTGTTCTTCATGGGGAATATATGGGGAAAAATGGAGTTCCATATTGTGAAAGAGATTACCAAAAACAATTTGGAGTCAAATGTGCTTATTGTAATAGATTCATTAGTGGCAAAGTTTTACAGGTAATTAAATACAAAAGATTCAGAAGAGATAGTGGGATGAGGATAGTTAAATTGAAAAGCTTCACTTCCATATATGTTCTCTATGGTCCATTAACAGAAATTGGGATTTTTCATCACTATGAAGAACATATATGGAAGGAAAGCAATTCAGTTACTTAAAATATTGTTTAACAGGAATATAAAACTGGCTGGTTGAAGAAATAGAAGTTTTTTTGGTACTATAGGCACCCGAGGAAGAATCAAATATAGTCTTTGAAACGTCGGCAATCCAAAAAAGCCTTTTGTTTTAATTGTCATCATACCACTATCTTCTCTGAATATTATAGTTATAAAGGACGTTACGCACAGTTATAATTAGAAAACGTTTATTTACTTTTTAACTGATAACAACTTTATTAGGCTGGAGATAATCATCACTTTCATCCTACGTGTGCACGATGCACGAAGTGTGGTGACCCATTTGGAGATGGAGAAGAGATGTATCTTCAAGGTGGTGCTATCTGGCATCCTCGATGTGGTCCCGGACCCACAGAAAATGGTGAAATACTCAATGGACCGGCAGAAGCAAATGGTAATTGTACCGATACTGATATGTCTATTAGAGATTATGATAGACACAGTACATCTGGTGCTAGCGAACTTCAGGTAACACTGATTAATCAGTAAAATATTTACAGCTCGCTTATGTTTATTATATTTTTGCTAGATTTTTTTTTTTATTTTTGCACGTTTTTTGCAGTTTTCGATGAGATCACGTACACCTAGTTTGAATGGTTCATTATATAGTCCTACAAGCATGTCTAGAAAGGTTTGTTTTTTTCTATTTTATTTTTCGTTGTATTTGTTGCTATGAGATTACGTTATTTGTATTCTCAAACACTAATTTAGATACCAATTTTTTTAATAACCCTACAGTAAGTATGTACGTGTGTAGGTAATAAATTTTGTTACATGATTTTTATATTTAACAGTTTAATTAATAATCGTTTATTTTACATTTTTAGATGTACAGTTACTGCTCACCATCTCCTGGATTGATATTAAGGGATCACAATAAATCAGCTACTTTAGTAGATGATATTTCTAGAATATACACCTATAGTTATCTTACAGAAGAACCAACTCAAGGTTATCTTAGAAAACCTATTGAACCATATGATAAAGCTCCAACTTCACCACATTTTCATAGGCCAACTTGTAAGTAGTATTTATAGAATTTTAGCTTTACTTTAATTAAATTAATTTGTTATTATAGCGCAAAACTCATTACGAAGCAGTTCAGGTTCAGGAAGACGAAGTACATCGAGAACAGCTATGAAGGTATTGGTAGATTCAATGCATACTGAAGTTCTACGGCCAAAGTCACCTCATATGAATAACGAGGAACCCATAGAATTATCACATTATCCTGGTGCTAAACCTCCACAACCTGGAGAACCATTAAAAATTGAAAGGGATGATTTTCCTGCACCACCGTATCCTTATACTGATCCAGAACGTCGGAAACGATGGTCAGATTCGTATAAAGGTAATATTTATATCAAAATAATATAATACGGATCGAACAGGTTCGTAGACTATTTAATAATGTATTGTTTAGGTGTTCCTTCGGATGAAGATGAAGTAGATGATGCAACAGAAAAGGATTTACTAGACCATCAATTAAAAAAAGAAGAAAATGAATTAAGTAAAATAGCTACAGGTATAGGAAAAGTATTTTTGAAAAATGTTCAAGAAAGAGAAAAATTCAAACAATGGAAAGCGTCTAATTTAGATCCAAGAAATGCTTCCAGGTAGTATTTTAAAGAATGATACAAAGAAATCATACTGATTATTATTTTTATTTTAGAACTCCATCAGCAAACAAAGAGCCAAACTATAGATTCCGATATGATAATCCTATTGGTGCAAGTCCGTCTAGAAATTTAGACCATCCTAGACCATTTGATGATGAAGTAGATTTTGATCGATCTTTAAGTTGTCGTTCATCAATGGGTCGATCTACCGGTGCTATTCCGAATTATAACGGTATGTTCTGATTTTTTCTACACGTAGTTTAAAACATTGATAAAACATTATTTTAATATAGGAGGATATAAATTTAGAAAAAAATTAACCATTTCATAAATATTTCTGCTCACTGAATGATTTTGCCTTAAATTTATATTTGTAATTTCAAGATAGACTTTTTTAAATGACTAATTTTTACGCATATTAACGTTTTTGATGATCTAACTATTATATAATGTATTTGTAATTGCCCGAGGCTTGACGTAATGACCTCCTTTTTTTATTTTCTACCTACCTCAATACAACAAACTGTCTGGTTTTAAATAGGTTTGTTTTGTTGTGTAAAAAATTGAATTATGTTCATCTAATTTCTCGTTTATATAAAAGGTTTATTAAAATTACCATTATTAAGCGTTTAATAAATCTCTGAGATCTCTTTTTATATATATTGCACAATTAAACACATCGGCACAAATAGAGTAACACAAAAAAGTTTGATTTTTTCAATTAACTTACTCTCTTTAATTCTTTGGTTGTTAAAAATTATTACATTGCCTTAATATAACTAAATTAAACACAAATGAGCTTACACATTACAAAAAAACCCTCAATTACGAAATTTTGTAAAATAAGGCAATTTGGCAGTGAGATTTTAAATTATAATAAAAAACAACACAAAAGTATTGACATTATTATCAAATTGCCTCTCCGGGCTCTTAACAGGGCTACAATGCGATTTCCCATACTCCGAATGAAATTTCCGCAAAAATGACATTTTTGTGTCCCCTTATTTGTGCCGGTTTGCATATTAAAAATTTAAAATACTTTTAGTCCAGTCACTTCGTACTTTCATAAATGCAAATGAATCTAGACACCTAATTTTTTGATATGTTGTAGACTTGTAGAGGATACCTAGAAAAGCTTAACTTGAGTTTGTCGACCGAGGTTAGGGGGGGTGGAGAAGCCGCCATCTTGAAAAGAAGGGGTGAAATTTGTTTTTTGGCAATAACTCGGCTGTCCGATGAGATTCGAAATTTTTTGCAAGAAACTTTTTGTAGCTTTTTTTATGCTCTACAATTAAGTCCTGACCAGTTTTAGCGTATCATGCACTGTTATCGAGATATCGATCGAGAAAGTCAAAAATTTAGGACAAAACTTTTGTTTTTTGCTATTCTTTTTTTTGGTCATAAGTATCGAAAAAACCGTTAGATGCAACGTGTAGAGGATATTCAGACCTACAATTTCCTTTTTTTTATTTTTTTTTGGACAAAAATTCCGAGCTCCAGCACGCCGCAAAGTCAGTTAATGTGGATTCACCGACGCTCAGCGTCGAGCAAGCCGCTCCCTCGGTTGTATTTCCGCGTCGAAACTGATGGAAAGTTGTTCAGGGAATTAATGCGATAGAAAATAAATTGAGAAAGCAACAAATTAAGCATCACAAACAAGAAATTTATTTAACAAATAATTAGTTTATGCATTGCAAAAATGGTAGGTGGATTGAATATTTCGTTAAGGTTGTACACTACATTGCAGCGAAAAAAAAGTATAAAACACACGTGAAAATGAGTACAAGATTGTCTCAAGAAACTTCTGTAATAAAAAGATGCGAACACACTCGTTACAACGGATGACCGGTTTTTCAATACATTTCTTCGATACAAAATAAACGTACTTATATGAAATTTAAAAAATGCATGGGATTTTTGTTCTTTTATTGGATCATGAGATTTTTATTCTTTCTTTTATTTCTTTCTTCGCTTTAATGGTCCAGGCTGAAGGTCTTTGTCCTCCGTATACTCCTCGAGTTGTTGCGTCTGTTGAGACGTTCCAAATGATGCTGATCCGTTGAAAGCATCGTCATCATCATCATCGTCACTAACATCGTCGTCGTTAAGCAAAACGTCGACTCTGGCAACGTTGCTGCATGTTTGCCCACTGCAGTGGAAGCAAAGAACCGAGCAACTAATTCCTGCTTTTCTACACCCACAGGCGGCCTCACAATTTCCTTTGCATTTACAGGAAATGAGTTTCATGAGTTCAGGTGGAGCGGGTTCGGCGGTGCAGGTGATTGGTTCGAGACCTCGATTAGTCTGTCGCCAACCCCATCCCTGTGGATCTTTGAAAAATCCGAGCCAGGTTTGCACTTGCAGGTATGTCCGGAATATATGTTGACGCACAGCGCTTTTCGTTGGCAGGAGTAATGCGAGGTGATTAATTTTATTCGCAGTCATTGACTTTGCGAAGCGATGGAATTGCAAAATATTTATCGACTTGTCCTGCTTATTACCGCCATACAGGGCAATAAGGAATTGCTCTCCCGCGCAAGTTAGAACCTCCGGATCGACCTTTTCTTCTTTAAATAATTCTACCATGCTTTCAACGGATCAGCATCATTTGGAACGAACGTCTCAACAGACGCAACAACTCGAAGAGTATACGGAGGACAAAGACCTTCAGCCTGGACCATTAAAGCGACGAAAGAAATAAAAGAAAGAATAAAAATCTCATGATCCAATAAAAGAACAAAAATCCCATGTATTTTTTAAATTTCATATAAGTACGTTTATTTTGTATCGAAGAAATGTATTGAAAAACCGGTCATCCGTTGTAACGAGTGTGTTCGCATCTTTTTATTACAGAAGTTTCTTGAGACAATCTTGTACTCATTTTCACGTGTGTTTTATACTTTTTTTTCGCTGCAATGTAGTGTACAACCTTAACGAAATATTCAATCCACCTACCATTTTTGCAATGCATAAACTAATTATTTGTTTAATAAATTTCTTGTTTGTGATGCTTAATTTGTTGCTTTCTCAATTTATTTTCTATCGCATTAATTCCCTGAACAACTTTCCATCAGTTTCGACGCGGAAATACAACCGAGGGAGCGGCTTGCTCGACGCTGAGCGTCGGTGTATCCACATTAACTGACTTTGCGGCGTGCTGGAGCTCGCAATAATAAATAAAAAAAAGGAAATTGTAGGTCTGAATATCCTCTACACGTTGCATCTAACTGTTTTTTCGATACTTATGACAAAAAAAAAGAATAGCAAAAAACAAAAGTTTTGTCCTAAATTTTTGACTTTCTCGATCGATATCTCGATAACAGTGCATGATACGCTAAAACTGGTCAGGACTTAATTGTAGAGCACAAAAAAAGCTACAAAAAGTTTCTTGCAAAAAATTTCGAATCTCATCGGACAGCCGAGTTATTGCCAAAAAACAAATTTCACCCCTTCTTTTCAAGATGGCGGCTTCTCCACCCCCCTAACCTCGGTCGACAAACTCAAGTTAAGCTTTTCTAGGTATCCTCTACAACATATCAAAAAATTAGGTGTCTAGATTCATTTGCATTTATTTTACTTCGTTTCCGACGAAGTGACTGGACTATTTATGATATTGCAATGCAGCAAATACCCATTCATTTTTATTCATGTTGTATGATTAATAATCAGTATTTTCAATGAAACAACAACAATCATTCCAACTTGTAGGTAACACAAAAATACTTTTTTATTATGCAGTTTTCTTTTTCAAAAGCTGTATTTATACACTTAGCCAGTATATAGCTTACCTGCTTCTACTATTTTTCAGCAGAAAATAGTTAATAAATATTATTGTGCATGCTTTCTTAAATAATCTATTAGCTACATTATTATTTTTGCTTTTTGTACAGTAGTTTCATCGTTACGAACAGTCCCTAAACCCGGTTATGGGCTCAAATCGTCCACTTTATCCAGTAGAAATGAATTTGTAAGTACTGACTAACTATAGTATTGATTAAATGCTAAAGAAAGTTAATTTATGTTCTATTATTAAATTGACTTTTAGGAAAATAGCCGTATTACAAGCAATAATAAAACTAAGGAAAAATATCTATCAGGAAGCTTTAATCTGAAAACCTTGAAAAAGTTAACTAATAGAATCAATATTTATTTAGTATACTTAATTTCATGTTGTTGCTTGTAATATTGTTCAATACGCATTATAATTTGTATTCAATTTCATATATTTGTATTTCAAACATATTTCTACTAACTCTGTATTAAAATAAAATACAGTAGAACCTCGATTGTCCATCAGGGTGCGACGGATATGGGGAAAAAAGACGGAAAATAGAAAAAGAAAAAAGATAAGTGCCTCTCGGAACTCTCGACAGTGTGATAACTTAAACTAATCTAAGCTGAAGCGTCTGTTCGCAATACGGCTAGCGCTGTGGGTTAGAATGAGAGAGAGGTTGAAACCGTTGTATCCGTGAGAGAAGGGGAAGCCAGGCAGACTGGTGCCGTAACGCGTTACGCACTTCAAAAATAAGGAATTTATAAAAACAACTTGCGAACATAGTAAACAATAGTTATAAACATAATATTGTCATAAACAGTTACCTAAATTATTATAACACTGTTTTTTTTTTTGCTTTATCATCTGTAAACGTTTCTTTCTTGCAAAGTCGCGTATTTTCCTCAATACTGTTAGATCTGCTTCAACTTGATTTTGAAACCATTGAGTAAATTTTATTAACCATATCATTAGCTTCTCCATAGCTAATACTTTTTCCCGAATTATCAAGTTCTAAGTCATCTTCACAATCTTCATGAACATTGGCTTGTACAGGCTTTAAAAACATGTCCTTTGGGAATAAATCGTTTCCCTTCCTGTTGATCCATATATAACCAATTAGAAATGTCGTTATCTGAGATATCTTGAAATCCAGAAAGATATGAAAATGTTTGCTTTATGGATAAAATATTAGATCTTTTCTGACCATATCAACTTTTATTCAAGGTTCTTGTAGGTAACCGATTCCAAGCTTCAGTGCCTACATTTTCCAATACTGTTTTTAATAACTCCTCGAATAAAAGCCGTTTGATATCTTCACTTGAAACTTTCTATAAACTCTTGGTTGGCAACTTAGTTAACAATCCAACATTCTTCAATACCATGAGTTAACGCATCATCCATTAAAGCATAGCTTCTTAGTGGAGGTAATTTTGTAACTTCAGAAAGAAAACAATCTAAATCAATCAATAAATATCTCTTGACTCATCCAGACACTTTTTTGGGCACTATATTTTATAGGCAATCTATTTTTACTGTTCCAGTGAACACCGCTAGAATTTGGATAAACCATGGCCGTTATATGTTCTTTTTCAAATTTATATCAAGATGCTGACTTCTCAGAAAATGAAGCTAATGTCTTTTATGGAAGTTTTTTCTTATTTAATTAGTAGTAAACTTGATTTCTTTGTAAGCTATGCTTTTTAATTTCCTTCCTAAGCTTGTTAACATATTTGACCACACTGGCACTATTAGCATTTAGTTTGTCCATTTGGTGATGAATATCGGAAGTTGGAGTATCGGATAATCGATGTTCTACTGTATAATTGTTTTTCTTCAAGTGTTTTATGTTTAAATTACATTACCAACCATAGTTTAAATGAGATTTTTCAATAATGAAATCGCTTGAAGAAAAAAATATTACTCGGAGGAGACCAGTATTTTGTGTTTTATACAAATTGAGATACGTCGGTTCTAATACCTAGACAATACTCATCTGGATTCTAACCTATATCCTAAAAGTTTTGGAACAAAATATTTCTTGGATTTTTTCTGATAGCGTGAGATGTGTGTAAATCGTGAGATACTAGAAAGAGAGAGCTGTCATCTCACTCGTATATCATATTTTTACCACTAATTACAACTCAATATTTAATAATGCAAAATGGCCTCTTCTGAAACTTTTTTCGAATGTCTCATGAGATCTTGGACGGAATTCAGATCAATATCTGTTTTTCGTCAATTCATCATCTTAATTGTTCTTTATCTTGGGCTTCCCAGCCTCTGTGATAAATCTTTTTAGAGAGTCAAGCTAAATATTCTCTATTGGGTGACCCTTGCGTAATGGCATGATGCCAAAACATAATTTCGTCATTAGCATGATATTCGTCGACAAACTGAAGCAATTTGGATAGGAAGTTCTCAATAGTACTCTTACTATTCAAAGCTTCATCCCCTCACTCATTCCACAAAAGGTGGGACAAACCACTATTGTAAATTGCACACCAGGCAAGGATTTATATTTGTATCTAATATAATGAGGGCATTTCTCTTGTCCATATAAAATCCTCAGTTAACATATTGGTATATAAAGAAGTTGCGCTTGAGATTATTTGTGGCACTTAGGGTCCTTTCGATATTTAAGACCATTTCTACTTAATTCCAACGATATCATCGTACTCTTAGAAGATCTGTCTTAAAGAGCCAGTCTTCTCGTTGACATTCCAACCTGGTTTTTTGTTCTTCTCGCCAATCAAGATTTGAGAATTGTAGAAGAGTGGGGACGAAAGAATCTTGTTAATCTTAACGCTTTCAAGACAAAGACATGTTGCCTATCCAACAAGAGGCATCCATTACAATCAACGATCAGACACTGGTAGCAGGCGACTCCATTACGCTGGTTGGTATAACGATCTCCCAGGACTTACTATGGAACGAACATATTGCGTCCATAGCAACTGCAGCAGGAAAGAAATTAGACTTTTTGTTTAGAGCACGGAAATATTTTTCTCCATCCAACTTAGCTACTATTTACAAAGCCCAAATACGGCCTAATCTTGAATACTGCTCGCATGTATGGGGTTCGGCGGCTTCTTTAAGGCTCGGAGTTCTTGATGTAATACAGAGAAGAGCAGTTCGACTAATAAACGACACCAGTATCACCAAAAACCTAGCCCCATTATCCAACCGAAGAGCAGTGGCTGATCTTTCCTTGTTTTACCGATACATAAACGGATTTTGCTCAGAAGAACTCCGCTCTATAATGCCTCCACTTGTCAGACCAACCAGAGCAACGCGACGTGCCAACTCCATGCACCCTTATACTGTTCAATGCTGGACATCAAGAACGGATCGATTCGATCGTTCCTTCATCCCCAGGGTCTCCAGATTGTGGAACTCCTTACCTACCTACGTCTTCCTCACTCGTCCTAACTTGCAGGCCTTCAAATCCCAAATTAATAAATTGTCTCTTCTGCCCCAATAGATGTTCTCGGTACATTTGTATTTATGTCTATACCTACAAACATCCTTAATAAAAAAAACTCTCTGGCCAATGAATTTTGTACTAAAACTTTTGGGACATTTCTTACTTTAAGTAATATTATTTATATTTACTAGTCTATTGTACTGTTTGTTTAGTTGTATATGTAGATACTGTGCTTGATGTAGAAAATATGCACGCTTTAAAATATTTTCCTATTCACAGGGAGATTATACATTTAGCGGAATGGGTACTAAAACTTACAGCACTGACTTCAGTTGTGGAAAGTCTGATAGTAAGTACGGTTGGTCATTTATTAATATTTTTTTAGTAACTACTAGGAAAGCTCCATAAGGGCATTTATTTTTTGTGAGTATTTGCTTTGTTAAAACTAACCGAGTCTCTCACAGGAGTTTGTGTTTTCCCAAGGTTATTTTTTACAAAAATGTTAAATAATAGAGTATTTATTTTTTTTTATTTTCTTTTACAGTCTCCACTGGTTCTATAACTGATGTAGAACGACGTGCTGTGGTAAGTATAAATAGTTCTTTTTGTTAAATATAATAAATAATAATTATATCATTTTAGAATTGTGAGATGCCCCTATCAACTACGTACACTGGTGGATTAGGACGATATCCTACTGGATTGGCCGCTCAGCAAGTACGCCGGTCATTACCAAATATGGCGCATACAATGCTTATTAACGAACCGGCAAAAATTTATCCTTACCATTTACTTATTGTTACCAACTTCCGATTGCCCTCTGATGTTGACAGAATGAATTTGGAGGTATTTAAAATCACATTTTATTATATTTAAATATTGTCTGTAACTTCTTTGTGGCATAATTGTATATATTTCCTTCTTTAATTGGAGAACTTTTGCCACTAAAATCATAGTAATAAAATGATAAATCAATGTTTTGAAAATGACCCTTGCTTATTTATTTTGATAGATATGTAAAATTTGTCAAGGGTCGTTTTTTCAAAACTGAAAATGCCTAACAAAAATTAAAATAATATTCTGTTCTGAGCTTTCGACAACCAGATCGGTTGTCGTTTTCAAAGATAAAAAAAAATGTGAGCCGTCACGGGACGCCTGGCAGATGTGAAACATCGACATTAACCCGTGCCTAAATCATAAGACATTTCCAATTTAAATAACATGGCATTTTTGCACTTTTTGTCGTTAATTTTTTTTACTGAAACAAATATAGCTAAAAATAATTAAATATCTATTTCATGTAGGAAATTTGCAATAAATTTGTCATCAGAGTTTAATTCACGATTTTTTTTTTGTAATTTTCACCATAATTTTTATTTATATCAAACTAAATACATATATATATATATAGGTAATAAAATTAACAAATACAAAATTTGGATACAAAATAAAGTATATTATCGCTTATAAATAATAGTATCACAATGGTATCACAATATTTATTGTACGTTTTTTCAGATTGCTCACAGATGTCGTTAGATTACAGAACGAAAATAAATTTAAAACGTGATTTCGTTTAGCTTTTTATTTAATTCAATAATTTTAAAAAAGGAAATTATTAAAACACAAATTTATACAGAAGTACGTTACTATATTAATATAATTGTAGTTACTTCATAATTTTAGTACAAACAAAAAGCGATAGTAAATAAAAAATAGGAAAATGATGAATTTAACTATAAATACAACTTTATCGTTGAATAACTTTTAAACGGTATTTAAATGGGAAATGTATTATGATTTAGGCACGGGTTAATGTGAATATTAAGGGCTGGTTTGGGTCTGATAATTTTTGTTAGGTCATAATCTAAAAATTTGATGGGTGTTTGGAGAACAACACCAAATTTGGGAAATAACGGACACCCTAATGTATATAGAGTAGGTAGCTACTCACTCATTTTTATTCAATATTTTTTCATCACTTTCTTTATTAACACTTTGTTTATTCATATTTAAAACAAACACTTTATACACAAATTTTACAGGGACTATTCACCAACAATCTATTTTGATTAACAAGCTGTCAATTTTACAGGTCAGCAAAATATGTAGGTATATTATGTTGCCTATACAAACAAACATTTTTATATATATAGAATAGATAGTAGGCGGAATCGAGTTAGGTTTTTATGAAACAATTCATACCCTGTCCCGCCAAATGTTTGAATCGATGAGGTTCTTCCCCCTATTGTTGGCGCGCCACCGTCGGCGTCGCTCAAAACATGAGACCAATTTCATATAAGGTATCAGTACATCTCTTTATTATATATTATCGATGCGTTAGGTTTTTTACGTCATACGAATCATACGTCACCGTCGCCACGCGAGAAATCTGATTCAGGTGCGGCTATAGATGTTTCACATCAAAAGTTTTTACAAATAATTTTTAATGCATTAAGAAACGACGAGAAAAAACAACCCTTGACAAATTTGACATATCTATCAAGATAAATAAGGGTCCTTTTCAAAATATTGATTTATCATTTTATTATTTTGATTTTAGTGGCAAAAGTTCCCCAATTAAAGATGTAAACACATTTTATTACCAACTTTTAACGATATTTAGCAATTTTTATCGATTTTCAACTGTTTCAATTTCTTGTGAAAATGCTTTTTTTTCACACAAAAATCGCATTTTGCTCCTTGAAAAACGCTTTTTTTTTTCATTAGAAAATGTATTTTCATGGCTGCATGATTGTTTTTTAAATTTATTAAAATGTTCCTGAATCACGAAAAATCGCACTTTCAGAAAATCAAAACCGTAATTTTTATCTTTTTTGGTTTTTGACATGAAAAATCGAGTTTGATGTAGCTCGCTTGTTTTTTAAAAAGTCAAAACGGTCCTGAATTTGGGTGAAACGCAACTTTTATATTCATTTTTTTTTTTGTTTTCAGAGACATCTGTCTGATCAAGAATTTGAGGCTTTATTGCAAGTTCCAAGACAAGATTTTTATAGATTGCCTCAGTGGAAAAGAAATGACATGAAAAGAAGAGTGCGTTTGTTTTAATATTTCCAAATAAAATTCAGGCCCAATATGTTTAGAAATACGGTGCTTTACCGTAAAATTATTATCAATTTGAAATGATTTTCAGTATATATTTTAATTCATGCTATAAACGAAGTTATCTACCGATATTGACCAATTGTTTTGTTCATTTAGGTTTTAAAGTAATGTAGATGTAGTTGTGCAGTATATAATATTTTATTTTTTAACTTTTCTATGTCAAAACGTATTTATAGAAGCAAAAAAACGGGCTAATGAGGTTTAAGGTACAAATTGGATTTTTATTTGTATATATACGCTTGTTTGATCCTGATTTATTTATTATTAATATTAGTTACAAAACGATAACTGAAAATCATTTCTAATTAAAAACTCAACTGTCTTATATGCGCATGACTGCTTCCATTGACTTGTTGATTAAGCAGCAAATATGGTCACCGTGTTCCTTTCTTAACTTTCATATACTTTTTATAAACATTTTTTTCCAATTTCTTTGCCATAGACTAAGCTATATTTATTATTTTTAAGGAAAGACAAATGGTACTATATTATGTTTCGTTGTAACATTATTATTATTGTATTTATTGTTTGTTTTCAGTGTACAGAGTAATTTGCGATGTTTTTGTTTATATCTTATCGATTTAAATCTATTTTTGGTTAATGAGTCTGTCAAGTAGTTACCCCTCACCTGGGAACAGCGGGTGGTCTATAAATTCGACCCTCGACACTCGATCCAGCCTGTGGTTGTATGCACTTATAATTTTACAATCTATTGTTTAAATTTAAAAAATATATGTGATTATTTTTTTATAAATAATGTCACGCCTGGGAGGAATTAGGAGATTGTGCCTTAGTGTTTTGGGATGAGGGGTAGCTTAATAAAGGCACTTCCCATCCAGGTCATGGTTATCTGCCTCCTGGTTAGGTATCCTGCTGAAGGGAGAAAACTAACCAAGGGGAAGATGATACAAACAACAAATATATTAACAAGAAACAAACACTGAATAACGAATAACTAAATAGCAAATCTTAACTAATCTTATCAAATAAACTACATGGTGGCATGTCACACTTACTTACGAAAATACCTCAAGAGTCACAACGGCCCAGACGCAAGGGTCTGTTTTGGGGACACCCCACAGGGTGACCCTTACAGACAACCTCAGACTCCGAACTCCTCGAGTGCGACCTCAACGACGCTCTTTTATAGCCAATTCTTACGCTACGTGAGAATAAGAATTAAACTATGTATTTAAGGTAGCCTTGAAATCTAACTTACTGACTTTGACCTGGATAATTACAATAAAAAATAATACTATGAAATATAAAACTATTAAACTACCCTATTATCGTATGTGACAATAAATAACAGAAATGTAAAGATATTTTTTTTTCTGATTTCAACCATATTCGCTGGGTGCGAAGGATAGGGTGGGAGAATCACGAATCGATCGCAGTGCTCACCGTGGCTAAAAAAGGAACTTACGGCGGACGATTAATCACTTTTTACTAAGGATTTTACATGGATTTCACTTATCCATTCGTCGATTCAAAAAGTAAATAAACCTGCGTCACGAAACCATCTGTATAGTCAACTGCAACAACAATGGCAAAAATAGTGATCAGAAATTCTATAAATTTCCACAAGCAAGTTGGAAACGAGAACAATGTGTGAAGTAGTGGATAATCGCTATCAAGAGGAAAATGCTAATAAGTTAACTTAAAAAGCAACATTTTAAATATTTGCTATATTTAGTAGATACCTATGTTGTAGGAAGCATCACGTTTTATTTTTACGTCTTGCACATGTTAAGCCAAAACTAATTCTTTACCTTTGTTGGTTGTTTGAGGTTGAAAAGTTATGTCGTGAGTGAAAACAGTTTTAATTATTAATTTGGCCATGTTTAACTGGAAATACACAAAACGTCTGCATTATTAACGGCATTATAATCATATTATTATCGTCTACAATGCGATAATCGTTTACATTTATTTATTTTTTTAATTACTTCACGTGAAGTCCGCCGTGATAAAGCCCATCTATACTAACTAAAATTTAATAATTTTGACATTTTAGACGGGAAATAAAAAAGATAAATATTATTATCGACGCTATAGATTAACATGATCAATACATTTGGGTAGAAAACTAATAAATTACGATGTTTTATTGGAAATAATTATTTGTTTAGTTACTTTTCGTAATGACAGTTAGCCATTTGATATTTTAAAGTCCGCCGTAATTGTAAACGCAAGGTGCCGCTGTCATCGCGCACCCAGCTGATATAAGTTTACAGGCGCTAGAGGTATTTTATGTTATTATGAGTGTTGTTCTTTTCTCAATGTAATGTAGAATATATTGGTGTCTAGTCGGTAAAGTTATGAGTTCATACAATCACATACTGGATCGAGGGTCGAGAAAAGAGTCGAATTTATAGACCGCCCGCTGTTCCCAGGTAAAGGGTGACTTGAAAGACTCTTTAACCGTATGTTTTTATATTAACAACTGCATAATTATATTCATTATAAAAATTCTTCTCTTCTTCTGCTGCCGTGCACCTACAGTGCGTTGGCGATTATCTTATCGTCAGACATCTATTTTTAGCGGCATGACACAGCTCACCGGTGTTATTTATACCAGTCCAGTGTTTTATATTGCGTAGCCATGACGTTTGTTTCCGGCCTATACCTCTCTTTCCTTCGATCTTTCCTTGTATGATCAGTTGGGGTATTGTATATCTTTCTCCTCTAAGAACATGACCCAAGTATCCAACCTTTCGCACCTTGATCAAGTTGAACAACTCTCTCTCAGTCCCTGCTCTTCTTAGTACATCTTCGTTCCTCACTTTGTCTGTCCATGATATGCTCAGCATTCTTCGAAGGGTCCACATTTCGAAGGCTTCTAGTTTATTGATGGACGATACCTTTAGTGTCCATGTTTCCATGCCGTACAGTAAAATTGACCACACATAACATTTAACCATTCTATACCGAAGGTCAAAAGAGAGATTACGGTTACATAACATCGGTTTAAATTTAATAAATGCCTGTCTTGCGTTTCCAATGCGGCATTTAATTTCCTGCTGAGGGTCCCATTGCTCATTTATAATTGTCCCTAGATATTTAAACGTCTTCACTTGCTCGATAGGCGTGTTATCTATATGCAGTTGGGCACTTAAAATTGCATTTCTACTTATTGCCATGCACTTGGTTTTCGTTGCATTTATTTTTAAGCCATATGATTTCCCAACATTGTTTATTCTATCTATTAATATAATTGCATCTCGTGTTCGTTGTCTGTGAGTATTGCCGTATCGTCCGCATAGCGAATATTATTCAGCGGGTATCCATTAACTTTGATGCCATAATCATAACGAGCCTCAGCAAAGACATTTTCTACATAGAGGTTGAACAGCATAGGGGACAAAATACATCCCTGGCGTACTCCTCTTAAAACTTCGAAGTCTTCTGTGTTGGTTGACTGATTCAGCCTAACCCGTGCTTTCTGGTTCCAGTAGAGGTTTTGGATAATTCTTATATCTCTGCTGTCGATGTTGGCGCTCTGCAGCGTTTTTATCATAATGTCATACTTGACGGTATCAAACGCCTTCTCGTAGTCGATGAATGTGATATAAACATCTTTTCGTTGATCAATGCAGTTTTGAATGAGGGTATTTAGGCAGAAAACTGCTTCGCGTGTACCCATACCGTTCTTGAAACCAAACTGGGTCACTCCACTTAGCTCTTCTAACTTTCTGAACATCCTTGTGTGAAGGATCCGGAGGAATAGCTTGAGCATATGACTCATTAAACTAATCAGTCGATGATCTTTGCATTTTACTGCTTTTGATGTCTTAGGGATCATTATGAAAGTTGAGTAGAGCCAGTCGTTTGGAATGTGACCTGTGCTATAGATTTCGTTGAAAAGATTTACCAACGTGTCAATGTTATCGTCTTCGAACAGCTTTATAGCCTCGGTGGGAATGTCATCTGGTCCAGTAGCTTTACTCAGCTTTGCTACTTTTATGGCGTGTTCTACCTCACTTCGGATAATGGGAGGGCCGGATAGATTTTCAGTGGGTATGCTTATGCTAGGATGTTCTGGTCTGTCATCACTAAATAGAGATGAAGCGTAATCCCTCCATGTCTTGGCCAGTTCTTCCTGGGTATTTATAAAATCATTCTGGTCATTCTAATTTCATAAATTTGCAAAAGTATCTTTGTAAAAAAAGTGCCTATAATGTTTTTTCCTAAAATTCATTGAAAAAACTGTTCTTTTTGAGGCAGCCTATAATTAACATATTGTTGTAGCATTGGCAGTTTGTTTTTCAAATAAAAATTTGTTTTTTTTTTGTTTTATAAATATTTTTTTATTAAGAAACTAAATTTTATTATAATTTATACGCTAAATTACATATAACACAAATATTACTAGAACTGTAAATATTGAAGTTAATTCAATCATTTATTTTTATTAGAAACCTATTCTTGCATTTATTAGAACTTTTGAATATTTGTTTAATATATAGTGATTTAGATTTTTTTACTTAAGAAAAATTAGATATTTATTTATTTATAATATATTATTTAATCGTCAATTATTCTGTATGTAGAGTGATTCCTTCTTATATTTTGTATGTATTATTATTTGTATGTAGTTTTGTCATTGTCCCCGTATATAGACAAGAATCGTTGGTTCACTTTCACAAAAATTCTCGGTCCGTATAGTTATCGTTCACCAGCGGTGTTGCCAACCTAAAATTTGTGAAATTGTTAGAGTGATACAAAAAAAAACAGTAAAAATGGGTATATATATATGTAATGCGTTATAATAACAAAAATTGAAGTACTATAACCTAATCGGTAGAAGAGGTAGCAAAAACGATATACTGGTATATTACTTCCTAAATCGGTAGATCTACCGAGAAATCGGTGGAGTTGGCATCGCTGTTCACCAATTCTCACAAAACTGCACAAAAAATCGAGTCACTTGAAAGTCTATGTTATTGCTTCACTTCTACTGATATTAAGATCTCTCATTTCCGTGGACTCCAATAGATATATCGATTGTCTGTTCATTCGCTACGTCCATAAGTACAGGTATTCCAGTGGTAGAGGCGCTCGCGAGGTTGGCGGCAGCAGAAAAGTTCCTCGCGGTGTCGGCATTTTCGTCGGCAGCGGCTTTGCGACATTCCCGAAACTGTCTCGCTCGCTTAGCGCCAGACATTGGGGTACCTGTGTGTGGCCCATAGCCCCTGTTTCCAACGATAGCCGTGATTTATATTTCTGGCTGACTCTTGCACGAGCTGAGGCCGACATAGCAAATGTTTATATATATATTTTTATCACTTTCTGGTTATTTTTTGAATATAAATACTGTCCAAATTGCACTTATTTTTGTATGAATCAATCGGTTTCAATAATCTTTATAATAAACACACGAAAAAATCACCGCGCTATCAAGTGGGAGTCACGAGTTATACTGAATAGAAACGAGCGAGAGTGCCGGTTTCGCACAGTTAACGCAGTACCCCTCCCCCGCCACCCCGCTCGACCCAGACCCGGACTCAAGCGAGCTGACTATATAAGTGAAATATTCACACTACATTTTTGTTTCTAGGACTAATAGTTTTGAAATTATTAAGGTACGATGATATAGACCTTTTCGTTACGGTCCACTTTTTGAATCTGGTACTCGTATGTTTCGGCGTGATTTTAAAGACGTTTCACGTCAAAACGTCGGATTCAAATGTGATACAAAGAACGGCGCTCAAACTAATCCTACTATACTTGTCTTTATACGGTGGTTTTGTGACTTTGGTGAGAGAAAGAGAGAGAGAGCTTGTAAAATTCAGTTGAAACACTGAGACTTTACCCGTGCATCATTGTATCAAATCACGAATCAAAGTTTATAATTTAATACTATCGTTTAGTTTTTCTTGAAAAGTACAGCACATCTGATATTATCGTTGATTCTTGATTCACAGGTAAAGTTCCAGTTTTTGAACTGTATGTAATATTTTCAAAAAAAAAAGATTATTTATTCTTTAATATTTGCAATAGTTTCATATCACAAATACAAATAAGTATTAAAAACAATAGAATCGATAGAATAAGTGTTTAAAGGCAGCAATTTAACTATTTCAAATCAAAAATGAATTAATATGCAAATATTTAAGAATATGCTAAAGCTATATATATTTTTAAGTAGTAAGTTAAAAATTGTAGGTAAAAAATAAATCTTATATTAGGAACTAATGAAGGGCGTTTAAGCTGCAATATTAAAACAATAAATTGCTATTTTGAACTAGTCGTTGGTTATTTTATAATTTCGCTAAAGCTAAAATTTAGTTTTTTTATATCCCATAGCTTTGCCACTAAAATGTTCCAGTGATTGTTATTTAGATATTAGTAAGTACCTTACGCATTTTAACTTACAATTATGTTGTTTATATTTCGGTTTGGTTTATTTTTGATCGTGTTATTTTTACTTCTGTAATAAGCACAACTGCCTTATTAAAATTCTTATACATAAAATATATTTATTTTTATTATTCCTTTTGTTGTATTTCTTTACAAATGGTTTAGATCGATCACTATCACGCATGTATGGTATAAAATCTCTTTTAATAATTTATCGAAATCAACAAGAAAAAAATGGTTACAAATGGGCAAAAAAATGGAAAAAGGAAGGAAAAATCAAAAACCAAAAAATATCACAAAACTGAAAAAAAAGTGAAATACAACGAAAAAAAAACCTTTAAAACAAACGGAAAATATGATAAAATCAACAAAAACAAAAAACGTGGAAAATAATTCGTAAAAATTAACAACAAATATTACTGTTTAAAATAAAATCTCAAGTCATTTATCAATTTAAATAATTTAATAATAAATAAATATCTCGTTATTGTATTACACAAGAATTCCTAATATTTAACAATTTGATTTTATCTTTTATACGATTAGTTTTTATTTAATATTTCTTCATATCAAACGAAAATATGTTATAAAGTAAATAAACTATCATGAGATATTTGAAATTTAAAAATAACATTAAGAAGAAATTGATAAAAATGTGACATACGGCAGGATTCGAATCTGCGAACTCTGTTTATAGCCAAGAGCGCTTTAAACCATTCAACCACTGATGGTGAATCGGTGTTTTGATCTTATGTTAATTTAAGTCATGTCTTATGAGAACCTTACTTTTTATGGGCTATTTATTTATTACGTAAGAATGATTCATAAGTGATTTGAAACCTTTCAAGCCGCGGTTCAGTAAAATAATTGAAAAGAAGAATCATCGATACCTGCTGGTATAATATAGATCCTATAAAGGCCCTGAGCTTTAAAGATAGCCGTTAAGATTAGTGAGTTCACACGAATTGGGAACGAATAATACCCTAAAAACTCCCAGTTTTATTGCTATCACTATAGATTGCCGTATATTATTAGATACGTATTTAGTATTTGAAATGCCATTAAGACCATTCATTTTTTCTAAAACAAGTAAAAAGTATCTTAATACGCTTAAATATGATCCCTGTCCAGCCACTTGACCACGCGATTTCTAATATAAAATATCGACTAAAATATTACGTAAGAACGGGTTTGAAACCCGCTCCACAAAATAAAAGTGGCATTCAGGTGTTTATGAAGTCTTGGAGCTTGTGAATGCTTGCGAAGACTTGCCAAACGTGTAAACTTACCATTATGTGTTCCACCAGCACAAGTTCTATTCGGCACTCAAACACTAGCCTGGAGATCACTTTAGGGGTCTTCAAGGACCAATAGCCGTCTAACTATCTATTTATTATATTATCTACTACTGCCATGTATAATCTTATAACGAAATAAACTATTTTCCGACTGTTCTACAGAGTTGCATTTATTAGCTTTTCTATAAAAAATACTTGGCAAATACTTACTTGGATGTTAACGAAAAAAAAAATTCTTTTCAAAAATAAAATTTTCGTATGTTGTTTTACGTAAATTAAATATTATTACGAAATTAAAAAGTATGTCTTTCACCACCCATGAATATATTTTTGAATCGAAATTTGTTTTTAGTATGTTATTAAACATGTTACCAACATAAATCCTACAAACTTTAAAAAATTTACGTATTATATATATTTTAATTGCCGAAACACAATATATTTTAAACAAAGAATAATTCTTACGAATTTATTAAAAAATTATTATTATTATGTAATATTAGTTGCATAACTATTAAAAAATATTTTTAAGAGATAGTTAGTAATAAAAATGACAAAATCAATGCAAAATCATATTCAAAGGCAAAATCATCATTTCCGGTATCATTAATTTCCCCAGGAAATTCAAATTTAAAATTATTGTCAATAAAAAATCAACATTTGACACATATGTCATTGTTACTTTAAAAATTATTGATAAATTTTTATATAAAAAAACTATTTTCATTAATGTATTTAAATCGATATTAAAATTACCGTACTGCAGAAATGGCTAGTTTTTCAGATAATACAGTTGTCAGCACTGATGGTGCCAATCGCAAAATCAAAACAATGCCTGGTTGTGGTTTATCAGAACCTGCAACTGGCATTGAAAAGAAGAGCCGTAGTGTGTTGCGAATTCAGACAACGGAGCCTGAAGGAGCAAAAGTAAAACTACTAAGAAGAATGCCGAACATAAAAGTATTTAGTGGCACTTCACATCCTGATTTAGCTCAAAGGATAGTGGATCGTTTGGGTATTGATTTAGGAAAAGTTGTCACAAAAAAGTTTAGCAATTTGGAAACATGGTAACGTATTTTATTTATTTAAATATTATTTATGAATATAATTAAATTTGTTATTAACTAAACTATAATAGTATTAATACTTATTTGTTTATAAATTTTGTTACCTATTTGAAAATGCTTAACCGGTAGTTTTTTATTTAATCATATTATTACTCTCTTAATTTACTTGATATCTTCAACAAGCAAGATAATATTACCATATTTACACCTTTATAATATATAAACATACAGGTATATAATATTAATTATATTATTGTCTGTACCGTAATAAACTTACATAAAAATTGATAATAAAATTTACATAATTTTTTATATATAGTTCAATTTTTCTAATTCATTTAATCTATAATAATTTCTAGTAACACATCAAATAAATTGTTTGATCGATAAATTGTATAATGCAATTATAAACCATGCTAGTTATGGACAAAAATAACTTTTGTTACTGTAAATGTCGACCTGAAAATAAACTATTACTAAATATGATTTTATTTCATTAGTGGTAAATAATCTAGATTTTCAGTTTTTTTTGTTGCTGCAAATAATTTTGGGTGTATAGTTTATACAGATTTTCTCTTCGGTTTACTTTTCCAAGATTATACAACTCAGTTTTCATACCTGAAAGGAGTGCATTAATACTAAAATGTATCTTAGGATTGTGTGGATTTTTTATGTTAATAATTTTATGTTTTGTATTACATAGTTATTACAAATTTTTAGTGTGGAAATTGGAGAATCAGTAAGAGGAGAAGATGTTTACATTGTTCAATCAGGTTCTGGGGAAGTAAATGATAATTTAATGGAATTATTAATTATGATAAATGCATGTAAAATAGCTTCAGCTAGTCGAGTTACTGCAGTAATTCCATGTTTCCCTTATGCCAGACAGGACAAAAAGGATAAGGTATGGTTTTATCTAAAAACTCAGTTGTAGTTGTATAACACGTAAAAACTGGTTTAATTTTTTGTGTGTCAATGCAAAATAGAGCTGTGTTGTGATTAAAATTATTCTCTATTACATTTTACTTGAATTTAGGATTTAAAAGATTGTTTACTTTATAAAACTTTGCCTTTAAATGATATTGAATTGTTTTAGAATATCTCATCTGAAAAAGAAAAGTATATCGAGAAGTGGAAGTCTATTGAGTGGAAATTTAGGGTAATATTTTTATGAATAAGCCTGAATTTGGGTTAACGCTTTTTTGGGAATTCATTGTGTATCGTCTTATGTTTCATGTACCAAAAATTAAATTTTTCTTTAATATATTAATAATAATTGGTAATATTATTAATATTTTTAAGAAAGATTCTGCATGTGATTTTAATCATACAATTATTTCAGCATAAATTAAAAATAGATCGCATAGATTCCATTATATTACGACTAAATTTTGTATAATTTTGTTTTCTATTATTATTTTTGGTGTACTTATCATTATAAAGGTTAAATTATAAAATAATTTATTGTTGTCAGGGCTTTTTCCACACGAGCTTATTGATTATCTTATTTAAAGTCATAGGTCAAATACAGTCTAAGAACAAGATTTCATTTGTTATCAATTTTTTTTCAATTATATCATAATTGAGTAAGAAAAACAATATGAATAAACATCTCTGTTTATGAAACATTGACGCAAATTTACTGTTATTTATATAATATTTTGTAATACATCAGTAAATTTATTAAAGGAGAAATAGATCCACGAAGTACCTAAAAATGCATGTTTCATTCATAATTCACGAACGTGAAAGGAAATAGAAAAATTATATGTTAAAATCAATACATTTTTGGGAAATAAAATCATATTTGGTGTCTTAACCAATTCAATGCATCAAGTTTAATGTTATTGTTATGCAGCACAAGTCATTGTTCTAATTGCATTTTCACTTTTAGAATTATTTTTAAAAGGGGTCTATAACAGATGCTGATTTATTGGGGAAAAATAATATATTGTAACGAAACACAAATTACGATTCGATTTTTTTTATAGTTAATTAACCGATGAACAGATAATTACCTATGTAATTTATTCTTCCTTCTTTTAGTTTAGGCGAGACGCCTGTTTTCACCTCATCACTCTGTCTACTATAAATTCAAATCCTGCGACCTATTGGTGATTTATCACGTGTAACCCTTACAATTCTTCGGTCATCCATTCTGTTAATGTGCTCATTCCTTTCCACTTTTCTGCTCAGCACCCAGTTGTTTTTATTTTTTCATCTTACACCTTTCTCCCACATTTTCACTCTTTTCTCTGTCGAAAAATGTTTTCCCTGTTATCCTATGCAGAACCCTCATTTCAGTTGTTTATAAAAGCTGTTTGGTTTTCGATATATCGGGGCGAGTTTCAGCGGTATACGCATTTCGTATCCGTTCTAAATAAATGACACAAACTTTCCTATCGCCTTCTTTGAGTAGTGGCGTACAAATGTATTTATATTTAATTCGTTACAATATCATTATTAATTAATTAATCATTTTTGTCCAGTAAATTAATATTAATCTAATCTTTAAAATATCTTATACTTCGTTTCAGAGTAGAGCACCAATATCAGCAAAATTGGTTGCAAACATGTTATCGGTAGCTGGAGCGGATCATATCATAACGATGGATCTTCATGCTTCCCAAATTCAAGGATTTTTTGACATTCCTGTTGATAATTTATACGCCGAACCTGCAGTTTTAAAGTGGATTAAGGAAAATATTGCAGAATGGAGAAATAGTATTATAGTATCACCAGACGCTGGAGGAGCTAAAAGAGTAACTTCTATTGCTGATAGGCTCAATGTTGAATTCGCTCTAATTCACAAAGAAAGGAAGAAAGCTAATGAAGTAAAATATTTCATTCCGAAAACCTTTAGGAATATTTCATTGAATTTTATATTTTAAAGGTGGCCTCAATGGTGTTAGTCGGTGATGTCAAAGATAGAGTAGCTATTTTGGTTGATGATATGGCAGATACTTGTGGAACAATATGTCATGCAGCAGAGAAACTCATGGAAGCTGGTGCTACCAAAGTTTATGCTATTTTAACACACGGCATCTTTTCCGGTCCTGCTATTTCTAGGATTAACAATGCCTGCTTTGAGGCTGTAGTTGTAACGAATACTATACCTCAGGATGGTCATATGAAAGATTGTTCCAAAGTACAGGTGAATATTTCAACTAATTGCTTATAAAACAGTAAATTACAGTACCAAAAAATGAAGATATTATAGGAACCAAAATGATTTTTAGTACCATATTTAATAGAACTTTGGTGTCCCATTTGTATGTATGTATGAGCAGTTAGGGGTAACAGATACACCTGCGACCTATAAGATCTGTTGTGTCCCCATTTTCTTGCTATATTTCTGATGATTTCTCAGACTTATAGCAGCTCATCTGGTCCTATCTTCCTTAGAAAGTTTAGGATATCATTGGGTTTTAAGTTGGGTAAATCTTTTCTTTCTATTTTGTATGACCCTAGGTATTTGACTCTAGAATTACTTAATGCGATGCATTCTGAGAGTATGTGCATTGAGGTTTCATCCTCTACCTGCAGTTTGCTACCAATCCTAGTTTCTTCATGTGTCCTCTTAATCGGCAGTGTCCGGTTAGTATTCCTGTTATGATTCGGAGGTTCTTCTTACTAAGGTTAAGACAGCTGTGAGATTTCTTCTGGTTATAGATCTAGATCATTCCAGTACTTGGATTCTTCGCTATCCATTTTTTCCTTAGTTTTTCTAAGATCGTACTACTGCTGATTCCACAGGATGGTTCTGGTCCCAGGTGTGGGGTTTCAGCTCCTTCTTTTGCCATCTTATCTGCTGTTTCGTTTCCTTCTATTCCTGTGTGTCCTGGAACCCAAAGGAGGGTAACAGTGTTATTCTGTCCTAGTTTGTTTAATTTGCCTAGGCATTACTAGACCATCTTTGAACTGATTGTATCTGAGTTCAAAGCTTTGATGGCTGCTTGACTATCTGACATGATCACATTCTTTTGTCTACGATAGTTCCTTTCAATGTTAAATTCTATACATTTCTTTACATTTACATTCTAAGCTAATGGAAAATTGTAAATCTTGTATTTATGTGTATGTGAATGCT
Source organism: Altica lythri (assembly GCA_964028335.1). Lineage (NCBI taxonomy): Eukaryota > Metazoa > Arthropoda > Insecta > Coleoptera > Chrysomelidae > Altica > Altica lythri. The sequence goes on from OZ034805.1 coordinate 71,874,551, forward strand.
GATTGCAAGATTTGTTAATATTTTGGCTCCTAAGTGATTTACTATCTGTGGTGTTTAATTCATTACAAGAAATTGACTCAAGAATATCATCTTCCAAGAATTTTAGCTCCCTTAGACATTTTTATATTATAGGGTAATTTGGGTAAATCGAAATAAAACTATGCCTTTTTTTTAAGATGGAAGTTGTATGGTATTTAGTCACCGCTGGTACAGTAGCCTAGTTAGGCTTATTGTACTTCCATTTTTTCATGTCACCCACTTCAGGCTCTTGGTAACCTCTACTAGATTGTACAGGTCTAAGGGATGGGTACCATGTGTTTGTGGAGGCTTTTTAAAATCTGCTGTCCTCCTCTGTTCAATACACATTCTGCTGTGTGTATAGCAAAATCTCTCTAATATAAACACATTAATACACAAGATTCTTTATTAAACTAGGACAGAAAATTTGATTTCTGAAGATAGTTAAATAAATATTGTTTCTTTTTCAGTGCATTGATGTCTCGATGATGTTCGCAGAAGCAGTTCGGCGCACACATAATGGAGAATCAGTATCGTATTTATTCTCTAATGTACCATATTAAATAGAAAAATTATATTGAATTTATACTGTTCTTTTTTTACAAATTTTGGCATATATGTACACATTAATTTTTATAGTTACCTTTGAATTCAATATTTATGTAAATCGAAAAGATTATGTAGTTAATTTTGTGAATATTGTTGACTAGATAAAAAAACATTTTTTTATTTTTTTGTATTATTAAAGCAAAAAATTTTCTGAACTACTTTTTAGCGAACACCACCTCTTGAATAAATTTCTATATAATTTTCTTGAAAGTCTTTTGGATAAAAATATATTTCTAGAAAAATCAACATAAATTTAACATTTTATGTACAATACATACACATATTACAATTTGGAATAACATAATATTACTAATTATTGTATACATCAGAGACCTTAATGTTAATTTAAGTGTAAACTGAGTATTTTTACTAAATTTAAATACTGAAAAAAATAAATGCCGGGACAATTAGAACCTACAATAACTAAAGCTGATGCCAAATGCAATAATTTTGGTAAAACAATTTAAGGCGGTATTATCGTCTAGAAGCTTGTTTTTAAAGTGATTTTTAGGAATTAATTTTGCGAAAACTATTCAGCCTACAGTGCCGGGGTTTTTCGCACATAAATAATACATGTTTGAAAATAATTATTTTATTTTATCGATAAATTTTCAACAAAAACATGAAAGCAGGGCTAAAATATATATTATATATCATCCTAGGACATACTGTATGTGATAGTTTTCTAAAAACGTATGCAAAAACAGAAATCAATCGGTCCAATAGTTTTTGAATTGAGAAAAACGTGCGCCCGACTTGAAAAATGGTCGAGGGAATGCCTACCTGACGCAACGCAGCCTAACTATGGGAGTTCAAAGCCCCAAATGAAGTTTCTAAACAGTAATACCCCCTTAAACATAACGTAAAGTAAAAGCTAAAAGAAAACAATCATTTGGCACAATCGGAAGCATCACGAAAATGATTGACTTAATATACATTATCCGGAAGAATTAAACAACTTTTGAATAACTTAAAGTAATTAATAGATCAACATATTAATACAAAAATAAACATTTCCCGACAAAAAAATTGTTATATACTAATATTTATTCTTCAAGCATTGACGAATTTTCAATAACCAATGTATACAGTTGTTCATTATACATTCTTTTGGCATAATTTATTTGTCTTGATATTGTATCAGCCAATTCTAAAGTTCGACATCTCACTCTAGGTTTTTTTACTGGATCTGGATTAACAAGAGCAGCATTAGCTCCTGCATAACGCATTACAATTTCTATGTAATATCGAATTTCGCTATGTTCTTTTTCTTTTATCACATTACATACTTCTAAGTTACTAAAAATAAAATTATTATTATGCTATACTTTAAAAAACAAAAATCTTGCCTAACCTTAAAGGACAATCTATCACAGAAGTTAATTCAGGACTCTTTGTACTGGTTACAATCCTCAACATTTCATTTGATACTATACAGAGTAAATCTTCTGAAGCGCTACCCAAAATTTCATAAGCAATAAGCTGTTCTGTATAATTTCTAAAAATATAATAGTAGTATAGGCGGGATCTGTTTTGGATTGGATATTTTCCATAGGAAGCTATTGTTTTGATGGAAAACATTAAAACCTCTTTCAACATCTTACTTTGCTTAATATTTTTACATGTCTGAGCATTGCAGTGAGTAAATTTCCCCTCAATCAGCTTCCATGCACTCCGAGCTACATTTTACTCGAAAACGTTATTTTTTTGTATTCTTTATAGATGTCATGAAGCGCATTGGGTAATAGCTATTTATATAACTAGTTGCAAAATGAACGTGTTTTTTGCACTAGATGTGAAGTTCGTGTGCAAAAAACACGGTGTTTTGCATTGTGTTTATATACAAGATTTTTTATAATGCAGTTTCATTTTCATTTCGAATTTATTTTACTTGGTTATTATTTAACGTTGGCCTATTTCTGCTAGATAGTATCAAAGCCATCCTTGTTTGTTTCTATGGAGATAACCATTACATTTATCAAAGAGTGACAAAATGAGATTTCATTTTGTCACTCTTTGATAAAATGAGTGACAAAATGAACAACATTTTGTATCTAGAATGAGTGTCAAAATTATGATATTTCGTAACTGAATTACAAAAAACTTTTTATATAAAAAGTGCTTGACATGACGAGGGTTTTTGTTCAATTATGGTTACACGGCCACTTTATACCAACTTTGACCTTCAATAGCTCGGCAACCAGTAAGCCGAATGTATCTTTTTTTAAATAGAAGCGTATTTTAATGTACTTTAAATCTAAAAATTAATACGTTAAAGCTCGTAAAGTCATTCAAATTGTTTATAAGCCTAAAGAATGTTTAAAAGTTAAAAAAAAATTCTAGGCTCTCCTGGTGGACCGATTTTAATTTTACAAAAAGCCTTCCTTTATATGTAAAAAAAATTGGCGACTATTTGAGAGCCTTATTTAAAGCCTAGTATGAGTTTTGTTAAATAAAAATTTAGCACATAGCGCATATCGTAATTATCGATATTGGGCACATCCTGAAGGGATTCCAGCAAAAAAATAACTTCCTATGGAACCGACTGGTCTATAGTGAATATATAAATTATTGATAAAAAAATTCGTACTTATTATTAACTCTGTATAAATATTCTTGGCCCTGGCTTTGTTTTGCATTAAACTTGGGTAAAAGAGCTCCAGGTCCATGGACGCATCTAGGTAATCTATTCCTTTCTGGCATTTGTTTACTATAAAAAATGAACATAAGCCTAATAAATCTGTACTTAAAGAACACTAGCAGTGTTAATAAAGATCATGTAAAAATCAGTCAACAAAAGCAAAATGAAGTTACTTGTAGCACTTTTTGAAATTGAGATTTTCTTAATTTTTGACAATTAGATCTTCATTAACGTCTATAATGCCACGAGATGGCACTTGCTTCATTACAATATTAATACCTTCTACTAGAATCTCTGACTGCTCGTGCTGTTTCAGAAGCAAAATCTAAAACTCCGACAACGGGTTTGGTAACTGCACCTACCAATCCTTTACCCAAACCAGAAAAAACCCCATGTATTCCATCATTTGAAGCACCTTCATAAACTTGTTTAAAAATACCAGTAGCACCACCCAAAATTCCAAAACCCAAACCTTTAAACCCTAAAAAAAAAAATGTAAATTTAGAAAATAATATCGACCACTGAATTTGTAATTAACTTCAGAGGAGGAATCCATACGTTCAAATATCAACATTTTGACATAATATGCTCGTCCTTACCTGCCATTATGTGATCGGTATTTTTTCCTGAATGAGTAGTTCTTATTTTTTGGCGAATTTCTTCATGATAATCATCCATGGCTACTTTTCCAAGTCCATCCGAAAGTGATTCAGTAATTTTAGCTGCGGAATTTGACATTCCATGTGTAACATTTTTCACTAATGATCTGACATTGCCTTGAAACAAACCAGATATCCCTTCGGATACATCATTTACCAATCCTATAGGATTGCCTATAAAATCAACCGAACCCAGAATAATTCCAGCTTGCCAAACAAGTTCCTAAAAAATTACAGTTAATTATTTATATATAATAAAAAAACAAATGCTTTCAATATAGAAAGCTTCATTTCACTTACATCTTTAAAATGCTTTATAATAATTTGTATTAGAAACTGACTAGTTTCAAATGGATGTTTTCGTTCAAATTCTTCTAGATCCACTGCAGCATCTTCAAATTTGATTAGAGTTAATCCTAATTTGCGTTTAATTCTTTGTAAATGTCGAGGTAGTTTTATTGCTGTTGTGACACTTAATCTTATTTGATCAGGTATTAATTTTATGATACCAAAATAATATCTACAAATTAAATAAATATAATAATTTTCGTCTTTTTATATGTTATTATAAATACCGTTTTGAATGAGCAGTTGATGTATCAGCTACCAATCTCTGTGTTTCACTCTCATCCTGTTCTTTATTTATAACTTCTTCAGTTTGAGAGTGGAACCCAAAAAATTCCCAAAGTTTTAACAATAATATTTCTTCAATAATCAAAGTAATTTTTTTCAGTCGAATTATCAAATGCTAAAAAGTAATATTTAAATCAAGAAGATAGTTAGTACATATAACCAAGTCAGAGTGCGCTTCTGTCAATCATATACATTTTGATCTAAAATTGTAATCAATAATCCTGTTCAAACGCACGTGATAATGTGTCAAAAAGTATATATGTGACTGAAGTTCTCCTGGCGTAAAAAGCGTATCTTATCCTATAGAAAATCTATGTATCTATATATATATATTGCTTACTTTAAATATAACTGCATTTATATTTGTTTGTGGTTGAACCTCTGCACTAAAATCAAGAGCTGGTAAATGATCGTAAGCTTGATCTGTAGATCTAGATCCTGGAGGAGTAACATAGGCAACAACAGGAACTGATGTATCTATAAGCTAAAATATGAAATTTAAAAAAAAATATAGTGTTAATGTTAACCAGGGTGGAGGAAAGAGGTGGTCTAACGATTTGTTTGGCTATGTCACATTATTTACCATTTCATTAAATAATTGGTAGATGGCTCTACCTGTTGCGGTTCGTGGATAATAATAATTTATATACTAAAATGCCAAAATGATTTTAAATGAAAAATTATATACTTATACGTAATAAGAAATAATTTTTCATTTAAAATCACTTTGTCATTTTAGTATATAAATTATTGTTATATGTATGTCCGGACCGCAACAGGTAGATCCATCTACAAATCATTTAATGAAATAGTAAATAATGTGACATTTACACACAACAGCATAGGACCGAAACCTAGGGTGACATCTATATTAAAGATATAGAAGGACCAAACTTTGTGACACTGCTGAAAGCATTGTGAAATACAGTTGTTAGACCACTTCTTTTCTCCACCCTGATGTTAACTAAAAAATTACCTGATTATCAATTTGAATATCCTTAATACTGTAACAAATCTGCTTAGTTTGTGGTGTTATTACAATTTCTCCAACAATATTATGAAAATGAGCATATAACAATTCTTCTGACATTTTTCGACTGACCAAACTAACACCAATTCCATATAAATTTATTCCAAATTGAAGTTCTTTCTTTTCTACGGTAACTTCATCTACTTTCTGTAACAAATTGGGACGTTGATCTACAGATATGGTGCCCCATTCTTTGTCATCTGGTGTGGCATAAAATTTATTTTCTTTAAGATCTTTTATGGAAATCACTTGAGTAGGTCCATCCATGTGAATATTGACTGAAAGTAAACCAGAACCTGCCCGAAGATATTGTCGTTCAATGGCTTGTTCAATCGGGAGACCGTTGCTTAAAAATTTGTAACTTATTGCCTGAGGCAAACCAACAACCACCGCATTACCTGTAAAGATATGTATAATAAAACTGTAACTTATAATTATATTTAAAAATACATAATGTGGAGCCTTTATATACGCAAGAGAGCACAAAAAACCTACAACCTTCAACTACCTGTTGATTGAGACTAGAGATTAGTAGAATTTTTACCGTATTCGAGATTAAGCTGGTTGGTGATTCTCATTTTATGTTAGAAGCACTTCGGAATCCAGGAGTAAGTTTTGTTTTATCTTTATGCCATTACCGTAAAAGAAAGTACTCTTTGGAGATTAAATTTTATTATATTCAATATATCGAACTACAGTGATTCAACTAGTGAGTAGTGCCGTACCTATCTAAAAAAAAACGGTGTTTTCTTTTTATATCTTTTTATCTGTGAAATAGCCGAGTGGACTGGGGACGGCTCTCAAAGAATTTTCGACGATGCAGGGATTAAGTACTTTACTGACGGATCTCGCACTTCAGAAGGAACCGGTGCAGGGGTCTGTGGTCCACGAAACCTTAGGCGGCACTTCAGCTTAAGAACGGAGTCATCCGTGAACCAGGCTGAGGTATACGCCTTACTAAAGGCTGCCGACCACGCCCGAGGCCGTGGCTGGAGAGGGGAGAGGATAACTTTCTTCTCAGACAGCCAGGCTGCACTGCTGGCCTTAAAACAGTTCCGGGTTAGTTCCAAGTTGATCTGGGAGTGCATACAAAACCTCAATGAACTGGCTAGACACAACAAGGTCTTCTTGGAGTGGGTGCCAGGGCATAAGGGGTTTGAGGACAATGAAATCGCGGACCTTCTGGCAAAGAAGAGAGCGGATACACGATTCATTGGTCCAGAACCTGTACTGGGACTGCCTAGAGCCTGGATAAGGACCAAAGTCAGGAACTGGGCCTGGGAAGAGTCGGCCAAACATTGGAGTAATACTGTAGGGCTGAGGCATTCGAAGCTGACACTCCAAAGGCTACTCCAAAAAACTGAATCTTGGCAGGAGTCAGATAAGAGTACTGGTGGGCCTGCTCCCTGGGCATGGACCCTTCAGACTACACCTTCGAAGGATGGGGATTCTGACACAAGAACCCACCTCGTGCCGACTGTGCGCCATGGAAGATGAGACGGCAACTCACATTCTATTTGAGTGTGAGGCCTTGGACCATAAACGGTTCCTCATCTTCGGTGACACGAACCCTAAAACTTATCACCACCTTGAGGAATAAGTCACAGGACTCAGATCTCTTATAAAGGGAACTGCCCCGTGGCAACAGTAACTCAAGGATAGCCATCCAAATCCTCAAGAACTTGGGACACCTGGATTTATGCCTACCTGAAGATCAGCGGTGGTGATGATCTTCAGCTGATCAAACTAGAGTCCTGCACGGATGGGATGCATGCAAGGACTCTTGGTGCCGAACCTGGTCACAATATTCCCATATAGATTAGATTATCTGTGAAAAACAGTTGAAAATGAATATAGATGGCTAAAATTGGTAAAAACCGGAAAAATTCGTTAAAAATTGGTACATGTAGATGAAAAAACGCAGTTTTCTATTCGAAATGGAACGCATGAAAATATTCAGGTTTCCGCTCGTCTCACACGTGCTGCTAAAGTAAGATACTTGAAAAGCTTGACTAACATTATACGAGCAGAAAGCTTTTATGATTATTTTTATGTTTCACAAACAAAGCTCGGTTATCCAAGGAACGTTTAGATAATTTACGTAAGCATTTTTTTTTAATCGAATCATTTTGGATAAAATTGTATAAAATTACCCAAAATAATTTGGCACAGTAGGGTGTTATAGAAAATATTAATGATGCTAAAATTTTACCTGCTCTGAGTCCATAAGATCCATCTATGGATTGGACACACATATTATAATGGTCGCAACATAATCTCCCTTCTTCGGTAAACCTCCATTTTTGCGTTGACTGCCTTCTAGGATCTATACGTCTCAAAACAAGCCTAGAATACGTATTAGGTTGGATAGCCGTTTCTCCTATATCGAGTACTAAAATACTGTCCTGATTTCTAGTTTGATTAGGATGTAAAGGTGGACTACTTCCCTCATGTTCTAAATATCCTTCAGAATTCATTCTCCACAATTGAGATCGCTCGCTGATTCTTTTTCTGGAAAGAACGACCTGCGATTGTTTTACCACGTCCAAAACCAATTCTTGACTCTCTAAATCGTTTGGATCGTACACGCCTCTAGATCTAAAAAAATTTAATAATTAAATATATAACTTTATATAAAAATTATTTATCACTTACTTCTTGAACGTGCCAGTAAAGGCAATATAAATAAAATTTTCGTAAGTCAATCCTGGAACCGGTCCTAAAGTGGACATATTGTACGTATTAGACACTCCTCCTGGTCCAATAATTTTTATAGAATTACTTTTTGTGGGTTCATCCCAGGCATAAGGGACACTAGAATGGGCTCTGGCAGTACTATGCATTATGTCGATATAACAAGCTTGTCCAAATTTTATAGAAACTTCCGAAAAATTATCGACCCGCATTGGAGGTGGTAAGGTATCCGCGTCTGTGAATACTACAAAAAATGTTGCACCTTGAAGTACCACTTCCATGCGAAGAAAATATACACCTCCTAAAGAATCCCTGAAAGAATGTTTGAAATACATCACAAACGTTACAATTTAAAAGTTAATTTCTTTACCTGATATTCACATGCATAGAATTATTGTTGTCGATTTTTAAACCACCAGACCAACAACAATCAGAAACATCTTCAATAGATACACATAAAAGTTGTTCTTTTTCTAAATTAGGCCAATGGAATGGCATATGAGAATTTGACATTGCTTTTAGACAAGATTTTGGTAATTGCTGTAGATTTCCTTTGGTAAAACATAACTGAGAAAATAAAAGTTTATAGGAAGTTCTGTTGTATAATTGATATCTTGGTGATATGGTAATGATGTTAGTAGATCTATATTTTCCCCTACCAGGTCGAACTTCTAAACCAATTATAAACACAATATCTGGTTTACCACCTCTTTGAGTTACATGTAATTTTCTGTATTGAGTACCTTTATGAACATGGAAATTCGCACACCACTACAAGATACAAAAATTTGTAAAAAAATAAATAAAATGTTTAAAACAAACAAAATTTACTTGAGGTGTTCCATCCCATACAACTCTCTTTCCTACTCGAGCATTTATTGTAGGGCTTGCATCTTGATCGGAGAAGCTAAACATGAACGGTGCCATCATTCTTGCTTGTTCATGTTCATCAAACTGTCCAGCACTTTCCATTGATGTTCCAGATTGTCTAAATACTAATGGTAATCCAGTTTTATTTAGAATCCAATAATAGGCCGATATGGAAATTTTCAATTTAGCACCTTTATTAACCGATACTGTTGCTAATAAGTTTAATTTTCGTTGAAGACTATCTTCTAATTTAATACGACAAACAAAAGTAGAACTACTCCCGATTGGTAAGGAAACATTGTTGCATGTACGAAAATTATCAAGTTCTACTTTTAGTTCAATTGTATCTGGATCAACCTAGAAAGATACATTGTTTTTAGACCAAATAAATTTCAACAGAATTTCTGTAAGAGCTGACTAACTGAATATTTTAAGATAATGCTAGAATCTTACATTATGTACAGTAGTGCTGCCACTAGCTTTAATAATTCCTGTCTGGTCAGAAATTGTATAACGAATATCTACAGGAAGTAAATTTTCTATAGCTACTGCTGGTAGAACATAAATTGTATGTGCTGGTTGTTCAAATCTGGTTCTGGTTGGTACTAATACACCTTGTTTTACTATCTCTGTATAAAACCTAAAAATATACATTTATTAATCACAACCGATATAATTTTCACATTTTTTGTAGTTTGATTTATCTTTTAACTCCGCCTGCATGATCGAAGGGTGGATTGAGTAGCTCAACGATCATTTTGCCTGTCCTAAGATCGGGAAAAGGAGGAAGGTTCCCAGACCAGGTTAGCTCCCTATCTGGGGTAAAAAAAATTGCAAGCTCACAGAACCAACACTCTGCCTCGGAACAAGATGGATTTATCAGATGACGACCCACGCGAGAAAAAGGTTAACGATTTGGAACAAGAAAAGTGTAATACGAATTGCTACATGGAATGTAAAGTCATTTAACAACACTAAATGAATTGAAACATCATAAAATGTGTCCTGCAAGAAACAAAAAAAAAAGAGAAAGGTGAAAAGCAATATGATGACTAGTAATATACAGCTGTGTAGGCAAGCATGAGAGAGCCAAAGAAGGAATAGTAACTGAAATGGGGGTGCTAAGTAGGATAACAGGGAAAACTTTTTTCGACAGAAAGAGGAGTGAAAATGTGAAAGAAATATGCAAGGTGGAGAATATAAACAACTGGGTGCTGAGCCGAAAAGTGGAATGGAATGAGCTCATTAACAGAATGGAGAATAGTAAGGGTTACACGTGATAAATCACCAATAGATCGCAGGAGCGTAGGACGCCCCCGAAAACGATGGAACGACAATTTGAATGTAAAGGAGACAGAGTGATGAGGAAAAAACAGGCGTCTCGCCTAAACTAAAAGAAGGAAGAAGATCCTCTAATTGCTATATCCTACTCTACCTTTTGATTAATATAATTAATCTTATTTCTCTAACAACCCGAACAATAGCAACCGATTTCCTTAACAGCAACTCATATTCCCAGAAATCTACTAAAAGAAATGTGTACCCGAGGAAAAATCCATTTCAATAGATGTCTGCTATATATTCTATTTTTTTTAAGTAAATAATTGCAAACCTATAATTCTGTCCCTTATGAGAATGGCAAGTAGCTATTTGATACAGCCTATCAGCTCCGTTCATTTGAGTCCAAGTGATTCCTGGTACAGAATAAGTATATTGTTGAGGTGATTGTTGTGGTCTGATATTTATCTGCGAATGTGCGTGCGCCAATGGTATGGCCAAACTTGAATTTGTATCGACGGTACATATATGACTAGCCACCCAAAAAGTATTAGTTATACCTTCATTGGGAAGTTTACTTTCTAATTTAACATCGATAGATTGTGGAAGACTGTTTACAAGAAGTAAAGCTGATCGAACGACTACTAGTTTCCTTGCCGACCCTTCAAGTGTTACATCGAAGACTATTCGTGTGTGTGGTAAATCAGATGCCTAAAGAAAATTAAAATCATTAAAATTATTTTTAACATTTTTAATGAAACATACTCTTGTTTGGAATTCTGCACACGTATCTCTAAAATATACTCCCACTTTGTCTACTGTAACTGGTTCTAAACAATTCCATCCATCTACTTTTACTTTCAACTGATGCATTCTTTTTTTGTGGGAATTTTGATGACGCATTTTATCTATAAAAACAAACTATAATTACCCAATTATTTAATTATATATTAACAAAGTTACCTCGGGTTGTAAAAGAAAATGGAACTATCTCTCCAGGATTTACGCATATCCAATTTTCATTCATACTTTCGATTAATGTGGAACTGTAATTTTCAAATTCAGATACGTAAGTGGTAAACTGCAATGCTGCTCCAGTAAGATTTTTTAAAGCGAACGGAACAAATGGAGACCTCTGTCTGTAATTTGATGCATTACTAGTATCTCTAGTTTGCATTTGAGAAAATGATAAATAATCTTTCATCCAATTTATTCTCACTTGTTCAAATAATTCGATAACAGTTGAAGTTATATTTAGATTAAGGGTTTCTGATGATTCCAATTTCAGTGATGTTCGATTTTTCAGTAATACTTGAGAGCTGTTTTGTTCCCAATTCACTTTGCATCTAATAAAAAAATGTAATTTAATTACAAACATAGTCAATTTCATATCATATGATCTTATACAAATATCCTATCATACATATACCATATATAATATCATATCTATATATTAAATGACGCTGGAGACAACGGAAAGTAAGGTTACCATTGAGGGAAGAGTATCAAAACCTTTTAGAGTCAACGCAGGGTTACGACAGGGAGATCCTCTATCCACTGTACTCTTTAATCTGGTATTGGAATCGATTATTAGGAAGAGTGGACTACAAGTAAAAGGCATCATTTATTATAATAGGCTTCAGGTGATTGCGTATGGTGACGATATTGCGTTGATAACACGATCTAAAGCAGACTTAAAGAATGCATTTAAGCAATTAGAAATGGCATCTATGGACTTTGGACTAAAAATAAATGAAAATAAGACAAAGTATTTAGAAATGAGAGGGGAAAACACGTCAAATAAAGTGCTCAAAATAAGAATAGAGAATCAAAAGGGACGGAGAGACTACAATTTCGAGAGTGTAGATCAGATCAGTATTTGGGAGTAATCATAAGAAACAATAATGAGGAGTAGACGGAGATTGATAAAAGAATTAGTAAAGGAAGTAGAGCTTGGGGAAGTCTATCAACCATAATGAATTCTAAGATGTTATCGAGAAAAACAAAAGTAAGAATCTATAGATCAGTGGTACGAGCATCTGTCCTTTATCGAAATGAAACATAGGTGTTAACTAAGAAAAACGAAATTAAGCTACAAGTCTGAGAAAGGAAAATATTAAGAAAAATCTTTGGTGGCATTAAAGATCTGAACAAATGACGAAGTTATGCAGTCATATGGCTAACCTTCCATTACTCAGGTTATTAAAGCTCAAAGGGCAAGGTGGTTGGGTAATCTATATAGAATGCCGGAGGTTAGACATGTGAAAAAGCTGCTGATCGGAGGAGAAGGAGGAAAGAAGAGGAGAGGAAGACCAAAGAAAACATGGTTAAACGCCGTTGTGGAAGATATCAGAAGAGTGGGAATTCAGAATTGGGAAAACAAGACAAGGGATAGAAAAACGTGAAAGGAGATAGTTAAGAAAATAGAAACGGAAGCCATAAGCCTCATATATATCTAAATAGATGGTCGACAGGGTAAGCCAGACTATAGGATCCGCTTATCGTGAAAGCTGTTCGGAACAAATAAGGAAATACACAAGAAACACTTCCTGGTGAAATGAAAACCTACAGAAGTTTAGCGCTCAGGTTTTTAATAAGGCCAAAATCGTTCATAACTGAAAGAAGTACAGGAAAACTTAACGCTGTACAATAAAGAAATCCGATAAGCCAAAAGAGTAGAGGAGTTTCTTGCCAGGAAGTTCAAACGTCCACCACATGCTCAAGGATCCAGAAGGTCCTGGCTAAGGATAGTACAGCAAAAGGAGGACAAATTTTATTGAATATAATTTCTAAAGCTACATAATGATATGCGAATTAAATCAAAATTAAATCTCTTACTTCCAAGGTTCCAACATTGGTTCCCATCCTGATAAAACTCGATTGTAGTAATCAATAGCAAGATCACAGTTAATGAATCCTTGAGGGTAAATAGGATCCTTAATACTAAATTCTGGTAGTAACTGGTTAAAGTAAATATCCGAAAAAGATAATTCTACTAAGGGTACATCTGAATCGCAACAATCGTCGATTATACAAAGAGATATCCGATTAGCTTTTACCTATAAGAGAAATAATATAAAGCACATGTTTCTAACCGACTATACTGTGTCATTACCTCAACAGCTGTAATTTTGAATCCTTTTTTAACCGATTCTTTGGTAGAAATAGATTTTTTATTTTTAGTTAACCAAAGAGCTGCATCGTCCAATCGGTTATCACATTTTTCTAAGGCAGCTGTACAATCTTCGATACTGAATCCTAAATTACTTAAAAGAACAATTTGATCTGAAATTTTTAGGAGATAATAAACAGTGTATTAATTTTTTTAAATTTATATTTACTGTCACGATTTTCTTGCTTAACATTTTTTCCAAAGAGTAATTGTTTAGGTAATGAATTTAAAATTTGAACAAACATACACATGTCATTGTAGGAAAATCTCACTGTAAAAAAATGTAGTTGAACCTAAAAATATAATTATTATTAATAAATAGATCATCAGTTCACAATGGTTATTTAGGAAAATGCTAATTCTGAATGTAAATTTTTGAAAAAGTTTGTTTAACTCCCTTCCGTTGAAAACCCTGGAACTGACGGAATATTTCCTGCCCTACTACAATAAGGACAATCGAAGCAGTTTTGAACTGGGATATATACCAGAAGCGTGGAGGAGAACCAAAATCACCTTCATCCCAAAGGCGGGGAAATGGGACACTACACACTCCAAATCCCATAGACTAATCAGCCTTATCAAGCGGGCAAATTTATGGAGACCGTCTTGATACAATTGACTGATGAAATCCAAAACGCTCTAAACAAAAAAGAAACCATGGTATGTGCGTTTCTGAACATAGAGGGTGCCTTTGACAATACTCCGCACGAGGCTGTCAAAAGAGCACTTAATGATAGAGGAGTAGATAGAACGACTTCTACTTGATTGTCGCGATTGCTGTCTACAAGAATTGCAGAAATGAAGATAGGTCAAGACTCTATCTCCATCAATACAACCAGAGGCAGTTGCATCCCCACTCATGTGTAATCTTATTGTAGACAGTTTAATCGTGGTTATCCTCGAAAGAAGAAAATATAAAAACGTCCTCTTTGACCTCAATACACATACTCTCAGAATGCATTGCATTACGTAATTCTAGGGTCATACGAAGTAGAAGAAGAAGATCTACCTAACTTGATGCCCAACGATATCCTGAAGATGGGACTAGAAGAGCTGCTATAAGTCTGTGGACACATAAGAAGTATAGCAAGAAAAGTGGGACACAATAGATCTTATAGGTTACCCCTAATTTGCTCATACATACATACCTCCAAGATTCCGTTTTGATTAACTTCTAAATTTAATGTAACAGGATCAATAATGGATAATGCCGTTTCATCTTCTAAGCCTAAGATGCAAGAAAACATTTCACAGTTGTTTAAGTTACAAGTTAATTGTTTTGATGAATCAAAAGGTCGATAATTTAACACAGTGGTACTCTAAAAATAAATAAACAACATAATTTGTATAGATTCGTTATTACTTGATACTTTATACCTTTAAAATAACAGCGTTTGTATCCCACTGCGATGAATCTTCCACTATAACAATTTCCGAATCAGTAATATTCATTTTTAATTCATATTCAGAGTTTTCTTGTTCGGTTTTGACTGATACTGGTACTTTGGGTTCCAAATTTCCACTGTTATCAAAATCTTGTGATATGTAACTAAGAAATGACTCCCACCAATCAAATATTCCCATCAATCGTAAATCGTTAAATAAAATAGTAGTTTTTGTAAAATTTAATCTTTTTCGACTGTGAATTTCAGCCTGAACTTGTTCGTTGTTTACAGTATGCTTAATTGGTTGTAAAATATTTGTAAAAACATTTTTTTTACCACCAAACTCACCGTTTTCTTCACGAGTGTCCTTTATTAAAATTTCTTTCGATACCAAATCGATATCTTGACAGAAATTACTAAATGTTTCTATTGTTAGGTGGGACTTTATAAAATTAATACAGGTAATTTTTGAATTTTTATAATGCGATTTTGATAGTGATAGAGTTACGTTTTGTAAATCTAATTTTATAGAGAATAATGTCCAGTCTCGACCACTATCCACCTATAATAATATTGGTAAATTATTAACTTAGTGACCTGCAATGAAGATAATCTTACCTCATTTTTTGAACTTGATGGTATTGACGGATTAATACTTTCAGTATCTTCTCCTAAATTTAGAGATAATAAACCTCTAATAAGCTTGTATTGATTTAAATCTAAAGCAGCATCTAATGTGGAAAGTTGTCCATATATACTCATATCAGGTACAATATGAGTTTCTTTTTTCATAAGATTTTGTTCAATTTGTAATTTTAACTGAAATTTTTTTGTCAGCAAAGATGGACCTGTTTTAACAATTCGACTGTCTCCTAATTTTAATTTCTTCGTTGGTGACATTTCGATTTCTTTGAATGCTGTATATAAATCTGCATTTTCTAAACTAACACTCATAACATCTAAGAGACACTGTCTTGTAGATTCTTCGGAGATAACGCTGATTGTACCTTCATCTCCAGACATTTTAAAAGTATTAGTGACAAGTAATTGACCCACATCAATCGCTATTAAACTTGAAGATTTTGAACTGACTGGGAGTAGAATTATCGGAGATTTTGCCTCTATTCTAAGTGATAACTTTAATGGGTCATCTCCACTCTAAAATAAGAGACAATAAGATAGAAAATAGGTATTTGTGTATGAAGAGCAGAAAATGGTAAAGAGCTTTCTGTTCGAATTACACACAAGATTTTTTCTAAGATAAGATGAAATTATAAACATTCCTCCTAAAATGTTATTTCTTAAATCGGGATCCTAACACACCCTGAGCCAGCCAAACCATCTTGGATCTGCTGCACATCCCCACTGTATTTTCCTTTGTAAGGCGCCAACCGATCATCATGGATCACGACAGGTTTCCCTCTGGGAATTTTCACGATCCGATAAATGACATCCCTAATCTTTTTCTTCATGGTGTATGGACCTTCTGTAATCTGGGACAAATGCCTAGACGCCGCGCCGTGGGCGGCTATAGAGCCAAACTAAATCTCCAACTTGGTAACTCTTTTCCATTGTCGGCGTGTCATAGTACCTCTTCATCCGATCACTAGATAATTGAAGTTTCCCACGCACCAGTTTGTGTATATTCTCCATTCGATTCTGAAAATCGGCGACATATTCTTCACGGGCCACTTCTTCACCAGGTCTACAATTAAACACCAAGTCATATGGTAGTCTCATTTTTCTACCGAACAAGACCTTCGCAGGCGTTTGGCCTGTTGATTCGTTAATGGACGATCGAATTGCCATTTAAAATAGTGGAATATGTCGATCCCAATCCCTCTGACACGACTTTGACAGATAGATGGTTATAGTCGGATTCATTCGTTCCACCATTCCATCAGACTGAGGGTGCATCGCTGTGGTTCTAGTTTTATGGATGCTCAATCTTTGGCAAACTTCTTGAAACAGCCTGCTCTCAAAATTTCTCCCTTGGTCTGAATGCAATTCTAGTGGTACTCCAAAACGGTTTACGAATTCTTCAACTAATATATCTGCTAAAAAGTGGAAGTGGCCCCAATACATCTACTGCGATTCTTTCGAAAGGACTTCCGACCGGGTTTTGTTGCATTTCCGCCTTCGGTTTTCGATAAGGACCATTACTGGCAGCACATGTAGCACCAATCTATAACATCGATTAAGCAATTTACCCAGTAAAATCTATCTTAGACCTTTTGCAGCGTTTTCGTGATACCCAGATGTCCGCCAGAACTATCATTATGTATCTGTTTTAAAATTTCTGGTACGGCATTTTTTGGGACCAATATTTGTTTCCTTGTTTCTTTTAAGGAGCTCACCGTCCAAAGTTAAAAGTTCCATTGGGCCCAATATGAGTTGAAAGCAGGAGAAGATGAGGATATCTCTCTCCACAACGAACGACGGTTCATTCTTTTCCATTCTCGAATCTTTTTCAGAACGGGATCGTTTTCTTGTTGCTCCTCCATCATAGATCACCGGTATTCTGGCACAACCTTAACCAAGGCGAGTTTTTTCTCATTCTTCTCCACGCAGGTACAATGTGGACAAGCAGGTCGACGTGGCCTTCTGGAAAGTGCATCAGCATTACAGTTTCTTGCTCCAGGTCTGTGCTAGATTTCAATATCATCAGCAATCTTCTGCCATACAGATATTTATAAAAGTGCTCAACGGATTATACAACTGCCAATAGTTCCCGTCGAGTTACACAGTAGTTCTTTTCAGCTTTCGATAAAGTTTTGCTGAAATATCTCTTGCTGGCTCATCATTCGTTGTGATAGCTCCTCTTGCTGGCTCGTCATTCGTTGCGACAGTTCAGAAATTGATTGTTGAACCGAGTCTTCGAACTCCACAGCGTCAGGGTCCAAATTAGGAAGTATTTACGGACCCTGACGCTGTGGAGTTCGAAGAACCTAGAATATTCCAGAATATTCTAGGTTCTTCTAGTATGTAGCAATTAGGTTAGAGCATGTTTCTCGAAAATACTAGAATATTCTATTAGAGATTTGGATGTGGAAAAGCCAACTTTCAATAGTGATAGTAGAAAAAATTATTTTTAGTAATATTACGTTACTTACAAGTTGTCTACTAGTAGCAGCTTGAATACCTTTTATAACCATCTGTTGACGCTCTGAAAAATTCTTAAAAAATGCTAAAATTTCTGCTATGAATCTCTTTGTATGTACATACACTACCGAAGCCATTTCTATAGTTAAATGAGCGTCGTGATTTTGTTTCAAATTTGGTGGATTCCTAAAAATGGTATAAAAATAGAGTTAATTGCAATAAATTTATTTCTATTTATTATTTACCTAACATATTTAAAACGAACTGCTTTAGATCCAGATGTTAAAAATCTATCTTTATATAGTTGTCCATTCAAAGTTAAATCGTGTAAGGATAAAGAACCCAATTTACCATCTACTTCTTTTGAAACATCTGTTGTTTTAATTTCAAGCTCAACATTGGAAACATTAGCTTTAGCTATTTCTCGTTCTTGTTCAGCTATAACTATTGTAAGAGATTTTACATTAATGTTTGTCACTACTTTACTCTTTTTCGGTTTAATTTTGACATCTTCATAGGATTCGACATTCACAGAAACCGGTTCAGGGGTGAAACTGAAGAAATCTATAACAATCACCCACGATTTGGAACTTATAATGAGATCCAAACAATTAAAATCGACCGATGTAGCATTTTGAACGCCTCTATAGTGTTCTTGGAAATTTGGAGCTGATGGGTCCACAAGAAGAGAACTAATTATGACCAAATTTCTTTCCGTACGTGATTTACCACTATTTGGAGAAGGAGGTGGTGTACATGGATATTCTTCATCAAGAGTACTTTTTTCATAAAATGGATTGGTATCTTCTAAACCAAATATTTCAGTGGCTTCTAAATGATCTGGTAACGAATTATGAGAAGCTCTTCTTAGATAAGGTGGATAAGTAACATCAGGGCAAGATCGTGATACAGAAGTGTGCCCAGATGAAGAATCATTACCAGCTGAAGAAGTTACTATTATTCTATGTTTACTATTCACTGGTTGCTGTAAGTCTTCCATAAATATAGACCTAAGTGATATTTGAATATTTGTTTCAAATTCATGAAACTTATCGTATCGAAAAGCGAAATCTAGAAAGGAGATATTAATTAAACTCTGTTCAGCAGCTTTCAATTCAACAGTAAACAGAGATATATCGAAACAAATTTTAGTTTCAACCAGATTAGGCGTTGATCGTTTTCTTTTAAATGCTGGTAAAGTTTGGAATAGATTGGCCCTAACATGAGGATCCATATTTAAAGTATTCATTCCAGTATCTTCTTCTTTAATATCAGTCAAGTTAAAATGAGGTCGAGATACTCTAGAAGTATCTTCTGTGATATTAAAATTAATAGAAGATAACCAATCTAAAGTATCCAAAATTTGTCTGTATTGTGAACGAGTTAATGAAACTTTAAGAGCAGTTACTATACTGCCAGTGACTTGTATAGTTTTTTTCATCTTCTGAATATCTTCATCAAAAGCAAAATCGAGATCATAAACATTAACAACTCTACGGAATTCTCTTTCAATTTTTAGTTGTAAAATAGTATCGTGTAAAATTGGTTTTGCATCACTTTTACAACTATAAAGTACATCAGGTTTGATAGATTTCGGTTCTATTGCTTTTCTTGTTTGAATATCTAATGAATAAATATTCATATCTCTAACATCTATATTATAAGATTCAGTTCTGTTATGGACAGCATCTATACTAAGCTCTTCGGTGTAATTATTATTAACAGTTATTTTTCCTAGATGAATTACGAAAACTTCAGTATTGATATTACTTCGAGGCAAAACAATCACAGGACTATCCAATTCAATATCTAAATTAACATTAATCATTAAATCGGATTCATCGGTAGGACTGCATGGAGTAGATATCATTGAATCTTTAGCAGACTTTTTTCTAGTTGGTGTGAAACTTTCAGAAAAAGAAAGTGCACTGCCGTAAACTGATCCAGGTAAAGTTTTACTTAAATTTAAAGACTGTGCTAAAGCTTCTGTTCTAACATTAACAAGACCCAAAGCCATATCAGTAGCAGCAGTTTTTATAGTTTTAGCTAGATTCGAAAGATATTGCTTAAATTCTGAAGCACAAGAATGTAATTCCAAAATAAAATATGGAGAATGTGTATACCACACAGAAGCCATCCGAACAACTAGATCTAAAGCTTCCTTTTCTTGACTTTTCACTATTTTGAAACGAAATGCTGTTTTATCCTCAACAGAAATTGTGTATAATAAATGGGAGTTGTCCGAACGGGGATCATTACCCACACTAAGAATACTCTGATGGATTTGTCCTTCTGGAGTTAAATCCAGGACTTGTAAACTACCTAAAGAACCTTCCAATTCAAACTTGGAACTAATTGTTGCTTGTATTTTGGCTTCGCTCATGGTAGCTGTTCCTATTTTCTTGCCATACAAATTTCCATCTTTAATAACACCTAGAAATATTAATAACATTCAAGACAATTTGTTGTTATTTTATACATGGTGGGCCACGAATTAGTTAACTAAAGCTAAATTTCCTCATCTGCGCGTCATTTGTTTGCGTGGGGTGTTAACAAATTCTTGGCCTACCCTATACTTGATTACTAATAAATTACCTCTCAATAAAAGGACATTTAACCGATGGAAATCAAATATAATTTCCGTGGTACCTACAGGATTAATAGATTCTTCTAATAAACTTTCGGTGGACTTTTGTACGTTTATTAAAGGATTATGTGTTTTTGGACCAAGGGTTTTTTGAGTTTCAGGAAAAACTCTTCTAAAAAATCCCACTAGTTCTACCAGGGTTTCTTGGTTGGCTAAAAAAATATTTATATTCAAACTAAACGTTTTTGAAGTGATAACTTCTTATGGGAGGGTAAACTGCTTTGTAACGTAACGCGTTACGGTGCCACTATTTCTAGTAAGCAGGCTACTCCTTTCTCTCTCTTTAAACCACAGCGCTAGCCGTATTTCGGACAGACGCTTTCCCCTCTCTTTGAATTTTTAAAAATTT
Organism: Altica lythri; assembly: GCA_964028335.1. NCBI lineage: Eukaryota > Metazoa > Arthropoda > Insecta > Coleoptera > Chrysomelidae > Altica > Altica lythri. The sequence goes on from OZ034805.1 coordinate 71,895,638, forward strand.
TCCAAATTTACAGGGGTTGGACAAAACACTTTTTAAGTTTCCTAATTGATTTTTGATTTTCTTTAAACTTTTTAGTTTAACCCTGTATATCTCGAGAACTATAAAAGGTATTGAAAAAGTGAAAAGTGTTATGGAAAATATAAAGATTTTTCTATAAATTTGTAAATTTTTATTAAAATTGATCAAAGAGAAATATTAAAAATTTAAGGGAGAGACTGAATATGTTCTTTTTTTGTTGTTGATTTTTGATTTTCTTTAAACTTTTTAGTTTAACCCTGTATATCTCAAGAACTATAAAAGGTATTAAAAAAGTGAAAAGTGTTATGGAAAATATAAAGATTTTTCTATAAATCCTTAAATTTTTATTAAAATTGATCAAAGAGAAATATTAAAAATCTAAGGGAGAGACTGACTATGTTCTTTTCTTTTTGTTGATTTTTGATTTTCTTTAAACTTTTTAGTTTAACCCTGTATATCTCGAGAACCATAAAAGATGCACACGTTTTTTTTATATAATTGTCAATACGTACCAATAATATCTAAATTATTAAACTGTATATTTGCAATTTGCATGGGTTTTGGTCCAGTTATTAACTGAACTTCAATAGAAATCAATGCTTCAGCATCCACTTCGACCACATTTTTTATAAAAGCAAATTCTCGTGATGGAGGAGTTGTTGCCAAAGTATTTAAGGCCTGAAATATAATTCTTTAATAATATGAACTATGTAGCGAATATAAAAAAACTCACCTGAGTTAAAGCCATGGGAGAAGTGGCTCCATTTCTAGAAGAATAAGAATCAGGGCTAGCTGGTGATGTCGGTGAAGTAGGTTCACTATCTCGGATACTTCCAGACATTGAATCCATACCAACATGTTTATGACTAGCTACCAATAATTCAAAATCTGCTCCGAAAGTTTGCAAAGCGTCTACCAACAATAAACTATGAACCGTTAAAGTGATTCCGATTTCAACTCCTCGTTTTGAAAATGTCATTTTAACACCAGCAATTTGCAGTTCTGCTATACTTCGACCTCTACTTTGAATTTCTAATGACATTTGATCTACTGTAAATTGCATAGTTATTAAATTGTTCTGTTCCATATCTACTTCTATTAAATCTATTTCTTCGTGATCATCTGCTTGTCCAGTATCTAAAAAAAGATATTAAAACGATGATTTACGGGCTTCAGTAACACGAAATCCTACTTCAAAGTTATGTTATAAATATGAAGACCTATTCCTGACGGTGACAAAACTTTACCTACAGTTCGACCAAAAAATAACGAAAAGATAAAAAATTCCATTCTTCAGCCTTAATCAAGTTTTATATCTATTTGTACATCTTCATTTTCATACACTTTACCTGGACCTTCAAGTCCATCAAAAATAGTAAAAAAATTGCGAAAAAAAGAAAGCCAAGAATATACCTTTCTAAATTTAGTAAAATAACGCCACCGAAAGGAGGCACATTAAAGTACTATGATGTCTCCGTAAGGTGGCGCAATTGTTACCTAATATATTAAATTGAAAAATTATCAAATACAACAAAAAAAAAACTAGAATTGTAAAAAAATTTGTTGAAAATCTAGAAAAAACGTTGCAAAGAAGATTTTTTTTTTCAGACCAGTGTAATTAATTTAAAATCAATTGAATATAATTACCTGGTACATCCGTAGAATTATTTGACATTAAATCCATAGCTGTTTTAAATGATGGTGGTAAAAGTGTCATAGAAAGCATCTGAATTAAGTTCCTCGCAGATGTTATATTAATTTCATTTAAATGTGTAACCAATTTTGGTAAATGAGCATTTAAAATAACACTTGGATAATGCGGATCTGATGTATAAACCTATAATAAATTTATAAATAGTATACAAATGATACGTAATAAAAAAATATTTACCACTCTTCTTTCAATTTGTATAGAAATACTAAATCTATCCAAGACATGTAAATTTGATGATCCTTTGTTTAAAGCAAACCTCCAATTATCTTTTGCTCTGCCAATTAATATTTGCAAATCTGTAAGTTCCAAACAGTACGAGTCGTATAATCTTTTATGAAAATTTAATTCATTTAAAGAAGAATTAGAACATTCTCCTGTCTCGGAATTTCCTTCTATTGTCTGATCACCAGAAATACTTCCTTGACTTACAGGTGGAGTCGAACATGGCGTTAAGTACGTTTCTACAATTCAATAAAATCAATATTTACTTAAAGATAATTTTTTCTGCGGTTTTTCCCTTAATCTCCAACACGAATGTGAGAACTGCGCACACCCTTTAAAAACTTTCCGCAGATACAATATTTAGAAGTGTTTTCTCAAGTTTAATGACTATATTATTGTTAATAATATATATTGTACTACTACTATTTTCATACGAATATATATAATACCAAAGAAAAAACTCTCGTACCACAAAAAGGTCTACTAGTTTCGGGAATTTTTGCCATCAACAGGACCTCAAAAGAAAGCACAAAAAAGCACCATTCGACAATATGGAATGTTAAGCCAACCATTCCCGTTTGCAGCTAGAGGGACAACATAACTTGTAAACCGGTTTCGGCGTATATGCGCCTTGTCAGTACAAGGTATATGTTATCCGTCAGCGAGCTTAAAGCATAATTGCTGACTGAAGACTAAACTAAAATCACAATCAAGTAATAGAAGTGTAAACGATGCGATAGTGGCGACATCCTCACCTCCAACTGCAAACCAAAACTCGATTTGACTAAAATCAATTCACATATATTTGGTGTTCAATAGAAATTACAAAAATGACTGATGATGATCGCCAGACTGGCATCTTTTAGAGTTTTTTCTTTGGTATTACCATTGGACCACATTTGAGATATGAATGATATTCTCTTTCTTAAAGATAATTGATTTTTATAGGTATTATATAACATTAAATATAATAATAAGATATAGCAAGTAAGGTACCTTAGACTTGGCTCAACTTGGTCTAGACTTTTTAGAGATACACAAGCTGCTCTATATATTGATATTTAAATATTTGTAAAAATAGTTTAATTACCTTCTTCTTCACTATTATCTAAATTTTCAGCTATATCATCTTCTGCCTTTTTGTCTATATTATTCCTTAAATATAGTTTACCAAAATCTATCACAGCCATTGCAGAGTTTTGATCACTGAATTGTTCCACAAATATTATCTGAGGAGCAGTTATATCAAGTTCGAGTTCCCAAATTGATCTGGCGACCTAAAATTTAATTGTTAAACAATTGTAAAATTTTATTTTGGTATAATCTAACCGTTCCTCCAGAAAAAATATGCTCCCAATTTTTTATTAACTCATTTTTTGTTTTTGCTTTCATAGCTTCTAATTGCAATTGTGCAATATCACGTTGTAGCGGTAAATAAATAAATTCTATAAGCCATCTCACTACATTTGGTTGATAAACTATATCTAAACTTTCTGATTTAACACCTAACCTGTAATAAAAAAAGTCTTTGTAACGATTTAAAGATCATTTTGTGTAAAAATTATTTTTATCAGACAAAAAAGTCATGTTTGGGATCGGGGAAGTGTATTTCTCGCAAGAGATGAAGATTTTCTTTCAGGTTGGTAGTTTGTTTCGTAAATATACCAAGTCCTCGGTATGGATCCTTTGTTAATGCTCTTTGGAGTCTCGCTGCCTTGGGAAATCCTCCCTCTCCCTCTCTCTGTAACTTTTACAACCCAGGATGGGTCTTGGCTGACTCAACAATTCTCCTCTGTCCATCATTAGCTCTTCTGCTTCCGAGATATTCAGAACTCTAAGATCTGATGCTATGTTGTCTCTCCACCGTAGTCGTGGTCTTCCTAATGGTCTTCTACCGGTCGGGGCTTGCTCCCATACTAATTTGACAGCTCTTCCATCTTCCTGTCTTTTGACATGGCCGACCCATCTCAGTCTTTCCCCTTTGATTATTTTTACAATTCCGGTTGGTCATATAGTTCTTCTATTTCCCTGTTTTTTCTACGATACTGTTGCGTAGTTTCATCCCGTATATACTCCGTAGGATTTTCCTCTCTGCAATCCTCAATCTGTTTTCGTTCTGTTTCATCATGGTCCAGGTCTAACAGGCGTACGTTATTATCGGTCTTACAATGGAGTGGTATACCTTTGATAACTCTCTTTGGAGTCTCGCTGCATATGGGAAATCCTCTCTCTCTACTTCTCTCTCTCTCTCTCTCTCTCTCTCTGTAGCTCTTAAAACCCAGGATGGGTCTTGGCTGACTCAACAATTCCCCTCCATAAGACTCTGTCCATCATTAGCTCTTCTGCTTCCGTGATATTCAAAGCTCTAAGATCTGATGCTATGTTGTTTCTCCACCGTAGTCGTGGTCTTCCTAATGGTCTTCTACCGGTCGGGTCCTGCTCCCATACTAATTTGACAGCTCTTCCATCTTCCTGTCTTTTGACATGGCCGGCCCATTTCAGTCTTTCCGCTTTGATTATTTTTACAATGTCCGGGTGGTCATATAGTTCTTCTAATACCCTGTTTTTTCTACTACGATACTGTTGCGTGGTTTCATCCCGTGTAGGTCCGTATATACTCCGTAGGATTTTCCTCTCTGCAATCCTCAATCTGTTTTCGTTCTGTTTCGTCATGGTCCAGGTCTCACAGGCGTACGTCATAATCGGTCTTACAATGGAATGGTATATTCTTATTTTAGTCGTCAGAGATACATTTTTGGATTTGATTATTTTTTGTAATGCAAAACAGCAGCGATTGGCACTTTGTATTCCGATGTTAATTTCCTTGGTCATGTTATTGTCTGACGTGAAAGTGGCACCTAGATATTTAAATTCATGGACTCTTTCGAAGTTATATTGGTCCAACGTCACATTTTGTCCTATTCGATCCCTACGCTCCGTTCTTGATGTGGTCATGTACTTGGTTTTACTCTCATTTATTTTTAGGCCTACAATTTTCGCTGCAGATTCTATTTTTAGAAATTCTTCTTTGACGGTACAGTTGTGTTTCCAATGATGTTTATGTCATCTGTAAAAGCCAAAATGAGACGTGGGGCCCGGATTTCTGAAAGGAAGAGTCTCCATTTTTGCCTCCCTCACTACCTTCTCTAAAACTATATTAATCCTCGATTTCTTCAAAGTAGGTTCTTCATGCTGTTCTCTGTTTTTGCCTAACCTTGTATTCCTTAAGGTGAAACTTGTATAAGTTCCAACCCTTGAGGGTTTTGTACTAATTGCATTGTTAAAAACACTTTTCGCCATCTTCTTTAATGTGACAAATTAATCAAAAAAATTAACTTACCTATAATCAGTTCCTGAGTTTGAAGGATTTTTTTCATAAACTAAGTAAAATAAGTGGTCTTTAACGTAGTCTATTTTATTTGTACTACTTTTTCTGATATTTCTGAATTGTGCAAAAGAAACTCTGTCAATTCCTGATGGGCCCATAACAATAGGAAACATTGTATTTGGACTGATTTTGTCTTTTAAAAACAACGCATCTAAGGAAAGTTCAATTAGATGCGAATTTGAACGTGGCTTGCTTACAAAACTTAGTACAAAATTTTTAAATTCCATTTCTAACATAGACGCACTAAAATAAAGTAAGTATAAATAAATTGAATTAGGTCTAGATATACAATTATACCTTTCATTTGTAGATTTATTTTTTGTACACAAACTCAAAGTACCCGTTTTTAAACAGAAATTAATTTTTCCAAAAACAGCATCCCTTTTTACATTTTTGTTATTTTGTGCTGAATCCGCTAAAACTTTTAAAATCTCTCCTTCTAACTGAGCTGTGTCAGACTGTAAGGTTTGAGGACTTTCAGAATTTCCTGAATACCACCCTATCCAATTTGGAAACCATTTGACTAATATACTTCTACCTTTGGTTGAATCATTTGCACCATTCAATTTAGGTAGTTTTACAGAATCAATTGCTAACTGAAATTATTGTAAAAACATTAACATAATACTTTACTTTTTTTGTTTATAATCATATTAACCTTTCTCAAAATTTTAAGATCTTCATATTCTCGACTCCACTCTACAGTATCTTTAAGTTTCTTTTCATCTGTCGTTAAAGTGATACTTGGAACCGTCAAAATTTTTTTACATATCTGAACATACTTAACATTCTCTTGGGCCTTTTTTAAACACGATTCCCATGTTGGTTTTGGTTTGCAAATAGATGGTTGTTTGCCGGTTGGGTAAACACAGCTAATAGCATAAAACCACCAAGCCTTAGCATCTTGTTTAACATCTGCCAGTGGTTTAAAACGTCGATAATTACGAAGTTTGTTTATATCTTGCAAACCGTGAATACAACTCACTATTTGACTGTACTGCCACTGAAAATATTGAATTTTGTATTAAATATAACAATATGTAAAAGGAAACTTACATCTGTTAGCGATAAATGCACTTCTTCTAACAATAACTCGCAAACATAACGAGGAGTAGATGATCGTAATGCCTGTGTACTATTATTTCTCTTCAAATGAGCTTGAGCACTTACAGCAGGTAACAAATAATTTCTTGTATTCTTTTCTAACTTACTTCTACTCATTGCTTCCTGTAATATAAGTGTAAATTATATGTAAATTACTAAAATAAACACTTACAGCTAATTTGGCAACATTTAAAGCTGCTAAAGTTTCAGTATCATCTAATGTCATCCAATATAAACCAAATTCTTTTAATTCTATTATTTTAAAAGAATCTTCGTTTTGACTAGGATGAACAAATTTTGGTAACCAATTCTGATCACAGCTTTGAGCTATAAGGGATCCTAATGTGATACCAAACGCAATATTTTGGCCTGGAAAGCTCATCGAATCTTCGTATCTAATGTGTACATCTTGTAATCTTAACTGTAAAAAAATAGATAATAAATTTACGATTAAATATTGAATAAGAACAAATTAACCTAACCTGTATATTTTCAATTATATCAGAAATCAATCCAGCACCATAACTGTACCAAGAAGAATAACTTGATGAATAATAATCAGGAATATCTTTTTCTAATCTCCACTCAGCTTCAAGTGAATCTAACGCAGCCAGCTTCATTTCATGTCTTGTTAAGTCTTCTGCATCAAAGTCCCACTAAAAATTATTTACTTTAGGCTTACTTCATTTAAATTCAGCTTTATACTTACTTGTTCTACTGATATAGGTGTAGCAACTAAACACAACTGTTCAATAACAATAACCCATGGAGCTGACCTGATTTGGCTAACTGGAATCTGTAACTGTATTTTACCGATAAATCCTGCCTTAATTTGAACAGGTAATCCCAAATGTCGCAATGCATCTTTCTTTAGTGGTAGATTCTCTAATTCAACTTTCCCTACATAAGTACATGGTTAAATAATATAAAAATTAATAAACAAAATTCTTACCGGATAACAAAGCTATACTGAGTTGATCTGTATTCAGTTCAATGTATTTTCCTAAATAAGTATTTAAAATCCAAGCTACTAAACCTTCCAACATAATTTCTCTTCAAATACGTAACTAACTACCAACAGAGATTCAATAATCAAGGTTATATTATTAAAAGAAAAAATGATTTACATTAAAAGTTAACAGACTTAGAAATTAAAAGAAACTGATACATCATGCACCACTATTTGATTTAAACACATAGTAAATTAGATAGTAATCAAATATTTGATATTTCCACAAATTTAACCTCAGAATCTGACAGATCACGTCAACATACAGGGAGTACCATTTACTGGCTATCTAGAGTATAACTAACTGTTTTTGTTTAGCACATATAAAAGACAGAGATGAAGTGATATAAAACTTTTTTATCTGAATGTTGGTACCATAGATGAAATTTATGACAAAAACTACAAAAAGCTAAAAGCTGACACTGTGGCTGACACTGGCAATTAGCATAACCTTAAAGCAATATAAAATTTTTGTAAAACACTTTAAATTATAAATGATTGATTGAAACATCTTATCTGTAATCAATAATGAATGTTCAACGTATAACTGAAGTAAGGTAACTTAACAAAAAGCCATGGTCCATTACAAATATGACCATTTGGCCCTTGACGTGTCTTCTTTAGATTCTTCTGGTGACAAGAGACGAAAAATTCATCTTAAAAGGGTATTTATTCGTTTAACATATGTTTCTATTACTATTTATGTCATTATGTTATTTCAGAGCTGGAACCAATTATCAAAATGCCAGAAAAGCTGTCTTTTTACCGTGCTTGTTCTACTATTCTTTTACAGTTTTTTTTATTTTCATAACCAAGCTGAAGTTTCCGCTGTCGTATCGGTTAGCGAAAGCGAAGATAAGAAATTAATTTCAAAAACAGATCTTGAAGACTTAAAACCAATTGAAAAAAATTTGCAAAATCCAATTATTGACGTGAAACCTGAAGCAAGCATTAACCATGAAAATTCTGTAAATAAAAATGTTTTGGCTGCACCGAAAATAGAACATAGATTTTCAGGTAAAATTAAAATCTCTTTTAAATTTTATTAAATACATAGCTTCTTCTATATTTTGTTAATAATTCCGTTTTCAACTCTACAAAACAGAAAGGATATTATATAATAATTATTTTACTTAACTTTTATTCATAATAATAATAATGTTGCAAAAACCTTTGCGATAGTTGCAATAAAATGGACTGTAAAAAGGCAAAATGGTGTGGGCCAAAACAAGACTATTAGATATTGTAGAAAATTTTAAAAATAATTGTATTGAAATATTATTAGTGGAAAAAGTACTGAAAGGTCTTACTGATAAAGAATCGAAGTGTCGACTAAACTTTTAGCAATTTGGCTTACACTGTTGTATTGCTAATATTGCAATTTTAACTTATTTATGAATGAAATTTAAGGTCCAACTACTCCAAGACAAAAAGCAGTTACAGAAGCTTTCAAACATGCTTGGAAGGGTTATAAAAAATTCGCATGGGGCCACGATCACCTTAAACCAATTTCTGAAGGTTACAACGACTGGTTTGGACTTGGACTCACTATAGTGGATTCCTTAGATACCATGTTTATTATGGGATTAAAAGATGGTACCTATGTAATTTAAATTAATTACAGTTGTTTATCAATATCATTTGAAACAGCCAAGGTTAGCGGATGAGAGTATTCGGACATCAATTACGTTTTTTGGATGGTTCTTATGAAAGTTGTATCGGTCATATCTTTCGAATTTGCAATAAATATAAATATCAGTTATAAAAATATCTGCCTGCTTCACAGGAATGACTTTACAAACCGGATTAAAATACCTGGGAAAGAGTTTACTTACTTGGGACTAATTTTTCAGGTACGGGAATGGGATTAGAGCTTTTACACGTACCTTCTTGACTGTTTCAAATAACATTAGATAAAGTATTCAGTAGAGAAATGTTTTACAATTATTTTTTGTTTTATAGAATATAAAGAAGGCAGAGATTGGGTTGAGAACCATTTAAATTTTGATATTAATCGAGATGTTAATTTATTTGAAGTAACCATTCGTGTTCTGGGAGGTTTACTTAGTATATATCATTTTTCTAAGGATGATATGTTCTTGAAAAAAGCGGTAAATCTCATTTAAATGTAAACTTATTGATTTATTAGTTATTTGATTCACTTTTTAGACTGAATTAGGAGATAGACTCCTTCCTTGTTTCAATTCTGAATCAGGCATTCCATATTCTGATATTAATTTATTTACAAGAGCTCCACATGCACCAAAATGGTCACCTGATAGTAGTACATCAGAGGTCACCACTATACAATTAGAATTTAGAGATTTAAGTAGAGTAACAGGAAATCCTAAGTATGAGGTACTCGTAAAAAGTTTATTTGAGACCCTACCAAGTCCAATTTAATCATTATTAATGAATTTTAGGAAGCTGTAGATAATGTATCGCGAATTATTCATAAGTTAGAAAAAAAAGATGGTTTAGTGCCAATTTTTATTAATGCAAATACTGGTCAGTTTAGAACGTACGCTGTTATTACTTTAGGTGCTAGAGGAGATAGTTATTATGAATATTTACTTAAACAATGGATTCAGACTGGCAAAATGTTAGATTAGTAAGTATTTAATTGAGGTAGATTTATATGAAAGGTACATTGGAAGTAATTTCTTGAAATGCTATTTTTTTTTTCTTTCAAGAAGACAGATGAGTTTCGCAGAAATATCTCGTTTTTCGTTGTTTTTTTTTGCAAAAGAAACACCTTTTTCTTACATCAGTATTATCGGATTTCCCTTCAGGATGTTCTGTTGAAGTTCCGGCAACCTCATCCCTTCTTTGTCGCACTTCTGAGGGTAGATTTGAAACTCGGAGATTTAGGTGTTCTTTTGTGAGACAAATTGCGAGATGCTTCACCCCATGAAAGATTTTTTGCATTTCAAAGAAAATCTATAAGCGGAACCTTTATACCATCCTGGCTTTCGACACCACAGAAAAACTTAGTCAAAAAACAAAATAGAAAAAGTAAATATGATTCCCTAGTTGATGAAGTCACTCTGAAGCTAATCCTGGAATATGCATGGATTAGATATGATATGAAAAAGAAGCTACCGTTTCTATCAAACATTTAGCACCCAGAGAGGATCCATATTTTATAAGTAATGAAGACATGGATGATACTCAAGTTACTTTAGAAGATTTGTCAGGAGATATAGTAAACAATGATAAAAATATTTGTATACAATCTGATGAAACAGAATCAAATGAATCAACTGTTAGAAGATCTACCCTAATCCGCAATCCACTTAATCCACTTCTGCCAAAACATTTCTTCCTCAGGATTATTTGCAAATAAATTAAATATGAATTTATTGCACCGATGTTTAAAAAAGTACCATTGGCCATCTTCGCATGGGCATCTCAGAATAGGCGCGCCCACTAAAGGGTTAATGACTGAAATACTTCTCTATTAATCATTTTTATTCCTTCGTTTGGTTTCATAAAATACAAAAGTATTTATTTTTAGCTTAAAAGATGATTATGTGGAAAGCATATCAGGCATAGAAAAACATCTGTTGAAAAAAACTGATCCTAATCGTTACACATTTATTGGCGAATTACTTGCTGGTGGTAAAGATTTTAAACCAAAAATGGATCATCTTACATGTTACTTACCTGGTACTTTAGTTTTGGGAGTTCATAATGGATTACCAAAAAGTCACTGGCAATTAGCAGAGGAGCTTTTGGAAACTTGTTATCAGACTTACGCTCAACAACCCACATTTTTGGCACCAGAAATTACTTATTTTAATATTCAGGTATATTCTGTTATTTAATTTCTTAATCCACATTATTTAATATGTTTTTTTTAGGCTGGAAATTCGAAAGACATGTATGTTAAATCAAATGATGCGCACAATCTTCTTCGTCCAGAATTCATAGAAAGTCTGTGGTACATGTACCAACTAACTGGCAATACTACTTATCAAGACTGGGGATGGAAAATATTTCAGGGATTTGAAAAATATACAAAAGTTGTTAATGGTTATACATCAATAGGAAATGTAAGAAATGCTGCCAATGTCCGACCAAAAGATATGATGGAATCCTTTTTCCTATCCGAGACATTAAAATACTTATACTTGCTGTTCAGTGATGATCCGAAATTATTAAATTTAGATGAATATGTTATTAATTCTGAAGCACACCCTTTACCTATATACTCAAACTAATGATATACTGTTTAATTCTCATTTTTGCGGATAGAATATCTAGTCTTTTTTATTTAGTTTAACGGGATATAAATAAATGTTAAAATATTGTGTTTTATTAATTTTTTATTTTATTGAAAGGAGGATTCAAAATCAAGACTAAAGACGGAATTCCACTAAAGCAACAGTGAACAGCATCGTGTCATCGTCATATAATCAGTGCTTTTTAAAACACCCAAGTAACAAATTTAACAAATTAGGCACTAAGTACCTCGGACAGTCATTCGTCACGAAATTTGTGTTCAGTGAACTCAAAAATTCTCTTAGTAATAAGTTTGTATTAATAATGTAAAGAATTTTTATAATAGTACAGAGGAAGACGTTGATATAGCACTCTTTCTGAGCACCAGGTACTCTGCAGCCCTTAGCCATTTTCATATTCGAGTTCAGCAACCTCAAAAGCCCCCGAGTAATGAGTGTGTTAATTATGTAAACTTCCAAAAAAGACTTTGATAGTACTAACTATAGTATTCTGCACAGGTACTTGCTATTGTGATATTCGTATTCAGCGCTCTCAAAACCCCCCAAGTAACGAGTTTGGGTCAAATATTAAACAAATTGTTATCGTACTTCAGATGAAAACGTTTAAAATATACGCTGTCGACACTCATTAGGTACCTCGGGAGGGGAGGCTAAATGAAAGGTACATAAGGGATACAGTGATTAACACCAAACCACTACGTCCCAATTAACATGCATACACAACAGGGAAATTCATCGATACGGCCCTACATCATGTGGTTGGTCAGATCGAACGATCATTGCACAGGAAAGAGTCTACCCTGGGCGTATTCATAGATGCTTTCGATAAAACCACGTTCCCTAAAATAATCCACTTACTTACTGCCCGAAATGTATCTACAACAAAGCCGGTGGATTCTTAGCATGCTCCCAATGTGTGCAATAGATATAACTGTAAATGACGTCAAGATACGAGGCAAGGTTACGAGGGGCTGCTCACAGGGAGGGGTTTTATCACCTCTACTGTGGAACATTGTTCTAGACAGCCTCATACACCTCCTCAATGAACATCACAAAATCTATACAGTAGCCTACGAAGATAACATTGTGGTTCAGTCCGAACTCATAGGCATAATCATAGTTGCAAAAGAATTATTCAATAATATCATAGACGGGAATGTAAATATTTACACTTCAAGTTTAGCACTAGAATGTCACCAATCTGTAACTGAGGCCAGCCAGAATAACGTGGTCACTCTAAGCTGGATCAAAGGAGATGTGAACTCCAAAGGCAACCGCATTGCAAAGAATTTAGCAAGAAAGGGCTGCGGGTACAAATATTAGCCCTCGCCCATCTACCAAGTTAACAATGTCCGCTGTCGTGGACCTTAACAAACAACACTCTCACCAAAACTTTATACAGTGCTGGGATGAAACAACGAACTATATAGACTGGCCAGAGAGTTATTATCTTATCCTGGCGAGGAAACCACAAGAAAATTTAAGGCATTGACCAGAGAAAATCTCCGAACATCTTTACAGGTCACTGCCAATTGTGACAAAATCTCTTTAGGATGAAATTAGCAGAATCGTCCCTATGCAGAGTAAGAAGAGAAAACAGTAGAGCATATATTGTTTGACTGCTCTGCTTTTTCTGAAATCAGAAGGTCCCTGTTGGGCGAGTACTGTGAAGCCTTTTGTCGTGATCATATCCCATACATACATACATTGAGGTATAACAACCTCAAAAGCCCCAGAGTGTGTTAATTATGTAAGGAATTTTCATAAAATTCAATGTGAAGACATTTATATTTCTAAGCGTTACGTGCTCCTGGACCTTATATTCATATTTAGCGACCTCAGAAATCTCTCTGGTAAAATCATACTCGTTTTAATCATTCTTTACAGAGTCATATTTTTTTTTATAACACTTCAAAATGCACAAAATAATTATTGGCTAAATGCAAAATATATATATACCTTTCTAAATTAAGTAAAATAACGCCACCGTAAGGTGGCGTAATTGGCACTGAATATATTTAGTAGAAAAATTATCAAATACAACGAAAAAAAAATTGTTGAAAATGTAGAAAAAAGGTTGAAAATCGTAAAAAATTGTTAAAACAAATCTTGAAAAAGCATCAATAATTGTAAGATATTGGTGATAATTTTAAAAAATTATCAAAATTATAAAAACAAAATATTGAAAATTTAAAAAAAAACTTGTGAAAAATTGACGAAAATCCAATAAAAATATAAAATACCCATTAAAATTGTTGGAAACCGTTAAAAAGGGAAAAATTGGAAGTAGGTATCATTAATAATCTTAAAAAATTTCTGAAAATTATAAAAGATATTTGAAAATCTTGAAAAAACGTTGAAAATCGTAAAAAATTGTTAAAAACGGTAAAAAAATGTCGAAACTCGTACAAAAAAGTTGAAAAACGTGAAAAATAGATGAAAATTATAAGAAATTCTTGACAATCGTGAAAAATTGATAAAAAATGTTGAAAAATCATAAAAAATTGTTGACAATGGTGAAAAATAGTTGGAATTAAAAAATTATTAAAAATTGTCGTTAATGTGAAATACAAAAATTAAAAAGTATATAAATTAAAAACGATTGGATATAAAAAATAAATGGAAAAAACGAAAAAAATAGAACAAACAGAAAAAGATGAAAAACTAGCAAAATTGGAAAATAATCGAAAAACCAAAAAATAATCTTTTTTTTTAATGTAAAATGGATAAAAATTGAAAAAACGAAAAAAAAAACTGACAAAAGCGTTAAAATTACTAAATATAAGAAAAAAAGTGAGATGTGTCAAGGGACACCCGGATGGAACGAAGTTCCTTTCGATTAATTAGTGAAGTAATTGTAATTTGTAGACACAACAGAGAGTTTGTACATACATAAGCATTTATCATCGTCTGTATAAAATCTCTACTTACCTAACTCTATCAGCAATATCCGGAACTTGTGCAGAAACACTGTCAGGATACATTATTGTTTTTATTTTCTATTATTTTAATATTTATTATCTACAAAAAACCTGTATAAACTTAACAAAGTCGCGACACTACTACACTGTTCAAAGCAAAATAGAAAAAAAAAGTAAATCCATTATTTTCAACAGTTCGTTTCTTTTAACAAAAGTGTCCATTTATACAATACCAGAGGTATTGTATATTCTACCTAGAATTACTTTTTATTTCAATTTAATTTAAAACAGGAATTAACAATTTAATACAAAATTTTAAAATTAAAATATTTGACAGTCATCTCTGAGTCATCTCTGAGTCATCTCTGAGTCATCTCTAAGTCATCTCTGAGTCATCTCTGAGTCATCTCTGAGTAATCTCTGAGTCATCTGTGAGTCATCTCTGAGTCATCTCTGAGTCATCTATGAGTCATCTATGAGCCATCTCTGAGTCATCTATGAGTCATGTCATCTATGAGTCATCTATGAGTCATCTATGAGCCATCTCTGAGTCATCTCTGAGTCATCTCTGAGTCATCTATGATTCATCTATGAGTCATCTATAAGTCATCTATGAGTCATCTATGAGTCATGTCATCTATGAGTCATCTATGAGTCATGTCACCTATGAGTCATCTATGAGTCATCTATGAGTCATCTATGAGTCATCTATGAGTCATCTATGAGTCATCTATGAGTCATCTATGAGTCATCTATGAGTCATCTATGAGTCATCTATGAGTCATCTATGAGTCATCTATGAGTCATCTATGAGTCATCTATGAGTCATCTATGAGTCATATATGAGTCATCTATGAGTCATCTATGAGTCATCTATGAGTCATCTATGAGTCATCTATGAGTCATCTATGAGTCATCTATGAGTCATATATGAGTCATCTATGAGTGTGTGAGAGAGAGAGAGAGAGATCTCTTTTATTGACCGCCCGCTGGACGGTGACTTGAAACACTCTTTAATATTGATAATTTAGATAATCCACAATTTTATTATCTCAATTTTATAATTTTTATATTTATACGTAAATCGCTCCAAAAACTTGTTGCCCAGTCATTAGAGTAAATTACAACTTCAAAAAAGATTTTATAATTCCCTCGTATATTAAAAACTATAAAAGATATAAAAAAATTAATACAATTTGAGATTCCTAAAAAATGATAACATAAAACTATATAATTATATTCCTTTTTTCTGTTCCCGTGGGATGAAAAGTAGCTTATGTGCTATTCCCAACTACCATCTATCCTTATTTCAATTTTCATCCTACACCGTTCAGCCGTTTTGGCGCGATTCAAGATCAAGATTCAATAACAACTGTAATGATTTGCTTATAATAAAACTAGGATAAATATAGATATATCCCGTTTATCTAGTTCCAGACCATAATCTACCCCTGTCCCCTGTACCAAATTTCATCCCGATCCTTCCAGCCTTTTACTTAGTGGTAAAAATTGAAGCTTATTTATTCCTATGTGTATAGAAATTTTGTACAAAATTAATGAGTCATACCAATTAAAACCAGAACAAAGGATTTATTTATTCCAAAATACTAAAGGAAAAATTCTAAGACCTATTCAATATAAAACTACATCAGTATTCACGAACTGTATTAATAAACAAATAAATTATCAAATCTTTGATTGCTGTCTTCAGGAGTTTTTAATTTGAACACATTATTTATTACAAATTATTTAAATTTGTAAACAATGGTCAATTGCAACAAAACAAAGGATTGGATTCATAATGAAATAATCACAATTTATTAAAGAACTTTTTATAGTAGAAAGTTTTTTTTGGTGATTTATAAGTCATATTACTATTATTAAATTATTACTCCCTTGGCAAATAGCGCTTTACAAGATAGATTACGGCATAGTCCACAGTATACTCTAAAATTTTTAAAAATTTTCTAAATTAGTTATTTTATAACAGTTAAAATAATAATTACTGTTGTCACATGTAAAACAAAAAAAAATTCTCTCTCGCGTAGTCGATCCCATTATGATAACATAATAGAACTGTCACCTTGATTCATATCCGACGCTTACTCAACTAGGCTACGAACGACATATTTAAAAACTTTCAAAATGATAACATGTATACACAATTTATATCATAATGTATATGCCTAAACACCATTGACATATTAATACAAATGGACCAGCTGTGCAGCGAAATAATTGATTCCAGAGTGAGACGGATAAGAAGGATAGCGCTAGGTCGGGCAGAAAGCTCCTAATTTACATTTGATTTACGTTGATTTTTAATGTTTTTGGTGTTTATCTTATAAATTAAATATATTTGACTGTGTTTATAGTGATATTTATAAACTATGTAATATATCGCACACACTCTATAATATTTTATAGTTATTAACCTATTAAGTTGGTGTCTAGAGTCATTTTAACTATAATTAATACTTGCCACTCTTAAATATTTTTGGATACATAAATATTTCATCAACAGATAATAATAAATAATTTCGAAGTTTATATTTCATATAATAATCAAGAAGAGTTATTTAATTATTTGTTTTATTATTATATATTAGGTGTAGAATTTTCAAATTTAATGTATCAGTCTCCTTATATATAGTGTGAACCATGATATAAAAAATTACGATATGATCTTCAGTTGTATTGACGTATTTTTCGATAGAAATATTAATGCATTTTTGAATTATCTATTTGAATTCAACAATTTTTTGTCACATTCACTGTTTAAAAAAAAATTGGTATTTATTGTATATGTATAAAATAATACAGTTTTTGAGCCTGCAATAATTGTTTTGTAAGTAATATATATTATTTTTGCTCAAATAAGTACACCTAAACATAAAACCGAGTCTTTTCTCACTTATTTTGACTTAAGAAATTTTAACAAACTTAAGTTTCATCAAATACTTTGAACAACCACAAATGAAAAAGCTTTTTTTCACTACTAACCTGAGAAATTGCTATTATTTACTCCATTCCCCTAACGAGAATTAATATTTACAGTTCTATAATTTTTAAGATATTGACATAATAATAGCTCACTTCTCACTCTAAGTATATAATATACTATTTTTTACATAAAACGTTATAAAAAGATGTATTTCCCTTAAGCTCTCATTTAAACAATGTGCGTTTTGCCCGGCCTACCTCCGTCTCTCTCTCGGATCTCTCTTACTAATGTTGGCCGCAGAAGCAGCTGTTGCGAATATGGGAAGCAGCCGGTCCATTTGTATTAATATGTCAATGCTAAACACACTTGAAACATGCATTGTCATCCAGATCTTAGCTATCCTGAAAATTTCAGAGCTCTAGGTAGTCGGGTAATAGGTTTAAATTCGATTACAAAATTCCGCAGAGAGACAAAGAACACGGTGAAAATATAAAAAAAAAGTGTGAGGTGTCAAGGGACACCCGGATGGAACGAAGTTCCTTTCGATTAATTAGTGAAGGAATTAGTAATTTGTAAACATAACAGAGTGTTTATACATACATAAGCATTTATTATTGTCTGTATAAAATCTCTACTTACCTAACAGTTCGTTTCTTTTAACAAAAGTGTCCATTTATACAATACCAGAGCTTTAAATAACACATCTTTTTAAAATTACTTTTTATAATTTAAAACAGGAATTAACAATTCAATACAAAAAATTTAAAATTAAAATATTTGACAGTGACTGACAGTTAAGGTAATTTGACGTATTTTCTTTTTAATGTACATTTTCTTTTAATTTAAAATAGTGTCTTTTTAATTGTAATATATCTATCTATGAGAGAGAGGGAGAGAGAGTTATTTATTTTTTGGTCTGTGAGAGAGAGAAACATGCGTGTGTCGGTGCATTGTGTCGGTGCATAGTGTCGTGACAACTTTTGGTATGAATTTTTTTGGGCTAGCTCCTAGCGTCAGTCGTAACTGTTCGTAACGCGCGAAAGGGAACTTCGTTCCAAAAATTGACAAAACAGTAATAAAATCATGGAAATCAATCAAACAACTAGAAAAAATCGTAAAAATTGGAAAAAACGGAAAATGAAAAAAAAATTAATTATTAGGTGAAACGAAGTTCACCGGGTCAGCTAGTTTAGACTTTAGATATATACTCCACCGATTTTTATGAAATTTGGTATTCAGACGGTTATATTTTTATATTAAACATAAAAATGTAAAGACTAACTAACCAGCTACGTTAACAATGATCAAATAAGTTTTGGATTTTAAACAAGCAATTGCGACCTTCTATTATAATAATTGCTTATCAAGAAGCAGTTATTTAAAATAAAAATAAACACTGCGACATTTGTTGTCCTGGAAACACCTGAAGTAAACAAATTTCAGACGGTTTAGTTAGTCCCTAAATGTTTCTTCGTGTGAGACTTAAACAATATTTGTTTGAATAATTAATGTTATGGAACTAAAAACTAATGTGATAACCCAAAGTCTTATTCCCGAAGAAGATGATCTGGATTGTTTTTGTAAGTAATGAGATCGAGTGTGCAAATAGAAATAAATTGTTGCTTCGAAAATAATTGAATTTTTATAGACTGCAAATATGTTGCTAGGAGCTTGTATAATTAATTATTGATTAAACATTAGTAATCATATCTATTTATTTGTATGTATGTATGTATGAGCAAATTAAGGGTAACAGTTAAACCTGCGACCTATAAGATCTACTGTGTCCCCCCTTTTCTTGCTATAATTCTGATGTTTTCTCAGACTTACAGTAGCTCTTCTAGTCCTATCTTTTTTAAAAAGTTTAGGATATTGTTGGGCTTCAGGTCTTTCTCTTCTATTTCGTATGAGGATTACGTAATGCAATGGATTCTGAGAGTATGTGTATTGAGGTTTCACCCTCTACCTCAAAGAATCTACACTTTGCTTCATCTACCAATCCTAGTTTCTTCATGTGTTTCCTTAATCGACAGTGCCGTTAATATTCCTGTTATAATACAGAGGTTCTTCTTACTAAGGTTAAGACAGCTGAAAGATCTCTTCTGGTTATAGTTTCCCAGGAGAGTTTTCGATTGTCTTAGTTCAGATCGTTCCAGTACACCTTGGATTTTTCTCTATCCATTTCTTTCCTTATTTTTTGTACTACTGCTGATTTCATAAGATGGTTCTGGTTACAACCATAGGGTTTTAGCTTATTTTGCTAGCTTATCTGCTGTTTCGTTTCCTTCTATGCCTATGTGTCCTGGAACCCATAGGAGAGAAACAGTGTTATTTTCTCCTAGTTCAAAGCTTTGGTGGCTACTTGACTATCTGACATAATTACAATCTTTTGTCTACGATAGTTCCTTTCTATATTCATTTTTACACATCTTTCAATGGCACGGATTTTAGGTTGAAAGATTCTTGGGAATGCACCCAGGCTTTCTGAGTATTTGGCTCTAGGTCCAAAAAACTGCTCCTGTTTTTTTATCTGTCTTGGAACCATCCATATACCATTTTATGGCATTTTGGCTTAGTCCCAATATGGTGTCTTTGTCCCATTCAGATTTACTACTCAATTTTGTGGTGAATTTAAATTTGTTTGGCATGTCATCTTGGAGAATTTCCCAAGTTTGATCAAATTGAAATCATCGAGGTCTTTCGTTGACCATTCTATTTATTGTTTTCTTCCTTACACTTTTTATTTGAATGTGTCGTGAGATTTAGGATTATTTCCATTGCAGTAGTGGGGTATGTTCTTATTGCTGCAATGGCTAGTCTCTGAATCTTATTTGTTTTTTTGTTCAATTTAAAAATGTATTTTTAAATTTGACGATTACTTCTTTTCTACAATTCTTTCAATTATTAATCTATATTTATTATTTGCTTTCACATTTTTTTTACAGTTCTTCAACCATCATCATCTCCTTACAATATAACAGAAAAAGTTCATCAGGCCAACATCGACCTATTTTCTTCAAATCCTTGTTCCAGTAGTGCGAAGGTTTCAAAAGTAAAATTTAAAGATGATTTATTTTCTTTTGAACCAGATTTAACTGACGAAGATGTGAATAGTATAGAGAGTGATCAAATAGAGGAAACTGATAATTTACCAATATGTGAATATAAAACTATTAATATATCTGATATAGAAGAATTAGAAGAAGAAGAAGAAATAATTGAAACAATTGATACGGATTTAAATGAAATAGAAATAGGAATTAAGAATGTGGAACATAAAGCGAAGATAGATAATAGGGAAAAAATTGAAGAAGTGAGATCTGATAGTGCTTGTACTACCAATAGTAAAAAATCTTCAAAAAGAAAGAAAAGTACTACAAAAAAACTTCATGAAGTACATTGTAAAGATCATTGTATTGATAAATTAGATTTTGATTTACCTATGTATATAAAAAAACTTGAAATACATGAAAAATCTATTAATTTACCACCTTTACAATTACTCCAAAGAAAATGCTGTGATGAAGTTAAACAAAAAATACAAAGAAATCTTCCTAACTATAAAGGTTTTAGATCTGAATATGGTCTAACTTCTAGACAATTAGAAACCAAACAAAAACAAAAAGAACTATTGCAAATAAAAGAAGATAACCGAAAAAAGATTCTCGAAGAGTACAGAAAACGAAAAATCCAACAAAATGAAGAAGTCTTTTGTCAGTGGTTGAAAGAAATATCAAAACGTCGTCAAGAAAGTATAAATAAAACAAAATCGACTCGAATTAAACAACCGTACAGTCCTAATGTTATCAGTTTACCTAATAAGAACACTGGTAGAATGAAAGAACGACCAAAAACTGCCAATGAATTTGTACCTAAGACACATATTAAAAAAACAAAAAGACCTCATACTACTTCTACATGCGTCTTTATAGAGGTGCCTCAAAATTTATTAAAAAAAGGAATAAATATCGGTGATTTACTGGTAACTAATTCTAAATTGCTGTCGCAAAAACTGCACATATTAGCAGTGTCTTAATATATTTATTGTGCTTCCTCTCCTTGTATCTTTATGAAATTGTGAAATATTTTGTAGCGTGAAAGATACACATTTCAAAAATTCAAACTGAAATTATGTATCAAAATATATTCTTGATTCAAAAATTTAAATGAAACAAAATCGAAAAATATTAAGAAAATAGAACTTAAGTTCATTTTTTGGTTAAAGAGTCTTTGAAGTTACCTGGGAACAGCGGTCTTTCCATAAATCCGATCCTTTTATCGACCCTCACAACAGATGGTGATATGCACTCATGATTTTACAACAAGTCTAATGTAGAATATTTTCATGTCTTATTTGTAAACTACAAAATTTTGCGTATTAAGTATTATATATGGTTGATATTAGAAAAAGATGACTTCAAAGATTCTTTAACCGATTTTTTTATAATGGAGCAAAGTTCGAAATCAAAATTGTGCCTAGATTAAATATAGTACTGTGTAACAATCTTTTTCTTCCATTTTAAATAATTTTGAAAGTACTCTGTACGGAATAGATCAGTCGGTATCTGTCGAAATGCCGACCATAATGGAGTACAGTTTCCATAGGAAGCTATTTTTTGCTGGAATCGCTTCAGGATATCGATTATCACGATCCTGAAGGGATTCCAGCAAATAAATAGCTTCCTATGGAAAATGTCCAATCCTAAACAGATCCAGCTAGACTATAATGTAGATTTAAAAAACATGCCTATTTTTTTTAATAAAATGCTTTTATTATATTAAATGTGTGTGATAAAGATAATTTTAAATAATTTTTGAATTCAATAATGTAGTTTTATTAAATTTACACTTCTAATTCCCCGTTATTTTATCATTATTAAATATTTGCAATGATAAATTGGTATGTGTCAGAGATAATTTGTCTATGGTATGTGTCACCGGACATGGTGCGCTGACTGGTGGTCACATTATAAACTAGCGCTAGGGTGACAGCTGGTAGTTAGCCATACATAAAAATAAGGCAAATTTGTATGCTGTTAAATTTTGTTTATTTATATTTCGTCTATTAATAATAAAAAAAGTGTACATCAGTGAAAATTAACATTTAACTATGGCCTCAGATTTATTAAATAATTGTGGAGCTAGATTTTCTCCAAAAAAAAACAAAAGTAGGAAATACTGTTGTGTTTAAGGATATTCAAGTAATGCAGCCCAAAATTCAGACGTTCGTTTTCATCATTTTCCAAAACCTAATCGGTTTTTTGTTAAAATAAAAACAATGAAAAAGGTAAACTATATTCAGTGTCATTAAAATTTACACTTACCAAGTACAATATAATTACACCGCTGTGATGTGTTTACATCTTTCACCAAGTCCAGCTAAACAGCTACACTTTGATGAAACAATTTGACCATTTTTTTGTATAACTGTTTTTATTTCATGGGGTTTATCACGAAAAGCTGATGATTGTATACAACTCCATGGTATACAATACGACAAAATATCGTATTGATCATTGTATTGATTTTCCAACCCATTATACATTAAATGTCCTGCATTAATTATTTTCTCTCCTTCTACAAAATTTCGAGACTTGGGAGTAGCCTCAATAAAGTCAAGAACTTGATTTAATGATAACAACATTTCAATTGTAAATAAAAACTACATTACTTTAGGTTTAGGTAATTAAATCACATCTATCATCCTAGCAGTAGTAATATTTTTAACCACCAGAGCGCGTAGCGCCAAGTGACACTTACCAATAGGTTAAACTATCAATAAATAAAATATTTATTGGAATTAATTATATTTACGGTAAAAAAAACAACATAATTACAGTGTACAGATAAAAAAAATAAAAAAACGTATTATGGAGTAAGTTCGACCTCTGCTTCATAATCATTAGCTTGGTCGAATAAACCGACTTGTTCAGCAAAATTTACACCTTCGATATAGTTTGAATAAAATTCTTGTGCATCATTTTCAGTCTCGAATGTTACTTTTAAACACCTAGATCTAGGTTCATCTTCAGAGTATTCTAATCCTCTCCAAGAACATTCATTATCTTGTATCTGCAAAACAAAATATTAAATAAATAACTTAATTTGTGTATTCTGCTTTAAATCATATTTTGTATGAGTAAAAAAACAAATCTACAAAATTATGATTTCTTAAAATGATTAAGAAACCATCATATTTCCATTAATTCGTATGATTCACGTTCCACCCAAGTGACAGAATGGCGCTAGTGCTGAGATAGTAAAGTTACATAATTAAGTTCCAAGACTATTGCAATAACATCTTTGTTTTGCAATATTTTACCATTTTTCCACTTCATCCACATCCCGTCTTGATGTATTGATCTAACATTTCTCTTTCTGCATTTCTGAATTTTTTCTGGGAGTCTTCGTAAAACGTCCATATCATTGAAAAATGAATATTGGGTTAACAACAATAGTTAACGTTGGAATTTTTACCCAAGTTGAAGGGATATATTTCGAACAACACTGCACACCTTTCGTTCTTTTCACTATGCAGGTGTTCTTTAAAAAAAGTCTTGGAACTGAATTGCCAGTACTCATTTTAAAACGATTCCAATTAAATTTAATGAATAAAGAAAAAGAATATTTACATTCATTATGGTATTCATTCCTATTAACGTAGTACTTAATGGATTTCCGCTTCTATCAGCAAAAACAATTCTATTAACATATAAATCAGGATCATATTGAACTTGCACTTCACCCTCTGCAACAGATTTCCACTCATTCTCTGATTCTAGTTCACTTAAAGTGCATTCTTTAATAAATGCTAAATTCCTACAAAAAAATGTCTTTATTTTGAAGTAATAAAATCAAAGTATATTTTATATAAAGTTTACCCACGACTCATAAGTAAATTGCCTATGTTTTAACCTATATCTGTGTCAGTAAGTGTCAAATTATTGAGGAGTTGTGTTATAGTTTCATTTACTCCACTAGTGGAGTAAGTAAATGGAAACCTGTATTATTGTATTGGTTGCCTACAGCACGAAATATAGATACCAGTAGTCTACACGGTATAGGCTTTTCCATAATATTTCTGGTCACAATAATCAACCCAGATCATAGTTCTAATTTTTACCACTAGCTGCGCAAGGATTCAGGAGGTACCGATGTTATTATTATTATTATGACATTTGAATGTCACGAATGTTAAATTAAATATATAATATTAATTTATTTATTTAAAATTAGTTGTAATAAAAGATACTTTCCAGAGCTGTCAATAGCAACAAAACTTCCTGTGTAAGGATTTAAACGAGTACTTCTTAAACAATGGCGCACTTTACCGGCAATAGTTCTGTCACCTAAATTGAGACCATTTGTTCAACATTGCGTTTAGACTCCTGGTATCTATACTTCGTGGCCTACAGTATACATTAAATTAAACTAACATTTGACATTTCTCAGATAGAATAGGCTACTTGACACATAACTAATTTCATACAATAAATGAGTATTTCTTACAGTATTTAGCTCACGAAAACGAAATATATCGATTTTAATAACTAAATGCGTAAGATTAATTTAAAAATTCAATATAAAAAATGTGTTTTTGTACAACTGTCATTAAAAGTGACACTTTTAATGATAGCAAACAATGTTAAAAACGATTGTTTACATAACAGCGTGTTAAAAATACTTTTAACACGTTGCCATGTAAACAAGTTTACTTTTAACACGGTTTAGTTTACTTTTAACACGGTTTGGTTTATTGTCATTGCAAATTCGCTCGTTTCATTATCAAAATAGGGAAGTTGTACAAAAAACATTGTATGGTATTTGTGTTAAAAGTGATTTTATTTTGTTCGTGAAATTGTTCAATTCGCTCCGCTCATTTCACAAACGTTTTCACTCACAAAATAAAACCTCACTTTTAACACTCATATCATAAATAACTATTAATTTGAATCGCCGAAAACGCTGTCGGCCATGTTGTGACGTCATACAAATTGTAAACAAAACGAGTAATTTGACTTGGGTGTTATTACAAGTATAAATATTTCGATAAAAATTCCTTATCACGTTCTTAATTTATTTGATTTATTGAAAAACAATAATAAATTCATTATGGACGTTGGTTTTACAAAAGCAAACAGCACAAATTTGCCAAAAATTGATACATTAATGGTTCGTACTTTCTTTGCCTTGAATCCAGATTTCTGCTCTGCCGAGCTAAGAAATGTCAAGAATTCTATGTAAGTAAAGTGCAGTTGTTAAATAGTAAACATAAAAAGGAAGAATGAGTGTATTTATTCTTTTCAGAAGGGATTCAAAAGTACCTACTCATTTATGTCATAAGTATCGTAACCTCCGAATAATGTAACTCTAACATCTATTTGTATTCCTTGATGTGTTTTTGCATTCTCGGACGTTGCAATAACGATAATTACTGTATTTTTTATGGAAATTAGTTGAAATCATGTTTTTAAAGTAAAGTAAACTGGAAAATTGTTCGTGTTTATATGTCAAATGTTTGATTACAATACGTATGACGTCATAAAATGGCGGACAACGTTTTCGCACCTACATGAAGAGATGGATTTTAAATTACAGTTTTGTGGTTTCATAGGTGTTGAAAAAATATAGTAATATTTTTTTTACCTTAGTAGCACAAATATTAGCTATTTAGGACCTAGTTTAAAAAAGAGTCAACTAGCCTATTGTCTGCGAAATCGAATATGTTTGACAACTTATGACAAAATTTAAATTTTATTTTTGTTATTTTTAGCTTTATACAAAACCATTTGGTAAGTCGTGGGTAAAGCATAGTACTTCACTCGAGGAACAAATTGCATATTTAGCTCGTTCATGGGCCCAACACACTCGCTGTAATATACAATTTACTCCACTCGTAAAGTAATATACTATAAATAGAACAATTACTAACTATACGGATCAAAAATAATATTTTTGAATCGTAATGACCTAAGATGTCAAAATTACTGAATCGATCTAACATTATAATCACAAAACTCTTACTTCTCATCGTCTTCATCATCATCTTCCTCATCATCATCATCTTCATCGTATTCTTCTTCATTATTATCATCAGTTCCATAAACATGACTATCATCCTCATCGAAATTTTGGACCGTCACAGGGACTTGTTTATTTAAATCCAATAATTTTTTAACATCTTCTATCACGTTTTTAAACTGGATAGCTAGACTGGAATTTTTGAAACGTACAGCCAATTTTTCTAAAGAATGTTGATCATCAGTATAATTATAACCTGCCCACATCCATGCATTGTCTGAAGTTTTCATTGGTTGTAAATCAAAATCAGAACCGATAAGCTGATTTAAGACTATTTTAAATACTTGCTCACGTCTCAGCAAAAGTCGGTAAGTATCTATAAAATAAACCAAAATTATACAAAGTTTAATATTTTTTGTAATTCAGTTACGAAATATCATAATTTTGACACTCATTCTAGATACATTCATTTTGTCACTCATTTTATCAAAGAGTGACAAAATGAAATCTCATTTTGTAACTCTTTGATAAATGTAATGGTTATCTCCATAGAAACAAACAATGATGGCTTTGATACTATCTAGCAGAAATAGGCCGACGTTAAATAATAACCAAGTAAAATAAATTCAAAATGAAACTGCATTACAAAAAATCTTGTATATAAACACGATGCAAAACACAGTGTTTTTTGCACACGAACTTCACATCTAGTGCAACTAGTTATATAAATAGCTATTAATGTAATAAATACATACGCTTTTCATTGTGACACAAGATTTTTAATTGGCCAATGCCTCTTTCTTTCCATTCTTTGGTTTCAGTGTCGTATCTAAATAATTTAGCTCTTTCATTAAAGAGAACAACTTCATTCTCTTCACCGGTAGTAACTACTATTGATTCTGGTAATGGAATTATTGGTTCGTAATGAGGATCGTAATCATCGTTATCATGAGCATTTTTCTCTTCGTCGGATTCCACATGAGAAGAATCATCTTTAGATTTTGTTTTAAAAGAACTAAATACTGGAGCGCCTGCTCCTTGAAATACAAACGATTCATCTAAAAAAATAAATATATAATAGTTTACTAGTTGAAATAAACATATGCAGACATTAACTTACCAGTTTTTAGAAAAGCTGGTTTTGTTTTTTCAGATGTTTTAGCAGCAAGTGAGGCAAAAGACAATGTTGAATCACATTTAAGAATTTCATCACCCGGTGCTCCAAATCGAGATGTAGAAGGTTTATCAATAGTTGTATCGAGAGGAAGAGTCTTATCTTCTTTAACTTGTGTTGAAAAACTATTGGAAGATTGTACAGTCGAAGGTGTTGAAAAAATACTTTTCTGTTGTTCATTACTAGATTGAAGAAGAGATTTATCTTGTGTGATTGATGTAGAAAATAGGGGAGTTGAAAAAAGATTTTTAGGTTGTTCAGCCGTAGAGGTATTAGATGGTGGTTCAATTTTTTTACCGAAAATAAATTTGCTTGGGTTATTTGAATCAGAATTCGAACTTGCCCCAAATATACTTGTACTCGAAGAAGGACTATTGGGATTAAAGGAAAACAGATTATTTGTTGCTGGTGGATTTGCGAAAATACTGCTATTTGATGAGGTACTGTTACCAAATGAGAAATTTGTGGCGAAAATAGTTTTCGGATTCGCATTAGAAAATATGTTAGTATTGTTAGTAGGAGTAGAAAATATGTTTGTATTGTTACTAGGAGTAGAAAATATGTTACCAGTTGTTGCAATTTGAGCAGAGAACAAACTTGGTGTTGTTGTGTTAGGTGTAGAGACTACCTTTGAAGTTATTGCTGCTGGAGAAGATGTTGTATTACTAAAAGTAATAGTTTTACTAGGAGGAGAAAATTTAAAACTAGAAACAGTACTAGTACTACTAGTAGTATTACTTGGAGGAGATATCAAAACTGATGGTTTCAATGAAAAACTAGTTGTTTTACTAACATCATTTGTAGTATTAGGAGTTACTGGCATGAAAATATTTTCCCCAGAAGTTGATATAGGTTTAGTTAAAAATAAATCTTTAAGATATTCATCATCTTTTACGCATTGATCACAACCACAATCAGGTAATTGTTTATATGAAAGAAATTTAGGTGGTAAACCTAAACGTACAGCTGTAGCTTCTTCTTCGGGAGTTACTTGTGTTTCAAATACGATTTCAACACTGTCAGTATCTTCTGATTTTTCTTTTTGCTCTAAAATGAAAGAGAAGGTAATTATAGGTTTGTTCCAACAGACCAAAGAACCATTCTAGAACCGTCTGGGAACTGTGCAGTAGAAGAAATCTCGATACCGTTGATGTACTGAGTTGTTTCTTAACGGTTCTTTGGTCTGTCGGAACAAACCTTATATAGGGTAGGTCAAAAATTCGTTAACAATTTGGTCGCAATGGATCGCTTCACGGAGCCGTAGCGCGCTTACTGTGTAAAACGTTTTTATTCAAACCACAGTTCGCTCATTACTGGGAGACGCTTGTTTCGAGTTGAATACGATTTGCACAACTGAAGTCAGTGTCGGAGTGCTCCTTTACTAAAGAAATGGGTTGAGAAGTTTGAAGAGAAGGGATCTACACTAAATGTGAAGCAAACGTGCAGCAAGTTTCGGATTCTGTTCGACGTAATCCAGATTTATCGACGCGCAATGTTAGATCGATTCAGTAATTTTCTGACGAAGCCCATTTCCACCTCAACGCACATGTAAACAAATAGAATTGCAGGTATTGGAGCAGCGAAAATCTCAAAGCTAAACACGAGAGGCCACTTCATTCTCCCAAGGTAACTGTATGGGCTGCAATTTCAGCAAAAAGAATCATTGGACCCTACTTTTTTGAAGATTCTCGCAACCATTCAATTACTGTTAATTCTGCTGAGTATGTGAAAATATTGGCACCGAAGCTACTGGAATCTCCTGGCTACAATCGTAACACATGGTTTAAACAAGATGGAGCCACTTGCCACACATCTAATGATTTCCTGCTGGTGGTCAAAGCTGATTGCCAGAGGAGGCTACATCTTCCATGACCACCCAGAAGTCCAGATCTATCCCCAGCAGACTTCTTTTTAAGGGGTTATTTAAAGAGTCGTGTTTACGACACTAAACCAAGTACACTACGTCAACTCAAAGAAAAATTCTGCGAAAAGATGTCGGCGATCCCACGGTCTCTTTTCGGTACTCGCCTAGAAGAGTGCAAAAGTCGAAAGGGTGGTCAATTAGATGATGTAATTTTTAAAAAGTAAATTCCAACTCATTAACTTATTTTTTTTTAAATATATCAAATGGTTTTTTTATACGATTTTTTCAAATGTTAACTAATTCGTATCCCATCCTGTATATAAAATTATTTGCTTACCTATAGGTTTAGAAACTTGATTAACAGCATCTTTAACTGCTGCAAGAAAATTATCAGCAATTTCTTTATTTTTAAACCTCAAACAAAATTGATGATGTTCAATTTCTCCTTCAGAAAAATCAGCAGTTGCAAATAAAAGTGATTTTTCATCTTTAGGAACATACTCAATATCTTTAGTTAGTAAATGATTTAAACATATTTTTAAAACTTGTTCTCTACGCATCACGATTCTGTAA
Organism: Altica lythri; assembly: GCA_964028335.1. Classification (NCBI taxonomy): domain Eukaryota; kingdom Metazoa; phylum Arthropoda; class Insecta; order Coleoptera; family Chrysomelidae; genus Altica; species Altica lythri. The sequence goes on from OZ034805.1 coordinate 71,925,834, forward strand.
ATAAAAAAATATATTAAGTATAAATAAAATTCGATAGAGATTATTAAACTAACCGTAATTTTTTGTTAATTCTGTTTCTTAATATTTTAACATCCCCAAGTCCTCTTTCTTTCCATTCGCCATTAATAAATCTAAATAATTTGGCTCTGTGTTGGAATAATACATCTTCTGATTCCTCACCAGTTGTAACTTCAACTTTGTCAGGTAACGGAATTACAGGTTTAAAATAAATTTGATCCTCTTCTTCCTCAACATAACTTCCATCAGATTCTTCATTTCCTGCTCCAGTACTGATTTTTCTTGGGGATCTCTGTTTGAATTCAAAACCTGACCTTTGTGCTGAACCAAACACAAAACCAATATTGTCTTTAGTTGGTGATGCTGCAGAATCTTTAACAGGTGTAATTGTACTACCAAAATTTAAAACATTTTTATCTTGATTGAAGATGTTTGAAACTGGTGGTGTAGGGTTTGCTGGTATCCCGAACACCCATTTATTTTCAATAACAGGTTTGTTATCGGTACTTTGAACTGTAGCGCCTTCCTTTATAGTATTACAAGCTATGCACTGTGTAACATTAGCTTCATTTCTTATAAAACAACTTTTACATTCCCAAGCTCCTGCTTTCATTTTAAAAGCATCACCAAATCCAAAGGTAACTTTTGGTTCATCGGACGTTTTCGTTACTGATACAGTTTCTTTAGTAGGGGCTAAAAATAATAATTTATTTCATTAGATACAAAAGATGTGTAAAATATATCTATTCCGTTAGCTTCTTTATGATCTTCCGGATTATACACGAAAATAGGAGCATTTTTTTCAGATTTGGTTAAATAAAAAATTTAGCACAGGTTTTGCGACTGGCGCATATCGTGATTATCGATATTGAGCACATCCTAAAGGGATTCCAGCAAAATATTTGCTTCACATGGAAAATGTCCATTATGATCTGCATTTCGACAGATACCGACTAACCGAGTTAAACGAATTTCCAGTTATGTTCCTCAACATTATAAATTAATTTGGTTCTTTACTACATAATTAATCAGCTTGGAAACGGAGTCAACCGTGTACCAGACTGAGGTATTCGCCTTACTAAAGGCTGCCGACCACGCCCGAGGCCGTGGCTGGAGAGGTAAACTTTCTTCTCAGACAGCCAGGCTGCACTGCTGGCCTTAAAACAATTCCGGGTTAGTTCCAAGCTGATCTGGGAGTGCATACAAAACCTCAATGAACGGGCTAGACACAACAAGGTCTTCTTGGAGTGGGTGCCAGGGCATAAGGGTTTTGAGGACAATGAAATCGCGGACCTTCTGGCCAAGAAGGGAGCGGATACACAATTCATTGGTCCAGAACCTGTATTGGGACTGCCTAGAGCCTGGGTAAGGACCAAAGTCAGGAACTGGGTCTGGGAAGAGTCGACCAAACACTGGAGTAATACTGTAGGACTGAGGCATTCGAAGCTGACGCTCTACTCCAAAAAACTGACGTCTGACATACTGAATCTTGGCAGGAGTCAGATAAGAGTACTGGTGGATCTGCTCACTGGGCATGGACCCTTCAGACTACACCTTCGAAGGATGGGGATTCTGACACAAGAACCCACCTCGTGCCGATTGTGCGTCATGGAAGATGTGTGAGGCCTTGGACCATGAACGGTTCCTCATCTTCGGTGACACGAACACTGAATCCTATCACCACCTTGAGGAACTAGTTACAGGACTCAGTTCTCTTATAAAGGGAACTGCCCTGTGGCAACAGTAATTCAAGGATAGTCATCCAAATAAAAACTTGGGACATCTGGATTCAAGCCTACCTGAAGATCGAGTGCATGTAAGGACTTTTGGTGCGGAACCTGGTCACAATATTCCCATAGGAAGCAGTGCTTAAAACATGAAGCTCCACAGGAGAGACCATGCCAGGTTTACTTAGATTAGATTACACAATTAATAAAAAACATATTAACCTGTTAGAATATTCTGGAGATTAGAACCTTCCTTGGCTGTATCACATGATACACATTTAGAAGCATAATCTACATTTCTAATAAAACAAGCCTTACATTCCCAACTCTCATCACGAGATTTTTGGAATTTATGTAACGCATCTAAAAAAAATTTACCAGGTTTGTTATCGGTACAATGAACTATAGCGCGTTCCTTTAGAGTATTACAAGCTATGCACTGTGTAACATTAGCTTCATTTCTTATAAAACAGGTATTACATGCCCAAGTTTCAGCTTTCGGTGTAAATGAATCACCAAATCCAATATAAGTGATTTTAGGTTCATCTGCTGGTTTAATTAGAGACAAAGGATCTTTATTAGATACTGATATATTACCTTGATTGAAGATGTTTGAAACTGGTGGTGTAGGGTTTGGTGGTATCCCAAACACCCATTTATTTTCAATAACAGGTTTGGGTTTGTTATCGGTACTTTGAACTGCAGCGCCTTCCTTCAGAGTATTACAAGCTATACATTCTGCAACATTAGCTTCATTTCTTATAAAACAGTTTTTACATTCCCAAGTTCCAGGTTTCATTTTAAAAGCATCACCAAATCCAAAGGTAACTTTTGGTGCCTCGGATGTTTTCGTTATTGATAAAGTTTCTTTAGTAGGTGCTAAAAAAATAACAATTTATTTCATTAAATACAGAAACTGTGTAAAATATATCTATTCTGTTAGCTTCTTTATGATCTTCAAATTAAAAGAAAAATTATATATAGACTTTTAAGTAAATATAAAAAAAACTAATAATTTTAAGAAAGTAATTATGACGTATCGAAACTGGATATTTTTCTTACTACAAACTATAATAGTCTAGGTGAGATCTGTTTTGGATTAGACATTTTCCATAGGAAGCTATTTTATGAGCCTTCCTTTAAAAAATTGGCGACTATCTGAGAGCCTTATTTAGGACCTAGTTAGTATGAATTTACAAATTTGTGGTTTGTGCAAAAACTATCCGACCTATCTTAACGAAATTTAGCACACGTTTTAATCATATTTAAAAAGAGAAATTTTTAATTTTTTTCAACATTATAAATTACTTTGGTTCTTTACTACACAATTAATAAAAAACATATTAACCTGTTAGAATATTCTGCAGAGTAGAACCTTCCTTGGCTGTATCACATGCTACACATTTAGATGCATTAATTTCATTTCTAATAAAACAAGCCTTACATTCCCAACTTCCCGGTTTTAATTTAAATGAATCACCGAATCCGAGAGTAGGTTTCGATTCGCCTGAAGGTTTTATATTTTTATCATCTTTTTGTGGAAGTAAATCAATCTTTTTATCTTCATTCAGCTTTTCAATTTTTGGAGTGTCGGATTTTGTTTTATCAATCTTATTTGCAGTAGTATCATCAAGAGATTTTTGTAATTTATGTAACGTATCTAAAAATTCTTTAGCTATTTCTTCAGTTTTGAAACGAGCTGTAAATGTTTCAGTTTTTAATACTTCTTCAGAAAAATCTTGTGCGTGCCAAAATACAGCTTTAGCGTTATTGGAACTAGGTTTAAAAACCATGTCTTTCAGTATACGATGATTGCAACATACTTTATGAACTTGATCTCTTCTCATTAGAAGTCTAATAGTATCATCTTTTAATATTTTAATAGTTCCCACTCCACGTTCTTTCCACTCTTTGGTATCTCCATCAAACCTAAATAATTTTGTTCTTGCTTCAAATAAAACCTCTGCGTTTTCTTCACCAGTTTTTACATCCACAACTTCTGGTAGAGGTATAACAGGTTTGAATTCAGCAGTTGGTACAAAATCATCTTCTGCATTATCGTTTTGATCATCTTTTTCCTGTGTAATGACAACTGGCGAAAACGTTAAAGGTACAGTTTTAGCAGTATCTGCTTTTTTTAAATTATCTTTTCCAAAGATAAATGTAGAAAATGGGGTTGCTTTAGTAGGTTCGTTACTTATTTCGACAACAGCTGGTTTTGATATTTCTTTGGGCACAAATGATGGTGTACCAGTAAATACAAATCCTCCTAATGAGCTTGTGGGTACGTTTGCAGTAGTTTTCGGTAAATCAATTTGTTTTTCAGTAACTTTAAAATCTGGTAATTTATTTCCTTTTGATATTGAATTAAATATTTCAGAGAATTTTTTAGCATCTTCAATTGTTTTAAATTTAACACAAAATGTTTCACGTGAATGAACACTTTTTCCATTAAAATCCAGTGCAATCCAAGTAAAGATTGTAGCATTTTGCAAATTAGGATTCAATACCATATCCATCTTAATAAAATGATTGGCACAAATTTCCAATGTATCATCTTTTCGCATATATAATCGATTTTTTCCCGTTATTTTGTGGGTTAAAATTTTTAAATAACCTGAACCTAAAAATCGTAACACAGTTATATAGGATTTAACCAGTCGTTAATCAGTTTTTGAGCAAATTACGTATAAAACAACCCTACCAAGATCACTTTAGGAAAAAGAAATTAACTTAAAAACAGTCAAAGTAGGTGAAAATATCGTTGAGCGGAAAACAGAGGTTAAATATCTATGATAACAGAACAGGTTACTCTGGAAAAAATACGAAAACGAAATATATACAAAGCTACAAAAGCCCTTATGGTGTGCTGAAACACTGTTGGAAAAATTAGGGTTGTAACCCAAATACATTGCAATGGATTTACACGGTAATAGTGAGACCAATCATCACTTATGTTGCAGTAGCTTGGGGCAAGAGTACTAATCTGACTTCTAGTCTGGACATGGATCACTGGAGCAATGGGAACATGCCCAACTGCTGCAATGGAAGTAAAGTACGTTTTAAGATATTTCGTCTTGATTTATGTTTCCAATATGATTTAACAATAATAAAATAATAAACCCTTAGTAAGGAGCCCTTTTTATTCCAAGTAGGCACTTAGGACACAGGTAGATTTTGCATTAATGGGTGTAGTAAATACAAGAACTTATGGAAGCAGATGACGAATTGAAAAATCATACAGTAAAATTCTTAATAAGAAACAACAAATATTTAAGAATTAAAATTTTACATTCTTTTACCCGCGTAAGAAAAACCATTTTATGCCATTTATGCAAAATCTACCTGCGTCCTAAGTGCCTACTTGGAATAAATAAGGGCTCCTTACTAAGGGTTTATTATTTTATTATTGTTAAATCATATTGGAAACAGAAGTCAAGACGAAATATCTTGAAACATACTTTAATCCTAAATCTCTCGCTACTACACATTCAAGTAGAAAGTGTAAGGAAAAAAAACAATATATAGAATGGTGAAAGAAGGAATCATCAGAGATAAGGATCATTTCAAATTCCCAAGATGAAATGCCAAAGAAAATTCATAAAAAATTGCATTTACCTCTCTCTATTTCTGTATTGCCATTGAGTATAAATAGGTTTGCTTGTCCACTGAATACTTCCTTTTCATTTTCTTCCACTATTGTTTTTGGAACTTCAACCGCAGGTATTACATTTATTGGTTTGAAATTTAAATAAGATTCATTTGAGTTCTTATAACCAATAATTTTGTTATCTTTTTCTAGTTCAGGCATAGAGGAAGTAGGAGCTTTAATAACGCTACCTTTAACATGTTGTGGTGGAATAGTTACGGATAATACAGGTTGAGAAGTAACCACATTTTTAGAAGGTAATGGATCAGATGTTGTTATTACAACGTTAACAGGAGGTGATTTACCTAAAGATGTAACTAATGGGAAAGATATAGGGGGTACTTTTACTGTCGTTGATGTTGTAGAAGAAGTAATTGGAGTTTCTTCTTTAGAAATTTGATTAGTGTGTGAAGGTAGTTGAGGGTGAGTGATTTCTAAACCAAATTTAGTATTAGTTGGAATAGTTGGAACTGGTTGAGGTAAACCACCTTGTACAGGTATAAAGTTAGGGTTGATTCCTGCTCCTGCTTGATGTGGTAGAAACGGTAATGAATCTGAAAATATATTTAGTTAATATTTCATATTTAATTAAAATTTAATAAATTACCTGGTTGTGCAAATCCTAATCCCCCGTAATATGATAGACCCGGATAAAGTCCTGGATACAGCATGGAAGGAGCATAGGCTGGCATTTGATTAACATTAGGAAGTTTTCCTGGTGGATACCCAGCAAAATTACCAGGAATATTAGCTCCAATATTATAATCGACACCGTAATCATTATCAAGTACGTATAGATCTTCATCACTAAGTTGACTGTTTTTAGTGTCACTTTTTTTCATATTACTTAAGTCCTTTTTAATTTCCTAAAAAATAATTTAACAAAAATCAATCAAAACTCCGAATTTTCTGTAATTAATTCAAATCCGAAATTTTTGAAACTTGTGCTTGAATATTATAATTTCCTAAACAAATAATAAGAGACAAAGCCGAGTGGACTGAGGACGGCTCTCAAAGAATTTTCGACGATGCAGGGATCAAGTACTTTACTGACGGATCTGGCACTTCAGAAGAAAAAGGTGCAGGGGTCCTTGGTCCACGCAACCTTAGGCTGCACTTCAGCTTGGGAACGGAATCAACCGTATATCAGGGTGAGGTATTCGTCTTACTAAAGGCTGCCGAACACGCCCGAGGCCGTGGCTGGAGAGGGGAGAGGATAACTTTCTTCTCAGACAGCCAGGCTGCACTGCTGGCCATAAAACAATTCCGGGTTACTTCCAAGCTGATCTAGGAGTGCATACAAAACCTCAATGAACTGGCTAGACACAACAGGGTCTTCTTGGAGTGGGTGCCAGGGCATAAGGGTTTTAAGGGCAATGAAATCGCGGACCTTCTGGCCAAGAAGGGAGCGGACACACGATTCGTTGGTACAGAACCTGTATTGGGACTGTCTAGAGCCTGGGTAAGGACCAAAGGCAAGAACTGGGTCTGGGAAGAGTCGACCAAACACTGGACTAATACTGTAGGACTGAGGCACTCGAAGCTGACGCTCAAAGGATACTCCAAAAAACTGAGGTCTGACATACTGAATCTTGGCAGGAGTCAGATAAGAATACTGGTGGGCCTGATCACTGGGCACGGACCATTCAGACTACACCTTCGAAAGATGGGGATTCTGACACAAGAACCCATAAACGGTTCATCTTCGGTGACACGAACCCTGAATCCTATCACCACCTTGAGGAGCTAGTCACAGGACTCAAATCTCTTATAAAGGGAACTGCCCTGTGGCAACATTAACTCAAGGAACCCGGGATACCTGGATTCAAGCCTACCTGAAGATCAGCGTGGTGTTGATTTTCAGCTGAGCAAACTAGAGTCCTGCACGCACGGGTGCATGTAAGGACTCTTGGTGCCGAACCTGGTCACAATATTCCCATAGGAAGCAGTGTTTAAAACATGGCGCTCCACAGGAGTGACCATGCCAGGTTTATTTACATTAGATTAAACAAATACATAATATATTGATATTAAATATCCAATGATAAAAGTTTTTACCTGAATAGAATCAGCAGTAGTTTGAAAATCCTCCACCAAATGTTTAATATCATTAACAGCAGTTGCTACTCCTTTTAAACTTTCGACATCGCTTTTTACTGATTTTAAATCATCACATACAACAGTTACTTTATCAAGGAGTTTATTCTGTGCATCAATAATAGTTCTAATCTGTTGAGCAACCAAAGAAAAACTCGAATCGGTTGAAACCAGTATTTGACGAATTTGAGCATCCAATCTTTCTGGACTTGGTCGTGCTTCTTGTCGTTCAAAATTTAAACGCAATGGAGTTGAATAACTGGTATTTGGTCGAAATGATGATTGGCTTTTGGGTGTATGTAGAGTCAGATTTGATAAGTAATTTTCACCCATACTGACATTTAAAGAATCTGATAAATCAGTTTCTTTTTCTTGCAGTTCGGTATCGGTAAGTAATTTTTCTACTTTTTGTATTTCTGTAAAAATTTGTGTATTTAAAGGATGAAATTCATCGTAATTTTGTCCTCGCATTCGATCTATAGTAAGGTATAAACAATCTCTAGCTTTAGTTAAGAATATCTTATAATCACTTTTATCTTCACTACTTTCATTAGATTTTTGGTCTGCAAGTTTTTTATAAATTTCATACTGATAAAAACTAGCATATGGATCTTTCAGTTCATGGAACAGATTCAAAGCTATTTCGTAATCTTTCTTTTTCATTACTTCTACAGCTACAAAAAGTTTACCTTTTTCTAAGTAAGATACAGCTTCAGTAACTGTTAGAGGTTTAGATTTATATTCAAAAATTCTATTATTAGGATATACTATATTTTGGCCATTTTTAATTTTTTCTAGTAAAGGAATTGCAGTTTGCCAATATATCATAGCTCTATTTAAAGTAAACTCAATTTCTGAAGATTGAGTAAGTTGTTTGCTGCGTGCTTCAAAAATATTTGCTAAAGCTACAAGAAGCTTAACATCTAATCCATGTTGACCTACACATCTTACAACTTCAATTCCTTTAATTAGTAATACTCTTAAATCAGCCAAATTTGATGTCTGATCGTTTATGTACATCTTATAAGCACATTCTAAGAACTTTGACTGATTAATTGTTGATAATTTTTTTGTTATAGAAGCTGGTAAAACAGTAAAGTACGAAGATTGATTATCTTTTTGTTCTACATTTGCACAAAGAGCAGCACAGTAGATGAATGCGTAAATATCAAGCAAGTTTAAAGACTCAGCTGCACAGTTAATTAAGTTTGAAGTAGAGTATTGCATTCCATCGAAGGTTTTAAGTGTTACTTCATGAATATTACTATTACAAACAATCCAAATATAATGATGTAACGAATTGGGGTATACCAATTGTGATACTTCATCATATTTCTTCAAATCACCACAATTAGGAAGTTTAATAATAGCTTCTATATGATCAACATTTTGACTATCATTTATTACAAAGAAACTAGAGCCAATTTTAAGCAGATAATCTCTACGTGTAAATATTTGTTTATATATTTGTTCTTTCCATAATCCAGTTGTATATTGTTTCGCTTTATCTAATAATAACGATTTTCTACCTTTTGCAGCACCCAGTAAAACATGTCCTGTTTGAGAACATCTGTAACAAGCTATTTGATACCAATTACGTACATGATTTTTAGTACTCTCAGTAGATTGTGTAAACCAGATACTATTTAATTCTGGAGGTGTGGTATGATAAGCAGTAAAAAGAAGTGGAAGTACAATATTCGAAGCTTCTTTTAACTCCACATTTTCTTTTTTCTTCTGTTTAAGTATCAAAGTAGCAAGATGGAAATACAACTGTGCAGTATAGTGCTTTAAAAATATACTAACTAATGTACGATCTGGACAACTATTGATATTCTGATAAGCTTGATATAACATTTGATCAAAATTAAATATAGCGACTAAACTATCAGTTGATAACTGAAAATCATAGCGATATTCTTCCAAACTTAATGTAACAAGTCGCTCTAATACAGAAACCGCCAATATCCAGAACTCCCAACTTATTTGAGTTAACGTTTGTTCCTTCTGATATTTCAACAGAACCTCAGCAAAAACCTCGTACCAGTTCAAATTATTATAAAATGCAGCAATATTTTTCTCCTCGATCGCAGAAGCATGTGTGTAAGCTTCTTTAATCATATTATTTTGAATAAAATGTTTTATTAAACGAATTCTAAGTTTAACATTAGTCGGCTGCGCTTCTAATTCTTTAAGTAAAAGTTGAGTTACTTTATGAGGACTGTCATTGGTTTTCATTAGTAATTTTTCTCTCAGGTTAAGCACTGCTATATTGTTTGGATCAAAAGATTGGGCCAAATCAGAAAAATATCTTGCACCAGACAGGTCCAAATCTGCATTATCTGATGACAATAATTCACACACTAAAAAAGGAAATAAATATAGTATTCTCACAAACTAATTCTTAACAAAATTTATGCACCAAAATGGTCAATACTTATAACTAACCTTTAATGATAACATTATTCTGCTTTTGATCAATTTGCAGGCTATTTTTGTATGCTTCTAGAGCAGCATCAGTCTTTCCCAATTTCTCAAGACATTTTCCAAGCTGCAAATATGCCTCGGCAGACTTCGGTTTGACAAACAGATAAGATTTAGTATATCTATAAGCTTGTTCGTAATCACCCACAGAAAAATAAAGTTTGGCAAATGATAAGCATCTTAAATTTCTCTGAAAATGGTATAAAATTATTATTACAGAATGAACCTTGCTAAGACACTGTGATAGTTTGAAAGGGATGAATCTACTCTATTTACTGACAAGTGTTGTCAACTTGTAATCTTAAAATTGGTATATATTGGATGCAAAGTATTGAAATATCGTATATATGCATACTGTATTAACTTTAAAGTGTTTAAACATGCTATTTACCTCGGTTTCGTTGTTTATCTTCTTTAAGGAGTTATTAACGTGACGATCAACTTCTAATTTAGATTTGAACATATTTACTGTATTTTAGTATCCAAGTAATATGCTTAGATACTTTTAACAGTTCTTACTATCACTATAGTCTTTAAACTTAAACAATAATATGTATTTAGACCACTAATTTCACAACTTTCAGTTACAAATTAAAAAATGGATGGACAACACTAAGCATTACAGGAACAATTGTGTTAAAATTTTACTCTAGTTCAAAATTATCGTTTTGTTACGTAAATTAGGTGCTGTGATTGGTTGCTTCTTTAAAAACGTCATCGACTGCATGAAGTGCATGAGAACTACAACATTGAACAAAGCCGGCTAAACTGACTAATAGTCGCGTTCGGTAATTAATATATAAAATTTTAAATAAAACCTTATTTTATAATTAAATGAAATTATATATTATTTGAAACCTACGAAATTGATTACAGTGTAAATAACTGATTCTTATCTTTATAATTAAAAAACATTTTTTTACAAACAAACTTTGCTTTGCTCTGTCTATATCATCTGTCATTTTATAGTCGCCATTTTTGTTGCATTCGTTTCGGTGTTGTAGTAAACAGACTGTTTTTGCAAATATCGTTTAATTTTTTACGTTATCTTTAAAGAAAAAATAGAAGGTATGGTTTCAGTTACCAGTTTAAACAATTCATTTTTATATACTATTATTTTTGTTTACATCACCAGATATGTCTTCGGGAGGTGGAGATGGTGAAGGTGGTTACATTGCAAAGTTGCGTGGATTACCATGGTCTGCTACTCCAGACGATATCTTAAATTTTTTTACGGAATGCTCTATAGCGGGCGGAAAGTCTGGAATTCACATGACCACTTCAAGAGAAGGACGTCCCAGTGGTGAGGCTTTTGTAGAATTCTTATGTGCTGAAGATTTGGAGGCAGCTATTCAAAAAGATCGGGAACATATTGGAAATAGATATATTGAAGGTAAAATATTATCCCTCTAAAAGATTTTACTATATAAAGTATCAATTGAAACTAAGAACATTAAAACTAATGGAAATGTTATTTGGATTTAACTTGTTTTAGTTTTTAAAGTAAATAAAGCAGAGATGGAATGGGTTATAAAGAGATCTGGTCCTACTTACGGTTTAAACGAAGACGGATGTGTAAGATTAAGAGGTTTACCTTTTGGTTGTTCAAAAGAAGAAATTGCGCAATTTTTCACAGGTATGTAAATTAAATTCAATTTGTGCAGTCAGAATCAATTTAGTTTGTCTTCATCAAAATTTTGTATTTGTTTACAAGTTATTGAAAATTGAATTTGCATAGAAGAATCACATTATTTTTCTATATAAACAAATAACTCCAGTTGATAGGGTTTATCTTTGTTAGAGTATTTATTACTTGAGAATACCACAGTATGAAAATAGATCTACGCTGGTAGATTATGAACTCAGAATTTTCTGTACTAAATACATATTTCATATAAATTGATAAACAGAATTCTTGTTAAACCTTTTAATAGGAAAAAGATATGTTCTTCTATGATAAGTTTAATTATATTTTTTCTTAAAATCATTGGTTTTGTAATGGTATATTATCATTGATATATTCGGGGAGAAAGAATAAATAAAACGAAATCTTATTGTACAAATAATTTGCTTAAATTATTAATATCTATCATTTTGGTGTTTGTGTTGTAAACGTGACTGGGTTGTAAAGTTTAAAAAATGAGCAAAACAGCCCCAAAACCTCCATCCAACTATTCAAACTGTTGCTTTCATATTAGCTGCATTGTCTGTAACTATAGCAGCTATTTTGTTCTCTTATCTCGATTCACCAAACCTCGCTTTTCTTGGGAGCCCTTTTATCAGCGAACCAACAAATAAAAACAAACATAACTATCTATGAACAATAAAAATATCGAAAAAGTCAAATAAAAAATAACTTCGGAGTCTGAATCAATATTAATATTTCTCAACTAGATGTGGAAACATTTACTATGAATATAGTTGATGAGATGAGCTGTTTTTATTTGTCAAAAAACATTTTTTTATCGTTTTGGTTTGAAAATACAGATTGGTAAACTAAATATACAAAATAGCAAATATTTTTGTACATAGGATTTTGTATTTATTTATATATATTTTAGCCCTAATATATTTTTATTGTACTTCATTTGTCTGAATCTAAAAATCTTGTTAGTTCAAATTTAATGAATTTTGGCTCATATCTATAACCATATATATCTTAACTTGGCAGTTGAAATACAATAAAAAAAGTATAAAAGTCCGGTGTTGTTTGGGTTATACGCAGTTTACAGATTCATTATAAACCTAATTGAAAGTAAAAATTATTATATTGGAGTTTAAGGGCTTAACCGTTTGGGTTATGTTTTTTGGGTAGGGTTGGAGATTGTACCCAACGGAATAACTCTACTGACTGACTACTCGGGGCGGAGTTCTGGGGAGGCGTATGTACAGTTTGTTAACAGAGAAGTGGCAGAGAAAGCTCTGCTGAAACATCGAGAAAAAATCGGACACAGGTGGGGTATATCAGCGGGATGGATAGGGAGGTCCTCCTTTTTTTCTATATGTATTTTTTTTTCTTTAATTAAAAAATAGTACTACCAATTTAAAACTTCACACTCTTAAAATATATACTTAAAGAAAGTTTTAATTTTATTTAAGATTTTATTTTTATTTGAAATTAATTCATAATTTATTTAAACAATAAAATAATCCTTATTCCCAATTTATTTTTAATTTTGTGACAATTACTTGCACTGGAAAAGGTAATAAAATATATCTTCGTAAGTGGATGAGCTACTAAGATTTTTGATTTTCGGAAATACTATTTCATTTGCCTATCGCATTTTGGGGTTACTAATTTGCCATAGTATAAGTATTATTTTGGTAGTACATCTTAGAGACCATAAAACGAGATAAATTTACAATAATAAAGAACTACAGAACTTATTTGTATATTAATTAAATTTTTTAATCTACAAAAAGATGTAGGTTCCCTTTCCTTTAATACAGTATTTTTTGAATGTAAAAATTTGACAATTTGTTCACATATTTTTTTTTTCCAAAGTTCTGTTTTTCAATTTTGTTGTAAATTATTCTTACGATTAATATGTTTTTAGTACATTAAATATTTTTGTATTACACTATATTTAGGTACATAGAAATCTTTCGAAGCAGCTTATCAGAGGTGGACAGTGTATTAAGCTATCAAGGAAATTCTGTTAACTCTGGAAATCGTCGAATGGGAGGTGGTAGTGGTGGTGGAGGAGGTCCTGGAATGTTCAGTTCGAGACCGAGTCCCTATGATCGGGAATCACGATATGGTGGAAACAGTGGTCGGTTTGGAGGAGCACGTGGAGCTCGCAGTTTTAAAGGTAAAGAAAATCTAGAGCTTATTTCATTATCAAGAACATGTTTTTATAATTACCTTTTGAAATACCCTAAAATGATTAATTTTAGCTTGATGTGCGGAGAATTGTTTACTAGATATAGATCATTGGGCCAACTTCGCGACCGTAGCTGCTGCGCGTCTTCTTTCTCTGAGCTAACCGAATTTTTAAAACTTAAATGTTTGGTTCATTTCTCACGTATAAGAACCTAATATCTTTTTTCGCCCTTTGTTTATCAAGTTGACCATGACGTCGCACCAAGATTTGTCTTTGACAAACCCTACAAAATATTAACAAACAAGACAGCAGACCCCAACGTAGTGAACGCTCTGAGCGTATATACGGATGGATCAAAAACAAAGCAAGGTGTGGGATGTGGAATTTACTCTAGATCCTTAAGCCTAAAAACAAAATGGGCTATGGATGGCTTGTCAAGTGTGGTTCAGTCAGAACTCACAGACATAACCATAGCTGCAAAAGAATTAATCAATAGGAACATCACAGGCAGGAATATAAATGTATATACAGACTGCCGACAAGCACTACTGACCTTGAATAGACCACGTTTCACTTCAAGTTTAGTACTAGAATGTCACCAATCTCTAACTGAGGCCAGCCAGAATAACGTGGTCACTCTCAGCTGGATCAAAGGACATGGGAACTGTAAAGGCAACCGCATTGCGAACAATTTAGCAAAGAGGGCTGCGGGCTACAGATATGTTAGCCCTCGCCCATCTACCAAGCTAACATTGTTCGCAGTCGAGGACCTTATCAAACAGCACTCTCACCAAAAATTTATACAGTGCTGGGATGAAACTACGAACTGTAGACTGGCCAGAGAGTTATTACCTCATCCTGGCGAGGAAACAGCAAAAAAATTTAAGGCATTGACCAGACAAAATCTCCGAACAGCTGTGGGAATCCTGGCAGGTCACTGCCAATTGCGACAACATCTCTTTAGGATGAAACTAACAGAATCGCCGCTATGCAGAGGCTGCGAACAAGAAGAGGAAACAGTAGAACACATTATGTATGACTGCTCTGCTTTTTCTGAAATCAGAAGAACCGTGTTGGGCGAGTATTGGCTTACACCAGCCGATGTCAGGGAGATCCCCCTCGGGAGCCTCATCACCTATTTTAAATCAATAGGCCTGGTGACATCCTGAGGTGAGGATATCCCTACATACGGGAGGATGCACAATGGGTCATATGTGGCCTCAGTGCTGGCTGAGCACTAGCTCGCCCCTCCCAAATTTCCAGATCCAGAGATGACTGGATATAGACCTCGCCTAATTGTTTCCATCTTCTCCATATCAATCTCTTGAAGTCATCTCCCCTCCGTGTTCCACTTTCATCTGTTTTTTTCTCATCGTGATCAGCCTAACTCAATTTCAGCTTAGCTGGTTGTTTAGCTATATCAATTACTTTCGTAATTGTCTTTTAAGGATATCTCCATCATCTGTCTTTCCACATAACTGAGATTTTTTTAGCTTTTCTTTCTATCTTTGTATGCATCAAGTTGCTCTCACATTGAGCTATCAATACACATTAATGTACATTTAAATATATCTGAATTTTTAAAAATAGATTATGGTAGTTACGATCGTCCAAGTTCTTGGTCAAGTCAGCGGAATGGAAATGATATGGGGAATAGAAATTGGGATTCGTGGAATAACGGCTGTGCTGGATCTGGTCTTCATTGTATTCATATGAGAGGATTACCTTTTAAAGCTACAGAAGGTGATATTGCTGATGTAAGTAAACAAAATTGGATACTAGAAATTTATAGTTGATAAAATGTAATTTTTTTGTAGTTTTTCAAACCTGTAGCACCTGTAAATATTCGACTGATTCAAGACTCGAGTGGGCGAGCTTCTGGTGAGGCTGATGTTGAGTTTGCGTCGCATGATGATGCAGTTAGAGCCATGAGCAAGGATAAAGGACATATGCAACATCGATATATAGAATTATTTTTAAACTCTGCAGGAGGACAGAGTAACGGTGGATTCTCTTATGGCATTGGTAGAAGACGAGTCTAACTGATATTCATAAATTGAAATTTATCTTGTAATATAATAAAGACCAGTGCTACACAAGGTCAAAAAAGGATTATTAAGGAAAAGTATTTCTTTTATTTTTGTTTGGGAAAATGATTTGTATATTTTATTCATTTTATATAAAATACAAAAAAAACTGACTTTACAGATACAAACTAAATTTGTAGTATTGATCCTTGGAAGTCTGGATTATCATTGAAATTCATGGTAAATTAATATGTATTTTTTTGTATTCACTACATAATTAGAAATTATTTGTACTTTAACGTCTTTAAATAAAGAGATTTTAAATTGTATTGTAATATTATTTATCTACACTGGCCCGCAAAATTAACCGGACATCGAAAATTTGGTTCAAATTCAATCCTTAATAACTTTTTTTGTATTGCATCGATTTCGATAATTTTTTGCCGAGTTTTAGGCCATTTTACGGTCATCATTTTTTCATATCGAAGCTACAAAAATTTCCAACGGATTTGTTGTTATACAGGGTTTAATAAAAAGTTGATTTTTACTCTAAACTTTTAAACACCCTGTGGAAAAAATTGACAATCGAATAATGATTCTTTCTGCTGCGTTTTCAAGCCCCATCTTTTCTTAACAACTTGTTTTTTTATTCATTCCGATATCTGTATCCTTAAAGAAAAGGCACTGGTTTAAAGGAAACAATGCAATTATGTTTTATTAGCAACAAAAGAATTAAAAAACATGGATAACGGCGGTATTAAGATTTATTAATTTTTTCTAAAATCGGGTATTTTCTCCACGAGCATGAATAACGGCTCTCATTTTGTGGGGCATAGATTCAATTAAAGAAGCAATCGCATCTTTGGGTATTTGTTGCCACTCGTTTGTCAGTGCTTCTTCTAACGCAGTTAAAGTTTGAAACTCGCCATAGTTCTACCTAAAACTCTTCTTCCCACAAGTGTTTAATAGGGTTGAAGTCTGGACTTCTTGGGGGCCAGTCCAATTTATGAACGTCAACGTCGATTAAATATTGATAAGTTATTCGTGCTATGTGTGGTCGTGCATCAAGATAAAATTTTCTCCTATAAACGGCTTATAAGGCACCACATGTTCTTCTAAGCACTCCCTAAAGTATCTATCGGTGTTGATACCCCCCTGAACAAGGTCTGTACGGGTTTCGAATGAAATACCGCCCCACACCATCACCCCTCCGCCACCAAATTGCACTCCAGGAGAGTTAGAACATCGAGAGTACCTACTGTAGAAAAAAACATAATTACCTATAATAGTATTATATTTTATTTCATCCTGTTTTTATAAATTAATAAATTCATAAACATTTTAAAAATAGTTCGTAACTTGACTACGTCAAATTACCTTAACTGTCAGTCACTGTCAAATATTTTAATTTTAAATTTTTTGTATTGAATTGTTAATTCCTGTTTTAAATTATAAAAAGTAATTTTAAAAAGATGTGTTATTTAAAGCTCTGGTATTGTATAAATGGACACTTTTGTTAAAAGAAACGAACTGTTAGGTAAGTAGAGATTTTATACAGAGAATAATAAATGCTTATGTATGTATAAACACTCTGTTATGTTTACAAATTACTAATTCCTTCACTAATTAATCGAAAGGAACTTCGTTCCATCCGGGTGTCCCTTGACACCTCACACTTTTTTTTTACATATTATGTAACAATAATGATAATTCAACAAATAAGATCTCAAAACCTACAAAGTACGTGTCCTGATGTCTTTCGATATAATAATGATCCAACAATTGGGTTATATGGGGAAATCAGTATTGTTGTTCAACCAACGACATTAGTGCAATTAAATGTGGAGATGTCTATTGGAAATATGGTAGAGGTATGTATAAAAAAATATTACAAACTTTCTTTAGTAAAACCTAAGAGTTCAATATTTACAAATATAAGACAAATAGAAAATAATAAGTACTTACACTTGTGCCAATTTTACCTACACGTATTATTTATAGTTCGCTAATATACATATCTGCAAATCCTTCCGAGATACGGGTTGTTAAAGTTTATCTTCGAATCTTAAATCTGGCGATTTATTTATTTTTTCGAAACCGATCAAGATATGCTATGAAATTTGGTGAGTTGTAAGAAGTTGCTATAACCTATTTTTTTCACTACAATTTAGAATTTTATATTTTTCATTTCCGTGCATACAGGTAATGGTTTCAACTTGTTCTAAGAGAAAACATACAATAGTATTAAACCAAAACAATAATAGAAAATTACCCTAATAAAATTTAAAATAGGCGCAAAGCTAAAAAAAATATTGAAAATGACCTCCCTCAGACGTAGATGTCTTAAATGGACGCAGACAAATGAATTTTTGCAACTGTTTTTCTTCGTCGTTTGTTTATATTTGTAATTGATATCAAAATTAATTATTTAAAAAGCTTTTAGTTAAATTTCTCCAAATTATGCTAGAAAGCACGTGTTAATATTAGAAATGTTGAGTGTCAAATTAACTCACCAAGTAACTATTTTAACTCACGAATTGAAAATAGTTATAAAGCACAATGTATTGTTTTCAATTAAGTGGTGTTCTGTTATTAAACTCATTATTGCCAGTGTTTCAATACTATGCAGACTAATTAGCATAAATAAATAAACTGATTCTCTCTTTGATTTTGCCACCTTCTCGTTGTATTTATCCAAAACGTTGTTATTATTCGGCACAGCAACATACACAAGACGAACTGAGTTGGCATTTTTATTCTCTATTATTATTATCATTATAATTTTGTTTATAATACAGTTGTTATTGTTATATAGAATAAGATTTAAACAGGCCGCGCAGTTTTTGAAAAGTTCGCACATGCGCCTAAGTAGTTTTGTTTGAAAGTCAGCTTTATAATAATGTTATAAAATAATTTAAAAAAAAATTAAGATCTAACAAACTGTTTTTTTTTATGATCTTTTTCGTTGTTTTTGATAATTTTTTAAGTGAAACAAATAATTTCTGCATAAAGATTTTATTGGATAGATTGTAGATTTTAAATATAATTTATAAAATATACAGCAAGATGTGCAACATATCATATATAAAATATAGACAAATAGAAAATATACATATGTATGGCTGCTTTGTATAGAAAACAGTATAGGGGCGGAAATACATTAATATTAAATTTATAAGTACTTATTTTTACATAGAACGATTTTAGAAAAATTATATTATTTAACAGCCTTAGAAAAAGAGTTAGAAATATTCAAGAATAATCTGACAAAATATTTTGCAAAAATACAAAATAAATGATCTACATATTGGACCCGTAAAATTTATTTATTATATCAAATAAATTGTTTAATATGTGATTGTCTAGATATATTTTACGAATATTTTAAATAATGCTCTCTAAAACCAATTTGAAATTCTTAAAAAAAATTAGCAGTATCTAATAATGACTAGAGAAAAATGAAATTAGAAATTTTAAAGAATTTCAAAATAGATGATTATTACAAAATACCACATGAATACAAAATATTTTATACAAAAAATAATCGGTCTAGGGTAAAAGAGAATTACTAATTACATTTATATACTTAGAGACAGAAGTGTTACACCCAGAAGGAATAATTTCTTAATCTTAATTTTTTTACAACAGAATGACTATATTTAAAGAATGCTATGATAAAAATATCGATGTTTTATCTTTTATAGTTTTTGCAAAAATAAAATTTTATCTTAAATTAAAAAAAAAACATATCTGAAGACCGGTTGATGAAGAAATTTTTAATTATTGTTCTTCAGTCTAATTGTAGTCAGTGTAACAAAATGCCTCGAGTTCGAGGACATTAAAATTACCACCGTTAGCAATTTTGACAGGGGTAGAATTGTTGCCTATAAAGATATCGCCAAAGTGCCCTTCGTGTGAATTGTACGGCAATGACATTAATGCGTGTGTGGACAAACGAAGGTAGAGAAACACGAAGAAGACCAACTGACCAACAAAGGTGTACCACCGAGCTTCAAGATAGGCGTTTCAGACTACTTGCTCTGCGAGATCGTTTTGCTACTACGCGTCAAATCGCTGATCAATGGTTTGGAGAGGAAGGTAGACCTGTTACTATGTAACGATCTAGTGATCGTTTTAATTCAGAAATCCACCTGACTATTTTTATTGTTTTGTGCCGCGATTATAAGTGGGAGACAAGAGTCTCCGATAACCGAAGTTTTTCTTTTCGCTTCGATAGAAATTTTGCGTTCATTTTAATTTCTGTCGTCCTCCTGATAAGTTCTCCTCAATAAAAGTAAGTACCTAATTCTATAGTTTCAGTTATTAATTTTATTTGTATAAATTGCTCAGATTGAGGTGAATTATGCTTTTTTAAATATTACTAACACCTAATTTCAAGTAGATTCGCTATCATCAAACATCCATTTTTTATTTGATTATTGATTGAACAATACACGTGTATTTAAAATTAATTATTTCTCAATAATATGGAGAAACCAGATAGTGATTCTATTTGATTGTTATTCATTAATGGATGGTGTTTTGATTGTTGATTTCATTATTAGGATTTATGCCACATCTGGAGGAGTCCTACGTAGGAGTTATAAATTTTAATTGAAGACGTTTCGAGCCGACAGCCATTTTGTGGGAAGTTAACTGGCTTTAATTATTGTTTGAATTTACCGAAGCCTACTCAATTCCATCCCTGGAAGAAACTTTATTTGAAGACCGAAGAATATTCAGTCCGTCCCAAGGAGAAATTCATTTATGGAAACCCTTTGAAGAAAACAAAAGATAAGAGATTTAATTAATTTTCGAATAACAGATAATTTTACTGTTGAATGATTAATTAAATAAATCATTTAAAACTGGTGTTTGAGTGTTATTTGCTTTGTTTTGTACTCTGGCGCCCTATAATTTTTGTTTGGGAAAAATTGATAAAACTCGGAAAAGAACCCACGTAATCGGTTGAGCTAGTTAAGGGTAGTAATCCCTTAAAAGGGAATTTTAATAAGCTACAAATTGGCGCTTAACGTGCCAATTTAATTTCTTAAGGGATTATTAGGGTTACAACTATGCGTACACTATACCGTCGCATTTGAGCCTTTGGACTGTTTTCATACCGCCCACGACTAGTGCCACCTTTGACCCAGGACCATTTCCATCAACGTTTGAATTGGTGCAGAGAACGGCAGCAATGGGTGGAAGAATGGCAGAATGTAGCATTCAGCGATAAATCGCGATTTTGTTTAGGCATGCACGATGGCCGTAGAAGGGTAAGACGCCGCCGTGGAGAGCGACGAGATACCGGGTTTGTTCTTGAAAGACATGTACAGAGGACAGTTGGAGTAATGGTTTGGAGGGCTATTGCCTATGGTAGCCGATCACCACTTGTGTTCATTCGAGGCAATATGACAGCTGCATGTTATGTTGATGATGTCTTACAAACCACTTTACTGCCTTATCTAGACGGCCGTCGACACGTCCTTTTTCAGCAAGATAACGCGCGTCCCCATATTGCTCGTCGAACTATGGACTTTCTCCAAGAAGCTGGCGTTAATGTTTTGCCGTGGCCACCCCGTTCACCAGATTTAAATCCCATCGAACATGTGTGGGATATGATGGGAAGAAGACTGTCCAATTTACACCATCCTCCACAAACTCTGGCACAGTTAATCCATGAAGTTCAAGTTGCATGGAACGAGATACCACAAGCAGACATTGATCATCTCATTTTGTCAATGCCAGTTACGGGGTCGCCAAAAATTATTATTTTTTTTTGTTATACGTTATTAAAAATTCTTGAAAATTTTATCGTTTTATTCTCGATGTAAATCTACCATGTGGCCAAAAAATTAAGATTTAGAAATTATTTCTTCTGGGTGTAACACTTCTAATGTCACTGAGTTTATTATTATACAATTATTTTTACATAGGTATTAAAAGATGAATATTAGACTAAGATAGAAAGATGAAAAATAATCAAAAAAGTACTGGTGCTATTTTTTTGTTGGAATGTGAAGGGAAAGTATATTCGAAGGGCGTCTCATCTCGTGATTCAAAAAATAATAATAATTGCATCATGCGTTGTTTTTAATACCGTCATTTTTTGTTTTTAGATCTGTTCTAACAGACCACCAAACCGTTCTAGAACCGTTACTAAACAACTAAGTACTTCAAAGATGCCCGGACGGTTCTAGAATGGTTCTTTGGTCAACAGATGATTTGTTAATCATGGAACCAGGTTTAATTTGAGACTAGGTAAATTAAAATTGGTTAATAAATAAAAGAGTTATAGCAAAATTATGTGGAAAAAGACAATTGTTAATAACTTTTAAAATATTCATTCAAACTTTTCCAAAATTTTCTTCAGGATACGTCTTTTAGTGTGTAAAAGACTGACTCGATCAGTCAAGTAGTTTTTGCAAAATTTTAAATGTTTATCCCATTTTAAAATTTCTCTACAGCTTTCTAATAGCACCCAATACTTTTTCGATTTCAAAATATTAATTTGCTTGATATATACAAATAAAAGTAAAATATTTGAGCTTTGAAACATATTTGGCAATAGTTACAATTAAAATAAAATTATAACAATAATATTTTATAAAAATTGAATTCAATAAGTGTAGTTTTTAATTATTTTTTTATACTTAAGTATATTATCTACAATCTATTCTAAACGTAAACTTATTAATTATACTTTATATTATATAGTTTAGAATAGATTTTTAATCATTACATCACTCTATGATAAAGACATTTTGGAATTGACATAGTTTGATAAATTTTAAGATATTCATTTAAAATTAATTCTACACATAACTGGTAGGTACTTAAAAAACCGCTTCATTAATAAAGGAAAATACAAAAATGTTTTACATAATAAATAGAAAAGTAATTTTCATTAATTATACATATATATTTTATAGACTATTAAAAAGCAATCTAATATCGATAGTAAATGTACATAATTACATAAAGTCATGATAAATAATTTTTTTAAAACCGGCCAGAAATGAGTACTTTCCGGTTTATTTTTAGGTCTGAAAATCTCATTTTGTCGGACAAGGCCAGAAAATAAAAATGAGTCCGGTAAAAGCTTTTACCGGACTATCACTAGTATATTACGACCCTAGGCCAGAAAGTTGGATTTTCTGGCGCGTGGAATATAGATTCCACGCGTTAAAGCATACAACTAAATTCTGGCCGGTTTTAAAAAACATTGTACGTAATAGTGCTTTTACTGGACTCGAAGGCTTGCAGGATATGCCTGCGGCTCGCCCTGCAATTGCCCACTCGTCCGGTAAAAGACCACTTTCGGGACTTGTTACGTAAACTACTATTATTTTTATAAAGAACTGATATACGGTTTTTTAAACTACACCAATCGATCTAATGGAACAGCGAGTTTATTTTCTTAAAATAAAAAAATATTTCGATGGCTAAGAAGACAAATATTGTATGTCTATTTTTGTTGACTCCAGTCGAGATAAAATCTTTATTGTGCTCAAAAATTTATTTACTTTTCAAATTGATTTTACCGAAAATATAAATTTTGGACATTCATTTATCCTCTTAGCCATCGATTTATAATAATTGTAATTAAAGAACAATATTTGGTGTCTTATAATTATTGCATTAATAAATTACTTATTGTTTAAATAAAAATGACACAACCATTTTTTTAAAATTAGTTTAATGAATTATACTTAAGAATATATTTCTCATAGTTTTTAAATAAAGTTTCATTCTATATCCCTAATTATTTTTATTCAGTTACTATGTCATTTATATTTTAAAAGTATATTTATTTCCAATGGAAAGAACGTAAATATACGAGGAGTCTAATTTTACGCACTTTTTACATCTGGTCAGTATAAAAATTAGAATATTTTGATACCACACTCTGCCAACTATGGAAATGAATGTTTAATTTATGTTGATATGGTTAATTGATCAGTAACTCATGAGTTCGTCTACTTTTTTTTCTATGATCAGAGCCGAGGGGACTGAGGACGGTTCCCAAAGAATTTTCGACGATGCATTGATTGAGTACTTTACTGACGGATCTCGCACTTCAGAAGGAACCGGTGTAGTGGTCTGTGGTCCACGCAACCTTAGGCGGCACTTCAGCTTAGGAACGGAGTCATCCGTGTACCAGGCTGAGGTATACGCCTTACTAAAGGCTGCCGACCACGCCCGAGGCTGGAGAGGGGACAGGATAACTTTCTTCTCAGACAGCCAGGCTGCAGCTGACCTTAACACAATACCGGGTTAGTTCCAAGCTGATCTGGGAGTGCATCAAAACCTCAATGAACTGGCTAGACACAACAAGGTCTTCTTGGAGTGGGTGCGGGCATAAGGGTTTTGAGGGCAATGAAATCGCGGACCTTCTGGCCAAGAAGGGAGCGGATACACAATTTATTGGTCCAGAACCTGTACTAGGACTGCCTAGAGCCTGGGTAAGGACCAAATTCAAGAACTGGGTCTGGGAAGAGTCGACCAAACACTGGAGTAACAGTGTAGGGCTGAGGCATTCGACGCTCAAAGGCTACTCCAAAAAACTGACGTCTGACATACTGAATCTTGGCAGGAGTCAGATAAGAGTACTGGTGTGCTGCTCCCTGGGCATGGACCATTCAGACTACTGCTTCGAAGGATGGTTTTTCTTACACAGGAACCCACCTCGTGCCGACTGTGCGCCATGGAAGATGAGATGGCAACTCACATTCTATTCGAGTGTGAGGCCTTGCAACATAAACAGTTCCTCATCTTCGGTGACACGAACCCTGAATCCTACCACCACCTTCAGGAGCTAGTCACAGGACTCAGTTCTCTTATAAAGGGAACTGCCCTGTGGCAACAGTAACTCAAGGATAGTCATCCAAATAAGAACTTGGGACACCTGGATTTGTGCCTACCCGAAGATCAGCGGTGGTGATGATCTTCAGTTGAACAAACTTGAGTCCTACACGCATCGGGTGCATGCAAGGACTCTTGGTGCGAACCTGGTCACAATATTCCCATAGAAAGCAATGCTTAAAACATGAAGCTCCACAAGAGAGACCATGCCAGGTTTATTTAGATTAGATTTTATAATCAAAGAGAAAGTAACAAATTAGCTTGAAGAAAAAAATTCTATATACAAATCGTATAAACATTCACTTGAGATGAAATTTGGTAAAACACAACATAGGAACTGAATAATTGACTTTTAAAATAATATAAACAAAAAAGTAAATATGTATATAAAAAATTTGCAGTATAATATAAATAAAATCAAATTATAATTCAGTATAAGATTTAAGAAGTATTTTATCTTTTTGATTTTTTTAAAAATACTAAGAAGTTAAAAAATCGCAACGGCTTATTTACATGATTCAATACAGACCGAATAATCAACCAATATTTGAACACAATTCTTACGGTTATCTTCAGTTAATTATGAGTAAATATTACTGATCTTATCCCATTATCATAAATAGGCTACTTACTGTTATATTTTCATCAAATTAATGGTTCACTTATTAAACCATGTAAATTAGTCATAAACTCAAATGGGAATACATTTTGGAGTATATAAAATACAAACCAGCAAAAAAATATAGCACCAATCATACTTACTTAACCAAATTTAAAACAATTTTTTCTTAACCGCTGTAAATCTCTCCATATAATCCTCATAACCATCCACATCCGACAACTGTTTACTTTCAAATAAATTCCCATCAATCGACAAATTTGATATTTTAGAATCCTTAAGAATCTTTGGTGTAATAGCGGATAATTGTAAACAATTCTCTTCCAATCTCAACGTTTTTAATCTAGGACACTCAGCAATTTGACTTGAAATGTGCGATATTTGATTCTGATTCAAATTTAATTCAGTTACATTCAAACCGGATATTTCCGATGGAATAGTACTGATTTCATTCTTACTTAAATCCAATAAATCCAAATGTTTTAAACCGCAGAACATTAAGGGGAAATCTTTAATGTGATTATCAGCCAAATTAACTTGTTTCAAGTGAATGAGATTTGATAAAGTTCGAGGTAGGGAAGTAAGATTGTTTTGACTAACATTCAAAGTTTCGAGTTTGGTTAAAGCTCCAATACAATCAGGAATTTTTGCCAATCTGTTTTTACTTAAATTGAGATGTTTTAATTGCATAAACCTACTGATTTCATTTGGTAAAATAACGAACTTGTTATCGGATATGTCTAAAGTTCTCAGGCTTCCTTCTAATTGTTTAATCCCAGGAGGAAACTCGTTTAATTTGCCTTGGGATAGTTTAAGAACTCCGGTTTTTTGAGCGGTTTCTATGTGTTGTTTTAGTCCAGAATTACCCATTGTAGACTTCTTATAAAAGATAATGTTTCAACTTATTAAAATAAACATACAGATAACTTACCTACTAATTAATTAGTTACACATCGCATGATGATAATGAAACATCTAAAAACATAAAACATAACGACTTTTTTTGTGTAATTAAATAGACAAATGAGAAGTAAAAGAAATAAGTTTTAATCGGAATAATTTTTCAGGAATTTTGTGCATGTTAAATATCTCGAAATGAATTAGAACATATCAAAATGTGGACATATAAGATTTTATCAGTTTCTATGTGTTAATTTAAATGATTATTATAATTGCTTTTAATTCATTACACAGGAAACGTACACTTATATACTAACCTAATTACTTGGCTTTTATTTAGTATCTTTATTTCAGTTGACAAGAAATTAGTGATAACAATATACAAGGGTTTTTTCAACACCCCAATTGGAAGTGACGTTTTGATCAATCAACCTATTTGTTTATCATTTCTTGTCAATGACAGCATAAACTATTCAGCGACTAACTATTCTTTACAAAATTTATATCTTGTAATGGTTTCAAAATATTTTGTTATAATTTTGTCGATTCGATCAAAATCAAAGAATCTTTTTTATAAATTTAATCAGTATGATTTTCTATAATAAGAAACTATTACTTCCAATAGTGAAGACCATAAATTAGAGGTGAGTGACGAGTGACTAAGTTCACATTATTGATTTGTCTTGTCACTTTTATTCTGTCTGTCAATGTATTGAAAAGTCAAGATAACAGTGTAGTAGGTTAATGAGAAAAAATGGACAACAAATTAAAATGCAAAATAGGACCATCTGTTTTAAACGCCGATTTATCTCAGTTATACATAGAGTCACAAAAATTATTAGATAGTGGAGCTGATTATTTGCACTTGGATGTAATGGACGGCAATTTTGTTCCTAACCTAACTTTTGGTCATCCTGTTGTAAAATGTCTTAGGAAAAAAATACCTTCAGCTATTTTCGAGACACATATGATGGTGGCACAGCCAGAAAAGGTTAGTAGAATAAGAATATTTAAGTGCAAGTATATTTAATCAGTGAATTGTAGTGGATTGAACCCATGGCAAACGCTGGATCAAACTTATATACTTTCCATATAGAACCAGTTATGAATGACGTAATAAAGGTCTGTAGAAAAGTAAAAGAATCAGGAATGAAGGTGGGTTTAGCTTTAAAACCGGGAACTGGTATTGAAGATGTACGACAATACATCGATCATGCTGATCTTATTCTGGTGATGACAGTAGAACCAGGATTTGGTGGACAAAAATTTATGACCGATATGATGCCTAAAGTTCAATGGTTAAGGCATAATTATCCTTTATTGGATATTGAGGTAGATGGAGGTGTTGGGTTAAATACTATTACTGCCTGTGCAGAGGTAATTTTTCATCTAACATTATTTTTTTATTTATGTGTATTTAAAATTATTTAAATTTTCAGGAATTTAAATTGTTATATTATTGAGGTGTTTTTTTTCTTGGGTTGCAATTTAAAACGTACATAAAATTTTATTTTTTAAGCAGGCAGGAAGTTTTTGAATAAATTATCTTGTTATTGAGGTTTACGTTTCCTTGGGTTACAAATTTGTTTGTAATGGTTATTTGTTACAAATAAAACAAAGGATATTGTTTTTATAGATCAAGGTCAAAATGTAGTAGATTTAAATTTCAATCATTCCTAAAAAAGCCACTCCAAAGCACTAAACTTGGACACTATACCGTGGTAGCCAAAAGTTCCTTCTCCCTTCGTATCTTTTGAACTGTTACACTTTTTAGGGAGGAAATAAACGGACATAGACTTCTCAAATAGTTATTACAGGTCACGTAATAGACATAGATGGCGTTACAGAGCTACTGTGACCGATAATTTTATAACTTTATAGGGTCAAAAACTTTTTGATTTACCAATTTTAGTTGTCGAGATATGTTTATTATATTTTGTTTTAGGCTGGTGCAAATATGATAGTATCAGGAACAGCAATAATCGATTCAATTGATCAATCAGCAGTAATAGCAAGTCTTCGAGAAACTGTGGAAAGTTCAATCCACAAATGCAACGTTTAAGTCTGCGAAAACAAATTGTGATTCAAATGTTAAGTTTTAACCCCTGAGAGAGAAGAAAAATAACTGGAAACTGATTTATTGTTGAAATTATGCACAATAAGCATTCATTTTGTAAACGGTTAACTTATTGTTTATAATAAATTGCATTTCTTTATTGTTTTAACACTATTACATTTGGCTCCCTTGTTGGAGCGAATAAATGATATTTAATATTTAGAATTTGAGTGCAGAGTTTTTATTATATATATTTAGGGGCATATACGACTACGGGTTTTATATAGTCTATATCTAAATTGTTATTCAAATTTGAGTAATTTTAAAATAATTTTTGTACATAAGTTTTTATAAGAATGATAACTGAAATTTGCTAAAGATAGTGAATTTGAAATTTGACTTTATAAGAGGGTACGCCATAAAATATCGCACAACTAAATTCACATTGTGTCCCTGAGGAGGATATTCACTAATATAATTGTTTAATAATTATTTACTCTGTTATTTTCTTAGTAATCGAACCGTTTTTATTACAAGTGTAGTTTAATATTTGTTTAAAAATAGATAAAATATTTTTATATAATTTAACTTTATTGTTTATTGAAATGTAGAATAGTTCTTTTCTGAGGGTAAAATAAAGGGATTTATATATATTTAATATTTTGTATTTGTTAATGTTTGAATTTTGTTACATATTAGACAAGTCGGTATCTTTCGAAATGCAGATCATAATGGACATTTTCCAAAGGAAGGTATTTTTTGCTGAAATCTCTTCAAGATGTGCCCAATATCAGCAGGCCCAATATCCGCAGAATTTAATGTTTATTGTTGGGAAAATAGCAATAATTGAAAACAAAGTATAAAAAGATGAAGTTTATCCTTTAATTGTTTTCGATCCTTTAAACTTGACTTACAACCTCCATATTTCGCCTAGAAAAACTTTTTAATATTATTAAAACGTGTGCTTAATTTCGTTGCAATCCAGCCAACTGGAAAAAATCCAAATTTTCAAATTAATACTAGGCCCTAAATAAGCCTTAGAGTCGCCAATTTACATATAAAGGAAGGCTCAAACTTATAACGCTTTTTGTAAAATTTAAATCGGTCCACTAGGAAAGTCTAGAATTTTATTAAACTTTTAAACATTTTTATAGCAGACTTTATAATCGACAAGAGGTCAAAAAAAGTTTTGTAAGTAAGAACTATGGTTTTGGAGTGGCATCTTCCGAGTCTACCACCCAGAGCACCCAGGAGGGACGCTTGCCTTCTCTTTTTATTAGTTCGAGTGAATCGGTCACCTGGTCTTGAGGAACGAGTTGTTTCCCCATACTGAGAGGCTGATATTGTTGAAAGTGAGATTTTCTCGTCGGCTGAGGTGTGGATGTCTGAAGATGATGGTTTGGGTTTTAATGGGTTAAAGGCTACTCTATCTGCTACAGAACGTGGAGAACTGGTCCAACAGTATTTGAGATTTTCGGAGGTGTATAGGGATGTGTCGTCGGCGTGTAGTTAGATATTTAGAAGATGCGTAGATGGTGTAGAGAATAGGGGCTTAGATGGACAGTATGGACACGTGTGGAACTTCTGAAAGAAGGGTAAAGGGTTCTGAAACTCCGTAGAAGTATGCAGAGAAGGAAATGTAAATATAGGAAGACACTAAGTTTGTCTCAGATTTATATTGGTTGATGCCGAGTAACATTCATTACTGAATTAATGAGTTATTATATCTTATATCGTTGAAAATGAGATTATCACTATTATTGGGCCCTTGGCGAAGGTTTTTGTGGTTCCCTTCGTCCTTGTCAAATGGAAGGGCTCCACAACGGAGGAGACACGCGACATTGCACCACATGGGTTACACCTCCACATACACTCATACCAAAAAGAAAAGACTCTTTCAAGTGTCATGGATGGCAAGAAGATACAACTGCTACAGTTAAAGCAATCCAACCTGCTGCAAATGAGGAAGTTTGTGAGAGCGGTGCCGGCGACCGATACCAACACCATCCAAACCTTCCCATCTACTCCTTGAAAAGGACAACAGGGTCCTCAAATTCAACACTCCTATAAACTTTCTTTCAACTACCCATCAACCTCTTATCTTGTCTTGTCTATAACTATTATTTAGAAAAAAACTTCTTTCAAATTTCGCACCAATAGTTTGAAAAGCAATATCTCAACGTGGTGGTACACCTCTTTGTAAAGTTAATTGTACCGTTAATAGTAAAAAGATTTGTGACATTCTAAATGATTTTCTTCTTAAGAGAACATATGATTTATACTCAGAGAGGCGGCGTTTTTAGCAGGAAAATGCAAGATGTCATACTTTGCTCTATATTCAACCTTACATACAAGAACACCAAGTGACAACCATTCCTTGTCCAGCAGCTACACCAGATCTTAGTCCCATTGAAAATATATGGCGACTAATGAAGAATGAAGTTGAACGAGCAGCCCCACGAAATAAAAATTAATTGATTCAGTCAGTTTTACAGTCTCGACGGCATAGACAAATTTATTATCTATCTATTATCTCTGCTCGACGGTTAAAAAAAAAACATATTTATATGATTAGTTTGTGAAAGTAACGTCTATTTATTATCCTTTGGTATCTTAATTACAATGTATTAAAAAAATAATTATACCATCACTATTTATATCACAATCCCTAAACCTATTAACTAAAGTTTTAAAATTAATCAAAAACCATTTTATTACATAAATCTATATCTATCTACTTAACAAACTAGAACAATTTGATTTCAAAACATAATAATACCTAAATGTATGGTATCTCTATATGTATACATTCAGAATCTATATAGTCCAAGATAATAAGGCAAAAAAATACCCTGTTCGTAAAACTCAAAAAGCCAAAGCACCAAATATAGACAAAAAAAGTAGAATCATATCGCGTAGGTACTGCTTTGCCGACGTTTTTTGTAGAGTTTTGTAAGAACTGGTAAACAACCGATTTTTAGGTAGATCTAATTATTTAACTTTTTTGTAACCAACAATCTATTGATTTCAGAAATTTTAGGTTGGTGAGCGAGAGCGATGAAGAACGAAAACGAGCTTAGGTGGCATGGAACTAGTTTTAGCGAGAGTGATGCTACTATTCTTGTCTATATACTACAAAGTTTTTCTTTATGTATAATACTTATATAAACATATTCTTGCCATTTCCTGTCTGAAATTTATTGTTACTTTTTACTTTCAAGTTCGTGTAGACTGGCTAATATTTACAGCGTAGAATCTATTCTATACCAGCAGGTGACTGTGCTTTTTAATTATATTACTAGAATTTGTGCACCCAATCCTGTACATATCAAAACCAGGTAATATAATACAATGGAAGCGATAATCAGCCGTCGTTAAAATAAGAATAACACCAGGCTTCTTGGACAAAAACCGTATTACCTTGGACTAATATGTAATGAACAGTTAATGTAATGTTTATTTTGATGTACTAATGGCACATGATAAATCTGTTTTTGTAATTGTTTTTTCCTATTTATAAATTCCCATATTTCTACTTTCGTCAGTTTCTACTTTTGACATACTTATTACCTCAAGTAACGATTTTAGATTAAATTATAAACAAAATTAAGACTCCAGTAGACTAGGTTCATTCTAGGCACCAAGTGCTTCGGTGTGCGTCGAGGTCGTAATATTCGTGTTCAGCGAAATCAGGTAGGCGGGGTTCATCCTGGGAAATAGATGCATTGGAAGGAGTCGTGGTCGCGATATTTGTGTCTAGCGACCCCAAAAACCTCCGAGTAACGAGTTTGAACAGAATTTATATCAAACTGTAATAGACGAGTTTCATCCTTGGCACCAGGTTCTTTAGAGACCATGGGCATTCTAATATATGTGTTCAGCGAAAACAAAAACTCCCAAGTAACGAGTTTAGACTAAATTATATTACATCTTAAGCACCAGGTGCTTTGGTGAAACGTCGAGGTCGTGATATTCGTGTTCAGCAACCCTGAAAATTCCAGAGTAACGAGTTTAGACTGAATTTTAATAAGACTACAGAAGACGAGATTCATCTTGGGCACCAGGTGCTTTGGTGTCGTGTCCCCAAACCTCCTAGTGAGGCGATTTTAAGAACGGCTTAAAAAATACAAAATGTTTCGTCGTCTAATAGGTGTTTTGTAATCAACAGTTTGAATAAAACTTCTTTTCGGGTGGTTCATATATTGCTTGATTGTGCATCAAACAAAACATACGATGGAAAATAAAATCAGTTTCCTCAATAAAATCATAGATGTAGCTAGGAAATCTCGCCTTTAAACTCTATGAAGAACTACAATATTTAGAAACAACGAAAACACAGTGATCAGTTTATATGTCAATAGTAGATAATTGTATTTTAATCACAGCATTAGAATTTTGATATAGATAAATTGAACATAGATCTACAATTTTATCTTTAAGTGGGTATTACTGTTTAGAAACTTTTTTGCATTTTCTTATCATTTGGGTTTTTGAGAATATTTGCCCAAAATATTAATTTAAAATTCATAGAACTTCCATAGTTACAGAGTCTCCAAGACCGTTGTGTCTATTTGTATACCAGCTTAGGGCCTGTCTCCCTCTCTCTTGTCATTCTTACAGTCCAAAACCCAAGATAAAATTACAAATAGTATACTTTTGAGCTCTGAACAAAGTATTCATTCCTCGAAGGTGAGGAAGGTGTTCTATATGGTGAGCTAGCCCCCAAAAGAGTAGCGAGTGCGGCTTAATATTCATTCCTCAAAAATGAGGAAGGTAGTCTACATGGTGCGCGAGACTTCAATAGAGTAGCGAGTGCGGCTCAATATTCATTCCTCGAAGCTGCGGAAAGTGGTCTACATGGTGCGCAAGCCTCCAAAAGAGTAGCGAGTGCGGCTCAATATTCATTCCTCGAAAAAGAGGAAGGTGGTCTACTTGGTACGCGAGCTTCCAAAAGACTAGCGAGTGCGGCTCAATATTCATTCCTTGAAGCTGAGGAAGATGGTCTACATGGTGCGCGAGCCTGCAAAAGAGTAGCGAGTGCGGTTCATTATTCATTCCTCGAAGCTAAGGAAGGTGGTCTTAATGGTGCGCGAGCCTCCAAAAGAGAAGCGAGTGCGGCTCCATATTGATTCCTCGAAGCTGATGAAGGTGGTCTACAATAGTTTTCGCAAAATTAATATCTAAAAATCAAGTTTCTAAATGATAATACCGCCTTAAAATTAAACAGTTTAACTACTTGTATCTAATATAACAATACCTTAGTATCTAAGTCACTGATAGTCAACTCTACAAAAATACTGAATATTCACTCAGAATCAAATATTAATAATAATAAATATCCCTTAAAAACGTTATTATCACCGAGCAATTCCCAAATGAGATTTAACCAATCTGCCAATATATTGTAAAGCTATAAACGTTTTATTAGGAGTAAGTCTTTGCCTTAACAAATAATAACTTCCAGCTCTAAACAAGGTAAAAATAAAAACTAATGCTAAAACGTCCACCCAGTATTTGGTATGTTCCATTCCCATATCTTTAACGAAGAAATTAAGATCAGTATAAATACAATATTCTTCAGTATCAGGACATGTAAGTTTATTCCTATCTTTTAACATTGCATGAATTAGACCTTCTAATGAGTATCGTAGAAAACTAAAATGCATAGCGAACTTTATTAAAGATGGTATGGTATCGTAACCGGATCCGAATCCATATACTGCAAGAAGCATAAATGGTACTGTTGTTACTGGACCAACAAACATAGCATTCTAGAAACAAATAAATAAAAATTAATAAAAGAAGATAAGGTTAAAGAGTCTTTGAAGTCTGGGAGACCAATAAAAGAGACCATTTCTTGGACCCTAATAGCATGTGGTTGTTCTCTATCACGATTTTACAATCTAACTGTTAGGGTCCAAGAAAAGGTCTCTTTTTATTGGTCTCCCACTGGGCCCACGTAAGGAGTGACTTCAAAGATTATTTAACCGAAGATAAAATTATAAAAATAACTTACCACTACACCAAATTGTGCAGATATTAACAAACCTAAACTCTCAGAGGTAATACCAGTTAATATACAAATTGAAAAGAACTTAAAAGCTCTTTCAATTTCCATTGGTTGATCTGTCAGTAAATAAACACACGCCACATATATTGAACCGAGCAGTAATTGTACGGGTAATGTTGATAATGATAAAGCTGAAAAATAGGCGCTAAGTCGATACCATTTGTTGAAATGTTCCCTTTTCACTAATTGGATTTCACGAGGAACTAAAATGAAATAAGTATATTTTAATAAAATTATACATAGAGTACAAAAACAGATCGACAGCATATTAAAGTATTGTTACGAGCACATCCGGACCTGTCGCCCAGACGAAGGTGTGAGTGAATTACAATTCGAGTAACTGGTGAATCGATCGAACTTCGAGACTATTTTATTCTAGAAAACAAGTTCTGGACTTAACCCTGTATATATGACAATTTAAAAAAAATAAATACACGCTTGGTTTCTTTGTTTTATTGCCCGTAACTGTGCCAAAAATTATAAAAATTCCAGAACAGGAAATAATAAAAAATTAAGGGAGAGACAGAAAATGTATTTTAAAAAGATAATTTTTAACTTAACCTTGTATACTTCGCAGGATCCATTTTTTTATGAAATGTAATTATTGTATTTGGCTTTGTTGGACATTTATCGATACTCAAATAAAATATAAATAAAATTCTTTAATAATAAATACTGAAAATTTAAGGAAGAGAGTACTTGTCTTATTAAAAAAACAACAAATTTCTGTTTATTTTAGACTTGACCCTGTATATACAAGAATGTTAAAAAGTATATTCACCATTAGTTTCTTTGTTTGATTGTCAATAATTGTGCAAAAAATGATTAAAATCTAGTTATAGGAAATATTAAAAATTTAAGGGAGAGACAGTGCATGTCAAATTTTCATTATTTCTGATTACAACTTAAATGGTAAAACCCTGGGTCTATATTCCAATATTTGTTACAATTAGCAAATATTCATAATAATCTTGAGATATTCAACACCCCATTTCATTCATTCAAAACTCGATTACTTAATACCGAGCTTTAATAATAGTTATTTATGAAACAGTTTTTGAAGTATGCTTTTTGCGCACGTACGCGATGTTTAGAGCACGAGCGAAGCGAGTGCTATATATCGCGTAAGTGCGCAAAAAGAACTTCACGCACAGTTTCATACAATATTTTATCTAAGATAAACAAATAAAAAAGAATTACAAATTCAAATTTGAAAATTTAAACTACAAAACTGTCAGAATGACTTTTGTTGAAATTTAATGCTCTCATAGTAACACCATGACAACGCGAATGCTAAGGATATTTGATTATATGAAGGTGTGTCAAAAACAGTGCGAAAAAGTAAATCCCATTTAAAATACATTGCTACTTCACGCACACTTTTAATCCTTCACGCACTGCTTTCTATAATGACAGTTTTCACAAACTAAAAATTGATACATAATATGAGGTAGAGTAGATAAAATATTTTTTCTACAACCGTGCGTAAAGTATTACCTTTACGCACGGTTTAAGGTTCGTAAAGTTTAACTTTTTTTCACTAGTGAAAAAAAAAGTTTTTTTTTCACTAGTGAAAAAAAAGTAAAATAAGCACTGTTTTGTATAAGATTATGCAAACGTTTTTACGTGTGTTATTTAGCCGAGATTGTAAGGTGTTTACCTTCTACTCAGATGACTCGGGTTCAATTCCGGGTAAGGAAACTTTTTTTTTATTATTTAATTGTGTAAATTTGTGTAAATATATTTAATTGTTAAATTATTGCAGTTTAATACATACAAAACTAGATATTATATTCAGTAATTTTTAATATATCAGTTCATGAATAAGGGTAAGTATTTTTATTTAATTGATGACTGATTGACATTTCAATTAATTTATAATTCAAGCATTTCGCGTTTCTACGTACCGGTATTATAAGGTAAGATTAATTTAAAAAATTAATATTTTGTTATCTAAAATATGTTTTAAATATAATATTTTTTTTCGCAGTAAAGCGTAAAAAAATCAGGCCTATACTTGTATTTCTTGTAAAGAAATTCGGTTGTAGAAAAAATATTGTATGCAACTCGTGCGTAAATGTTCATCTTTTGACTCATGTGATTGTCGCATTCGCCTGCGGCTCATGCGACAACATTCACATTCGTCAAAAAAGGTCACTTTACGCACTAGTTGCATAAATAACTATTATTTTATCTTAATCATCTATGTCTTATTAATTTGTTATCGTGGAGAGGTGAACACGTTTATTGGAGCACAGTGGCATTGTGATCTCAGAGATTTCTCGTCAGAGTAGAAGTACAGCCGTTCATCGTTTCGGTTTTATTTACGTGTACATTACGATTACGCGATAATTGTAAGAATGACGGAAGTTGCAATGATCGCGGAGAAGAAGAAAATCGGGATTATAAACGATCTTTTAAAATAAATATTTATGAAAGTATGAGTGGTTGTAAGATATTTCCCACTTGTGTGGAAAGTGCAACTTTCCGCATTCGTTATGTACTGTTTGTAAAACGGTTATTACATAGCTTAAACTTACATTGCAGAAGTATAGGCATCATTGGAATATACATGAAAAATATTAAACAACAGAAATAAAAACCAAAATTAAAAATCGTTTTTGATCCGTCTTGTCCCATTCCAAAATATAAAGTGCCTATAATAATTCCAATTATAACATGTAATACTGCTCTTAGTAAAAGGTAACTCTAAAAAAAAAAATAAAAAAGTGGTAACAAAAATTAATTAGAAATAAAAAGTAAGTCTTACCCTATCTCTCCACATTTGTAACCACATACGGCAAATAAGTATATAAAATTGACTAAACCAACCAGATTCATGTTTAAAATTGCATGAACTTAACTCATTATAAACTTCTTCTCTAATTGATGATATACTACTATTAAGATCCACTTCTTGTAACTCTTTTTTCATTGCTAAATTCGGGTTTTTGTTATGAACATTTCTACCATTGTCTATCACAGATACCATTCGATCTTGGAAGTCTCCATATTCATCACAGCATACTTCTATTACTAAAATATTACACTATTTATAACCCAAGAACTGCAAATCGATTTTGCTGAAAATTGATGGAGAGGTAGCTTAGAACCAGTAGATGGACCTTGGATACTTTTTACCCCGTTTAACCGCCTTATTATGTATTTATTATATGTATAATGAATTCCTTATAGATGGCGATGTAACTTAATTTATTTGGATATCTACGTAAGATGGTGTTGTTTTTCGATTAATAAATAGATAAATGAGAAACTAAAGTGAAATGAAAAATTGTAAAAAAATGCAAAAAAGCTAAGAAAATACTTATTAAATCAAGTACAATAACACCACCGTATAAACGAGCAATTCTTACCTTAGTAAGTATCATGACGCCACCGTAAGGTGGCGCAGTTAGTATTAAATATATTTAAACCCACAATTCTTAATTAATAAAGTACCATGACGCGCGCAGTTAATATTTAATATTCTTGAAGAGATAAAAAGCACTAAATTAACATTCTTCTAATATACTCACTAAAATCAGCAGGATTGTAATGTTTAGGGCAGTCGATACCAATATTAAATAAATAGGATACAACATCAGGTCCATAACCTTGATATACACATTGGCCATCAGATAGAATATAAACGTTATCAAATGTTGAAAAAATTTTGGCACTTGGAGTATGTACAGAACAAATCACAGTTCTACCACCTTCAGCGAGAGTTTTTAACAACGATACACACTGAGAAGAAGAGAGGTCATCCAAGCCACTAAAACAAAAAAAAACATTTTATTTTTGTAAAGATCAACTTCATATACACCGTATAGTCCCGACCTAAGTACCAACGACTTCTTTACATTCCCAAAGATGAAGAATTCAATGCGTGGGCAGCGGTTCCAGTCGTCAGAAGAACCCATCGATATGTCTTTAAAACGCGATTTTGCATGTGTAAACCAATTGGTTTGAACGTGTAGACAAAAGTGTAAGTCTCAACGACTTCTTTACGTTTCCAAAGATGAAAAATTCAATGCGTGGGCAGCGATTCCAATCGCCAGAAGAAGTCATCGATGCCTTTACAACAGCGATTTTTCGGGTGTAAACTGAAGACTGGAATAACGGTTTTACCAATTGGTTTGACGTGTAGGCAAAAGTGTAAGACCTAACGACTTCTTTACGTTCCCAAAGATGAAGAATTCAATACGTGGGCAGCGATTCCAGTCGCCAGAAGACACCATCGATGCCTTTACAACAGCGATTTTTCAGGTGTAAACTGAAGGCTGGAATAACGGTTTTGTCAATTGGTTTGTGTAGGCAACAGTGTAAGTCCCAACGACTTCTTTACGTTCCCAAAGATGAAGAATTCAATGCGTGGGCAGCGATTCCAGTCGCCAGAAGAAGCCATCGATGCCTTTAGAACAGCGATTTTTCAGGTGTAAATTGAAGACTGGAATAACTGTTTTACCAATTGGTTTGAACGTGTAGGCAAAAGTATAAGTCCCAACGACTTCTTTACGTTTCCAAAGATGAAGGATTCAATGCGTGGGAAGCGGTTCCAGTCGCCAGAAGAAGCCATTGATGCCTTTAGAACAGCGATTTTTCAGGTGTAAACTGGAATAACTGTTTTGTCAATTGGTTTGAACGTGTAGTTAAAAGTGTAAGTCCCAACAACTTCTTTACAACAGCGATTTTTCAGGTGTAAACTGGACTAACTGTTTTGTCAATTGGTTTGAACGTGTAGGCAAAAATGTAAGTCCCAACGACTTCTTTACGTTCCCAAAGATGAAGGATTCAATGCGTGGGAAGCGGTTCCAGTCGCCAGAAGAAGCCATCGATGCCTTTAGAACAGCGATTTTTTAGGTGTAAATTGAAGACTGGAATAACTGTTTTACCAATTGGTTTGAACGAGTAGGTAAAAGTGTATTGATCTTGGTGGGACATATTTTGAAAACCAATAAAGTACTTTAAGTCTATATATTTTTTTTTGTCTTCATGGTTACATGCAAGACTAAAGTTGCGTCCTGAAAATAAATAAATTCGATCCTTATTATCCTATTAAAGACAGTCAATGACACAAACCAAGTGTATAAATTCTCAAAACATATTAACATCTTATTGTTACCACATTATAATTACCTACTTTAAACAATATAAAAACTAATCTCCATATCAATTGAAACTTTCAACTGATTGCATATTTACCGCCTTTAATGAAAACTTTAACCTCTCGTGTAGTGAATACCTATTCATTATGACGAAAGAGAAACAAACTATTATTTTCGACTACTTCTGACATGTTTTGCCAGGTTCAAGACCAATAATAATCATTATTATCAACAGGCGATAATTATGTATTTTGTAACGTGTTTCGTCTGATCAATATTAATGGAATTGCAATTAGTATTTAGTTTGCGTTTATTTATACCTATTTTATTGATCATGACATGCTTCTGTATCGATTCTCGCAAACTACTTAACTATAGTCTAAGAGCTAGCAACTTTTTCGAAAGAGAATTTCAGGTAGGCCAGTGTTTAGATATGGTATCTCTCTCACTCTCCCGTACGTCATCTAGCTGGCTGCAGACGTTGCATTTGCGTTCATTAGCGCCCATCGTACCTGTACAGGTAAAAAAACATGTTTCAAATAATGAGCTAGCAACGTTTTTGAGAGAGAATTGCAGGTAGGCCAGTTTTTAGATATGATATCTCTCTCACTCTCTCGGACATCGTAAGTTTCATCGGGCTGGCTGCAGACGTTGCGTTCATTAGCACCCATTGTACCTGTACAGGTAAAAAAAGATGTTTCAAGTAATGAGCTAGCAACGTT
The DNA here is from genome assembly GCA_964028335.1 of Altica lythri. Taxonomy (NCBI): domain Eukaryota; kingdom Metazoa; phylum Arthropoda; class Insecta; order Coleoptera; family Chrysomelidae; genus Altica; species Altica lythri. The sequence continues at coordinate 71,966,000 of OZ034805.1, forward strand.
TTTGAGAGAGAATTTCAGGTAAACCAGTTTTTAGATATGCTATCTCTCTCACTCTTCCGGACGTCATACGGTCCATCTAGCTGGCTGCAGACGTTGCGTTCATTAGCGCCCACCGTACCTGTACAGGTAAAAAAAACATGTTTCAAATAATGAGCTAGCAACGTTTTTGAGAGAGAATTTTAGGTAGGCCAGTTTTTAGATATGGTATCTCTCTCACTCTCCCGTATGTCAAATGGTCCATCTAGCTGGCTGCAGCCGTTGCGTTTGCCTTCATTAGCGCCCATCGTACCTGTACAGGTAAAAAAACATGTTTCAAATAATGAGCTAGCAACGTTTTTGAGAGAGAATTGCAGGTAGGCCAGTTTTTAGATATGATATCTCTCTCACTCTTCCGGACGTCATACGGTCCATCTAGCTGGCTGCAGACTTTGCGTTCATTAGCGCCTATCGTACCTGTACAGGTAAAAAAAGCAATGTTTCAAATAATTTTAAAAAGTATTAGTATGGCTGAAAGGACCCTGCACTAATCCGCTATCAGAATTTTGAGTTCATTTTTTTTACTTTCCGATTGCTTGGTGGTACCTTCTCTTCAAATACAAGGATAATCCAGATCAGTGAAGAGGGCCTCGTTAGATTTACAGTATTTGAGTAACGGAACTTCTGACCTATTTATCTATCATTGCCCTTTCATTCGGTATACCAGATACTATTAAAAGCTTCGGTTTCTATCGGATCTATCAGATCGTTTTAGTTAAAGAATTCACCAGACTATTGTTTCCGGACCTTTATTCGGTGAGATTTATTTTAATGTAATCGCCTTAATTATAAATTATACCGCTGTAGTATTACTGTATAACAGTCCTTCCTTCTCGCTGCGATCAGAATTTTGAGTTCATTTTTTTTACTTTCCGATTGCTCGGTGATACCTTCTCTTCAAATAGAAGGACAATCCAGATCTGTGAAGAGGGCCACGTTAGAGTTACATATTTTTTTGAGGCGACACCAAATTTCCGCAATTTTGTGATGAAAGAAAAGATTGAAAACCCTGGTTACCACTACTAAAGAGATTTAAGAAAATTCTTTTCAATAGAACTACTCCAAAAACAACCGAGGCAGATCTCCATAAAAAAGATAAGAGATAAATTAATTTCGAAACTATATTATTATATATTTATTATTATAACTTTTCTCTTGTTCTTTCTGTTATTCGTCCTCCTCTTCTTCCGCTCCGATTTGTCTAATTTTTTCTTGACTATAATAGTTTAACATTTAAATTTAATACTAATTAAAAAGTGTATATGAAGGTATATTTATAATTTATTGTAATATGTTTCCCTATTATTATTTATGATATGCACGATGCAAATTTAATTATAGATCTTGTAAGATATTAATATTATAATTAATAGATGATTTTTTAACATACTTACGTTGTCGGTTCATCCAAAAACAAAACTGGCGGGTTATTTAATAATTCTAATGCAATCGACAATCTCTTTCTCTCACCTCCGGATAATTTATGAGAAGCAGTTTTTTTCGTTTTGTCTAACCTTAATAAGGCTAATATTTCCCAGATCTAAACAAATTAAAAATGATGTTAAATTTTAAATAAACAAGACATAAATTAATAAATAAGTATACGAGGTTTGTGCAGAAAGAAAGAAAGAAAGGTTAGATGTGTTTTGGTTAGTGTCCGACCGAAGGTCTATTTTTGGCCGAAGTCGAAGCCGAAGCCGATTAATCGGCAATCGCCACAACCTTCGGCAGAAGCCGAAGCCGAAGGTTTATAATCTCTCAGTAATTAATTTTGTTCAATACTGTCTACAAGCTACAATTAATATTAAAATTATTTTAAAACTTCAATATTAAAGGTTTATATTGACTGTCTCCTGTCTTATATAGAAGTTGATTAAGAAATGGAAATAAAAGTTTGTGATTTATTTGTAAAAAATAATCATTTCTTTATTATCTAATTCACAAATTACAATTAGACCACTTGTCTTGATGCGCATGCAATGTGCAATATGATATTTGACAGTGACTCCCCGCGGCCTCAGCAAACACGACCGGTCCGTCGCTCTCTCACTCAGTCTTTCGTAACAGTTCGTTCAATCTCGACGGTTATTCGGACCTTCGGCGAAACCTACGGCTTCGCCCTGGTTTTGGGCCGAAGCCGAAGGTTTCGCCGAAGATGGTTTTTTTGGCCGAAGGTGGCCGATGCCGATGCCGAAGCCAAAGCCAAAGCTTCGGTCGGACACTAGTTTTGGTATACTCTTCGATTTTCTAAAAATAAATTAAAGTGTACCAATTCATTCCAAATGTGAATCTACTATGAGTAAACCAAGAGTGTATGAATGGTATAAACGCTTCAAAGAAGCCCCAGAAGACATTGATGACGATGACCGCTCTGGACTCCCGAGCACGTCAACAACTGATGAAAACATCGAATCAGTGAAGTAAATGGTTTTGGAAAATTGTCAAATTACTATAAGGAAAATTGCTGGGGATGTTGGCACATTAATTGGATCATGTCATGCGATTGTATCGGATGTTTTGGGCATGAAACGTACAGTCCGACAAGTATCTCGTGACAAGGCGCAGAGAGAAACTTGTCGGATTGTATGGCATCGAAGATTGTTCCAAAATTGCTCAATTTTGACAAAAAAACAATGTCGCATGAATATCGATAAAGAGCTGTTTAATACCACCAACGACGATTCAGATTTCCTCAAAAGAATCATAACTGGTGACGAAACATGGATATATGCTTATCCAAAGCCCAATCATCCCAATGGAAACAGCCAGAGGAGCCAAGACCGAAGAAAGTGCGTCAAGTTCGGTCAAATATGAAGGTTTTGCTCACTGTTTTCTTTGATTAGGATGGCGTAGTACATCATGAGTTCTTGCTAATGCTTGTTTGTGAGTTTTTGGCCAAAAACAATACCGTTATCATGCCTCAACCACCGACTTGGCCGGCTGCGACTTTTTACTTTTCCCAAAACTAAAAAGACCGATGAAAGAACGACGTTTTGCCACAATTAAGATAAAGAAAGAGCGTCGAATAAAGAGCTAATGGCCATATCTAAAATCAAGTCCCAGAAGTGCTACGAAGATTGAAAAAAGCGCTGGCATAAGTGTGTTATATCTGAAGGAGATTACTTTGATGGAGACAAAATAGATATTCTCGTTTTCTTTTTTAAACAATCCTCGTATTTTCAACAAGTTTAAACTATTTTTCCATATATTCTTAATTTTTTTATAAGTGTTTTTTTCTTATATTTTAAAATAGCTTTTGTCTATTTTAACAATAAACAAACCTTGACCAAGTTTTATCAATAACCTTACATATTTAATTAAAGAAAATTAATGATATCTAGCACCTTGCCATTGATATTCGATGCAAAAATTTATTGCATTTGTTTTACAATCAAGGATTATTTATTAGTATAAACGCATTATTTTTTTATTGTTTTACTGATAAGAATTTTATAAACATACATACATACCATGTTTTCTTTATCAATTCGGGAAATTGTCCTTCCAAGTTTTAAATTTGCTGCTATCATCATTGATTCCTCAACTGTTAACATTGGTTGAACTAAATCGTCTTGCATTATATATCTCGACATTTTTCGAAATTGTTTCAAGTTTCTTTGTTGTCCATTGATTAAAATCTGTCCAGTCGCACCTAGGCTTCTGTAACAAAACAATATCATAAGCGTCAAATAGGTGGTTTTTATTTTTTATTCCTTGAGATTGAAGGATTTATCATTGCGATTAAGGATCAGGTCATTCATAAAAAAATTATTATAGGTGATCCAGCTTATGTATCCGACAAGTGTAGAAAATGACTGATAGATAAACACTGGAAAAGCACCCCAGTCTCTTCTACTATGGAGCAGTGGTACTGCTCAGTTGTCATCAGCAAATCCAGTTCCCAAAGAGAAAACCAGGTGGGATCACAAAGAGCAAAAACCTTGGTGGCAACGCCGATAGGAAAGAAATCTATATCCTACTAGAATCTTTAGCCATCGAGTAAGAAAAATCTTTCGGAAATAAAAACTTACCCATGACACCCACAACACCAACAATATCTCACTAACTATGTAGATTCATTCAGGCAAAAGTTGAATTATTTATTTGACAACAACCAAAAGCTCTTATACAGGCAGCTAAGCCAGACCTCAAAAAATAATGATCAATAGCTTCAGAGGAGAAGAACAGACAAACTACTGGTCCTCAATATGGTCTAATCAAAAAGAACATAGCACCAATGCCCAATGGATAAGAACCCAAGAGGAGACACTAAATATCCAGCCAAGGGCTTTCGACGTATTGACAGCTGGAGAGGAGGCCGAGGCCATAAAAGCTACAAGCAACTGGAAATCGCTGGAATCGAAAGAAGCGACACCAAAACCCTCCTTCATACATATAAAAGACCCCTGGTCGATTACAAGGCCGTGCTATTCCTCAGATACTTCTTCATTCCATCCATGCCACAGAGAGAGCGATCTTACGTAAAGTGAAAAACCTTCACAGCACAGAGGACCCTCCATACCCACTGGAATGGAGGAATCCGAAGAAGATCCAGTATCAAAAATCTAAATTCCTGTTTGGAGGAGTATAAGGTTGGGAAGAGGAATCCCAACCTCATACTCCTCCAAACAGTAGACAGAGATCTCCCAAAAGAACTGGAAACCCTCCTGGATGAATCCCTCCTTTGTTACAGGTAGATACTGAAAACGAGTATTATCAATAAACTAGAAGCCTTCGAAATGTGACTGTATCGTAGGATCCTTACAATTTCTTGGACCGAGAAGATGTGAAACGAAGGAGTTCTTAGACGCGTGAACAAAGTACGCGAGCTATTCCATGTAGTCAAGAAAATGAAAACAGACTACCTAGGCTATATAATGCGCAACGAAAGGTATAGGTTCCTACAGTTGATGATTGAAGGCAAGATTGAAGACATGAGAGGAATAGGTAGAAAAAAGATGTCTTGGCTCCGGAATATCAGACAATGGACGATGCGCAACGAAAAGTATAAGTTTTTACAGCTGATGATTGAAGGCAAGATTGGGAGCAGGAGAGGAATAGGTAGAAAAAAGATGTCTTGGCTCTGGAATATCAGACAATGGACGATGCGCAACGAAAAGTATAGGTTTCTACAGTTGATGATTAAAGGCAAGATTGAGGGCAGGAGAGGAATAGGTAGAAAAATGATGTCTTGGCTTCGGAATATCAGACAATGGACGAGGCTGCGGGATATACAAACATTAATTCACACCGCAGGAGATAGAGAAGCAATGAATCATGTGATCGCAAACTTCCATTGGTGGATAAGCATCAGAAGAAGGAGAAGAAGAAGGCAAGATTGAGGGCAGAAGAGTAATAGTTAGAAAAAAGATGTCTTGGCTACGGAATATCAGACAATGGACGAAGCGCAACGAAAAGTATAAGTTTCTACAGCTGACGATTGAAGGGAAGATTGGGGACAGGAGAGGAATAGGTAGAAAAAATATGTCTTGGCTCTGGAATATCAGACAATGGACGATGCGCAACGAAAAGTATAGGTTTCTACAGTTGATGATTAAAGGCAAGATTGAGGGCAGGAGAGGAATAGGTAGAAAAATGATGTCTTGGCTTCGGAATATCAGACAATGGACGAGGCTGCGGGACATACAAACATTAATTCACACCGCAGGAGATAGAGAAGCAATGAATCATGTGATCGCAAACTTCCATTGGTGGATAAGCATCAGAAGAAGGAGGAGAAGAAGAAGGCAAGATTGAGGGCAGAAGAGGAATAGTTAGAAAAAAGATGTCTTGGCTCCGGGATATCAGACAATGGATGGGGCTGCGGGATATACAAACATTGATTCAGACCGCATGAGATAGAGAAGCAATGAATCATGTGATCGCAAGCATCCATTGGTGGATAAGCATCAGAAGAAGAAGAAGAAGAAGGCAAGATTGAGGGCAGGAGAGGAATAGTTAGAAAAAAGATGTCTTGGCTCCGGAATATCAGACAATGGATGGGGCTGCGGGATATACAAACATTGATTCACACCACACGAAATAGAGAAGCAATGGATCATGTGATCGCAAACATCCACTGGTGGATAAGCTTCAGAAGAAGAAGAAGAAGGTAAGATTGAGGGCAGGAGAGTAATAGGTAGAAAAAAGATGCCTTGGCTCCGGAGTATCAGACAATGGACGGGGCTGCGGGATATATAAACATTGATTCACACCGCACGAAATAGAGAAGCAATGGATTATGTGATCGCAAATATCCATTGGTGGATAAGCATCAGAAGAAGAAGAAATCTGTATGTATTTATAGAATTTAAGTCATTGTTTTTGGTTAATATTATAACGTACTACATAGATAATCATGTATCCCGTTATATATGCCAATGTTATCGACATAATTAATTACTTGCCATCAACTAACGATAATTGAACTTTGATTACCAGTAACATTCATAAATATGATGGCACTGACGATAACAATTTACATACAACTTTTGATGACTAAACGTCACCACAAATAAAAATAAAACGTGACAAATAATCATGTGTCAATGAGCATTTTTTTTGTTCCACAATTACGTTTGAATAACAATTCTTAGTGGTAAAACAATTACTTATTTTCTTTGAAATTTCTATTTGTGGTAATTCCGGAATATAAAATCGCATAATTAGCGTTGATGTCAATCATTTGGTGAACTTTAACCTCCCTATACCAACCTATCATGTTTCATTGACAAAATTTTGCTAATTGAGCTAAATAGTAATTCATAAATTGAGTGTATATTTTACTTTTAATGATATTATATTGTAATCTTTTTAAACGGAAAATGTTTAAGGTTCACAATTGCGAACGGCACTCAGTTGGTTGGTGGAGAGCGAGCATGGGTTCAAATATAACCTTAACAGATATTATTGATAAGAGCAACACACTCTAGAAAGGAAAGAAACTTCTCTATTCAGTAGAAGAATAAAAAAAGGACAAAAAAATGAAATTATACTTATAGTGCTATAAATAGAGATAATACTTTAATCACATTAAGTGTAGCCCTTAAATTACCCTTAGCTAGCTTTTAGGATCGTGGATTCCTTCTGAGTTTTTTTTATCAATTCCCCCCAACAATTATTAAGGGCGCCAAGTACAGACAGTCAAATAAAAGAGATAAATCAGTTTTAAATTGTTTATTCAAAGAAAAAAAATCAGTTTAGATGTTAATTAAAAAATTAAGTAATTAATTATTTTCTTATCTTTGATTTTATGAAGTCTTCTGTCGAAGCTTGTGGAAGCGAGTGTACAATCTGGATTACAATTTTGAAGACCACAGGACTGTAGTAACTGATGATTTCTTAAATTAAGCGGAGACCTCAGGAATAGTGGCTTGATTTACCCCTGAATTGATGTTAAAGGTGTTTTCGAAAAAATTGATGAGTCGAGAATCGCGACCTCTCTAGGGCCCTTCTTCAAAGTGGCAATAGCCCAAAACGAAGGGTGCAGAAAGTGAAGAGACAACTTAAACTTTACGAATTACCAAATGAAATGAAAGAATTCCGAATCGAATCTCAAAAGGTAGCAAAATTTCCTACCGAAATCAGATAACTGCACGCGTCGACGCGATTAACAAATTAACAATAGAAATTTTTAAAGTTAAATAGTCGAGGAGCAAGGCTCACAACGAACGTTACATAAGTGACTATCCAACATTAGCTTTCTACACACTTAGGAAGCTAAGCTACATTTATTGTTATCTATGGGTACCCTGTTTAAGCTAAAAGTGAACTATCAATGAATTTAGACAAATAAAAAAATGAAAAATGATAAAAATATATCAGTGTTACGCGGTATAAAGTCCGTCGGATCAGCTAGTTTTAAATATGGAATTTTTGGCAACAACCTAATTTGCTTTTGATTTATCCCACAAAAATTCTTAATCTTTATTATGCTTGGCTTATCAGTATTTTAGACAATTAAGAATGTAATTGATTGATTACTTCGTTAATTATAAGTGGCAATTGTTTACTAATTTATAAAGTAATTAACGAAAATATCAAAACAAGTGTTAAAAATATCATTAAGGTTATTAAAATAATACTGCACTAATGTGGATATAAATTAAGAATATAAATATAACAAACACTATCTGGATCTGGAAATTTGGGAGGGGCAAGCTAGTGCTCAGCCAGCACTGAGGCCACATATGACCCATTGTGCATCCTCCCGTGTGTAGGGATATCCTCACCTCAGGATGTCACCAGGCCGATTGATTTAAAATAGGTGATGAGGCTCCCGATGGGGATCTCCCTGACATCGGCTGGTGTAAGCCAATACTCGTCCAACACGGATCTTCTGATTTCAGAAAAAGCAGAGCAGTCATACATAATGTGTTCTACTGTTTCCTCTTCTTGTTCGCAGCCTCTGCATAGCGGCGATTCTGTTAGTTTCATCCTAAAGAGATGTTGTCGCAATTGGCAGTGACCTGTCAGGATTCCCACAGCTGTTCGGAGATTTTGTCTGGTCAATGCCTTAAATTTGTTTGCTGTTTCCTCGCCAGGATAAGGTGATAACTCTCTGGCCAGTCTACAGTTCGTAGTTTCATCCCAGCACTGTATAAATTTTTGGTGAGAGTGCTGTTTAATAAGGTCCACGACTGCGGACAATGTTAGCTTGGTAGACTAGCGAGCGCTAACATATCTGTAGCCCGCAGCCCTCTTAGCTAAATTGTTCGCAATGCGGTTGCCTTTAGAGTTCCCATGTCCTTTGATCCAGCTGAGAGTGACCACGTTATTCTGGCTGGCCTCAGTTAGAGATTGGTGACATTCTAGTACTAAACTTGAAGTGAAACGTGGTCTATTCAAGGTCAGTAGTGCTTGTCGGCAGTCTGTATATATATTTATATTCCTGCCTGTGATGTTCCTATTGATTAATTCTTTTGCAGCTATGGTTATGCCTGTGAGTTCTGACTGAACCACACTTGACAAGCCATCCATAGCCCATTTTGTTTTTAGGCTTAAGGATCTAGAGTAAATTCCACATCCCACACCTTGCTTTGTTTTTGATCCATCCGTATATACGCTCAGAGCTTTCACTACGTTGGGGTCTGCTGTCTTGTTTGTTAATATTTTGTAGGGTTTGTCAAAGACAAATCTTGGTGCGACGGCATCCGTGACTGCCTGTAAGAGTGGTATCACTTTTATCGATTCCCTCCACAGACTATCCCTATAGGTGCCAGTCCCTACAGTGGGTTCGATACCAACCGTGCGAAAGCGTACCATGGTCATCAATGCGACCTCCTTAACAAATATATCAAGGGGGGTGAGACCAAGTATGACTTCCATTGCGCTGGTCGGTGTGCTTCGCATGGCTCCTGTTACGAGAAGGCATGCTGATCTTTGAATTTGGTTTAATTTTTTGATAGCTGTCGTTTGTTTCACTTTAGGCCACCACACGACAGCACCATATGTTAGCTGTATCCCTTATGTATCTTTCATTTAGCCTCTCTAGCGTTTTTAATAAGAACGATGTAAGGCTAATAGGCCGGTAAGCTTTTGGAATGGAGTAATCCATTCTTCCAGGTTTTGGTATGAAGACAACCTTTACTTCTCTCCACATCTTCGGTATGTAATTCAGAGCTAGGGAAGCTCTGAATATTTGCACTAGGTGAGGAACAAGTTCCTCCAGACCCCACTGCAGCAGGGCTGGATAAACTCCGTCCATTCCCGGTGATTTGAAGGGGGAGAAGCTAGATATTGCCCATTTAACTTTGTCCTCGGTAACAATGAGTCTGGCAATGTGCCAGTCCTCTGTCGAGGGTATGTGATGTTCCTCGTTCCACTTTGCCTCTACTGTGGCAAACACTAAAAATTGGATTAAATTACTTTGGAAACTCTCCAGTGGAATTTTAACAAATAAAAGTTAATAAATCAGAACAAATTTTAAGAAAAAAAAAAGTTATAATGGTGTCGTGGGACACCAGGTAGGAACTAAGTTCCTTCGGCTAATGTAGAATCGACAGATAACACTACTCGCTTGTGTATACGACTGTAGCGCCTGCGCACGTCTCATTTAACGGTTTTATTCCATAGACTTTTTGTTACGGTTTTACTATTACTTTATTTCAGTTCCGCCGCGCAGCAAAATCCCTATCTCCTCCAAGCCTTGGATTATACTACGTTATAGATTAATAATTACATTTCTTTTGGTTGTACATATTTTCATAATTTTTACTTTTCGTCTGGGCAGCTTATATATCAATAAATTCTCTAAAGATATAATTTTTATAATGATAATGATAGGAATAAGATAATTGAATTAATTTTATTTAAAGTTAAAATATTTATAGTCTTTTGTTTAACACTGGAAAAAAAACAAAAAAAATTACCATCCCGCGTATTCGATCCTTCAACGATATCCAATCGTGAAGAGTTATCATATGCTAGTCAAATTATTTTTATGTATTTACTACATAAATTTTGATCATATTAATAATAATAATTTATTATAAATTTTGAGATTAACATTAGTAACAGGTGTAGATAATCCAATTAAATAAAATATTACAACATAATTTACACATTTTACATTTAAAAACCAATGATTTTCATTAATTTATAGGACATCACAAAAGTTGACATCGTTGGATATTTCTATATTGTTTACAATGTTTACAGTGTTTACAGTGCCCCATACAAGCCAAAAGTTTGGTATAGATATGTAGATGACACATTTGTAATATGGAGCCATGGGCAGGATAAATTGCAAGAATTTCTGACACACATTAACAGCATCAATGAAAAGATACAGTTTACGATTGAAATCGAAAACAACAACAAGCTGGCGTTCCTTGATGTGTTATTATCACGAAAAGGAAGATCATTGAGCCACACAGTGTACAGAAAACCTACACATACGGATCGGTATTTACATAGGGATTCCAACCACCACCCATGTCAGAAATATGGAGTCATCAAAACCTTAGCAGAAAGGGCAAGAAGAATTTGCGAACCCGAGGCACTAAACGCAGAGCTAACTCATATTCATGATGCTTTAAGGGCCAATGGTTATGCAGAACGGGAAATCAAAAGATCGATTGGACCAACAAATAGTAGACCCAAGGAAAATGAGCAAATCCAACCAGTGGCAAAAGCATTTCTGCCTTTTATTCCGGGAGTGACAGACAGAATTGGTCGATTGCTAAGAAAGAAAAATGTAAAGACTATTTTCAAACCAACGAGAAAAATGAAAGAATGTCTTCGATCGGCAAAAGACAGAAGAGATCCACTGTCGGCTTCGGGAATTTACCGCATTCCGTGCACATGTGGAAGTGTGTACATAGGAACCACCAAACGCTCGATCAACACCAGAATTAAAGAGCACAAGGCCAATTGTCGTCTGGGGCAGACAGACAAATCCGCCGTAGCGGAACATTCCCTCACTATGGACCATCAGATTAAGTTTGAGGAGACCCAAGTCCTCGCTACTACATCAGCATACCATTCCAGACTCTCTAGAGAAGCCATAGAGATAGAGAAGCACCCCAACAACTGTAATAGAAAAGAGGAAGCAGTCAAGATTAACAAAACATGGGTCCCGATAATAAAGAGTGCGAAAACTCTACCCTCAACGAACAACACCGTCCAGAACCGATTGGAATCGAAAGCAACTGTGGCCCCGTCCACTTCCTTCCCGACGTATAAATACGACCTGCGATCACGCAAAGCTTAGTAAGTCGCAGACTGTCAACCAGGAAGCAACTTCTGAAGATGCCAACCGCTCGTGTTGGCGAAACGTCAAGTCAGCAGGACAATCGACGCCGGCCTAATAGCCCAAAAACCATTGATACAATAAACAATGGCCGCGAAAGCCTGTCACAGTTTATTTATATTATATTATTAAACTTACCTTTCGTTATGAGATTCTGTAATGAGAAGATCATTTTTTGCTTGATTCATTATAACTATTATATTTTTTGTAAACACTTTCAAGAAAGTTTCGGTGACAGTTAAATATTATATCATAACTCTCAACATTTTGTCTATCGTATATTGAACTCTGAGTAGAGGCTAGCGTTATGTGGAGACTAGCGGTAACCTGCCTACTAGATATAGTGGCGCTATTACAAGCGTTACGGTTTTATTGTTACGGTTTTTTACTATTACATTTTTTTTAGTTCGGTCACGCCGCAAAATCTCTATCTTATCCAAGCCTGCCGTAAGGAACATAGTTCCAAAATGGGTAGATTATAAACACACTTTATTAAAATGTTTGTTTAATTTTTGTTTATAACAAACATAATAACACACAAAATTTTAACAATAGTTTTACTTACTTGTATCCGGCTAATATATTAAGCAATGTACTTTTTCCAGCACCAGAAGGACCCAATATGGCTGTCAGTTGTCCAGATGGGAATTGCCCACTTACATTTCTTAATATTAATTTTGAACCTGTAAGAAAAAATACTATTATATAAAATTTTCCAACATTTTTAAATTCTAAAAGCGCTACTTTTGTACGAGGGTTGTCAATTTAGTCTTGCATATAGCCGCTTAGAAGGTGCTACCATTCTTGAAACGAATGGAAAACGATTTCTATTGTCTTCAAAAACAAATATGGAGACTAATCAGATCTCAAAGAAAGAGGTGAATGAACCAAATCTCCAAGGAGGACTGGATTACTTACTTAACTCAATTATTTAAAGACAAATACACAGAAGAAGAAATTTTGAACACACCAGAAATAACTACAACTTAAAACATAAAAGTTGAACGAGTTGACGTACAATTGGCCCTCCAGAAACTAAAGAACAGGAAAAGCCCCAGTCAGGACGGAATCCCAAATGAACTAGTAATATACGGTGAGGAGGCCCTTGTATAACAATTAACAGAATTAATCCAGATGATCCTCTATCAGCACAGAATTCCAAATGAATGGCGAACTATTACGATCCTTATGTTCAAAAAGGGTGATAAGAATCTGCCTTCGAACTATAGAGACACTACGCTAAACAAACAATATTAACAGCCTTATCACCCTAGAGGACGAACAACAAGTTTTTAGGTCAGACAGATCTTGCACGGACGTAGTCTTCGTCCTAAGACAAATAAAAGAAAAATCATTAGAATGTAATAAGCCCGCTTTTATATGCTTTATTGACCTGAAAAAAGCATTCGATCATGTACGCATGAAAGATTTCCTACATCTGTTATATGATAGACAAATTCCACACAACTGGAAATATCATTTGTCAAGGAGACTCACTCAGCCCGGCTCCCTTCAACATTACTATGGACAAGATAATAAGAAAAGTGCGCCCAATAAAAGGATATAAGATGGGAGAGAAGAAATAAATATCGACGCAGCGTTAGTAGCTGAAAACGAAAATTATTTACAATGACTCTTACACCAATTCAACTGCACAGCTAAAACTTTTAACGTGGTAAAAAATGCATGACAACATCTAAAACACCCATAAGATGTAAACTTGAAATGGATGGAACAATTATTTAACCAGATACGAAATTTAAATATTTGGGCATAGAATTGTCAAGTTATGGAGATGTTGAAGTAGAGATAAGAGAAGAAGTAACGAGGGCTGCAAAAATAGCCGGATGTTTAAGCAATACAGTATAGCACAATAGAAGTGTAGGAGTTGAGACCAAATCCAGAATATATAAAACAGCAATAAGACCGATACAACGCAGAAACCAGACCAGAAACGTCAAAAACCAAACGATTAATGGAAAAAAACAGAAATGGGAGTTCTACGAAGTTTAGCTGGAAAGACATTTAGACAGAGAAACAAGCAAAAGCATAAGAAATACTTCTAAGGCCGAAAGTATTAATGACTGGGAGCTAAAGAGAAAAAAAAAATGGAATAAGCGTATTAGTAGGTTGTACGATGGAAGAGTTGTGAAAATAGCTCGAGAACAAATCACCAATGAGACACAGAAGCGTAGGCCGTCCCCGGTAAAAATGAAGCGATAACCTAGACAGAGAGGCAGGTGGATGAAGATTAAATATGCGATTGGCCTAAATTAAAGAAGGAAAAAGAAGAAGACTACTTTATTACCAATCATCTATTTCCTTCGATTTGAAAAAAAGAAAAGAGCCATAAGTTACATTGCCTTAAGAAGCTCAATTCCTCAAGTTCCAGACCAGACCAGAAACATCAAAAACAAAACGATTAATGGAAAAAACAGAAATGGGGTTTCTACGCAGTATAGCTGGAAAGACACTTTTAGACAGAGAAAGCATAAGAAATACTTGTAATGTCGAAAGTATTAATGACTGGGAGCTAAAGAGACAAAAAGTGGAATAAGCATATTAGTAGGAAGGACGATGGAAGAATTGTGAAAATAGCTCAAGACAAATCACCAATGGGACACAGAAGCGAAGGCCATCCCTTGAAAAGATAGAGCGATAACTTAGACAGAGAGGCAGGTGGATGAAGATCAAATAGGCGATTCGTCTAAATTAAAGCAGGAAGAAGAAAGAAGAGACTACTTTAGTAGCAGTCATCTATTTCCTTGTATTTGACGAAAAGAGAAGAGCCGTAAGTTACATTGACTTAAGAAGTTCAATTCCCCATGTTCCAGACCAGACCAGAAACATCAAAAACCAAACGATTAATGGTCATTAAGTTAAAAGTTATTATTTGTTATTTTATTATAATAAATCCACCTAAAACAGGTTTATAAAGTTGTTATGTTTTCATTAAGTATGTAACTACTTTTTGCCCTTCATGAAGTGTCTAGAAACATTTCACGAAGTGGCCAATTACATTAAAAGTTTGCGAAATAAACGAAAACTTGCTACTCTACATTCTGTTAGGGTTAGGAAAGGATTTATCTTTGTTTCTATATTAGTTTCTATATAGGTTAATAATAAGATTGACTGTATGGACTTTTATATGCCTCCAAAGAGGTTGAGGATAAGAGTTAATAACTATTTTATATGTTCATTTAATAAGCGATCCAGCTATCTGTTTGGATCTGTAAAGTAGTACATTATAGAATGTCTAAAATGTAATGTAAAACGGTAATAAGACCAACAGTTACATTTGCTTGTGAAAGGTGGATATTAAGGAAATCAGATATAAGTTCCTTAGAATTATGGGAAAGAAAGGTATTAAGAAAAATTTTTGGAGAAAAAAGGAACAATGGGGTATGGGAAAGAAGAACAAACCTAGAGCTTGCGGATATGTACAAAGAACCAAGTATCACAGGATAAGCTAGAGCACAAAAGTTGAAGTGGTTAGGTGGTTAGGACATATCGAAAGGATGGCAGAAAGTAGGATCCCTAAAATGATCATTTGTGGAAGCATAGGAGGAAAAAAGGGAAGAGGGAGACCAAAGGAAAGATGGAAGAACAAAGTAGAAGCGGATTTGAGAACATTAGGTGTACAAAACTGGAAACGCATGTGCCAAAATAAGAAGAAATGGAAAGAAATGACAATTAAAGCATTGTACCTTTCAGGCTTGTAGAGCTATATATACAATCGTATCTTACACCATGCTGTCAATTTATCCAAATACATAACCTGGAATTGTGCCAGGTTAGAATTCCTAATTCAAGAGCACATGATGCTGCAAAGTAAATATAAACATCAATCAGTCTATACAAAGGCAAAACCAAACTGTAGACACGTGTTTCGCTTTTGTTAGAGCTCATCAGTACAATATACGCCTGCCTCTTAAGTCACTAATGAAGAGACATCCTCAGTATAGACTAGCTGATATGTGTTGTTGAAGGTCTGCAAAAGTAAAACACAATCGCAAGTGGCGCCATCTCTACTCCCAAAAATGGCACTCTTGTGGTTGCTTTGCAGTATATAAACCTTACTGTACTGATGAGCTCTAACAAGAGCGAAACACATGTCTACAGTTTGGTTTTGCCCTTGTATAGTCCAAAGGAAAGATGGAAGAGTGAAGTAGAACTGGATTTGAGAACCTTAGGTGTACAAAACTGGAAACGCATGTGCCATGAGGAGTCAATATGGGCTCGAAATCGGACATTGCCTTATGAAGTCCACAGTAAGGTGGCACATTTGACATCTTTTATATTTATACAGCAATTATGACTCAATCAAGTACTATCACGCCACCGTAAGGTAGCGCCGTTAATATCTTAAATATATATTTACAGAACCAATTCTTATTTAATTAAGAACTAGGACACCACCGTAGTTAAAATCTCCCATATTTACACAACAATTCTTACTTAATCAGGTACTATGACGCCACCGTAAGGTGGCGCAGTTAAAATATCAAATATTTACACAGCAATTCCTACTTGAGGATAAGAGTTAATAACTATTTTATATGTTCATTTAATAAGCGATCCAGCTATCTGTTTGGATCTGTAAAGTAGTACATTATAGAATGTCTAAAATGTAATGTAAAACGGTAATAAGACCAACAGTTACATTTGCTTGTGAAAGGTGGATATTAAGGAAATCAGATATAAGTTCCTTAGAATTATGGGAAAGAAAGGTATTAAGAAAAATTTTTGGAGAAAAAAGGAACAATGGGGTATGGGAAAGAAGAACAAACCTAGAGCTTGCGGATATGTACAAAGAACCAAGTATCACAGGATAAGCTAGAGCACAAACGTTGAAGTGGTTAGGTGGTTAGGACATGTCGAAAGAATGGCAGAAAGTAGGATCCCTAAAATGATCATTTGTAGAAGCATAGGAGGAAAAAAGGGAAGAGGGAGACCAAAGGAAAGATTGAAGAACAAAGTAGAAGCGGATTTGAGAACATTAGGTGTACAAAACTGGAAACGCATGTGCCAAAATAAGAAGAAATGGAAAGAAATGACAATTAAAGCATTGGACCTTTCAGGCTTGTAGAGCTGTATATACAATCGTATCTTGCACCATGCTGTCAATTTATCCAAATACATAACCTGGAATTGTGCCAGGTTAGAATTCCTAATTCAAGAGCACATGATGCTGCAAAGTAAATATAAACATCAATCAGTCTATACAAAGGCAAAACCAAACTGTAGACACGTGTTTCGCTTTTGTTAGAGCTCATCAGTACAATATACGCCTGCCTCTTAAGTCACTAATGAAGAGACATCCTCAGTATAGACTAGCTGATATGTGTTGTTGAAGGTCTGCAAAAGTAAAACACAATCGCAAGTGGCGCCATCTCTACTCCCAAAAATGGCACTCTTGTGGTTGCTTTGCAGTATATAAACCTTACTGTACTGATGAGCTCTAACAAGAGCGAAACACATGTCTACAGTTTGGTTTTGCCCTTGTATAGTCCAAAGGAAAGATGGAAGAGTGAAGTAGAACTGGATTTGAGAACCTTAGGTGTACAAAACTGGAAACGCATGTGCCAAAATAAGAAGAAATGGAAAGGAATGACAATTAAAGCCTTGGGTCTTTCAGGCCAGTAGAGCTATATATAAGAATAATCAAAAGAATTAGCAAGATTGTGGCAAATGTGAAGATATTGAAGATGATAAAACCTACAGGACAAAGACAAAGATCATCTAGTTGAAACTAGAGATACAGATTGTGAAAAAAATAAGAAAGTATTTAACTGGAAAAGATGTTTTTTGTACTAAATACTAAGAAAAAAGTTTCCATATATTTGCTTCTTGCACATTAAACCTTCGTGTTCTAACTGGTTAAAAAAGATAAATAAGGAATTAAAAAGAGTTTTCTCGATAATTTTCCACGTGGATATTATCTTAACTGGTGAAGCGGTTCAAATATCATTCGAATGTAAACAAACGCATTAAGAATTCCATAAATAAATCATTACCATTTGCAATAAAACAAAGTTTAATTTTTAATATACATCTACGTTAAAGATGGGCTCTTGTATACTTTTAATGATTCTTATATAATAAAAAAAAATTCCATTAACCTTGAGTTTGCTGTACTTCTCTTTAAAAATTGATTATTATAATTAACTTATATATTTAATGCCACTCATAATTTAAATTGTTCATTGTAAGTATCTAATATTAAATGAAAAATAATTATAAATTTAATTGTTTTTTTATACATGCTTCTAGTAATAATCTTTAATCTATAGATCTATACTAATATTATAAAGAGGAAAGGTTTGATTTTTTGTTTGTTTGAAATGAATAGGCTCCGAAACTACTGGACCGATTTCAAAAATTCTTTTACCGTTGGCAAGCTACACTATTCCCGAGTGACATAGGCTATGTTTCATTTAAAAAAAAAATAGGGATCCTTACTAAAATGCCATTAATGTAACCAAAAATGACCTTAAAATCCTTACATCTCGTGCGCTGAGAATACTATTGATTATAGAATAAAATAATGTACTACGATTTTGAAGAATATATAAATATCTACACAAAATGCCACGACAGCATATGTCTAACTGTTATAGTTACATCACAATAACAAATTTTTAATTTTTTGAAAGTTTTTATCTTTATCTTTATCAAAATAACTTATTTCATAATCACGACAGATATCACAAATTTAGCATGTGCAATGGGACGAGGCTACTTATAAAGGAATTAAAGGACAATTAAGTTGTAGCAACCAATATAACTGAACCACCAGCTGGTCAACTAGCTCATACACTGAGGATACCGATGATCTCAACTGATCTACCAAATCCATTTAAACCGCTTCAATTTCCTATCAAAACATCTTTCGCTTTTACTAATAATAAGTCTCAAGGACAAACATTCCAAATAGTAGGGATCGGTTTTCCTCATGGCCAACCGCCTAAGGCGGGTCGGAGCACCTGAAAATCAATTTATTTTGCTACCAGAAAATAAAACAACATGTAATATTGTTTACAGGGAAGCGTTGACCCAATAAATTTAATGGCTTTTGTTATTTTTCTTTAATCTCCGTGCAAAGCCGGGGCGGGCTGCTAGTGTAATATATTCTTAAAAAACTACATATATTCATTCGAAAATTACATGACATCGAACTTCCAATACAAATAATAAAACTCATCAACTCCTACCTTTCCGACTGAACAATTCGCGTCAAAGTAGGCCAATCTCTATCCAACCCTTTTTCGCCACAGGCAGGAGTTCCCCAAGGCTCCATACTTTCACCCCTTCTCTATCTTATCTACACTCACGACGTCCCAAACATCCAAAATATTCAACTTTATGCTGACGACACAGCTATACCCGCCAAAACTACGGCTGCTCTAAACACCCAAACCTAACGTTTACTGAATAAGTATACAGACTGGTGCAGAAAATGGAGGGTATCAATCAATCCTCAAAAAACCCAAACCATAATCTTTCGCCACCCTTCATACGGCCGTAGACCAAATCAATCTTTTAACGATGTCAACCTAACTCTCTGGGGTGAGAGACTCGTAGTAATCGACGAGATTGACTACGTGGGAGTGCGCTTTACGCGCACCCTCAACTGGGAATCCGAAGTCAAACGCACCCTCGATAAAATGAGGAAACGAGCCTCTCTCCTTGGAGCGTTGTGTGGACGGATTGGAAGATGTCAACCAAAAACTCTACTCCACACCTACAGAACATATATTCGACCTATGGTCGATTATAAGGCTGTACCATTTATTACCCTCACTCCCCATCAGACAAACCGCCTAGCCGCGACTGAGCGAAGAATTTTACGCAAATGCCAATACCTTCCCCCTTGGTACCCCTCAAATCTCACCTACATTCACCACAATAGCAAGGATACTACACCCTTACCTTTTCGGTTACAGGAACTCCAACAGAAGTATGCCACCAGGACCCTGCAGGGCCCCAACACCCGGGCCCAGGATACTCTTCTGACCCCTTGGAACAGAGGTCACAGAGTCATCCAGAGGAAACCTCGAAGAAAACTTCCACTTCCCCAGCTGAGGCTACTCCAAACAGCAAGACAACAACTTCCAGAGGAGCTCCAAGACCACTTAGAAGAGGCCCCACTAGCCCTACGCTAATAATCATAAATATGTAATAAATAAAATATAAGCTAGGAACTTATTGTACAGAAAGTAGGCCGAGGTTTTCTGTGGTTTCCCTCGACCCAAGTTCGACCTGTCTCAGTCTGGAAACAGACTGTTTGAGAAAGAACTTGCTAAATGGTCTTTCTTAAACAGGATAAAGTTGCCACAGACAACTCCTATAGTAAAAAGCAGGAAACATTATAATGTAGCACTACCCTGAAAAGGACACTAAGTCCTATAGCAGGGTATAGGGAAAATTTTAAATATTTCTATTTAATCTTGTAAACTTTATAAATAAACATTTTTAAATTTGAAAAAATTTGAATTTTTTATTACTCCGGCAACTAGAGGAATTTCCGTGGCCGATTCTCCTCCTGTTGATCAAGAATGTCTTTTTTACGTATTTTTTCTCGCTGAATCCGAATCCGAAAAATGGTCAAGTAAATTGTTATTAACAAACGATCATAACGAGAAAACTAAGGGAGATACGACATTTTTTCAAATACTTTTTAATCCTAATGAAAAAACAAAAAAAAAATGATCTCTAGGAAATTACAATCCGTCTGTTAGAACCCTAGATATTGCAAATGTAGTTAAAATAATCACAATTTATAAAAATAAATTTTTATAGTGGAAAGTTTTTTTTAATATTATATAAAAAAACAGAAAAAAACTTCTCTCTCGCGTGATCGATCCCGTTACGATAACGCAACAGAACTGTCACAATTAGACGCTTATCCAATTCAGCTACCATCAACTTATATAAAAACTTTCAAAATGATAATATCTATACACAACTTAAATCATATTTAATTCAATAACAATTCAGTATAAATCTCGAAATTTATGTATATGCCTAAACATACTTGAAACATGCATTGTCATCCAGTTCTTAGCTATCCTAAAAATTTCAGAGCTCTATGTAGTTGAAAAATAGGTTTAAATTCGATTACAAAATTCCACGGAATGATAAAGAGACAAAGAACACGGCGATAATAAAAAACTTTCTAAACTATTGCAAAATATTTTTGATCATAACTCGGGTTCTAATAAAGCTATCATATTTCAGGACCTCTCATTTTGAAGTTCCAGTTATCAGGAATGTTCTGATTATGCAGGCATAGATTAAATAATATTTGGACTTTCTGGATTATTACTGATCCCCATGGCTTCTATAACTACTCCATCATCTCCAGGAGGTTGCTCACCTTCTTTGGAGCATTTTAAATTTCGTCTGTGGAAATATGAGGAATATCTTCTGATCCATGATTTTGGGCTTTTTAATGGAGATATTCTGTTTGATATAATGTCTGTTGGTTCTTATACAGAGTTTCGTAAAACTTTTTGACAATTTGAATCACTTTTTCTTTGTTGGATGCTGTTTCTCCTGTTTCGTCCTTAAGTTTGAAGATTTCCTTTCTTTTCATTACCTCCAGATCCTTATTTTAACAATGGTCTCTATAATTTCATCGTTTTTAAACTGTCTTAGATCTTTTCTAATGGCCATGGAGATGTATCTATTAATTTTATTGATACCTTCTGGACTGTTGGCTATATACAAAATTAAAAAGATAATCCTAGTATTAAAACCATGACTTCTAGGTTTAACCCGGATAATCACATCTAAGAGACCATGGTTTACATTTTAATGTTTGATTAAAAACAATTAACAATACTCATTCTATTTCTCTTTTTTAGATCTCTTTGATATGTATCGACAATGTATGTAAATTATGTACTTATATTATGCTCTACTATTTAATTTTTTTATTACTAAGTAGAGCGGAAACGTTTATATGTTATGTATTATTAGAAATACAATTAGTACAGAAGATGTGATACTAACCAAGCAATAAAAAAGTTGTTATTCATGATAGGAATTTCCAACACCAATATTACGCTCCGATACTTTAACCACAAGTCTAGTAGTAAATGATTATAAAATCGACAATTAAATTGGAAATTCAAGGTTTTTTATTCGTCAACTGACAATATTGATGAACAAAATCTTAAGATACAAGAATCAGAAGAATGGAGCTAATCCTAATATACAAAAAGGGCACTAAAACAACCACAAAACTAATTTGCTAAATACTACCCTGAAAAATGTTGCAAGAACGAATAAATCAGCTCATAAACTTAACACAGAAAGCATTAGAATACAATAGAGCTGCGTTTCTATGTTTCGTTGACTTGAAGAAGACATTTGATAGAGTCAGACTTAAGGATGTAATATATAATAGAGGAATTCCGTTGGATATCATAAAAACGATAAAAAACATCTATCAAAACAAGAAGGATAGACGGGCAACTTACGGAACCTATAGATACAGAAAATGGAATATGACAGGGAGATTCACTAAGCCCTATGCTATTCAATCTGATCATGGGCAAAGTAATAAAAAGCGTCAAAACAAAGGAAGAGGATACAGAATGAGAAACAATGAAATTAAATGCAATATTAATAGCCCAAAATGAAGAAAGCATTTAAAGATTAAATTAGTTTACAGAGCAAAAGAATTTAACATGACGATCTCAACTCAGAAAACTAGAACAATAGTAATCACTAAAGAACCAATAAACTGGAAGTCGATGGAGTAAGCATTGAACCAGTTATGGAAATAAAGTACCTAGGAATTACACTGTCTAGCTATGGAGACATTGAGAAAGAAGCAAGAGATCAAGTACAAAAGGCGAATAGATTGGTAGGATGTCTTAATAATACTATATTGCGCAATCAAACCAGAACACAGAGAATGTTGGAAACAGCAGAAATGAGAATCTTCAGAAGAATTACAGGTAACACGCTAAAAGATCAAATGAGGAGTGAAGATATCAGAACAATATGCAATGAATGGACACTAAACAAAAAAAAAAAAGAATGACAATCACATCAGTAGAATGGAGGACACCAGAGTTGTTAAAATAGCAAGAGACAAATCATCAAGTAGTAGGAGAAGTATAGGTCGACTGCTCAAAAGAAGGAGCGACGATCTTCCATAGAGGCATCAACTCTCCAATGAACAAGCAGATATGCTTACATAAAGGAAGAAGAAGAAGAATAAGAGGAAGAAGGTCTTTTGTTTAAATTAATCTAAGATTTGGATATTTGGCAAAAATCTATCCTCAGATCTATTGTGACTTAGGGGAAAGGCGTACAAAATGGCATATCTACATTTCTCGAAAACTATAAACATATGATTTCAT
The DNA here is from genome assembly GCA_964028335.1 of Altica lythri. Classification (NCBI taxonomy): domain Eukaryota; kingdom Metazoa; phylum Arthropoda; class Insecta; order Coleoptera; family Chrysomelidae; genus Altica; species Altica lythri. Next base: position 71,989,166 of record OZ034805.1, read on the forward strand.
TAAATGGCGCGTAAGGGATCGTTAAGTAGTAGGTCGCAACCAGTGTAAGCCTCAGTAGCGTCCCTTGGGTCGTGTGGTGCGAGTGTGTGTACGTTTAATTTTTGCAGTAACGAGTTTAATTTAGTTGGATTTCGTTTCTTCATGAAGGTAAGTTTTTTGCGTTTATGTATTTATACTAAAGGTAACTGTATTTTAAATTTACTAAATAATGCCCAGAATATGTTGTAATATAACACTGTTAATTACATTTCAATTTATTTTTTACTTATGTTGGAGGTTATAAAGTGGACAAAATGACATACACCTTGCTCGGGTAAAATGGCATACTATGTCATTTGACCCACCTCACTCAATTTGTTCCAGGTATTCGGAAATTTACAATCATCATGCCCCGCAACTATGCTAGAAAGACAGACCGACAAGGCTGGGATAAAACTTCTATGGAAAATGCAATCAAAGCAGTGAAGAATAATGAGATGGGCTGGCTATTGGCTTCAAAAATGTTTAACGTCCCGCAACCTACTCTTAGACGCCATGCACTAGACCAAAATAAGATGTTAAGTCCAACTAAAATAGTATATTGTAATACAAGTGTTACAATGACAGAGGTTTCGTAGTACAAGTTCAGTTTGTGAAACGAACCGCGAAGCGGTGAGTTTCGCAAAGAACGAGTACTACAAACCGTCATTGTAACTCGAGTGTTACATACTATTTTTTATAATGAACTTTTAAAAGTATAAAAAAAAGTAAAATGAGAGTTTTTCGAAATATTTATTTATGTTGGCAATCTTGACAGTTTTGACACTTGTCAGTTTTAATGATTTTAAATTAGAATGTTTGTCAAATTTGTATAAAATATTCCGAATTTAGCAATAACGCTGATAATGTAGTTAATAATTTACTACAACATAGTTATTGATTTACTACCTGAACTCTTTCGTTGAAAATCAGTGCAGTGCAACCAATTGTGTAAAACAAAAAGTTACCAAAAACAGTGTTACAATGAATCTATTTCGATACTGTTTTTAGTGTCGAAATAGAAACTTTGTGAACGTGAATTATAAAAAAGGTATTTTTAGTCTACTTAGTGATTTTTTAACTATCGGGTTTTCTGTGTAATTAGAATGGATATAACAGCTTGCCTTCTTGTTTTAGGTATGGGTAGGTACAGGAGTGTTTTCACACATGAGATGGAAAGAGAACTGGTCGAACACATTAAGTTATTAGAAACTAGATTGTTTGGGTTCACCAGGAACGAAGTTTTAAAATTGGCCTATCAGTTTGCAGATGTTAATAAAATTCCTCACAATTTCAACACTGAAAAAAAAGATGGCAGGAAAAGAATGCTTGGCTGGATTTCGACAAAGAAACCCAGACATAACCTTGAGAAAACCGGAAGCCACCTCAGCAGCAAGAGCCCAGGCCTTCAACAAGCCACAAGTAGCGCTGTTTTTTAAAACTTACGAAGGCATCATACAAAGCAACAAAATTACTCCACATAGGCTCTACAATGTTGATGAGTCAGCTTTATCAACAGTCCAGAGACCTCAGAAAATTTTTGCTACTACTGGGCGTAAGCAAGTTGGGGCTTTAACAAGCGCCGAAAAGGGTTCTCATGTAACAGTAGTTTGTTGCATGAGTGCCAGTGGGCATTTTATCCCGCCTTGTTTGATATACCCCAGAAAAAATATGAAACAGGAGTTAATAGATGAAGCACCGACAGGTAGTTTGGGCATTGCGCAGGAATCAGGTTGGATGACAACAGCTGTATTTTATAAATGGTTGGTACACTTTCAGACGCATGTAAAAGCGAGCCTTGATGGCAAAGTGATTTTGGTAGTTGATGGTCATATCAGTCATAAAGGTGTTGAATGCTTAATATTCGCTAAAGAACATGGAATCATAATGGTATGCTTGCCCCCGCACTGCACGCATCGCATGCAACCCTTGGACGTGTCTTTCTATGGTCCATTGAAGACTTATTTTAATCAAGAAGTGAGCACTTGGTTGAAAACTCACCCAGGTAGAGTTGTTACTCACTTTCAAATAGGTGCAATATTTAACAAAGCTTATGGGAAAGCAGCAACCATCCAAACTTCAGTGAAAGGATTTCAAAAAACAGGGCTTTGGCCTGTTGATTCCAACATATTCCCTGATTATTTATTTGAGCCTGCTGATACTACAAACATCCCCATGGAACAAGACGGGGTTGAATCCGAGTACATAGAAAATGTACAAACAGCTGAAAACCAATGCATATTGTCAGCAGGACCATCTCAGGTGGAACCAGGCATTTCGTCCTCATTGATTATTGCTCGCTCGTCAACCGCGGATAATCCAGGTCCACTTCCAGTAACACCATCTACTGGGATACCCACAACATCCTCATTGTCAAAAATTGGTACTCAAAGACATAACCACCAATGTTCCAGTCAACGTGATATCTCCAGTGCCGAAAGGAATGTATGTGACTGGACAAGGCAAAAGAAAAACACGCAAAAACCAACAGTATTGTTATTGACGTCTACACCAAATATAGAAGAGGCAAAAGCAAAGTCTGCTCCTGCTCCTGTTACGAAAAGAAACACGAGAAAAGTTAGCAAAGGATTAAATTTTAGTTCCGATAGTGAAAATGAAAGTGATTCCTTACAAACTTTCACTGAAGCAGGGAATGACGATGAAGACTGTCCTTGCATTTATTGCAATGACCTGTACTCCAGGTCTAAGCCAAAAGAGGTTTGGCTTATGTGCTTGACCTGGAAAAGATATTCCGAAAAAAAAAAACGAAGCGGTTTACGTGTGAACTCTGCATATAATCGGTTATTTTTTATTACCCATTTGGTAATATTATTAATAAATAAAGATTTTATGACTGATCTTACAAAAAGTATGTCATTTTGTACCCCTTTCCCCTACTAATGATTGGAGAATGTATAGCGTTATACAAACAACATTTTTAAAATAAACCATTTGATTTATTAACTATTTTATTACTTTTTTAAAACTTTCAAACCTACAAGTGACCTTTCTTAAACTAGTCTTTTACATTATCTGAGATTATTTGATTACATTTCTCTTTTATTATTTATATAAACTGTTATGCCCTATAAATAAAGTTTTATAATGTGGTTATATAATATTATTGGTATTTTACCCATCAAGTTTCTTGCAACATATATTTGCATTTCAATTGTGATATTATATAAACGTACCAAGTAATTTATTATTAGTTATTAATTGGTAAAAATAATAACGAAAGTTCATATATTTATAATAATTTTAGTGAAATTTGATGAGTATTAGTAGAAACCACAAAGAGGGAAAACATATATAAAACCTCGCCTTCACTGATGGTAAAAACGCCTTTGACACAATTATAAAAGTTCTGAAAAGATAAGACTTGGTTGAAAAGTTATGAAAGCGACACCTATTAACCAGTAGAGGAATCAAAATTTATACGCTATTTTAATATATCATCTTCCATTTGAATACACAAAAAACTTTTATTTTGATTTGTCAATGTATTCTTTGTTTAGAAGCTATTTGAAGTTGAAGTATCAGTGTATTATAAAATCTATTGTGTCCCCCTATTTATATAACCATACTTAATGTCTCCATGTAAAAATTACCAAAAAATTTAGTGCAGAAAAAAATTTTATTATTTCAATTTTCGCTCTATCCTCCAGAATCAATCGTATCTTGCACTGACATCTACGTCGATTAGCTGTTCCAAAAAAAGTTTCTCAGGACATATACTTTTCAAACTCAACATATCTATTTAAAAATAGTTATTTAATAACATACTGAAATTTCACATTGGTACTCCAATTTTTCAGACAGTTACAGAACTTTTAACTTGCAACTATACATTTTTCGAGCAAAATTGTGACATGTCCTTCAATGATCCTTCATAAAAAAAATTCCTTATAACTTATACGCTTCAAAGTTTACATATTCATTCAAAAAGAGTTATTTAATAACATACTAAAATTTCACGTTGTCACCCCAATTTTTTTAAAAGTTATAGAACTTAAAGTCGAAAGCAACTTTCTCTTCAGACTTATAGTAGCTCTTCTAGTTCTATTTTTTTTGAACGTTTAGGTTATCGTTGGGCTTCAAGTTAGGTAGATCTTTTTAACTTCCCGCTAAAAAAAAATTAAAATTTTTTTTAAAATCGGGAAATTATTGGTTTCACCCCGTTTTTCGAAAATCGAGTTTTCATCGGATCTCAACGTTTTGAGGTCTTAGGAACCTCCCCTGACTATTTTTACGAGGCTGTCTGTATGTCTGTATGTACGTGTGGATGTGTGTGTGGATGTATGTAAACCTCTTATAACTTTTGAACGGCTTGACCAATCGGAATGAAATAAAAAGCATTCCAAAGAGTTCCATCTAACTTAGATTCCCTGTAAGTTTGAACCGATTCGAGCTGGTAGATTTCGAGAAATTTCAAAATAACCGAAAAAAACAATTGGTAAAAATGATGTTTTTTGGGCATATCTTTTTGGCTATTGCATTGATCAATTTCATAACCTAATCAGCTCTCAAGCTTAAAAAGCCACGTCGAATGCCGTTTTGCAAATTAAAATCGGTTGATTCGTTCGTGAGATATCGTTGTCGAAAATTTTATTTTTTCCAATAACTTAGAGATTTTTTGACTAACCGATATTGCACTCTCGGTAACGTTTTTAGGTCTCAAAAAACTGCGTCGAATGCCATCTTGAACATCAAAATCGAATAAGGCGTTAAAAATTTATGGCTTTTTAAACATTTCAAAAAAAGTCAAAAACGTCAAAATACTATAGCTTTGCGGTTAAAACTAGCGGGAAGTTGCAAGGATGGTCTTTAAGGTCAACCTCTTTTCGAATTTTTTTTATTTCGTTTGGTCCTAGATATCTGACTCTGGAGATGACTTTTCAATGAGAAAATTGTCAGCTCCTATGAAGTATGTGTTCTTTATTTAGTTTAGTACAAACCTGACTAATAACACAATTGTTTAAATTGCAGTCATGTAAACTTTCTCTTCCTGTATTTACCAAACATCTAAAAGTATTTTTTTTGGCAAGGTTACTTCCTTTAAAAATAACAATGATTGTGATGCAGAATAAGGTCTTCGACCTTCCGGTCTATAATAAACGGTACTTGTGCAGCTACTCGACATATCCTCAATTTCCTTTCACTTTTAGCACGAGAGTTATTTTATGTAGATATGTATTATTCAATACAGAACTTCACTAATATGGCAGTTATTATTGGTAATAAAAATATTATATAATATAATTCTTTCGTACATTGCTCTATGGTTTATTTATAATGGTATTAGCAAAGAAGTATTTTTTTTTTGAAAATTTTTCTGCAGTCTTGGAAAAATATGGTTAAAGTGTCATTTGATTCGAAATTGCAACTAGAAAGACTATTAGTTTTTGAAAATGGACCACTTTCGGAAAACAAAATTGCAAGAGTTATAAATAATTTAGTAAAAAAACAAGTTTGGTTTTTTGGAAATATCTTAAAAACTATATGAGATTTATGAAATCTGAAAAATATTAAAAAAGAAGAAGAAATTTTCTACCTTTCATAACGGCAGGACCGATTTTTATAAATTTCCCTGAGGAGTCAATATGGGCTCGAAATCGGACATTGCCTTATGAAGTCCACAGTAAGGTGGCGCATTTGACATCTTTTATATTTATACAGCAATTATGACTCAATCAGAATTTTAAATGAAACACCCTGTATATTTTTTATTAATTCGATTTAGAATTATATTCCCTTTCAAATGATATATGGGTTCCCTATACCTAAACTTTATATTTTAGAAGATAAATTGAATTATTGCCTTTACCTCTACAATAATTTTGAGGTTAACTTGAATTTTGCAAAGCTGGCCTTGACAAAATGATGCTGTCAAATTAGTTCTATTGTAGCCATTACTGACGTAAGAATTATAAGTGAAAATGAACTTCAGTCAGGACGAGCTGGTGGATATGGTTCTTGTAATGGAAGAGTGTTCCAAAAACAGTCTCTTGGCTTCTCGGGTTTACAAACAAAAATATCCAGAAAAAAGAGCACCAAAACCCAGTGCATCCAAGCGAGTAATGGAGAGACTTGATAGTCGAAAGTGTATTGGCTATGAAAAGCGTGCCAAAGTGAAGCCTATTCTGAACGATGAAAATCAAATGGAGGTAATGACAGCTGTTGTGGAGGATCCACATAGAAGTATTAGAGACATAAGCAGATTGTTAGGTATAAGCAAGTCTTCGGTGGGAAGAGTGATTAAAAAGCAAAAATTCCACCCTTACCATATCCACCTACAACAAGAATTGAATGCTGATGACTTCCAAGGGAGAAGGGATTTTTGTGAGTGGGCAATGGATAAGATAAACCATAATCGGAATTTTTTCAATATTGTCTTGTTTTCTGATAAGTCGACATTTCATAAAAATGGACATGTTAATAGGCACAATCTTCACTATTACTCCGACGAAAATCCTTACTTTGTATGGCAAGTAGATGCACAGCATAGATGGAGTATTAATGTTTGGGCTGGTATACTAGGCCAAAGGATTATTGGCCCATACTTCTTTGATGGTCCCTTGACGGGACAAGTGTACCTAAATTTTTTGTCTAACGTTTTGCCGGAGTTGTTGAAGGATGTACCGCTGGACATAAGAAGAAATATGTTTATACAACACGACGGTGCCCCAGTTTAGAGGTTCGGCGTTTTTTGAACCGAAATTATCCAAACAGGTAGATAGGTCGTGGAGGGCCCTTTCCTTGGCCACCAAGATTACCAGACTTAACAAAGCTGGACTATTTCCTCTGGGGATTTATTAAAAGCATCGTGTATCGGACACCTCCCACAACCAGAGGGGATATGGTAGACAGAATAAAAGAAGCTTTCACAATGGTTACTCCTGAAATGTTGGTTGACGTAAACAGGGGGTTTCATGAGCGTATCCAAATGTGTATTCAACAGAATGGTGGCAATTTTGAACGGTTAATTAACTGAAAAAAGATTAATGTTTTACTACCTATCTGTCTATTGTTCTATCGTGAATTAAAATATAAGAATCCACATAAATGCCAAATTTATTTTTAGAAAAGATAAAACTAGTAAACAAAGGCAGAATATTTATGTTTGTGAATTAATCTTATTTATTTATGGTTAATAGACTTGATAAGCTGAAACTAAGACGTTTGTTGTCAGTAATGGCTACAATCGAACTAATCTGACAGCATCATTTTGTCAAGGCCAGCTTTGCAAAATTCAAGTTACCCTCAAAATTATTGTAGAGGTAAAGGCAATAATTCAATTTATCTTCTAAAATATAAAGTTTAGGTATAGGGAACCCATATATCATTTGAAAGGGAATATAATTCTAAATCAAACTAATAAAAAATATACAGAGTGTTCCATTTAAAAGTCTGAAGTTATTTATGTTTGAAGTTTTGAATCTTTGAACAGATTTACTGACGACCCTGTATAAAAAAATGTTATTTCAAGATTATTACCAGATTCTACATTATTTGCTCATCGTATATTAAAAAATTCAGCTAGAAATATTGCTCTTTGAGAAAGATATCGAGTTTTTTGTCTCGATCCCCAAAAACGAGAATTTTGAATTTCACAGGAAAATTGGGTTTCAGAATTGAGCATACCTCGTACAAACACGAATATATTAAATCACATTAAGGATAAATTGAAAAAATGTCGCATCGAGCAGGATTTTTTTCAATTTTTCCTTAATGTCATTTAATGTGTATTTATTAAAAAAAAATAATAATAATTTAAATGATTAAAAAGTAGGTAACAAACAATAATCGAGTATGGAGCGCAATAATTATAAAATTCAATAAAAAATATACATGACTGTTTTTATTTTGTTAAGAAGAACAAAAAAAGAAAAACATAACGAAAAAAAAATGTTTTCTTAATAAACAATAACAAATTAAAAAACATTCAAATATAAAAAAATACAAATGATGATTAAAAAAAAATAGTTCCTAAAGATTAGTAATAAGTAATAACAATTTATTAACAAATCTGTTTTTTGCATTACAATTTTTTTTAAAAAAACTTTTTTTTTATACCATTAACAATTAAGATTTCTAAAGGATCAATTATGTTACAAGCAATGCTTTTTTCTCCTAACAAGTTTTTTAAACAATAGGAGAATAAATTATTTTTATTTAGCTGTAGGGGAATTCTACACTGGCTTCGAAGGACCTTTATAATTATATGAAATAAACAAACTCCAAAGAACTTGGTAACAATCTATTTCATATATACAATATATTACAAAAAGTTAAAAGTAAGTATGCGACCACAACTGTCCCGCTCGATGTCTATTAAAGGAATGCTCTTAAAAATTAGAAAGTATACAAAAACTAAACCTAATATTTGCCGTTTACAAAACACATAAATCTTGCCAACCAAAGACACAAAGAAAACACATGCAACAGATGCATGTATTATCTTAACTTAAGGTTGGATGCTAGTCAAGGGTTTCTACGAAACCCGCTCAGCAGGTTGTCTTATATTTCAATTACCATGACAACCCTTAAAGAAATTTCTTGAATTTACAACAATAGCCTTTGATGAAAACAAAACAGATTACTTAAACAATTTAATAAAATCCGACTATTTATGGAACTTTTTCATTTTGAAAATCGGTAAACATAAAAAGTATCATCTGTGCTATGTAATAAGAGGCCTTACGCTCATAGATGTGAACTATCTGTGTTAGTTGAAGATAGTCTGATAATTAGTAAATATAAGGTTAATAACCTAATACTAAAACGGGTAATTTTTTTAAGCATAAAAAAGTACATATTAATCATTCAATTAAACAATCATTAACAAATAAAATAATGAATAATTTTGGTACTGTCATACTGTAATAATTATCAATTATTGTGTCACGTATGAAAAATTAAAAGATTCCTTAATGAAAGTAGTTCATTTGCAGTTTAAAATACATATTAAGGCATAGTTTACATAACCTAGTGACACAATACGTAGAAATAATAAGTAAATAATGTAATAATTTTCCATTGTTTTATTTTTTGGGGAATCAAAAGAATAATGGTTGGGTTGTGTATTCAATAAAAAAGCAAAACTTATGATTTCTGACGTTAGACAAATTATTAATACCTACTCAGTGGCGGATACACAAAGAAAAAATCGGGAAACTCTATGCCCAACAAGATTAAATAAATTTTAAAAGATAATTTGAAATCGGTTACCATTTAAACATGAAGAGATCTTATAACAATGGATGTGCATCAACTCGAGATTAAAACTACCTTGTTCTTCTTTATCCGTCGACTAGAATTACCCCTGTTTGTCTGCCTTTATTCCGTTTCTGTGATTGGTGTTTGCCAGCTTTCTTTCCATCTTTTGGGTAGTCTTTCTTGAGGTCTGGTGCTTTATGGTTTGTTGTCCCTGGAAATTTCTTCGTAGTCTCTTCTGTTCCATCCTGTCCAGTATCTAGTGATGCTTTGTATTCTACATGAAATGTGAGAGCTTCTTCTTTCTCCTTCGACTAGAATTACTCCTATTTGTCTGCCTCTATTCCGTTTCTGTGGTTGTTGTTTACCAACTTTCTTTCCATCTTTTGGGTAGTTTTTCTTAAGGTCTTTTGCTATAGGATTTGTTGTCCCTGGAAATTTCTTGGTAGTCTCTCCTGTTCCATCCTGTCCAGTATCTAGTGATGCTTTGTATTTCACAAAAAATATGAGTGCTTCTTCTTTCTCCTTCGACTAGAATTACTTTTGTTTGTCTGCCTCTGTTCCGTTTTTGTGGTTGTTGTTTGCCTTCTTTCTTTCCATTTTTTGGGTAGTCTTTCTTGAGGTTTTTTGCTATAGGATTTGTTGTCCCTGGAAATTTCTTCGTAGTCTCTCCTGTTCCATCCTGTCCAGTATCTAGTGATGCTTTGTATTCCACATGAAATATGAGTGCTTCTTCTTTCTCCTTCGACTAGAATTACTCCTATTTGTCTGCCTCTGTTCCGTTTTTGTGGTTGTTGTTTGCCTTCTTTCTTTCCATCTTTTGATTAGTTTTTCTTGAGGTCTTTTGCTTAATGGGTTGTTGTCCCTGGAAATTTCTTCGTAGTCTCTCCTGTTCCATTCTGTTCAGTATCTAGTGATGCTTTGTATTCTACATGAAATGTGAGTGCTTCTTCTTTCTCCTTCGACTAGAATTACTCCTATTTGTCTGCCTCTGTTTCGTTTCTGTGGTTGTTGTTTGCCTTCTTTCTTTCCATCTTTTGGGTAGTCTTTCTTGAGGTCTTTTGCTATAGGATTTGTTGTCCCTGGAAATTTCTTGGTAGTCTCTCCTGTTCCATCCTATCCAGTATCTAGTGATGCTATGTTTTCTACATGAAATGTGAGTGCTTCTTCTTTCTCCTTCGACTAGAATTTATCTGCCTCTGTTCCGTTTCTGTGGTTGTTGTTTGCCTTCTTTCTTTCCATCTTTTGAGTAGTCTTTCTTGAGGTCTTTTGCTTAATGGGTTGTTGTCCCTGGAAATTTCTTGGTAGTCTCTCCTGTTCCATCCTGTCCAGTATCTAGTGATGCTTTGTATTCCACATTGTTCTCGTATGGTTTTATTTCTTTGTCTGTCCCTTACTGTCCTTTTATTCACTTCAATGTTATTTATTTTTTGTTTTGTTCTTTTTGTTTCGGCTGTATACGTCTCACCACTGTTCTGTATATCTTTACTTTACTTTTTGTGTTCATATGCTTGTTCTTCCATACTGTTCCATAAAGACATCCGCTCACTTTTGCTTACTTTACTTTTTGTGTTCATATGCTTGTTCTTCCATACTGTTCCATAAAGACATCCGCTCACTTTTGCTGCTTTGTTGGCTTGTGTTTTAATTATTTTTCTGTTGTCTAGTTCTAGTTTGCATCATTTTCGTTCTATTTAAGAAAACAATGTGGGATACAAAGCATCAATAGATTTATAAAAAAACAGACGAAAGCAATGACATCAACACATGGACAGAAGAGACTACCGATAATTTCCAGAGACAACAAACTTATAGCAAAAGACCTCAAGGAAGACCACTCAAAAGATGGAAAGAAAACTGGCTAACACCAACCACAGAAACGAAATAGAGGCAGACAAACATGAGTAATTTTAATCGAAGGAGAAAGAAGAAGAAGGTAGTTTTAATCCCGAAGACAAGTTGATGCACATCCATTGGTAGCAAAAGACATCAAGGAAGACCATTCAAAAGATGGAAAGAAAGGACTAGAAACGGAATAGAGACAGACAAACAGGAGTAATTCTAGTCGAAGAAGAAATAAGAAGAAGAAGAAGATTATCTTTCGAAATCTTTTTTTTATAAAAAAAAAAAGATGAAACAAGCGTTGTTTGTGTCCCTGCCACTATGGTAACTTTATAAACCTAATTAATTATTATTTGAACTTATACACAAACTTTTTACTAATTACAATTGCTAATGGTGTAGTTCAATAATGAAAAATAATAATATTTAAACTTTGATTCAAAAAAAAATATTTATTTAGCATGTTTCTGTTAATTTACTTTTATAAAAAGTTCATTAAGCAATAAAAAAACGTGTAACAATCACTAAGAACAAATTAAATCGTAAAAAAATTTACAAATTGATTAAAAAGTAAAGTATGACGACATTTATTTTATCTATTTATAGTAAATATAATTTTTTTTTTGGCATCTCTTTTCATTTTCGACTTACACAGAATAAAAAGCAGATTTAATTTGATCTCATTTTTTCAAAAACCATGCATTTTAAATTAGTCCAACTTTTTGAGCATAGAAACAATACTAAAATAAAAGGTATAATAGAAGGAAAACGATGGATTTAAATTATGGTTTTTACACTTTTTTTGTTAGTTTTTAAATTATTCGCATAAAATTGTGCGAAAAACTGTCATTTTTCAATTACAAATAACTCTGTTGAAAAATATAATAGAACATTATTATTTTAATTATCTAAATGACGCCTATAAGTTTATTTATCTACGATATAATGAAATGGATATTATTTTATTATATTTATATAATATCATAGTTTAAAATTTTCTAGTATGTTATTTAAGGTTTTGTTTATATAACAAGATTAGGCCATAAGCAAATCCTTCTTGTAGAATAAGTGTCTAAGTGAGAAAAAGTCCCAAATAGAAGATAGGCTGGGGAAAGATAATAAAGAAAAACCATAAAGGGTAGATATTATAACATATATAAAATGCTATGAATTTTTATTATAAGTTAATATGCTATAATGAAAATTTACCTTTAAATTTATAAATTTTGAAAATAAAATTATATTTAAAATTAATATAAAGGCAAATTGATTTTTAAGATTTTAAATATTATGAATTTATTTTTTTTTATTTACCCGACAATCACTCCTCTCTCAGGGCAGAATTCAATGTTTGATTAGATTAATTATATACTTTTGTATGTATAATATAAATTTATTACGCTAATGTACCAAATGATGTTATATTGTTAAGATTTTGGAAAAAGAAGAAACTCTGTAACCTAACTTCACTTTAAACGGTTAAATGATTAACTATAATTTCAAAGCTATACTTATTGAATCAAATGAAAATGAAAAATCATGTAACTATTATAACTTGAAACAATGAAAATGATCTTATATACTAATGAAAAACTGTTTAGTGTAACAGTGAAAAATGTTCGTTAACTATAAAAAGTAAAACACACAAAGTTCTTTATTTTTAAAAGGAAAATTGATACCGTTTTATTGAAGTGCTTCGTCACCCCTCAGCTGTCTCCAATCCAAGTCCAAATATGAAAATCTTCAACCATAAAACTTGTTAAAACCTCTGGATTATTTGCTAATTCTGTTAACTGCTACACTGGTAAGTAAATCCTAGTACCTACTTCTTATATATTGACTGCTAATATACTCTTCTAAATTCGATTAAAGTATGTCTCATACAATCTACTGCTCTGCTTTTGCTGTTGTCGACTTTATTTTTAATTAGGTACAAATCAAATTCTCTGCTTACCAAATATATTCCATAACTTCTTCTTAGTTTTATTAATACTTTTATTACAATTAAACCTTTTTTTTCTGAATATTTTTCAAAAAAAACTCAAAATTCAAACAGGAACAAATTTAATACAACATACTTCTTCAAAAGACAAAAAACAAGAGAGTGTTCAAAGAATCAACAAACTGACAATTGAACAATTATAACAATCTTAAACTACATACCTATCTGGTTTCACCCAACTTGATAACATGTCATATAAATTACAAATTCGAATACTTGATTTTTGATTATTACTTACACAATTTGTTATACTAAAATTCTATTACATTCAAAATGAATTTACAATTTCATATTTATTTAACTATAATCTAAAATACTTTTAAATTTCAGAATTTTTCATTTTCTTCAAAATTAAATCAATAAAAACAAATATTATGGCTTTGAAACACCAATATTGATTATTTTAAAGGTAAATAATTTTTAATTTGGTTCATAATTTAAATTATTCTTTATTTGAAATTATGTATCTTTAGTATTGATTGTCACGGGTTTAAATTCACAATAGTTATAACTAATTGCTTACCTTATGAATTCTCCATTATTAAGGATTAAATCGTGACAGGTTCAGGTTGATTTTAGTTCGGTTATAGTTAATCATCAACTTATAAATATATTCTGGCCACAAATTATTACTAATATTGTTTTGAAAGTCTATTTATTAAATTCAGAACAAATTGTGGGGTTAGGTGATTGGTTTGAACTACTGTCAACTTGGCTTACAACGAGGCGAATTCTTCTTTTCTTTGTTTTTTTGTCGTAAAACTTAGAATGTTGTCGTCTGCAGTTCGTTATTTTAGCATCCGACATATTATAAAGATTGGATACGAACGAGAAATTGAGTAAAACTGGGATTTTTGGTGTTACCTTGTTAAGTAATAAGATCTGTTGTTATTAAACGATTACTGTTTGTTCGTAAGTTGGTAGCTGTTGATCCTACGTTTATTGTCCTTACAGTGGTAGAGGCCATTCTCGAGTCTGACAGATTTTATCGAAAGTAGTTGATTTCTCTATCCTTTCTGTTATCTGCTTTTGATTAAGAAGGTTGTCGAATACAAGCCAGAAGATTTTTGGTTTAAGTTTTAAATCGCGGTGAATCCGTAACAATTAATTTTGGATTTTTGAAACTAAACCTTATTTTCCATTTTGAATCGCTGTGGAGTTTGTTCCTGTTGTTATTTTTGGACAGATTCTTTGGAAAAAAACCGCGTGGTCGGGATTTTTGTTAAATCTTCTGTGGTAAGTAAAACGCCTTTTATTCATGTGGTTTGTTCAATCCTTATGGTTTTCTCTTTTCTTGTTTTATTTCCGACGAAACGTAGATAGATCACGAAACAGACAGTAGGTAGATTTGGAGATTTAAAACCGTTCAGACGGTGAACTGTGGTAGAATTCCCGCAATTAGCAACGAGAATATTGTTCCACCCGTTTACCAGCCAGGGGTGTCACGAGTATTAAGAAATAAAAAAACCCTATCTTAATAGGTGAGTTACTGTGTTATATTTTTTTTTGTCATATTTAAGATTAATAACGCCATATAGATGCAATTTTAGTTTTAATATCTTGATTTTACATGTGTATTTCTTTGTGTATCGTATGTAGGTTTATTTATGTGAAACTAGACTCCTTTTTGCTTATTCTTTTACTATTATTAATTAATTTTATGTTAAATTTTTATTTAATTTATTGTTATAATTTTGTTCTGACTAGCAAGTCAAATTTAAGTTTGTTGAGTACATTTAAATCATTAGTTTTGATCATTAATTGTAAATTCAGAGAAGTCAACTTCTAAATGTTGTATTATTCATTTAAATTCATTTTTATTCTTTCATTGTAGTACAAATTTAAGTTAATGTGTTCAAATTGTATTAAAGTTATTAAATCAAATTAATTCAAGGTGTCATTAAAATCTGTTTAAGCTATTGTTAATACCAAATTACGATTTTAGGGTCCTAGATACAGGCATAAATTCTAGTTACGGGCTCAAGTCCTAGTTACGGGCTTAAGTCCTAGTTATAGGCTGAAATCCTAGACCTGATACTTAGTTCGAGCTTAAGTTATTGTGGTTGGTGCAAGCCTATTGGTTTTGGAACAGGCTTGATTTTTGGAACCGACCTAAGTATTAGAGACGCCGAGGACTAACAGATAAGCCTAATTAGATTAAGTCGCAACTATAGTTAGTTAAGATCTATTTTTCTTGTTTTTTCTTTATTGAGTGTGATCACACATATTGATAAATTTAACTTTTAATATTATTCATATATTCTTATTTTATATAAATATCAATAGCGTTGTCAAGCACGAGGCTTGGCAGTTGCGTAAATTCTTAATTTTATTAAAGAAGGGTCTAGTTGATATTTTGTTTTATTTAGCTCACTTTATCGTTTTTTTATTGTGCAATTCAAATAGTACTGTTTAATATTTTGAATTTATTTAATTATCTCCAGTGGGTGAAGTAGTGCCTGGAACATCAGGGGTTTCCGATTTTAACCGTACAAATCAGTGGCGCACTCACTTTATTTTGGCACTTACCCTCTACGGCTGAGCTGGGCTCAATTTGCCAGTAGAGAAACCGCTACCGAACTCAGCTGGAGTTGAATTTCAATTAATTAATTAATTTAATTTTTCAAAATTTGATTTTGTTTTTACTTTCATTAAAATACGTGGCATGATGTTTTCACAATCAATTTTCTTGTTTTATTTAAATATAATTATTTAATTTAAATTATTTCAAATCAACAATGTATATCATTGAACTTTATATAATTTTTTTTTTATTTAAAATATTTAATTTTCTTATTTTACTTAAAAGTGATCAATTTAATTTACAATTATATGCACTGTTTAAAACAGATATATTTTAAGAATCTAATTTTATATTCTATTTTCTTACTTTGATTTCCCTTTTTTACGAAAGAAGAAAAAAAAACAAAAAATTTAAAATACTGAAGAAAACTGAACAAATTTATACAAAATCTAATACCTTGCATTCTACTCTTAGATCAAGAATATCCTCGTTTTATTAATTTAATCATAACTTTATTTAATTTATTTTGTTAATTATAGCATATTATCTCATATCATCTCAATATATACATATATCTTAAAAATTAGTTTTTAAGTACCTACTTAAGTCGTGACAGTTCTGTAAATAAAGTGAAATTAAAGGAGTGATATTAATTCGTTTTAACATTCCAGCCTTCATAAATCCTAAAAGAGACACTAAAATAAAATGGAAAATGGTAAAAAAAGAGAAAAAAAAATGCAGAAAAAATGAAGCCAAAAATCATCTTTCTGAATGAAGTAACACACCGCCACCGAAAGGTGGCGTAGTTTGTATCTTATATATTTATACGAGCAATTCTTTTACATCTGATGGTGGCCCTGTTAATACCTCATTCTCTCTAAATTAAGTACTATGACGCCACCGTAAGGTGGCGCAGTTGATATTTGCTTAAATATTCTATTATAATTTATAGATAAAGGATTTTGATCTGATTGGATCAACAGTTTAATACTAATAATATTACCTTTGGCATCAGTGGAAAGTTTTCTAAATTTTACGTACCTGAAACAAAAAAGAAAGTTAGTAAAGTTCGTTTGGTATGACGAATGAAGAATATATAAAATGACATCCAGCAAGACTCTAACCCGAACCTTTACCTCTACGCAGTAAAGCTCTAACCACTAAGGTATAGATGTTTAGTAATTATTTTGCTATTTCGTCGTTTAATTCAAGAATATATTTAATCGATAAATTACAAAATTAGATAGTTTGAAATTTTCGAGTATGGTATTTAATATTTTGTTTATACATCAAGAGTAGCCCATCAGCAAAACCCTCTTGTAGAATAAGTGTCTAAGTAAGAAAAACTGTTTGTTTGTATTAAAAGAATTAAGATGAGCTTAAGAAAGATAAAACAAGACTATAACTCAAGAGTAGATATATAAATATATCTTAAAAATCAGTTTTGAAGTAAGTCGTGACAGACAGTCCTGTGAATAAAGATATTCTTTTCTCTTGCCGGTTAAATAAAATAAAATGACTAATATTAATTCGTTTTAATATTCCAGCCCCTATTTTTTTTTTTATGGTCAAGCACAAGCACTGCAGGAAAATTCCTTTAAGGCGCTCTGAGAGCGGTGCGTGTGCGAAGAAAGCGATTCACGTTGTTCTTGAATCGTTGAAGGTTATATTCGGTGGGAAATACGGCCTCAGAAAGGCCGTTCCACAAAGAAGATGTCCTCCAGAAGAAAGAGTTCTTAAACAATGATGTTCGAGGAGTATTAAGTTGAACCACATAGGGATGGGCGGAAGTGGTTTGTCGTGTATTTCTGCTATGAATTGCTCTAGGTGGAATCAAGCGGGCAATGTCAGTAGAACACTTGCCATGGAGATATTTGTAAAAGAGGGTCAAATCACCAACCTGTCTTCGATGTTCTAAGCTGTCGAGGTTCTTGGTTAGCTCGTGGTCACCGATCAGGCGAATGGCTCTCCTTTGGATGGAATCCAACAACCGAAGGGTATGCTTCGGTGCAGAACTCCAGACATGAGAGCAGTATTCCAGTGATGGTCGAATCTGGGCTTTGTAGAGTGTCAAAAGTTGTTGTGGTGTAATCAGGTTTTTGGTACGGAAAAGTACTCCGAGTTTCTGAGAAGCTGTCCTGGCGATTGTTACCACGTGATTATGCCAAGACATATCTCCTCCCAGATTGACACCCAGTAAGTTAATAGACGAAGCCAGTGGAATTGCGTGTCCTGCCATGACTATATCTGGTTCTGCAATGTTAACCTTCTTAGAGAAAACTGCTGCCTGGGTTTTTTTAGCGTTAAATTCGACTTGGTTACTGTCACCCCAAGACAAAATTTCTTCCAGGTCTTTATTGAGTCGTGATACTTCATGCTGTCTGCGAAGATGTGCGTCAGCAGCCGATGTTCGAGAATTCAAAGTAAACGATGAGATAAGTGTGCTGTCGTCAGCAAAGCTATAAATTGGATTTTCTGTCTTCGCTAGAACGTCGTTAATGTATAGTAAGAAGAGGGTTGGGGATAATATGGACCCCTGAGGAACACCAGCATTGATGGTAAAGGTGTCCGAGAGAAACCCGTCAATCGCCACTTGCAGAGAACGGTCCTGAAGAAAGCTAGAAAGCCATGAACAGAATCGACCGGGCATACCGTAGGATCGCAGTTTACTTAGGAGCCCCTCGTGCCAGACACGATCAAATGCTTTAGAAATGTCCAGTGCAATAGCCCGGGACTCCCCATGATGTTCGACTGCGTTGCTCCAAAGATGGGTGACATATGCTAGGAGGTCCCCTGTTGATCTGGACTTACGAAAGCCGTACTGATGGTCGCTGATAATATTAAGGCCCTCTAGGTACTTTAGAAGTTGTTGGTTAATAGCTTTCTCCATCACTTTTGATATAACTGAAAGCAATGCGACAGGTCGATAGTTGTTTGGCATGGTTTTCTTGCCTTTCTTTGGTATAGGCTGAACTCTTGCCTTCTTCCAGCAAGATGGAAATATTCCTTTTTTGTAGGATAGGTTAAAAAGTCTACAAAATATTGGTGTTAGCTCATCAGCGCATTCCTTGAGCACTATAATAGGAAGTTCATCTGGACCAGAAGCCTTCCTGACATCGAGCCCTTTAAGAATTCGTTTGACAGGACGCTGACGGAATACGATATCAGTCATTTCCGATTGAACTGCTGGAATGTTCGGTGGTGTTTTTCCCTGAAAGTCTACGTTGGAATGAGAAGAAAATAGTTCTGCCAGTAAGTTCGCTTTATCTCCGGCTGTGGTTGCTATTGTGCCGTCGGAACGTGTTAGAGGTGGAATATTTGATTTGGTAAAATTTTGACTGACGGCCTTAGCGAATGACCAAAAAGACCTAGATCCGTTAGGACTGGCAAGAAGTTTGTTTTTGATCCTCGTGTTATGCGTCTCTTTGCTTTGATCTATCGTTTGCTTACACTGGTTTCGAGCGGTAACAAGGGTGGTGCGATTCTCAGCCGTTGGATTTTTACGCCACTGTCGGTAAGCTAGATTTTTAAATCTGACTGCGCGCTCGCAGTTTTTGCTAAACCAGGGCTTGCCGTTAGAAGGGCGCTTATTGGAATAAGGAATAAAGGCTTCCATGCCAGTTAGAATGACATCGGAGACCTCTTGAGCACAAACGGATGGATCATCACAACAAAAGCACACGTTCACCCAAGGAAAAGTGTGAAAATGGTTCTTCAGGTCTTCCCTATAAATCCTAAAGTACTAAAAAAATAACTTTTTGCTTAAAACTAGATCTTCTAACGACTCCGGAGGTTATTTTGACCAAAAATATTTCTACTCTCGAGAAGGAGAGGGAACAACTCCAATATAAAAGCATATTTTGGTATAGGGTAGACTTTTTTTCTTGATCTATTCCCTACCTACTGTGAAAATATCAATTCGGACCGAGTTCGGAGCCAACTATCCTCATCGACTGGACTAAGGTATCAACAAAATTGATAAATTTATTTGTTTAAGGCAAACTGTCAACAAAATTTGGGCAATAAATGATAATAGATATATTTGTACCTATTTATCTATAAGTATTTGTATTTATCTATAATTGTTTTAAGTGATATCTATATACGGTCAATTCTTAATCAGTTAAATTTGGAGACCTAGTAACACGCTATATAGCTATACCTACTGATTTTACATTTCGTTACATAAAACAGTGCGATTTGGACTTTATAAATGCATTAAATAAATGCATAATCACATAATAATCACAGAGACCAAACAAATTAATAACACACATTTTGCATTAAAAACTAATTATATTATTCAAATTTTTAAACTCCTTATGTAATAACGATGTTTTCTATTATAAAATACACTGTTTACTAATGAGTCAGTATTTTCGAGTCGTAGAAAACATATTTTGAAGTTATACTTCTTTATGATAATGTGCTTGCAGAAGTTCATAAAATATTTGACTCAAATTATCTCACATATATGTGCAAACAAAAATACAACTCAGACAAAATCAACATTTGTAACAATCCCCCAAAAGACATCTCCCAAAGACTGTAATGACTTCGGGCCATACATGAGCCCCATCTATCTAGCTGCGCAAATTGAGAAATTTGAGGTTTAAAACAATGCTCCGAATTGGTCACTAATTGGTCACTAGGTCCGACTAATTGGTCATTTATACAGAAATTTTTTCAATGAGTTTAAAAATAAAGGTCATCCAAAAAATTTTAGCGGTAAATTCAATTTAATTGGTCACAAACTGGTCAACATTGATCAGTATATGATGATAATTGATCAGCATTATTGACGGAGTTATTAACTAAATAATGACTTTCAAGGACAAGCAAATTTTGTGAGCGACCTAAAATCAAAAATTTGCGATTTAAATAAAAGATTCCTAAAGCTAAGAACAGTTGAAAAATTGGTCAAAAGGTTATGGACAATATAAAAAGAGTTTAAAATTTCAAGGTCATCAATTAAGACAAAAAAATATTTAGCGGCCCAATATTGTAATTTAAAACTCCTCTAGTGTTATATTAAAAAGCATTTGATAAAGTTCAGCACAACAAAATGATGGAAGTCCTGCGCGACAGTGGAATGGATGGCAAAGACCTACGCATAATTCAGAACTTGTACTGGAACCAATCAGCTGCTGTTAAAATCAACCATGAACAAACAGAAGAAATAAAAATCCTCCGAGGAGTCAGGCAAGGATGTATTTTATCACCTCTTATTTTTAATTTGTACTCGGAGGCAATATTCCAGGAAGCTTTAGAATACATGGAAGCAGGAATTCTATTAAATGGCGAACGGCTAAACAATTTTAGGTATGCCGATGACACCGTCATCTTTGCGGACAATGCACAAGGATTGCAACTCCTAATGAACAGGATAACGGAAGTTAGTAAAAAATATGGCTTAGAAATTAACACCAACAAAACCAAAGTGATGAGAATCAGCAAAGAAAGAAATGCAGGTACACAAATTACCATCAATGGAAAAGTAGTAGAACAAGTGTCAACATACACATATCTCGGCACAATATTAAATGAGCAGTGGGACCATTCTCAAGAAATAAAAGTTAGAATTGAAAAAGCAAGAACAGCGTTCATCCAAATGTCAAAACTTTTCAAAACACATAATTTAAGCTTGAAGTTAAAAATCAGACTCCTTCGTTGCTACATATTCTCCATCCTACTATACGGAGTGGAGTCTTGGACCTTGACTGAAGCGACAACAAAAAGACTAGAGGCTTTCGAGATGTGGACTTACAGACGAATCCTAAAAATATCATGGATAGACAAAATATCTAACGTCAGAGTACTCCAAAAACTTAATAAAGAAAAGGAAATAATATGCACAATAAAAAGAAGAAAATTGGAGTATTTAGGACACATCATAAGAAATGAAAATAAATACAAACTGTTGAAATGCATTCTACAAGGTAAGGTTCAAGGCAAGAGAGGCGTCGGAAGAAGAAGAATTTCCTGGCTACAGAACCTAAGGACCTGGTTTAAAACATCCACCACGGGACTTTTCAAAGCAGCAACCAATAAAATTATCATTGCCAGAATGATTGCCAACATTCGGTAACGGATAGGCACAAGAAGAAGAAGAAGAAGAATTAATCATGAAGGATTGGTCACATGTTTCAAATGTTCTTAGAGAGGGGGTTTCAAACGTAATTGATCAATATGAATGTTGAGCACCTCAATATTATAATTCAGATATTAATTGGTCACTAAATGGTCATCATTGGTCAGTAGGTCAGAAGGATTGGTCACCTGTTTCAAAGGATCTTAGAGAGGGGGTTTCAAACGTAATTATTGATACATATGAATGTTGAGCACCCCAATATTAAAATTCAGAGCTCCACTAGTGGTATATTAATTGGTCACTAATTGGTCATGATTAGTCAGTAGGTCAAAAGGATTAGTAACCTTTTCCAAAGGATCTTAGAGAGGGGGTTTCAAACGTAATTGATACATATGAATGTTTAGCACCCCAATATTATAATTCAGAGCTCCACTAATGCTATATTAATTGGTCACTAATTGGTCATGATTGGTCAGTAGGTCAGAAGGATTTGTCACCTGTTTCAAAGGATCTTAGAGAGGAGTTTTAAACGTATGAATATTTTTGTCTTAATTGATGATGAAGAAGAAGAAGAGGTGCATTAGGGATAAAAGAACTCTTTGTGAGTAATTCCCTTCGAATCATAGAAAAAAATCACATTGTCTTCACTTTTCACCTTTCCAAATTATCTTCCTTAGCTGTCAATATTTAACAAATTACTATTTTTTACCTTTACCTTCAATATCCAATATTTATTCTCTTTTATATTCTTTGTAGCATTCATTATATTTCAATATATTTTAATGTGAAGTAAATGATTACAAAGTAGATATTTTCTAGTAGATATTGAATCTTTATGCAATAATTCCTTTAGAAACCAAATAAAATAGCCAGTTTATATTTTTCAGGTCAGCTGCATTGCAATAACCTTCGTTCTCTTTACGGATGATTATACTAAATCAATCGGAATTTTATCAAATCACTTTCAGTTTTAGTTTAAGTAATCTCTTGTTTTTTCATTTTATCGAACATTGCAATATCTATTATATAGATATATGTTTCACTTATATCAAGTTAATAAGCAAGTAGATATAATGTAGAGTAGAATTACTGGTATAAAAATTAATCAATTGAACGAAAAATTATATAAAACAATACAATACAATTCTGTAAGCCAAATGCTAGGAATAATCCATTTCCTCCTTATTATATTTACTTGGCTTCAATAATTAAACTCTTCTTCTTCTTCTTCCTACTTTATTAATAGTCTCATGTCTGTTTTAGTTCGGTTTTAAGCGTCAATTGATGTTGTCTGACCATCTTTTCCTTGGTCGTCCCAATGATCTTCTTCCATTTGGCGATTTGTCTTTTGCTATTCTTATTGTTCTATTTTCTGTGATTCTTTTTATGTGTTGATTCCATTCTAAACTTCTTTTGGTCCACGTGTTTATTTCCTCTATTCCACATCTCGCTCGTATTTCCTCCCAAGTCCTCGCTACTGCATCAGCATACCATTCCAGACTCTATAGAGAAGCCATAGAGATAGAGAAGCACCCGAACATATTTAATAAAAAAGAGGAAGCAGTCAAGATTAACAAAACATGGGTCCCCATAATTAAGGGTGCGAAAACTCTACCCTTAACGAACAACACCGACCAGAACCGATTGGAATCGAAAGCAACTGAGGCCCCGCCCACTTCCTTCCCGACGTATAAATACGGGCTCCGTCCACGCAGACAACAAGGCAAAAACTCTGCCCCTGGTCCAGACTCTATTTCTAGGCGTACCTTAAAACAACTTCCCCCTTCAATTATGCCTTCTCTTACTCTTCTCTTCAACTCTTGTCTCGGCAAATCCTACTTCCCCACCATCATGAAGACCTCAAACACCGTCTTGATTCCTAAACCTGACAAAAATCACACAAACCCTCACAACTATAGACCAATCTCTCTGCTCAACGTCATAGGCAAACTCTTTGAACTTCTACTCCTAAATAGAATCAGGGACTTTCTAGAAACCAACTCTATTATCCCCCCTTTTCAACATGGATTCAGACCAAACCACTCTACCCAAAACCCGATTCTAGAATTACAATCTTTCTCCACTTCAGCTATAAATCAGAGAAAAGTTGTCTCTGCTATATTTATGGATGTCCAAAAGGCCTTCGACAAGGTTTGGCACGCTGGCCTTATTAGAAAGCTAATTGACATCCAATTCCCCATCCAGGCCATCAAACTCATCCACTCATATCTTTCCAACAGAATTATTCATGTCAAGGTTGGAAACGCAATCTCCGAGCCATTTTCCCCCCTTTCAGGACTTCCACAAGGATCAATCCTGGCCCCTACTCTATATACCATCTATGCTAGCGATATTCCTCCTCTGGAAAATATCCAGCTCTATGCTGATGACACGGCCTTGTACACCTCCGCATCGTCGACTGAAGCCCTTAATCGAAAAACTCAAAGACTGCTGGATCAGTTCTCCGACTGGTGCAGCAGATGGAGAGTAGCCCTAAATCCAAACAAAACCCAAACAATCATCTTCAGACATCCCAACCTCAGTCGACGAGAAAATCTCTCTTCCGACTATATCAACCTGTCACTTTGGGGGGAACGGCTCGTCCCTCAGGATCAGGTGACCTACCTGGGGGTTCGATTTACTCGAACACTCAGGTGGGATGCTGATGTTGAGCATACACTCAACAAAATGAGAAGACGAGCGTCCCTCTTGGGTGCTCTGGGCGGTAGAATCGGAAGAACTGACACTAAAACCCTTCTCCACACTTATAAAACCTTCATCAGACCTCTTGTCGATTACAAGGCTGTCCCATACTCCGCTATTTCACAGAGACTTCTTCATTCCATCCATGCCACAGAGAGAGCGATCCTACGGAAAGTGAAGAACCTACACTACCTCTATCCTAGCCACCTTGTCTACAATAACACCAATATACTGCCTCTGCCCTCTCGTTTTCAGACGCTCCAACATCGATACGTCGCCCGGACTCTGCAGGGTACTAACATCGTTGCCCAAAGGACCCTCCATACCCACTGGAATGGAGGACTTCGAAGAATATCCAGAGTACCGAAAAAGAAGATCCACCTCCCCAACCTAAGACTCCTCCAATCCTCTGTAGACATGGACCTTCCTGAAGACCTACAAAATCTACTAGATGAAACCCCCCTGGCCTACAGATAGATGGTGCCTCCAATTCCACTTAGGACACGATAATTGAAAAAAATAGAAAAAAATACAAAAAAAAATACAAAAAACACAAAAATACAAAAAACAAAATGGAAAAAAAAAGAAATGGGCCCTTGGCGAAGGTTTCTGTGGTTTCCTTCGTCCTTGCCAAATGGAAGGGCTCCACGACGGAGGAAACACGCCACAGCGTCAATCTCCCAACCCCACATTGCACCACGTGGGTTACACATCTACACACACCTACACTAACACCAAAGGGAAAATCTCTTTTTAGGCACGTTCAAGAAACATGGATAGATGAAGAAAAACTAGAAGACCCAACTCCACAGGAATTACAAATGGAAAAACTTTGTAGCAGCAGGGCCGACGACAGACAGATACTAACTCCTTCCCAACATTCCATCCATCCCCTGAAAAGGACGCAAGTCCTACAACAGGGTCCTCATACACACCAAACTCCTAAAAATCTCCATATTTCTCCCTATGAACTTACTCTTGTTCTTGTACTTGTGTACTTGTACGCAGAGCTCAGCAGTTCGAAGAGTGTCAACCAGGAAGCAACTTCTGAAGATGCCAACCGCTCGTGTTGGCGAAACGTCAAGTCAGCAAGACAATCGACGCCGGCCTAACAGCCCAAAAACCATTGATACATTCCTCACTTATTACTCTGTATCTTAGAGTTTGGTTTGTTATTTTTCGTAAGACTTTCATTTCTGCTGTTTCCAGTAATCTTTGTATTTTCACCGGATTTAGGTAGGTACTCTTGTTTCCGCTGTGTACTTCATTATCGGTCTTATTGTTGGTTTATATATTCTAGTTTTCGTTTCCTTTTTGAGGTATTTGTTTCTCCAGATTGTATTGTTGAGACAGCCTGCTGCTCTGTTCTCCACTTGATTTTGTACTTCTTCTTGCACTTTTCCGTAGCTTTACAGTTTGATTCCCACTCGATAATTATTGGGGTCTTTCTTACCTCTTTTCTTAAAGAACATCGTTCTCCTCCATTTATCTGGTATTCTCTTCCTGGTGATTTTTTTTTCGAATAAGAAGTTGCTGTTTTTGTACAAGGTAACCACGTCCATATTTTAAGAATTCATTTGGTATTTGATCTTCTTTTATTGATTTTCTATTTTTTAAATTTATCTATTCCTTGTTTCACATCTTTTTGAGAGATTTCGGTCTTTCTATATTTGGCGTTTCTGGTAAAGATTCTTAGTTTTCTTTTTTAAACATTTCTGTCAGAAAGGGCACTCATGTATCCTCTTCTATTTCAACTAGTTCTTTCATTTAGCTTCTTTGTTGTCTTATGAAGTTTTACTGTTGTCCGTAGAAATCCATCTTTAGTCCTTTTGTGATTCTTTTCCAGTAATCTGTATTTGTTTTTCTTATCAATTGATAAATTAAACTCAAGATTTTTGTTCACTTTTTTTTATATATACTTTATACTTTTTAACTTCCCGCCAAAAAAAAATTATTTTTTTTTAAATCGGGAAGTTATTGGTTTTACCCCGTTTTTCGAAAATCGAGTTTTCATCGGATCTCAACGTTTTGAGGTATTTGGAACCTCCCCTGTTTATTTTTACGAGGGTGTCTGTATGTCTGTATGTATGTGTGGATGTGTGTGTGGATGTATGTAAACCTTTTATAACTTTTGAACGGCTTGACCGATCGGAATGAAATAAAAAGCGTTTCAAAGAGTTCCATCTAACTTAGACTTCCTGTAAGTTTGAGCCGATTCGAACCGGTAGATTTTAAGAAATTTTAAAATAACCGAAAAATACAATTGGTAAAAATGATGTTTTTTGGGCATATCTTTTTGGCTATTAAATCGATCAATTTCATAACCTAATCAGCTCTCAAGCTTAAAAAAACACGTCAAATGCCGTTTTGCAAATTTAAATCGGTTGATTCGTTCGTTAGATATCGTTGTCGAAAAATTTCAAAAAAGTGTTTTTTTAATAACTGTAAAGTTAATAACGTTATTTGTGGCCTGGCCTATTGACTATTAAATTTTTATAATTTTCGGTGTTATTGTGAGTCGTCGCGTATACTTTATCAGATTTGAGAAGGGGAATTTTTAGTTCGATCGTAATTTGCGTCGCTTTTTCGATCCTTTTCATTTTGTGCTTCGGCAGAAATTAGTTCTCCTCACTTCTTACACCCTTCTGGGCCTTTGCCAAATAGTGAAGGGTCCTAAGTGAGGGCTTATCGAGCCGAATTTTGCCTGTTAAGAGAAACCATCTTGCCAGCGTCACCATAGCCGTTTGGTTAACCACTACGGAAGTTTTCCTCAGATTTTGCCAGTTAAGAGAAACCATCTTGCCAGTGTCACCATAGACCATTTGTTAACCACTACGGAAGTTTTCTTCAGATTTGTTTTCCTGTTAAGAGAAACCATCTTGCCAACGGCACCATTAACCGGTGCTCATCAACTTCCGGAGGTCTCAGTATTCCGTCCAGAAAACACCACCACATCGATTCCGAAGAAACATCAGAAAAAGATAAGAAAAGAGTTAATTACTTTTACTAATAACTTAAAATATTTTCTTTGAATAAACAATATAAACAATATAACACTGATTTCACTCTTTTATTTGTATGTCTGTACTTGGCGCCCTTTATTTGTTTGGGGAGAGTTAAAAAAGAAAGCCAGAAGGAAGCCACGAACCCTGGAGCTAGCCAAGGATATTTTTACGCTACATAACTTACAGGTTTTTCTACTAATCGATTTTGCACTCCCAGTAACATTTTTAGGTCTCAAAATACTGCGTCGAATGCCATCTTGAACATCAAAATCGAATAACGTGTTAACAAATTATGGCTTTTTAAACATTTCAAAAAAAGTCAAAATACGTCACGTTACTATAGCTTTGCGGTTAAAACTAGCGGGAAGTTGCAAGGATGGCCTTTAAGGTCAACCTCTTTTCGAATTTTTTTATATAGAGATCGATATTCCAAATGATTAAAATTGTATAAACAAGTTAATTTTTTAGCTTGCTGGACTTTGTTTATATAATATATAAATAATTTCACATACATTAGGCAACAACTATTTTCCTAAACTAATTTAAGATAAGAATTATTATCTAATTCCTATTACTGTTTTTTGAATGTGTAACTTATTATGTATTCAATGGAAAAAAAACATAATGACATATACATATCTTAAGCAATAATAACTCCAAACAATTCAAACCTTCAATTATATACTAACTATAATGTAATCACTATAAAAAAAGACTAATTTCTTTTTCAAAATTAGTTACAGAACTGTCATTATTTTATGTAATTTATAATTAATTAAATATCTTAGTATAATAAATAAAATATTCGAAATCGGATAGTCACTAACTCATTAATTTGCAGTTTATTATATAAGCATATATATGTAGCTATATAATCTAAAATTATTAACAAATTTTGTTGGAACAATGTCATTACGCAAATATCTCAATTTCCGTTCAACAAATTGATTATTGTAATTATATAATGCTTATAGCTATTCCATTTTTAATTTTTTTTAAGATTTTACATTAAATAACAATTTTTTCTTTACATTACCAATCTGATAAACTATAATAGTCCTTCTAGTGTCAGTTTACCATCGTTGGCTCATTAAGGCCAATACCGACAATTGCCATTGAAATAAAGAAAAAGTTAGCAGGGGACAAAAATCCCTCACCAACCAACTCTTCAGGGGATAAAGGGCAAAGACCATCACTACGATTGGATCAAGGATGAAGACCGCCTCTAAGATTCTTCAAGCGATAAAGGACATAAGTAGACGATCTGGTAAATAAGATTCTTCCAGCTTCCGGGGACCAAAAAATGTACTCGGATCTTGGTATTAAAGTAGGGCTCAAAGGACCATGAAGAATTTAGAAAGAATGTATTCTTCCATCATTTGACTGTTAGTAACCGCGGTGCTGCTATCATCAAACATGATATAGGACGCTCCAGGTTTTAATGTATTAATGTATGTAACCAAGTTATTCTATGCCTTTCTATTCTATAACAATTTTATTCTTTACATTACCAATCTGATAAACTATAATCATTACGCAGCCTATATTGTTTATAGTCCTTCTAAGGTCAGTTTACCATCGTCGGGTTTTTAATCTCATTAAGGCCAATACCGATCATTGTCATTGAAATGAAGACAAAGAGCCAATTCATCAAGAGAAAATTTTTTAAGTTAGCAGGGGACAAAGATTCTTCACCAACCAACTCTTCAGGGGATAAAGGGCAAAGACCATCACTACGATTGAATCAAGGATGAAGACCGTCTCTAAGATTCTTCAAGCGATAAAGGACCAAGGTAGACGATCTGGTAAATAAGATTCTTCCAGCTTCCGGGGACCAAAAAATGTACTCGGATCTTGGTATTAAAGTAGGGCTTAAAGGACCATGAAGAATTTAGAAAGAATGTATTCTTCCATCATTTGACTGTTAGTAACCGCGGTGCTGCTATCATCAAACATGATATAGGACGCTCCAGGTTTTAATGTTTTAATGTATGTAACCAAGTTATTCTATGCCTTTCTATTCTATAACAATTTTATTCTTTACATTACCAATCTGATAAACTATAATCATTACGCAGCCTATATTGTTTATAGTCCTTCTAAGGTCAGTTTACCATCGTCGGGTTTTTAATCTCATTAAGGCCAATACCGATCATTGTCATTGAAATGAAGACAAAGAGCCAATTCATCAAGAGAAAATTTTTTAAGTTAGCAGGGGACAAAGATTCTTCACCAACCAACTCTTCAGGGGATAAAGGGCAAAGACCATCACTACGATTGAATCAAGGATGAAGACCGTCTCTAAGATTCTTCAAGCGATAAAGGACCAAGGTAGACGATCTGGTAAATAAGATTCTTCCAGCTTCCGGGGACCAAAAAATGTACTCGGATCTTGGTATTAAAGTAGGGCTTAAAGGACCATGAAGAATTTAGAAAGAATGTATTCTTCCATCATTTGACTGTTAGTAACCGCGGTGCTGCTATCATCAAACATGATATAGGACGCTCCAGGTTTTAATGTTTTAATGTATGTAACCAAGTTATTCTATGCCTTTCTATTCTATAACAATTTTATTCTTTACATTACCAATCTGATAAACTATAATCATTACGCAGCCTATATTGTTTATAGTCCTTCTAAGGTCAGTTTACCATCGTCGGGTTTTTAATCTCATTAAGGCCAATACCGATCATTGTCATTGAAATGAAGACAAAGAGCCAATTCATCAAGAGAAAATTTTTTAAGTTAGCAGGGGACAAAGATTCTTCACCAACCAACTCTTCAGGGGATAAAGGGCAAAGACCATCACTACGATTGAATCAAGGATGAAGACCGTCTCTAAGATTCTTCAAGCGATAAAGGACCAAGGTAGACGATCTGGTAAATAAGATTCTTCCAGCTTCCGGGGACCAAAAAATGTACTCGGATCTTGGTATTAAAGTAGGGCTTAAAGGACCATGAAGAATTTAGAAAGAATGTATTCTTCCATCATTTGACTGTTAGTAACCGCGGTGCTGCTACCATCAAACATGATATAGGACGCTCCAGGTTTTAATGTATTAATGTATGTAACCAAGTTATTCTATGCCTTTCTATTCTATAACAATTTTATTCTTTACATTACCAATCTGATAAACTATAATCATTACGCAGCCTATATTGTTTATAGTCCTTCTAAGGTCAGTTTACCATCGTCAGGTTTTTAATCTCATTAAGGCCAATACCGATCATTGTCATTGAAATGAAGACAAAGAGCCAATTCATCAAGAGAAAATTTTTTAAGTTAGCAGGGGACAAAGATTCTTCACCAACCAACTCTTCAGGGGATAAAGGGCAAAGACCATCACTACGATTGAATCAAGGATGAAGACCGTCTCTAAGATTCTTCAAGCGATAAAGGACCAAGGTAGACGATCTGGTAAATAAGATTCTTCCAGCTTCCGGGGACCAAAAAATGTACTCGGATCTTGGTATTATAGTAGGGCTCGAAGGACCATGAAGAATTTAGAAAGAATGTATTCTTCCATCATTTGACTGTTAGTAACCGCGGTGCTGCTATCATCAAACATGATATAGGACGCTCCAGGTTTTAATGTTTTAATGTATGTAACCAAGTTATTCTATGCCTTTCTATTCTATAACAATTTTATTCTTTATATTACCAATCTGATAAACTATAATCATTACGCAGCCTATATTGTTTATAGTCCTTCTAAGGTCAGTTTACCATCGTCGGGTTTTTAATCTCATTAAGGCCAATACCGATCATTGTCATTGAAATGAAGACAAAGAGCCAATTCATCAAGAGAAATTTTTTTAAGTTAGCAGGGGACAAAGATTCTTCACCAACCAACTCTTCAGGGGATAAAGGGCAAAGACCATCACTACGATTGGATCAAGGATGAAGACCACCTCTAAGATTCTTCAAGCGATAAAGGACATAAGTAGACGATCTGGTAAATAAGATTCTTCCAGCTTCCGGGGACCAAAAAATGTACTCGGATCTTGGTATTAAAGTAGGGCTCAAAGGACCATGAAGAATTTAGAAAGAATGTATTCTTCCATCATTTGACTGTTAGTAACCGCGGTGCTGCTATCATCAAACATGATATAGGACGCTCCAGGTTTTAATGTATTAATGTATGTAACCAAGTTATTCTATGCCTTTCTATTCTATAACAATTTTATCCTTTACATTACCAATCTGATAAACTATAATCATTACGCAGCCTATATTGTTTATAGTCCTTCTAAGGTCAGTTTACCATCGTCGGGTTTTTAATCTCATTAAGGCCAATACCGATCATTGTCATTGAAATGAAGACAAAGAGCCAATTCATCAAGAGAAAAATTTTTAAGTTAACAGGGGACAAAGACCCCTCAACAACCAACTCTTCAGGTGATAAGGGGCAAAGACAGTCACTACGATTGAATCAAGGGTGAAGACCTTCTCTACGATTCTTCAAGGGACAAAGGACAAAAATAGACGATCTGTTATCAAGATTCTTCCAGCTTCCGGGGGCCAAAAAATGCACTCGGATCTTGGTATTAAAGTAGGGCTCAAAGGACCATGAAGAATTTAGAAAGAATGTATTCTTCCATCATTTGACTGTTAGTAACCGCGGTGCTGCTATCATCAAACATGATATAGGACGCTCCAGGTTTTAATGTATTAATGTATGTAACCAAGTTATTCTATGCCTTTCTATTCTATAACAATTTTATTCTTTACATTACCAATCTGATAAACTATAATCATTACGCAGCCTATATTGTTTATAGTCCTTCTAAGGTCAGTTTACCATCGTCGGGTTTTTAATCTCATTAAGGCCAATACCGATCATTGTCATTGAAATGAAGACAAAGAGCCAATTCATCAAGAGAAACTTTTTTAAGTTAGCAGGGGACAAAGATTCTTCACCAATCAACTCTTCAGGAGGTAAAGGGCAAAGACCATCACTACGATTGGATCAAGGATGAAGACCGTCTCTAAGATTCTTCAAGGGATAAAGGACGAAGGTAGACGATCTGGTAAATAAGATTCTTCCAGCTTCTGGGGACCAAAAAATGTACTCGGATCTTGGTATTAAAGTAGGGCTCAAAGGACCATGAAGAATTTAGAAAGAATGTATTCTTCCATCATTTGACTGTTAGTAACCGCGGTGCTGCTATCATCAAACATGATATAGGACGCTCCAGGTTTTAATGTATTAATGTATGTAACCAAGTTATTCTATGCCTTTCTATTCTATAACAATTTTATTCTTTACATTACCAATCTGATAAACTATAATCATTACGCAGCCTATATTGTTTATAGTCCTTCTAAGATCAGTTTACCATCGTCGGGTTTTTAATCTCATTAAGGCCAATACCGATCATTGTCATTGAAATGAAGACAAAGAGCCAATTCATCAAGAGAAAATTTTTTAAGTTAACAGGGGACAAAGATTCTTTACCAACCAACTCTTCAGGGGATAAAGGGCAAAGACCATCACTACGATTGGATCAAGGATGAAGACCGCCTCTAAGATTCTTCAAGCGATAAAGGACATAAGTAGACGATCTGGTAAATAAGATTCTTCCAGCTTCCGGGGACCAAAAAATGTACTCGGATCTTGGTATTAAAGTAGGGCTCAAAGGACCATGAAGAATTTAGAAAGAATGTATTCTTCCATCATTTGACTGTTAGTAACCGCGGTGCTGCTATCATCAAACATGATATAGGACGCTCCAGGTTTTAATGTATTAATGTATGTAACCAAGTTATTCTATGCCTTTCTATTCTATAACAATTTTATTCTTTACATTACCAATCTGATAAACTATAATCATTACGCAGCCTATATTGTTTATAGTCCTTCTAAGGTCAGTTTACCATCGTCGGGTTTTTAATCTCATTAAGGCCAATACCGATCATTGTCATTGAAATGAAGACAAAGAGCCAATTTATCAAGAGAAAATTTTTTAAGTTAGCAGGGAACAAAGATTCTTCACCAACCAACTCTTCAGGGGATAAAGGGCAAAGACCATCACTACGATTGAATCAAGGATGAAGACCGTCTCTAAGATTCTTCAAGCGATAAAGGACCAAGGTAGACGATCTGGTAAATAAGATTCTTCCAGCTTCCGGGGACCAAAAAATGTACTCGGATCTTGGTATTAAAGTAGGGCTCAAAGGACCATGAAGAATTTAGAAAGAATGTATTCTTCCATCATTTGACTGTTAGTAACCGCGGTGCTGCTATCATCAAACATGATATAGGACGCTCCAGGTTTTAATGTATTAATGTATGTAACCAAGTTATTCTATGCCTTTCTATTCTATAACAATTTTATTCTTTACATTACCAATCTGATAAACTATAATCATTACGCAGCCTATATTGGTTATAGTCCATCTAAGGTCAGTTTACCATCGTCGGGTTTTTAATCTCATTAAGGCCAATACCGATCATTGTCATTGAAATGAAGACAAAGAGCCAATTCATCAAGAGAAAAATTTTTAAGTTAACAGGAAACAAAGACCCCTCAACAACCAACTCTTCAGGGGATAAGGGGCAAAGACAGTCACTACGATTGAATCAAGGGTGAAGACCTTCTCTACGATTCTTCAAGGGACAAAGGACAAAAATAGACGATCTGTTATCAAGATTCTTCCAGCTTCCGGGGGCCAAAAAATGTACTCGGATCTTGGTATTAAAGTAGGGCTCAAAGGACCATGAAGAATTTAGAAAGAATGTATTCTTCCATCATTTGACTGTTAGTAGCCGCGGTGCTGCTATTATCAAACATGATATAGGACGCTCCAGGTTTTAATGTATTAATGTATGTAACCAAGTTATTCTATGCCTTTCTATTCTATAACAATTTTATTCTTTACATTACCAATCTGATAAACTATAATCATTACGCAGCCTATATTGTTTATAGTCCTTCTAAGATCAGTTTACCATCGTCGGGTTTTTAATCTCATTAAGGCCAATACCGATCATTGTCATTGAATTGAAGACAAAGAGCCAATTCATCAAGAGAAAAATTTTTAAGTTAGCAGGGGACAAAGATTCTTCATCAACCAACTCTTCAGGGGATAAAGGGCAAAGACCATCACTACGATTGGATCAAGGATGAAGACCGTCTCTAAGATTCTTCAAGCGATAAAGGACCAAGGTAGACGATCTGGTAAATAAGATTCTTCCAGCTTCCGGGGACCAAAAAATGTACTCGGATCTTGGTATTAAAGTAGGGCTCAAAGGACCATGAAGAATTTAGAAAGAATGTATTCTTCCACCATTTGACTGTTAGTAACCGCGGTGCTGCTATCATCAAACATGATATAGGACGCTCCAGGTTTTAATGTTTTAATGTATGTAACCAAGTTATTCTATGCCTTTCTATTCTATAACAATTTTATTCTTTATATTACCAATCTGATAAACTATAATCATTACGCAGCCTATATTGTTTATAGTCCTTCTAAGGTCAATTTACCATCGTCGGGTTTTTAATCTCATTAAGGCCAATACCGATCATTGTCATTGAAATGAAGACAAAGAGCCAATTCATCAAGAGAAATTTTTTTAAGTTAGCAGGGGACAAAGATTCTTCACCAACCAACTCTTTAGGGGATAAAGGGCAAAGACCATCACTACGATTGGATCAAGGATGAAGACCGTCTCTAAGATTCTTTAAGGGATAAAGGACGAAGGTAGACGATCTGGTAAATAAGATTCTTCCAGCTTCCGGGGACCAAAAAATGTACTCGGATCTTGGTATTAAAGTAGGGCTCAAAGGACCATGAAGAATTTAGAAAGAATGTATTCTTCCATCATTTGACTGTTAGTAACCGCGGTGCTGCTATCATCAAACATGATATAGGACGCTCCAGGTTTTAATGTATTAATGTATGTAACCAAGTTATTCTATGCCTTTCTATTCTATAACAATTTTATTCTTTACATTACCAATCTGATAAACTATAATCATTACGCAGCCTATATTGTTTATAGTCCTTCTTAGGTCAGTTTACCATCGTCGGGTTTTTAATCTCATTAAGGCCAATACCGATCATTGTCATTGAAATGAAGACAAAGAGCCAATTCATCAAGAGAAAATTTTTTAAGTTAGCAGGGGACAAAGATTCTTCACCAACCAACTCTTCAGGGGATAAAGGGCAAAGACCATCACTACGATTGGATCAAGGATGAAGACCGTCTCTAAGATTCTTCAAGCGATAAAGGACAAAGGTAGACGATCTGGTAAATAAGATTCTTCCAGCTTCCGGGGACCAAAAAATGTACTCGGATCTTGGTATTAAAGTAGGGCTCAAAGGACCATGAAGAATTTAGAAAGAATGTATTCTTCCACCATTTGACTGTTAGTAACCGCGGTGCTGCTATCATCAAACATGATATAGGACGCTCCAGGTTTTAATGTATTAATGTATGTAACCAAGTTATTCTATGCCTTTCTATACTATAACAATTTTATTCTT
This sequence comes from Altica lythri, assembly GCA_964028335.1. Lineage (NCBI taxonomy): Eukaryota > Metazoa > Arthropoda > Insecta > Coleoptera > Chrysomelidae > Altica > Altica lythri. The sequence goes on from OZ034805.1 coordinate 72,025,062, forward strand.
TACATTACCAATCTGATAAACTATAATCATTACGCAGCCTATATTGTTTATAGTCCTTCTAAGATCAGTTTACCATCGTCGGGTTTTTAATCTCATTAAGGCCAATACCGATCATTGTCATTGAAATGAAGACAAAGAGCCAATTCATCAAGAGAAAATTTTTTAAGTTAACAAGGGACAAAGATTCTTCACCAACCAACTCTTCAGGGGATAAAGGGCAAAGACCATCACTACGATTGAATCAAGGATGAAGACCGTCTCTAAGATTCTTCAAGCGATAAAGGACCAAGGTAGACGATCTGGTAAATAAGATTCTTCCAGCTTCCGGGGACCAAAAAATGTACTCGGATCTTGGTATTAAAGTAGTGCTCAAAGGACCATGAAGAATTTAGAAAGAATGTATTCTTCCATCATTTGACTGTTAGTAACCGCGGTGCTGCTATCATCAAACATGATATAGGACGCTCCAGGTTTTAATGTATTAATGTATGTAACCAAGTTATTCTATGCCTTTCTATTCTATAACAATTTTATTCTTTACATTACCAATCTGATAAACTATAATCATTACGCAGCCTATATTGGTTAGAGTCCATCTAAGGTCAGTTTACCATCGTCGGGTTTTTAATCTCATTAAGGCCAATACCGATCATTGTCATTGAAATGAAGACAAAGAGCCAATTCATCAACAGAAAATTTTTTAAGTTAGCAGGGGAAAAAGATTCTTCACCAACCAACTCTTCAGGGGATAAAGGGCAAAGACCATCACTACGATTGGATCAAGGATGAAGACCGTCTCTAAGATTCTTCAAGCGATAAAGGACAAAGGTAGACGATCTGGTAAATAACATTCTTCCAGCTTCCGGGGACCAAAAAATGTACTCGGATCTTGGTATTAAAGTAGGGCTCAAAGGACCATGAAGAATTTAGAAAGAATGTATTCTTCCATCATTTGACTGTTAGTAACCGCGGTGCTGCTATCATCAAACATGATATAGGACGCTCCAGGTTTTAATGTATTAATGTATGTAACCAAGTTATTCTATGCCTTTCTATTCTATAACAATTTTATTCTTTACATTATCAATCTGATAAACTACAATCATTACGCAGCCTATATTGTTTATAGTCCTTCTAAGGTCAGTTTACCATCGTCGGGTTTTTAATCTCATTAAGGCCAATACCGATCATTGTCATTGAAATGAAGACAAAGAGCCAATTCATCAAGAGAAAAATTTTTAAGTTAACAGGAAACAAAGACCCCTCAACAACCAACTCTTCAAGGGATAAGGGGCAAAGACAGTCACTACGATTGAATCAAGGGTGAAGACCTTCTCTACGATTCTTCAAGGGACAAAGGACAAAAATAGACGATCTGTTATCAAGATTCTTCCAGCTTCCGGGGGCCAAAAAATGTACTCGGATCTTGGTATTAAAGTAGGGCTCAAAGGACCATGAAGAATTTAGAAAGAATGTATTCTTCTACCAGGTGACTCGATATAATGATGTTATGAGTTATTCAAAAATTCTCGTTATACCTCGTATAATAGACATTAAAAGCGCTAAAAAGATAAGTGCATGGAATCTACCACTATATGTATCATTGTTATTTGCTTTAAATATTTATTGATAATTTATTCAAGGTTAAATAAATATAGTTTATCATTTATTGAAATCCAGTTTGTCTACCGTAATTAAAATTCAACTAAAGCGATAAAAGTTATTTCTAAAATTTTAACATATAGAATTGGTACTTCAGCTCTTCTATAACGACGAAGTATCAGTGGCGGGTTAACACATTTGCCGCCAGTAGGCTTTTCAAATTTTGCCGCCCTTTGTGATCTCTGCATTTCGATTCCCTACACGGAGAAAATAAGGTGGAAGAAAATGTCAAATTTTATAATTAAAAAACTAAAAAATGTTATATATTTTTATTGAACTTACAGTTTAAAACAATATTCCTGTTAAATTATGTATTAAGAATCCGCTTAATGATGATAACATCAATTAAAAAATAAAAGTATTAAATTACCTTTTTGCGCGATTTTATATTTGCAAAATCGTCAATTAAATCGTCGTATGAAATATTGTTCATAAGTTCTGACTCTATGCAGAAAAGAGCTAAAGCATTTAGCTTTTCTTGACATAATGTAGGTCGTAGATAGTTTTTCACCCGCTTTAAGCAAGAAAATTTTCTCTCACCCGAACAATTTGTCGCTCGTGTATACAAAGCCATGCGAACTGCTATATCCAAGTTTGGATAAATGTTCTCCAAATTCTGATTTCGCAGAACGAAGATAGACTTTTTAATGATTCAGATTCAGGTATTATTAAAATTCTTTGAGAAGAAAGGTGGCCTTGAATGTGTACGCATTCTTGAACTAGCTCAGTTTCTAAATCGTTAGGATACATTTTTTCCAAGAAATTTGCTTTTTCCGTTAGGATCGATGTTGACAACTCACTTATTTTAGTTAGAAATGAAAACTTTTCGTTAAATCTGTTGTAAGCCTCTTGACGTTTTCCTTACTCGGACACGAGTCTATCTAAGATGACGAGAATTGTGTTAACCCGGAAAGTTTCACTCGCAGTCATTCTAATTTCTTCATCGGGTGTTTCGTCAAATCTTTTTCTTTTCTTTAGGTTGTCTTCTTCCAATATCTGTTGTATATTGCTTCGATACTTGAAGTTCTCTCGTTCAGTTACGAAAAACTTACAGAGTGATTCGTAAAGATCGGTAACGGTGATCAAATCTACGGTGGAAGCCTGAATTTGAACATTTACTTTGTTTATTCACTCCAAAAAATCATTCCACACAACAACCATTACCGCTGTTTCCAGTTTTTCTAAATTAAAAAGTATCCCCGCCGCTTCGTTTCGCGTTACAGGCTTTTCGGTACAATCGTCCTTAATTGATTCCAAAGTTTTCAGAACTTCGTGCCAAGAATCTTTCAAACTCTTACACGCGTCCTCTCTGGCTGACCAACGTGTCACATTTACTCTCTTCAGGGTTTTGCCTTTCCCAATTTTTGACAGCGTTGTGTCGAGCTTACAGAAAAAAAAACGTAAATTTCCTGTAGCAGCATGAAAAAGCGACAAGTTTCTGTACAAGATTCAGCAGCAGCAGTTGCCACTAAATTCAAAGAATGGGCAGAACAAGGTACGTAAAAAGCTAAAGGTGCCAGACATGTTCGCGGCATTATTATATGACTGTCCACGACAGTCTTCTAAATTTATGTCCAGCGTTTGGAGTCCCGAAATAATGACAGAAAATGTCCCACTGACGACAAAAACTTCTTTCGCACGGTTCGCCTGTTTCCAAAACATATCTAATAACTAGGGTAAGTTGATCCACATGTGATCTAATGTTACATATAATCGATGATTAGGTAATAATATTTCGTCTTTCTTATCTCATTTCCAATCTGTTTAATTTAACACTTTATGTCCCATCAAGAGGATAAACTCATCGCAAATGGTACTTAATAGTTTTTTATATCTGTAAGAAAAAAAAATAGGAGCCCTAGACTTCAGCCTACTCAGCCTGCTGGTAAATCCGCCACTGCGAAGTATATACATTTTGTCATAATTTTTTTGTAAAAGATTCGATCAATTAGATATCGCTAATAGGTATATATTGGTAAATATATGAAAAATAAAATACCTACTTTAGACATTCTCGAGAATAACCAACACCAAATTCAGAGAACAGCTGAAAACCATGTATATAAATAAAAAGATCGTAAACAACATACATACTGCTACTAAAAAAATATTTCCAGAAACAAAAAACAAACAAATTCAGTCCAAATACATTAACATTTCTTAAGGAAAGGAGAACTGCAGGAATATAAAGAGCTAACTAAGAAAATAAGAAAAGACACTAGAAAAAATGTATGAAAAACTAATTAATAACACCATAGAAAAAAATAAAGGTATGAAGGTACTGAAATCCAAATTGTCACAAGGAAAAGTTAAAATTATCACATTCCGAGATCGGGAAAGTTTACCACAGAAAAGTGGGATAAAGCGAACATTTTACACCTACCTCTTCTCGACCACAGTTCCAAACCCAATCAAAAAAAAAAGAGGACAAATTCTGAACATAGGCTCCGACGAAATTCCAGAAATAACCCGAAACGAATTGGAAATGGCTTTCAAAAAAAAAAAATTCTAAAAGTAACAGTAAGCGACTTCTGGCACGCAATAAGAACTCAATAAGTGTATCGAAGAACAAAGGATAAGCAAACACTGGCAAAGAAGCGAGGTAGTTCTTCTTTTTAAAAAAGGAGACCACGCTAATCTCTATAACTAAGATTATAACAAATCGTCTAACTAATAAATTTGACTCCTACCCACCAGTAAAGCAAAGGCTATACAAAAATTCTACGCTTACTTATTGAAAAAGCCAACGAATTTAACATTAATTTTCGCTTAGCATTTGTCGATTACAAGAAAGCTTTCGGCTCAGAGGAATCAAGCATTCGTTAGATAACGCTAAGATAGATTCAAGATATACAGGAGTCTTTTTTTATCACATCACGTAATGTTTGATCCTCGCATAGCCTAAATAAAAAATGGCGGAATGCTGGGTGGATACAAAAGAGATGGCGGACAAGAGTAAAGAGGGCAAAAATATGTATTAGAAAAACATGCAAAAAAACAATTATTTTTCTACACAATTTCTGATTTTGTTACATATCTTCTATCTATACTTATAATAAATCTGTAGAGAGGTCAATTCTGTACATGAAATATATTTCCAAAATAACTATTAGGGAGTGATTAGGGATCGATACTGAAGCCAAAAATGAAATCAGTAAAATTTTTGTCTGTCTGTCTGTCTGTATAACCGTTATAGAAACAAAAACTACTCGATGGATTTTAACGAAACTTGGTACAACTATTTTTCATACTCCTGATCAGGTTATAGGATACTTTACATCACGCTACAATTAATAGGAGCAAAGCAGTGAAGGGAAATGTTGGGAAAACCACTTTTACGGTTTGGGGAAGAAATTTTTATACAACAATCAAACGACGTCGCGGGTACATCGATATAGAACCCATAAATGTGGTTAGATTTTTTGTTGTATGTCTGTCTGTCTGTCTATCTTTATGTTTGTGTGCGCATAACATGAAAACTACTGATCCGATTTGAATGCGGTTTTCACATATATATTTGTCTTCTTTTAACTTAACATCTGGTGTATAAAAATTTCTTCCTCTTTTACGGTGTGGGGGAAAGAAATTTTAATACAACAATCTATACATCACGCGAACGTGTAACGTTTAAAACGTTATTTATGGCCTGGCCTATTGACTATTAAATTTTTATAATTTTCGGGTTATTGTGAGTCGTCGCGTATACTTTATCAGATTTGAGAAGGGGAATTTCTAGTTCGATCGTAATTTACGTCGCTATTTAAATCCTTTTCAATTTGTGCATCGACAGAAATAGTTCTCCTCACTTCATACTCCCTTCTGGGCCTTTGCCAAATAGTGAAGGGTCTTAATGAGGGCTTATCGAGCCAATTATTCCAACCAAAGGGAAAAAACAATTTAGCCAGCGACACCGTAGCCTGTGTTATTCCATTTCGGAAGATTTCTTCAGTTCTCCTTCAGGGAAAACATCTTGCCAGCGTCACCATAGACCGTTGCTGTTTCTTCAGTTTACAACTAAGAAAAAACATCTTGCCAACGGCACCATTAACCGGTGCTCACTAAATTCCGTCCAGTAATCTCCATAACAACGAAAACGAAGATCACAAGAAAAAAAGATAAGAAATTAGTTAATTACTTTTCCACTAATATTTTGAAGTCATTTTTTTGAATAAACAATTTGACACTGATTTCTCTCTTTTATTTGTATGTCTGTACTTGGCGCCCTTTTTTATTTGTTTGGGGGGAGTTAAGAAAGAAAGCCAGAAGGAAGCCACGAACCCTGGAGCTAGCCAAGGGTATTTTTACGCTACAAACGACGTCACGGGTACATCGATTTAGAACCCAAAAATGTGGTTAGATTTTTTTTTGTACGTCTGTCTGTCTATCTATATGTTTGTGCGCGTATCACATGAAAACTACTGATCCGATTCGAATGCGGTTTTCACAGATGTATTTGTCTTCTTTCAACATAACATTTTAACGGGGTGAGTGAGGAATTTTTTAAACAACAATCAACACGCGAACGTCGTCGCAGGTACACCTAGTTTTTGAATAAAAAAGGAGTTGCAAAACAGTTGACTATTTTTTTTTTACTTTTTCATAAATTAAAAACGGACTATCTGAACTAACCCGTCGTGCCTTGAAAAATGAAATTTCGAAATGGGGTCAATAATTGTTTTTAGCTTAAATAAATACAGTTCATCCTAGATCAATCAATATTTATTGAATGCATAATATGTCTACAATAATGACAAAAATTTAACTTAAGCGATAATAGTTATCTCTTTTGTAACACATTAAATTGTGTTCTAGTTAATAATATAAGATATATGTTATGCCAAAATCTTTTGTACGAGATTGACCCAATTATAAATCGGAACTAGGACACAATAAAACTCTTAACAAATATATTTCTACACAATTGCTTGATATCCCTTGTACAAACAATTCTAAAAATATGGAGAACTGGACAATTGAGAATTGCTGGAAAGGGATTCATGGAACACTGGCTCCTCAATTCAAGGGGATTCAATCTGGTATAATGATGGCTCAAAGTATGAGAGAGACACAGGGACGGGTATATATAGTAGAAGACACAGGATACAAGTCTAAAGCAGCTCTAAAGGCCAAAATAACCACAAATAAGGTTACTTCTGGTGTGGGACTGCGTTAGGATTCGGATATATGCCGCAAGTCGGAATTCTTTGACATTGGGATATTGGTTGGGTACCAAGACACTCAGGGTTTCCAGGCAATGAGAATTGGACAAAGCGGGAGCTAATATCCCAATGATTTACCCGGAACCATTCGGCGGAGTTGCTGACACGTTCAGAAAGGCAGCCATTAAGAAATTGAGGCTAGAGAAGGCCCAGGAGTGGTGGGAAAAATAACTAGGCAAGCGACAAGCCAAAATCTTCATAAAAAAACACTCGAGCAAATTTACTGCAGAGCTGTTATAAAAAAGACGAAACGATGTCAGAATGATTGTTAGTCTGTTGACAGGATATTATCAGCTCAGAAAACATCTGAGTCAGCTTAACTTGGCAGATGAAGACATCTGTCGATACTGCCAAGATGAGGAGGAAACCGCATTTTATTTTGTCCTATGCCAATGTGAAGCCTTGCAAGAACGCGAAATCTAGTATTGACAGAGAAAAAACCGGTTGCTTCAAATAATGTTGAGAGGTCACTGTTAAGGCTATTAAGCCTCATTAAGAAGACATGGCTAGAGAAGATGCTCTAATCTTATTCTAGAGATGATAGTTGTTCACAAAAAATCTGTAAACCCAATGAATATCTATCTATCTAAATGTACAGTTATGAAAAACTGCTGCACATGCCTATTTGTGTATTTGTAGTTTACATAAACAAATTTAAAAGCTGTAAATAAGTACACAATGTACAAAAAATTGAGTATTATCTCATAAAACTTGGTTTATAACAACCTTTATATCATATTTGATAATAGACAAACAATCTTTGTCAACAGTGTTTGTGTTTAATCTCAATGTCAATATGCTTCAAATCTTGTAATCTGGATGATGTTAATACATTTTTGAAAAACAATTCGGTCGATGTTTTGGAGATATATCCCACTTTTTCAAACAATATTGAAATCAATCCAAATTCTTCCAAATAAAATTATGAGATTGTAACGCATAACTTTATGTAAACATAAATAAAATTATGAGATAATAAAGCAGAAGTGTGATGCAATCTTTTTTCTCTGAATAGTGATATCTTTTATTTTTACGCCTACACGCGCTATGTGAATATCAGCTAATTTATTATAAACTGCCCGTCAAAATTTGCGCATAACTTAAAAATATATTAAACTTTGACTACCCATATCTTCACATCCACTGGTAGGATTTCAATGTTATTTTTTCCAATACATATACAATCTTTTACTACTATTACTATTAATTGGTTCTACACGCAGTGAAACACGAATGTTACTTTTACTACACTTTAAATCTAAGATTATTACAGTTTATGTATTGCGTAATTTGTCACCTCAAAACACGTACTCGCAGAGAGTGTAGACCGGAAGCGAGATTAACTGAGCAGCGAGAGAGCTAAGAGAAGACGTTATGAGCAACGAGAGAGCTAAGAGGCTACTCAGCAGCGAGAGAGCTTATAGACTACCGAGCAGCGAGAAAACTAAGTAAATACTACCCAGCGAGAGAGCGGTGAGAATACTACCGAACAGAAAGAGAGTTTAGAGAGTACTGGGCGGAGAGAAAGTTTTGTGTGTACTGAGCGTTGAGAGAGCTTACAGACTACCGACAATCTTGTACTACTATTACTTTTTTCACCGAGTTGAATACGAATGTAACTTTCACTACACTTTAAATCTAAGCGAGATTAACTGAGGTGAGCTAAGAGAAGACGTAATGAGCAACGAGAGAGCTCAGAGGCTACTGAGCAGCGAGAGAGCTTATAGACTACCGAATAGCGAGAAAGCTGAGTAAATACTACCCAGCGAGGGAGTAGTGAGAATACTGATCTGTGAGAGAGCTTTGGGAGACTATCGAGAAGCGAACAGCAAGAGAGCTAAGAGACTATCGAACAGGGAGAAATTGGTGTGTGTATACTGAACGTTGAGAGAGCTTAGAGAATACTCAACAGCGAGAAAGCTGAGTGAATACTACCGAACAGAAAGAGAGCTTAGAGAGTACTGGGCGGAGAGAGAGTTTTGTGTGTACTGAGCGTTAAGAGAGCTTAGAGACTACCGACAATCTTGTACTACTATTACTTTTTTCACCGAGTTGAATACGAATGTAACTTTCACTACACTTTAAATCTAAGCGAGATTAACTGAGCGGCGAGAGAGCTAAGAGAAGACGTAATGAGCAACGAGAGAGCTTAGAGGCTACTGAGCAGCGAGAGAGCTTATAGACTACCGAATAGCGAGAAAGCTGAGTAAATACTACCCAGCGAGGGAGTAGTGAGAATACTGATCTGTGAGAGAGCTTTGGGAGACTATCGAGAAGCGAACAGCAAGAGAGCTAAGAGACTATCGAACAGGGAGAAATTGGTGTGTGTATACTGAACGTTGAGAGAGCTTAGAGAATACTCAACAGCGAGAAAGCTGAGTGAATACTACCGAACAGAAAGAGAGCTTAGAGAGTACTGGGCGGAGAGAGAGTTTTGTGTGTACTGAGCGTTAAGAGAGCTTAGAGACTACCGACAATCTTGTACTACTATTACTTTTTTCACCGAGTTGAATACGAATGTAACTTTCACTACACTTTAAATCTAAGCGAGATTAACTGAGCGGCGAGAGAGCTAAGAGAAGACGTAATGAGCAACGAGAGAGCTTAGAGGCTACTGAGCAGCGAGAGAGCTTATAGACTACCGAATAGCGAGAAAGCTGAGTAAATACTACCCAGCGAGGGAGTAGTGAGAATACTGATCTGTGAGAGAGCTTTGGGAGACTATCGAGAAGCGAACAGCAAGAGAGCTAAGAGACTATCGAACAGGGAGAAATTGGTGTGTGTATACTGAACGTTGAGAGAGCTTAGAGAATACTCAACAGCGAGAAAGCTGAGTGAATACTACCGAACAGAAAGAGAGCTTAGAGAGTACTGGGCGGAGAGAAAGTTTTGTGTGTACTGAGCGTTGAGAGAGCTTAGAGACTACCGACAATCTTGTACTACTATTACTTTTTTCACCGAGTTGAATACGAATGTAACTTTCACTACACTTTAAATCTAAGCGAGATTAACTGAGGTGAGCTAAGAGAAGACGTAATGAGCAACGAGAGAGCTTAGAGGCTACTGAGCAGCGAGAGAGCTTATAGACTACCGAATAGCGAGAAAGCTGAGTAAATACTACCCAGCGAGGGAGTAGTGAGAATACTGATCTGTGAGAGAGCTTTGGGAGACTATCGAGAAGCGAACAGCAAGAAAACTAAGAGACTATCGAACAGGGAGAAATTGGTGTGTGTATACTGAACGTTGAGAGAGCTTAGAGAATACTCAACAGCGAGAAAGCTGAGTGAATACTACCGAACAGAAAGAGAGCTTAGAGAGTACTGGGCGGAGAGAGAGTTTTGTGTGTACTGAGCGTTGAGAGAGCTTAGAGACTACCGACAATCTTGTACTACTATTACTTTTTTCACCGAGTTGAATACGAATGTAACTTTCACTACACTTTAAATCTAAGCGAGATTAACTGAGCGGCGAGAGAGCTAAGAGAAGACGTAATGAGCAACGAGAGAGCTTAGAGGCTACTGAGCAGCGAGAGAGCTTATAGACTACCGAATAGCGAGAAAGCTGAGTAAATACTACCCAGCGAGGGAGTAGTGAGAATACTGATCTGTGAGAGAGCTTTGGGAGACTATCGAGAAGCGAACAGCAAGAGAGCTAAGAGACTATCGAACAGGGAGAAATTGGTGTGTGTATACTGAACGTTGAGAGAGCTTAGAGAATACTCAACAGCGAGAAAGCTGAGTGAATACTACCGAACAGAAAGAGAGCTTAGAGAGTACTGGGCGGAGAGAGAGTTTTGTGTGTACTGAGCGTTGAGGGAGCTTAGAGACTACCGACAATCTTGTAGTACTATTACTATTACTTTCTTCACGGAGTTGAATACGAATGTAACTTTCACTAATCTAAGCGAGATTAACTGAGCGGCGAGAGATTTAAGTGAATACGTACTGAGCAACGAGAGAGCTGAGAGGCTACTCAGCAGCGAGAGAGCTTATCGACTACCGAACATCGAGAGAGCTGAGAGAGATCTTTGGGAGACTATAGACTAGATTAGATCCTAAATCTGTAGATCTATCGAAAAATCGGTAAAATTCGCATCGCTGCTCACCTCACTAGTCCTCACAAAATTGTACAAAAAAACGTCGGTAAACTGCAGAGAAATGTGGTGCAAAGAACTTCAAAGGCGACGCCCAAAGTGATGCTACTATATAGGTACAGTGCCTCTGTGTTTTACAACAAAAAGGAAATAATACCAATAAAAAGTGTCCTGTTTATAATTGTTTCACTCTCGTATATAATTATCACATTTTTAAGCAAAAAATGGTATAAAAAACACAAACCAGAAGTTTCATTCATTATTTAAAGAAAGTTTACATATTACTCAATAATTTTCACATTAACACTTCGATAACTTCCTAATTATTTAAGAAAGTTTACTGATTCCTGCTAATACGATTGTTTACATATTATTTAATAATTTTCACGTTAACACCTCTTATTGTATAAACAATTTTATAATCTGTTTTTCATTAATACGTTTTTCATTTACTAATATCCGGTTTATAAATTAATCAAGGTTAATATTCTTTGATTTAACCTTATTCACATGGTTTGACCTTTTATTTATAACAATAACAAGAAGATAGTATCAATAATTTTACACGGTAAAGAAACATAGTTTGAAAACGAAAAGAAAGAATTGCTGTATAGAATTTGAGAAAACTTATGTGTAATATACGAAGTTAGGATAAAAAAAAGGCGTCATTTATTGGCCTCCCGCTGTGCCCAGGTAACCTCTTAACAGTTCCCTCTTAGATTTAATAGATTTATTAGCACAGTTTCCAATTCCCAAAGCACTTCTAATAAATATACGTTTTTACGTATCCAGTCTTTATCTCCTTAATGTTCCTTTTATATTAATATAACTTTTTAATTATACAGGAAAAAGTCGAAAGGTATACTAAATATGAAGGCTAAGTGATATTTCCTGTGTTATTTTTGGTAAAAACGAACAAGCAATGGTGTGTAAGCTGGCGCATTATTGTTGTGCAATATCCATGTTCAACAATTTTATCAACGTGTTTGTTTTAATATTCCCGCAAACCCAAAGTTCAAGGTAGAATTCTTAATTCATTGTACGAACTTTTTACAAAAATTCATATAGCACCATGCGTGTCTTTTTTAGCTTTTTTTAGCTTTGAAGAGCTTCTTCGAAGGAAGTTGGTTGTTGTCTAAAGTTCAAGCTGGAAGTCTTAATTATTAAATACTTTCGGTGTACCCCACGGTAGTGTCCTAGGTCCGCTACTGTTCATAATTTATGTAAATGAACTGCAAAAGTATTTAAAAAACTCTCTTGTCAATTTATTTGTAGCCCATTGAAATGTTACATGTGTGGGGGGTCAATGAAAGCTCAACCTCAAGTTTATGGGGTCGCCAGCCTTGCCCCCCGGCAAAACACTTTAGCTTCTTTTGGTGTAGGTTCTAAGGCTATCTTTGTTAAAAAACTATCTAAGTGACAGATATAAAAAAACTAGGATAGATGGAATAACATCTTCGAAATTATTAAATACTTTTGGTGTACCACAGGGTAGTGTTCTAGGTCCACTGCTGTTTATAATTTATATAAATGATCTTCAAAAGTATTTAAAAAACTCTCTTGTCATTTTATTTGTAGCCCATTAAAATGTTACATGTGTGAGGAGTCAATAGAAGCTTAACCTCAAGTTTGTGGGGTCGCCACCCGCCATCTGGAAAAAAGGGGTTGAAAACACTTTAGCTTCTATTGATGTAGTTTCTAAGGCTATCTTTGTTAAAATACTATCTAAGTGACAGATATAAAAAACTAGGATAGATGGAATAACATCTTCTAAACTATTAAATACTTTCGGTGTACCCCAGGGTAGTGTTCTAGGTCCACTACTGTTCATAATTTATATAAATGATCTGCAAAAGTATTTAAAAAAACTCTCTTGTCAATTTATGTATAGCCCATTAAAATGTTACATGTATCGGGGGTCAATAGAAGCTTATTGGGGTCGCCAGCCTTGTCCCCCGGGCGCCATCTTGAAAAAAGGGGTTGAAAACACTTCAGCTTCTTTTGGTGTACATTCTAAAGCTATCTTTGTTAAAAAACTATCTAAGTGACAGATATAAAAACCTTGGATAGACGGAGTAACATCTTCTAAGTTATTAAATACTTTCGGTGTACCCCAGGGTAGTGTTCTAGGTCCGCTGCTTTTCATAATTTATATAAATGATCTGCAAAAGTATTTAAAAAACTCTCTTGTCATTTTATTTGTAGCCCATTAAAATGTTACATGTGTGAGGAGTCAATAGAAGCTTAACCTCAAGTTTGTGGGGTCGCAACCCGCCATCTGGAAAAAAGGGGTTGAAAACACTTTAGCTTCTATTGATGTAGTTTCTAAGGCTATCTTTATACTATCTAAGTGACAGATATAAAAAACTAGGATAGATGGAATAACATCTTCTAAACTATTAAATACTTTCGGTGTACCCCAGGGTAGTGTTCTAGGTCCACTACTGTTCATAATTTATATAAATGATCTGCAAAAGTATTTAAAAAAACTCTCTTGTCAATTTATGTATAGCCCATTAAAATGTTACATGTGTCGGGGGTTAATAGAAGCTTATTGGGGTTGCCAGCCTTGTCCCCCGGGCGCCATCTTAAAAAAAGGGGTTGAAAACACTTCAGCTTCTTTTGGTGTACATTCTAAAGCTATCTTTGTTAAAAAACTATCTAAGTGACAGATATAAAAACCTTGGATAGACGGAGTAACATCTTCTAAGTTATTAAATACTTTCGGTGTACCCCAGGGTAGTGTTCTAGGTCCGCTGCTTTTCATAATTTATATAAATGATCTGCAAAAGTATTTAAAAAACTCTCTTGTCATTTTATTTGTAGCCCATTAAAATGTTACATGTGTGAGGAGTCAATAGAAGCTTAACCTCAAGTTTGTGGGGTCGCAACCCGCCATCTGGAAAAAAGGGGTTGAAAACACTTTAGCTTCTATTGATGTAGTTTCTAAGGCTATCTTTATACTATCTAAGTGACAGATATAAAAAACTAGGATAGATGGAATAACATCTTCTAAACTATTAAATACTTTCGGTGTACCCCAGGGTAGTGTTCTAGGTCCACTACTGTTCATAATTTATATAAATGATCTGCAAAAGTATTTAAAAAAACTCTCTTGTCAATTTATGTATAGCCCATTAAAATGTTACATGTGTCGGGGGTTAATAGAAGCTTATTGGGGTTGCCAGCCTTGTCCCCCGGGCGCCATCTTAAAAAAAGGGGTTGAAAACACTTCAGCTTCTTTTGGTGTACGTTTTAAGGCTATCTTTGTTAAAAAACTATCTAAGTGACAGATATAAAAACCTTGGATAGACGGAGTAACATCTTCTAAGTTATTAAATACTTTCGGTGTACCCCAGGGTAGTGTTCTAGGTCCGCTGCTTTTCATAATTTATATAAATGATCTGCAAAAGTATTTAAAAAACTCTCTTGTCAATTTATTTGTAGCCCATTGAAATGTTACTTGTGTGGGGATCAATAGAAGCCTAACCTCAAGTTTGTGGGGTCGCTACCCTTGTCCCCGGTCTGCCATCTTGAAAAAAGGGGTTGAAAACACTTTAGCTTCTTTTGTTGTAGGTTCTAAGGATATCTTTGTTAAAAGACTATCTAAGTGACAGATATAAAAAAACTAGGATAGATGAAATAAAATCTTCTAAATCATTAAATACTTTCAGTATACCACAGGGTAGTGTTCTAGGTCCGCTGCTGTTCATATTTTATATGAATGATCTGCAAAAATATTTAAAAAACTCTCTTGTCAATTTATTTGTAGCCCATTGAAATGTTACGTGAGCATTTAATATTTTTGGGACATGACTGTGTGGGTGTCAATAGAAGCTTAATTTCAAATTTGTAGGGTCACCAGTGGTGAAAAAAAAGGGGGTGAAAACACTTTTTTTGCGATATCTCGGAAACTATGGGTTTTACAAAAAATTTGTAAACTCATAATTTGTAGCAAATTGTTTTGCCTACAAATATGTTTACATAACTTTTTGCTCAAAATTTTTTCTATTTTCAAAACTAAAGAGACCGATTTAAGGACGACGTTTTGTCACAATTGAGGAAATAAATTACTGAAAAAAACGACGGGTTGCACTCCAGGAGTGCCAGCAGAAGTGAAAACTTGATTATTAACGTTGTGCATGTTTGATATTTTGGAATGGTTAGGGAATAATTTTGCATGAATTGCTTTATCATCAGTATAAAATTACTATCATTTATGTGGTAGAATACAATATTCATTTATTGCGCTATCGTATATCGTACACAAACATGACAATTTATATTACATTAAAAATTTAACACTTTAAAATTATTACAATTATTTTACATTAAAAAGTTTATCTCTCAGAAGCACGAATTGCTTTATTAGTATAAAAGTACTATCATTTATGTGGTAGAATACAATATTTATTTATTGCGCTATCGTATATCGTACACAAACATGACAATTTATATTACATCTAGTATATTTATAAAGTACTCACTCATTTTCTTTCGCTATTTCTTCGTCACTTTTATCATTAATTTGTTTAATATCCATATTTTAAACACTTAAAAGAACACTAAACACAGACGTTTGAATTTTGAATTATTAGCTGTCACCTGTCACTATTTATAGGTGCGCGTGGCATAGGGATATTCACACATCGATATATCGAATTGATTCGATGTTTTCCATACGATATGTCGGATTAATTCGATGTTTTGAGTTTTGACAAATATTTACCTATTGTATCCGATATATCGATATTTTTATTCATAGTAACATCGAATATTCGCTTTTTTGTCGAATCTATTTAAAACCTATATAATTTTTTCACAACTTGATAATTTCATAATTTTATTTATAAATAAGTTTATTAAGACTAAGGCACTATAAACATAGGTATTATCGAAAGCCATGTTTTGACCAATGTCAACTACAAAACCAGAGATAATAATAGAACATATGTGTTGATGCATAATATAAAGTTGGCAACAAGTTCCGACATCAGTGCACTATTCACTATACTTCTACACACTTTTTATGCTTAAAGTACCTTTAAAATTTTTATTAAAATAACACTACTAGTACTTACTAAGGCACCATAAGGTTATAACTACTTTTCCGCTTTTCGCGCTACCAGCTGGTTTAGTTCCTATTTTCACCACTACAAAATATGATTACACATCTCTTTAATTTGTTTATTTGTCATCTTACGTTTTTTCGATCAGGGTCACGTGTCCTGACGCGAATATAAGATTTTTTACCCATTACACAAAAAATGCTCAACGTGGCTAAAGAAGTTTTCACTTCAAAAATATCCATATTTATATTTTTACATTTTCGCTGTATTTTATTATCAAGTACAGAGTTGTTAAATAATAATTAATTGCATCGAATATTGTTTGTATTTAATAGGTAAATATAGTGCTACATGTAAATTGGTATTTTTAAAATAATTAAGAAAAAAAAGTATTAATTATGGTAGTACTATCATAAAAAGTTAATTAAATACCTAAATGAATGGTAATGTGTCATTTTTTAATTCTCATATTTTAATGATCAGTAATGAAAATTATATTCCTTATTTAAGTAAAATTAAATAACTTTTTTTAGTACTACACAAGTAACATACCTATTAAATAGTAGTAAATACATAATTACTAACACTGACATGTAATGAACAAACACGTAATAAAAAAATTGCGTATAAAAACGTTTTTGCAGTTTTATTCTAAATAATATGAACTACTCTTCACTATAAGCCCATTCCTTAATACCTAAAACTAAAGGAGTTTTTTATCACTTGGACACTTATTCCACAAGAGAGTTTGACTTATGGATTAGGCCATCGTTTTATCAACAAAATACCTTCAAACTATAAAGATAATCCATTTCATTATACCGTAGATAAATTTTGAACTTATAGGCGTCTTTTAAGGTAATATAATTAATAATTATTGGTATTTATATTTCCTTAATTTGTATAAACTTTAAAAATTCTACAATTAAATAAACTTGTTTGTTATTAAACTATAACTATTTTTAATTTTAGACTTGAGGTCTTCCTACACTTATAAATAAACTAGCAGCCCGCCCCGGCTTTGCACGGGGATTAAAGAAAAATAACAAAAGCCATTAAATTGATTGGGTCAACGCTTCCCTGTAAACAATATTACATGTTGTTTTATTTTCTGGCAGCAAAATAAATTGATTTTCAGGTGCTCCGACCCGCCTTAGGCGATTGGCCATGAGGAAAACCGATCCCTACTATTTGGAAGGTTTGATCTTGAGACTTATTAAATAAAAGCGAAAGATGTTTTGATAGGAAATTGAAGCGGTTTAAATGGATTTGGTAGATCTGTTGGGATCATCGGTATCCTCAGTGTATGAGCTAGTTGACCAGCTGGTGGTTCAGTTATATTGGTTGCTACAACTTAATTGTCCTTTAATTCCTTTATAAGTAGCCGCGTCCCATTGCACATGCTAAATTTGTGATATCTGTCGTGATTATGAAATGAGTTATTTTGATAAGGAATAATACGAATTTTGGGTTTTTCGCTTATATCTCGAAAACGGTGCATGGGAGAGAAATATTTTCAAATAATAAAATGGAGTTCTTAAAATTATCTAAAACTTTTATATCATATGTTTTTTTCTAATTCCTAACCGTTTTCGAGCTATACCCTCGGAAAAAGTTGAAATATACAAAAAAAATCAATTTACGTCAAAATATTCATAAACATTGCATCATATTGTCTAAACCTAGTCATAAATGAAAAGTATGAATAGTAAAGAAGTTGTAGATTTTTAAATTCCCTTTTAGAATATATATACATATGCTGATTAATGTCCAACCCGCCTAAAGTTACAGCTATTTTAAAACTTGTATAGCATTTTGCAATTTTCAGAAAATTAGTTTGTATATCATATTCTTAACCCACAACCTTTGTTCGTGTATTTTGTTTAAATTACAGATAACAATATCAGCAATTTGTTAGTCAACACAAAACAAAAAGGACATTGGACAGGCTCGCAAGAGTAAAGACATTGTCAAACTCAATCAGTGGCTTGATTCTCATCCTCCCTTCCCAGAAACCTCTCAAATCATGTCAATTTCAAGTGGAGTTGTCGGTGATGCCACGATAACATGCTATGATGGTGTTCGAGTTGGTAAAAGGGCTATGAATTCAATAGTTAACTTGACATTTATTTTGTAGACGTAAAGTTATCGCGCAAGGATCGGGCATTGCCAATATCTTCTGTCAGCTCATCGATAAAAGTTCACGATGAAAGGGTAGTAGTTGACCCAACATTGCTCTTTCAGCGGATATGTATAAGCAAACGATCAGATGAGGATTTGATGACATATTTTGAGTATGAGTTGGCCCCATTTCCCTTAGCACTGTTCAACGAAAGTGGCATGAGAAAGACAAACAAATCAGTGCTGTACAACTTGTTTGAGCCAACCAAGAAAGATATTCTTCTGCCTCAAATGAACATTGTAGTCGATGGAGGATTTCTACTCCACAGAGTTATTTGGCCAAAAGATGCATCGGTTGTGACTATTTGTAATAGTTATATCACCTACGTCGACCACCATTATCCTGGGATTACTCGCACTGTGGTGTTTGATGGGTACGCAAACACAGCCAATAGCACTAAATCACAAGAACAAATGCGTCGTTACAGACTAAAAAGGTCAGCCGACATCAATTTGACATGGGACACACAAATACCTGTTAAACAGGAAGACTTTTTATCAAATCCTACCAACAAAACTAACTTCACCTCCTTACTGGAGATTAAACTGCAGGAGAAAGGGATACATACTCTTCAGGCTAGCGATGACGCTGACATCCTAATCGTGAAGACTGCTGTTGACCAATCCAGTCACAACTCTGTATCTGTCGTTGGTGAGGATGTAGACCTTGCTGTCCTGTTGATTGCTTTCACTCCTGCGACCCGAGATATCTTTATGCTGAAACCCGGACGAGGAAAAACCAAAACAATAGTACTGTCCACCCAAGAGATGCAGCACCGTAGATTTGAACACATCCTGTTCCTTCATTCATTTACCGGATGCGACACAACTTCTGCTACTTTCAGGAGAATCAAGGTGGGCTTTTTTAAATTGTACTTGGAGTCAGAAATCATCCAGCAAGCAGCAATGACATTTTCTAACCCCTCCTCCACTTACGACCAGGTTGAAAAGGTTGGGGAGATGTGCTTTCTGAAGTGGTATAAGGCGCCAAAAAAACAAACCTCCCTTAACCAGTACCGCTTCCAATCGTTTACGAGGTCAGTGGCAAATATAAAGCCTGAAATCAGCTCCCTACCTCCAACAGAGAATGCAGCTAAACAGCACTCTCGGCGAACCTACCACCAAGTGCAGCAGTGGCTCGGTAATGAGCTGCCCCCTCAAGATTGGGGGTGGAAACGTGTAGGAGACACCCTGGTGGTAATTACAATGGAAAATCTACCAGCACCAGAGGTTCTTCTGAAAACTATATTTTGCCGCTGCACCAAGGATTGTGTAATGAGCTGTCCCCTCAAGATTGGGGGGTGGAAACGTGTAGGAGACACCCTGGTGGCAATTACAATGGAAAATCTACCAGCATCAGAGGTTCTTCTGAAAACTATATTTTGCCGCTGCACCAAGGATTGTGTAATTGGAAAATGTGGCTGCCGAAAAGCGATGCTTACCTGTTCTGCAGCGTGCCTCCACTGTCAAGGGAAGTGCCTGAATAGTGTGCCTGTTGACGATGAGGACGATGAAGACGATGTAGAGCCCATTCAGCAAGAGCCACCCGCTACTGAGGAAGAAGATGCCACGGAAGAACAATCATTGCCTGGGCCCTCAAGTTCAAAGAGGATGAAAATTTGATTACTTTTAAAGTTGAAAGTAAAACATTAGGAATATATTGAGAACAATGGGGTTTACAATTATTATTGTATTGGTGTAACGAAACTATCTGTAGAATAAAGTGTAAAATTTTTCATCATTATTATTTTTTCTACTTTATTTAATAACTTGCTTATAAGTGGCCATATATGTTATTAGATGAACGAACAAAAGGTTGTGGGTTAAGAATATGATATACAAACTAATTTTCTAAAAATTGCAAAATGCTATACAAGTTTTAAAATAGCTGTAACTTTAGGCGGGTTGGACTTTAATCAGCATATGTATATATATTCTAAAAGGAAATTTAAAAATCTACAACTTCTTTCCTATTCATACTTTTCGTTTATGAATAGGTTTAGACAATATGATGAATATTTTGACGTAAATTGATTTTTTTTGTAAATTTCAACTTTTTCCGAGGGTATAGCTCGAAAACGGTTAGGAATTAGAAAAAAACATATGATATAAAAGTTTTAGATAATTTTAAGAACTCCATTTTATTATTTAAAAATATTTCTCTACGATGCACCGTTTTCGAGATATAAGCGAAAAACCCAAAATTCGTACCTTTACCCCCTCCTCCTCCCCCCCGCTCATCACCTATGAGTCAGGACTTTTGGTATGTTAACAACCTAAGCCCCCTAAACAAGTTTCTGAAGGAATCGTTTAGTTACCTGCTCACGACCTCTACACCTCATTTTGGGTCATTTATTGACTGGAGTACTATGTCACTCGGGAATAGTGTAGCTTGCCAACGGTGAAAGAATTTTTGAAATCGGTCCAGTAGTTTCGGAGCCTATTCATTTCAAACAAACAAACAAAAAATCAAACCTTTCCTCTTTATAATATTAGATATTAGTATAGATATAGATTACTGTCACAAAAATGCGTAAGTAGACGTTTGATTTACAATCACATGCAATAGTAAATTAATGCAAATTGGGCTAAAATTTATTACGTCATATTCTAAAAAATAATAATAAAAAAATTACATTAAATATGATTATCGTCTAAAACAATCTGGTAGTTAGTAAATCCCAATTTCGAAACTAAATGATTATATAAGTGGAAAAAAACTTTAGGAAGTGAGACTGTATAACAAAAAAAAATCAAAAAATCGTGTGTCTGCACAAGTTTGATTTATGAGAAACAAAAATGTTAAAAATGACCTCCTTTAGAAGTGATTGTCGTATCTGTGCACATATTTTTGGTGTAGGTACTTCTTATTATGTCATAGTCGGCTATAAATTGTTATCTTAGATCTTCAACATTTTCGAGGGGAGTGGAATAAAGTAATAAATTATACCATTATAAACTGTGAAATAAACTGTAAAAGACTTTCGCGGCCATTGTCTAATGTATCAATGGTTTTTGGGCTGTTAGGCCGGCGTCGATTGTCTTGCTGACTTGACGAGCGGTTGGCATCTTCCTGGTTCCCCATAATTAAGGGTGCGAAAACTCTACCCTTAACGAACAACACCCACCAGAACCGATTGGAATCGAAAGCAACTGAGGCCCCGCCCACTTCCTTCCCGACGTATAAATACGGGCTCCGTCCACGCAGAGCTCAGTAGTTCGCAGACTGTCAACCAGGAAGCAACTTCTGAAGATGCCAACCGCTCGTGCTGGCGAAACGTCAAGTCAGCAAGACAATCGACGTCGGCCTAACAGCCCCAAAACCATTGATACATTATACCATTATGACTATTATACGTAAAGTAACTAATATTAGGTTTAATTAAAAGTTTAACTTGAGAATCAGATCAGTTCGAAAATAGTTAATGATCTAGAACACAGGTCTTCTTTGGCCTCTCAACGATATAAATTTTCAGGACATCCGCTTCTCAACGGAATGAAATGTTTTGTGGCAAATAAAATTCAATTCCACCACAACTCAAATAGAAATGAACAACAATTAAGAGGGCAAATTTATGAAAAACTGAGAGAAATTTATGTGAATGCCAACCAGGACCTTATAAAAACATTCGAAGGACGTCTTATATTGCAGAATGGGTCATTTGTAATTTATTTATTTGATTAATTATTGTTTAAATAAATTTGTTCATTAATAAAATCCAATTTATATTTGTTGTTAAAAGTTTTAGCACATACGTTAATCAATTAGAAATAGTTATGCAGAGATAAAACTAACAATAAAAAAAATTGTCTAAAATAAAAATGAATAAATCGGTGTAAATGGTTTCCGTATAAAAATCTTTGAATAAATCAATTATTAAAATTAGTGGCACTGAATGAAATTAGTTTTTTTTATATATTTAATAAAAACTAATTTACTTTGCATAATTTATTAATTTATTTAAAAACAATTAATTATTCTAATTAACGTTTATATTCTAAATATTATCTGAAATATTTATATCAAAAACAATATAACCCACAATATCTATATTCTTTTTAAAAATTCCTTCAAAAGTAGCTCCTTCTTTTAAATTTGTTACTATTCTCTAATTCAGGGAGGGGCAAAGTACGGCTCGCGAGCCAGTTTCGGCCCGCGAAAGCATTAAATTTGTCCCACCAACGGTCGGTCCTTCGACATGAATAACGGTCCAGAAGTATAAAGTAGAATAGGTCATATGTTGATGTCGAGAAAAGAACTCAGAAGACCCATGGAAGAGGTACAGCTAGTTAAGAATAAACTCAAGATAAATATCTTGGGAATCACTTTAAGAATAAGAACGATATGGTTGGAGACGTAAGGAGCCGAATATAGTCGCAGTTATTTCTTCCTCATCCAACTTATGAAAAGCAGAGCAGTGTGCAGATTGACCAAAATACAGATCTATCTCACAGTGGATTTGTATGCAAGTGAGATATGGACAGCCCGAGATTTTGAGATTCTAAGACGTTGGGAAAGGATGATTCTTCGACGAATCTATAGATTAGTGAGTGAGGAGGGAAAATTCAAAATAAGAAAAAATGATGACCTGGAGGAGCTCAGATCCGAAAGGCAACATTGAGAGGGCTTGGTCATATGGAAATGATGCCGGAAGAGAAAGCAGCCAAAATGGTCCATAGAGAAAACCCAGATGGCATAAGAACTACCTAGACTGAGGTGAATGATGGTGTTGAACAGGACATTAGGAGAATGTGAATAAGGAGATGAAGGAACTAAGCCCAAGACTCTCAATTATGGAGGCAATCGGTAAAGCCAGCTCAGGCTCTACGGGAACTGTAGCGCTGATGGTGATAATGATGAGGTCAAGGTTATTAGATATTCAAACGTATACTTTTACGAAATCTAAAATGAATATTCAAAAAACTTTTATTTGTCAACAACTCTGCAAAAAATTCGAGTTATTGGTAATATTAAAAATAATTATATTCTAAAAAATAAATAAACAATATTCTGGGAATAAACAAGAAAACAGTGGTATTCTAATTTTTAATTTGGGTGTTTTCTTGATGATTAGTGGTCTCCGTTACTCAATAAATACTCATAAAAAAGTTTATTTTATGTTTATTAAATTAAATTTAATAATTTAATAATTAGATTTAATTATAGAATTATAAATTTAATAATCCAATAAACTTCATCTGCCAAACGGTTCTGTATGTTTTATAATGAAAATGATTAGATAATTTTAAAATTTATAATAATGAACACAACTACAATGCTCCAAATCTATAAAGTAAGATAAAGGAGGAGCACAATGCGGCTGTAGAGAAGAAGATGCAGCATAACAGACAATTTTGATACGTTGAGATAATACAGCACAAAAGATTTTGAAGAATTTTGATATGTGGAGAAGATACAAAATCACAGTGTTTGTCTCTGGAGAAGAAAGTGTAGCTCAATAGGCAGTATTAGTTTGTGGAGAAGAGAAGATGCAGCAAGAAAAGTGTTAGACTGTGGAGAAAAAAAGAGTCGCATAATGTTGGTCTATAGAGAAGAAGATGCAGCATAACAGACAATGTTGATATGTGGAGATAATACAACACAAAAGATATTGAAGAAGATAAAGTAACGTAACAGACAAAAGTTAGTGGTGGTCTGTGCAATATATACACGTCAGTATTGGTTCGTGGAGAAGAAGTTATAGGACAGCAAAAAGTGTTGATATGTGGAGAAGATATAACATCACATTGTTTGTCTCTGGAGAAGAAAGTGTAGCTCAATAGGCAGTGTTGGTTTGTGGAAAAGTGATAGAAACAGTGTTAGTCTGTGAAGAAAAAGGTGCAGTCTAATGTTAGTCTGTAGAGAAGAAGATGCAGCATAACAGACAACGTTGGTCCGTGGAGATAATGTAGCACAAAAATTTTTGTAGAAGGAAGAGACAAAAGATAGTGTTACCCTATGAAATAGATACATAGATATGTGGAGAAGATACAACATCACAGTGTTTGTCTTTAGAGAAGAAAGTGTAGCTCAATAGGCAGTGTTGGTTTGTGGACAAGAGATAATGCAGTAAGAAACAATGTTAGTCTGTGGAGAAAAAGGTGCAGAAGGAGATTTTGAAGACCGCAACAGACAAAAGATAATGTCAGTCTAAGTAATAGATACACGTCAATGTTGGTTTGTGGAAAAGAAATTGTAGCTTAGCACTTAGTGTTGATATTTGGAAAAGATACAGAACAAGACAGTGCTGGTCTGTGTGTCTCTTGCTCTATCAAAAAGAAGGTGTAGCACAACAAAAAGTGTTGATTTCTGGAAAAGAAAGTGTTGGTTTGTAGAAAAGAAATAGAAAAGAAAAGCTCAACAGAAAGTGTAAGCTTTTGGAGAAGATGCAGTACAAGATAGTGTTTTCTGTAAAGAAAAAATGATGCAGCACAACAGACAATATTGGTCTGCAGAAAAGAAGATGTAGCATAACAGAGATTGTTAGTCCATGGAGAAGAAGTTGTACAATGTAAAGATTAAGAAGCGAAAGACTAAAGGTCTGTTCCAACAAACTAAAAAACCGTTCTTAGAACCGTTACGAAACAGGATGGTTTATAATAAATCTTACACTACTCTTGAATCAAGAAATTTTTAAAAACTGTTATCAACTTTGAATTGAAATGATGGAAAAGTAGATTGAAACTATTAAAGATTGTTAAAAAGCCTTTCAAATGATTAAAACAAAGTTGTTATAAAACATAAAATAATATAGATATAATAATAAGTTTATTGTATAACAATAATTACCACAGTTTAATATCCACCGAATGTTGAATATTTATAAGTTTTAAAAATAAATCTCTAACCTTTCGTTCCTTCTGGTACATTAAAACTAATATCCATAAATTCAACATCAATTCTTGGCATTTTTTTAACACGTAAAAAAGTTTCTTTTAACTCCATTATTAATTAAAACAAAAAACTGAATGTGCTTCAAGGATTATCGATAAAATTTCAACGATGTTAATATACACATGTACTGAGTATGACTAACTCCATAACTCTATTTAGAAATCATCTACTTGCGTTAATTGCGTTTTATTCAATAATGGTTATGTGCTTATTTTTATACAGCTGGTAACAATTGTATTAAGAAATGGAAAAAATGAAGATTCAATTTTTTTTGGGTATGGAAAAATTCGTATTGATTATGATACACAATAAAAATTTGCATAATAATGTATAGTCGGTAGCTTTAGAATTTCTATTAGTATAGGCGCCAGGTGCGTTTTCGAAGGGATTATAGGGCCCCAAAAGTGTTTTTTATGTATTTTGACATCTTCATTACGAATTTCAAGGGTTACTGTTCAACAAATGGTCAAGAAATTTGTTATTAACAATTTCTTCATCTTCATCTACATCATCATCTTCTTCTTCTTTTTCTTAATAATTGAGCTCCAACTTTGGTACCATCTTTTGGATGCTCTGGGGTTACCGTTCAACAAAGGGTCAAGAAACTTGTTATTAACAATTTCTTCATCTTCATTATCATCATCATCTTCTTCTTCTTCTTTTTCTTAATAATTGAGCTCCAACTTTGGTACCATCTTTTGGATGCTCTGGAGTTATGGTTCAACAAAGGGTCAAGAAATTTGTTATTAACAATTTATTCATCTTCATCTACATCATCATCATCATCTTCTTTTTCTTAATAATTGAGCTCCAACTTTGGTACCATCTTTTGGATGCTCTGGGGTTACCGTTCAACAAAGGGTCAAGAAATTTGTTTTTAACAATTTCTTCATCTTCATCTACATCATCATCTTCTTCTTCTTCTTCTTCTTCTTCTTCTTTTTCTTAATAATTGAGCTCCAACTTTGGTACCATCTTTTGGATGCTCTGGGGTTACCGTTCAACAAAGGGTCAAGAAATTTGTTATTAACAATTTCTTCACCTTCATCATCATCATCTTCTTTTTCTTCTTTTTCCTAATAATTGAGTTCCAACTTTGGTACCATCTTTTGGATGCTCTGGAGTTATGGTTCAACAAAGGGTCAAGAAATTTGTTATTAACAATTTCTTCATCTTCATCATCATCATCATCTTCTTCTTCTCCTTAATAATTGAGCTCCAACTTTTGTAACATCTTTTGGATGCCCTGGGGTAACCGTTCAACAAAGGGTCAAGAAATTTGTTAACAATTTCTTCTTCTTTTTCTTCTTTTTCTTAATAATTGAGCTCTAACTTTGGTACCATCTTTTGGATGCTCTGGAGTTATGGTTCATAAAGGGTCAAGAAATTTGTTATTAACAATTTCTTCATCTTCATCTAAATCATCATCATCATCATCATCGTCATCTTCTTCTTCTTTTTCTTAATAATTGAGCTCCAACTTTGGTACCATCTTTTGGATGCTCTGGGGTTACCATTCAACAAAGGGTCAAGAAATTTGTTATTAACAATTTCTTCATCTTCATCATCGTCATCATCTTCTTCTTCTTCTTCTTTTTCTTAATAATTGAGCTTCAACTTTGGTATTATCTTTTGGATGTTCTGGGGTTACCGTTCAACAAAGGGTCAAGAAATTTGTTATTAACCATTTCTTCATCTTCATCATCTTCTTCTTCTTCTTCTTAATAATTGAGCTCCAACTTTTGTACCATCGTTGGATGCTCTGGAGTTATGGTTCAACAAAGGGTCAAGAAATTTGTTATTAACAATTTCTTCATCTTCATCATCATCATCATCATCTTCTTCTTCTTAATAATTGAGCTCCAACTTTTGTACCATCTTTTGGATGCCCTGGGGTTACCGTTCAACAAAGAGTCAAGAAATTTGTTAACAATTTCTTCTTCTTCTTTTTCTTTTTCTTAATAATTGAGCTCCAACTTTGGTACCATCTGTTGGATGCTCTGGAGTTATGGTTCAACAAAGGGTCAAGAAATTTGTTATTAACAATTTCTTATTCGTCTTTTTCTTCTTATAATAGAGCTCCAACTTTCATACCATCTTATCGGTCTTTGCGTACCTATCTATTTGATTTTATTATTATTTTTTTTAAATCTGCCTTTTTCTTCGTGAAAATCGAAAATGATAAGAGATACGGAAAAAATGTAAGTTTTATTTGACAATTTTTTTTACTATAGGTAACATGATATCTATTAGAGATATCGCTGCTTTAACTTAATTTTTTTGACACATACTTATTTTTATAATTTCCTCATTTTTTTACATTTTCGACAATTTTTCACGATTTTCAATAACATTTTTTAGGATATTCGATAATATTTTGTGGTTTTACACGTGTTTTTAGAATTGTCAACTATTTTTCACAATTGGCCATAATTTTTTAACTATTTTCAACAATTTTTCACAATTGTCAAGAATTTCTTACAATTTTCTATTATTCTTAACAATGTATCAATGGTTTTTGGGCTGTAAGGCCGGCGTCAATTGTCATGTTGACTTGACGTTTCGCCAACACGAGCGGTTGGCATCTTCAGAAGTTGCTTTCTGGTTGACAGTCTGCGAACTACTGAGCTCTGCGTGAACGGAGCCCGTATTTATACGTCGGGAAGGAAGTGGGAGGGGCCTCAGTTGCTTTCGATTCCAATCGGTTCTGGTCGGTGTTGTTCGTTAAGGGTAGAGTTTTCGCACCCTTAATTATGAGGACCCATGTTTTGTTGATCTTGACTGCTTCCTCTTTTTTATTAAAGTTGTTCGGGTGCTTCTCTATCTCTATGGCTTCTCTATAGAGTCTGGAATGGTATGCTGATGTAGTAGCGAGGACTTGGGTCTCCTCAAACTTAATGCGATGGTCCATAGTGAGGGTATGTTCCGCTACGGATGATTTGTCCGTCTGCCCCAGACGACAGTTGGCCTTGTGCTCTTTAATCCTGGTGTTGATCGAGCGTTTGGTAGTTCCTATGTACACGCTTCCACATGTGCACGGAATGCGGTAAATTTCCGAAGCCGACAGTGGATCTCTTCTGTCTTTTGCCGATCGAAGACATTCTTTGATTTTTCTCGTTGGTTTGAAAATAGTTTTCACATTTTTCTTTCTTAGCAATTGACCAATTCTGTCTGTCACTCCCGGAATAAAAGGCAGAAATGCTTTTGCCACTGGTTGGATTTGCTCATTTTCTTTGGGTCTACGATTTGTTGGTCCAATCGATCTTTTGATTTCCCGTTCTGAATAACCATTGGCCCTTAAAGCATCATGAATATGCGTTAGCTCTGCGTTTAGTGCCTCAGGTTCGCAAATCCTTCTTGCCCTTTCTGCTAAGGTTTTGATGACTCCATATTTCTGACATGGGTGGTGGTTGGAATCCCTATGTAAATAACGATCCGTGTGTGTTGGTTTTCTGTACACTGTGTGGCTCAATGATCTTCCTTTTCGTGATAATAACACATCAAGGAACGCCAACTTGTTGTTGTCTTCGATTTCCATCGTAAACTGTATATTTTCATGGATGCTGTTAATGTGTGTCAGAAATTCTTGCAATTTATTCTGCCCATGGCTCCATATTACAAATGTGTCATCTACATATCTATACCAAACCTTTGGTTTATATGGGGCACTGTCCAAAGCCAGTTGTTCGAACTTTTCCATAAAGAAATTTGCTATTACCGGGCTGAGAGGGCTTCCCATTGCTACTCCTTCGATCTGTTCGTGAATCTTGTTGTCTCATAAAAAATAAGTGGTGGTGAGGCAATGTTTAAACACATTGGAGATGTCCTCTGGGAATATATCATATATATGTTCCATTGCATCGCTTAGGGGCACTTTTGTAAAGAGAGATACTACATCAAAACTTACTAATATATCATTCTCTTCAAGAACTAAGTCTTTAATTTTTGAAATAAAATGGGTGGAATCTTTGATATACGAATCAGTAAGTCCGATGTATAGTTGCAGAAGTGATGACAGGTGTTTAGCTAAATCATATGTCGGTGAACCAATGGCGCTTACAATGGGACGCAGCGGAATGTTGGCTTTGTGTATCTTTGGCAAACCATAATGTTAACAATGTTAACTGTAAAGATAGGGGTTGTTTTTAAGGGTTGAAATATGAAATATGAAAAAACATTGATCCAAAATACCGCTATAAAATTGATGTAAAATTTTAATAAATCACTTTTTTAACACATTTTATTATCAAAGAGGGTGGTTTATTAGGGTAAAATTATTTAGCCAACCAATAATAATGTCTTAAAGTATGAAAGGACGTTTTTTAACTTCATTAAACACTATTAAGGCCTACAAAGTTCTTTGATTTACGTTATAATTGTTTTTATTTAACTTTGGCAATAAGGGATAGTTTTCAATGATAAGCATATACATATATTTGAATAAAAATAAAAAGAAGTTATTGAAATTTAAATAAAAAATACACCACAGACAATAGAGGAATCCAGAGAGTGTATAGAGCAGCAGAAAGAAGGAGCCTACAGGTATAGAAGAGCAGAGAGGCGGCAGTTGGAAAGTGTTAAAAAGACGAAAGAAGAAGCTTACAGGTATAGAAAAGCATTGAGCAGAAAGGCAATATGTAGTATAGAAAGTAGAGCAACAGAAAAAGATGTGGTTTAGGAATATTTTTTTATTAAGTCTCGGTTTTTCGGCAACACAAAAAGAATTTTTTTTTAATTGCAACTCCATTTCCACCACAAAAACTTAATTAGTCACGATGTTGATAATTAACAAAAAAATCAATAACTAACCTTTTTTCCCTTCAGGTACTTTGAAACTGAGATCACTAAATTCTACATCAATTCTCGGTTTTTTGGTAACACAAAAAGAAGTTTTTTTCAATTGCAACTCCATTTCCACTACAAAAACTTACGATGTTGATGTCCACATGCACGAATTAGAACTACACCAAAACTTTATTGAGTTAATTATCTAGTTAGGATAATTGCATCCGACTGTATACTGATTACTGATTTATGTTATTTTAAAGTGGTTAAAGTGTAATAATTGTTATAGGTAAATATTGTTTAGTTTATTTTATTTTATTTTCAGATTTTAAGTGCTAACACTAACATGCGCATTAAAATATGAATTGAACAAAGTTACCGAGAGTTAATTCGAATAGTACTAATTATGTTTTGTGATAGTGAAGAGTATTTATGTTGATTTAATAATGATATTTCTTCTACAAAGAGATAACAAAGTAAGTGTTGTTTTGGGTATATTTTGGTTATTAATTTAATTGAAAATGTAAATTTAAGATTTTAATTCTGGATAAACAAATAATTTTTTATAATTCACGTTCACAAAGTTTCTATTTCGACACTAAAAACAGTATCGAAATAGATTCATTGTAACACTGTTTTTGGTAACTTTTTGTTTTACACAATTGGTTGCACTGCACTGATTTTCAACGAAAGAGTTCAGGTAGTAAATCAAGAAGTATGTTGTAGTAAATTATTAACTACATTATCAGCGTTATTGCTAAATTCGGAATATTTTATACAAATTTGACAAACATTCTAATTTAAAATCATTAAAACTGACAAGTGTCAAAACTGTCAAGATTGCCAACATAAATAAATATTTCGAAAAACACTCATTTTACTTTTTTTTATACTTTTAAAAGTTCATTATAAAAAATAGTATGTAACACTCGAGTTACAATGACGGTTTGTAGTACTCGTTCTTTGCGAAACTCACCGCTTCGCGGTTCGTTTCACAAACTGAACTCGTACTACGAAACCTCTGTCATTGTAACACTTGTATTACAATATACTATAAATTTCGCATAGGAATTGTTTTATCAAAACTTATTGACGAATAAGAATTATATTATTTTCTTTTGAGGAATTTTACAAATTTGCAATCTTACTACCTAGTTAAACAAGAAGGCCACAAATAGTTCAAGATACTTTTTAAAAAGTATATATCTGATTATTAATAATTTTCTAGTTTTTCTAATATTTTAAGTAATTCAATTTTTCTTGCAAAACTCTTCTCTTTGGACATTAAGAGATCCAAACCAAGCAAAGCCAGCAAAATTTCACAAAGACATAAAAATTTGAAACAGTTAAAAAATAGAACAACTTTTATAGAAAATATAGAAACTTACAAACATTAAAATAATCTAAACAAGTATTTTAATTAATGTAATTTTTTATATATTGTCATAAAAAGTTGCAACAAATCATAAGAATTGTTTTAATTAAAAAAAAAATGTGAGCCGTCACGGGACGCCTGGCAGATGTGAAACATCGACATTATTGTGTAAAAGTAATATGCAGAAAAGAACAGATTGTGATAGGAACTAAATATGTCATAATGATAAAATAAAATATTACGATTTTTTCCAGATAACGATGACTATTTATTGAATAAATTTAAAAAGTGATTTCGTTTAGCTTTTTATTTAATTGCCTTAAATTCAATAATCTTAAAAAAGGAAATTATTAAAACACAAATTTATATAGAAGTACGTTACTAGATATATTAATATAATTGTAGTTACTTCATAATTTTAGTACAAACAAAAAGCGATACTAAATAAAAAATAGGAAAATGATGAATTTAACTATGAATACAACTTTATCGTTGAATAACTTTTAAACGGTATATAAATGGGAAATGTATTATGATTTAGGCACGGGTTAATGTGAATATTAAGGGCTGGTTAAGGTCTGATAATTTTTGTTAGGTCATAATTTGATGGGTGTTTGGAGAACAAAACCAAATCTGGGAAATAACGGACACCCCAATGTATATAGGTACTCACTCATTTTTATTCATATTTTTTCATCACTTTCTTTATTAACACTTTGTTTATTCATATTTAAAACTAAATACACAAATTTTACGCGGACAACTATATGACAACTATTCACCAACAATCAATTTTGATTGACTAGCTGTCAATTTTACAGGTCAGCAAAATATGTAGGTATATTATGTTGCCTATACAAACAAACATTTTTATATATATAGAATAGATAGTAGGCGGAATCGAGTTAGGTTTTTATGAAACAATTCATACCCTGTCCCGCCAAATTTTTGAATCGATGAGCTTTTTCCCCCTATTGTTGGCGCGCCACCGTCGCGTCGCTCAAAACATGACACCAATTTCATATAAGATATCAGTACATCTCTTATCGATTATTATCGATGCGTTAGGTTTTTTACGTCATGACGTCACCGTCACCACGCGAGAAATCTGATTTACGTGCCGCTATAGATGTTTCACATCAAAAAAACAAACGACAAAACTCTAAAAATAGATCTTTCCAAATATTTAAATTTTACATTTAAATAATATTAACTATAAAAAAAATGAACTTGAAGACAAAATAAACTGACTGGATTCAAATTCACGATATTTGTTTTTACGCCATAAAGCAATAAAACCTCTGGTCGAAATAAATAAATAAATAAAAGTTTCAACATCCTAACTATAGATAGGAAACGATTATTTTAAGATAGACAGGCAGATAGATAGATATTTTTTTTAGGTTGGCTGTTAGCCTATATCACTGCGACCTTTGCAGATCTATTGTGAACACCCATTATCTGTGGAATAGGATTAGAGCACCTTGTCCAGCTCTGCCCTCTTGATGAGACTTAATAGCCTTGGCAGTGGCCACTCCGCATAACTTGGAGCAGCCGGTTTCTCCTCTCCCAGTACTAGATACCGCGTCCTTGCAAGGCCTTCACATTGGCATAGGACATGAAATGCAGTTTCCTCTTCCTCTTGGCAGTATCGACAAATGTCTTCATCTGCCAAGTTTAGCTGACTCATGTGTTTTCTGAGCCTACAATGTCCTGTCAAGAGACTGACAATCATTCTGACATCATTTCGCCTTTGTGATAGCAGCTCTGCAGTAAACTTCGCCGAGTATCCCTTTATGAAGAGTTTGGCTTGTCGCTTGCCCGGTGATGTTTCCCACCACTCCTGGGCCTTTTCTAGCCTCCATTTCTCAATGGCTGCCTTTCTGAATGTATTAGCAACTCCGCTGAATGGTTCCGGGCCAATCATTGGAGTGTTAGCTCCCGCACGGGCCAATTCATCAGCCTTCTCATTGCCCCGAAACCCTGAGTGTCCCGGTATCCATGCCAGTGTCAGAGAATTTTGACTAGCGGCATGTGTCAGGGCCCCAACGCAGTCCCACACCAGCTGTGAGCTTATTTGTGCTGAGACTATCGCCTTTAGAGCTGCTTGGCTGTCCGAGTATATGACTACGGTTTTACCCGTTATACCCTGACTTACGATCTCCGATGCACAGTGTTGTATGGCCGTTACTTCAGCCTGAAACACTGTGGCATACGCCCCTAGACTTAGTAGACAGGCAGACAGACAAACAGACAGATAGACACATAGACAGACAAACAGACAGGCAGAAAGACAGACAGATACAGGCAGATACAGAGAGATACAGACAGACAGTGTAGCTTAATTAACCCTTCCAATAGGAACATCACAGGCAGGAATATAAATACATATATATACAGACTGCCGACAAGCACTACTGACCTTGAATAGACCACGTTTCACTTCAAGTTTAGTACTAGAATCTCTAACTGAGGCCAGCCAGAATAACGTGGTCACTCTCAGCTGGATCAAATGACATGGGAACTCTAAAGGTAACCGCATTGCGAACAATTTAGCAAGGAGGGCTGCGGGCTACAAATATGTTAGCCCTCGCCCATCTATCAAGCTAACATTGTCCGCAGTCGTGGACCTTATTAAACAGCACTCTTACCAAAAATGTATACAGTGCTGGGATGAAACTACGAACTGTAGACTGGCCAGAGAGTTATTACCTCATCCTGGCTAGGAAACAGCAAAAAAATTTAAGGCATTGACTAGGCAAAATCTCCGAACAGCTGTGGGAATCCTGTCAGGTCACTGCCAATTGCGACAACGTCTCTTTAGGATGAAACTAACAGATTAGCCGCTATGCAGAGGCTGCGAACAAGAAGAGGAAACAGTAGAACACATTATGTATGACTGCTCTGCTTTTTCTGAAATCAGGAGATCCGTGTTGGGCGAGTATTGGCTTACACCAGCCGATGTCAGGGAGATCCCCCTCGGGAGCCTCATCACCTATTTTAAATCAATAGGCCTGGTGACATCCTGAGGTGAGGATATCCCTACATACGGGAAGATGCACAATGGGTCATATGTGGCCTCAGTGCTGGCTGAGCACTAGCTCGCCCCTCCCAAATTTCCAGATCCAGATCCAGAACCCTTAAAAATTAAATTGGCGTTGGGCGCGAACTTGTAACCCTTTAATTACCCTAGGCTAGCTCCTGAGGGTCGTAGCTTCCTTCTGAGTTTTATTTAATTCCCTCCAAACATTAATTAAAGGGCGCAAAGTACAGACACACAAATAAAATTCGAAAGATCAGTTTTAAGTTGATTTAATACTTTAATTATGATTTAGTAAAAATTAATTAAAATAAATTAATTATTTCTCTTATCTTTGGGTTTGTGGAACGGAACTACAAAGATGGATAGAATTTCCTTTCAAGGAACTTCCTGTCGGATTTTCGTTTAGATGTGGAACGGAACTGCAAGGTGGATTGAATTCCTTTCAAGGGACTTCCTGTCGGATTTTCGTTAGATGTGGAACGGAACTGCAATTGGTGCTGGCTTCAAAATGGCTGTCGCAGACAGCGTAAGTTCCTGTATTAATTATCTGGTCCTTAATAGGGCCCTTCTTATAGATAGCAATAACCCAGAATGAAGGACGAAGATATTAAGAAATAAATCTGAATTTAATAAGATTCGCAGATAAAATGAACGAATTTAAATTATAATCTATCGAAGAGACATATTTTCTCCTACCAAACTGGCAATCCCCTCGCGTATCGGCGCGATAACAATAGATAATATAAAAATATATAGTCCGGATGGCATGCTCGAAAATGAACGTTACAACAGACGAACAGACAGACACGATATTTGTTTTTACGACATAAAGCAATAAAACCTCTAGTCGAAAAAAAAAAAAATTAAAAGTTTTAATAACCTAACTATAGATAGTAAATGATTATTTTAAGATAGACAGACAGACAGACAGACAAACCAACAAACAGACAAATAGACAGACAAACAAACAAACAGACAGACACGATATTTGTTTTTACGTCACAAAGCAATAAAACCTCAGGTCGAGAAAAAAAATTAAAAGTTTCAACAACCTAACTATAGATAGTAAACGATTATTTTGAGATACCCCTCATGCAAATTTTTAAAATCGAGAAAGTATACAAACAAAAATATATTAAATGACATTAAGGAGAAATTAGAAAAATGTTGCATCCAGCAAGATTCAAATCACAACCTTTTTCTCTACGCGCTAACGCTCTAACCAGTCTAACCTCTAAGCTATGAATGCTTAGAAATATTACTATTAGATAATTTTTGATTTTATGTTACATAAGAATATTTAATTAATTAAATGAATATATTAAATTTAAATTCCAGTTTTAATCGACTAATATCTCGAGTAGCGTACACGAAAAAAGTTAAGTATCCATGTTCAAATGCCAAATGTGTGTCAAAAAATTTGCATCAAATTTACATGTTTTTTAAACAATACCATTATAATAAATTAGTTTTTTTTAATCTTGACACACTGATTCATCTACTAATTAATCAGACCTTGAGTGAGATAAAATGGTTTAAACAATAATTTTTCCTAGATGATGTTAAGTTGACAACAGATCCATATTATGTGGGTTTTTTTTATCGCTGAAACCACATGACAAATCATTAAAAAAATAATTTAAAATAAATTAGCATAAATACAGACTTTATAGTTATAGGATACTCAATTTACAGACAGTAAGTTTTTTATGGTTTTAATAGTGCAACACTAAAACAGTGGCGATTGGTTGATAAGAACACGTGTACCCCAATGTAAAACATATGACAGACAGACAGACCAAAAAAACTCGTGTTGCCTCCTCTTTGCTTTCACCATTTTTACCATTTTTTTTTAATTTTTAAAGATGATAAAGCATGTTGCCACGTATTTTAAAGAAAGTAAAACTAAATCAAATTTTGAAAAACTAATAAAAAGTTTAACTAAATTTACCCAATTGAAATTCAACTCCAGCTGAGTTCGGTAGTGGTTTCTCTACTGGCAAATTAGTGCCCAGCTCAGCCGTAGAGGGTGAGTACCAAAATAAAGTGAGTGCGCCACCGATTTGTACGGTTAAAATCGGAAACCCCTGATGTTCCAGGCACTACTTCACCCACTGGAGATAATTAAATAAATTCAAAATATTAAACAGTACTAATTGAATTGCACAATAAAAAAAAATAACGATAAAGTGAGCTAAATAAAACAAAATATCAACTAGACCCTTCTTTAATAAAAATTAAGAATTTACACAACTGTCAAGCCTGGTGCTTGACAACGCTATTGATATTTATATAAAAAAAAGAATATATGAATAATATTAAAAGATAAATTTACCAATATGTGTGATCACACAATACAAAAAAAAAGACAAGAAAAATAGATTTTTTTTTCTTAACTAATATAGTTGCGACTTAAATCTAATTAGGCTTATCTGTTAATCCTCGGCGTCTCTAATACTTAGGTCGGTTCCAAAAACCAAGCCTGTTCCAAAACCAATAGGCTTGCACCAACCACAATAACTTAAGCTCGAACTAAGTATCAGGTCTGCACCCAAAATTAAAGCCTGTATCTAGCGCTGTATCTAGGATTTCAGCCTATAACTAGGACTTAAACCCGTAACTAGGACCCTAAAATCGTAATTCGGTATTAACAATAGCTTAAACAGATTTTAATGACTCCTTGAATTAATTTGATTTAATAACTTTAATACAATTTGAACACATTAACTTAAATTTGTACTACAATGAAAGAATAAAAATGAATTTAAATGAATAATACAACATTTAGAAGTTGACTTCTCTGAATTTACAATTAATGATCAAAACTAATGATTTAAATGTACTCAACAAACTTAAATTTGACTTGCTAGTCACGACAAAATTATAACAATAAATTAAATCAAATTTTTTATAATAGTGAAAGAATAAGCAAAAGGAGTCTAGTTTCACATAAATAAACCTACATACGATACACAAAGAAATACACATGTAAAATCAAGATATTAAAACTAAAATTGCGTCTATATGGCGTTATTAATCTTATATATAACAAAAAAATATAACATAGTAACTCACCTATTAAGATAGGGTTGTTTTATTTCTTAAAACTCGTGACACCCCTGGCTGTTGGAACAATATTCTCGTTGCTAATTGCACCAATCGGGAATTCTACCACAGTTCACCGTCTGAACGGTTTTAAATCACCAAATCTACCTACTGTCTGCTCTATGGGCTACCTACACTCATAGGGAACGCAAGAACCATAAGAATCGAACAACCACATGAATAAATAACGTGTACTCACCACAGAAGATTTCCTAAAATCCGCTAAAGCGATTTTCCTTACGAATCCAACAAAACTACTGAAAATCTCACTCCAATACTTGTTCGTTAGGAAAACTGAGGTTTAATTTCGTAAATCCAAAATGAATTGTCTCCGATGAATAGAGATTACAACTTAAACCCCGAAAATCTTCTCAATGCCACGTTCTTACGACAACGGCTGGTAAAAGAAAGACCTGGTTCTTTCATATCACATGCACGAAATTTTGACACACGTCGAAATAAGAGGTGGCCTCTACTACTATAGGGACAATAACCATAGGATCTCCAGCTACCAATTTACGAACAAACAGTAGTCGTTAGATACGACTAATCTTATTATTTATCAATATATCGATAAAAATCTCAACATTATCTAATCCCGCGTTCATTTTCGATTTTATTAAGCAAGATAGAAATATAACTGAACACTGACTGTAGAACACTAAACGTCAAATTATCGACAAAAGAAGAGAAATAGTACCTCAAGGATTCATAAACGTAATTTTAATAAATATACTTCTAAAAATAATTCCAGCGATATCAGGGATAATTTATGGCTAGAATAATAAATAATAGCTGGCGATTATCTATGCCGAACCAGATCAACCGGTTCCCGACCCAAATAAATCTTTAATAATGGGAAATTTCAAGGTAGGAAGACGCTTATGTTTACAATTGAATATTTATCACTTGCGAAAATTTAACCCGTGACAATGTCTTTCATAGCGGATGGAAAAAAGAAGATTAATTTATCAATACATGTAATTTGTTTGTTTACATTCATAGATTTATTTGTTATATTCTTAAAAAAAACATACAAAAACAATATATAATGAGGTAAGTTGATTCCGTGGTAATTATCATTTGGAAATGAAAACATTGAAATGCAATAATTGTTATTTTAATGATATTTTTTCATTATCATCGCCTTTGGTTAAATTTTTATTACTATTTAATCACGTACAGATGATATCCAAATTGTAATTTAAATAACATGTGATAAAGATGTTTTGCACATATACAACAAATTAGTTTGAAATATTACCAACGAAAAAATAAAAAATTATATATAATTATTATACAGAGGTGACAAGATTGTGAATGTAGGTCATAAGGGTAACAGGATGGAAATAATTTAGTAGAAAGATAACTAATATCCTTATTTGTGACAAATCAAATAAGTACCTATATATTAAAAATTTAAAAAAACTCTCGACATATTCTCATCAAACGAAGCTAAGAATATTCTCGATTCTCTTTCTGTGCGCTTTCATTTGAGACCCCACACGAGTATGTTTACAAACTTTCGGTTATTCTTTTACCACCCACAACTTTTAAACACCTCAAACAATTTTCAACAAACCTGTCTTAAGGATACTTGCACATAAGTCACCTTTAATACAAAAAAAAAACTAAATTGACATCGCTTTATTCGTTCGAGAGGTATAATGCCAAAGACAGACAGACAGATATACAGACAGAAAGACAGGCAGACAGACACACAGACAGGCACACAGGCAGACACACATCAAACTTATAACACCCATCTTTTTCCGTCGGGGGTTAAAAAAGCGGCCAAGTGCGAGTCGGACTCTCCCATGACGGGTTCGCAGTTTCGCGTGCACGTAGTTTCTGAGCCCCGAGATGAAGAGCATGTCATTCTGGCAACGATTTAGTTGTCTAAATGGCATGCTCTCCCTTTCTTTCACCACACCTCTCACTTCAGAGGGGTACCTCAGCAATTTCGGACCCCAATATGGGCAGTTGGGTAGAAATTGCTGTCCTCATCTGTTTCTCTTTGTACTATATTCATGGTGTCTGGCTATTGTTTGCGTGCTTTTCACTTTGTGCGTTCTTTTGTATTTTGCGGTATCAGTTAGGTTCTTTCTGGGTGACTCTTTTCGTCACTTTTGCCGCTATGTTATCCTCTGATTCTTTACTGCTGCCGGAGCTGCATCTTTGGCATTTTGTGTGCCTAGGGACCGTTGTCTGGGTCATATTCCGTTAATTCCCTTAGGTCACGATTTCCATGATTCCTCGTGCCTTCAAAGATCTTACTAGCTTTTTCTTTCATGGTATCTGTTATTTTTCTTATTTCATGATTGTGATACAAGGTGTTGTTTCTTATATACCATGTTAAACTTGTACTTTTGTTATCGTAGTTTTGCAAGCATGGTCCCATGCTACCGATGCATACCTTAGGATGGGCATAATTATTGTTTGGATCAGTTTTAGTTTTATTCGCAAGTTTAACTTGCTTCTTCTTCCTATAGGTACTCCTAATCTGCTTTCTTTACTATGCTATCTACATGTTCTTTGAAGCATAGTCCTTGGTCCAAGTTGACTCCAAGGTACTTTACTGATCTGGTCCAGTCAATGTCCTCTTCTTCCATCGTAATATTTTCATATGGGTGGTGGCGTCTTTTTTTAAACAGAATTGCTTTCGTCTTTTCTTGATTTATTGCTATTTTCCGGCGTATGCACCATTCATCCATTTCCTCCATTGCTTTTTGTAAGCATCTAGTGATTATCCTTAGTTGAGTCCTTCTTGCTGCTGCAGTGTCGTTAGCGATGAAGGGTTCCGTAGCAGAAAGTTACAATATACAAGTTCTTGTAGTTCATCGTAACTTTGATCAACGTTTAAAAAAAACTACTTACTAGATCTCGGTTAAACCTATTTTCGGTGGAAGTTTACATGGTAATGTACATCATATATTTTATTAATTTTATAATTCTCTTATTCCAGAAGTTACAGGGGGACACACAATTTACTACTTTGGAAGTAAACTATTCAGTTTATAGAAAAAATGATATTAGAAACCTAAATATCATTTTTGAAGACTTATCCTTGATAATTCACACGAACGGGATTGAGGAAAAAAATTGGAGTACCTATCAGTTTTAAGTAGGTACCTATGTGGAACTCCCAATTTTTTTTTTGTGTAAAATCTTAAAGTGGTTTACAGAATACATCTATTTATTAAATTTCAGCAGTATAATTCTTAAAGTTTCGGAAAAAAGTAGTTGTGACATACGGACGAACAGACGGACAGACAGACCTGACGATTCCATAAGGGTTCCGTTTTTTGCCATATGGTTACGGAACCCTAAAAATATTTATACTTCATCTAATAATACAAGTAAAACCATTTAACATTACCTACCAACAATCAACACTAGAAAATCTAAAGGGTGACTCAATGTGGGTTTAAACCAATATTCATGAGAGACCTCTTTGCTATTTTTTGACATGAATTATAAATGCCATGTAACATTTTTTGTTGTTTTGCGTGCCATTAAACTATAAAATATGCTAAAAGTATCTACTGAACCGTAAATACCGTTCTTAAAATTTTTCTACATAATCTTAGTGAAGAACGTCATGAAGTGTAAATGTTCAAGATATTATATACTTACTACACAATCGTTTTAATTAATTGTTGAATTTAATTTAATTGTCAAAATAAAAGTCAGAGGTTATTTTACTAAAAGCAAGAGATAATCTGCTTAATTCTAACAGGTTATGGGCCCCGCACACTTCCACTATGAATAGTGATGCTTTCGCAGCACAAATGTGGATAATTTCTTGGCTTGCTATAACAATTCTTAATCTAACTAAATTGTGAATTTTCTGATTGTAGATGGATACGTTCGTCGTAAATATTAGAATAAAGTATCTGTCAAATAATAAAGTAAATTCGAATTAACGTATTTTTTAAATCTATATATAACCATATTGCATTTGAGAAGGTCATACAGTTTTTAAGTGGAATGCAGTTGTTAATGTTTGCACAAACCAATTAATTTATAGATAGACGTTGTTTTAATGTTATTGGACGAATGTAGAAGTAGCTATTCCAATTTACATAAAAAATAAAAAACTTAACAAAAGTTGTTATTTATGAACGTCACAGTTATTTTGGTATTTTGTTAGATTTATATATACAGGTTTAAAAAAGTATACGTATTTCATCACACTATTTTTAACCGACTTCAAAAAAGGAGAAGGTTCTCATTTCAACCATATTTTTTTTATATATATTACCGAATATTTCCGGTATTTATAATCAGATTTAAAAAAATCTTTTTGCATTCAAAAAAGTAAAGTGTTCGTGTGGTCCCATAGAAATTAGGTTATGGTCTGGTCATCAATGTGACGATGGTGACGATACTAGTTTCTACGTATGTCCCAAAACAGGAAAAGTTATTGCACCAAGAGGATATAAAATGTCTACAAAATCATTAAAGGTTAAGAAATACTGTTCTTCTTTTTATATCCTCTTCTGGGAAGACTTTGCCTTCTTGCGGGATAGCCCTTAGGAAAGCCAGAGACCAGGTCAATAAAGTCAGATATATTTAACGATTATATTTTCAAAGGTTTCATTCAGAAAGGCAGCCATTGAGAAATGCAGGCTAGAGAAGGCCCAGGAGTGGTGGGAAAAATCACTGGGCAAGCGACAAGCCAAAGTCTTCATAAAGTTACACTCGGCTAAGTTTACTGCAGAGCTGCTATCACAAAGGCGAAATGATTTCAGAATGATTGTCAGTCTCTTGACAGGACATTGTAGGCTCAGGAAACACATAAATCAGCTGAACTTAGCAGATGAAGACATCTGTCGATACTGCCAAGAGGAGGAGGAAACCGCATTGTATGTCCTATACCAATGTGAAGGCGTTACAAAGCCGCGGTATCTAGTACTGGGAGAGGAGAAACCGGCTGCTCCAAGTTATGTGGAGTGGCCTCTGTTAAGGCTATTAAGTCTCATTAAGAGGGCAGGGCTGGACAAGGTGCTCTAATCCTATTCTTGAGATAATGGGTGGTCACAATGCAAAGGTCGTGGTAATACAGGCTAACAGCCAACCCAATAAACATCTAATCTAAAAGGTTTGAACAAATTGCTGAAAGAACAAAACCAGTTCTTGTTTTTGTTGATGGACATAAAAGACTGCGACTCAGTGAATATTTACGCACTACGACCAAATGCAACACATTTGAGTCAGCCTGCAGATGTAAGTACATATATTCAAACTTGAACTATTCAAAACTGGCACAGAATAATCTAGAGAAACTGCAGTCTAATGCCCCCAAGAATGTGAAATCTCTAGACAACAAACCAAATAACTGGCATCGATGTTATAAACACTGATGGGTGAATACAGTTTGAGAAGCAGAAGGAAAAATGAAGAAACAGTAAAAGAACGATACATTGATTAAAAACCAGAGAAGACTGGAAGCTAAAAAAAGGCTGAAGGAGAAAGATAAAAAGATAGAAGAATTACAAAAAAAGGAAGCTAAAAAGTTTTTGATATCAAAAATTAGTAAAACGAGGAAAGAAAGTACAACATGCACAGTAAACCGAATACGATGCGACTCGTGTGAAGAAGACTTGATTTACAAATCATTCGAGTTTGTCTGATTGGAATTTTTTTTATGACTGGCTGAATAATTTGATATGCATTTCATTTGAAAATTTTAACACGCAT
Source organism: Altica lythri (assembly GCA_964028335.1). Taxonomy (NCBI): domain Eukaryota; kingdom Metazoa; phylum Arthropoda; class Insecta; order Coleoptera; family Chrysomelidae; genus Altica; species Altica lythri. The sequence goes on from OZ034805.1 coordinate 72,068,192, forward strand.
GTTTGTGTAAATAGGTAAAATAAATGTTAAGTAATCCAGTAAGACCGATTATACGTATAACACAACCATTGTGAAAGTTAATGGAGTAACTTATATCGGTATTACATATTAGTGTTGGCGCTATACTGAATTAATCGCCAATTTTATTTAAATGGACCCACCTAAGTAATTTTAATGTGTTTTGACGTCCTAAACATAGTATTTGGAGTTAAAGTTTTCCTGAGTGCCACAAAATTTGTTATTAACAAATAAGTTGCAAACTGTTACTTCTTTTACAATACAAACGCTTTTATTCGTTTTTTAACAATATATAGTTTTGCAGATTTAAGATGCAAACAGCAATTGGACATATTGGTATCTCTCTTGGATTGACCTTTGAGATTATTCTTGTCAGCTATTTCCTTATCCAGTTTACATAAAAATCTTCGGAACAGTTTAACTGGAGTTTTAAAATTTGCAGACTTTACGGTGCTTTGGTGTTCCTCCAGCAGACCGTCGATGATGCATTGGTGTCAAGATTCAATAAGCATGTCTTTGGAGTAATAATAGTGTAGCATACTTTCCTTTGCAGTTTCTTTCTTTCGAGCATGTTTTTCAAGCTCTCTACAAAATAAGCTTGACAAGGAAATACGTTTTGTACAGCTTCTTTCCACTCTATGCAGGTCTTATTATAATCCAGCAATCAGTTCTTTCCATTGAAGATTTCCAGATAGTGTTATCTATAATAATTCCTTCAAATATCGGGTAATTATGATTGGTGATTATTCAGATTATCGTATTTCGTTACCGTCTACCTATGAAGATTGAGCTGGTGTTTTATTTCCAAACTACCTGTTAATGAAGACTAGAGCATAGTCTAAATTTAACATTATTACTGTATTAACTCCGGGAATGAAGTTACTGATCTTCATCTTATCTTTAAAACACGTAGGAAGCTAGAGTAACCTTTGTTTTATCTTTGTGCCTTTACCGTAAAAGAAAGTACTGTAAAGTAAATTTTTATTTATCTAAATTTAACGTATACCTAGTTCACTTTTAGCTAAAAGAAGATACACATAGATAACGAAATTAACAGCTAAGCTATTATCTTTATTGATCTCTGGATCTGGAAATTTGGGAGGGGCGAGCTAGTGCTCAGCCAGCACTGAGGCCACATATGACCCATTGTGCATCCTCCCGTGTGTAGGGATATCCTCACCTCAGGATGTCACCAGGCCTATTGATTTAAAATAGGTGATGAGGCTCCCGAGGGGGATCTCCCTGACATCGGCTGGTGTAAGCCAATACTCGCCCAACACGGATCTTCTGATTTCAGAAAAAGCAGAGCAGTCATACATAATGTGTTCTACTGTTTCCTTTTCTTGTTCGCAGCCTCCGCATAGCGGCGATTCTGTTAGTTTCATCCTAAAGAGATGTTGTCGCAATTGGCAGTGACCTGTCAGGATTCCCACAGCTGTTCGGAGATTTTGTCTGGTCAATGCCTTAAATTTTTTTGCTGTTTCTTCGCCAGGATGAGGTAATTACTCTCTGGCCAGTCTACAGTTCGTAGTTTCATCCCAGCACTGTATAAATTTTTGGTGAGAGTGCTGTTTAAAAAGGTCCACGACTGCGGACAATGTTAGCTTGGTAGACGGGCGAGGGCTAACATATCTGTAGCCCGCAGCCCTCTTTGCTAAATTGTTCGCAATGCGGTTGCCTTTAGAGTTCCCATGTCCTTTGATCCAGCTGAGAGTGACCACGTTATTCTGGCTGGCCTCAGTTAGAGATTGGTGACATTCTAGTACTTAACTTGAAGTGAAACGTGGTCTATTCAAGGTCAGTAGTGCTTGTCGGCAGTCTGTATATATATTTATATTCCTGCCTGTGATGTTCCTATTGATTAATTCTTTTGCAGCTATGGTTATGCCTGTGAGTTCTGACTGAACCACACTTGACAAGCCATCCATAGCCCATTTTGTTTTTAGGCTTAAGGATCTAGAGTAAATTCCACATCCCACACCTTGCTTTGTTTTTGATCCATCCGTATATACGCTCAGAGCGTACACTACGTTGGGGTCTGCTGTCTTGTTTGTTAATATTTTGTAGGGTTTGTCAAAGACAAATCTTGGTGCGACGGCATCCGTGACTGCCTGTAAGAGTGGTATCACTTTTATCGATTCCCTCCACAGACTATCCCTATAGGTGCCAGTCCCTACAGTGGGTTCGATACCAACCGTGCGAAAGCGTACCATGATCATCAATGCGACCTCCTGAACAAATATATCAAGGGGGGGTGAGACCAAGTATGACTTCCATTGCGCTCGTCGGTGTGCTTCGCATGGCTCCTGTTACGAGAAGGCATGCTGATCTTTGAATTTGGTTTAATTTTTTGATAGCTGTCGTTTGTTTCACTTTAGGCCACCACACGACAGCACCATATGTTAGCATAGGTCTTATAATTGCCGTGTAGATCCACATGGTGACCTTGGGGGATAATCACCAGGTCTGTCCTATGGTTCGGCGGCATTGCTCATAAGATATAAATGCTTTTTAACTCTGCTTTCTATGTGTGAGTTCCACGTCAGCTTGCTGTCGAGGATCACACCTAAGTATTTCACTTCTGTAGCAAAAATATCTTTATTGAGTAAAATACCGATTTTGAGTGTCACTTAATGTGATTATTTATTTATTTATTTATTTATTTATCTAAATGTTTTAATTTCTATCTAGAGTATGTTGCCCTGATCAATATTCCACAAGATAAGTTAGAAAGTGTAAGTATGATCTTTATTGTTTTTATTTTTCATTCTCTAGATAAAAGTGTATAATTTTTAATATCTTGTAATAATGATCTACTGGGTTACCTATCTCCTTTTTATTAAAGTGAAACTTTTATTACATCGTTTTTTGGTCTGTGTTAGTGCATGTCGCATGTCGGTCGACCGCCGAGTAGGTATAAAGTAGGCGACGCCTATAGTTTAATACAAAAATGTACGGGAGTGAGCAGATCGGCTAATGAAAACAATTCTACCCATTCGTATTAATACGAACGTCGACTGCGTAAGTATCTACGACATGTAACGTCGACGGTTATATTCTACCTATTCGTATTAATACGAACTTCGACTGCGTAAGTATCTACGACATGTAACGTTTTAAAAATATTAGAGTCGTAAATAATAATTTTTGAAACTGAAAATATGGAACTTGAGCAATAAATTATGTAACATATATTAAATAAAATATCTTTTAAAATTAATCAAAACACTTTCATTTTTAAACAAATAAACTTTGAAATTATCCTACCCTTGTTATATATTCATCTCATTCTTTTGTTGATTTACTGAAGTTTTCACTTCTATCGTGTGTGAATCGAACACACACCTTTTGATTTTGATTTCGATTTTGATTTCGATTTTGATTTCGATTTCGATTTTGATTTTGATTTTGATTTCGATTTCGATTTCAATTTAGATTTCGATTTTGATTTTGATTTCGATTTCAACGCCTATAGTTTGCAGCAGCTGACAGTGTAGTAAGCTCCAAGCTATATTATTTGTGTTTAATTTTATTTATATTCGGTCCATTCCAATTTTCCAAGTATAAAATTAAGATTGATAAAGCGATTTTTATACCCTTAATGGAATATTATTCGAGAAATTTTTAGTTAAATGTCTATAGTGTGAATAAAAGTTTCACTTTTACCGTGGTTTCATAAAACCACACAATGCTTTTTCTTTTTTCGGGACTTCCCATTTACCTTAAGACGAGCAAAATTAACATATTAAATACATAAATTCAATTATTAATTACGTTAAATAATAAAATCTGTAAATAGATAAGTATCCATATTTCAAAGAAAATGACCGACAATTATTTAATGCAATAAAAGTAAAATAAAATAGAATAAATCAAATACTTAAACACTAATAATTTACTTTGCGAAAATAATTTAATAACCATATAATTGAAGTGTTATGATTGTTATTAACTACAGTAAAATATCTGATTTATGATCAAAATCAATAATTTATGATTTTATAATAAATTCTTTACCTAAATTAAGTATAATATGTATTGCTGAATTTTTATTAAGTAATTTTTTTCTTATCAGATTAGTTGTAATATAATATTGCAAAAGGAGTAAATAATAGAATAAAATAAAATTTTGTAATAGGGATTGCATAAAATTTTGATTCCTTGATAATTCTCCACACGCAAATTGCACACACCAAAAAATGCCCACATGGAAAAGTATTCACTTAGAAAAATGCAAACATTATTTTAACGTGAATATTATTATTCATTATTATTATTTCTTAAATAGGTACTTTAACTGTTGATAGTATTTAGGTACTGTTTAGAATTTTTAGTTCATTTTATTATCCGATTGCTGAGTGGTACCACCTCTTTAATAGTAAGTCGATTTTATTGGTTCATTTAATTATTTTATTTGTAGAAGTGTCTTAAATTGAGGTGATATTTTATTATTACTAACAACTAATTTTTAAGTAGTTTTACTAAACGACAGCTATCAAAAAAATAAACCAAATTCAAAGATCAGCATGCCTTCTCGTAACAGGAGCCATGCGAAGCACACCGACCAGCGCAATGGAAGTCATACTTGGTCTCACCCCCCTTGATATATTTGTTAAGGAGGTCGCATTGATGACCATGGTACGCTTTCGCACGGTTGGTATCGAACCCACTGTAGGGACTGGCACCTATAGGGATAGTCTGTGGAGGGAATCGATAAAAGTGATACCACTCTTACAGGCAGTCACGGATGCCGTCGCACCAAGATTTGTCTTTGACAAACCCTACAAAATATTAACAAACAAGACAGCAGACCCCAACGTAGTGAACGCTCTGAGCGTATATACGGATGGATCAAAAACAAAGCAAGGTGTGGGATGTGGAATTTACTCTAGATCCTTAAGCCTAAAAACAAAATGGGCTATGGATGGCTTGTCAAGTGTGGTTCAGTCAGAACTCACAGGCATAACCATAGCTGCAAAAGAATTAATCAATAGGAACATCACAGGCAGGAATATAAATATATATACAGACTGCCGACAAGCACTACTGACCTTGAATAGACCACGTTTCACTTCAAGTTTAGTACTAGAATGTCACCAATCTCTAACTGAGGCCAGCCAGAATAACGTGGTCACTCTCAGCTGGATCAAAGGACATGGGAACTCTAAAGGCAACCGCATTGCGAACAATTTAGCAAAGAGGGCTGCGGGCTACAGATATTTTATCCTTCGCCCATCTACCAAGCTAACATTGTCCGCAGTCGGGGACCTTATCAAACAGCACTCTCACCAAAAATTTATACAGTGCTGGGATGAAACTACGAACTGTAGACTGGCCAGAGAGTAATTACCTCATCCTGGCGAGGAAACAGCAAAAAAATTTAAGGCGTTGACCAGACAAAATCTCCGAACAGCTGTGGGAATCCTGACAGGTCACTGCCAATTGCGACAACATCTCTTTAGGATGAAACTAACAGAATCGCCGCTATGCAGAGGCTGCGAACAAGAAAAGGAAACAGTAGAACACATTATGTATGACTGCTCTGCTTTTTCTGAAATCAGAAGATCCGTGTTGGGCGAGTATTGGCTTACACCAGCCGATGTCAGGGAGATCCCCCTCGGGAGCCTCATCACCTATTTTAAATCAATAGGCCTGGTGACATCCTGAGGTGAGGATATCCCTACATACGGGAGGATGCACAATGGGTCATATGTGGCCTCAGTGCTGGCTGAGCACTAGCTCGCCCCCTCCCAAATTTCCAGATCCAGATCCAGAGAAGTAGTTTTATTTTCGCCGTGGCTGGAGAGGGTAGAGGATAACTTTCTTCTGACAGTCAGGCTGCACTGCTGGTCTTAAAACAATTCCGGGTTATTTCCAAGCTGATCTGGGAGTGCATACAAAACCTCAATGAACTGGCTAGACACAACAGGGTCTTCTTGGAGTGGGTGACAGGGTGTAAGGGTTCTTCTGGCCAAGAAGGGAGCGGATGCACGATTCATTGGTCCAGAACCTGTATTGGGACTGCCTAGAGCCTGGGTAAGGACCAAAGTCAGGAACTGGGTCTGGAAAGAGTTGACCAAACACTGGAGGAATACTGTAGGGCTGAGGCATTCGCAGCTGACGCTCAAAGGCTACTCCAAAAAACTGACGTCTGACATACTGAATCTTGGCAGGAGTCAGATAAGAGTACTGGTGGGCCTGCTCACTGGGCATGGACCATTCAAAATACAGCTTTGAAGGATGGGAATTCTGAAAGAGAAACCCACCTTGTGCCGATTGTGCGCCATAGAAGATGAGACGGCAACTCACATTTTATTCGAGTATGAGGCCTTGGACCATAAACGGTTCCTCATCTTCGGTGACACAAACCCTGAATCCTATTACCACCTTGAGGAGCTAGTCACAGGACTCAGATCTCTTATAAAGGGAACTGCCCTGTGGCAACAGTAACTCAAGGAACTTGGGACACCTGGATTCAAGCCTACCTGAAGATCAGCGTGGTGTTGATTTTCAGCTGAAAAAACTAGGGTCCTGCACGCATCGGGTGCATGTAAGGACTCTTGGTGCCGAACCTGGTCACAATATTCCCATAGGAAGCTGTGCTTAAAACACATGGAGCTCTATAGGAAAGACCATGCCAGGTTTACTTAGATTTGATTAGATTCTTACATACTTTAATTGTTGATAGTATTTAGGCACTGTTTAATTGTCCATTTTGCACGCGGCGATCAGAATTTTTAGTTTATTTTATTATCCGATTGCTGAATGGTAGGTACTTCCTTTTTAATACAAGTAAATCGATTTTATTGTTTAATTTAAGTGTCTTAAATTGAGGTGATATTTTATTATCGGCGGAGTCGAGTTGTCTCCCAAAATAAAAATATTACCTGCTCTCAAAAAGGTGAGGGTCGAATTGTCTCCCGGATGATTTGAATCCGTAATTAGCATAAGTACTTATAATACCTTAAAATCTAAACGTTGCTGCCAAATTGATCTTTCTTATATCTTGACGAAATATTTGGAATGGTATTTCCTAATTTTGTTAAAATAAAACAGTACGTAGGAAATTATAATTATTTTATTATATAATATAAAACAAAATATACTCGATACAAATAAGTAAATAATAAAAAATTAAGTTCGTTACATAGGTATCCTCTTTATAGGTAATAATAAAACAAAGGAAAATATACAATGGTTTGCTTATACAGGTAGCGGGTTAAAATACGATATACTTAAACGTTAATAAAGTACAATACCTAGTCAATAATAGTTATTTGTGACACAAGGACGGAAAATGACATTTTGCAAGAGCGAGTAAAGTTGTGTAGCCGAGGTGCGTAGCACCGAGGCGAAACAATAAGAGCAATTGCAAAATATTTTCCGGACGTGTAACACACACTATTTTTTGGTTCGACTAATTTTTAATATTTTCAAAAGTTCTGTTATGTTCAAGACTTGACTGCTTGTGCTAACTGAACTAAGACCACTGAGTAGAAGATAGCCGACAAAATGTCAGCTGGTAATTAATTTTTATACATACAAATACTGTGCTAATAACATAGACAAATTAATTAATTAATTCTATTATCTCTGGCTAATAAGAAGCACAGAGAAAATTGTTATATTGAAAATATTAAAATCAATATCTAATAATTTTATATAAAAATAGCAGAGACAATGAACTATATCCATAATCGAATGATAAGTAGTTGTAAATAGACATAAATGTCAAATTTTATAATACAAGTTGTGGGAGAAATTAAATGTAAATTAGACTCCTGCTTACATTTAGAAAAAGTTATAGGTAAGTTTAGTATATTGTACGTTGTTTTTAATTAAAAGTTATATTTATTATGTATTTTTGGTGACTTAAAATTTAAACTCATTGCGCCATCTCTTTAGATAATCTAAAAGCTACTTTGCCGGCCTAGGCCGGAAAATGCCATTTTCCGGACGATTTTGAAGTAATTAATAGTATTGTTTCTGGACGGAGGACCAAAAAAATTATGAATGTAAAATTATTTCATTTCGTATCTTTTATATTAACGGATATATTGTATTTCAAGACAATAATGTTTACAAAAATGATATAAAAACTTTTTCACTGTACACACTTATAATACAAATTAAATTCTGCATTTAAAAGAAATATTTTTTAAAAATTGAAAATTGGTCTTCTAATTTTTTTAAATTATCGTCCAAAAACTTTTTTTTCATTAATACTTTTCGATCATATACTTTGACCACGGTATCAATACTTTGAAGCTTAATATAGGTATCTATTTGAAAATCTAGAAGAACTTTTATAAACTGGTTAAAATTTGGGTGTGTATTATAAAATGAAGCATTATAACGCGAATGAAAAGATTCGCATGCGTTTGTTGTCCTTTTTAAAGAAGAAAAAGGTATCAATAGTTTAACGTACTTTTATAAATAGCAATTTTGATTTGGCAACAACGGTGTAATTTGTGAAAATTAATACCTTTTAATGTATATTACCTTGGGAGACAACTCGACCTATGATGGGAGACAATTCGACCTATAAAAATACTACCTGCTCAAGATGGGTGACAACTCGACCTTGCCCTTTATTATTACTATAGCAACTAATTATCAAGGAGTATCACTTCCGCCAAACACCAGTTTTTGTGATCTTGAATAAATTTTAGACCGGTTTTTACACGGGTTTTAAGAATTAATTTACTCTCAATAATATGAAAAAATCTAATTTGGCTGAAAACTGATTCTACTTGATTGTAATTTCATTAATGGATCGATTACTAATTATTAATTTCATCATTAGGGTCAGTCTTTTCTGTGATCAGGACCACGTTAGAGTTTCATATTTCTTTTGAGGCGACACCAAATTTCCGCCCTTTTTGTGGAGAAAGCCAAACAGATTGCAAACCTTGGTTTCGACCACTATTGAAAACTACTATTGGTTAATTTTTAATAAATACCAGAAACGAAAAGATAATCTTTTTCTGATTTCAACCTGTACAGGGTGTCCCAAAAGTAACGACTTTCCTCTTAAGGGTCGATTAATCAAGTGAAAATAAAACGAAAATCATCAATAATGTTTTTTCAAAAAGTCCTTTATTTTCGAGATACAGGGTGTCGAAGTTTGGAAAAAATAAATTATTTTTTCTCATAACTTGAAAACTATATTACACTTTTCTTTTAAACTTGGTACATGGCAATCACTTAGTGGGGTCTATCTTATGATGCTAAAATTTATGGAAAATTTTTGCCAGTGGCGGAGATATAGTTAGGTGACGAAACCTTTTAATTAAAAAAAATGCTACGCCACTGATTTAACAAAAAACTAAGACAATTTTCAGATTCTGCATTTAATTCTACAAAAAAAGTCTCACTACAAATTTTTTTGTAAAGAAAGTCGTTTTCAAGAAAATCGACTTTAAAGATACACGAACAGTCAATAAACCAGAAGTTTCTGTAAATTTTATTTTTAAAAGAAAATTCAGTTTATGAAGTGCCTTTGCTGTAGATTAACCTAATTACAACCTAATTAAAATAATTTATAGAAATGGTTCAAAAATATCGCCTTCATGTTCGATACACACTTGTGCGCGATGCCTAAGGGACTCGCGGACACGGCGCAACATTTCTGTATCGATTGCAGCTACAGCTGCTTGAATACAAGGAAGTATTTCAGCAAGTTCAACTGGTTCTGCATAAACTCTTTCTTTTATGTACCCCCAGAAAAAAAAGTCCAGGGGGTTGAGACCAGCGGAACGAGGTGGCCATGGAATAGGTCCACCTCTTCCAATCCAACGCCCAGTATAATTATTGTTTACGAAATTTCTAACTTGCACTCCGTAATGCGCTGGCGCTCCATCGTGCTGGTACCATATACGTTGTCTTGCAAGTAATGGAAAAATTTTAAGTAATTCTGGTAAACGGTCAGTTAAAAATTGTAGGTATGATACTGAAGTAAGACGATCAGGCATGACTTGGGGACCAAGTACTTCGTTATTCAGTAATCCGGCCCAAATGTTGACAGTCCACCGTCTCTGGAACGTTCGTTTTCGATATGAATGGGGATTTTCTTCACGCCACTGATGTAAATTGTGTGTTGATTATACCCTCCTGCGTGAATGAAGCTTCGTCACTCCAGAGGCAGTTTTCGAGAAAAGTAGGATCTCGGTCTAAGCGGTCTAATAACCATCTACAGAAATTTAAACGGAGTTGCTAATCACCGTCTTGCAAAGCTTGAACCTTCTGTGGTCGGAAAGGATAAAGTCCATTTTGCTTAAAAGTTCTATGAATAGCCATGCGAGGTAAATCAGTTGCCATTGATAAGCCACGAGTGCTTACACTGGGTTGTTCTTCAACTGCATCAAGTATTTGCTCCTCTTCGGCAACTCTCAGTCTTTCAGGACGCCCTGTAGCTTTTTTTCGCGGATTTAGCTCGCCACTTTCAATAAGTCTTCTTTCAACACGTCTGAATACTTTTGGATACGGATGTCGACGTGCAGGAAACATCTCGGCATATAAGGCACTAGCAGCATTTGCGTTGTCATGACACCGACCTAACATTTTAATCATGTCTACATATTCTCTGTTACTGTAAAACCGTTCCATTTTTAATTAACTGAACTAACCTTACCGATACACACAAATAAAAACCAATTCATACTTAACTTTACCATTTTTCACAACAACAACAGTGACATCCGCCAACTAGACTGCATACGTATTCCTAATATGACTGAGATGCTGCGTTGCTTTTTTTATACTGAATTTTCTTGCAAAATAACCCCTTTTTGGAAGTCTTTTCTTACATTTTTTTTTAGAAAATCGAATATACAGTCAGCAAACTGGTATTAACAATACGAATTAAATATTGATCGATGTTAGTCAACCTATTTTTTCGCTTGAAAGAAGATACATGTTTCCTAAATGTTTAACACCCTGTACTTTGAAAGGTAGACACTACGCCAAAAAAGTAATTTTTGTCTTATTTTTACTTGCGTAATCTAATCAATTATAAATGGATTGAATGTGATGGTTTGGGAAGCTTCTTTTAATACCAGGTTTGAGCCTCGGTTTGAGCCATATAATTATTGACTGTTCATATATCTTTAAAGTCGATTTTCTCGGAAACGACTTACATTACAAAAAAAATTGTAGTGATATTTTTTTCGTAGAATTAAATGCAGAAATTGAAAATTGTCTTCGTTTTTTGCTAACTCAGTGGCGTAGCATTTTTTTTTATTAAAACGTTTCGTCACCTAACTAAATCTCCGCCACTGGCAAAAATTGTCCATAAATTTTAGGATCATAAGATAGACCCCACTAAGTGATTGCCATGTACCAAGCTTAAAAGAAAAGTGTGCTATAGTTTTTAAGTTATAAGAAAAAATGATTTATTTTTTCGAAACTTCAACGCCCTGTATCTCGAAAATAAAGGACTTTTCGAAAAAAATTACTGATGATTTTCGTCTTATTTTGACTTGATTAATCGACCCTTAAAAGGAAAGTCGTTACTTTTGGGACACCCTGTATATATATATTGTAATGGTTACTCTTCTTAACTCCGGCTTTCTGGGATGGGTTCCTTCTAATTTCTTTTATTCTTTTTTAGTTTTATTTAAAAAAATTCACTATTCAATTAATTATAACTCTATATTAAGATCAACTTTAAATACAAAATGACAAGTTCAAATTATCAATCAAAAATCCGCAATCAATTCTCGTTTCCATCGCATTTCACCGCTTATATACATAAAAAAAATAATAGTCACTGGTCTATGTCGTCACACTATACAGTAAGATATTTTAACTTACACAATAGACACAGTGATACCATAACAAATCCCCACAATTAAAAAAAAATTAAAATTTTCTTCAAAGACATATTTTAATTTTTTAAATTTACTATTAATTTTTTTTTTTTTTTATTAATTTTTTATAACCTCTTTATTTAGTGTTCCTTTAAATTTTGTTTTAAACAACTTATAACAGTTTTATTTATTTTCTTCCATATTTTTACTTTTAATCTTAATTTTAATTTTATTTTAATCTTATTTATTTTTTTTAACTATTTAATTTTTTTCTCTTTTTATAATTATATACAATGCTCATCCAAATCTTCCTTAATCTTCTATTAATGTTATCTATTTCAAAATAATTTATATCATCTTCTTTATATGTTTTATGTTTAAACTTCTTTTTATTCTTATAATTGTAATTCAAATTAGTTTTATGTTTAATTTTATTGTCATTATCATAATCTAATCTATTTTTATATTTATTATCACCCTCATATACTTTATTTTCACATTTTGCTTCTTCATTTGTATAATAATTATCTTTATCTTTCTTCTTATCATCATCATATTCATCATTTAATTTTAATTTCATAATTTCATATTCTTGTTTCATATTGTTTTTATATGTAACATGTTCTTTATAATAATTATTTTTACTTTTTCCATTCTGTAAAATGTCTTCGTAAATATATTCTTCTTTATATCTTCTCATAGGTTTATTTTTATTTATATTTATTTCATACATTTCTATTAATTCAGATTTATCTTCATTTTTAAGTTTATTTTCCCCCATATCTTTTTCTTCAGGAGATTTATTTTCATAGTCCTTATTAATTACTGATTTGTTTTAAATTATTTTCATATCTTTCATTGTTTCTCTATATATTTCCATTTGGTTCCTCATCTCAACCTTAAATGCTTCCATATTCTTGTTCATATCTTTTATTTCTTTTTTCATATCTTCTTTTATTTCTTTTTTCATAGAATCCATATTTACATTTATTGCTTTCATATTTTTGTCTTGTTTTTCTTGATTTTCTTGTAAATTCTTTTTCATTGAATTCATATATTCTCTTAAGTTATTATTCATTTTTTCCTGTTTTTCTTGATCTTCCTTTCTATTTTTTTCTTGTGTTTCATTCATTTTTTCTAAAAATTTAAACATTCTGTCCATGTCACTTTCTTCATGTTTGTTACCACTACTTTCTATAATTGCTTCTATAATTGTAGTATTCTCTTTTTCATCTCCCGATTCATTATTTTCCATAATATTTATATCATCTTTTTGATGATCTCCTTTTTGTGCATTATCCCTATCCTGTCTTTGTCTTCTTGTTTCCATAATTAATTTTTTTTTTTTATAGTTTTAAAATTTATTTTTAATTTTCAATTAAATAATTTTAGTTTTATAATTTATGTTTAATTGTTTTAATAAAATTTTCCCCACAAATCACTGCGTCTATTATATAAATGCAAATATCTTACCTATCTGTCAGTCCCGTCTGTCAAAGTCCTTGGAGGTGTCTCGAATTTTGAATTTCTAGTTCTAGGTGCTAGTAGGTGTCTCGATTTGCAGGTCAGGTACTTGCAGTGGACCTCGAATTTGCAGTTCTGGGTGCTAGTAGTTGACTTGTATTGGGCCCCACGTTGGGCGCCAATTTTGTAATGGTTACTCTTCTTAAATCCGGCTTTCTGGGATGGGTTCCTTCTAATTTCTTTTATTCTTTTTTAGTTTTATTTAAAAAAATTCACTATTCAATTAATTATAACTCTATATTAAGATCAACTTTAAATACAAAATGACAAGTTCAAATTATCAATCAAAAATCCGCAATCAATTCTCGTTTCCATCGCATTTCACCGCTTATATACATAAAAAAAATAATAGTCACTGGTCTATGTCGTCACACTATACAGTAAGATATTTTAACTTACACAATAGACACAGTGATACCATAACAATATATATATATATATATATTTCGAGGCCCAATTGTCTGACAGTGACGTAAATGTAGTTGGAACCAATGCGAGGTTCGAATAAATGCTAGTTGCCATGTTAAACTTAAAAGAACTTACTACTATCTTTGTCTTATTAATGCGCAATAGAAAAAGATACCTTTAAGAAAAATGTCAACACTGGAGAACATTATTAAGTGCGCTGGTGCCTCTTGACATTTTTCTTAAAAGTATCTATTTCTTTTGTGCGTTAATAAGACAAAGATAGTAAATCTTTTTAAGTTAAACATGGCAACTAGCATTTATTCGAACCTCGCATTGGTTCTACTTACATTTACGTCACAATGACGTCATTGCCAGACAATTGAGCCTCAAGGTATAATGCTTACGCAAAATTTTGAACTTATATATACCTACTTAGTTGAAATCAGAAAAAAATATCTTTACGTTTCTGGTATTTATTTATTTTTATTTATAAAACATTAATCATAAAGTTTTTTTAATATTAAATAATGGATTGTAAAATCACCCCCTACTGTGAGGGTCAAGAAAAGGTTGTGATTTATGGACGGCCCGCAGTTTCCTGATAAAGGATCACTTCAAGGACTTATTTTTCACTATTTATTATTCCTAATGTTACCATTTATGTTTAGTCATTTATTTTATATAAATTTTTAGTTTAATATTCCGTCCTAATTGATATAAAAAAATTAAATATAAACAAAAGAAGTGTTTATACAAATTTTCATAAAGAGCAAACTTTTGGAGCTATTTGTATTGGTTTACAAGCAAAAAAATTGTTTAAAATAATAAGATACTGTAGAAAAATTAAATTCTAAAAACAAATATTCTTACACATTTTAGAAATAGACTTATGTAGTTTTGTTTTTTTGGAAATCTTCTTTTTATCTATTTTAGATGAATAAATTGATATTAATATCATGTTATCAGGTATGTATTTCAGTATTTAATAAAAAAATATACATTCCAATTAGTATGTATAGACATAAACAATTGAAGGAATAAAACATCATAAATATTTATATAGGAAATGAACTGATCTAACCTTTTCTTCCCTGTGGCACCGTAAAAGTAACATCATGGAATTCAATATCAACAGCAGGCCTTTTAGTTAAATAATTTAATGTAGAATTATGCCTTTTTTGTAACTCCATATTTTACACCTTCACTGCATCTATTTAATTTCAAATAAACGATAAATATTGTGCTAAATCCTAAAAATGATCAACAAGCCCGTAAAAGTTCCATCAAAAGTTCACAAAAACGATTAAATTTAATTCCCTTATGGAATTAATTAAAAAGTCTTAAGGTGATAATCGTAAAAATAATATTAACGTAAAATTAATTTAATCAGTAGCGACCTTTCGCAACCCCGACACTGTTGTTAGCGCACGATGTATGTGGTTACAGTAAATGTTAAAAGTTTTGTACACCGGTTTCGATTTTGTTTATATCTGTCAGGTAACCCCTCTCCAAAACGCAATTTTCAACGCTTGTGTGTGTGTATTTTATCCGTGATAAAAATGATAAAATCATGATCATATAGGAATATGTATATCGTTTGTCACTACGCACTTACTGAATTTGTAACTTGAACTGCATTCTGTGCGCAGAGGGGCCACGAAGGCGGTTAGACAAAGCCCTACTCGACTATTTTTAGGTCACGAATCAGGCGTACTACGGAAGCTGTTAGTCCAGTTATATTCAACATTATTGTGTCCCATAGAACGTTCTTTACAATACAACAAAGATAATAAACTCATAAATAATATGTAACAAACTAAATATAAACACTGAGAGAAGCAAAACTAAACGGAAAGAATCTATAATATAAAAAAGCGTGTTAAAATAAATATAGTTTAAAAAAACTAAAAAACACGCTTTTATAAAGCATGTTTCTGAAAAACATGGAACTAAAAAGTTAAAAATAATTTTCAAAATAAAATTAAAACAAAAATAAATGAAAAATACTAGTATTATTGTGAAAAAAGCGTGGGCGCTGCATACCATATTTTTCGAATGTCAAGCGCCCACGCTTTTTTCACAAAAATACTAGTATTTTCCATTTATTTTTGTTTTAATTTTATTTTGAAAATTATTTTTAACTTTTTAGTTCCATGTTTTTCAGAAACATGCTTTATAAAAGCGCGTTTTTTAGTTTTTTAAACTATATTTATTTTTTACTTTTTAGTCCATTTTATTTTATTTCAATAGATTCGTTAATTTGCTGTGACGATTATAAGACCCTCACTCAATCATCATTCGTTTATTTAGTTGGAAATGCTTTGAAAGCGTGTTTTTTTGATTTCTCAAATTATATTTATTGTATTCATATTGTTGATGATTAAACATATTGTTTAAATCACTTGGAAAAAAAAATTACTATTGTGAAATCTAAAGAATTGTTAGATTAATTCTAAGACCATTTCATTCATATCGTTTATAATTAAACGTATTGTTTATTACCCACTCCCGGCACGGGGAGGTAGTGACTAAAAATAACGATATGGGACTCACCCGAGGCAGCAGCCGCGGAGTGAAGAGTTACAAACAAACATACATACATACATTTAGGTGAAGTTAATTAATAATAAAATAAAAATAATAAAAAGCGTGTTAAAAACGACAACTTTTCGAGATATTCACAAAATAGTGTTTATTTCGAAAACTGTCAATGTGACAGCTGTCATAATTTGACAGTTGATGTAAAATTTAATTCCAAACGAAAAAGTATTCTTGTGTTTTTTCAAAAAAACAATAACTTTTCGAGATATTCACAAAATAGTGTTTATTTCGAAAACTGTTAATATGACAGCTGTCATAATTTGACAGTTGATGTAAAATTTAATTCCAAACGAAAAAGTATTCCTGTGTTTTTTCAAAAAAACAATAACTTTCCGAGATATTCACAAAATAGTGTTTATTTCGAAAACTGTCAATATGACAGCTGTCATAATTTGACAGTTAATGTAAAATTTAATTCCAAACGAAAAAGTATTCTTGTGTTTTTTCAAAAAAACGATTACTTTTCGAGATATAATTATATAACGGAGTGGAGAGTTACAAACAAACAAACATACATACATACATACATACATACATACATACATACATACATACATACATACATACAGACAGGTGAAGTTAATAATAAAAGCGTGTTAATTAATAAAAATGAATCGCGGAATGTGTTGCTAAGCGCAAATCTCGAACCGTTTTCGCTAATTCTTTTTTTATAATATTCCTTGAAGTACAAGTATGGTTCTTACGGAGAGAAAAACTTAAAAATTTAATCTATATATATAAAAATGAATGTTTGTCTGTATGTATGTATGTCTGTATGTACTCAATGAACTCAAAAACTACTGGACCAATTATTATGAAAATGGGTATACATATGTAATTTTCCACGGAGAGGGTTTGTGTGATATGTACATTGATGCCACTGGCCACCAGGTGGCGCTGCAGAGTAGCAACTTCTGCCCCGTTCAACCGATTGTCATGAAAATTTGTATGTATATGTATTTTTCCACGGAGAAGATTTGTATGATATGCTCATTGATGCCACTCGCCACCAGGTGGCGCTGCAGAGTAGCAACTTCTGCCCCGTTCAACCGATTGTCATGAAAATTGGTATGTATATGTATTTTTCCACGTAGAAGGTTTGTATGATATGCTCATTGATGCCACTCGCCACCAGGTGGCGCTGCAGAGTAGCAACTTCTGTTCCGTTCAACCGATTGTCATGAAACTTGGTATGTATATGTATTTTTCCACGGAGAAGGTTTGTATGATATGCTCATTAATGCCACTCGCCACCAGGTGGCGCTGCAGAGTAACAACTTCTGCCCTGTTCAACCGATTGTCATGAAAATCGGTATGATGATGTATTTTTAATGGGTAAGATAAATATGATATTCGTATTAATTGTAGTTACCACTAGATGGCGCTTCCATGTATTAAATTCAATAGTGATTAATAGATATCTATACAAATTCGTATAAATATAAGTTCGAAAAATATATTTTTGGTGTGATAAGTAAAACAAAACTATACACTTTCTTTCCTTCTCTATCTCTTCTCCTCTTTTATTTTTCTTAAATTTATTTTAGTTATTGGCGTAGCAACGCACGCCGGGTACATCTAGTATTTTATATATTTAAACGAGCAATTCTTACGTAACTAAGTACTATGACGTCACCGTAAGGTGGCGCAGTTACCATCACATAGATTTAAATCGGTACTTAAGTACCATGACGTTTCCACTGACAGAGGTGTAGTGGCACACACAGCCGTATCCGCTGATGTTAGAAAAAGATCGAAAAACCAAAAAAAAAAATAGATAAAAATAGATAAAGATTGAAAAAACGGAAAAAACAAAAAATACCGAACAATATCACAAGAATTGTAAATAAAAGAAAAATGTAAAAAAACGTAAAAAAAAAAATAAAAAGCAGAAAAGAGAAGATTTAATAAAAGCTATAAATAAATTGGATATAGAAGCAAAAAAGGTGGTATTAGTAATTAATAAAAGCATCACCAAATATATGAAAGTGAACGGAGATGCTGGAAGGGGACTAATAATAACGGGAAAATATAAATTTGAAGAACAATGGGAAAAAACAGCATAGAGAGAATACAGGAGAGGATCCAGAAGGGTATGTAAGCTTTTGGAAGGAATAAACAACTACTCAGATTTAAAAACCTCAGCAGAAAAACAAAAATCAAAATGTACAAGACATTGATTAGACCAGTTATCACCTATGCAATAGAAACCACGTCACTAACAAAAAAAGATGATGAAGATCTAAGAATAGTGGAAAGAAAAATAATGAGATCAATATCAAGTGATGGGGAAATAAGAAGTTGAACAAGAAATGGGAGGAGAGAACATAGCAAGATACATAAAAAGGTCCTCTAGTATATCTTGTCATTTATTTTGTAAAAAATTTAAGTAATGTTCTCCTGTAAGATGGTTCTCAAGGATAACAGGGCCAATTAAATAAATATCGACCATACCACACCACACATTTACACTAACCTTGTGCCAGAATATTTTCTATTTCTTCTTAAGGTGGTGTTGGATTCAAAAAAATCGATTTTTTTCATAAGTTGTTTTCTTAATATGTCTGGAATACGGTATAGTAAAGTGATTTTTAAAAATTCGAAGTTGTTTTAAAGATACATCAGGTAGAAGAAGCAGCTGTTCGGAGGGCTGAGTGGGCAGTCATTAGTCGGCAGGGGTACGGTCGGATTTATACCTGGCACCCTTTTATACAAATACACGTTTTTGCTCTTCATTTTTCTGATAGTAGAGAGAGGGTGTAGATATGTCTTGGAGAACGGTATGCAACCTGTTAACTAAAGTTCCAGTTAGTGGAGGATTTTTGATAGTCTGGGAATGTATAAATGTAAGGACACGGATAGAATTATACGTAATATAACAAGAGGATCTTTGACGGCTGACCAAAATATTAGGGAAATGTTAGAGCAGTATGTGTTGCCTTTTGCACCATTTATTGGAGAATTTTTTTTATTAGTTCATGACCCTGGTTCACGATAATGCCAAACCGCACACTGCAGCTATTGTCCAGGCGTACCTTGAAGAGATAGGTATTGTCTTGTTGTCACATCCCCCAATGCTTGGGACATTCTTGGAAGACCGATGAAAGGACAGTCAATCCAGATCATGCTGTGTTAGAAGAATGGGAAAACATTCCCCAACATGTTGTATCCACCATAATTGAATCCAAGCTCAACCAAATGAATGCAAGAGGAAGTGTAACCCATTAATGATTATTTTTTACAACTTCTAAAAAACTAAATTTTCATTTAATAATTTTCTCTTTTAAATTTTTTAAGGTTGTTTTACCATTCCTCATGTAGCACATTCTTAAGTTCTATGAGATTTGCTGAAGCGGGGTCTCGTCCTTTCACTACCACACTTCCTGACTTTATTAAACAACATTCCCAGACCAAAAATATGTTTGTCTTCGCCTTACCAACAAGTTAGGAACTACCACAGCTACTGCCATTATTAAACAACATTCCCAGACCACAAATATGTTTGTCTTCGCCCTACCAACAAGTTAGGAACTACCTCAGTTACTGACTTTATTAAACAACATTCCCAGGCCACAAATATGTTTGCCTTCACCCTACCATCAAGTTAGGAACTACAACAGTTACTAACTTTATTAAACAACATTCCCAGACCACAAATATGTTTTGTCTCCGCTCCACCAACAAGTTATGAAATACCACAGTTACTGACTTTATTAAACAACATTCCCAGACCAAAAATATGTTTGTCTTCGCCCTACCAACAGGTTAGGAACTACCACAGCTTTATTAAACAACATTCCCAGACCACAAATATGTTTGCCTTCACCCTACGATCAAGTTAGGAGCGATCACAGTTACGGACTTTAGTAAACAATATTCACAGACCCCAAATATATTTGTCTGAGAAGCACAGTAATGGGCTTTATTCTCACAGTAATTTTATAGAGTGCTGGATTGAAATAACTGATTGTTGATTTGCCAGAGAGCTGGAGAGAAGCAGACAAAATTTTCGTAAATTGATGGGAATGAAATTAGTTGAAGACATTCCCATTCTCGGGACAAAAAAACGTATGGACCTTTCAGACACAGAACTATGGTTACCACCTAATTAGCATGGTCATTATTTGCAGAGGGAATGAGTTTAGATAAACTTTCCTGAGTCCAGAAAAGTACGTATCTTGAAGATACCATTCTCATCCCCCACATTGAATTTCTGAATTCTTTTTTACTCGTTAATATTTATTTTAAAATGTAACTCTTGTAAATAATTATTACAAATAATACTGAGATTGTTTTAATACATTCCAAACTATTAAACAGATATACGTATATTTTAAAAATAATAAACAAATTTAATAATAATTATGTTTAGAATGGTTTACTATCTGCAGGAAAAACAACACCTACATCTGCTCGCATTTTATCCATAAGCTGTGCCAACTGTATGGTTTCTTCATGTGTTATTTGAGAACTTTCAATCCAACCTTCCATAATACATCTTCTTGCTTCTTCTGCTTCATATGCCAATCCAGCACTATTTATTAAATTGAATTTACCATCGTTTTGTATTAAAGGAAACTCTACAGTTTCACCGTTGACTATTAATGAGATTGGACACCAAACTGTAGGCATTCTAATTGAACCTTTTGTTCCATATACTCTACCTGAAATCATTTTCTGAATGAAAATTAAAGTATTATAAATGTCGATATAAAATTCGTAACAAATGTTTTGCATATCACCATAAAGAAAAAAAATATATAGACTTAAAGTACTTGATTGCTTTCCAAAATGTGCACACCAAGATCGATACACTTTTGCATACGTTGAAACCAATTGGTAAAACAGTTATTCCAGTCTTCAGTTGGCGCCTGCAAAATCGCTGCTTTAAAGGCATCGATTGCCTCTTCTGGCAACTGAAATCGTTGTTCACGCAGTGATTCTTTGGGAACGAGAAGAAGTCGTTGAGACTTAGGTTTGGACTATATGGTGGATGGTCTAACAATTCGAAGTTTTTAAGCTCCAAAACTGGATTGTCTTTTGGGTAGTGTGAGCACTTGCATTGTCCTAGTGCTACTTTGTCGGAGTTTCGCGATAACTTCTGGTAAATAAACGTTTATATACCAATCCGAAGTAACCGATCTTCGATCTTTCAAAGCAATTGTTGCCACATGACCAGCTTTGATATAAAAGTTGCGTTCTTTGGCACACTTCGAGAATAGATTACTTTTGTTGGTTTTTCCTCATTATGAAACACCCACATAGCGGATTGGTGTTTCATGTGAGTAAATCTAGGATTTGTAGGCACCTACAATACTATAGGCTTCCTTTGTTAAACCGTTTCAATGTTTTTTGACCCCAATTGACGCAAACCACCATTTGCTCCTCTGTGAGCAAATAAAGGATACAATGTGTTTTCCTGAAAACTTCTAGATCATTGTTCCAGAAGAATTCCAATGTTCTCGGCTAAAATCCAATTTTTGACCGACATGCTAATTTCAAAAATTCACTGTACTTACACGGCTTGTTGTATCGCAATGAAACTCTGACTTTATGTTA
Source organism: Altica lythri (assembly GCA_964028335.1). NCBI lineage: Eukaryota > Metazoa > Arthropoda > Insecta > Coleoptera > Chrysomelidae > Altica > Altica lythri. Next base: position 72,090,112 of record OZ034805.1, read on the forward strand.
AGAAAATATTTAAGTTACATTTGTGTCTGAAGACAACTAAATAGACAACCCTCGTATAATTGCTTGACATTGATTTGTATAGACATAAATATCGAATGGGGAGAATTTTCAAAACCAGTGGTCTTCATTTTTACACTTAAATTTTTTGTTGAGAAATTGATTGATATAATAAAAATATAAATAATATAAATATAACTAACTTTAACAACAATAGCATTGACAATATCTAAAATCTAATCTAAGTACTAATTTAAAAAAATATATTTCTGAAGGCTAAACTATGTGGAACCTTTTGTTTACTGTAAAACTTTTGTTTAGTGGGGAATAAATTTCATTATTAGGTCATTTCTGAAAACAAAAGAAGGACAACTCTTAATTAAAAAAATATAATATTTTTTGTAAAACAACAAAGAAAATGTACATATTTTTATAATAAAAAATAATATTTCTGCGTGATTTGAAATTTTAATTCGTATTTAGTTATTTTAATGGAAATATAGAGGGAGTGAGGGAGACTTGCTCAGGTGGGAGAGTTGAAATGTTTTATTGCCTGATGATTGTAGTGTGCTAAGAGTGTTTTCACTAAGAATGTGTTGTTTTCTATGAGTAGAATTTAATACCAAAGTAGTATATGCGGGAGAGTTGCACTAAGCAGGCGGTTCAGGTTTCCCTCTCTATAGTATTTGTGTGACAAGACAGATAAAGGAACAGGAGCAGGAGTTTTTGGACCTAGAGCCAAATAGTCAGAAAGCCTACACACGCGCAAATCTGTGCCCTTTAAAAATGTGTAAAATTTGGTATAGAAAGGAACCATCGTAGACAAAAGATTGTAATCATGTCAGATAGTCAAGCCGCCATTAAACCTCTGAACTAACACACAATCAGTTCAAAAATGGTCTGGAAATGCCTAGGCAAACCAAATGAACTAGGACAAAATAACACTCTTATGGGTTCCAGGACACAGGAAAAGAAGGAAACGAAACAGCAAATAAGCTGACAAAAAAGGAGCTCAAATCCCATACTTGGCACCAGAACCATATTGTGAAATCAGCAGAAGCAAAGTCTTAGAAACACTAAGAAAAGAAGTGGATAGGAAAACAAAACAAGTACTAGAACAATCTAGAAGGACTAAGACAATCGAAGACGCTCCTGAGAAAGTATAACCAGAAGAGATCTTTCAGCTGTCTAAACCTTAGTAAAAAGACACTCCGTATTATAATGGGTGCATCAGTCACCCTTAATTTCGCTCACAAATACAAACGAAACCAAGAGCACCAACTAGTTTTAACTTCTATTATTTTCTTTATCACATTATAAAAGTATAAAAAATCTATAAACAAACCAGTTTTGTAAAAGTAATAGCAACTAATTCAAGATAGAAATAGGAAATAACCTTCACCTACCTTCACAGGAATTTTTGATAACTCCAGAACTGGCGCAAACTGCCATTCGTCCAGAAGGATACGTTATAATTGCAGCTGCTGAACTATCAACTCCATCCTCGTTTAAATTTCCATGTGCAACCACTTTAATGGGTTTAAGACCTCTGAAAACAAATTGCTGAAACTGAAGAGTGTAAACACCCAAATCCAGAATCGTACCACCACCCAATTCTTTGTATTTTAATCGGTCATGTTGCATTACAGGCACACCAAATTCTACTGATACTTCTTTCACCTAAAATAATAGACAAACCTAAATATTGTAGTGATCGAGGCGATCAAAATGGGTGTTAATAAAATCATCGAGGCTTTGGTCAAACTTTTTACAGAATGTATCTACAGCCCGATCAGTTTGCTATAACACAGATATAAATTCTTAACAAAAATCATCACCTTAAGGACTGGAGGCCTTAGTTAGACTTTTATTATCCCATAGAAAAAGTCGGATTTAGATCATTTGATAGTGATAAAGAACCTAATAGAGAAACCTTTGGCACTGATATTTATAGATTGCGAAGAGGCATTTGATACTATAACCCAGCAAAAAATTTTAAACGTATTGAATGAAGACGGGCACACCTGGAGCATTGGGCAGCTTTTTCTCTAAAGAATAAAAGCTGTTTAGCGGAAAGCATGTCGATGAAGAATGCTGTCATCCACGCTCGACTGGTTAATTAAGTTAGTTTTGATTTTATGATTAAAATTAAGCCACACAAATAAAGAAAATTAGTTACCTCACCAATATGTCCAGAATCAATAAGTCTTTTCATTTCTTTGTAAGCAGGAAAGCACCTGGACCATATTGCTTCCATTAAAAATAACTTTTTTTCTTTAGATATACTTATTAGTTTCCGGGTTTGTTTTTCATTTAAGGTAAATGGTTTTTCGCAAAGTACATGTTTGCCTGCTTCCAATAACAACTATAAATATAATATAATCTATATTTTGTGTTTTTTAATAATAGTTTTACATACCTTTGTGACTTCATAATGTTGCGGATTTAAGCAACCCACATAAACAATATCAATATGTTCATTTTTGGCTAGTTTATCATAGCCTTCATAAGCATTTGGAATACCATGAGTTTGAGCAAATTTATCAGCACTGTCTTGTGATCGACTAGCTATAGCTATAATTTTATGTTCGTTAGTTGGTAAACCTTTTACAGCTGTTACAAAATCACTGGAAATTTGCCCTGCAGCTACTATTCCCCATTTTAGCTGCATTTCGAAAAAGCTAAAATGATATTTCGATTTCAATTAGATTGACTACGCAATATACAACAATGGATTGGAATTCGGGACGCTGAAATTAATAGATACGATGTTTATCTTTTTAGTTTTGCAAAAAATATGTAGACCTTAAGTACTTTATTGCTTTTCAAAATATGTCCCACCAAGATTGATACACTTTTGCATACATTCAAACCAATTGGTAAAACAGTTATTCCACTCTTCAGTTGACACCTGCAAAATTGCTGTTTTAAAGGCATCGATGAAGAAGTCGACTACAGACGATCCAATCATTTTGGATAACCACGATAGCCACTCTTTAAGAGCATGCAAGTTTTGTCGATAAAACAATATTGTCATGCTTTTTATTTCACCTTACATGTCTTACAGAATGCAACCGCTAGATATTACAATTTATGGCTCTCTAAAAGCTGCGTTATGTATTTATGAAAAATCACACATTACAGAAAATTACTACGTATGATGTAGCATCTCTATTTCTGGTTTCAAAGTGTCAGGAATTATGCCAATTACCTCTTCTATTATTGGGGAAGAAGACTATTTCGCTTCAGACTATTTAATAGGTAAACAATCTTTTTATTTATGATTCCCTACCTAACACTTTTAATCAAAATCGAAAAACAGGTGAAGATACTTCTAAGACTCCTAATTTGCCAGAAACTAGCAGCGGAGTGAAGAATACCACAACATCGACTTCACTTCCAGGAGCTAGTCATATTTTGAGACCAAGTAAACCTATATTGTCTCACTGGCCACTTCAAAGATCAACAAAAGCTAAGAACACCTGCCATATAAACAGCAAAACCTGTAACAGAAAAATTACAAAATACGGAAAAACACGACAGGACAAACTGATGAAGAAGATTAAGAAAACTGACTATAAATCAGACCAGAAGAAAACAAAGGCAATAAAAAAAACATTCAAGAATATCAGGACATCCAAGATCAGTTTAGAATTTTCTTCTTCGGACCAGGAACATTTGGCTTCTAAAAAGAAAAGGCAGTAGTGTCTTAAATATGACCGCTAGCTAGGGCCGTCGAGAGGCTAAGAACTACTCAGGGCAAAAGCATTTTTGGGCCCTTTCCCTCCCCCTACAAAATCTTAAACGTACATTCAAATGACAAATAAAATTATCTGTAAAAAAAGCTTTTTAGGACTTTTACCCCGATAGCAGAGTGCTCAATGTAAAAAATAAAAAAACAATACTCAAATTTGCAATTTTTTTTTTAACAATCCTCGACCGGGCCCCTCCTGAGACCATTGTTGGACCTGGTGCCTGGCGCATGTGCCCTTTTGACGAGCAAATCATTTTGATAGCTCGAACTTGAAAACACATCTCTCATATCATTGAGATAAGGCAATAAAAATATTCAATAAGTAAATAGTAAATTATCGGTGTCATAAAGAATAACAACAAATATACGTTAAAATAAGATTAACAAGAATAAGATGTATTTATTAAATTATACCTATTTCTTGTGGTTGTATGCAAATATTTTCCAAATCTACTCCAAGAAGTGCTTTAATATTATACTTTAAGTAAACAATACTACTGAGCAACCTTTTCTCACAAGATTCACTACAATACAAAATATAAAGGTGGGGAAGGGGAACTTCACTGATTGGTATTGATCATGGTCACGATTCACGATATCCATCCGCAACCAAATATATAGACAACATGCTGCCCTCTATGTTTAATATCTTAAAACCATTACAGAAGCGTCTTAAGTTTAAACTTGTAATTCAAACTTTGAAATTAAGATGAATAGAGAGATAGTCCAGTGCCAAAGCCAAAAAATAGTAACAGGATGAGTAGGTACTTTTGAAAAATCAAGCAAAAAAAAATGAGAAAGGAAAAATAATTTAAAGGTGATCTGAGGTCGGGAAGGGGGTGGGGGTGAGCTTTTAAGGGTAAAAAATGGTTTATCGCGATTTCCGGCAAAACTACAAACAATGTTGTTCTGCTGCACCCTCTGTGGGGTGAAAGATTTGCAAACATAAAAGATGGAACACCAGATACCCTCGGCAGAGAACTGGCAGACTCATTGTTACCAAGGACAAAGTTAAATGGGCAATATCTAGCTTTTTCTCCTTCAAATCACGGGGACTGGACAAAGTTTATCCAGACCTGCCGCAGTGGGACCTAGAGGAGCTCCTTCCTCACCTAGTGCAAATATTCAAAGCTTCCCTAGCTCTGTATATACCAAAGATGTGGAGAGCAGTAAAGGTTGTCTTTATACCAAAACCTGGAAAAATGGATTACCCTATTCTAAAACCTTACCAACCTATTAGTCTCTAATGTTATGATAGAGAGTCTATTTGTTATATTAAAACATCAAACTTTGCACTGTTGTGTGCCATGTCTTATCTTTTTATTTGGTTAGGCAAACGGATCCATAGATTTTTAATCAACTAATTTTCTCAGGGATTTTTAAAAATAAGAAATCAGAAAAACAAGAAATGACATTAAGGAGAAATCACTTCCAGCTGTAGGTAGAGATTGCATGTTCGAGTCTTTTTTTCAGAACTGGCAGACTCACTGTTACCAAAGACTAACTTAAATGGGTAATATCTAGCTTTTTTCCTTTAAATCATCGAGATTGGACGGAGTTTATCCAGACCTGCTGCAGTGGGATCTGGAGGAGCTCTTTCATCACCTAGTGCAAATATTCAAAGCTTCCCTAGCTCTGTACGTACCGAAGATGTGGAGAGCAGTAAAGGTTGTCTTTATACCAAAACCTGGAAAAATGGATTACCCTATTCTAAAAGCTTACCAACCTATTAGTCTCTAATGTTAATGATAGAGAGTCTATTTGTTATATTAAAACATCAAACTTTGCACTTTTGTGTGCCATGTCTTATCTTTTTATTTGGTTAGGCAAACGGATCCATAGATTTTAAATTAACTAATTTTCTTAGGGATTTTTAAAACTAAGAAATCAGAAAAGCAAGAAATGACATTAAGGAGAAATCACTTCCAGCTGTAGGTAGAGATTGCATGTTCGAGTCTTTTTTTCAGAACTGGCAGACTCACTGTTACCAAGGACTAACTTAAATGGGCAATATCTAGCTTTTTTCCTTTAAATCATCGAGATTGGACAGAGTTTATCCAGACCTGCTGCAGTGGGATCTGGAGGAGCTCTTTTATCACCTAGTGAAAATATTCAAAGCTTCCCTAGCTCTGTATATACCGAAGATGTGGAGAGCAGTAAAGGTTGTCTTTATACCAAAACCTGGAAAAATGGATTACCCTATTCTAAAAGCTTACCAACCTATTAGTCTCTAATGTTAATGATAGAGAGTCTATTTGTTAAATTAAAACATCAAACTTTGCACTGTTGTGTGCCATGTCTTATCTTTTTATTTGGTTAGGCAAACGGATCCATAGATTTTTAATCAACAAATTTTCTCAGGGATTTTTAAAAATAAGAAATCAGAAAAACAAGAAATGACATTAAGGAGAAATCACTTCCAGCTGTAGGTAGAGATTGCATGTTCGAGTCTTTTTTTCAGAACTGACAGACTCACTGTTACCAAGGACTAACTTAAATGGGCAATATCTAGCTTTTTTCCTTTAAATCACCGAGATTGGACGGAGTTTATCCAGACCTGCTGCAGTGGGATCTGGAGGAGCTCTTTCATCACCTAGTGCAAATATTCAAAGCTTCCCTAGCTCTGTATATACCGAAGATGTGGAGAGCAGTAAAGGTTGTCTTTATACCAAAACCTGGAAGAATGGATTACCCTATTTTAAAAGCTTACCAACCTATTAGTCTCTAATGTTAATGATAGAGAGTCTATTTGTTAAATTAAAACATCAAACTTTGCACTTTTGTGTGCCATGTCTTATCTTTTTATTTGGTTAGGCAAACGGATCCATAGATTTTTAATCAACAAATTTTCTCAGGGATTTTTAAAAATAAGAAATCAGAAAAACAAGAAATGACATTAAGGAGAAATCACTTCTAGCTGTAGGTAGAGATTGCATGTTCGAGTCTTTTTTTCAGAACTGGCAGACTCACTGTTACCAAGGACTAACTTAAATTGGCAATATCTAGCTTTTTTCCTTTAAATCACCGAGATTGGACGGAGTTTATCCAGACCTGCTGCAGTGGGATCTGGAGGAGCTCTTTCATCACCTAGTGCAAATATTCAAAGCTTCCCTAGCTCTGTATATACCGAAGATGTGGAGAGCAGTAAAGGTTGTCTTTATACCAAAACCTAGAAGAATGAATTACTTCATTCCAAAAGCTTACCAACAAAGATTATAATCTGTGTTACCAACCTATTAGTCTCTCATGACGTTAATAATAGAAAGTCTATTTTTTAAATTAAAACATCAAACTTTGTCACTTTTGTGTGGCTTGTCCTATATTTTTATTCACTTTGAAAACCGGATCCATAGATTTTTAATCAACTAATTTTGTCAGGGATTTTTAAAATTAAGAAATCAGAGAAACAAGAAATGATATTAAGGAGAAATCACTTCCAGCTGTAGGTAGAGATTGCAAGTTCGAGTCCTGCCAGATGTGACAATGTCATTTGTTTTTAGTTTAGTTTTCAAATTTCAAAAATACCATAAAAGAGGTGCCCCAAAAATAAATAAAAAAATTTCTTAAATTAGTTTTTATTTATAATATTTACAAATTTCAATTGCTTAGCAACGTTAATTTTAAATATTGTAAATTTATATATTTTCCTATTTATTTGAACCCGATAGACAGGTCAAGAAGCGAATGTTGCTGATATTTGATATTTTGCAAGTTATAGAGTCGATTTTCCTCTAACACTTAAAACTGTTACGTCGATGGATCGAGTATAGAGAAAGACGACGATTTACATAGATTTAGAAATCAAATGGTTTGAGTGGCGAGTTGAGTTGAAATAACAAACGTGCAATTAGTTCTAAATGAGTTGTCCAGCGTTTACACAGTAAGTCGTAGAATAATATTTTTCTTATTTTTTCTTCTATAAGTTAACACACTTTGCTATTTAAAAAAATAACAAAATTATTAGTTGTATTTATGATCAAGGTGTCATTCGATTCGGAATATTATGTAGAAAGTTTAAGGAAAAGTCCCGAAAGGGGCCGATAAAAGTTATAAATAAATTAAGAATAAAAAAAGAAGGGGTTTGGGTTTTTTGAATGTATCGAAAACTATTAAAGATATTTAAAATTTGAAAAAAGATCTGAAAAGAGGAGGAAATTTCCTAAAAAAAGTCCTACTTTCCAGAACTGTATCTTTATATTTATAATTTTTACAGAGCCACGAAAGTAGCGCTAAAACCGGATAGTCTGACTTCTGCGCGCGATCCATCATTTACATTTAAATGCAAAAATGACAAAAAATGCGAAAAATCGACTCAAAATACGAAAAATCGATAGAAAAGTGCTTGTTTTACGGTGTTTTTGCATTTTGAACTAAAAATGGCTAAAAATGAAAATGTTTACCTTCAAATGCAAAATATAACTAAACATGCGAAAAATCGACTGAAAATACGAAAAATCGACAGAAAAGTGCTGGTTTTTCGGTGTTGTTGCATTTTAATCTAAACATTACTAAAAATTAAAATTTCGACCATAAAATGAAAATTTTTACCTTAAAATGCAAAATATTAAAATTTTATCGATAAATTTTCAGTTGCCACGTATTTTAATGAATTTAAAAAAACAAAATCAAATTTAGAAAAAAAAACAAATAAATTAACTAAATAAATTCAACTCCAGCTGAGTTCGGTGGTGGTTTCTCTACTGGCAAATTATGCCCAGCTCAGCCGTAGAGGGTAAGTGCCAAAATAAAGTGAGTGCGCCACCGATTTTGTACGGTTAAAATCGGAAACCCCTGATGTCCCAGGCACCACTTCACCCACTGGAGATAATTAAATAAATTCAAAATTTTAACCGGTACCTACTATTTGAATTGCTCAATAAAAAAAACAAAACGATAAAGTGAACTAAATAAAACCAAAATATCAACTAGAGCCTTCTTTAATAAAATTTAAGAATTTACACAACTGTCAAGCCTCGTGATTGACAACGCTATTGATATTTATATAAAAACAAAGATTTAATGAATGATTTTAAAAGTTAAATTAATCAATATGTGTGATCACACTCAATACCAAAAAAAATAAACAAGAAAAATAAATCTTAACTAACTAGTTACGACTTAATCTAATATAGCTTATCTGTTAAACTAAATAAGTCTCCGCAGTCCTTGGCTTCTCCAATACTTAGGCCGGTACCAAAAATCAAGCCTGTTCTAGAACCAATAGGCTTGCACCAATCCCAATAACTTAAACTCGTACTAAGTATAGGGTCAGCAATCAAAATTCTGCCTATCTAGGACTTATGCCTGTATCTAGGACTTATGCCTGTATCTAGGACCCTATTAAGATAGGGTTTCTTTCATTAACCTAGCGACACCCTAGCTGGTAGACGGGTAAATCAATCTCCTCGTTGCCAATTGCGGGTACCCTACCACAACTCACCGTCTGAACGGTTTTAAATCTCCAAATCCACCTACTGTTTGTTTCTTGATCTACCACAGAAGATCTAACAAAAATCCGACACGCGGCTTTTCCAATGAATCTGTCCAAAAATAACAACAGAATCTAACTTCAACTACGATTCAAATGGAAAATGAGGTTTAGTTTCAAAAATCCAAAATTAATTGTTACGGATTCACCGCGATTTGAAACTTAAACCAAAAATCTTCTGGATTGTATCCTACAACTACAACCTACTTATTCAAAAGCAGATAACGGAAAGAAGGAGAGATCATTTACTTTCGATAAAATCTGTCAGACACGAGAATGGCCTCTACCACTGTAAGGACAATAAACGTAGGATCACAGCTACCAACTTACAAGCAAACAGTAATCGTTTAATAACAACTGATCTTATTATTATTAACAAGGTAACACCAAAATCTCAACATTACTTAATTCCCTCGTTTATTTTCAATCTTGTTACGCAAAACAACAATTCCACGAAACAACTGGCCGTAGAACCCAATGCTAATAGTTATCGACAAAAAAAAGAAGAAGTAGTACTTCAGTCAGATGAAAGCGAAAAAATGACAGTAATTCAAACATTCTAACCCAACATTTGTTCTGAATTTTAATAAATAAACTTCAAAACAATATTAGTAGCAATTTATGGCCAGAATATATTTATAAGTCGATGATTAACTAAAATCGATCTAAATCAACTGGAACTTGTCACGATTTACTCCTTAATAACGGAGAATTCCTAAGGTAAGAAAACAATTTTGTTTACAAATAAAGATATCTATCGCTAACGCGAAATTAGCCCGTGACATAGTTTCCACGAAAACTTTTTTATTTGGCAAAAATACGAAAACAAACTGAAATGTGATAAAATCACTCGTCCTACGGACTCGTGATTTTATCATATTCAGTTTGTTTGAGTAGTTTTGCCTAAAATAAAAAAGTTTGAGTCTGGAAAATAAGAATTTATCTAGTAAAATATTACAGGACGAGTGGTATTTGAGAAGATTATTTTTTGAACCATTCTGTACAAAAACTACTTTATTTAAAAGAACTTCCTAGAACAACTTATATTTCATAATTAACACAAACGAAATGCCGTTACCCCTCCTATTAACTTATCCTGTACACTAGATAGTATTGACAGTTGTCAGTTGTCGTGAGCGTCGTGAAAACAGGGTTATAAAGTACCTACATATTTGATTTTTCATTATCGTTTAGATGAATTGAATTGTGACAATAATAATAATAACAAAATATATTTCAGAATATTTAGATAATATAAATCAATGTTGATTTATAGTAAAGAAAATTGATTGTTCAATATTGTTATTGAATTTTTGACAGTTCTATAATTTTATCAATACTAGTAAAACCACTATACCCCGGCCGCTGAAAAGATGGAATTCAAGGATTCTTGATAAGTGAATACGGGCATCTGAACGGCTTAATCTTACGATGTAACGCCTTCTAAACTGCAGTAAACGAAGGACAGTTTAGACTGTACTCATACCAAAGATGATATAAACTGTGGGCTGAAATAAGGAGTACATTTGTCTCGTGATCATTCCATCTTTTCGACGGCCAGACTATAGTCACTAGTGCTTTTATCAATATAAACCGGAATGATTGGCTAGATTTAGCATAAAACATTGCAGATTAAGCGTTTTCATTGGACGAAATCACAAAATTGTGATATTTTGACAGGTGAAAAAAATAATCAAAAATAAAAATACCTCTTTGACGTTACTACTCTTTCCTTCACTCTTTTTGAATATATTGCTTTCTCGTTTAATCTTCTTGACTCGTTTTGACTTTGTTACTCAATCATTTACTCTCTTTGACTCTATTTCTCTGTCGTTTATTCGATTTTACTTTTTGGACTCTCTTTAACGTTACTACTCCCTCCTTCACTTTTTTGAAACTATTATTTTCTCTTTTTTTCTCTATGACTCTATCTCTCGTTCACTCTTTTTGACTTTGTTACTGTATCATTTATTTTATTTAACTGTATTACTCTCTAGTTTACTATATTTCATTTTATTGTCCTCTCGTTCACATTTTTTGACTCTATTGCTCTCTCGTTTAGGTACTCTATTTTACTTTATTGTTTTCTCGTTCACGTTTCTTGAATCTATTGCTCTCTTGTTCACTTTATTTGACTTTATAACTCTCTTCGACTCTATTGCTCTATTTTTCACTCTCTTTGACGTTACTAGTCTCTGCGTTCACTCTTTTTGAATCTATTGCTATCTCGTTTATTATCTTTGACTCTATTACTGTTTCTCTTACACACTTTTTGACTTTGTTACTCTATCATTCACTCTCTGTGAGTACCTATGTTACTCTGTCGTTTATTCTATTTCACTTTGTTGCTCTTTTGTTCTCTTGCTCTATACGCATTTAACTAAATTTGGTTTATAATTTCTATTGGAATTGTATTTTTTATACCATACTAGCTGTAAACGGCGCGCGTTGCTACGCCAGCAACTAAAATAAATTTAAGAAAAATAAAAGAGAAGAAGAGATAGAGAAGGAAAGAAAGTTTATAGTTTTGTTTTACTTATCGCACCAAAAATATATTTTTCGAACTTATATTTATACGAATTCGTGTAGATATCTATTAATCAGTATTGAATTTGATACATGGAAGCGCCATCTGGTGGTAACTTCCATTAATACGAATATCATATTCATGTTACCCGTTAAAAATACATATACATACCAATTTTCATGACAATCGGTTGAACGGGACAGAAGTTGCTACTCTGCAGCGCCACCTGGTGCCGAGTGGCATCAATGAGCATATTATATAAACCTTTTCCGTGGAAAAATACATATACATACCAATTTTCATGACCATCGGTTAAACTGGACAGAAGTTGCTAGTCTGCAGCGCCACCTGGTGGCGAGTGGCATCAGTGAGCATATCATACAAACCTTGTCCGTGGAAAAATACATATACATACCAATTTTCATGACAATCGGTTGAACGGGACAGAAGTTGCTAGTTTGCAGCGCCACCTGGTGGCGAGTGGCATCAATAAGTATATCATACAAACCTTCTTCGTGGAAAAATACATATACATACCAATTTTCATAATAATCGGTCCAGTAGTTTTTGAGTTCATTGAGTACATACAGACATACAGACAAACAGACAAACATTCATTTTTATATATAGATTATAATATATTTATTAAAAGTTATGCCATAATAGTTAATTTTAACAAATACAAATTTTAATCGCCGAATATTTAGATTTGTCTTTATTCATTCTAAAAAAATTGTAATCTTAAAATTTACTGTTGATTTCGACATATGAGTTATTAAAATATTTAAAAAGTATTCATAAGTTTTACCTATGTATATAAAAAATTCATTGGCTTAAAACCATTATCGAATACAATTTATTTAAATTGAATATATTTGGTAAATTTGTTTGTCTGTCGCAAAGTAAACAGGACTTTTAGGAAATATATCAGCGCCATCTCTTATTGGGGTTAGCGTTTCATAGGTACATCTTTCATTGATATTCTTACAAAATTTCTTGACAATGGAACTACTTCACGCTGAGTTATCGCGACCAAAGTGACGGTACCTTTTTCATATCGGTCGAAAAATGAACATCGAACAAAGAGCCAATATGTTCTGTTTTAAACTTGGTAAAACATTTAACGAAACGACAGAGTAAGAAATCAAGCGGTAATGCAAAGAAACAAATAAAAAAACGTACTAAATATTATAAAAATAAGAATGTGATAAGAAATCCCAAATATGAAATGCTACAAGTGATATTCAGATAGAGGAAAAGCGCGGTCCCGGACGTAGAAAAACATCCTGGCTTAAGAACCCCCTCCAGTGGTTTGGAGTGAACAGTACGACACTATTTAGGTCAGGTGTGGACAAAATAAAAGTCATGCTATTAATCGCCAATGTTCTTGGAGGACAAGGCAGTTAAAAAAGAAGAAACGCATAGATTCTTGAAACAAGTTTATGGTAGCTGAGTCCAAGAGTGGTTTAGACGGTTCAAAGAGGATCATGGGCCAGTCGAAATTTTTGATTACACCAGAAACTGTCAAAAAAATACGTAAAGGCCATCCAAAAGGCATCGACGATTATTTTGAAGAACATTCTGGTCAATGAGTTAAAATCCTCATTCGAAAAACCTGTGAACCGTGGACCGAATAAGAAAATATTTTGTAAATTTGTTTGTCTGTCGCAAAGTAAACAGGACTTTTAGGAAATATATCAGCGCCATCTTTTATTGGGGTTAGCGTTCAATATCTTTCATTGATATTCTGTCAAAATTTCTTGACAATCGAACTACTTTATGCTGAGCTATTGCGGTCGAAGTGACGGTACCTTTTTCATATCGGTCGAAAAATGAGCATCGAACAAAGAGCCAATATGTTCTGATTTAAACTTGGTAAAACATTTAACGAAACGACAGAGTAAAAAATCAAGCGGTAACGCAAAGAAACAAATAAAAAAACGTACTGAATATCATAAAAAAAAAGAATGCGATGAGAAATTCCAAATATGAAATGCTACAAGTGATTATTCAGGGAAAAATAGAGGAAAAGCGCGGTCCCGGAGGTAGAAAAACATCCTGGCTTAAGAACCCCCTCCAGTGGTTTGGAGTGAACAGTACGACACTATTTAGGTCAGCTGTGGACAAAATAAAAATCATGCTATTAATCGACAATGTTCTTGGAGGACAAGGCAGTTAAAAAAGAAGAAACGCATAGATTCTTGAAACAAGTTTATGGTAGCTGAGTCCACGAGTGGTTTACACGGTTCAAAGAGGATCATGGGCCAGTCGAAATTTTAGATTTCACAAGAAACTGTCAAAAAAGTAGGTACGTAAAGGCCATCCAAAAGGCGTTGACGACTATTTTGAAGAACATTCTGGTCAATGAGTTAAAATCTTCATTCGAAAAACCTGTGAACCGTGGACCGAATAAGAAAATATTTTGTAAATTTGTTTGTCTGTCGCAAAGTAAACAGGACTTTTAGGAAATATATCAGCGCCATCTCTTATTGGGGTTAGCGTTTAATAGGTAGATCTTTCATTGATATTCTTACAAAATTTCTTGACAATCGAACTACTTCACGCTGAGTTATCGCGACCAAAGTGACGGTACCTTTTTCATATCGGTCGAAAAATGAGCATCGAACAAAGAGCCAATATGTTCTGTTTTAAACTTGGTAAAACATTTAACGAGTCAACAGAGTAAGAAATCAAGCGGTAATGCAAAGAAACAAATAAAAAAACGTACTGAATATTATAAAAAGAAGAATGTGATAAGAAATCCCAAATATGAAATGCTACAAGTGATTATTCAGGGAAAAATAGGGAAAAGCGCAGTTCCAGACGTAGAAAAACATCCTGGCTTAAGAACCCCCTCCAGTGGTTTGAAGTGAACAGTACGACACTATTTAGGTCAGCTCTGGACAAAATAAAAATCAAGCAATTAATCGCCAATGTTCTTGGAGGACAAGGCAGTTAAAAAAGAAGAAACGCATAGATTCTTGAAACAAATTTATGCTAGCTGAGTCCACGAGTGGTTTACACGGTTCAAAGAGGATCATTGGCCAGTCGAAATTTTTGATTTCACAAGAAACTGTCAAAAAAGTAGGTACGTAAAGGCCATCCAAAAGGCGTCGACGACTATTTTAAAGAACATTCTGGTCAATGAGTTAAAATCTTCATTCGAAAAACCTGTGAACCGTGGACAGAATAAGAAAAAATTTTGTAAATTTGTTTGTCTGTCGCAAAGTAAACAGGACTTTTAGGAAATATATCAGCGCCATCTCTTATTGGGGTTAGCGTTCAATAGGTACATCTTTCATTGATATTCTGACAAAATTTCTTTACAATCGAACTACTTCACGCTGAGTTATCGCGACCAAAGTGACGGTACCTTTTTCATATCGGTCGAAAAATGAGCATCGAACAAAGAGCCAATATGTTCTGTTTTAAACTTGGTAAAACATTTAACGAGTCAACAGAGTAAGAAATCAAGCGGTAATGCAAAGAAACAAATAAAAAAACGTACTAAATATTATAAAAATAAGAATGTGATAAGAAATCCCAAATATGAAATGCTACAAGTGATATTCAGATAGAGGAAAAGCGCAATCCCGGACGTAGAAAAACATCCTGGCTTAAGAACCCCCTCCAGTGGTTTGGAGTGAACAGTACGACACTATTTAGGTCAGGTGTGGACAAAATAAAAGTCATGCTATTAATCGCCAATGTTCTTGGAGGACAAGGCAGTTAAAAAAGAAGAAACGCATAGATTCTTGAAACAAGTTTATGGTAGCTGAGTCCAAGAGTGGTTTAGACGGTTCAAAGAGGATCATGGGCCAGTCGAAATTTTTGATTACACCAGAAACTGTCAAAAAAATACGTAAAGGCCATCCAAAAGGCATCGACGATTATTTTGAAGAACATTCTGGTCAATGAGTTAAAATCCTCATTCGAAAAACCTGTGAACCGTGGACCGAATAAGAAAATATTTTGTAAATTTGTTTGTCTGTCGCAAAGTAAACAGGACTTTTAGGAAATATATCAGCGCCATCTCTTATTGGGGTTAGCGTTTAATAGGTACATCTTTCATTGATAATCTTACAAAATTTCTTGACAATCGAACTACTTCACGCTGAGTTATCGCGACCAAAGTGACGGTACCTTTTTCATATCGGTCGAAAAATGAGCATCGAACAAAGAGCCAATATGTTCTGTTTTAAACTTGGTAAAACATTTAACGAGTCAACAGAGTAAGAAATCAAGCGGTAATGCAAAGAAACAAATAAAAAAACGTACTAAATATTATAAAAATAAGAATGTGATAAGAAATCCCAAATACGAAATGCTACAAGTGATATTCAGATAGAGGAAAAGCGCGGTCCCGGACGTAGAAAAACATCCTGGCTTAAGAACCCCCTCCAGTGGTTTGGAGTGAACAGTACGACACTATTTAGGTCAGCTCTGGACAAAATAAAAATCAAGCAATTAATCGCCAATGTTCTTGGAGGACAAGGCAGTTAAAAAAGAAGAAACGCATAGATTCTTGAAACAAATTTATGCTAGCTGAGTCCACGAGTGGTTTACACGGTTCAAAGAGGATCATGGGCCAGTCGAAATTTTTGATTACACCAGAAACTGTCAAAAAAATACGTAAAGGCCATCCAAAAGGCATCGACGATTATTTTGAAGAACATTCTGGTCAATGAGTTAAAATCCTCATTCGAAAAACCTGTGAACCGTGGACCGAATAAGAAAATATTTTGTAAATTTGTTTGTCTGTCGCAAAGTAAACAGGACTTTTAGGAAATATATCAGCGCCATCTTTTATTGGGGTAAGCGTTCAATATCTTTCATTGATATTCTGTCAAAATTTCTTGACAATCGAACTACTTTATGCTGAGCTATTGCGGTCGAAGTGACGGTACCTTTTTCATATCGGTCGAAAAATGAGCATCGAACAAAGAGCCAATATGTTCTGATTTAAACTTGGTAAAACATTTAACGAAACGACAGAGTAAAAAATCAAGCGGTAACGCAAAGAAACAAATAAAAAAACGTACTGAATATCATAAAAAAAAGAATGCGATGAGAAATTCCAAATATGAAATGCTACAAGTGATTATTCAGGGAAAAATAGAGGAAAAGCGCGGTCCCGGAGGTAGAAAAACATCCTGGCTTAAGAACCCCCTCCAGTGGTTTGGAGTGAACAGTACGACACTATTTAGGTCAGCTGTGGACAAAATAAAAATCATGCTATTAATCGCCAATGTTCTTGGAGGACAAGGCAGTTAAAAGAGAAGAAACGCATAGATTCTTGAAACAAATTTATGGTAGCTGAGTTCACGAGTGGTTTACACGGTTCAAAGAGGATCATGGGCCAGTCGAAATTTTTGATTTACAAGAAACTGTCAAAAAAGTAGGTACGTAAAGGCCATCCAAAAGGCGTCGACGACTATTTTGAAGAACATTCTGGTCAATGAGTTAAAATCTTCATTCGAAAAACCTGTGAACCGTGGACCGAATAAGAAAATATTTTGTAAATTTGTTTGTCTGTCGCAAAGTAAACAGGACTTTTAGGAAATATATCAGCGCCATCTCTTATTGGGGTTAGCGTTTAATAGGTACATCTTTCATTGATATTCTTACAAAATTTCTTGACAATCGAACTACTTCACGCTGAGTTATCGCGACCAAAGTGACGGTACCTTTTTCATATCGGTCGAAAAATGAGCATCGAACAAAGAGCCAATATGTTCTGTTTTAAACTTGGTAAAACATTTAACGAGTCAACAGAGTAAGAAATCAAGCGGTAATGCAAAGAAACAAATAAAAAAACGTACTAAATATTATAAAAATAAGAATGTGATAAGAAATCCCAAATATGAAATGCTACAAGTGATATTCAGATAGAGGAAAAGCGCGGTCCCGGACGTAGAAAAACATCCTGGCTTAAGAACCCCCTCCAGTGGTTTGGAGTGAACAGTACGACACTATTTAGGTCAGGTGTGGACAAAATAAAAGTCATGCTATTAATCGCCAATGTTCTTGGAGGACAAGGCAGTTAAAAAAGAAGAAACGCATAGATTCTTGAAACAAGTTTATGGTAGCTGAGTCCAAGAGTGGTTTAGACGGTTCAAAGAGGATCATGGGCCAGTCGAAATTTTTGATTACACCAGAAACTGTCAAAAAAATACGTAAAGGCCATCCAAAAGGCATCGACGATTATTTTGAAGAACATTCTGGTCAATGAGTTAAAATCCTCATTCGAAAAACCTGTGAACCGTGGACCGAATAAGAAAATATTTTGTAAATTTGTTTGTCTGTCGCAAAGTAAACAGGACTTTTAGGAAATATATCAGCGCCATCTTTTATTGGGGTTAGCGTTCAATATCTTTCATTGATATTCTGTCAAAATTTCTTGACAATGGAACTACTTTATGCTGAGCTATTGCGGTCGAAGTGACGGTACCTTTTTCATATCGGTCGAAAAATGAGCATCGAACAAAAAGCCAATATGTTCTGATTTAAACTTGGTAAAACATTTAACGAAACGACAGAGTAAAAAATCAAGCGGTAACGCAAAGAAACAAATAAAAAAACGTACTGAATATCATAAAAAAAAAGAATGCGATGAGAAATTCCAAATATGAAATGCTACAAGTGATTATTCAGGGAAAAATAGAGGAAAAGCGCGGTCCCGGAGGTAGAAAAACATCCTGGCTTAAGAACCCCCTCCAGTGGTTTGGAGTGAACAGTACGACACTATTTAGGTCAGCTGTGGACAAAATAAAAATCATGCTATTAATCGCCAATGTTCTTGGAGGACAAGGCAGTTAAAAGAGAAGAAACGCATAGATTCTTGAAACAAATTTATGGTAGCTGAGTTCACGAGTGGTTTACACGGTTCAAAGAGGATCATGGGCCAGTCGAAATTTTTGATTTACAAGAAACTGTCAAAAAAGTAGGTACGTAAAGGCCATCCAAAAGGCGTCGACGACTATTTTGAAGAACATTCTGGTCAATGAGTTAAAATCTTCATTCGAAAAACCTGTGAACCGTGGACCGAATAAGAAAATATTTTGTAAATTTGTTTGTCTGTCGCAAAGTAAACAGGACTTTTAGGAAATATATCAGCGCCATCTCTTATTGGGGTTAGCGTTTAATAGGTACATCTTTCATTGATATTCTTACGAAATTTCTTGACAATCGAACTACTTCACGCTGAGTTATCGCGACCAAAGTGACGGTACCTTTTTTATATCGGTCGAAAAATGAGCATCGAACAAAGAACCAATATGTTCTGTTTTAATCTTGGTAAAACATTTAATGAGACGACAGACTAAGAAATCAAGCGGTAATGCAAAGAAACAAATAAAAAAACGTACTGAATATTATAAAAAGAAGAATGTGATAAGAAATCCCAAATATGAAATGCTACAAGTGATTATTCAGGGAAAAATAGGGAAAAGCGCGGTTCCAGACGTAGAAAAACATCCTGGCTTAAGAACCCCCTCCAGTGGTTTGGAGTGAACAGTACGACACTATTTAGGTCAGCTGTGGACAAAATAAAAATCATGCTATTAATCGCCAATGTTCTTGGAGGACAAGGCAGTTAAAAAAGAAGAAACGCATAGATTCTTGAAACAAGTTTATGGTAGCATAGTCCACGAGTGGTTTACACGGTTCAAAGAGGATCATGGGCCAGTCGAAATTTTTGATTTCACAAGAAACTGTCAAAAAAGTAGGTACGTAAAGGCCATCCAAAAGGCGTCGACGACTATTTTGAAGAACATTCTGGTCAATGAGTTGAAATCTTCATTCGAAAAACCTGTGAATCGTGGACCGAATAAGGAAATATTTTGTAAATTTGTTTGTCTATCGCAAAGTAAACAGGACTTTTAGGAAATATATCAGCGCCATCTCTTATTGGGGTTAGCGTTTAATAGGTACATCTTTCATTGATATTCTTACAAAATTTCTTGACAATCGAACTACTTCACGCTGAGTTATCGCGACCAAAGTGACGGTACCTTTTTCATATCGGTCGAAAAATGAGCATCGAACAAAGCGCCAATATGTTCTGTTTTAATTTTGGTAAAATATTTAACGAAACGACAGAGTAAGAAATCAAGCGGTAATGCAAAGAAACAAATAAAAAAACGTACTGAATATTATAAAAAGAAGAATGTGATAAGAAATCCCAAATATGAAATGCTACAAGTGATTATTCAGGAAAAAATAGAGGAAAAGCGCGGTCCCGGATGTAGAAAAACATCCTGGCTTAAGAACCCCCTTCAGTGATTTGGAGTGAACAGTACGACACTATTTAGGTCAGCTGTGGACAAAATAAAAATCATGCTATTAATCGCCATTGTTCTTGGAGGACAAGGCAGTTAAAAAAGAAGAAACGCATGGATTCTTGAAACAAGTTTATGGTAGCTGAGTCCACGAGTGGTTTACACGGTTCAAAGAGGATCATGGGCCAGTCGAAATTTTTGATTTCACAAGAAACTGTCAAAAAAGTAGGTACGTAAAGGCCATCCAAAAGGCGTCGACGACTATTTTGAAGAACATTCTGGTCAATGAGTTAAAATCTTCATTCGAAAAACCTGTGAACCGTGGACCGAATAAGAAAATATTTTGTAAATTTGTTTGTCTATCGCAAAGTAAACAGGACTTTTAGGAAATATATCAGCGCCATCTCTTATTGGGATTAGCGTTTAATAGGTACATCTTTCATTGATATTCTGACAAAATTTCTTGACAATCGAACTACTTAACGCTGAGTTATCGCGACGAAAGTGACGGTACCTTTTTCATATCGGTCGAAAAATGAGCATCGAACAAAGAGCCAATATGTTCTGTTTTAATCTTGGTAAAAAATTTAACGAAACGACAGAGTAAGAAATCAAGCGGTAATGCAAAGAAACAAATAAAAAAACGTACTGAATATTATAAAAAGAAGAATGCGATGAGAAATTCCAAATATGAAATGCTACAAGTGATTATTTAGGGAAAAATAGAGGAAAAGCGCGGTCCCGGACGTAGAAAAACATCCTGGCTTAAGAACCCCCTCCAGTGGTTTGGAGTGAACAGTACGACACTATTTAGGTCAGCTGTGGACAAAATAAAAATCATGCTATTAATCGCCAATGTTCTTGGAGGACAAGGCAGTTAAAAAAGAAGAAACGCATGGATTCTTGAAACAAATTTATGGTAGCTGAGTCCACGAGTGGTTTACACGGTTCAAAGAGGATCATGGGCCAGTCGAAATTTTTGATTTCACAAGAAACTGTCAAAAAAGTAGGTACGTAAAGGCCATCCAGAAGGCGTTGACGACTATTTTGAAGAACATTCTGGTCAATGAGTTAAAATCTTCATTCGAAAAACCTGTGAACCGTGGACCGAATAAGAAAATATTTTGTAAATTTGTTTGTCTGTCGCAAAGTAAACAGGACTTTTAGGAAATATATCAGCGCCGTCTCTTATTAAGGTTAGCGTTTAATAGGTACATCTTTCATTGATATTCTTACAAAATTTCTTGACAATCGAACTAGAAACTGTCAAAAAAGTACGTAAAGGCCATCCAAAAGGCATCGACGATTATTTTGAAGAACATTCCGGTCAATGAGTTAAAATCCTCATTCGAAAAACCTTTGGACCGTGAACCGAGTAACATAAACTCCAATTGCCAATTTTTCCTGTTTACTTTGCGACAAACCTCGTATATATTGATATATGGTATGTCTACAATTATTTTTTGAATTAAACATGGAGATCAAATTTGTTTAAAACTGATTATTTTTATTCTAAACGATAATTCGATAACAAGTCTATTGCCAAATATTAAAAATATAAAATGATAACATTCGAAAAACAATTTTCGACCTTAATTTTAGTGGCAACATTATATTAACAAATTATATTTATTAACATTAAAGAAATTTAAACAAACTAAAGTTGCGTGAGTGAAAAAAATTTACGAAATTGCACTAATACAATAATATCTCCATAAGAGCAAATATTCATTATTTATAACAAATTAAAATATTTAGAATAAATTGTTATTGATAAATGTTTAATATTCTAGTTTTTATGATTGCTGTCAATTTTACATCATAAGTTCTAGACGAATGAAATCATATACAAAATATTCTGTTTTCATAATGTCAGCCTTTTTGCATTGTTAGTTGTTAGACGTGTTTTGGTATACCCTTTGATTTTCTACCATTGAAGAAAAAGGATCAAATAATCTGCATAAAATTTTGCGTTAAAAATGAAATAAAGTGTGCCAAGGCATTCAAAATGTTGACAGTAGCATTTGGTGAATCTACTATGAGTAAATCAAGATTGGATGAATGGTATAACCGCTTCAAAGAAGGCCGAGAAGACATTGATGACGCCCGAGGAGGTCAACAACTGAAAAAAAAAACGTTGAATTAGTGAAGGAAATGGTTTTGGAAAATCGTCGAATTACTATTCGGGAAGTTTCTGGGGATGTGGGCATATTAACTGGATCATATCATGCGATTGTATCGGATGTTTTGGGCATGAAACATGTGGCAGCAAAGCTTGTTCCAAAATGGCTCAATTTTGACCAAAAACAACGTCGCATGAATATCGCTTAGGAGCTTTTTAATACCACCAACGACGATCCAGATTTCCTCAAAAGGACCATAATTGGTGTCAAATCATGGGTATATGGCTATAACATCGGAACCAAAGTGTAATCATTCCAATGGAAGCGGCCAGAGAAGCCAAGACCAAAAAAACATCATGAGCTCTTGCCATAAGGTCATATGTTCAACAAGGAATATTACCTGGACGACGATCTGATGGCCATATCGAAAATCAAGTTCCAGAAGTGCTTCGAAGATAGGAAGAAGCGCTAGCTAAAATATGAAAAATTAAATCGAAAACCTATTTTTGTTAAACATGGATAGAATAACAACAAAGAGAAGAATTATAAATAAAATGTAGGAGAACTGAGAAAAAATTCCAGAGCAATTTTGTTACTTGGAACAATACAAAAATTAACACATATCATTTTAATCACTAAATTTTTCTCAGTTTTTAGTAGATGGTTTAATATCATGTATGACCTAATTAAAGAAAATAAATCAATTTGTTTAATTGTATATGTTTATAGTGAAATTTAAACACCCCTTTCAATACTAGCATGTTGTAAGGTCAATAATCTGAAACCCTGTAAGTTTGCATAACACAAACTTACTCAAGAATATCGAAACTATCATATTTTCTTACATGTCAATATATTTATAAAATTTATAAATGTTTTGCAATGAATACAATATTTATTTTTATAATGTGAACACTCACTAAGAAGTAAGTGAAAATTTTAACCCTGAATGAGTGGAATAGGGGTTGAAAGTTTATATGAGAAATCTTTAAATCAGCACCGATTTTAATAAACAGGAAGCTCTAAATTATTTCAAGAATAAAGTATTAAACTCCTTAAGGGAGTAAGTTACAAACCTATTTTAACGTGATCTAATAAGAAAAGAAAGAAAACTGGTTCTATTTGCTCCATTTCAGCATAGCTTTCTTTCTATTTCTTGCACTTCAAGCATAATTTCATTGATATAGAACAGAACAGGGTTACAGAAGTGTGATGTGGATGGTGTTTCGTTTAAGGAACCTCTTGTAGTGCTTGGTGAACTTTTTATGTATGGATGGAGGAGTTTGGGATGGAGTTAGTTAATTGGAACCACTCACTTACTTCCTGGTTTTTCTCACTGTTTCATTGTGTCCTGGTAGTCAAGTTCTGCATGAAGGTCCCGGTCTACAGTTTGGAAAAGTCCTAAAGAAGAAAGTGGGATCTTGATATTCAGAGAAGTCCTTTATTCCAGCGGGTTTTGGTGTGGTTGAGGACTATATTCTCTATCTGCTGCACCGGTTTTTCAGTCGATATTGTGTAGGTGTATACTGCCGTGTTATCGGCGTATATTGTGAAGATGAGGAATATAGCTAGCATAGATAGTGTAAAAAATAGGGACTAAGATTGACCCTGAAAGGGGCGTAAAGGGTTCTAATTGGATTTCCAACTTTGATATGGATTATTCTGTTGGAAAGGTAGGAGTGCATTATTATGGCAGAAACGACTTTTCTCTGATTTAGGGCAAATAAAAGAGGGCGCTAAAAGTTTTAGAAGTGGGTTTAGGGTAGAGTGGTTTGGTCTGAATCCATATTGGAAATGGGGTATTATAGAGTTGGTGTCTAGAAAGTCTCTGATTCTGTCCAGGATCAGAGGTTCAAAAAGTTTGCCAATGATGTTTAGTAGAGAGATTAGATTGACTTGTAGTTTTGTGTGTCTGTAAGATTTTTTCCAGGTTTGGAAATTAGGATGGTGTTCGAGGTTTTCATGATAGTTGGGAAAGTTTGCTTTGCTGTGATAAGAGAGTGTCGGGGCCAGAAGCTGAATTTTTGCTTGACATGCTACGAGGATGTCTTCATCAGTAAACGAAGTTAAAAATAGCTACATTGATACAGTTTAATTTAACATCTACAAAAAAATATTTAAAATGTAACTATAACTATGTGAAATCTAATTATTTATTTTGTTTTTTCAGTGATAAAGCCCAAGAGGGCGAACAGCTGGATAATGAAGCGGGTATGCTTTATGGAGAGTACCTGATGTTAGATAAAGTTTTAGGAGCTCAAAGACCTCTAGGAGAAGCTAATAATGTTCCAGTTCATGATGAACATTTGTTTATTATAACACATCAAGGTATCGTAACTGATTTTTAATTTTGCCCTATACTTGTAGTGTATAAAAAGCACATGATCAGTATTTTTGTACCTTTTGTTGAAAAGGTTGGTTTGCGAACAATTTGATTCTTGCCTCCTTTTGCTTAATCTTGTATCTACTTCCCTCTTCTTTACATTCTTTAGACTTTGTCGCTTTAATTTCTGATCTAGTTTCTTTTCTTGTTTCTACTTCTACCTCCCAATTCCCTTCTACTGTATTGTAGCTTGGTTCAAGTTAACCACAACCTGTTATCAGGTTATTTTTTTTGTTTTCTTCTATAAACCGTGTCTCTTTTTAACGATTTTTTTTTGCAACTGGTCTAAAAGTTGCGTGC
Source organism: Altica lythri (assembly GCA_964028335.1). Classification (NCBI taxonomy): domain Eukaryota; kingdom Metazoa; phylum Arthropoda; class Insecta; order Coleoptera; family Chrysomelidae; genus Altica; species Altica lythri. The sequence continues at coordinate 72,114,963 of OZ034805.1, forward strand.
AGATCGTCGAATGATTGTTAAGACTGTAAACGGTGATGAAGAAACGGTTAGAAAAATTTAATTCGAGGAATTACACATGACCAAAGTCTATGCAAAGTTGGTGCCAAAACTACCGACCAAAAGATTGGGCGTCAACAGGTCTGCTTTTCTTGAAAGGTTAAAAGAAGATCCCAGACTGATGAAAAACATTACTACTTGCTACAAAACGTGTATTGTTCAATATGATGTTAAAACAAAGCGGAAATCGATCCATCAGAAGATGCCTGAATCATCCAGAATTAAAAAATCAAGGATCTTTAGATAAAAATTCAAGGCAATGTTGATCGTTTTTCTTTGACATTAACAGTATCGTAATGACTGAATGGGTTTCAGAGGGTTAGACTGTGACACAGACTTATTATGTGTCAGTTTTGGCAAGAAACGACCCGAGTTATGGATTTTGCACCAGGACAACGCACTGCCTATCTGTGAAGCTGTATTTGGCCAATAAACGCACTTAGGTGCTGGAACACGCGCCTTACTCGCCAGATTTGACTAAGTGCAACTTTTATTGTTTACGAAGATAAAATCTGCTTTGAAAGAAATCCGTTTATAGTCTATGGAAGTGGCAAAGCAACAAAGGGCAGGGCTCCTGAAGCCACCCTCTAAAGAGGACTTCTAGCACTCCTTTGATCACTGGAAAAAACGTATTCAAAGGTTAGTGACGAGGGAAGGGGAGTATATTGAAGGGAAGCATCCGAATGTAGAATGTAAAACTCTTTTTCGTAACCAGTCTCGTTATTTAATAGTCAGACCTCGTATACGATTCAAGAGTTGGTTTAAGTAACTGCAAAAGTGCATTTATCTTCGTGGGGTATACTGCAAAAATCCATAAAATCTTTAAAAGCTATCTACTATGCAATGCATTAAAGATATCCCTCGTAATAACTACTAGCAGAAAAATCTGAAACTGTCCATTCTGTGAATTTCTGACTATAGAGCCTTCTATCTTTCGACATTTGAGAATATTCTCTTCGTAGAATTGTCTCTGTAGACTGTTATTAGGTGTAACTGTATTCTAGTAGTATAAATTATGAAAGTATTTAATATAGACACCTATAAATTAATCTGATTAAGAAATGTGTTTTTTAGCATACGAACTCTGGTTTAAACAAATAATTTGGGAAATAGATTCAATACGAAATGTAATTAAGCCAATTCTAGAAGAATCACAAACATTAGAAATTTTAAAAAGATTGAGTAGGGTGGCACTGATATTAAAGGTAACTTCGTATATGGAATAATTAAAACTTTTTAAATTGTAGTGAGTTTTTAGGTTCTTGTAGACCAAGTAATGATACTGGAAACTATGACTCCACTGGATTTTATGGAGTTTAGAAACTATTTAAGACCTGCATCAGGATTTCAAAGTCTACAGTTCAGACTTCTTGAAAACAAGTTAGGAGTTCGGCAAGACAATAGGGTCAAATACAATCGAAACTATGCTAAAGTATTTGGTAATGATGAGGTAGATATTATTTAAATTACAAACTTTCCAATTTCGTTTAATAAACTCTCAGTCAAAATTAACGCTTCACTTAAAAACTCATTAAACTTTGACTACCAATATCTTCCCAACCACTGAAGGGATTAGAATCTTTTTTTTCAATTGTAGCTCTGTTATTGGTGAATAATATACTGGGAGGAGGCTGATAAGAAATACAGAGTGTTATAGCCAAAAGTCTTCTGAGCATTTTGGTAATCAAAATTTAATGAAATTTTAAGTGGTGCGCTTATACTGACGGGCAATTTAGTTTAAAGTTATTTTTTTTAATATGATTTATTCAATGGTTTTACCAGAAATCTATGCTGGTAACTAGAAGTTATAAAGTATTTTTTAATGACATAGGAAGCTATTAAGCGAATCGAACAATCAGAATCCCAACCATCAATGAAAGATTTAGTGCAAAGTTGGTTGGAGAGAACGCCGGGATTAGAAGTGGAAGGATTTGATTTTTGGGGAAAATTTCGTAAATCAGTCGAAATAATATTAAAGGAGGAGCGAGAAAGTGCAAATGTAAGTAAAAATTAAAAATAATTATAAACGTTTAATATCTAATCAATTTTATAGAAAGAAGAAAATGAAAGTCTCAGACGTCATAAATTGACCGAAGTAGAAAATCGGGAAGAATTATATGAATCAATATTTATACCAGAAATACACGACGCTCTTGTAAAAAGAGGCGAAAGAAGACTTTCACATAAGGCTCTACAAGGAGCAATTATGATCAATTTTTATCGAGATGAACCTCGATTTAGTCAACCTCATCAAATATTAACGTTATTAATGGATATTGACTCTTTAATCACCAAATGGAGATGTAAGATATTACAAATTTTTTATCTACTTACCTAAAGTGTCTTTTACGTTACAGGAAGTTAAGTTTTCTTTTGATGGTCTTTGAATTATTTGAACTACTTACCTAAAGTGTCTTTTACGTTACAAGAAGTTAAGTTTTCTTTTGATGGTCTTAAATTATTATTATTTTTTTTTAATTTCCGAGTCATGAAAATGGGATTTCTCTCTCTCATCCTTATTTACTCATCGATATTAATTTGGTTTTTGGTCATGTTTTCTTTAGCTTGAATAAGATAAATGCGAGGGTGATCTTTTGGATACCATTTATTATAAGCTTTTTTACTTAAATTAGATCACTATGGAGTCATGGGCCTTGCATTAAGTTTGTAAAAAAGCTACCTCATAAATAGAACTCAAACTGTTAAGATCTGAAACAAACCCTGTGCTCGTGAGAAGCGGTGTGCCACAAGGTACAGTGTTGGGTCCGATTTTTATCAACATTTTTATTAACGATTTGTTGGACAGTGATGTGGGGGAACAGATTGATGACACCGCTATAGTATTCACAGACAACAACTGGGAAGTGGTAAAACATAAAAGTGAGGAAGGGATAAGTAGGGTTAAGAAATGGTTAGACAAAAATCTTTTATCTTTAAATGTAAATTAGATCAAGTGCTGGATTTTCCTCCCACATTGCAGGCCAACCGAATTTTAAAAAAGTAATTTTGTAACCACCTTTTACGGATGTTAAAGGCTCACCATTCTTCTGGAACAAAGCTGTAAAAGTTTCCAGGACAAAACAAATCTTCTTCAGCCTCTTAAAGATATATATTTCCAAAGTTACCAAAAAATTTCGTGGCAAGCAAAATTTAATTTCACCACAAACAAATGTAGATTGTACTTTAAAAATCAGTACAGCAGATTCAAAATGATATACAATAAACAAGTGCCTTATTCAAACTTGCCAAGCACAAACTAAACTAAAAACAGCCGGGGATTATATCAGATCAAAAATCCAAAGCGACCATTGCTAGTACGACCCCGTTCTAGGGTCGACGAAGTGGCGCGAAGGGCGCGATTGATTACCTCGGACACCTTTGCTCAAAGAAATCGGACGTTTTCGAATCGACTAACCAATCAAAAACCGTAATTTCAAATCCTGGATATTTGAGAGATTAACCATGCCATTGTTGCTAACGTTTAAACCCAAAATATACTAAGTAAATACTTATAGGTCGTTTGCTGAGTCTGTCCAATCGTACTGCTTTATAGCGTGGAGTGGTACTTATAACTCAGTATTGCAGCAACTCCAAAATATGCAGAAATATGTTCTCAAAGTAATTTTATTTATGTCCCGGAGGTTTCCAATGGAGTGGCTTTTCGCGGAGGCAAGGCTGTTGAACATCAAACAAGACAAAAGGTTGATGGATAGATGAAAGAAAGTTTATAGGAATGTTGGATTTGAGGACCATGTTGTAGGACTTTTCAGGGAATGGATAGGAATGTTTGAATGGTGTTAGTATCGGTCGTTGGCCCCGCTTTCACAAACTTCTCCATTTGTTGGATAGTTTCTTCTGTTGTTAATGCATCTTCTTGCCATCCATGGGGCTTGAACGTACCTAAATAGTCTTTTCCTTTTGGTGTGAGTGTGAGTATTGTGTGGAGGTTTAACCCACGTGTTGCAATGTGTCTTTATTATCTTAAAGCTGTCACTTATGTACCCAGACATCTTTCATTGCGATCAACAGCCAACCATTGTTGTAATACAAGAAATCGTTTGACAGGTGCTCTGACGGTTCCAAGAATAAAACTCTCCCATACTCAAAGATTTTTTTTACAGGACCCAAAAAGAACTTAATATAAACATAAAAATCATATTTTACAGACAATCACCTGTTGATGGTTCAAAGAATGATTGGTTCTTCCCAATTAGGAACAGGAGGCTCTTCTGGATATCAATATCTAAGATCTACACTGAGGTTAATAAACAACTCGATTTTATTATCCAATATTTTATATTTGTCATTTTAGTGATCGCTATAAAGTTTTTGTGGATTTATTAAACTTATCAACATTTTTAATACCAAGATCTCATATTCCACCATTAGATGAAACTATGAAAAGCCATTTATGCTATTGGGGTCCTCTGAAACCAAAAGAAGTTGATACAATTAAGGAACAGAATGGGAAAAATAATTTGCTAGATTCAATTTGATTGAAATATTTTTGTTAAAAATAAGGGTAGATCTAAATTCAGTATTTTGTGTTATAGTAACGTAAAATACCCAAATATTTCTATAAGTATGGGAAGAATTATTATTACTATATTTCTTATTCATTGGCAACACACAAAAATGTTAATAATATTAATATTTTAAATAAATATTTGCAACCTGGCACTAAAGATTTTTACTCGCTATTTTGAATCCACTGTGAACTGTTCATTTTTTGTCACTCTTTATCATCATCATCATGATCATACAGCCTCTCGTTGTGTCCATTGCTGAACATGGGCCTCCTCTAACGCCTTGAACCATGGGTCGGCCCCTCCTCCCCATATCTTCATGAAAGATAAGGCCAACTGGCTCAACTGGAGGACTCCTCTCAAGATCAATCCGCTTCAAAGAAGTGAAACTTTTATAAGATATTCCCCGAATCTGTCGAAGACTACAGGAGAATGTATAAGTACTTCAAAGAAGTACGCGTAGCTGTACACACTTACAGTCTACCAAAGGAGAAGACACTGAAAATGGTGCTAAGAGGCATCCATACAGACTTCACAACAACAAAAGTCAAAGAAGATGTAGAGCACCAAGGTTATCATCCGCTGAAAGTTCAGAGGATGATATCCAAATGAACCAAACAGCCATTGGAAATGATATTAGTGGACTTCCCATTAGACCATAAGGAAAAGGTGAAAGAAATTCGTCTTTGCGTGGAGCAAAGAGTGCAGATGTCGAACTTGAGGAGAAGGGGCCTATGCAATGCTTCAGCAGTTCCACGGAGTGTGCGATGCGGTGGCAATCATAGAGTTGGAGACTGCCCAGTACCGAAAACAAACGCACCAAAGTGTACAAACTGCGAAGGGGAACACCCAGCAAATTATAGCGGATGTCATGCTGCACCTAAAGCAAGGCCCACCAGCTTTGCAAGGGCAATAGCCAAGAGACCACAAGGACCAACTACACGAAAACCAACACAACCTGCACCAGGACAACTGACGATGCCAAACACATTGGCCAACAACCAAGCTGTTTTACAACAGCAAATAGTGAGTATGCAAAAGCAGATTACCCAGATCATGCAAATGCAATTTCAGGTTTAGGTTTAGAAATGGCACCACCACGCAGAAGAGGAAAACTGAAGATTGGGTCATGGAACTCTGGAGAAATCCAAACAAATAGAGATTACCTAGAAGAATTCCTGGAAAGAGAATATTGATGTCATGGCACTCCAAGAAACAAAAATACAGGAAAACAATGCCTTATCATTTACTGAGCAGCCAGGATCCAGATTGTTGGAATTCTTTTTATGTCGTATATCCAGCGGGTAGGGGGTCTTTGTCCATCTCCTGTCTCTAAGTCTTGCAAGATGTCCTGCTCATTTCCTTTTTTGTTTTGATATGCGTTCTATAATATCGTCCACCTTAGTTCTTTTGCGTATCTCTTCGTTTCTTACTTTATCTTTTATGGTCAATCCAATCCTAAATCTCTTCATTCCTCGTTGTGTCACTCTCAGTGTTCTGCCGATGTTTTGGTGAGAGTCAATTTCTCTACGCCATACGTCATGATTGGTAGAACACTTTGATTAAGAGATATTGGGATATCAGCTTTAAACACACCTTTGACTTTTTCGTAAGCCGCCCATCCTATAGTTATTCTTCTGGCCAATTCACAGGTTTGAATTTGTGAATTGTATCTCAGGACCTAGGTATACGTACTTGGTTGTTATTTCTATGGTTTTATTTTCTAAGTATTCTCACTAAGTCATCATTTTGGTTTTGGAGAAGGTTATTTTTAACCTCACCTGTTACATAGAATTTTGGCCTATACTTTTAAAGGTCCGTTCTGTCACCTTTTTATGCAACAAAATCGTAAAAGAGTTGTTCCAGTTATCAGGAATGTTCTGATTAAGCAGGCATACATTTAATACTGTTTACACTTTCTCTATTATTAGGTACTGATACTGCGGGTAATGTTTAAATAATGAGCATAAGCGAAACAAAATTTTATTTAGTTTAAACATTTATTTTTCTTACTAACGGCAATTGAAAATTTAACATTTTTTTTTAAGTTTACAAAAACTAATAATATTTACATTAATAACAAAGATCTAATACCTTTATTTACATTTTTAGAATTAATATTTGACAAGTTGTAAGAGCTAGTATATCAAACTTCACATTAAAAACAGTATTTTAAATTTTTTTTTGAAATATCTAAACCAATTGGATGGTATAAAACTAAATTATAACCAATTTTTTAAAGCTTCATTTGTACTCCGACCACTTCACAGTTAGAATACTTATTGTAACGGGATAACCGTAAAGGAAGGGACCTTAATTTGAAAGATTGTTGTTGACAGTTGATTTTTAGAAGTTTGTAAAAAAATCAACTGACAATTTTAAATAATGTTTCTAGAAAATTCTAGAAACTTCTAAACACACTGACTAGATTAAATAATGTTGTATATAAGGGGATGCATGGGCAGTTTACGTCAGTTCGAGTCAAGTGTTCACAAGAGTTCATTGTATTGTCAAGTAGTTAGACGTTATCCAGCAGAGTTCAGTGTATCTTAACAATTTTGTAAATAAATTGTGTAAAAAGCCCCCATAAGTGTTTCAAATTGGTGTCAGGTGTGGGGTGAAGATACAAGAATGCCTGGAAAAAAGATAAATGAACTATTGGTGGCTGAGCTCAGAAGAGAGCTTGAAGAATTAGAGTTGGAAACTACTGGGAGCAAATCCGTATTGTTGAGAGGGCTCCGTGAATACTACCTAAATAATAATTTGGACCCTGACGCTGTGGAGTTTGAAGACCCGGTTCAAAAAGCAAATTCTGAACTAACTCAACAACTTTCCCAGCTGAAAGAGGAGCTATCAGGACGAATGACGAGCCAACATGAGGAGCTATCCAGTCAGATGAAGAGCCAGCGCGAAGATATGTCCCAGCTGAAAGAGGAGCTATCAGGACGAATGACGAGCCAGCAAGTGGACAACTTGAACCAGCAATTGGCCAACATCCGAGAGGAGATCAACCAGCAAATGCAGTCCGAAATAAGAAAGCTTCAACAAGAACTGGAAGCTTGTCGCCGAAACCAAATCATCCACCACGGCGACGGAAATGCAGAAAGGAGGGAAACCGGCCACGTAGACGTCGAACGACGAGAAAACGGAGAGGCGGCCCAGGTACGAATGACGATAAAACCCCCAACCTTCGACGGGATGACTTCCTGGTCAAATTACCTGAAACAATTTGACGCAGTGGCCAGAGCGAATGGATGGTCACCCCAAGAGAAGGCATTGTTCCTAACCATGGCTCTGCGAGGCGAGGCTTTAGACGTCCTGCATGTATTGACCCCGGATGAGGGTGACAATTTTGAGCTATTGGTAAATCGTCTCGAGATGCGTTATGGTCAAAGTCATCTACAACCGGTATACCGAGTGCAGTTGAAAAGCCGGAAGCAGAAAAATGGAGAAACTATCCAGGAGTTCAAAGCTGAAGTGGAAAAAATGGTACGGTTTGCGTATCCAAATGCAGCGGAAGATTTTCTGGAGTGCCTGGCGATCCAAACCTTTACCGATGGTCTTCGAGACGCCGAATTGCAACGGGCTGTACGGTTGGCGAGACCGAGATCTCTTGTAAACGCCTTGACCATTGCCCTGGAGTTCGATGCGGCGCCGGAGGCCTCACATGGAGCTGCTCGACTGATGGAAGACACTGGTAACTTCGACCATGCCGTTTATGCCGTCAGCAACGTCGAAGCGGTAGTGGAGAGGTTAAAGAAGTTTTCTTCAAAAGGAAGGCGCCCAGTGAGGTGCTGGAATTGCGGAGAACTAGGCCACATAAGAAATACTTGCCCCCATTGTACCCAAGTAGAGCAGAACGAGGAAAAAGTCGCCTTAGTTAAGGTTGTGCCAGAAGACCAGAGCTCTATGCTGGAGGAGCAACAAGAAAACGATCCCGTTCTGAGAAAGATTAGGGAGTGGAAGAGAATGGACCGTCGTCCGTTGTGGAGAGAGATATCCTCATCCTCTCCTGCTTTAAAAGCATACTGGTCCCAATGGAACTCTTTAATTTTGGACGAAGGGCTCGTTAAAAGACTTGTAGAAAATTCCGAGGGCACAGAAACAAGGAAACAAATAGTGGTCCCAAGCAATGCTGTACCGGAAATTTTAAAACAGATGCATAATGATAGTTCTGGAGGACATCTGGGTATCACGAAAACGCTGCAAAAGATCCGAGATAGATTTTACTGGGTAAATTGAACTAATGATGTTAAAGATTGGTGTCGTAAATGCACTACATGTGCTGCCAGTAACGGTCCGCACCGAAAACCGAAGGCGGAAATGCAGCAATACCTGGTTGGAAGTCCTTTTGAAAGAATCGCAGTAGATGTATTGGGGCCACTTCCACAGACCGATGTAGGAAACAAGTACATCTTTGTTGTAATGGACTACTTCACTAAATGGGTTGAAGCATATGCAGTTCCCTATCAGGAAGCTACCACTTTAGCAGATATATTGGTTAAAGAATTCGTAAGCCGATTTGGGGTACCATTAGAATTACATTCAGACCAAGGAAGAAATTTTGAGAGCAAGCTGTTTCAAGAAGTTTGCCAAAGATTAGGCATCCACAAAACGAGAACCACAGCGATGCACCCTCAGTCTGATGGAATGGTGGAACGAATGAACCGGACTATAACCAACTATCTGTCAAAAGTGGTGTCAGATTGTCAGAGGGATTGGGATCGACATATTCCACTATTTCTAATGGCAATTCGATCGGCCATCAACGAATCAACTGGCCAAACGCCTGCGAAGGTCCTGTTCGGTAGAGAAATGAGGCTACCATGTGACTTGGTGTTTGGTTGTAAACCTGGTGAAGAAATGGCACGTGAACAATATGTCACCGACCTTCAGAATCGAATGGAAAATATACACAACCTGGTGCGTGGAAAACTACAATTATCTAGTGATCGGATGAAGAGGTACTATGACACACGGACAATGGAAAAGAGTTACCAAGTTGGAGATTTAGTCTGGCTCTATAACCCCCGACGGCGTCGAGGTATTTGTCCCAAATTACAAAAGAACTGGGAAGGTCCTTACACCATCAAGAAGAAGATTAACGATGTCATTTATCGGATCGTGAAAATTCCCAGAGGGAAACCCGTCGTGGTCCATCATGTTCGTTTGGCGCCTTACCAGGGAAACCACACTGGAGATGCGCAGCAACTCCAAGAAGATGGTTTGGCTGGCTCAGGGAGTGTGCGGGATTCCGATGTAGGAAATAACATTCCAGGAGGAATGAATCTAAGGAGGGGGCAGTGTAACCGGATAACCGTAAAGGAAGCGACCTTAATTTGAAAGATTGTTGTTGACAGTTGATTTTTAGAAGTTTGTAAAAAAATCAACTGACCATTTTAAATAATGTTTCTAGAAAATTCTAGAAACTTCTAAACACCATCCACGACAGAGGGCAGTCTAGCCGACCCACCTTGATGGACCTAACAGTGGCAAAAGTTTAGTAGATTGTGCTCGATGATCGAAGAGCAGCCCTTGACGATATTATGGACCAACTTGGTGAAGAGGTCAGTAGACAGTCTGTGTTTAATGTTTTCGCAGAGGTGGGAGCCAAAACAATTGACTGCAGCGCATTGCATTTGTCCGTAAATTTCTTCGGCATTTCAAAGAAGAGGCTAAAGCATTGGACTTGATGGTCACCTAAGATGAGATATGGGTACACCATTTCACATTTCACTCCCAAAACCTAAAAAATTCAAGACGTAGAAGACTACTGGTAAGGTCATGGAGACTGTCTTCTGGGATCGCAAGAGGCCGTTGCTCATTGAATTATATGGAAAAGGTAACAGTTACTTTAATACTCTGCAAAAGTTTAGGCCGACCATACAGAACAAGAGACGCGGTATACTTACTTAGGTAGTCACCCTTCTCCATGACAACGAGCGATCTCACGTCAGACCACCGTTTTGTTCACACACTTTGGGTGGGATATCCTCGATACCCCCCCTGTAGCCGTAACTTAGCCACCAGTGACTACAACTCTTCCCTGCGCTCAAAAAAACCTTGAAGGCATAAAGTTTTCCTCGGACGACGAAGTCATTGACTACTGCACGAGGAGGCGACGGATTGGTAAGATAGCAATGTGCAAAAGGTCATCTCCTGGATCCAAAAAGGCCATCGATCGAAATTAACATTATGCAGAAAAATAGTGAATTGACCAAGCTTTCCGATGGTGTACTGATATTTTTTTATGAAAAAAATGTGTAGACCTTTACTTTATTTACACTATTTCATAGTTATTTTAGTTATACAAAAGTATATGGAAGTAATGTGGCTCGGCACCGCTTTCCATGAATGGTACAGTGAATAAAAAGCAGATTTTAAGAATGTTACTTTAATATTAGATTAACACTTAGTTATTATATTTTGATTCATATTTAAGATACATATAGAGTTTAAGTAGCTTAATAAGTCTTTATTTTTATTAACAGAAACCACCACTGACTTTTAATTTGAAATTCTTTACAGCATTTTCTAGAATTATCATTACCTCAAATCATCTAGAAACAGTAGGACATAACTTGTAGGCATATATTTTTTGACATACAGAAAATACTTTGAGAACAAAATATAAAAGTCTATTTTCCTTTTGCATACTTACTAAGCATTTACAACTTTTCACATATTAGTACTCATCGTAGCCTGCAATCAAGTGGGTTCAGTTAACCTATTAGTCCACTTCGTTTCCATATTAATCTCACTACCATTTAATCCAGTACCAGTTGGAAAGCGTTTGGAACACTTAAACAAATTCATAAATGACTTTCTGAATCCAAAATTCATAAAACAATAAGTTATAGGATTACAACAGCTCGATGTGTAAGCTAACAATTGGAAGAAACTGATGCCTGTATAACCTAGATTTTTATACACAATCGAAGCATCAAAAAGTGCTATAGTATTAATGACATATAATGGTGTCCAACAAATAAAAAATTCTAGAACCACAGCGAATAACATTTTGATCACTCGACGTTTATTTAGAAGACTTCGTTCTGCGTTGGATTTTCTGAGACCGGTATTCAGTTTTCTGCTGGAACCGATGATAGGACTATTGGAATCTTGTGACCAGTTTTGTTGTAGTTGCTGTCTCGAGGAGTAAAAGGAGCTTTTTTTGTATGATGAACGAGTTGAGGTGCGACCCTTTAGGTTTACGTAAACGTTCACTCCGCTATTACCTAAAACAAAAAGAAAATTTTGTTTGTTTAGAATAATTATGTAATCGGATACTGAAGGCCATGTGTAAATTTTGATTCAACTACTATGAGCCAGGTCCAGCTTCAGCTTCAGTTTGCCAACACACAAAGTTTGTAGTTTTTGAAGTTATACTTCTATTTATGCACTGGATTTGTGTGGGGTCAAATCAAGGTTTATAGATAATAATTATCTATAAACCTTGGGGTCAAATGGCAAAAATCATTACATATATAATGGTGTGAGTAAGAGAGAGACAGAAACACATATAAGGTATCAGTACATTGAAAAGAGATAGATATACAAAAAACAATCTGAGCTAATGTTTTGGAATATCATAGGGGACGTATTACATTGTGTTTGACAGATTACTTTATAATTCTGTCACGTAAGTAAACATATAAATTTTAGTATTTTATATTAATCATAATATGTATTCAGTAATTTGCATTATATTTTGCACTATGGGGTTTTGTAAACACTTTTTTTGTACATTGATCGTTTTACTGTTTAGTTTTCGTGTTTGAAGTAAGGATACACATCAACTGGTCTTATTTTTCTAAGTATTTATTTAATTGAATACAGTTTATTTAAAAAAAAAATATTTCTGCTTGCCTGAGTTTGTAGTTATTAAGTTTTATTAGTTAACAGTGATGCCATTAATATATATTTGATGGCGCCGAGTGATGATGATATAAATGTGAAAATTACATGCGCGAGTTGTAAACGATCTCTAAAAGGCGAATTAAAATGTACCAAATGTGAAAAGCAGTATCATCCTGCTTGCCTAGTTCGTCTAAGAGGCGCAAAAGTGGTTGGTCAAAATTTAATCATCTGTCCATCATGTGCTGAAACTGAAAATGATGGCGACCATGCGTCATAATATAAAATACAGTGGTATTTGTTTGGTCGAGCACTTTCTTTTAACAGAAGAGGTTCAGCATCTAAATGTCTTTGGTTATGACCCGAGCTCTTATTTTTGTCGTGTACAGAATAAACGTGGTGGAGCTGTGATTTTGGCAAAACATGGTATGTAGGTAAATCCTTCAAAAATGATCGAAAACTTATCAGTTGAAGGACGAAACACCTGCTACTTAAGACGGACCTCGCCTCCAGCTCCAGGAAATGTTATGCAAATTTGATACAAAATCAGTGTGTACTCGGTACTAGGAGGTTTTTGAGGTCTAGTATATTCTGGAGTAAAGCTGTTGCAGTCATACAGAAGCAAGAAAACTAAGTTATGGTACTTACCAGGTAAGTTTCACGAGTTCAATCCTAAACAAGAAGAGTAGGCTAAAGAAAAAACATTATTACCCTAAGGCTGGGCGCAGACGCTCGGTTTCCTGATTCGGTTTCCGGATCAGGAATTCCGATTCGGAATTCCGTGTGCCTAGCGCAAACATCCGTTTTTTTGTATTAGGAATTTATACTGTCAGTTCGAATAGCGACGTTTCTGTGAAAGCATAAATGGACGACGACGATGAATTGATTGCTATTGCACTTTTACTGGCTCTAGATATGAAGAAGAAGAGAAAACGACATTATTAATTTTTTTCCGTTCTTACGACTCAAACGCACGGAATGAATTCCGAAACGAATGTCGTTTTTTTTTTCGTTCGGAAATAGTTAGGACGTGTGCGCCTTGTTGAACATTTTGTATGTAAATGAAGCATTCAGGTTTCAGAATCTGAATTCCTGATCCGGAAACCGAATCAGGAAACCGAGCGTTTGCGCCCAGCCTAAAGCAGAAGCAAAACCGGTTAAACTGGGCTAAAAATCATCGAAATTGGGAAATGAAATGGGAATCGTCTGCACTGGAGTGACGAGTTACGATTTAAACTTTGTGGCGGAGATAGATAGATAGATAGATAAATATTTTTTGGGTTGGCTGTTAGCCTATATCACTGCGACCTTTGCAGATCTATTGTGAACACCCATTATCTGTGGAATAGGATTAGAGCACCTTGTCCAGCTCTGCCCTCTTAATGAGACTTAATAGCTTTGACAGTGGCCACTCCGCATAACTTGGAGCAGCCGGTTTCTCCTCTCCCAGTAATAGATACCGCGTCCTTGCAAGGCCTTCACATTGGCATAGGACATGAAATGCAGTTTCCTCTTCCTCTTGGCAGTATCGACAAATGTCTTCATCTGCTAAGTTTAGCTGACTTATGTGTTTTCTGAGCCTGCAATGTCCTGTCAAGAGACTGACAATCATTCTGACATCATTTCGCCTTTGTGATAGCAGCTCTGCAGTAAACTTCGCCGAGTATCCCTTTATGAAGAGTTTGGCTTGTCGCTTGCCCGGTGATTTTTCCCACCACTCCTGGGCCTTTTCTAGCCTCCTTTTCTCAATGGCTGCCTTTCTGAATGTATTCGCAACTCCGCCGAATGTTTCCGGGCCAATCATTGGAGTATTAGCTCCCGCACGGACCAATTCATCAGCCTTCTCATTGCCCCGAAACCCTGAGTGTCCTGGTATCCATGTCAGTGTCAGAGAATTTTGACTAGTGGCATGTGTCAGGGCCCCAACGCAGTCCCACACCAGCTGTGAGCTTATTTGTACTGAGACTATCGCCTTTGGAGCTGCTTGGCTGTCCGAGTATATGACTACGGTTTTACCCGTTATACCCTGACTTACGATCTCCGTTGCACAGTGTTGTATGGCCATTATTTCAGCCTGAAACACTGTGGCATACGCACCTAGACTTAGTTGGACTTCTGTCCTGTGTCCTCTACTATATATACCTGACCCTGTGCTCTTTTGAGTCTTTGAGCCAGCGGTATACCAGATGGACTCCCCTTGGATGGGGGGGCCAGCAGAGTTATTCGCCAAAAACATGAAATCTCAAGCGCAAGTTATATTTCCATCTTCAGTAATGGTCTGGGATTCAATGTTGGCATAAAGAGTTGGCAAATTACATTTTATCAATGGCATTTTTAACTTAGATAAATATTTGGACATCCTTTAATGCCCACTTTCAAGCAGAGCAGGATCTCTGGAAAGGAATTCATCTTCCAACTAGATGGTTCTACCTGCCTTACTTCCAAAAAGAACATGAACTAACTTTTAGACCTTGAAATACTACGCCTAGAATGGCTTTCTAGTGGTTCGGACCTTTCGCCCATCGAGACCTTATAGCTGCGAAAAATCCTGCCAGGACTGTGAAAGAAGTCAAGGAAAAACTGCAGAACATTTGGGATAATTTCACTCCAGATGAGTGTCCAGGACTTAATAAATACTTTTCGTCGACGAATTGAAAATGAAGGTAATGTTACTCAGTGGTAGAATCAGTTACGAATTCTTGTTTTTTATAGATAAAAATCACAAAATTTTGTTGTTTCCCCTTTTTTTCGCTCTAGTCAGCTCCAAGTTTAATAGTAAGTTCAGTTTTTTTGTGTAATGGAATTTTAAGATGCTGTTTGCAAAATAAAAACTAAGAATTATGCCTCTATTAGTTTAAACAATCATCAATATATGCTAATAATTGCAAATACCCAGAGTGGGACAAATAAAGCTGGACGGGGCATATATTTAAAAAATTGTACACATTATGTAATTTGGGTCAGCTAGAATCGCGTTCTAATTAATAATGAAAAAAAGAATAAAAATTATATATATATTTTTAATAAGACCCTTCTTTTTGTTAAGAAGATATTAAATTACCAGCTTACAACTAGACTATCTGAAAATTTTGTTCGTTACTCTCTTTATAAGCACTAATCCCTTTTGTTGCATTTCAATTTACAATATGGACTTTGGTGAATGTCCAGACTAATTTATTAGCCAGATAATGTCTTTTGTAGAATTATAATCGCAATATAAAATCTGTTGAACAATACTATTTTGGTAATAAATAGAATGTTCACAATATTGTTACAATAATGAACGTCTATGGTCCCGGGTTTTAATATATCGTAATCAAATTAATGATTTATTGCTTTATGATAAAAACAAAAATTAAACCTTTGTTGTTTGGCCCTGAAATAAAAGCTGTGATACGCGATTATAAAATATTCCAACTGGAAATTTCGAAAAAAGGAAATTTACCTCAAAAGTCAAACAACGAGAACGAAGACGAGGGTTGTCTTTTTAGTTTTGCAGATAGCCATAAAGACAAAAAATATATAGACTTAAAGTATCTTCATCACAAAAGTTGCTACCATTATCTTTGACACACGTTAAGTTTCCGGTTCGTTGGAGTAAATCCAAGATTCATCGCCACTAACAATAGTCTTCCAGGTCTTTAAAATGCCCAAAGATGTCTCTATCTCTTGCTATATTACACAGTGGTAATCCTTAATTGGCTGACGAACCGCATCATTGGGTGGACCTAGTCTGAATACGTCACTGAAACTGCAGCGATCATGTTGAAATTTAAAATAGCAGCGGAAAGTTGACTGGCCCATGGTGCATCCTCCCGTTAGTCCCGTTGCCTAGGGATATCCACACTTCGTCTGTCACACTGTCATCAGGTCTAGGTGTGGTGATGAGGCTCCCTAGGGGGTCCTCCCTGACATCGGCTGGTGTAAGCCAGTACTCACCCAAGACGGATCTTCTGATTTCAGAAAAAGCAGAGCAGTCCTACATTATATGTTCTACTGTTTCCTCTTCTTGTTCGCAGCCTCTGTATCCCGGCGATTCTGCTAATTTCACCCTAAAGAGATGTTGACGGGTGTGGTGCTTCATTCCAAAACACATTACTATTTAGATAATCCTTTCCGAAAATTCTAAAAAAATATTACTCGAAAATGTTCCCGGCTAATATCCATTTTTTGACCAACTTGTTCATTTCAAAACTTTACTGTACCTTCACGATTTATTCTACTGGTGGCGCCTTCTGTGCAAAACTAAACAGACAATGTTCATATTGTTTTTTTGCGATAATTTAAAAATTTTGAAAACTACAACAATTTACAGTTATTATATTTAAATAAAATTTATAAAAATAACTTACTGTTGATAGAACGAATAGATTTTTCAGTATTCATTCCTTTACATAAAGTTATTGTTATTAACGAATACGTTACAGCCATCACCAGAAGTGGTATTATCAATAAAATAACATCTAAAAATAGGTTGTAAATCTTCTCGCAGTCTTCAGAACTCCAATTCTCTCGGCACTTTTGATTTCCTAAAACACAAATCATACAAGATATAAAATAGGTATGATAAAATCAATTAACTTCAGGTTTTAAAGGTTTAAATTGATACAAAAAAAAATAACACCCCAGAATTTTTCTAACGGATGTTAGACTCGGTGTACCAGTGTGGCATTCGCCAATGGCAACCCAAAAATACAAATCCTTGGCAGAGAGTCTCCAAAGAAAACTACTCTTAAGAGTGACAGCTGGATACCGTACTATATCAACGGAGGCAACACAGGTCTTTGCGAGCATCCCACCAATATACTCGTACTTTATGGTGGAGGAGTAGAGATTCCTCTTCGAAGTAGGTGCTACTCCGCCCAATCGAAAGGAAGAAGAACTTTTGCTTCCTGGCAGAGAAGGTGGAATAGCAGCTCGAAGGGTGAATGGACAAGAACGCTAATTGGAAATGTTACAATTTGGGCAGAATGCAAGCACAGGAGGACGGACTACTTCCTACTCCAAATTTTAAGCGCACATGGAGCCTTCCAGCATTATACTAGGCGGATAGGGAAAACAAGGGATGCATACTGTTCGTATTGCTACGAGGCGAGGTTGACATGGCGGAGCATATCTTCTTGGAATACCAGGCAAAGAATGGAAGCCCAAACAAGCATAGGCCCTCTGAACAAAGACTAACTAATAAATAAAAAAGTATGAAGTGAAGTGAGCTTTCTAATATGTTATTTTTCGGGTAAAATATGGAGGTTTGATTTGAGATGCCTGTTGTATCATCAATTTCACGCTTAGTCAAACTTGGATCTTTACAAACAATATCATAGATTTTCTTAATGATTTCTGGTGTTGTTGCAATTTTTAAACGTCCACTACTTTGTTCATATCTGACTCTTGTACAATCACGTTTAATTTAAACTCTAAAGGCCTCATTAAACAGAAGTTATTGCTTTACCCATGTCAATTTGACAGCGGAAAGATAAAGCGATCAGTTCAGATTGCGATGGACTAAAAGGGATTAATAAATTTTAAAAAAAATCGCGCGATGTTGAATGTAAGAAAATAAATTGATCTAGTCCGGATTGGTGCCTTTTTGTACGATATCGTGAAGCGCATATAAATCTTGGAAAGAAGTGGGCGAAGAACAGAATCAAAACAGCAGACATAAAATATTATTTTTACAAATTTCTAAAAAATAATTCAATTTATTTACTATTTCAAACTGCCCTCGAGACATTCGAAAATTATAAAGTATTAAAGTGCTCTTCAAATGAAGAAAGTTCTACACACAGTTTGTGACATTCACCAAATTCTTCTCCAGTCTCGTTTATTTCATGTACCCATTTCCTTCTTTTTTCCTTGAGGATAGTGCAAAAACAAGAAAAACTTAGCGACTTAGATGATATCGGCACTAGACACAAG
The DNA here is from genome assembly GCA_964028335.1 of Altica lythri. Taxonomy (NCBI): domain Eukaryota; kingdom Metazoa; phylum Arthropoda; class Insecta; order Coleoptera; family Chrysomelidae; genus Altica; species Altica lythri. Next base: position 72,133,322 of record OZ034805.1, read on the forward strand.
TTTTAAACTAACTGGATCGCCAAAATTGTCCCGTGTTCTGTTTGACAAGTCCTTGAAACCCAGTGATGCACAAATGGAAATAAAGGAGTAGATTTCTTTAACACTTTCACCATTTTTGTATGAATTTCTGTTGTTGATAAACTTTCCAAAACAAAGAAAAACTTTTCAACCAACCGTTATAAGAATCTTTCACCGCAGCAACACATATATCATACTAATCAACTATTTTGAATACTGTACTGTTTTACTATCTATCACTTTGCGTAATATCTGGTTATATTAAACATATATCTTACCCTGTCTAGTTGGTTGTAATTGACTAAGTAAAGCTATGGGTGCCATACAAATAACACTCCCAATCCAAATAGCAATAATCAGTTTGTAAGCGTGGCTAAGAGTTTGCCATCGTAATGAACGAAGAGGATGACAGATAGCGTAATAACGTTCAACTGAAATTGCTACTAACGTCCATACTCCCACAGAAACCGAGCAAGCTGAAACAAAAAAAAAATATATATATTTTGGTTATAATCAAACATCGATATTATTATTCATCATCAGTTTTAAGTTTAGGAGTAACTCGAAAATGTAAATGTTGTCAAAACACCTCGAAGATTGGACGGAAACTACATATTTTCAAACGATTTATCGCAAAAACAGTTTGCAATCCATAAATTTTGTTTTTATGCGACTGATTGTTATAATCATGAAAAGAATTCCGTAGGTCAAGATCCCCTTCCCTTCTAAAGACTTCTCCAAACTGTAGACAGGCACCCTTCTGCACAAATTGACGAATTTTTTGACGAAACCCTCTTCTCCTACAGGTAAATACAGGACGACGACAGGATTACACAAAAAAACTGAGCCCTCGACGAAGGTTCCTGTGGTTTCCTTCATCGTTGCCAAATGGGAGGCCTCACGCCGGAGAAGACACGCCATAGCGTCAATCTCCCAAGCCCAAATTCCACTACTGATTTTTAAAGTATAATCTACGTTGATTGTGGTGAAATTAAACTTTACTCGCCACGAAACTTTTTATCCCGTTTAGAAGCGACACTATTTTGCTAAATTTGGAAATTTATATCTTTGAGGGCCAAAGAAGACCTGTGTTGTCCTGGAAACTTCTACAGCATTGTTTCAGAGGAATTCCTATGGTTTGGTGAAGTATTTCACATATCTTCGGTTCTGTTTTCGTATGTTTGCAAAAATCATTTTCAAGCTGAGCCTTCAACATCCGGAAAAAAAGAGTTACACTACATCAAGAGATAGAATATAGTCACAGAACATCAACCCCTTTGAAGATTAATGTTATAGCTGAAACTTTAGAGGCTTAATGACCTGTATGTTATAGAGTAGCAAGATCTTAGAATAAAACAATCCACGAAATACAAGAAGTTTAAGTAGGCTGCAGTACGACCGGTGATGGTTTCGTAAAAAAACGACACCAATCCATTGTTCCTGAGTTTTAAGACCAACATTTTATTCTCTTGTATTAAATAAATCAATAGAATTCATTTTAATTAAAATTGAACTTTAATTCTACAAATATTTGTTAGTAGGTATTACATTTGTTTACAACACTCATGGAAATTATTGGAATTTTGCGTAACATTGTTTGAGTTTTACTACTGGTAAATTTACGAGTGAACTTTACAAAATTTCCAACATAATAATTTATTTTATTTAAACCCAAACCATTTAACAATTTATTTTGTATTTGATACTTGTTAAATAACCTAATTGTAACATTCACTATATACCTCTGAATTAGTTGGATATTATGGTGTTTATTTAATTGTCAAATCATAATATGTAATTTAATTTTGAGTTATTAAAAATTCACAATAAATTCAGTTAATTTTAACAGGTTATGGGCCCAGAGCTTTGTAAAGTGAATAAAGATTGCTGGTTGGTTCAAAAATATAAAACATGTATAATCAAAAGTTTCGGTTAAAGAGTCTTTCACGTCACTCCCTACCTGGGCCCAGTGAGAGGCCAATAAAAGAGACATTTTCCCCGACCCTAATAGCTTGTGGTTGTATGCACTCACGATTTTACAATCTATTGTTTAAATTTAACAAATTATGTGACGTGAAAGACTCTTTAACCAAAGATTCGAACTCAAAATAGCAATGGAAGTAATTTTCGTGTTTAGAACTTCCAGTTAAGTATAATACTAAAGAATAATGGTCAAAGATAGTAGGGGATAAGGTGGTAAGACGGGGTAGAAGGTAAGACGGGGTACCATGCGAAATTCACAGTTCAAACTGACCAATCACGCCCGTTTATTTATCATTGGGCGCGCTGCCATGACACTTGTCAATCGCCCGGCGGTCAATTGTTGACAAGTGCACGCTTGTCAAAAAAAATTAAAAACAGTGTTTAACTACAAAGTGTTTAACATCATTTGTTCTGGTTTGACACATGACTGTGGTTTGTAAAATACCGTTAGCTGATGAGGTGTTGCTGTGATTGAAGCTTAAACTAACCTATAATAAGGTAGGCATTGTGTTTCCGTACGATTGTTGACTGTTTTTCTTTATTGTTTTTATTTCTAGAAAATGGCTCTGCAGGCAAGATGGGGTAACGGGTTACCCCATCTTGCCACCCTCTCCTCTATTTGGAAATGCTTTTGTGCAAGCAGCCACTATGTCTACAGCAGTAAATGGAATTTCGTAAATGTGGAATTTGGCCCTATAATCCAAACGTGTTTTCCGAAACAGATTTTGCCCCTTCTTTGGCAACTGAGATCCAGTTAAATGACAGTGAAACTTCCATAAACCGAGAAGTATTTCAAGATATAAGCAATGTCATTACTACCCAAACTTCAGACACAGTAGCTACACGAACAGCTGATAATGCTGCGACGTTAACGTTAACCAGAGACGCTATTGATGACTCTTTGCCAGAGTGTTTCCACTGGACCCCCAGGCTAGTTAATCAGGAACCACCAACAGCACCATATCAAACTAAGGATCAAAGACATCTCAAGCAGAACAATATAAATCCGACCAGCACAAGCACCCATTAGAACCAGCTGATAACCCTGTTTGTCAGGATCCAGAGACATCACAACCAGCTAAAATGCCAACATGCGATAAAAGCGACAGTAGCTTTGTGTTGATTGCTCCAAAACAACTTCTTCCACATCCACTTGCTAAAAAATCCTCTCGTATTACTAAAAAGCGTGGAAAAACAGCAATTATTACGTCGTCACCCTACAAACAAGAACTATAAGTAATCGCCGCCCAGAAGAAAAAAGATGCCGAACAGAAAAAACTAGAGAAAATAGAAAAAAAGACAAAAGATGAATTAAAAAAACAAAATAAAATTACTACAAAAGATCAAAACGACGAAAAGTCTCATCATCTGGAGATGAAATTGAAGAAGAAGTGTCACACCATGTATGTATTGTGAGGAAGTATATTCCATTTCCATTGTTGGGTAGATATCATGCTCATCATGTGGAAGACGGGCTCATAATAGCTGTGCAGGAATAGATGATGATGATGACGAAGCCTTCCACCTCTGCGAGTTCTGCCAGCCCAAATAATAATCTTTTTCCGCGACCATGCTTATCACCCCATCTTACCTCAGGGGGTACCCCATTTTACCACCACCATGGGGCAAGACGGGGCAAAACATCATTCTTTTATTTTAATTTTTTTCTCTTAAGTGTGTAATCAAAAGTTCCTAGTGACACCAAATATTAGAAGAGTAATAATTAGTGGTTAATTAAAAAATAAATATAATTGTTTCTCTATGTATTTTTTTATATTATTGACATTTAAAGCTTAAGTACCCCAGCTTGCCACCCTCTCCCCTAAGTATTTCTAAGTTAAACATGGCAACTAGCATTCATTCGAACTCCGCATTGGTTCCACTTGCATTTACGTCACAATGACGTCACTGCCAGACAATTGGGCCTCGAGGTATAAATTTATTGTGGAGTACAGTGAATAAGTTTAACAATAACAAATTGTGAAACCTGATGATTGAGAAACACTGAGAGTGGATTTATGTTCATAGAGCGTCAATTTTTATTTAACAAACAGTGTATTAGCAAAAACGTTTAGAAATTAATTAACATTATCAATAACATTAATATATACTTTTAATAAGAAAGCAATAGTCTGCTTCAAATATATTTTTTAATATATTGTACAACCTTTGAATTACTTTATTGGATACACTAATAAATATCCCTTTTCATATCAATAATGTTTTATCCATCAGACGGGAAACTATTTACGGTTATGAAATTTCCAAAAAGGCGTATGTGAAAATCCGTCAATAACCCTGTGAAAACCAAGAAACAACAGCAATAAAGTATTTTCAACGATTTACCACCTTCTAAAATATCATATTTTGGCTATAATGAAATCATATTTTTTTTGGGTACGCATTTTACGAGCCTATATATTATAAATGTGGCGTTAAATTTTTTGTTATTGCATAAGAAAATGTTTTCACTTTATTTTGGTATTGATATAATTGTGACCCATAAATAATATAGATATCTGTTTATTAAAATGGGAGACAGTTTTCAGATAAATTTTACGAGTTATATACAATTGTTGTTCCTATCTCAATAGGCTTTGTTAGATAGATGATATCGTCCACTATAATACACGTCTGATTACTGTGGTCTTCAATAAAAATATGTGTATTCATTACAAGTATCCGAAAAGGCCACGAAAATATTGGTAAATGCTTTATTGTTTTACATGCTGGGACTAGTAATGGGTTTGTTAAAGACGCTAGTCCAGCATCGAAGAGTGCAGACTACCATGATTGGGAATACCTAGGCAAATTAAATGAAGTAGGACAGAATAACACTGTTACCCTCCTATGGGTTCCAGGACACACAGGAATAGAACGAAACGAAACAGCAGACAAGCTGGCAGAAGAAGGAGCTGCCTGGGATCAGAATCATCCTGTGAAATCAGCAGTAGTACAATCTAGAAAAAACTATGAAAAAAAATGGATAGCGCAAAATCCAAGCATTGGAATGATCTAAAAGGACTAAGACAATCGAATACGTTCCTGGGAAACTATAACCAGAAGAGATCTCACAGCTGTCTTAACCTTAGGAAGAAGAACCTCCGAATTATAGCAGGAACACTAACCGGGCACTGCCGATTAAGAGGACACATGAAGAAACTAGGATTGGTTGATGAAGCAAACTGCAGATTCTGTGAAATAGAGAATGAAACCTCAATCCACATACTTTCAGAATGCATCGCATTAAGTAATTCTAGTGTCAAATACCTAGGATCATACGAAATAGAAAAGGAAGAACTACCTAACTTGAAACCCAATGATATCCTAAACTTTCTAAGGAAGATAGGACTAGAAGAGCTGCTATAAGTCTGAGAAATCATCAGAAATATAGCAAGAAAAAGGGGACACAAAAGATCTTATAGGTCACAGGTGTATCTGTTACCTCTAACTTGCTTATACATACAAGTATCCGAAAAGACCACAAAAATACTAATAAACGCTTTATTTTTTTACATGCTGGAACTAGTAATGGGTTTGTTAAAGATGCAAGCCCAGCATCGAAGAGTGAAAACTACCATGATTTAATGGATAAGGAATTTTTTAAAAAATGGGCCTGTGAAAAGCTCATCCAAGGCTGGAGAAGCCATGTTTAATTATTATGAATAATGCTTCATACCATAGCTCTCTGGTAGAAAAGTTACCTCAAGTTTCTTGGACAAAAGCTCAGTAAGAGGAATGGTTTACGTTATCAATTTAAAAAGCTCAACAGGTCTTGGAGACTTAGTGCTAAAAAGATTAGTAACAATTTGTTTTTTAGGCATTCTTTTACCACTGTATTTCATTCACTTCTGCCCAATGCTTTTTCTTTCCAGTTCTCAATGTTCTTTGCAAGTCTTCCGTTGTCTTTTCATCTCTTTCTTGGTCTACCTTTCCTTCTCTTTTGTATTGGCTTTCGCCTGAGTACCATTTTCGGCATTATTTTTATTCCCATTCTTTTGATGTGTTCTAAATATCGTAGTCTCTGCGATTTTTTGCATCTTTATATAATTCACTGATTATCTATTTTCTCAACTCCATATATTGATCTTTGTATTTTTCTCTCCCATCTGTCTAAAAGGTTTATTTCTATTTTTTTGTGCACCCATGTTTCTCTGTGGACCTGATAGATTCTAGTTTTTACTTTTCTTGAAACGTATTTGGATCTCATTAGTTTTTGTACTGCTCTATAATTTTTGTTTGCTTTTGCTATTTTTGCCTTTTTCTCCTGATCCTCATGTCTCTTTTCATCTATTTAAAGATCCAGATAAGTAACTTTTTTATTTCATCCATTACCATGTATTTTGTCTTCTCTTTATTTATTGCAAGTCCAAGATCCTTGCCTCTTTAGTCGTTTGAACAAACCACAAAAAAAGGTTATAGACCGAGATCTGGTTGCTTGAATCTGCTGGTATCTGTTTTTTTGATGAAACGTAATTTTCCTGAATAATAAGTGATAGCAGAATAGATTACAGCAAGGCTGTTTATCTTTCGTTAAATATATTAGTATTAGATATTGTTTATGTCATCCATATACATGTTTATCCAGTGAATTTTATGTGAGTTAAAAGAAAATGATGGGAGCAATAGGTATAAAAATGGTTGCTAGCTCTCAGTTTGCGGCAATCTATGGGTTACCAAGTGGACTCTCAGACTTCCAGGTCTCGCTTACGGCTCGTCCTGAAATTTTGTCTGCTGAACCAAAAAAAAAACCGTATTTTACGGACTTGTTACGTAAATTACTATTAATCATTTCCCAAAATGTTAATGTGTTTGAATAAGCTGAAAGCACGTCATTTATTATTTTAATATAATCACTGAAAACAGGTGAGTTAAATATGATAATCCAGGTTCGGTTGACTACTAAAAATATTTTTCATAGAAAATAGTTTGCATTAAGTGAAAGTCTAAATAAATATCACAGATAACCAACCATTTGCGTGACAAGAATTTGCGTGCATGAAAATTAAGAATAAGTCTTCCAGAAATAAAGGACTTTATACTAATGGTGTTAATGGAAAATTGATAGCTAAAATTTTTACTTTATTTACGAAATTGGTATATTTTCACTCGCGATTATTAATTGTATAATGGCGTGAGACGTTTACCTAATTTTATTAAATATAATTGAATGTTTTTTTTACCTCTTAAACAAATTTATGTTGATTCAAGTATAGTTTATTAGAATAGTACGAGGTATTGTCATTACATAACAAGACTAATGTTGTTGGATAATTGATTTTTATTTCTTACATATTTCCTTGTTACCACCTTTAGTACAACGCCCTTTTCTCTCACTACAACGTACATGCAATAATCAGGCAAGGATAAATTGAAATCCTAGAAAGGAACATTCTTAGAAGAATCCTTGGACCAAAAAAGATCCAAGAAGGAGAGTTCGGAAGACTTTTCAACTAAGAAATAACAGCGCAACTAAAGGAAGAATATATTGTCCAACACAAACAAGCTGAAAGGTCAAAATGGGTTCTCTCTCTCTCTTTAACAACCTTTTTGCATCCACTCCTGGGCTTAGGTCTCCCCTTGTCGTTTCCATTCTATTCGGTCCTGTGCTATTTGAAACCACTTTCTCCCAATCTTATCTCATCTATCTGTGAAGGTCCTACACTTCTTTTGGTTTCCCAATTTGTTTTGTCCATCTTTTGTTTCCCATGTCCTACTCAATTCCATTTATGACCAGAAATATATTCTATGACTTCATCCACCTTTGTTTTCTTTCTGGTCCGAAATGGTTTGGACATGTATAAAGATTAATACATAAAGCAAATACAACGGTGAAAACCATTAAATAAGAGACCAAGGGGAAGACCAACGTGTAGATGAGAAGACCAAGTAAGAGAAGATATAAGAAAGGTGGGTATTCGTAACTGGAGGACCCATGTAGGAAACAGAAGAGTATGGAATTCAATATCTAATAGTTGAATTTTCGGCCCTGCGCGTCATGATGCCCGAGGCGAAAAGCCGAGGGCAACATGACGCGCAGAACCGAGATTTCAACTTTTGGCCCGTGTAGTGTATACTATTTTTCTTCATACCTCGGTCGAAAGTACTTGCGGAACGAGCGAAGCGAGTGCAGCTGGTCGTGGGACAGGCATCAAATACATTCGAAGAGTCAAGTTTTGTCATTGATGATTATTTTTAAGGTTATAGATAGAACTAGAAATGACACGAGAATAAACAGTCCCTAGTTACAAGTGTAACTACGCATGAGAAATTTTTCCTCCCGCCGTATACAGGGAGTAAATGTTAAAGACGACAAAACATCATGACGCGCAGGGCCGAAAATTCAACTTTCGTCCTGCCGTAAACAGGGAGTAAATGTTAAACTTTCTTCCCTACAATTAGGGACGAAAGAACGTACTTTCGACCGAGGTATGAAGAAAAGGCATTTTTCCATCTCAATTATTAACTGGTAAAGTTTTGCCGTTATATAAAAAGAAGGATCCAATGCTACGCAGAGGTTCTGAACAAGAAGAGGAACTAGTAGAGCAAATAATGTATGACTGCTTTATTTTTTCTGAAATCAGAAGATCCGTGTTTGTTAAGTACTGGCTTATACCAGCTGATGTCAGGAAGGTCCCCCTTGGGAGCCTCATAACCTATTTCAAATCTCTAGACCTGATGACAACCTGAGGTGTGGATATCCATACACACGTGAGGATGCACAATGGGCCATATGTGGCCTCAATGCTGGCAGAGCATCTGCTCGCCCCACCCCAAATTTCCAGATCTACATCCAGAAGGATAAAAAGTTCTTGGAAATTTGTAGATCTGTAAAAATTCCTTGTAGCCTCTCAAAAATTTCTAAATATGCATTCTTGGATCGTCTTTTACTGTTTTAAGACATCAAATCATTACAGAAAATCAGCACGGTTTTAGCAAGGAAAGATCTACTGCAACAGCTATGCTTTCATTTTATAATCGATTAACTTAAGGCTGGCGAGTGTTCCGTTGTGATTTTATGTGATCTAAGCAGAGCATTTGATTGTGTCAATCATGAATCTATGCTGACTGCTCTTAAGATTTATGGTATATGAGCAGTTTCATTGGAATGTGTCTCAACATTCCTCAAAAATCGAAATCAATATTAAAAAAGAAAATATTGCAAAAATATGAATCTTGTCTGTTGAACCAAAACATGGGTGTCCCACAGGGGTCTGTTTTTGGACCCAGACTATTTATTTTTTATGTCAATGAGTAATTAGTAGGAAAACCTATGTAGCTTATGCAGATGGTTTTTTTATAATGGTTTTAGCAGACAATGATGACTTGCTAAAAGAATAAAATTTGTTGTTCCAGAAATTAACAATTGTTTAAAACGTTTGGATGTGGATAAAACACAATTGGTGAGCTTCACAATTGGTAAAAAAAAGGTAAATCAGTAAAATGTTGCTGTAGGTCAAATTAATCTTCGCAGGTAAAAGCTCTTTACTGGTCTTTATTTTTGTGTCCAAAGGCAAATTTAGCAAATTTTTTCAAAATTTAAGCCAATGAATTTTGTGCCAACATTTTATGACATACATTATATATTTATCGATATTTATACATAGTTTATTATTGTTATTAAATGAGGGTCAGTTTATTTTCATATTCTAAACACGAAATTAATTTGTGGTTATATTAAATTAAATTATTAATTTACCAATTAAACAATATACTATTAATTAATTTTAAATGTGATTGTATTTAGCACGTTTCTAATTGCACGCGTTGACATCGCTCGCTCGAATAATTATTTCATTAAATATATTAGATTCGATATCGAACTGAATATCATGTCCATGTTGCTTTAAAATTTCATCTTCTACATATGACTTATCATTACTTTTGTATGGTTAACTGTTTTTTTGTCAAATTCGATCTTGTTGTTGTTGCTTAACCATTCCTGCAATATCTCTTTTTTCGCTGAAAATGGAGGTGGTCTGTTTAGTTGAACAGAATTATATGGAGAATTATCCATGACCACAACACATATCTCTGATAAATTGGATAAAGCAGGAATGAGTTGACAACATTTTGAAAATGTCACCATTTATAGTTTTGTGATAGTCAATGTCAGTATTTGAAGAGTCTAATAACAAGTCACATCCCTCTAAAAACCCACTATTCGTTCCTGCTCGTAAAATTATAAATCGCATTCCTTCGGATTTCACATGCAATGGATTAGTTTATTAAATCAGATTCCTTTACCCATCGACGCCTTGGAATAACATTTTTGTAAATCCACTTTTCGTCTTAGTACAAGAATCTGATTACTTTATTGCGCTTTTTTAGTTCCATAAATTTCCGAAGGATTTTGCTAACTTTACATGTCCTTGCTCACTTATAATTTGTTGCCCATTCTCTTTTTAAAATTTATATTGCATTGTTTTTGTAAGTCTGTATAAATTAGTATGGACACCTTTAAAATTGCAGTTTTGTTTCGCGTCAATCAAAAGTTTATCTAAAATAAAATATTCGTTGTTAGAATTATTGTACATCCAAAAAAACAACATTAAGAAGAAATCGAATAAATGTCACATTCGGCAGGACTCGAACTTGCGATCTATACCTAGAGCTGATACCGCCTTAATAATCAAGGTTATCGTCTAATTAATTGAATTAATAACAAAAAACGAATCATTCTCTCGGTTGGTACCTATGTTTGAAAATCGCAACAAAATACATACAACTCTATAAATTCCATGGATCTCCAACATCCACGAAACCCCTTCTGGCGATTGAACTGATGTAAAATGATAAAAATTAATAAATATATCGATACATAAAAACTGTAAATAAAACTTTTGAGTTCATAAATTTTTTTATTTGATACAGAAATGTAGGTATATTAACGACTAGATATATAGTCCAGAAGCCACCAATCCTTAAATCTCCGTGATATTTTGCATCGAAATAGGTACTACTCAAAAAGACAACAAACCTGCAAAATATGTCTATGAATGAATAAAGGAATAGAATAGATAAAGAGGAGGAGTGTGGTGTTGGTGGAAGTGTTGGATGTAAGGATCCTGTGTCCTTTTCAGGGATTGGATGGGAAAGTTCCTCATTTGTAGTTGATGTTGTTTCTTCTGTAGCTCCTGTGATTCCAAAGTTCCTAGAACGTTCCTAAACCTCAGTATAGGTGTATGTAGAAGTGTGACCCACGTGGTGCAATTTGGAATTTGGAGATTGGCGCTGTGGCTTGTCTCCTCCGCCGTGAGGCCTCCCATTTGGCGAGGACGACGGGCACCACAGAAACCTTCACCAAGGGCTTTTTTTGTGTATCCAGTCCTCCATCATGTTGGCACCATCAATTATCTACCTGTAAGAGAGTGGGGATTCGTCAAGGAGGGCTTCTAGGTCTTCAGGAAGCGTGTCTCCTCCGTGGTGAGGCCTCCCATTTGGCAAGGACGAAGGCAACCACAAAAACCTTCGCCGAGGGCTCATTTTTTTGTGTATCCAGTTCTCCATCATGTTGGCACCATCAAAGATGTATCTGTAAGAGAGTGGGGATTCGTCAAGGTCCCTGTCTACAGTTTGAAGGAGTCTCATGGGAAGGGAAGAGCAAAATATGTCTAAGATTAAGTCTACTCAGTTTCATAAGTTTTCAGTTGCTTTCTGGATTGGTGGCTCCTCGCCTAATATATCTGCATGTGTATTCGAACCATAGTAAATATGAATATAAAACACCCTCGGCAACTTTTATTATTCTACATTCAGCTATTGTTTAATTTAGAATTCATTGTTGTATTTTGGATTAATGGTTTTTTATGTTAGTTTTGTTGGTGCTAACAAATCTGTTAGTATTCGAACAGCGTATACGATGCCATCCTGTAAACAGTATTTAAAGCGCCGTATCTTTCAATTTTAATTAATGTTAAAAACTCAAAATTTTTATTAGGAAGTCAATAGCTGTTCCCCTTGTTTTTCGACAGGCATTAACCCTTACCGAACGCAATTATTTCGGGAACGCTGCCCGGAATGAATTTGCCTAATTAAGGATGAATTATTATTCAAATGCGACGTTTCGGAAAGTTTGTAGATGGTCATTAGGTACCTACTTGAAATTTCCGCGGAAAATGAAAATATCAATTACTCAATCTTCTACTTTATGTAAATTCGAAATTTCCAGACCGTGGTCCAGACAATCGTAAATAAAACGGTCCCTTTTAATTCACAATTAAATATGCTACCAATTTACTTGTTTTATCTTAATTAAATTACAGGAATAGGGAATATGCCTATATGATTCAAATGATGATAATTTTTTTATATATAAACCCTTTTCCCTTAGCTTTACGCACGTGTTAATATTTTTTTATATAATTTGGTTTTGAATAAGAAAATAATTATTAAAATGTGCACAAAATAAGCGGGAAAATGTAGTAAAGTCAAACGTAACGTAGAAAATTGGGACGTCAATGATCATAATAACAATGTCTACCAGTCACAAAATTTTCTGTTCTGTAAAGACTATCTTTGTGAGGTTGTAATATGTGTGAGTTTACATATTGAAGGCCTCTTCTACCTGTTCTTTTGAAATCACAAAGTGGACAGTTTCAGTTCCACTGATCTTGATTCTCATACTGCTCTTGTCTCTTCTGGACAGCTTGTTCTAGGTTTTCTACCGGTTTTTGCTGAATATCCTCGTGGACCTTTGAACGCCAGAGGGTCTGTTCGATTTTGTTGTTTTCCAGTCTCTTTCATCGATTTTCAACAGCTTCAGATTATTTTTGACAAGGTCTGTCCAGCGCTTCTTGGGTTTTTGCTGCGTTTGAGTCCCTTCTCTAAGTTGAGAGAAGAGAATTTGGTAAGGAACACGGTCTGTGGTCATGGAAATCCTATCTTTGTGAGCTTGTGATATGTGTGAGTTTACATATTGGGAGTGGACACTTCCAGTCCCACTTATCTTGATCCTCATGCTGCTCTTGTCTCTTCTGGACAGCTTGTTCTAGGTTTTCTTTATGTTTCTACTGAATATTCTTGTCGATTTTCGAACGCCAGAGGTTTCTGTTTGATGCTGTTATTCTCCAGTCTCTTTCATCAATTTTCAATAGCTTCAGATCATTTTTGATAAGATCTGTCCAGCGCTTCTTGACTTTCTGCTGCGCTCGTGTCCCTTTTCTAAGTTGAGAGAGAGAGAGAGAGAGAGAGAGAGGGCAATTTGGTGGGGAATACGGTCTGCGGTCGTGAGAATCCTATCTTTGTGAGCTTGTGATATGTGTGAGTCTACATATTGGCTGCCTCTTCTACCTCATTTTTTGAAATTACAAAGTGGACACTTCGGGTCCCACTGATCTTGATCCTTATGTTACTTTTGTCTCTTCTGGGTAGTTTTCTTCATTTTTCTGCTGAATATACTCGTGGATTTTCGAACGCCAGAAGTTTCTTTTCGATGCTATTGTTTTCCAGTCTCTTTTATCGATTTTTAACAGCTTCAGATCATTTTTGACAGGGTCTGTCCAGCGCTTCTTGGGTTTTTGCTGCGCTCGAGTCCCTTCTCTAAGTTGAGAGAAGGCAATTTAGTGGAAAATACGGTCTGTGGTGATGGGAATCCTATCTTTGTGAGCTTGTGATATGTGTGAGTTTACATATTGGGAGTGGACACTTCCAGTCCCACTTATCTTGATCCTCATGCTGCTCTTGTCTCTTCTGGACAGCTTGTTCTAGGTTTTCTTTATGTTTCTACTGAATATTCTTGTCGATTTTCGAACGCCAGAGGTTTCTGTTTGATGCTGTTATTCTCCAGTCTCTTTCATCAATTTTCAATAGCTTCAGATCATTTTTGATAAGATCTGTCCAGCGCTTCTTGACTTTCTGCTGCGCTCGTGTCCCTTTTCTAAGTTGAGAGAGAGAGAGAGAGAGAGGGCAATTTGGTGGGGAATACGGTCTGCGGTCGTGAGAATCCTATCTTTGTGAGCTTGTGATATGTGTGAGTCTACATATTGGCTGCCTCTTCTACCTCATTTTTTGAAATTACAAAGTGGACACTTCGGGTCCCACTGATCTTGATCCTTATGTTACTTTTGTCTCTTCTGGGTAGTTTTCTTCATTTTTCTGCTGAATATACTCGTGGATTTTCGAACGCCAGAAGTTTCTTTTCGATGCTATTGTTTTCCAGTCTCTTTTATCGATTTTTAACAGCTTCAGATCATTTTTGACAGGGTCTGTCCAGCGCTTCTTGGGTTTTTGCTGCGCTCGAGTCCCTTTTCTAAGTTGAGAGAAGGCAATTTGGTGTAAAATACGGTCTATGGTGATGGGAATCCTATCTTTGTGAGCTTGTGATATATGTGAGTTTATATATTGGCGGCCTCTTCTAACAGTTCTTTTTTGAAATCACAAAGTCGCCACTTCCACTCCCACTGTTCTTGATCCTCATGCTGCTCTTGTCTCTTCTGGACAGTTTTCTTCATGAACCTGTGAATAATCTTGTGGATTTTCGAACACCAGAGGTTTTTGTTCGATGCTGTTGTTCTTCAGTCTCTTTCATCAATTTTCAACAGCTTCAGATCATTTTTCTTGAGTTTTTGTTGTGCTCGAGCCCTTTCTCTAATTTGAGAGAAGGCAATTTGGTGTGGAATACGGTCAGTGGTAATTCGGCTGAGATGGCCTGCCCATCGGATGATTTCTTCCATTTTTGTCATACTTGTTTGTTTCAGAATCTCCACATTTGGAACCATGTTTCTCCAGTTTACTCCTGCTATAATAGTTCTAAGGCATCGCATGTGGATAGAGTTCAATGCCTGTGTGCGTTTTGCTTTCAAGTTCCAGCATTCAGATGAGTACAGAAGGGTGCTAAGGGCAATAGTGCTATAGATCTGGACCAAGGTTGTGATGTTTAGATTGTGAGGTCTCCACACTCGAAGGTACAGTCTAGCATAGGCTTGGTTTGGAGCACTTACTCATTCCTTAGCAACCATGTTCTTCGCAACACCCAATATTGTTTTTCAGTGCTAAAACCTTTTTTATATTATGATCATTTATAAATTACGACAAAAAAAAGTAATCTGGTTCATTTTCTGTTTTCAAACAAGTTTGTTTTCCAACTATTTTAGATAAAATTAAATGATGCTTGTTATGTAAGGTAGTGTTAAAATATGAATTTCTTTAGGAAACTGTTACCAAAAATTATTATAACATTCTCTGATAATATCTTAACAACAAACATGTTAGAAGGAATTTTCATTCCATTATGATGTTGAACGTAGTAATGTTTACGATGATACCGTTTGCCATTCATATTTTGATAGAATATAATACGTAAATTCTCGTCTTATGGTTCAAGTAAAATCCCCTTTTGCGGCCTAATAAGTGAATTTGCATAAACATGTCGGAAAATAAGAAAAGAAAAACGTTTCAGCCTCCCGAATAGAAATCAAGTTAGGCCTGTCTTTATTACTGAGTTTGTGCTTTGTGAAAGTAATTCTTAGAGGGCACGCATATTGTGGAGACGAGGTAATGTGAATAACTGCTATGGCATCAAAGGTGATTTGTATCGCTCAGTTTCGTCTCGGCACTAAAAATATTACAGTGGCGTATATTTTTAACATTAAGAATTATTTTTTATTTTCACAGTAACAAAAAGCAAACAACTTCAGTTAACGAAAAGAATAAACAGTACATGTTGGTCATACAAATTGGCATAAAGAGCTTAAATAAAATATAACGAGGATTGTCTTTAAAGTCATAAAGAGAAAAAGTATATAGACTTAAAGTACTTTATCGCCTTTTAAAATATGCACCACCAAGATCGATACACTTTTGCATACTTTCAAACCAATTGGTAAAACAGTTATTCCAGTCTTCAGTTGACAACTGCAAAATCACTGTTTTAAAGACATCGATGGCTTCTTCTGGCGACTGGAATCGCTGCCCACGCATTAAATTCTTGATCTTTAGAAACGTGAAGAAGTCGATGAGACTTAGGTCGAGACTATACGATGGATGGTCTAACAATTCGATGTTTTAAAGCTCCAAAAAGTGTTTTTTCTGGTAAAAAAAAAACCTTATATACCAATCGGAAGTAACCGTTCTTTGATCTTCTTAAGCAATTGTTGCTACGTGACCAGATTTTGACACAAAAGTTGCAACCATTTTCTTTGGCACATTTGGGGATCAATTTTGTTGGTTTTTCTTCATCGTGAAACAACTACACAGCAGATTTGCGTTCATTTTTTGGTTCGTAGGAGTAAATTCAAGATTCATCGCCATTAACAGTACTATTACGTATTTTAAGCTTCCTTTGTTAAACTGTTACAATGTTTTTTAACACCAATTGACGCGAAACTCATTTTGTTCGTCTGTGAGCAAATAAGGGATCAAACGGAAAAACCAACTTCGTAACACTTAGTGTTTCGGGGCAATCAGAAGGCTGATGAATTGGCCCGAGTAGGAGCTAATATCCCAATGATTGGCCTGAAACCGTTCGGCGAAGTTGCTGACACATTAAGAAAGGCAGCCATTGAGAAATGGAAGCTTAAAGAAGCCTAGGAATTGTGGAAAAAATCACTGGGCAAGCGACAAGTCAAAGTCTTCATAATAGGACACTCGGCGGAATTTACTACAAAGTTGTTATTACAACGGCGAAACGATGTCAGAATGATTGTCAGTCTCTTGACAGGACATTGTTGGCTCAGAAAAAACATGAGTCAGTTGAAGACATCTGTAGATACTGACAAGAGGTGGAGGAAACCGCATTTTATGTCCTATGCCAATGTGAACCATTAGAATCCGGAAAAAGTCGCTGGTGGCAAGATCTGGGGAATCCAGTGGGTGTTTAACCAATTCATAGCCCAATTCCTATAATTTTTTCATGGCGACGGCCGATCTGTGAGCCGGTGCGTTGTCTTGGTGGAAGATCACTTTTTTGCGTGCCAAACCGGAGCTTTTGACGTAAGTCGGCATCGAATCCATCCAATAATGCTGCGTAGTACTCGCCATTGATTGTTTTTCCTTTATCCAAGTAGTGCTCTTCGCATGCCAGAAAACAGTCGCCATCACTTTGCCGGCATAATATGCATTTTTTCCTTCTTCGGCGGACCTTCGCTGCGTTTGCGCCACTGTTTCGACTGTTTTTTGGTTTTCGGTGTGTAATAATGCACCCAGGTTTCATCAGCGGTGATAAATCTTCGAAAAAATCCTTCGAATCGCGCGTTTCCGTTTCCGAAGTTGTCACACGTTTTCACCATTGGTCGATTTGGTCAGCAAACGTGGCACCAAATGCGCGGATAGTTTTTTCATGTCCAAATGATGGTGCATAATGGTTAGGGCCTCTACTAACTCGTGGAGCTTGATTTGACGATCTGCCGTAATCATGTCATGGACTTTGTTGATCATTTTCAGCGTGGTGACTTCATTTGGCCTCCCAGAAAGCTCATCATCAAAAACACTCGTACGACCACGAACAAATTCAGCTTTCTAAAATTTTACTGTTGCTAACGAAGGTGCAGCCTCACCATATACTTCGTCCAGGTCGTCCTTAATTTGCACATTCGTTTTCCCCTTTTTGTGGAGGAAGTTAATCATCGAACGATACTGGATTTTTATCATTTTTCCGAAAATACAAACGTTGTTTGCTTCTGACGGCTGTTAAAACCAAACTAATAGTTTTTTTGGCTTAAAATTTTGACAGACATCATGTCATGAATGGCAAAAGTAACACCATCTATCAAAGGCTAGTTTTATATCAAACTATCTTCGTAACATTAAAAGTTAATATGACGTAACTAATGACATTTAAAAATGTGATTAAAAATTTTTTGTAAATGGTATTTCTTTAAAAAAATGATCGATCACATAAGAAAACGAATATGTCTTGTAAAATTGATGAAAGTGCCAAAAGAAAGATTGTGGGTTATTTTGGGAGATCGTTAAAAGATTTGGATAGTGATGTAAAATTGATAAAAAACTGGTTAAAAAACCAACGAGATCTTCCAGAAACACCTAGTAAGTTTAATAAATAATTCGCGTAATATTATAGTACATTACGGAACGAGTGCGGAAAGCAGGTGATCCCATCACGAGTGCGTTTGTCGCGTGAGCCGAAGGCGAACACGATAAAAAGCACGAGTGATGGGATTACCTGCGCACCGCACGAGTTGCGTATTCTATTTTTCATCACTCCGTGAGGAAAGCTCTTGAATTTATCTAAAATAACAGGAAAGAAATAATAATTGAGAATCAACAAAATCTTTATTTAATAACGTTTAATTGAGTATATCATGGTGCATGTACTACCGCGTTATCAAATGCAAAACTATTACAAAATTCATCCTCAATTTCTCTTAATTCACTTTCTATCTCATTTATTTTTGATTGGAAAACACTTATCAACTCTGTTTCGGTCATTCATTGCTTTCCGTACGGTTCTGCATGGTCGAAAGCAGTGCTTTCCGCACGGAGTGATCAAAAGTTTTATATTTCGTAACGTTGCAGGAAGCATCGCTTTCCGCACGGTCCTGCATGGTCGAAAGCAGTGCTTTCCGCACGGAGTGATGAAAATTATCTATACTTATCTATATATCTTTTTGTAGGTACGAATATGATAGAATACTTTTTAGTAAATAATAAATTTAGTATTGAAACTACAAAAGAAAAATTGCATATGTATTACACTGTAAGAAATTTAATACCGAATTTATTTAAAATTATCAATCCAAGAACATCCCGTATGAAAGAAAGCTTTAATATGCAGTAAGTGAATAACATTTTCTTTTTATTTATTTTATTCTTCTTTACAAAGCTTTCGTATGTACCTGAGAGGCAACTAATTGAAAACCTATCTATATTGAATTTCTGGTTATAGTTTTCTATACCCAAACATACTTTAATTTTGATTATAATCGCCAAAGTAATTTTAAAAACTCTTAAACTCGACCAGTTTATAAAGAAACTCTGGAATCAAGATATTAAAAAAACGAAAATAGTTTACCGTTCGATTTTCTAGAGGTTCTTTTAATATTTTTCACGCAATCTTGAACACTGTTAAAGTTTTAATTAAATTTGTTTCGTTTTTTTCTATACTTACTTAAGTATAGCAAAAAAAAAAGAAAATGTATTTTAACCTTTGCGGCATGCTTTGAATGGATTTTTTAACATATTTCCTATTAATTCTTCATTATGATGCAAAACTGTAATTATTGCTTCTATGAGATTTTGTTCATTTGTGATAGATTCTTTAGAAACTTTTTAGAAGCACAAAGTCATTCTGCGGATTTCTTCTTCTTCTTATTCTTTTGATCTGTTAATTTCGAACGTTGCGCTGTGATGTGGACTGCCAGCTGTCCCTCCATCTCTTTGGGGGTCTTTCCAGGGGTCGTTTTCCTGCTGGTCTTTCAACCAACGCTATTTTCGGTAACCTGTTTTCATCCATTCTTCTTACGTGGTTGTGCAACTGTCTTCTTCTTTGTCTTCCTCATCTTATTACATTCTGTATTCCACATTGCTCTCTTACTTCTGTGTTCAGATTATGTCTTTTAACCTTTGCGCCATGCTTTGAATGAATTTTTTAACATATTTCCTTTTAATTCTTTATCATGATGCAAAACTGTAATTATTGCTTCTATGAGATTTTGTTCATTTGTGATATCTTCTTTGGAAACTTTTCTTTTTAGAAGCACATAGTCATTCTGTATCGGATTTCTTCTTATTATTATTCTTTTATTAGTTTGTTGATCTGCATTTCCTGTGATGTGGACTGCCAGCTGTCCCTCCATCTCTTTGGGGGTCTTCCCAGCGGTCATTTTCCTGCTGGTCTTCCAACTAACGCTATTATCGGTAACCTGTTTTCATCCATTCTTCTTACGTGGTTGTGCCATTGCCTTCTTCTTTGTCTTCCCCATCTTACTACATTCTGTATTCCGCATTGCTCTCCTATTTCTGTGTTCCTGACTCGATCTCGTCTTGTTTTCCCTACTATTGTTCTTAGTATGTTCATTTCAGCAACTCTCAACATACTTTTGGTCTTATTCGTGTCCTCACGAGCTTTTATTCCGTATGTCATGATTGGCCTCACACATGTGTTGTAGATTTTGATTTTGCTATACTTACATATTTGCCCATACCGTCTTTCTTAGACTGCCTGCTACGGCTGCTGATTTATTAATTAAACTCCGCAAATCCTTTGGTGTGTCATGGTGTATCATTTATGATCTTATCAAATGCGAAATATAAAAGAAATCTGCTGGTGTTGTATATTAAAAAATATATCTAAAACTAAGAGACGACATATTTCGATAAACAAATAAATCTTTATACAGTGCAGGTTTATTTTTTGAAAATACCAAAAATTCTATTTGTTTTGTAGATATGTGTTTCCTCTACCAAAACTAATAAACGGACTCTACAGGGTACTTTTGGTAAGATTAAAACAAATACCTGGCTATAAATGGGATCCTGAATGTTTTATTGGTCATGTACTTAACATGTTTGAAATAAGAATGCAAGAAGATCTTATGTTTGATGATATTGTAGTATTAGACTATCTTCATTTAACATTGGGACATGTACTTAATGTTACTCTCAATCATGCTAAAGTGTGTCAAACTATTTTAGAGGTAAATATGTTTTAATATTGGTTATCGTGGTTATTTCCTAACTTTTGCATCAGATTTATGTCATTTATAATCTGCAAAGCAATTTAGCGAATTAAATGATCATTAACTATAAGGAGTAAGTAAGTTTTTAAAAATGCTTTTGATTAAAAACTTAAATTTTAAGAAGAAGTTTCTTTTACCAAAAATGACTTAGAGTTGCAGCTCTACAGATCTGAATGTGCTTGATGTAATATGGAGCTGCCATCTATTCCACGGGCTCCCCACACAATGAAAAATATCACATTTGAAGTTAAGCGTGGGCAGAAAGTCCTTGCTACTTTAAATACAAACAAAGCAAGCAGCCTTGATGAAATACCTGCTTTACTCTTAAAGACTTGTGCTCCTGAACTAGCGCCAGTTTTTACTAAGCTTTTTCATCTATCATATGATACTGGTATTTATCCAAAATCATGGAAAACTGCTCGAGTACGACCAGTCCCCAAGAAAGGCTTCAATACACTGCCTACTAACTACAGACCCATAGCTCTTCTCTCTTTAATCACGAGATACTGAGCTACCTTGAGACACACAACCTTTTAAGTGACATGAAATATGGTTTTCGCCAACAAAAGTCAACGGCCGATCTGCTAGCGTATGTAACTCATGTCTTGAGTGATGCGCCATCCACCGCCATGGGGGACTCAAATAGTATCATTAGACATTTCACAAGCATTTGATCAAGTGTGGCATGCAGCTCTCTTGAAAAAACTGCCTTTATACGGACTCTCGCCAAAGCTTTGCAGATGGATATCCAACTTTCTCTCCAACAGGCACATCCAAGTTGCCGTAGATTGACATTCCACCAACCTCTTCAAGATCAACGCTGTAGTTCCCTAAAGAACGGCTCTAGCTCCTACTCTATTCCTTTTACACATTAATGATCTACTAAAATCCACCAATAACCCGATACACGGTTTTGCAGATGATAGTAACTTACACTGTTCCAAAGCGCACAACCGTCCCATATTTGTAGTTATTCTGTAAATGGGCAGAAAATCCACAACGGCTTCCCTCAATCAAGATTTGAGAATTGTAGACGAGTGGGGAAAAAGAATCTTGTTAATTTCAACGCTTCCAAGACAAAGACATGTTGCCTATCCAACAAGAGGCAAACATACGAATCATCCATTACAATGAACGGTCAGAACTTACTCTCGAACGAACATATGGCATTTATAGCAACTACATCAGGAAAGAAGTTAGGCTGTCTTTTTAGGGCAAGGAAATATTTCTCTTCATCCAACTTAGCTACTCTTTACAAAGACCAAATAAGACCAATCTCGAATATTGCTCGCATGTATAGGGATCGGCAACTCCGTCAAGGCTCAGAGTTCTTGATGCAATACAGAGAAAAGCAGTTCGACTAATAAACGACACCTGTATTGTCACGCCTGGGGGGATTGGGAGATTGTGCCTTAATGTTTTCGGGATGAGGGGTAGCTTACTGAAGACACTTTCCACCCAGGTCGTGGTTATCTACCCCCTTAGGTATCCTGCTGAAGGCAGAAAACTAACCAAGGGAAAGATTAGATAAACAACAGGAAACAAACAACAAATATATTATCGAATAAATAAGCAATAACAATAAGTAATTAAAATATGAATATGAAATAACTAAATACAAATCTTAACTAATCTTACCAAATAAACTACATGGTGGCATGTCACATTTACTCACGAAAATAAGTCAAGAGTCACAATGGCCCAGACCCAAGGGTCTGTTTTAGGGACACCCCAGAGGGTGACCCTTACAGACAACCTTAGACTCCGAACTCCCCGAGTACGACCTCAACGACGCTCCAATTCTTGCGCTACGTGGGAATAAGAATTAAACTATATAAGGTCGCCTTGAAATCTAACGTACTGACTTTGACCTGATAATTACAATTAAAAATAATACAAAATAATACAATAAAATATCAAACAATTAAACTACCCTATTATCGTATGTGACAGTATCATCAAAAACCTAGCCCCATTGTCCCACCAAAGAACAGTGCCTGTTGTTTCCCTGTTTTACCGATGTTTAAACAGATTTTGCTAGACATTGAGAACGGATCAATTCCATCGTTCCTTTATCCCCATGGTCTCCATATTGTGAAACTTCTTACCTCCCCACGTCTTCCCCACTCGTCCTAAATAAATAAAAAAAGACATCACAGATTTAGTAGTTCTGGATACAACAAGGTAGATCTACAATGATTATGTTCTAAATTATTGTAAAATGGTGGTGGTGGAGGTAGAGGTTGTGGTGGTGGACCTTGTGGTCCACCAGGTTGTGGTTGTCCACCGTGCCATCCACCAGCAATTCCACTGGTTGCAGCTGTGCCTCCCCCACCACCAGTTCCTTGTATACCACCACCATTGGGGAGAATATGCTCAGTCCCTCTAGCTTTTCCTGTACCATTATGTGTACCCTGTCCTCCTGCGTCGCCTTGTCCTTCATGTGCTCCATGTGGACCTTGTGTGCTACCGTTTGGTTGCCCACCTTGTGATCCTTGTCCGTGTTAAGTTGTGTATGTTTTTGTATGTTTGTTACCATAAATATAGAGTATATATATATATTGGCTCACAAATTTTATTTTTATTGTAGAAAGTGTACAGTAATAGGGTGAGGGAAGTTCATATTGTGAACCATCCATTAGTATTCAATTTATTGTTCAAATTGGCTACAGCAGTACTTGATGAAAGTATACATAAAAAAGTGAGTTTTTTAATTAATAAATATTTTTTGTTTATTATAATCATATAAATAACCAAATTATTGCTTTTTTATTTTTTTATTTAAGTACTGGTTTATTATTTATAGCCTTGTTTAAATTATTCATTAGTACTGCTTCAGTAGTTTTGTTTATTTTACTGATACAATATTTTTTATACCTTTATATTTAGATTCACTTTCATAATACAATTGAGGCTCTAAAATATTATATCCCTTCAGACGTCTTACCAAAAGAATACGGAGGATCTGAAAAATCTTTAGATGAGTTAGAAGGTAAGAAAATTATTCACTATTCTCGCAATAATTTCTTGTTAATTGATTAAAATTCAGTTATAACTCTATAATTAATTTATGTTTCAGAAGCATGGAGTGAAAAATTGAAAGAGTATCAATACAGATTTGATCAATTAGACGAATTATTGATTTGATAATTATTTTTAAATAAAAATGTCTAACTATTAAATAAAAAGTGTCGTTTTAATATTTTATTTTTTATTTTGTATGTTCTACACACAAAATTTGAAACGGAAAGTGGTTTATAAAAGAAAGCCCCCATCTATCTAGCAGCTCAAATTGAGAAATGTGAGGTTTAAAACAGTAGTAGAAAGGGACCCACTGTAGCACACTTTGACCTTTGAACCTGTGACGTCATCTGACAGTTCTAGCTATTTTATCAAACATAACCTCACTTTTACCGTTACAAAATTCATGAACGTCACAGTTCCAAAATGTGAAACGTCCAAACGTTAAAATAGCGCTAAAATTTGTCGAAATAACGCTTTAAAAAACTGATAAGAAAAAATTTACGATTTACATGTATTTCTTATGGAAAAACATAATTTCAAAGTGTCAAAAATGCTTCAGTTTTCGCTATTTTATCGTTACTAAATTCATGTTCAAAAAAAGTGAGGTTATGTTTGAAAAAATAGCTAGAACTGTCAGATGACATCACAGGTTCAAAGGTCAAAGTGTGCTACAGTGGGTCCCTTTCTACTAACAGTGCTCCGAATTGGTCACAAAATGGTCATAATTGGTCACTAGCAGTGTTGTTAAAAATACTTTTAAAAATGTATTTAAATATAAATACAAATACTTTTCAAAAAATGTATTTAAATATTTATTTAAATACTTTCTTGAACAATGTAGTTAAATACAAATACAAATACTTCTTCTTTGTATTTAAAAGTATTTAAATACTTTAAATACTTTGCAAAATTTTTTTAAGTAAACAGTGTTCGTATACTGTTAAGGGATTCTACTTCTGGATTACTTAAAAAAAAGTAACAATAGATTTTTAATTAGTTTATTTTTATTTAAGAACACACTGGTACATACTGTATCTACTTACTACTACTACTTACAAATAAGTTTTAAAAACTATTTACATATTATCTAAGCTTCTTAAAAGTAATAAATTTTCAAAATGCTCATCGGACAGCTTATTTCTTTGGGGAGTTAATATTTGTCCACCTTCACTAAACATCCTCTCAACAGGAGCCGAGGATAGGTCTATTAAGCTGGCAGTAAAAAGTCGGCAGAAACCATCGAAACATGATTGGGAATTTGTAGCTAAATAGTTGCTAATTAGTTGCTAAAATCACGATTTTGTAGCTCTATTCAGTTCCACAAAAAACAAGTTACTGCTATCTTTACAACAAGCTAGCAGTAAAATGACAGGACTGGCCCAGAAAAAATGGACTAATGCGTGTGAATTTGTTGCTAATTTGTTGCTCAAAACCAGTACAGGAAAAAATTCGAAAAACCCGAAAATAAGCTAGAAATTGTTAATAATAACTACCAACCAGTGTCCCTGCTATCGTAATATACACTCTGTATTGACACATTGATGTTATGGATTTTGTTGCTGGTCGCAGATGTCATCAGCAGAGCACAGAGAGCCAGCAACAAAATAGAAATGAAAAATCGGCCCAATCGGGTAACCGATAACTAACTCCTAGTGTCCATACTATCGTGACACGCAGTTATTATTGACATAACTCTGTCATGGATTTTGTTGTTGGTTGTGAAAAGCATCAGCAGAGCCCAGAGAGCCAGCAACAAAATAAAAATTAAAAATTGGCCCAACCGGATGACCGGTATCTAACTCCTAGTGTCCATGCTATTGTGACAAGCAGTTATTATTGACAGAACTCTGTCATAGATTTTGTTGCTGGTTGTGAAAAGCATCAGCAGAGCTCAGAGAGCTAGCAACAAAATAAAAATAAAAAATCGGCCAAACCGGGTGACCGGTAACTATGGAGGGTAGAGGTAAGGAGAACGATCTTAAATGGGAAATGATTAAAAATGTGTCCACTTTTTAGAGGAACATAACACTTCTCAAACTTGCCACTACAATGGCGCTAAAGTGGATGTAGGGTACAGAATGAATGTAGCAGTTTTTGACAAATTGATTGAAATGTCGTATGATTTCGTAATATAAAGGTGCCATTTCATGGTGACGCTTGACGCTAGCGTTTAGCGTCAAATTTGATTTAACTATACAATTTTGATCAGAACGCCACCTGGATAAGAAGCAGCGTCAAGTTCTACTTGCGTCAAGCGTCAAGCTGTAGCGTCAAGCGACAGTGAGAAAATTTATTAGCGCCAAACAAGTAACAAAAATCGAAACTCGACTAATCGATCTATTTTGTATAAAATATTTGTGAAAAAAAATTTAACATTATTTTATGAAAGAAATGTCTGCGACTTATAAATATAAAGTGAGGATTCATCACTGCCGAGAAATAATTCGACAATCCGCAATTGATAAAATAAGACGCAAGATAATTTTACTTGCTCTCATTTGTAATGAAAAGTATTTACAATTAAGAAAAAAACAGTATACTAAAAAACGTTTTTGGGTTCACCCGATATTTAAATTACGACATGAGCAATCAGCTGTTATTTTCGTAATTCGTATTGTCACAAATTACTGTATTATTTTCAAACTCCCTCTTAATATCGATTATTCAGTTCGATATTTTTCAGCGTCAAATAAATAAAGCTCAAATATTTTTAGCTTTATCGCTGCTTCTTATCCAGGTGGCGTTCTGATCAAAATTGTATAGTGCAATCAAATTTGACGCTAAACGCTAGCGTCAAGCGTCACCATGAAATGGCACCTTAAGTCACAAATTATATAAGTGCTATAAAAAAACGTGGTCAGCGAATTCAGTTTAGTGTATTTTAAATTCGTTTTATACTTTATGATTATTTTAAAAATGGTGTCATAATAAAGCGGAAATGTGTCTTTCCTTGTTTATTTATCTATCCTACTCTAAGAAATTATGGCGCTTTGTTTAAAATTTACCCTACTACGATCGTAGCGCCACCCTTATTTACCACATTTTGACGGACACATTAAATACACGGAGACAGTTCTCCTTACCTCTACCCTCCATACCGGTAACTTACTCCTAGTGTCCATGCTATCGTGACACGCAGTTATTACTGACAGCACTCTGTCGTGGATTTTGTTGCAGGTTGTGAAAAGCATCAGATATTTAAAAAAAAAGAGCTAAAAATTTTTTATGTGGGCATTTAATTAGCATTTAATTCTTCCATTCATTTTCATTCTTCTGAATTAATTTTTAATGGTTTATAAGTACTATGCTCTGCTAGATTCCTCTGAAGCTAGGAAAACATGAGATATTTAAAAAAAAAGAGCAATAAATTTTTTATGTGGGCATTTAATTAGCATTTAATTTTTCCAGTCATTTTCATTAGGCTGAATTAATTTTTAATGGTTTATAAGTACTAAGCTCTGCTGAGTTCATCTGAAGCTAGCAGAACCTAACATGCTCCTGACTTGTCGCGGATAGGTTCCGCAAACGAAGCTAATTTTGCGTTTTTCGTTTTAACTTACATGAAAAAAAGAAAATCTCAAGTGAAAATATACGGTAATACAAAGTTCTGTCAATAATAACTGCGTGTCACAATAGCATGGACACTAGGAGTTAGTACCGGTCACCCGATTGGGCCGATTTTTAATTTTTATTTTGTTGCTGGCTTTTTGAGCTCTGCTGATACTTTTTACAACCAGCAACAAAATCCATGACAGAGTTATGTCAGTAATAACTGCGTGTCACGATAGCATGGACACTAGGAGTAAGTTACCGGTCACCCGGTTAGGCCGATTTTTAATTTTTATTTTGTTGCTGGCTCTCTGAGCTCTGCTGATGCTTTTCACAACCAGCAACAAAATCCATGACAGAGTTCTGTCAGTAATAACTGCGTGTCACGATAGCATGGACACTAGGAGTAAGTTACCGGTCACCCGGTTAGGCCGATTTTTAATTTTTATTTTGTTGCTGGCTCTCTGAGCTCTGCTGATGCTTTTCACAACCAGCAACAAAATCCATGACAGAGTTCTGTCAGTAATAACTGCTTGTCACAATAGCATGAACACTAGAAGGTAGATAGCGGTCACCCGGTTGGGCCGATTTTTTATTTTTATTTTGTTGCTGGCTCTTTGGGCTCTGCTGATAACTTCTGCGACCAGCAACAAAATCCATGACAGAGTTTTGTCAATAAGAACTGCGTGTTCCGACAGCATGGACACTAGGAGTTAGTTATCGGTCACCCGATTGGGCCGATTTTTAATTTTTATTTTGTTGCTGGCTCTCTGAGCTCTGCTGATGACATCTGCGACCAGCAACAAAATCCATAACATCAATGTGTCAATACAAACTGTATATTACGATAGCAGGGACACTGGTTGGTAGTTATTATTAACAATTTCGAGCTGATTCTAGGGTTTTTCGAATTTTTGCCTGTACTGGTTTTGAGCAACAAATTAGCAACAAATTCACACGCATTAGTCCAATTTTTCTGGGCTAGTCCTGTCATTTTACTGCTAGCTTGTTGTAAAGATAGCAGTAATTTGTTTTTTGTGGAACTGAATGGAGCAACAAAATCGTGATTTTAGCACCTAATTAGCAACTATTTAGCTACAAATTCCCACTCATGTTTCGATGGTTTCTGCCGACTTTTCACTGCCAGCTTTATAGACCTGCCGAGGATGGCAAAATTACATTGTACTTATGAAACATTTTTAGGATAGTTGGATACATTTTTAGGGTACAAATGTCTTTTATGGGCGACTTTAAATAAGCTAATATTTCGATAAGAGCAGAATTTTGCGATAAATCTTTAATAAACGAAAATTTGTCTTCTTCTTTATCTTTACTAACCCAGTTTAATTTAAATAATGGTAATGAACATGTACTAAATATATACGGTCTAGCTACTTCCTCTTTAAAATCTAAAATTTTATTAAATCTAGTTTTCACACTTGTAATTATGGAATCTCTTAAAACAGAACAGCGCAAATTTGATCGAGGTATACTTTAACTGAAAGTATATTTGAAACAGAATCAAATAATGAATTCCAACGTGTTGGACACAGCACTTTTAATTTAATTTGGCAAATATTTTCCACCTCATCTGATGCTTTAGTAGATCTTCTAACTGCATTCCAAATTGCTGTTAGTTTACCAAAAAAGCTGTAATATAATTTTTTTATAAAAGGAGTAGTGGTCTGAATAGTTTTTTGAATGTCTGTTGTAGCAATTAAACTAAGTATATGGGAACAACACCTAAATTGAGTTGGTAAAGATATTATGTCATCAAATTCAGTTTCAAGAAATGTTATCTCAGAAAAATTTATGTCAACAATCTCCACATCATTCGTATCATTTTCTAACTGGGAGTGAAATCCGGTATAATTTACTTTGTCCATACCTTGGTCCATACATGCAAAAACCTTAAATGCTTTTTTATAATTCACGTTCACAAAGTTTCTATTTCGACACTAAAAACAGTATCGAAATAGATTCATTGTAACACTGTTTTTGGTAACTTTTTGTTTTACACAATTGGTTGCACTGCACTGATTTTCAACGAAAGAGTTCAGTTAGTAAATCAAGAAGTATGTTGTAGTAAATTATTAACTACATTATCAGCGTTATTGCTAAATTCGGAATATTTTATACAAATTTGACAAACATTCTAATTTAAAATCATTAAAACTGACAAGTGTCAAAACTGTCAAGATTGCCAACATAAATAAATATTTCGAAAAACTCTCATTTTATTTATTTTTTATACTTTTAAAAGTTCATTATAAAAAATTGTATGTAACACTCGAATTACAATGACGGTTTGTAGTACTCGTTCTTTGCGAAACTCACCGCTTCGCGGTTCGTTTCACAAACTGAACTCGTACTACGAAACCTCTGTTATTGTAACACTTGTATTACAATATACTATACTGAAATTAGACGCATTATCTGTGACCGTACCTGCTATTTTATCAACTGCGATATTATAAGAATTATGTATATCATTTAAAATTCTACCGATTTCCAAATGGGTATGTGAAAATTTTATTCGTTTACATGCAAGAAAAAAAGATTCGCTGCAAAGAGTTTCGTTATTTAAAATGTGAGCTGTTACACCAAAAAAACTTTTAAAATATCAAGGTCATCCAAAAAAATTTAGCAGCTCTATTTGATCATACACAGCTGCATGGACTTAATGGACTTATTATCATTATAACAATTAGCAACAATTTAAATTTTCGATAAAATTAGAATTAATCGTGTTAAACGATTGTTTGAGTAAGTATTTTTGGTATCTTAATCAACACAAAAATGCATTTTTAGCCAAACAAAGTTACATCTGAATCTGGTTATTTGTTAAAAAAGGTAACGTTGTTTTTACTTTCCAAAATTTTTGCAAAGGTTTTTCTATCTTAAAATTTATTTAAATTAAAAGTCCAGACTTATACGATCTATTGTGTCCACGTTCTGATCTTTCCTCAGACTTATACCAGCTCTTCTAGTTCTATCTTTATTAGAAAGCTTAGGAGTTTGTTGGATTTCAAGTTAGCTAGATTTTTCTCTTTTGTTTTGTAAGACCCTAGGCATTTGACCCTAGAATTTTGAGAGTATGTGTATTGAGGGTTTTATCCTTTACCTCAAAGAAGCTACATTTTGCTTTATCTACCAATCCTAGTTTCTTCATGCATCTTCTTAATCGGCAGTAGCCGGTTAATATTCCTGATGTAATACGGAAGAGGTTCTTCTTACTGAAGTTAAGACAGCTGAAGGATCTCTTCTGGTTACAGGTTCCCAGAAGCGTTTTAGATTGTCTTAGTTCTTCTAGATCGTTCCAGTACTTAGATTTTCCGCTATACATTATTTTCTTAGTTTTTCTAAGATTCTATTACTGCTGATTCTAAAAAATGCTTCTGGTTCCAAGTATGGGGTTTCAGCTCCTTCTTGTACCAGCTTATCTGCAGTGTGGAACCAATAGGAGGGTAAAAGTGTTATTTTGTCCTAGTAAATTTTATTTGACTAGTCATTTCCAGACCATCTTTGAACTGATTGTTTGCGAGTTTAGAGCTTTGATGGCTGCTTGAATATCTGACATGATTACAATCTTTTGTCTACGAAAGTTTCATTTGATTTTAAAATCTATATAAATTTCCACATGAAAGATGCTTGGGTATACATCCAGGCTTTCTAAATTTACATAGATCAAATGGTATGTACTGTAGCTAACAAAGTAGTAGAATAATAGTTGAATGTAGAAGCAATTTCCATGCAGCAGAACGTTTTTTTAATGAGAGGTACCCCGATCGCCCTATATCGAGTACTTATTCGAGGAAGTTTAAAGAAACAGTTAGTGTTCAAGATGCCAAACGATCGGTTCGACTAACAATTAGTGATGATAAAAAAATTGACATACTTGCATAAATGGTAGTAAACCTTCCTTCTTCTACAGCTCAACTTGCGTCTATCTGTGAAATCAGTCAAAGAACAGTACACCGAGTGTTGCCTAAAATAAATTGGTGCACCAACTTTCAGATGATGACCCCGAGTAAATACTAGAATTTTGTTAAAATGTGAGATATGGGATTGTCGCAATGTCAATTTTTGCGCAGGTATTTTGGATAATCTCATAGTTGGGCCTGTTTTTCTCAATGTTAAGTTAACCGATGAAAAGTATCTGGAGATGCTACAAAAGGCATTTAGAAGTTAATTCTTGAAATTCTGAAAAATAATCCAGATATTGCTATTTTTACACTTTTAACTTTTTATAAATTGTTCTTTAGGAGCAATATTTTCCAAATTATATACAAACATAGGAGCAAAAAAAAAATTTTTTCAGAATTTGTTAATTAAAAGTTTAGCACAGGGTTTGCGACTGGCACACATCGTGAAGGGTTCCAGCAAAAAAAAATATTTTCCTATGCAAAATGTCCATTATGGTCTGCATTTCGAGAGATACCGACTGGTCCATATTTTGAATACCTACGTCGACATTAAAAATTATCTAATAGCTTTCAATATCGAAACCCAGTTTTTTTAATAAAATTATAGAAATAAACTTTCATAATAACCCTGATGCTCTTTTGAATGGTTAAAGACCTGATGACCTTGTTTAATTATAATTTAGTCATTATAGTCGAAGAGCTAGCAACGGTTTCAAGAGAGAAATTCAGGTAGGCCAGTTTTTAGATAAATATGCTATTTCCCTCACTCTCTTGGACATAATATAGGACATCTGGCTGATAGCAGACGTTGCATTCATTAGCGCCCATTGTAACTGTACAGGTTAAAAATCAACACGTGATTGTCTATACTCTATACTATTCAACATGCCCAATCACTTTTCACTTTTAGATCAGTCTGGCTGAAAGTTTGACAATGGAATTATTGCTTGACAAATTAATGTTGTGTTTTTAGATACTTAAATAACTAAGCCACTATAAACGTAGGTATTATCATCAGTCATGTTTTGTCCAATGTCAACCACAAAACCAGAGATAATAGAATAGATGTGTTGATGCCTAATATAAAGTTGGCAACAAGTTGCTACATCAGCGCACCATGTTTAAAACTTTACTTCCACACCCTTTTTATGCTTAAAGTACCTTAAATTTATTTTAAGCTAAAACTACTAGTACTTACTGTGTCATTATACCGTTATAAGTATTTGTTCGCTTTTCGCACTACCAGCTGGTTAAGTTCCCATTTTCACCACTACAAAATACGATTGCACGTCTCTTTAATTTGTCTATGATCTGACACGTGAATTAAGTGACATTGGAAAAAAAATGGCTGACGATAATACCTATATCTATAGTGCCTTAAAATAACATCTTATATAAATTTCAGCCATATTAAAATATTTTAAAAAATTTATTTTTTAATTCAAAATTTGCGTTTGTTACTGTATAAACAACAATGAAAATGTCTGGCAATAATTGATTTATATTTAAAAAAGTAAAAATAATTAAAAAAAAAAATTTACCTGTACAGGTACGATGGGCGCTAATGAATGCAACGTTTGCCATCAGCCAGATGGCCCATATGACGTCCGGAAGAGTAAGGGAGATAGCTAGCTCTCGTACTATTACCATTTAAAAGTTTATTTCAAGGGTTTTGTTAATTATCTCATTATATTTAATTATTAGTTTTTTTATATATCAAATATATATTTTAATTTATTCACAACTAAACTGATATATTCACCAAAAAATGTAAATTTTTATAGTATTGCCATCCAGATCTGAGATATAATAACCAGTTTTTAAATTGAATACATTACACATTACTATTTAATATAATACATTTAATAATCCTTCCTGTGTTTCATTTTATAAAAGTAGTTAGCTACTTACTAATCCAATATTAAGTACCTAAAATATTAGATATGCCTTTTAAACTTAATGAAGATTCCAAATCCAAAATTTTAAAAGTTTTTAATAAAAATTTAAAAGATCTTAAAGAAGATACTCAGCGTATTAAGGAATGGTTAAAGACCCAGCCACATTTTCCGGAAATTCCATGTAAGTCAATTTTTATACAAAAAATTAAATTTTAATTTATACAATTAGTATCTAGAGCTTTGGAATTTTTAATATATCTAAAGCTTAATACAATTAGTATCTAAAGCTTTATTCAATTAGTATCTAAGGCTTTCAAACTTTTAAAATATCTAAAGCTTTATACAATTAGGATCTGAAGCTTTTGAACTTTTAAAAAGCCTAAAGCTTTGTACAAGTAGTATCAGAAGCTTTCAAATTTTTAAAATACTTTACATATATAATAGTATCTAAAGCTTTATACAATCAGCATCTAAAGCTTTATTCAATTAGTATCTAAAGCTTTCGAACTTTTAAAATATCTAAAGCTTTATACAATTAGGATCTGAAGCTTTTGAACTTTTAAAATATCTAAAGCTTTTGAACTTTCAAAAAGCCTAAAGCTTTATACAAGTAGTATCTAAAGCTTTCAAACTTTTAAAATACTTTACATATATAATAGTATCTAAAGCTTTATACAATTAGTACCTATCTAAAGCTTTCAAACTTTTAAAATATTTAAAGCTTTATGCAATTAGTATCTCAAGCTTTAAGCTTTTAAACTTTTAAAATTCTTTATATATATTAGTATCTAAAGCTTTATTCAATTAGTATCTAAAGCCTTCGACCTTTTAAATATCTAAAGCTTATTCCAATTAGTGTCTGAAGCTTTCGAACTTTTAAAATACTTTACATATATAATAGTATCTAAAGCTTTATACAAGGAGTACGTATCTAAAGCTTTTAAACTTTTAAAATATTTAAAGCTTTATGCAATTAGTATCTTAAGCTTTAAGCTTTTAAACTTTTAAAATACTTTATATATATAAGTATCTAAAGCTTTATTCAATTACTATCTAAAGCTTTCGAACTTTTAAATATCAATTAGTGTCTGAAGCTTTCGAACTTTTAATAGTATATTGTAATACAAGTGTTACAATGACAGAGGTTTCGTAGTACGAGTTCAGTTTGTGAAACGAACCGCGAAGCGGTGAGTTTCGCAAAGAACGAGTACTACAAACCGTCATTGTAATTCGAGTGTTACATACTATTTTTTATAATGAACTTTAAAAAGTATAAAATAAAATAAAATGAGAGTTTTTAGAAATATATTTTTATGTTGGCAATCTTGACAGTTTTGACACTTGTCAGTTTTAATGATTTTAAATTAGAATGTTTGTCAAATTTGTATAAAATATTCCGATTTTAGCAATAACGCTGATAATGTAGTTAATAATTTACTAAAACATACTTCTTGATTTACTACCTGAACTCTTTCGTTGAAAATCAGTGCAGTGCAACCAATTGTGTAAAACAAAAAGTTACCAAAAACAGTGTTACAATGAACCTATTTCGATACTGTTTTTAGTGTCGAAATAGAAACTTTGTGAACGTGAATTATAAAAAATACTTTATGTATGTATTAGTATCTAAAACTTTCAAACTTTTAAAATATTTAAAGCTTTATGCAATTAGTATCTCAAGCTTTAAGCTTTTAAGCTTGTAAAATACTTTATATATTGAAATGGATCCTCCTTCTGGAACACCCACTTTCAATAAAATTATCGGTCGTGGATTCCAAAATTTTTAAATTGATTGTCCTAAAATACAAAAATTATAAATAAAAAAATAATTTATCTTCTTTTGAATCTTTCTTCTTCCAATACTCAGCTCTTTCTCTATATCTTCCTCTTCCAACTACTTTCCAATTCCTTCTTGCTGCTGCCTTTCTATTCATCTATGTATTACCTTTCTGCTGCTCAGCTTTTTCTCTATACCTTCCTCTTCCTACAATATTCCAACTCTGACCTTTCTGTATCCTCTCATCCAATTCCAATTACTTTTTATTTATTTATAGACTCTTCTTATTATATTTTACTTATATTCTTTTTATTTTAATTTAAATCTCGTTATATTTTAATATTTTAATCAAATTCTATGTCTTTTTGTTAACTTTTTATTTTTCTAATGACTTTTTTAAAATTACAATTCTTTGACATCTCAATCAATAATAATAATCTCCATCAATAAAACAAACTCTAAACTAAACAAAAACAAATACAATATAAAAAAAAATACTTAATCAAGACAACCGATTTAAAAATCATGACCACGTTCCAATATTTCATTGAAAGAACGTGCACCATGAAGAAAAATCCATATCAATTTCCCCCAAATTTGATTTGACTTGGTGAATTACTTCACCTTGCCAAATCAAATTTCCTTTCAGTAAGAAATTTTTCTTCACCATCAGTTGTCAAGCTTTTAATTTGGAATATTTCAATTTTACCTAATACACTACCCCTAACATATGAGTCCCCTATCATTATATCTACTTTTAACGTCTTCTTTATTAAATTTTTCATTTTTACTGTTTTTAATAAAATTTATTCCCCCTTCTTTATCAAAATGTGTTTTTTATAGTTTTAAATTTGTTCCCCCTGTTTTGAAATTTCCCTATACATATAATTTTTTATACTCCCCTTTCCTAATATTTTCCTACATATACTTTTTTTTTATAAATTTGGATACCTTGCCCCTTTCCTGATATTTCCCGCGATACAAACTTTTTATTAATTTAAATTGCTTGCCCCTTTCTTGGTATTTCCATCGATACAAACTTTTTATAAATTTAAATTGCTTTCCCCTTTCTTGATAATTCCCTGTATATAACTTTTTCCTAATTTTAGATTGAACAAAATTCCCCCAGAAATAACTCAAAAACATCTTAAATTTTTCCAGCACAAATATTACTTCTTCTTTACTAGCAAACCATATCTGTGCCTGCCCATCTAACATCTCACGCAAGTATTCTTTTATTTCTTCATGGTCTCTACACCATTTTAATTTATTTTTCACCATTCTTATGAAAATTTTTTGATGAGTCTTATTAATATTCCCATTAAAATTATGTTAAATTTTACTTATTTTCATAATATTTTGATTTTTATTTATATTTCTTATTTCCATTTCTTCTAATAACATTTCATGTTCTTTTTCTTGTACTATCTTTATTTCTTCCACTTTTTCTTCCATCTCATATATCTTCTTTGTTGTATTTTGCATTTCTTCTATTACATTTTTCTTTTCCACATTCGCTTGTTTTATAATTATCTCTAAGTCATTTAATTTTGTATTTGTATTAGCATTAATTTTTTTTATTTCATCTTTGCATTCCTTGTTAATAATTATTTTAATTTTTACTTCTTGTAATTCCTCTAATTCTGTTTTTCTCATTATCATTTCAGTTATTATTTCTGTTTTTGTTTCTTCTAATGTTTCTCTATACATTTCCATTTGCTTCTTTATCTCATTTTTGAATTCTTCTTTTATTTCTTTTTTCATAGAATCCATATTCTTGTTTATTGCTTCAGTATTTTTGTTCATGTCTTCTTTATTTTCTTTTTTCATAGCATCCATATTTAAATTTATTGCTTTAATATCTCTGTTCATTGCTTCAATATTTTTTTTATTTGCTTCCATATTTTTATTCATTGTTTCATTGTTTTTGTTTATATTTTTTAACATTTCCATCATTTGTTCCCATGATGAATCCCTTCTATCCCCTATCTTACTATCCTGATTACCCTGACTTTCCTGACTATCCTGACCATCCTGATTATCAATATTATCCCCTTGCTCTAACATTCTATCTGTAGTATCCTTTTCCCCCTCTTAATTTCATACAACTATTTATAATTTCTCTAATCTTTCACTCCGAATCACACACCTTTTGTTTTTTAATAAAGCAAGCTTGACACCTAATAGCAAAGAAAAATCTCTTACTCTCAGTGCCAAAGCAGCCACACGTTCTGGGCGCCAATTGAAATGGATCTTCCTTCCGGAACACCCTCCTTCAATAAAATTCTCGGTCGTGGATTCAAGACTATTAAATTGATTATCCTAAAATAAATTACAACAAAAATATAAATATATTTTTTTTTTTATTTTCTTCCTCTTCTTTCTACTCTGCTTCCTTTCTCTATATCTTCCTCTTCCAACTACTTTCCAATTCCTTCTTGCTGCTGCCTTTCTATTTATCTATTACCTTTCTGCTGCTCAGCTTTTTCTCTATACCTTCCTCTTCCTACAATATTCCAACTCTGACCTTTCTGTATCCTCTCATCCAATTCCAATTACTTTTTATTTATTTATAGACTCTTCTTATTATATTTTACTTATATTCTTTTTATTTTAATTTAAATCTCGTTATATTTTACTATTTTAATCAAATTCTATGTATTTTTGTTAACTTTTTATTTTTCTAATGACTTTTTTAAAATTACAATTCTTTGACATCTCAATCAATAATAATAATCTCCATCAATAAAACAAACTCTAAACTAAACAAAAACAAATACAATATAAAAAAATACTTAATCAAGACAACCGATTTAAAAATCATGACCACGTTCCAATATTTCATTGAAAGAACGTGCACCATGAAGAAAAATCCATATCAATATATTAGTATCTAAAGCTTTATTCAATTAGTATCTAAAGCTTTCGAACTTTTAAATATCTAAAGCTTTATACAATTAGTATCTAAAACTTTCAAACTTTTAAAATATTTAAAGCTTGATGCAATTAGTATCTCAAGCTTTAAGCTTTTAAGCTTTTAAAATACTTTATATATATTAGTATCTAAAGCTTTATTCAATTAGTATCTAAAGCTTTCGAACTTTTAAATATCTAAAGCTTTATACACCTAGTGTCTGAAGCTTTCGAACTTTTAAAATAAGTACTTTATGTATGTATTAGTATCTAAAAATTTCAAACTTTTAAAATACTTT
This sequence comes from Altica lythri, assembly GCA_964028335.1. Taxonomy (NCBI): domain Eukaryota; kingdom Metazoa; phylum Arthropoda; class Insecta; order Coleoptera; family Chrysomelidae; genus Altica; species Altica lythri. The sequence continues at coordinate 72,171,344 of OZ034805.1, forward strand.
ACATATATATTAGTATATGCAAACATATTAGTTTTGTTTTAGTTCTTACTAGTAAATGATTTACTAAAGCTTTTTTTTGTTAACTAATAAAGATGCTTTTTGATTTTTAGCCGACAAAATAATAGAATATTTTTTGGTTACCACTAAATTTAGTTTAGAAAACACGAAACAAAAATTAGAATGGTTTTATTTATCCAAACCAATCATTCTTGAACAATTAGGACAGCTTAATCCAAAACTGGAATGGTTTAAGGAGAGTCGGAAGACAGAGTAAGCTCAATTTGTAAATTAATCTAACAAAATCGGATTGTTTGGATTGTTTTATATATACAAGAGCTCAAAAAGGACTAGAATTGTGATCTGTGAGATTGAATCAAATATCACTGATTTTCTGGCTTGTTTTTCTGTACCTACCAGTACAGTTTCAAGTTTAAGTTTTAATCTACAATAATACGAGGGTTGTCTTTTTATTTTTGCATATAAGTACCTAGTTAAAATTACTTTATTGCCTTTTAAAACAACGAAACAAAAAATCTTTTAGGTGGATTGTAGCACTTCCAGAACTACGAGATGAATTATACCGAATAGTGATTTACAAATTAAAAAATTCACCCGCTGAAAAATGGAGTCCACATAAGAGTTTGGCAACCCTTTTGAATTTGTATGTGGTTAGAATTCATGAGGATCTTATGTGTGGAGATGTACTAATTTTTGATTATGAAAATTATTCTTTTAATCATATGAAAAAGGTTACTCCATCACTATATAAACTTTTGTGTACCATTGCCGAGGTGAGTTTATTTTGGTTGTTGAATTTTCTATACAAAATATGAATAGATCAAACAGTAAACTAACTGGCTTTGTTTATGAACATGTTTTATTGTAATTATTTAAAATATAGGTAGAAGACACAATTCTTCTTTTTTATATAAAAAAATCTACTATACCTCGAGGTCTTCTTTGGCCCACCAATATACATTTTCAAGATATTCTCAACGGGATGAAATGTTTTGTGAGAAACAAAATTAAATTCCACCCTCGTATCAAAAAACCTAGGAAAACACCCCAAAACCAAGAGGATACAGTGCTGGGATGAAACTACGAACTGTAGATTGGCCAGAGAGTTATGAACTCATCCTGGCGAGGAAACAGCAAAAAAATTTAAAGCATTGATCAGACAAAATCTTCGAACAGCTGTGGGAATCTTGACAGGTCACTACCAATTGCGACAAAATCTCTTTAGGATGAAATTAATAGAATCGCCGCTATGCAGAGGCTGCGAACAAGAAGAGGAAACAGTAAAACACATAATGTATGACTGCTCTGCTTTTTCTGAAATCAGAAGATCCCTGTTGGGCGAGTACTGGTTTACACCCCTCGGGTGCCTCATCACCTACTTTAAATCACTAGGCTTGGTGACAGCCTGAGGTGAGGATATCCCTACACACGGGAGGATGCACAATGGGTCATATGTGGCCTCAGTGCTGGCTGAGCACTGGCTTGTCCTTCCCCAAATTTCCAGATCCAGATCCAGAAGAGGACAATGAATAACGTCCGGACTAACTAGTCTCTGAACAAAAAATTATATAGGAGGACAGTTTTTCTGTTGTGTTTGATCGTGATTCTGAATTGGACGAGTCTGCAATAAACTATTTTAAAATTGGATAATTGCTGTACTTTATACGATTTAGTTTCTTCTTTGATGGGACCTTACTAAAGTATTCTTCATGGAGTTCTTCACGATGCAGGACAATTGTTTTACTTTTTTTAAAGACATATAACAACAATACAGTAGGAACAATAATTGTAATACTAAATATGCTTACCTAGTAATTCTTATATTGAACAATATCTTTTTAAGTATCCAAATAATTTCTTTTAGAAAGTATGCAGTAACAGGATCAAAGAAATTCATTTTATTAACCACCCGTCCCTTATAGATGGTGTATTGAAAATATTAAAGATGTTTTTAAAACCTAAAGTGTATGAAAGGGTAAGTTGAACTGTAATTTTGGTATTATTAATTATAGAAATATTTTATAACAGTAAATCATATAACAGGAGTGAAAATTAAATTGAAATTGTGAATCTATTGAATCGAAATCTTTCCTAAATTGCTATAAATAGCATATTTTGTCTTATACCTTACAATATATTTTATATCTCGTATATTCTATCAGGCGTTCGGTATGAACAGAAACGCATTGGAGACAACAACACTAAATAAAAAGGAGGAAGACAGTCTACTGAAATTCGAAAGAAAACTAATGAGAACAATACTAAGCCTCGACACAAAAAGCGAAAGAGAAAGACGACTTAAAACAAACATTACAATGGACAAAGAACAAAATGGTGAAAACATAGTTAGATAATATACTAAATCACGCCGTCTAAAATGAATTGGACATATACTCAAAAGGCCACACAAAGAAATGCTTCGAAGAACAACGAACTGGACACCGTTATCGCTCAGATGCAGAGGAAGACCAAGAAAAAGATGGTTAGATGATGTGGAAGAGGACGCAAAAGCCATGAACCTTACAGATTGGATAGCTCAATGCAGGGACCGGAGACAATGGAAGAAAATCACAACAGCAGCAAAAACACACATCAAATTATGATAAATTAAAACGAAGACACCTCTAAATAATCACAATTTATAAATAAAAGATGCCTAGATATCTCAGTGGACATATACGCATGCTTTATTGACTACGAGAAAGCATTCGATTGCGTGAAACACGAAAAGCTTATTACCATTTTGACAAATATCGGTCTTGACAGCAGAGACATACGAATTATTGAGAACCTGTACTGGGAACAAACAGCATCCATTAAAGTAGGAAATAGCAGCAGTGAAGACATAGAGATAAAAAAGGGCGTAAGACAGGGCTGCATATTATCACCGATTCTCTTCAATTTATACTCTGAGAAGATTTTTAACGAGGCCCTTGACGAAAAAACTGAAGGCGTTATTGTGAACGGACAGGTGATAAATAATTTGCGATATGCAGATGATACAGTGTTGTTAGCAACTAGTGAGGTTGAACTGCAGTCTTTGATAGATAGCATAAATCAGAGAAGTCTGGAGGCAGGATTGAGACTAAATGTCAAAAAGACAAAGGTGATGGTAATAAGCAGAAAGAATAGCCTTAAGACCAACCTGACAGCCAATGGAATACGTCTACAACAGGTTGACAGTTATAAGTATCTAGGATCCACCATTGATTGCAAAGGTGTTAACTCCGTTGAAATAAGAGCCAGAATAGAACAGGCAAGAACTGCATTCAGGAAAATGAGCAAGGTTTTGAGTTGCAAAAACTTCAGCCTGAACCTAAGACTGCGTTTGCTTCGATGCTATGTGTTTTCGGTTCTTCTATATGGATCGGAAGCTTGGACACTTACTACGTGCTCTGCCAAAAAAATCGAGGCATTTGAAATGTGGTGTTATAGACGATTACTGAGAATACCCTGGACTGACAAAGTGCGCAACATCACAGTTCTGGAAAGACTTGGTAAAGACAGGGAAATCATGTACGAAATAAAAAAGCGCAAACTAGAATATCTTGGCCACATCATGAGAAATGCGAAATACAGAGTCTTACAGAACATACTCCAGGGTAAAGTAGAAGGTAAAAGAGGACCGGGGAGAAGAAGACATTCTTGGCTTAAGAACTTGCGCGAGTGGTTTGGAGTAAACACATGTACCTTATTCAGGAGAGCAGTTAGCAAGGTACAAATAGCTTTGATGATAGCCAACGTCCGTATAGGGCAAGGCACCTAGAGAAGAAGAACTTTTTATAGTAGAAAGTTTTTTTTGTTGATTTATAAGTCATATTACTATTATTAAATTATTACTCCCTTGGCAAATAGCGCTTTACCGAGATAGATTACGGCATAGTCCACAGTATAGTCTAAAAAATTTTTTAAAATTTTTCTAAATTAGTTTATTTTATTAACAGTTAAAATAATAATTACTGTTGTCACATGTAGAACAAAAAAAAACTTCTCTCTCGCGTAGTCGATCCCATTATGATTACATAATAGAACTGTCACCTTGATTCATATCCGACGCTTAATCAATTAGGCTACGAACGACATATTTAAAAACTTTCAAAATGATAACATGTATACACAATTTATATCATATTTCATATCAATTCAGTATAAATTTCGAAATTTATGTATATGCCTAAACACACTTGAAACATGCATTGTCATCCAGTTCTTAGCTATCCTGAAAATTTCGGAGCTCTAGGTAGTCGGGAAATAGGTTTAAATTTGATTACAAAATTCCGCGGAATGACACAGAGACAAAGAACACGGTGAAAATATAAAAAACTAGGATTGTTGAACGCCCAGACGTTAGATATAATCTTAGAGATTGTAAGATGATTATGATGATGATGATGATGATAATGAGGGTGTTTTTTGCCCCTTGAACGATAAAAGTAAAAAAAAATTACCCACAAATTTTGTGTGTGGTTCAATCTGAAGCTGGACGGATAACTAGTTCAATAAATAAATGTAGAAAATATCTTTCTATTTTTAAATGTTAAATATCTTTTTACAGATTAAACTACATGATTCTATAGAAAGTTTAAAAAAATATGTTCCAGAACATTTACTGCCTAAAGATTATGGAGGCCAAGGAATGTCTTTAGATGAATTGCAAGGTATGTTCATAATTTAAAAAGTAAAAATTTTATTTAGACGCAATTTTTTTGCAAATTTTCGAATACGGTACCTTTATTTAAATTTTTTTTTTTTGTAGATCTGTGGATACAAAAATTTGATGAATTTGTTCCGCGTTTTGATGAGTTAGAAAACTTTACCATGGATTTATCACTTAGACCAACACCATTAAAATGTGATGAAATATTTGGGCTGCAAGGAAGTTTTAAACAATTAACTGTAGATTAATTATTTATAGAGTAACATTAAAAGTTTTTAATTAATTTAATTTACTTGTAATTGCAGGTCGAAAATGTTTATTAGGTTATATCTAAGGCAGAAAATAAAAGAGTATCTACTAATTTTGATATTTTTTTCATTTTTTTTTATATTCAGAAAATATTTTCGTTAAATCTATACTTCTATAGTAATATTATAAAGAGTGCCACGTACTTTAATTGTAATAAAAAAAAATGAATGGAAAATAAAAATAAGAAAAATAAATTTTGAAAAATTAATCAAATACTTCCAATTGAAGTTCAACTCCAGCTGAGATCGGTAAGTGGTTTCTCTACTGGCAAATTAGTGCCCAGCTCGGCCGTAGAGGGTAAGTACAAAAATAAAAGTGAGTGCGCCACCGATTTAAACGGTTAAAATCGGAACCCCCGTTGTTCCAGGCACTAACCTTTCCCACTGGAGATAATTAAATAAATTTAGAATATTAATCAGTATTAATTGTATTGCACAACAAAAACGATAAAGTGAGCTAAATAAAACAAAATATCAACTAGACCCTTCTTTAATAAAAAAAAAAGTAAAGTATTAACACTACTGTCAACTCGCGCTTGACAACGTTAACAATATTAAAGAAAAATATTTAAGAGTAATTTATCAATTAAGTGTGATCACACGCAGTACAAGAAAAATAAGAAAAATTTAAATTAAAACTAGTCACGACTTAAGTCTAATATGGGCTTATCTGTTAATCCAGATACGATTTCTTGCAGTCCTTGGCTTCACCAATACTTAGGCCGATACCAAAAAATCAAGCCTGCTCTCAGAAACAAATAGGCTTGCTCCAACCAAATAGGCCCGTAACAAAAATAACTTAAACTCGTACCAAGAGTTAGGACAGCACCAAAATTAAAGCCTGTGCTGATATTTTAAGGCTGTATCTAGGACTTAAACCTGTAACTAGGACTTCAGCCTATATCTAGGACCCTATTGTAATAGGTTTTTTTTTCCTTTAAAATCGTTACACACCTGGCTGGTAAACGGGTGAAACAATATACTCGTTGCTAACTGCACCAATAGGGGATTCTAACCACAATTCGCTGCCTGAACGGTATTGATTTAACCAATAATTCCCCGTGAACTATCAACGAAGATTTTACAAAAATCCGACCACGCGGTTTTTCCAAAGAATCCGTCCCAAAAACAACAACGGACAACTCCACTACGATCCAAAATGGAAAAATGAGGTTTAGTTTAATAAATCCAAAATTAATTGACCCGGATTTACCGAGATTAAAACTTAAACCCAAAAATCTTCTAACGACAGGTTCTTAAGTCAAAGGCTGATAGTGGAAAAAGCTCACAACGTGTTTTTTTTCATGAAATTTGACACACTCCAAAAATGGCCTCTACTACTGTAAGGACAATAACAGAAGGGTCGACAGCTAACAGTTTACGAACAAACGGTGGTCGTTTGATACAACTAATCTTATTACTTATCAAGATAACAACAAAAATCTCAGCATTACCCAATTTCTCGTTCATATTTAATCTTAATATGCTAAATAACAATATAACTAAACGCCTGGCTGTAGACCACAATATGACGAGTTAACTATCAGAACAAGAAGTTCCTATTACCTGTTCGCATAGTAAACAAACATTAATGTCTGAATTTAATAAATAAACTTTCAAGACTATATTAGTAACAATTATGGCCAGAATAATAAACAATAGTTGGCGATTAACTATAATCGAACTTAAATCAACTTGTACCTGACACGATTTAACCCTTAGTAATGAAGAATTTATAAGGTAAGAAATTAGTTATAACTAGAGCGAATTTTAACCCGTGACAAGAGGAAAGGTTTGATTTTTTGTTTGTTTGAAATGAATAGGCTCTAAAACTACTGGACCGATTTCAAAAATTCTTTCACCGTTGACAAGCTACACTATTCCCGAGTGACATAGGCTATCTTTCATTTAAAAAAAAATAGGGATCCTTACTAAAATGCCATTAATGTAACCAAAAATGACCTTAAAATCCTTACATCGCGTGCGCTGAGAATACTATTGTAGCATTTCCAAAAAACCACCTTAAATAATATTATCTTCTCGTTTACACTTTTGTCGGTATGCAACCAACCTTACTTCAAATTTTGACAGGCGGAAGCGGATATCGAGCGTTAATACTCGATAAGACCCGAGTTAAGCAACCAGGGTGAGAGAGCGCCTTTTGAACAGACTTACGATTTTACGTGACAAGCAAAAGGACGCTGATTTCCTCGTTTGTGAAAATTAATGGCTGCCGGTTAATTCACAGTATTAAGATTACCGTTTGTTCTTGGTTTATTCCGTATCGGAAGTGTATAAAAAATACTGCATTTCAATTTGGATGTAGATGTGCTTAAATTGGAAGTACAATCTGGTTGATTTATGGTATTAATAAAATTTTGGTGCTACGTGCTGTCTGTGGAAGACTCCATTTTGAAGTTTTTATAAAATTATATGGTACCGAGGTAAATGGATACCTAGTGATCTAAAAACCTTATGGATGGTTTTATAGATGATTTCCTATGTGCTGATGTTTAATTCTACATGGTTTTTGGTTAATTATGGTATGTTTAAAGAAGCTTTATTATAGTAGAAGTGTGACTACCCGGTCACGAAGTATGATTTTTGGTTCCGGATTACAAGGTAAACTTTCGACTATTCTTTCTGTTATTTCTCTATGTTCGATACTTAGTTGAACTGCGAATATTCTAAGAAACGGTCACAATTTTAGTGCTTATTCGGAAGAATATGCTTTTGGAAACTTTTTATAGTGATTCTATTTAAATTTAAATTGTTATAAGCTTTTAGCGGTATTAAATCAGTTAATAACATTAGTTACTATTCAAATCTATGGAACTATGATTGAATGATAAATATGTAGTGTTTTTAAATTTTGTTTTTTAACTTTCTTCAAAGTGTTGGTGTTCAATCGTAATCTTACATGATTATCGCCTCTATGGTACGTGTATTGATAAATTTCATATTTGTATTCATGTATATAGTAATCTTTAGATATTTAGAACACTCAGAGTGTGCACTCTTTAGAGAACTGAATTTTGTTTTAAAGAAAGAAAATATACCTTCAGTATATATTTTGTTTTAATTGAGTTCTCTACATACTTTCGTTTATGGAAAATAGGTTATGCAATTTAGATAAAATCTGTAATATTATATGTACAGAAATATTAGTTTTTTAATAACCGTATTGTCAAATACCGGTTAATATCTTTCACTGTATAAACAGAAGTGTTAGTTTTTTGGTGATAACCGTTCTCACTAATACTGGTGATTTTTGTTTTATTTTTTTAATACATTGTTTTATTGTTTTTATTGATATCGTTGAGTATTTATTTCTTATACCTTCCCAGTAACTGTTCTGATTCAAACCTCTTGTTTAATAAAGATTTAGATTTTAATAAGACAAAAGGATTCACGGAATTGTAGAATCAATAAGGTAAGTTTAAAATAATTATTGACTTAAGGATATAACTCAATTAAAGTGTGTTCCCTAACCATTTCAGATTTAATAAACTATTTCTCAATAGGTTTCTTATTTTCTTTCCTATTTCACTATAAAAAAAATAAGTGGCGCCCTTTACCGATTTGTAAATATCTTCTATGTTTCCTTTTTCCTAGATACTCGCCCAATTGCTCCTTCGACCCACGACTCGCTCTCCTCCTACCCCCTGAGTGCCGTCCGCATTTGACTAACCCTTTGTGAGCCTTTAACATCAAAAAAAGGGGTTACACTATTGATTATAGAATAAAATAATGTACTACGATTTTGAAGAATATGTAAATATCTACAAAAAATGCCGCGACAGCATATGTCTAACTGTTATAGTTACGTTACAATAACTAATTTTAAATTTTTTAAAAAGTTTTATCTTAGTATTAATCCTTATCAAAATAACTTATTTCATAATCACGACAGATATCACGAATTTAGCATGTGCAATGAGACGAGGCTACTTATAAAGGAATTAAAGGACAATTAAGTTGTAGCAACCATTATAACTGAACCAGCAGCAGGCCAACTAGCTCATACACTGAGGATACCGATGATCCCAACTGATCTACCAAATCCATTTAAACCACTTCAATTTCCTATCAAAACATCTTTCGCTTTTACTAATAATAAGTCTCAAGGTCAAACCTTCCAATTAGTAGGGATTTGTTTTCCTCATGGCCAATCGCCTAAGGCGGGTCGGAGCACCTGAAAATCAATTTATTTTGCTGCCAAAAAATAAAACAACATGTAATATTGTTTACAGGGAAGCGTTGACCCAATAAATTTAATGGCTTTTTTTAATTTTTTTTAATCCCCGTGCAAAGCCGGGGCGGGCTTGCTAGTTTAAAATATAACCCAATTTTTAAAAAACTGAAATTATAAGTATAAAATCAGAAACCATAATTTGGTGATGTTAAAAAAATTTACATTCAGAAATTGAGTATTAAGAATTTATTTATATTATTATGTTATTTATGTGTTTGTCTTAAAAGTTAACATATAAAGTAAATTAAATTAGGTATCAAAGTGCAATATTTTATCAAAATTCGTTAATGTAAATAATACAAAAGTGCTTATTTCAATAATTAAAATGTAGTGTTTGCAAAGTTGATGGTTTTCTTAAAAAAAATAAACAAATAAATTAATAAATTTTATATAAACACATAACTAATTTAGTTATAATTAAATATATCAGTTTTATATCAACTTTATTTATCGAATGGTTCAAAAGTATACTTCATGGAATATCTTGTGTTAACTTTTGTAAACAACTTGATACTTGGAACGAGGTAAATGGACGAAGATATCAAAATGACTCATTTTTATAAATAATTAACAATTTAAAATGTATATAAATAAGGAAAGTTTATTGATCCAGTTTTTATAAAAAAATTAACAATAGAACTTAGAAAATATCTTGATAAGAAATGTACTCTCTTCGTGCTCTATAGCGTCTTTCCATACTGAGGATCAAGTTATCCAGATCTTCTTGTGTAATCGCCATCCAGCAATGTTGAAAAGCTCAGCTGATTGGGATTTTGAAATTGATTCTTGTTATGAACAACTCTTCGCTGAAGCATATCCCACGCATGTTCAATAGGATTAAGATCGGGTAATTAAGCTGGCCAGGGCAAAACTGGAATATTGTGCTCTTCCAAGAAATTTCTTGTCACTCTGGCTGCATGTGGAGTAGCGTTGTCTTGTAAAAAAATTAAATCAGGACCATTGTTTTGCTCGAATGGAAAAACTAAGCGTTCTAGAACATTTGTAATGTAGCGCTTTAATGATAAAAAAATAATCCACATAACATGTTCTTGTGCCTAACGTACTCAACTGGCATGATTCCATCGATTTAAAGGTTGGCATCTTCAGCTAACTAAATTACCTTCTCTTACCCTTCTGTGGATAGTACGTATGGAAACACTCACATTATGCGCTCCACGGAGTTGATTTATTAACTGCCATGCCGTCACTTTGCGCTTCTAACTGAACTTATCGAACCATATGAGGTGTTACGATCCTTGATCGTCCCTTTCTGAATGCTTTTCGTTTCACGATAATGAGCCCAGAGTCTTGAGTAACGTTCAGAGCGGTTTCTATAGTGTTTGCTACATCAATTTGGCGCATTCCTGCCTCAATTACCCCACAGTCCTCAACATTTCATTTTTGGCCTAATGACGACGATGCATGTTAATTTTTCAAAACACCTATGCAAAGAAAAAGGCCAAAGCAAACAAATTTTTTGCTGTAGGATGGATTCACATAATTAATGTTGCATTCCATTCGTAAGAGCGTCAGGAAATTTTGTAAACAAAAAATGTAATATCTTATGGAAAGATGCATTTTCCAAACTGCGTGATAAAAATAAAAACATTTGTAATTCAGAAAAAATCGATGGAAATTCGTTCAATTTTACTTTTCGGGGGTTTTCGGGATCTTTGAATAAGAATATTACGACGGCGATTGGCTCCGAGGTAACTGGTGACCAGGGTTGACCTCGTCTTCTGGAAATTCAATACAAAATCAGCCCAAACGCGTTACTCGGGTGTTTTTGGGGTCGCTGAACACGAATATTACAACGGCGATAGACTCCAAGGCACTTGGTGCCCTTGGTTGATCTCGTATTCTGGAGTTGTAGAGTTTTATGGAAATTCTATACAAAATCAGTCCAAACGCTGAACACGAATATTAGGACGGCGATGGGCTCCGAGGGATCTGGTGACCAGAGATGACCTCGTCTTTTGGAGTAGTATAGAGTTGTATAGAAATTCAATACAAAATTAGTCCAAACGCGTTACTCGGGGGTTTTTGAGGTCGTTGAACACGAATATTACGGCGATGTACTCTAAGGCACCTGGTGCCCTTGGTTGATCTCGTCTCTGCTAACTGAATCGTAAGTATTCAGTTTATATTGATTGATAAATTACTACGCTATTCAAATTTTTGTGCATCTACTATTAAGTAGTAAAATATTTAAATTGGTTAATATTGCTAGAATTGTGTTAACTGTCCAACATAGCTTAATGTGTAAAATAAATATTTAAAATATTTAATCCCTAAATTTTAAGCATGTGTGTATGAAAACAATTTTATTCCATTTTCTTACAATTATGAAGTTTAGCAACTTTTAACTAATAAAATGACCAGAATTAAATTTTTAATTGCTATTATCTTTGATACCTATTGACTATGGAATTAGTCAACCTTGATAAAAAATCTTACGATCGTGTTTTACATTATCTACCAAATTTTTTAAATTTTCAAAATAAGTTAGATTCCATAAATTGGTGCATAGTAATTTATGCGGAATACCCTACAACAAAAATATAAACCATTGCAACAGCTGACCTTGATATTTGAATAAATTAAAACTAAACATAACAACAAATAAAGATAACAAGTTTGATACCAAACATTCAAAGACCTTTGTTTCAAACAGTAAGAGATACTTTGTTGTACCATTGGATTCGTTTTTATTACTGAAAACTGTGTTATATTAATTTAAAAAATGTTTAGAGTAGGTGAAGATACTAAATGTAAAATATTAAAGTTATTTAATAAGGATGTAAATGATTTAAAACAAGATGTTGGTATTATAAAAGAATGGTTAAAAACACAAACTCATTTACCAGAAGTTCCAAGTAAGTTTTTTGTGATTATTTAATAATTTTTCTAAAATAAACATGATTTAATAATTTAGTATCTGGATTGCATGTTTTTAAGTTTCGCAAATCGAAATTTATAGATATTATTCAGTTTATACCAGGAATGTCTCTTCATTAGTGACTGAAGAGACATAACCTATACTACACTGATGAGCTCAAATGAGAGCGAAACACAGTGTCTGTAGTTTAGTTTTCGTCCTGATATGAGGTGATTAATATTTATATCTATTTATATCGCAGCATCCCGGTGTCTTTAAAAGTGTTAAAAATTCTAACCTATACCATTCCAGTACAAAACTGGAATTATTTGTGACAGTATGGCACTAGATATGTTATGTATCATCTTTGACATTATATATATATATATATAGAGTGGCTAAACCACCCCCTCAAGGGTTAGACGGCAATTAAGCTATCTACTTTGTTAGGTAGATGGGTCCTCGTTTTCTTTATTAATTTTTTTTTGTTATTTCCCTCTACTACTTCCTATCTCCTGTTTTTCTTTCCATTCCGTAAGTTAAGATCATTTGTTATTTGTTGTAACCATGTCGATCTTGGCCTTCTTCGTCTCTTTTTTTAGCTGATGTCCACTCATCATGTTCTCTTCTTTCACAGTGTCAATCAGCTCTTGGTCTTCTCGCTCTGCTAGTAATTTTTTAAAGTAATCAGTCCAGGTTTCTTTTAACTCTTCGTCATCTTCTGATACTTTACCATTTTTATTCTACATTTCTCTTATTTTTCTTTTAACCCTTTATAGGTTGGTGGGACCTCTGTGGAACCACCAGATAAAAGGTTCAAAATATAATGATATTACCTTGTAAAATAGACCTAATAGGCAGATCGTTATGCTCTGAGCGATAGGTGGCTATGTTTCGGGACCACTTCCAATACGCATGAGCACAATTCTATAAATTGTGTAAGAGTGGTTCCATTTGGTGCCACCAATCAGTTCAAAGCAGATTGTCTGTTGTTTTCGTGTCAGTGGTTACTTTTTATGAGAAATTTGTTATTGTTTAGTGACATTCTTGATTTTGTGTTCCGGTAAGTACAATTTGATAGAATTGCAAATGTTTTTCTGTAAATAATTCACAGCTTTGATATAGTTTTGTTGATATAATTCTGAATAAATTGTAGACCAGTTATTCTAACCTAAAAATTGAATATTTTTGTTATATTTTTTTTGTAACTTCTATGCATTAAAAATTGGTTTTTGATTAATTTACGTTATTCTGAATTATTCTAGACAATTGTAACAGTAATACTGTTTATATATTTAGAAGCGATAACATGTTATTCATATTTTTCAGGGAAGGTGACCAGTGAGAAATGGCAGAAAACAGGTGGTCATTTGAAAAATTGGAAAGAATGGAAAGTGATGCACTTTTTGATCTTATAAATGGTATAACAGAAGAGCAGGCTATATATTCAGACATTGATGGAGACACGGACGGTGAAGATGACTTACCAAGCACAGCTCCTTCGACAAGTAGTTCATGGGAAAAACGCAGTTTACGTAATAAAACATTACCAAATACATTTTCTGCTGCGGATGATTCAAATGAAGATTTCGATTCAGATGATTCTGTCCGTGATCCTAATTTTCAAATTGAAAAGGAAAATATTGCTTCTTATTCCAGAGAAAGTGAAGATGCGTGTGATAGGGAAGCACATGAAATAACTGAATTGGATGAAACAGACCACAGCAGTGAGGATGAAGAAGATGGCCAAGAAGGTGAGGATGAAGAAGATAGCCAAGAAGTTGACTATAAAATAAAGTGGACGAAGACTGCCTTGTTGCCGAAGAAATATACTAATTACTCGTCATCACATACTAAACATTGCAATATTGATGCATCAGAGTCACCTTTAGAGTATTTCAAAAAAATGTTCTGTGACGAACTTATAAATACAATAGTACGTGAATCAAACAAATACGCGGTGCAAAAGGGGACAAATCTAGATTTAGAGGTCGAAGAATTTTTAGCTTTTTTGGGAATACTATTGATTATGGGCTTCCATCGCCTTCCTAGTATACGAATGTATTGGTCCACAGATTCAAATTTTCACGTGGAACGGGTAAGTCAGATTATATCCCAAAAACGTTTTTTAAAAATTCTTAGATTTATACATCTAAATGATAATAGTAAAATGCCTGAGCGTGGCTCCACAAATTTCGATAAACTGTATAAGGTTAGGCCACTTATCAGAATGCTAAATGAGAAATTTCCAAGATTTTATGTACCTGGGAAAAATCTCTCAATAGATGAAAGCATGGTAGGTTTCAAGGGCCGCACGTCATTGAAGCAGTATATGCCCATGAAACCTACTAAGCGAGGCTTTAAAATTTGGATGCTAGCATGCTCTGATACTGGATACGTTTTGAATTTCAAAATCTATGAAGGGAAAGAAAAAAATGAAGTGGGAAAAAAATTTGGACTTGGCGAAAAGGTGGTGTTAGATATTTCAAAATCATTTCAAAAGAAGGGTCACTGCCTATATTTTGATAATTTTTTCACCAGTTTTTCACTCCTAACAGAACTATTAAAGCTAGATACATTTGCTTGTGGAACCCTACGTTCTAATAGAAAATATTATCCTAAAAACAAACTTTTACGTGACAAAGATATGAAAAGGGAAGAATATGACTTTTGCATGTCGGAAGATTTATCTATATGCAAGTGGAAAGATCGTGGAACAAAAAGTGTTCTAGTAGCTAGTTCTTTTCACGATCCTTCAAACAAAACAACAGTACTTAGAACAAATATTAGAGGAAACAGAGATGCAATACCTTGCCCACAGGCAGTAAAAGACTATAATATAAATATGGGGGGCGTAGATAAATTTGATCAGTATATGGCGTGTTACAATATATCTTGGAAAAGCAGACGGTGGTGGCTAAAATTATTTTATTTTTTCGTGGATGCGTCAGTTGTGAACAGTTACCTATTACATAAGACCCAAAAACAGGAGCAAAATTCTAAAAATAGTTGTATGTCCCATTTGACTTTTAGAAGTATTTTAGCCAATCAACTTATTGGTAACTACTGTGGCAGAAAATCTCTAGGACCTACGCTTATGCCAGGGAAAAATAAAATTACTAAAAAGAGCGGTCGCAAAGTATCTGTTCAGGGAACATTTAGACGTAGTAATGTAGGGAACCACTTTCCTGTAAAGGGTACTAAACGACGCTGTGCTTATTGTAGTACGAAGAAAAATGTTAAGCGTTCAAGAGTCTCTTGTTCTCAATGTGATGTTGGTTTGTGCCAAGATTGTTTTAAACCATTTCATGTACAATAAAGGTGATCTGATATATTTTTTTTGTACTAATGTTTATGTACCATATTGTCGATCTTATTGCACAATAATAAACTGTTGAAAAATATAAAGTGGATTTATTTGGAACCACCTAACACTAAAAATATACCGTGGTCCTAAATGGATGGTGGTTCCGTACGGAACCTCCCCATAAAAAAGAAAAAAACATTTTTTTGAAAAAAATCATGATATATCCTTGTTACTATGGTCTTGTTGCATATCACTGACAAAAAAATCAGTCAATCTGAAAAGAAAGAAGTCTTGCCCTATAAAGGGTATTATCTTCAGTTAGCTGATTTTGTTTCAGTTCTTATTTTTTTCTGTTACACTCTTTTATCAATCTATCGTATTCTTCCTGATATTCAAGTTTATTTGTGATTAATATCACTTTTGTCTTATTTCTATCTTTTTTTTTAGCATATTTTGACATTCTTTATTATAACAATCTTGTTTTTTTACGGCAGATTCCATTCTGTTTCTACGTCCCTTGTATATTTTCTTCGTTCTTTTAGTTTTTTATTTATATCCTCTTCATGTTTAGTTCTGGGGTCTACAAACCATTTCTCTTTTGTTCTCTGGTCTCCATTGCATAATAAGATGAAAATTTATTTATTTATTTCTGAGATGCAAATACTACTGCTGCCGAGGTATGGAAGGTTGGTGCGGCTAATAAGGCCTACCCAAGGATGAATTTATTTAAACTAAAAATTAGTTATTCGAATCAACATACCATAAATTGTTTGAAAAAATGGTATCTTCTGCTATGAACTAACAAAACATTATAAATTCTAAAAAACCTTGTCAACAGGCATTATTATACTATGGTAGGATAATGAGGCCTAATATTTTAATACTGCTAAATAGGTTGAAGGTTGAGGAATATGAAGATTGGTAGAAAAAAGGAGTAATTTATATGATTATGGTAGGTAAAAGGACCCTGCTGTAGGACTTATGTCCTTTTCAGGGAATGGATGGGAGTGTTTGGATGGTGTTAGTATCTGTCGTCGGCCCCGCTCTCACAAATTTTCCATTTGCAGCAGGTTGGATCTTCTGTTCATCCATGGTGCTTGAACGTACCTAAACAGTCTTCCTTTTTTAGTTTGGTGTGAGTGTACGTGTTGTATGGTAGTGTGACCCACGTGGTGTAATGTGGGGTTGGGAGATTGACGCTGTGGCGTGTCTCCTCCGTCGTGGAGCCCTTCCATTTGGCAAGGACGAAGAGAACCACAGAAATCTTCGCCAAGGGCTAAATAATAAAAATGGTTGTCTAATATTTTGTAGTCAAGATCAAAACTAATTGTTTTTGCATAAATTATGTGCACTCAATAAAATTACAACATATTTGTTCGTTTAACAGGTATCAGGGTACTCAAAATAAACTAAGTTAACCTCTGTCAAACGGACACATTCTTTATGATACTACTTGTCGTATTTTGAACATTGTATTATATCCTTTATTTCATTTTTCTCACAAGGGTTATATATATAATACATAAGATATATGTTTTATTATTTTAGCTGACAGAATGTTAGAGTATTTTATCGTAAATAACAAGTTTAGTTTAGAACGAACAAAGCAAAAAATTAACAGTTATTACATAGTAAGAAATCTAATACATGAGAAATTGGGTAATATAAACCCCAAACAGAAATGGATAAAAGAAGGATATATGTCTCAGTAAGTATATTTGTATATATAAAAAATCTCGTGTTACGGTGTTCGTTTGCGCTAATCTCCGAAACCACAGAACCGATTTCAAGCAAATTTTGTAGATATGTGTTATTGTTCTAACTTACAAGATAGGATAGTTTTTATCTCGATTAATAAGCGTATATTTTATTCATTGTAAATGTAATGTTTTATGCTTAAAGGGTTAAATTCACGTCTAAGTTCTACGTAGTCTTCAATAGATGGCGGTAAGGATAATACAATACTATGACGTCGCCTTAAGGTGGCGCAGTTGATATCTAATATACACACATGCTCACAAAAAAACTTTATTTAGAAAATAGTTCATGTTTAACAATAAGTTCTATTCTTTTATTATTAGAAAAATGATTATTACTGAGCACAGAATAAAATATACAAAATTGTATTTCTAGGTTTGTTTTTATGTTGCCAAAACTTCGAGATGATATCCATAGAATTATTTGTGTACGATTTAAACCTACACCGACTGAACAGTTTAAAACGGAATTTGCAATAGGAAACCTCATCAACTTAAATGAGATAAGAATGCATGAAGATTTTATATTTGCAGATATCGTAATTATAGATTTTGAAAACTTTTTGTTAGGACATTGTATGAAAGTAACTCCAACGCATTTATCTGTATTTCATACCATTTTAGAAGTTTGTACCTAATATATAAATAATTTATACTTTGCTAGCTAAAAGTCTCCTCTCTCCTCGTATCTTTTGAACGGTTATACTATAATAGTAAAATTTCATTTCGCTCTCGTGTTTTTAAGATGGGGGGCACCCAAAAACGTCGATTCCTTTTTAAAATACATCGTTTGCGTCTTCGTCTTCTCATTAACAAAATAACCAACACATCCATTTTGTCAAACTAGAGTGTATGTATGGATAAGCAAGGGGTAGCAGATACAACTGTGACCTATAAGATCTATTGTGTCCCCCTTTTCTAGCTATATTTCTGATAATTTTTCACACTTATAGCAGCGCTTCTAGTCCTATCTTCCTTAGAAAGTTTAGGATATCATTGGGTTTCAAGTTAAATAGTTCTTCCTTTTCTATTTTGTATGACCCGAGGTATTTGACTCTAGAATTACTTAATGCGATGCATTCTGAGAGTATGCGTATTGAGATTTCATCCTCTACCTCACAAAATCTGCAGTTTGCTTCATCTACCAATTCCATTTTCTTCATTTGTCCTCTTAATCGGCATTGCCCGGTTAGTATTCCTGTAATAATTCGGAGGTTCTTCTTACTAAGGTTAAGACAGCTGTGAGATGTCTTCTGGTTATAGTTTCTCAGGAGCGTCTTCAATTGTCTTAGTCCTTCTAGATCACTCCAGTACTTGGATTTTTCGCTATCCATTTTTTTCCTTTTTCTAAGATTGTACTACTGCTAATTCCAAAGGATAGTTCTGGTCCCAGGGATGGGGTTTCAGCTCCTTCTTTTGCCAGCTTGTCTGCTGTTTCGTTTTCTTCTAATCCTATATGTCCTGGAACCCATAGGAGGGTAACAGTGTTATTCTGTTCTAGTTCGTTTAATTTGCCTTAAGTATAACCTTTTAAAAGATACGAGAAGAAGGTGAGGTGATTTTGGGTTAGCACGGTATAATACAAATTAATTTTTTTTAGAAAATTTACAGTTATCGTGTAAAAGAGATTCACGTTATAAATCAACCTCCAGCATTTTATGCATTAATGAAATTAGCTAAAATGTTTATGAAACAAAAAGTACTTGACAGGGTAAGTATTTTAAAAATATTGTGTTTTAGAGACGTAATATAATAAATAAGTAAATAAGACATATTTAAATTTTTTAGATGATAATTCACGACTCATTAGAAAGTATGAAAAAGCATTTCCCAGATGAATGTTTACCAGAAGAATATGGTGGAACTGAAAAATCTTTTAAAAAATTAGAAGGTATATAGTTACATAAATTTACTTTCTTGCTTCATAAAGGAGGGTTTGCATTCTGCTGCTTTGATAATCCGTACAGCTGCCTTTTGAAAGCAAAATGGTTTCTGTGCATAATGATTTCTTCCCCAGAATATTAGTACATAGGATAAATTGTTATGGACCAGGTCAAAGTAAACATTTCTTAAGGTGTCATTTTCAAAATATTATCTAGACAGCCTTAAGCAAAGAACTTTAATCTTCAATGTTGGGCTCAATTTAGGCTTAAATCTGACACCATCCCTAACATGAGTTGTACCGCAATAAAATTCTGTCAACAAAGTATTGAGGTTAGATTGGTGTTGAAGGTTTTATTGGTGGCGCCTTTTAAGCAGCTATATGCGAAACTAAAAAGACAACCCTCGTACGTGTTTAACTGGAGGTTCGGTCTCCATTAAACAGCTCATAGTTTGCATGTGTCTTTGGAAGGAGTATGGCCTGCAAGGAATCCAGTAATGATTCGTAGCTGACTTTTGTTGCTTTAGCTCTTTTGACATAGGTCTGTTAAATAAAGCTTCTGCTAGATACTGTCTACGGATCCAGCTTTTCATTTGAGTCCAGGCAGTACTTTTTGTTCACCTACAGCTGGCTTTGGACCGTAAACTGTTGGAGCTGGTCGTTTTCTTGCAAGCTTATCAGTTTGTTGCCTTATACTCTTCTAAATTCTGGCATTTGGAACGGTGAATCTGTTATATTCCACCAGGATATCAAATTCTACTTGGCATTCCTGTACTACTTTGGAGACCACTTCATGGGCCTTTAAAGCCTTAATAGCCACCTGGTTATCTGTACATATATTGATCGGGTTAGATTTGTATAACTCAAGATATACTCTTGCTCTAGACACCGAGAGGGACATCACTAAAACTTGAGTGCTTGCATTTTGCCATTTCTCACGTTAATGTATTTTTTCTTAAAATGTTTTCTTAGTAGGTTTGGGAACCTTGCAATCTGATATTATCTCCCAGATACATTTTCCAATTCTCTGCTTTATTTTGTTGTGTTCTACTCTATAATATTTTTATTACAGAAATATTGAAGAAAAAAATAGAGGAGTACGGTGAACGATTTGATAAGTTAGAAAAGTTCAAAGTTGATGAAACCCAGTTACCGGTACCACTAAGGAATATTGGAAATAACGGAGAATTTGGTGTAGAAGGAAGTTTTAAAAAATTAAATATTGATTAATTTTTATCTTCTGCATGATTTTTTTAAATCATATTTTTTTATAAGCTCTGTAAGTTTAAATAATTGTTTTAAACTAATTATAATTATCAATTTAAAAATTAAAACTTAGGTAAAAACTGTTAACACGCAAGATACAGAAATTTGTTTATTTATTTATCGTATGGCTTTTTGACACATTAAGAGAAGGAAAAAAAATTATGAAAGTTCACAAATGAATATCTAGTTTATTTATATATTCAATCGACTCTGGGGTCGCTTTAAGAATGTCTTCATGTCTCCCATTATATGATCGTAGCTTTAACAGCTTTTAAAAGGCTTTAAACAGCTTTTAAATGACCTTAAACAACTTTAAACAGCTTTTAAAAACAATTCAGCCAGTTGGATTACGTGAGGCATACTCTTTTTTTAAAGCCGTTTAAAGTTGTTTAAAAGCTATTTAAAACTGCTTTTAAACATATTAAAAGTTCAACCAGTTGCAATACGTGAGGCAAACCAGTTGGATTACGAAGGCTCCAGCAGTCTGAGGTTGTCTAGCCAAAGTGTCGGAATACCTACTTTAAGAAGTAATCTTCTATCTTCGATATATATAAAAATGAATGTTTGTCTGTATGTCTGTATGTAGGTACTCAATGAACTCAAAAACTACTGGACCGATTATTATGAAAATTGGTATGCATATGTATTTTTCCACGGAGAAGGTTTGTATGATATGCTCATTGATGCTACTTGCCACCAGGTGGGGATGCAGAGTAGCAACTTCTACCCCGTTCAACCGATTGTCCTGAAAATTAGTATGGTGATGTATTTTTAATGGGTAAGATGAATATGATATTCGTATTAATGGAAGTTACCACTAGATGGCGCTTCCATGTATCAAATTTAATACTGATTAATAGAAATCTATACGAATTCGTATAAATATAAGTTCGAAAAATATATTTTTGTTGCGATAAGTAAAACAAAACTATAAACTTTCTTTCCTTCTCTATCTCTTCTTATCTTTTACTTTTCTTGAATTTATTTTAGTTGTTCGCGTAGCAACGCGCGCCGTGTACAGCTAGTCCCAAATAAATTTTATAGAAATTAGTTCCAAAGACTCCAGATAAATAAATTCTTTAGTTGACACCTGCAAAATCGCTGTTTTGAAGGCATCGATGGCTTTTTCTTGTGACTGGAATCGTTGCCCACGCATTAAATTTTTTATCTTCGGGAACGTGAAGAAGTTGTGGGGATCTAGGTCGGGACTATACGGTGGACAATTCGATGTTTTGAAGCCCCAAAATATCGATTGTCTTTTGGGCAGTGTGAGAACTTACATTGTATGTTGTTTTGTTGGAGTTTTGCGGTAAGTTCATCGATCATCTAAAGCAATTGTTACCACATGACAGGATTTTCCACAAAAGTTGCGACCATTTTCCTTCACACACTTTAAGATTTTCCTCATGGTGAAACACCCTCCCAACTGATTGGCGTTTATTGGGATTGGCCTCTTCATCTAACAAAATTCCTACTTCTCCAGAGAACTTAAACAACTTCTTTGTTAATGTAGCAAAGAACTTAGTGAGCTCCATAACTCCTTCCCACGATCCTTTTTCTTATCTCAGAAACGAAAATTTACACAGTTTCTTCATGTCACCTGTATCATTGGCCGAGCTTCGTAAAACAATTAATGAGATTAAAAACAAATCATCTGCTGGAACGGATGGGCTTACTCTGAAAATGTTTTCAAATCTACCGGTAAACACCCTAAGCCATCTGACTAACTTGATTAACAAGTCACTTCAACTTGGAGTCTTTCCAAGCTGCCTTAAGACTGCGATAATTATTCCTTTGCACAAAGGAGGTGATAAAGATCAAGCTTCGAACTATCGCCCAATAGCACTTCTCCCCACGTTGTCGAAGATTATTGAAAGATTGGTTAAAAAAAGATTGCTATCTTTTCTTTGCAAGTATAAAATACTAATTCCCCAACAGTTTGGTTTCTTGAGCAATAAATCTACCAATGATGCTATGTTCTCGCTCTTTGACAATGTTTACTCCAGTCTTAACAATCAGAACTCTACAGCAACAATCTTCTGCGACTTCTCTAAGGCCTTTGATTGTGTAAACCACAACATCTTAATTCACAAATTACAACACTATGGGATTGGAGGAATACCACTCGAGTGGTTTAAATCTTATCTTACCTACAGAAGTCAGATGGTAAGGGTTGATGAGAGAACATCCTCCTGTAAGCCAATTGACTGTGGGGTGCCTCAAGGTTCAGTTCTAGGTCCTATCTTATTTCTGCTTTTTATTAATGATATTGCCTACCTAAATATTAGTGGTAAACTCTGCCTCTTTGCTGATGATACTAGTTTTACCTGGAGCAACCCGGATAGTACATCCCTTTATAGTATCGTATCTCGTGACTTAGTCACTATTAAATCGTGGTGTGATTCTAACCTTCTGTGCCCCAATCTCTCTAAAACTAAAATCTTATCATATAAAGGTACATTACAAACTTTTGAACTTAATAACAATAGTGTGGAAATCGTTGATTCTGTAAAGTTCCTGGGTCTCATTGTTGACAACTCATTAAAATGGGATTTGCACATCAATGCATTGTCAAAAAAATTAAGTTCTGCGTGTTTTGCGCTAAGATCAGTTTCCAAGGAATTAAACTTGTCAACAGCTCGAACAGTCTATTACGCCCTTTTTGAGTCGCATCTCCGTTACGCCATTCCATCCTGGGGTACGTGTTGTGCGACTCAATTTGACCGTATTTTCAAACTTCAAAAGAGAGCTATCCGTTACATGTTAAGATTAAACAATAGACTTCATTTTGGGGAATACTTTAAAAAATATCAAATTTTAACTCTTCCTTCTTTATTCATTTTTGAATCCGTTTGCTTAATCCGCAAGCACTCGTCAGCGAATCCTGAAACGCCTTCCCACAACTATCCACTTAGAAACAGGGAGCTTGATCTTTGTTTACCAATCCCACGATCAGAGTTAATCAAAAACTCTATATTGTATAATGCAAAAAAGATGCATAATCGTCTGCCTTTCAATATCAAATCTATTTCACTCTTTCCCGCATTGCGTAGAGCTTTGAAGGCACACTTATTGGAGAGATCTTTGTACACAGTAAATGAATTTTTCATATTATGATTTTATACTTCTAAATACACACTAATTTACTACTTCAAGGAACTTTTTCTTTTTTCCTTTTCTTCTTTTTTCTCTTTTTTTTTGATGACTTTCAATTTCTTTAATTGTTAATATTTTTTTTTTTGTATTTTGTTTATGTGATATGTTAGATTTTAAGGTTTTTGTACTTTTTTTGTATGTTTTTTAGCTTTGTCGACAAATTGTAAATTTCTGACAATAAAGCATTATTATTATTATTATTATTATTATTATACCGGAAAAAATTACAAAATACAAAGTTAAAAAAAAAGTAAAAATCTGAAAAGAGACAAGAAAATCGAGAAAAAAAATTAAAATTGGAAAAGAAAATCACCAATAATTAGTAAAAATTAAATTTTGGAAACTCAAAATTTAAATAGGAAAAATAAATAAACGAAAAAAAAAATGCAAATAAACAAATAACGTTAAATGGAAAATAAACGAAAACAAAGCGGAAATAAAAGAAAATACCAACTAAATTAAGTACAACGACGCCACCGGAAGGTGGCGCAGTTAATAATTCATATGTTTAAAGGCAAAAAATTTTAGAAAGAGGCAAAAAAATCGAGAAAAATTAATTGTAGGTGGTACGAAGTTTATCGGGTTAGCTAGTTCCTTATAGATCATCCTGTACACTATTTATATTAATATTAATATTTTATATTGCTATAATTAAGTAGTTTTTAATGCAAAATGGGTTAAACAATATATTGAGATGATATGAGTTACTATGCTATATTAAATAAGTACATATAAAGAAAATGTTAATGGAAAAAGAGAAAGGAAAATATTCTTATTCTAAGGCAGAGTGCAAAGGCAGTAAAATTGGTATAATTTATCATCATCTTCTTTACAATTCCTGAAAAAGAAAAATAAAACAAAATAAGAAATTAAAATATATGAGTACATCTAAGAGATCTTTATTTTAAAGATTCAATATAGTTTAATCTATAATATATAAAATTCTAATAATCATGTACTAGATATGTAATAAAATTAAAGATTTAAAAGTTTATAAAGTTTACAATACTTTGGTAATTAAAAAAATAATCTTAAATGAGTTAGAATAGAATTAAATTAGAAAATTAAATGACAAAATATGAGAATTCATAAAAGAAATATTAAAAATTTTACTTACTTTCAAAACACACAATCTTTGTTTTCAAGCCATATTGTAATTTGTTAATAGTTTAATTTCCAAAGAAAGGAAATAGAAAAATATTAGTTTATAGATATAGCAAATTTTAAAAAAGGAATTAGTTATTGTGTTCAATTTGAATAATGAATTAAAAATTAGATTGTTTGTAATTTCATTTGAAAATAATTAGTAGGCGAATAGGTAATATGAATGTATAGTTTTAGTTTGTTTAAAAATTCAGTTGTTTAGTTGTTGATTTTTAAAGCTCTCTCTTGTTTTTGGTCGATTGAAGGGATAAGGTGTAATAAAGTTTTGCTCCGTTAAAATTTAGAGTTTTTTTTTAAATATTCATAAAAGAAAGTTTAAAATCAATCAAAAGTGTTATCAACCTTACAAGGAAGCTCCTGATAGTAATTGGTAAGAAGTAAAATTTATTTTTATGAAGAAATAAATGTTGGAAATCGTATGCTGAGCAGTTCATGGGTATAATTGCATCCTGAATTAATTTAAGAAGGTTAAAACAGTTTCTAACAAGAAAGAAAGTCATTATTTTACTTACCAGTGGATGTAATAGCTGTTTGTCTGCTAATTGAAAGAAGTTTTATTTGTATTACTTTCCAAAGTATCCTGATATCATTGCAGTCCAGAGGGAATACAGGATCTCCATAAGACGGTATTGATTTTCAATGTTTAACAATAAAGAACTTTTCTGTGTTTGATTTTTATATGTTTAATGAACGTTTAATTTCACTGTGCACTGTTTCACTGTTTAAATAAGTTATTTGTCACTATTTGATAAGATTAATTTGAGTTATCTTTTATAAAATTCAGAACATTTCATTTCATTTGATTCAATTACATTTGGTTTTGAAAATTGTGTAGAAAGTAACAACATTTTTGAACTTAAGTGAGGTTAGGTGAAGTTAATATAGAGTCATTGTTAGAGAATCTCAGTTGGTCCATTATTTCTAAATTTTATAATCGTTTGTCAAAAGTTTCAATATTAGTTGAATTTGAATCTATTTATTATTTGAAATTTTTGAACTCTGACCCTAAGAAGGAGAATAGCCAGGAGCATATTTTAAAATAATAATATTTGAAAGTAAAGAAATTAATTTGATTCTTTACCTTCTTAACATTTATATTAAAATTTAAAATAAATTCAAGGTAAGGATTACTTTATAGCATAGTGACTTACAGAATACTACAGAACAAGTTACATATGTTATAATATATACAAAAATGTAAGCTAATTAAGCAGTTTAATGTTGCGAAAAGATGACAAAACAGGAAAAATTACAAAATGCAAAGTTAAAAAAAGTAAAAATTTGGAAAGAGACATAAAATCGAGAAAATAAATTTAAAAATTGGAAAAAATCACCAAAATAAGGAAAATCAAAATTAAAATAGGAAAATATATTGATATGGATTTTTCTTCATGATGCATGTTGCTTCAATGAAATGTTGGAACGTGATCCATGATTTTAAATTGGTTGTCTAGATTAAGGATTTTTTTGTTGATTTTGAATTGTTTTTGTTTAGTTTATAAGTTGTTTTTGAAATTTTTGTTATTATTGATTAGATTGTCATCGAATAAAAAGGGAGTTGTCATTAATAAAAAGTTAGAAAACTGAATCAAAGAAATTTTATTTTAAAAGGGCAACTAGAAATAGGAACCAGAATATTGAAGGTAGAGCAGCTGAAAGAAATAGTTGAGGTAACAAGTATTGGAGAAGAAAGAACGAGATACGCAGTGTTTTTCAAACTTTTTGATTTCGCGACCCCTTTACAAATTGAAAAATTCTGGCGCCCCCCTTGTGTAAAGTATAGAAAGACAAAGATAATAAAATTTAATTAAAACACTACGTTAATTATTTTTTTTTCTATTTTGGTACATTTATCTATTATTACGACTCGTTGCAAAATTAAAATCGATAATGCTAAACATATCCTGGACACACTGTTTTCTTCATCGACAGGCTCTAGCTGCTAAGTTAGTACCTTCTGATTTAAATGACGTGCTCAAGGAGGTAATAAAAATTGTGAATTCTATAAAAGGCAAAGCCTTGCGAACCCGGCTATTCAGAATCGTTGGTGAAGATATGGGCTCGCTTCATCAAAATCTTCTTTATCACACAGAGGTCAGGTGGCTATCCAAAGGAAAGGTATTAACAAGAGTTCTAGAACTGAGAGCTGAACTGTTAATGTTCTTACAAGATGCAAAATATGAATATGCTAATCGCTTTTGTGACCCTATTTGGCTCTTTAAATAAGCATTTTTGGCAGATCTTTTTAGCCACTTTAATAATTTAAACAAGAACCTCCAAGGTCGAGAAGAAAATATTTTAACAGCTAAAGATAAAGTCAAAGCATTTCACGCAAAACTTCGTTCATAAAATTTATTTTAGTCTTTTTTATGGTTTCAGAAGATTGTTAAAGATAACCCATCAAACCAAAGTCTTATAGTAAAAGCTCACATTCCTTGAATGATACAGAGCTCGCATAATTTACAAGAGAAACTTTTGACATACTTTCCAGACTTGAACTCTGAAGCTGACAATGGGCGTAGATGGATTTTAAACCCTTTTTTGGACAAGTCAATAAATCTCGCTGATGTCAACATAAATATCTTCTAGATTTAGTAGCAGATGGCATGCTTAAAATGGAATTTTATTCGCAAAGTATTGACGTATTTTCGATGAAAAGAAAACACGAATTTCCAGAGGGAAGCTCTAAAATTATTAGTGCCATTTCGCCACTTCATACTTGTGCGAACTGACATTTTTTTCAATGGTAGACATTAAAACCAAAAAGAGAAATAGACTGCAAGTAGAAAACGATTTGATTATTAATGCTTCAAAAATAGCACCACGGCTTGATAAAATTTTGAAAATAAACAAGCCCATTCTTCTCACTAAAATAATGTAGTGTTAGAACCTTGCCTTTTCTTTAAGTCGGCGACCCCCCGAGTAAGGCTTCGCGACCCCCCTAGGGGTCGCGACCCACAGATTGGAAAACACTGAGATAGAAGGTTTAGAAAAGTAGAGAGGCCAGAGAGTTGAAAATTTAAAGAGAGCAAAAAGGCAAGAGATAAATATAGAAACAGAAAGTATAGGAGCAGAAAGAAGCAGCGAATATGAAGAAATCAGAAATTTGAAGGTATCAAGAAAGGGTTGAAGAACAGAAAAAGGAAGTGAAGTAGAAAGAATAGGAAGAAAATAATTTTTGTATATTTATAATTTTTTTAATTTGTTTTTAGACAACTAATTTGGAAATCTTGAATCCACGACTGATAATTTTATTGAAGAAGGGTGTTACGGAAGAAGGAACCATTTCAATATATAACAAATAACGTGAAATGTAAAATAAACTCAAAAAAAAGATCAAAAAAGCAGAAAAAAGGGAAATGCTAACTAAATTAAGTACAATGACGCCACCGGTAGGTGGCGCATTTAATATTTCATATGTTTTATTTTGAAAGAGGCAAAAAAATCTAGAAAAATAAACGTGTTAAAAATAAATTGTAGACGGTACGAAGTTTATCGGGTTAGCTAGTTCCTTAGGCACAATTCACACAGAACGGACGTCGGGCAGAGACGAGGCTTCGACGTGGCACGGACGTGGCGGAAGCGTGGCGTATGCAATGCACACAGAGGTGCAGGACAGTGGCGCGAATTGACGTCAGTAATCTGTTGGTTTTGTCGAAAACATGTCTTTTTCAAGCAGTGATGAAGATATGTTGGATATAGTGTATTTGGCTAATGTGAACAAAACAAAAAGAAGATTGGGTTCATCCATTGTGGCCGCAGAAGGGGAAAATTGGTGGAACATTCGACCTGATGAGAGAATTAAACATGTACCCAGAACGGTTTCAAAATTTTTATAGAATGTCTCGTGAGTGCTTCCATAAAATATTGCCCCTTGTGAAAGACAGAATGGAAAAGAAATCAACTAATTGGAGAGAACCAATAATCAGCACGATTAAAATCATATATACAAGGATAATTGCCAACTTCTTCGCAAAATTGTATGTTGAAGTCAACATCATCCCGCATTTTTAAATTAATTTAAGCACAGACACACGTGGCGAAGAACTGGCGCGCCCTTTCTTGTACGCCACGAGAGACGCCGAAGAGACGTGGCGAGGGCGGGCACGTCGCTTCTGTGAATATTGTACCATTTGTTTACATAGGAGAGACGCCGAAGGG
The DNA here is from genome assembly GCA_964028335.1 of Altica lythri. Taxonomy (NCBI): domain Eukaryota; kingdom Metazoa; phylum Arthropoda; class Insecta; order Coleoptera; family Chrysomelidae; genus Altica; species Altica lythri. The sequence goes on from OZ034805.1 coordinate 72,200,153, forward strand.
ACAAAAGTCCGCGCCACGTCTCTGCCCGACGTCCGTTCTGTGTGAATTGCGCCTTATAGATCATCCTGTACACTATTTATATTAAAAGTACCTATAATCAAGTAGTTTTTAAAGGAAAATTGGTAAAACACTATATATTCAAAAATGTAAGGTAATTAATCAATTTAATTTTGCGAAAAAATGTTGTAACTCTAACCATGAGACGATCTTATAAAAGTTCCACTTTTACAACAGATATATCAGTATTTGTTTATATTTAATTGATTATATTATATTTCATATAATATTCCTTTTATGTATGGATCAGAAAACAATTTATTAATCGACGTAAATACTTTATCTACAGTTTATTAAATCAAAAACAAAATAACAAACATATTTATATAATAAAGTGGGTATTTTCTACACTAACTATCTACATATTTGTTTAATGAAAAACATCGTTAGTAGCTAAAAGTTAATTAAACTCAACACTATGAAAAATTTGTCATTAAAAATTGATAACGAGACAAAATCAAGAATTTTACAATTATTTGAAAAAGATTTAAATAGTTTGAAACAAGATGTTGAAGTTATAAGACAATGGATAAAAAACCAACAATATCTACCAGAAACACCAAGTAAGTTACTGTTTTAGAATTAGTAAATTTTTTAGTAAACGATTAGAAATATCTCTCATAAGATTTTTTGAAATTTTTATAATGTGAAACACAAAGGGTGCCAAGTATGCGTACTTATGATAAACAAAAGGGGTAAATTAACGGGCATGTACGCAAAAAGGATCATAGGATTACGAGTAAGAATGGTAACCGCAGACATGCATGTTTCTGGCTCGTTAGCCGTCATCAGTGCGGCATAACCAAGTAAGGTATTGCACTTGGCTAGAAAAAGTGTTGGGTACTTGGGAGCAAAGGATGGTAAGGAAACATATGTCTAAAAAACACAAACAACGAACGCTCACACAAGAGTCCTATCGCCATTTGTGCCTATGATCCTTTTTGCGTACATGCCCGTTAATTTACCCCTTTTGTTTATCATAAGTACGCATACTTGGCACCCTTTGTGTTTCACATCCTGGGCTTGAAACGACTCAAACATAATGAGTCCGTTTCGCCAACGTGGCGACGCTGGTCGTAGCCCCAAAATGTGGGCACAGCTAGCCGAAGGCACGAATGGCGATAGGACTCTTGTGTGAGCATTCGTTGTTTGTGTTTTTTAGATATATGTTTCCTTACCATCCTTTGCTCCCAAGTACCCAACACTTTTGCTAGCCAAGTGCAATACCTTACTTGGTTATGCCGCACTGATGACGGCTAACGAGCAAGAAACATGCATGTCTGCGGTTACCATTCTTACTCGTAATCCTATGATCCTTTTTGCGTACATGCCCGTTAATTTACCCCTTTTAATTTTTATAATTTTAAAAAGTATACAAGAATCTATTAATTGACATTAAGGAGAAATTGAAAAAAAATCACATTCAGAAGGACTCAATCTTCCTCTCATTCCTCTCGTCAATAAAAATTGACTTTTACGTTCTACTTAAAAAATTAGATATCTATGGTTTGTCATCTAAACTACTCTCCCTTTTAAAATCCTATCTTTTTAATCGTAAGCAATATGTGAAATAGGAAGGTTGTAAATCTTGTTTCTTTTCACCTACCTCGGGTGTTCCTCAAGGGTCTAACATCGGTCCGCTTTTGTTCTTACTATTCATTAATTAATAATTAATTGTTTAAAAGATATGTACGCAGATGATTTAAGGATTTATTTTTTTATTAAATGTGTTGAAGACTGCATTGTTTAACAGAAAAACCTTTATAGGGTATCCGAATGGTGTTCCTAGAATCATTTAACGTTTCTAAATGTTTTATTTTAACATATTCAAGGAAATATAGTGAAGGTCCTTTACTATATGATTCCCTTGATATGCCAACAACCTCAACAACTTTTTAACCGTAAGTAATATGTGGAATATGAAGGTTGTAGATCCCTTTTCTTTTCACCTACCTTGGCTGTTCCTCAAGGGTCTAACCTCGGTCCGCTTTTGTTCTTACTATTCATTAATTAATAAATAATTGTTTAAAAGATATGTACGCAGATGACTTAAGGATTTATATCTTTATTAAATGTGTTGAAGACTGCATTGTTTAACAGGAAAACCTTTATAGGGTATCCGAATGGTGTTCCTAGAATCATTTAACGTTTCTAAATGTTTTATTTTAACATATTCAAGGAAATATAGTGAAGGTCCTTTACTATATGATTCCCTTGATATGCCAACAACCTCAGCAACTTTTTAACCGTAAGTAATATGTGGAATATGAAGGTTGTAGATCCCTTTTCTTTTCACCTACCTTGGCTGTTCCTCAAGGGTCTAACCTCGGTCCGCTTTTGTTCTTACTATTCATTAATTAATAAATAATTGTTTAAAAGATATGTACGCAGATGACTTAAGGATTTATATCTTTATTAAATGTGTTGAAGACTGCATTGTTTAACAGGAAAACCTTTATAGGGTATCCGAATGGTGTTCCTAGAATCATTTAACGTTTCTAAATGTTTTATTTTAACATATTCAAGGAAATATAGTGAAGGTCCTTTACTATATGATTCCCTTGATATGCCAACAACCTCAGCAACTTTTTAACCGTAAGTAATATGTGGAATATGAAGGTTGTAGATCCCTTTTCTTTTCACCTACCTTGGCTGTTCCTCAAGGGTCTAACCTCGGTCCGCTTTTGTTCTTACTATTCATTAATTAATAAATAATTGTTTAAAAGATATGTACGCAGATGACTTAAGGATTTATATCTTTATTAAATGTGTTGAAGACTGCATTGTTTAACAGGAAAACCTTTATAGGGTATCCGAATGGTGTTCCAATAATCATTTAACGTTTCTAAATGTTTTATTTTAACATATTCAAGGAAATATAGTGAAGGTCCTTTACTATATGATTCCCTTGATATGCCAACAACCTCAACAACTTTTTAACCGTAAGCAATATGTGGAATATGAAGGTTGTAGATCCCTTTTCTTTTCACCTACCTCGGCTGTTCCTCAAGGGTCTAACCTCGGTCCGCTTTTGTTCTTACTATTCATTAATTAATAATTAATTGTTTAAAAGATATGTACGCAGATGATTTAAGGATTTATTTCTTTATTAAATGTGTTGAAGACTGCATTGTTTAACAGGAAAACCTTTATAGGGTATCCGAATGGTGTTCCAATAATCATTTAACGTTTCTAAATGTTTTATTTTAACATATTCAAGGAAATATAGTGAAGGTCCTTTACTATATGATTCCCTTTATATGCCAACAACCTCAACAACTTTTTAACCGTAAGCAATATGTGGAATATGAAGGTTGTAGATCCCTTTTCTTTTCACCTACCTCGGCTGTTCCTCAAGGGTCTAACCTCGGTCCGCTTTTGTTCTTACTATTCATTAATTAATAATTAATTGTTTAAAAGATATGTACGCAGATGATTTAAGGATTTATTTCTTTATTAAATGTGTTGAAGACTGCATTGTTTAACAGGAAAACCTTTATAGGGTATCCGAATGGTGTTCCAATAATCATTTAACGTTTCTAAATGTTTTATTTTAACATATTCAAGGAAATATAGTGAAGGTCCTTTACTATATGATTCCCTTGATATGCCAACAACCTCAACAACTTTTTAACCGTAAGCAATATGTGAAATATGAAGGTTGTGGATCCTTTTTTTCCACCTACTTCGGGTGTTTTTCAAGGGTCTAACCTAGGTCCGCTTTTGTTCCTACTGTTCATCAACGATTTGATAGAAATAATTAATTGTTTAAAAGATATGTACGCAGGTGATTTAAGAATTTATTTCTCTATTAAATTTGTTGAAGACTGCATTGTTTTACATGAAAACCTTGATAGGGTATCCGAATGGTGTTCCAAGAAACATTTAACGTTTCTAAACGTTTTAATTTAACATATTCAAGGAAATATAGTAAAGGATCTTTACTAAATGATTCACTTGGTATGCCAAAATTCTCAGCAACTTCCCTAATGGTAATTTGACGATTTTCCAAAATCTTCTTCTGTCTTCTCAACATTCTTTAAAGCGTTTATACCATTCAAACACTCTTGGTTTACTCACAGTAGATTCACCAAAGCCATAGTCAACATTTGAATGCATTAGCACACTTTATTTTATTTTTAACCTGAAATTTAATGCAGATCCTTTGATCCATTTTATTTGATAGTGAAACATTGAAGAGGATACCAAAATACAACTAATCTTTCTGTCTTGGCTGATATTGTCAAAAGATATTGTGTACCAAATAAGGAACAAAATCTCGTTCTTTCTGAACAAACCTCGTATTCCTGTTTGTATAATTTCTAACATTTCAATTATATTAAGAATTTCTTTGAATTGAAATATCAGTTTAATTATTGGTTAAATTTTAAGGTGACCAAATGATTGAATACTTCATAGTAAATACTAAGTTCAGTCTTGAAAACACCAAACGGAAAATTGAAATGTATTATAAAGTAAGAAATTTAACTCGAGATATACTTGGAAATACACATCCCCAACAGGAATGGGTCCAAAATGGTTTTAAATCACAGTAAGTACAATTGAGTTATTGTTTTACAGAAATTTATCAATTTAGCAGCACTCTGATTTTTCTTAGTTAAACCAACTGTTAGATTTTTGCTCGAAAAATATTATAAACTTGTTTGACAGTTGAAAAATTTAGTCTGATATAGTCCATTTCACCTTTTTTGGCCGATGAAAGAAATCATACTCGAAGTAAATTTAGAGTTACATCTCTCTCAGATACAGGCAAGTTAGAAATTTAAATGAGGACGTTTGTTTTTTAATACAACACTTACGTAACTGCATCTTGTTTCACCGGTAGATAAAAAGTATTCAATACGGAAGTCTTGACTTAATTCACATTCCTAGTAACCGTCATGTACGGCTCGTTGTTGAAGGGTTAAATTTAATAATTATTAATGTCATATTTTTGTAGATGTCAAACCACACTGATAGTTTCAGAAACTTACGACCTAAGTTAGAAAAAAAAACTCTCCGCCATTGGTAACTTGGATGGCAGTTTAATCTTATTTCAGTGGTTTCTAATATCAAATCGACCAAAAACGATGAAATGGACTATATATATAACATAAACCCTTTTATCTAGGGATTCCTAGAATTTTTATTGAAAGTATTTTCAAATAAAATAGTCGAGGCATTGAAGAAGTGTCGATTTTTGCGCAGTAAGACGGATTTTTATGCGGTTTTTGGTGCGTTGGATTCATAAAAAATATTCTCTAACGAATAAGAAATCTCAACTTGCATTTGTGAATAAGAAAAATGCATTTAAAGTGCATTTTGAAGTAGGCAATTATTACAAATCTGCGACTCGGATTTTAAAGTCGCTGAAGACGAATACGAGGTCGACGAGAGTCTGCGAAATACCAAAATATTTTTTAATTTTAGTTGTATTGTTCCCTTGCCCAAATTAAAAGATGGTTTATACAGGATAGTTTACCTAACATTAAAAAATATACCAGCGGATCAATTCGATATTCATACTACCATGGCCCATGTTTTGAATCTTTATGAAGTGAGAATGCATGAGGATTTTATGTTTGGAGATATAGCGATTTCTGATTTTCAATATACGCAATTAAGTCACTTTATTAAAATGACACCTACACAAGTAAAATTGTGTTGTTCTGTATTGGAAGTAAGTTTTTTAGTCTATAATTTATACTTTAAACCAATTTTATTAAAAACTAGCGGCCGCCCGCGACAACATCCGCGTGGACTTTAGTTTTTTGCCATCGAGTTTCATACAAATTTGCAACCCCTATTTTAAATCCTTAGGGAGGAATTTAAAAAAGTAATTTCTTAGTACACCACTACGTAATAAAACAAATTTATTCTCGAATTTTCAAGACTCTACGCGTCTATCGACAGTGTCATCTCGGCCAGCAGCAGCGTGCTACCGTTTCACCGCTCCACACACCCCGCTCAGTAAAGGGCGAGTGGTATTAGACTATAATTATTTTAAAACTTTAAAAACTTGCATGCTATATGCATGCAAAATCTCAGCCCGATCGGTTTAAAATTGACAAAGTTTCATACAAACTTTCACTATTTTATCCCTTAGGAGTGGAGTTTATCAAAATCCTTTCTTAGGGGATGCCTAAGTCATAGTAGCTATATGCATGCAAAATCTCAGCCCGATCGGTTCAAAAATTGACAAAGTTTCATACAACCTTTTATCCCCTTAGGGGTGGAATTAATTAAAATTATTTTTTGGGAATGCCTACGTCATAGTAGCTATTTGCATGCAAAATCTCAGCCTGATCGGTTTAAAATTGACAAAGTTTCATACAAACTTTCATCCCCTTTTTATCCCCTTAGGGGTGGAATTAATCAAAATTCTTTTTTGGGGGATGCCTACGTCATAGTAGCTATTTGCATGCAAAATCTCAGCCTGATCAGTTTAAAATTGACAAAGTTTTATACAAACTTTCATCCCCTTTTTTATGCCCTTGGGGGTGGAATTAATCAAAATTCTTTCTTAGCGGATGCCTACGTCATAACATCTACCTCCATGCCAAATTTCAGCACCATCCGTCCAGCGGTTTAAGCTGTGCGTTGATAGATCATAAAAACATTCATCCCCTATTTTATCCAGTTGGGGGTGGAATTAATCAAAATCCTTTCTTAGCTGATGCTTACGTTATAACATCTACCTGCATGCCAAATTTCAGCCCCATCCGTTCAGCGGTTTGGGCGCTGCGTTGATAGATCACTATATCAGTCAGTCAGTCAGTCACCTTTGAGTTTTATATATTAGTTATTGAAATCTGCTTTATTTTGGCTATTTGGGTCGTGCTTCTTATTTGAAACAATATTCAAATTATTTAAGTTTTATTTTAAACTTTAACTTCAATTACAAAATTTCAAATTACAAGTATATTCTTCAAAATAAAAATCAATAATAATTCTATTTATCCCCCTCATCCCTAGGTAACCTCATCAAAAATAGTATATTATGTTACTAGGAGTAGAAGGCCAACATTATTGTTGAGCCCAGATTCTTGCACTGCCGAGGTGCTAGCCGAGGCTGTGCAAACTGGGCGAAACATATAATGGGCCTTCTGCTCCGAGTAACATATACTATTTTTTCTTCAAGCGTAATAATAATATGCATTTTATAAAAAATATAGAAGGCTTTGTTTATATCTCAACTATTTAATTAATACAAACGAAAAATTACATAAAGTGTTACCTATTTATTAACAGTAATATTAAATGTGCAGTTTTGTATACTGCAGTTGTTTAAATTTAAGCCACTGCCACCGCTTTCAGCTTCGACATTTACAATTTTGTCATTGGTATACATCATATTATTAGTAAGTTGATTGTCGATTATTATGTCAGCGATTCCAGAACTATTACTTGGTTGTTCTTGCCAATTAAGTATTTTTTGTGCAGTTTGTGTTTTACTGGAAATGGAATCTTCTAAGTACCCTTCAGCAACACTGGTGGATTTCCATCCACCATGCCGCTTTAAAGCGGTAATATCACCTCCGTTGTCAACTAAAATAGTTGCGGAAGTCCTCCGAAGGCAATGTCCTGTATATTCATGAGGATTTGTTATATTCAAAAACGTAGCAACGTCTTTTGGTACGTTTGATATTTTGTGGATACCCATTACCACACGGTGACATTTACCATTCTGGTATTTAATAAAAAATCGCTGCAGGCCAATATCATCCGGACGAAGAGCCGTATACTGTCTTACCAAATTCAAATAAAAATCGCCAATTATAGTAAACGACCGTTGTTTTTTGTTTTTTGTGTTTATGATTTTAACCAAAATTAAATTTCCCAAATCTTGGATTTCGCTAGACTTTAAATTAACAAGTTCATCGCATCTAAGGGCTCCTGTGACTCCAAATATTAATATAACCTAAAACAAACGTTGAAATAAATAAAAAAAATTCGAAAAGAGGTTGACATTAAAGGCCATCCTTGCAACTTCCCGCTAGTTTTAACCGCAAAGCTATAGTAACGTGACGTATTTTGACGTTTTTGACTTTTTAACGCCTTATTCGATTTTGATGTTCAAGATGGCACTCGACGCAGTTTTTTGAGACCTAAAAACGTTACCGGGAGTGCAAAATCGGTTAGTCAAAAAATCTCTAAGTTATTGAAAAAAAAAACACTTTTTTTTGAAAATTTTCGACAACGATATCTCACGAACGAATCAACCGATTTTAATTTGCAAAACGGCATTCGACGTGGCTTTTTAAGCTTAAGAGCTGATTAGGTTATGAAATTGATCGATGCAATAGCCAAAAAGATATGCCCAAAAAACATCATTTTTACCAATTGTTTTTTTCGGTTATTTTGAAATTTCTCGAAATCTACCGGCTTGAATCGGTTCAAACTTACAGGGAATCTAAGTTAGATGGAATTCTTTGGAATGCTTTTTATTTCATTCCGATCGGTCAAGCCGTTCAAAAGTTATAAGAGGTTTACATACATCCACACACACACACACATCCACACGTACATACAGACATACAGACACCCTCGTAAAAATAGTCAGGGGAGGTTCCTAAGACCTGAAAACGTTGAGATCCGATGAAAACTCGATTTTCGAAAAACGGGGTGAAACCAATAACTTCCCGATTTAAAAAAAAAATTTAATTTTTTTTTAGCGGGAAGTTAAAAAAAGCTGGTAGCACCGGGATTAGAACCGCTGACCTTTGCGACCGAAGACAAAAGCTCTGCCACTGAGCTACCGTCATTAAATGTTATAAGTAGGAAATGAGGTAATATTTGCTGTCAAGTTAAATATTGATCTGCTAGTAGATATCACTGTCAACGGTTTAATAAACGTAATAATGATTAAAAAGAAATAAGAAAGTACCTACCTTTGTTGCTAAATAAACATTATTTGGTGCATCCTTGAGAAATTTATCAAATTGATCTTGTGTTAATACTTTTGATTTTTTCGGTGTATAATTTTCCCCTTGGCGCTTTATAAATGCAATTAATTTGCTATATTTTTCTATTTCAACATTATGTTTAATGTTTAATTGACTTTTAATCATTGAATACTGTGCCCATAGAGTAGAACTTTTAAACTTTCTGGACAAATTCGTGAAGTATGCAAGCATAACGTTTTCCGTGTATTGCTGTACATTATATTCATTGCACCATTTTAGAAATTTTTCGTATGCAAAATCATACAGTTTACGCGACTTTGTTGGAATTAGAGTTTCAATACTGGAATTAGCTATTTCAACTAATTCCGGAGGCGTACATTGCAATTCTTGAGACATTTTTCACAAAATTTTCAAAACAGACAAACGTCAAATTAAATAAGTTTAAAAATGACAGTTCCTACCTACTTGATTACAACGCCCCATTATTTTATTAGTACAATAATGAAAATTCATTTTTGTACTAGTAAAATAATGGGATATTTCTACGGTCTGTGTTGCAAAAAGTAATATAGTAATTATTATACGCTTGAAGAAAAACAAAATATATAACAAAACAAACAACTCTCTAAACACTTTCTGAAATAAAATTCTTAAACACCTATCCGCTGAGTGCGCGATGACAGTGCCACCTAGCGTTTACAATTACGGCGGACCTTAAAATATCAAATGGCTAACTGTCATTACGAAAAGTAGGTAAACAAACAATTATTTTCAATGAAACATCGTAATTTATTAGATTTCTACCCAAATTTATTGATCATGTAAATCTATAGCATCGATAATAATATATATTTTTTTTATTTCCCGTCTAAAATGTTACAATCAATAAATTTTAGGCATTATAGACGGGCTTTATCGCAGCGGACTTCACGGGAAGTAATTAAATAAATTTAATCAATTATCGCATTGTAGACGATGCTAGTATGACTATAATGTCGTTAGGTAATAATGCTGACGAGTTGCGCATTTTCAGTTAAACATGGCTAAATTAATAATTAAAACTCTGTCTTTCAAACAATCACTCACGACATAACTTTCCAACCTATATAACAACCAACAAAGGTACCTAAAGAATTAGATTTGGTTCAACATGTGCAAGACGTAAAAATATAACGTGATGCTTCCTACAACATACTAAATATAGCAAATATTTAAAATGTTGCATATTAAGTTAGCTTATTTGCTTTTTCCTCTTGACAGCGATTATCCACTTCATTCGTTGTTCTTGTTTCCAACTTGCTTGTGGAAATTTATAGAATTTCCGATTACTACTTTTGCCATTAATAGTTGTTGCAGTTGACAACACAGCAGGTTTCGTGACGCATGTTTATTTGATTTTTAAATGGACGCACAGATAAGTAAAATTCATGTAAAACCCTTAGTAAAAAGTAACAAATCGTCCGCCGTAAGTTCCTTTTTTAGTCACGGTGAGCGCTGCGATCGATTCGTGGTTCTCCCACCCTACACTTCGCACCCAGCGAATATAAAGACAGTTACCTATTATCAAATACAAAAAATTTTTTTAACCAATCAAATCATAACAATAGATAGGCCGCTAGTTAGTTAACTTTTTTGATCAATTGAATCTAATCAAATGAACTAATATTATGAGTCTAAGATTATTTTTTTTTAGAAATTATATAGCAACCGAATGAAAGAAATACATGTCATAAATCATCCACCCGCATTTGATGTTCTGTTAAAAATAGCTAAAATGTTTTTAAAACCAAAATTATTTCAAAGGGTAAGTAAACATTTGTATAAGATAAGAATTTTTTTCACTGAAAGGTTTATTTAGAGGGAACTGCCTGTAATTTTAATCTAAAGACAACTTATTTTAGCAACAAATTAATTTAAATTAGCAAGATTAAATCCTCAGAATAAAAAGATAAGCTTTTTGTAATATAAAAAATATATTTTCCTTTGGAGTTGAAAGATCAAGTTCAGTTAAGAATTTTCACTGGGAGAAAAAGAGAAAATTTCAATAAGCTACTAAAGAAAATATTTAAGCATCTTCTATGATGTTGCAGTGTGATAATATCGAATAAATTTACAATGCATTTTCTAACCATTATTAAATGAAAACACAAAACACGAAACATAAAATCACATTTATTACTTTTTAATTACCGTTTACAAACAATCTTTTTCTTCTTCTTCTTCTTCCTACTTTATTAATAGGCTCATGCCGGTTTTACTTCGGTTTTTAGCATCAATTGATGTTATATGACTATCTTTACCTTGGTCGTCCCATTGATCTTCTTTCATTTTGCTATTTGTACTGTTCTATTCTCTGTTATTTTTTCTATGTGTTGATTCCATTCTATTTTTCTTCTTTAGGTACACAGGTTTATTTTCTCTATACCAGATCTCGCTCGTATTTTCTCACTTCTTACTCTGCCTCTTAGATAATTTAAATTAATCAAAAAACTATTTTCATTAAACGAATTTTAACCAGAACAAGATTTGAAAGGAAAATTCTATATGAACTTCATCGAGACCCAGCAAAAGGACAATATAAAATAAGAACTTACCCCGAACTAACACAACCCTACAACACTCCAGACATCGTACAAGCAATAAAAGCAAACAGATTATGCTGTGCCGGACATATATGTGGAGGGATGCCCTGTATAAATAAGGACATGTCATGTTTTGATAGATATTGTCATATTGTTATATGTTACTTGTATTTCTGTATTCCTTTAAAATAAACCTTTTATAAGAAGAAAAGTACTTCTCTTTTACAACATCCCATAAATTTGGGGGCTCAGCCGGGATCCAAAAAAAAATTGAAGTATTTTTTTCTTATTGTGGAAAAGACGTGAAGTATACGACGACGGACGATACAGACAGACGACGAGAAAGAAACATTTACGACGAGAAAACGATTCAGAATAATTACGAGGAGGGATATATTAACGACGAGAAGACGACGAGTGGAAAACGACGAGTAAAAAACGACGATTACAAAACCAAAACGACGAATAGGTAAAATTAAGACGAAAACGACGGTAAATTGAAAAACCCTAAAATCCTAAGACGACGAATTATAGAAGTAATAAAGACTACACTAAAACTGCGGAGGAAATAATATTAAAATTACGATGAAAGAAGGAAAAGACGTAGAATAGATAGTAAAACTGATGGGATTATGGGTTAAACCAAACACCAGAGTAATTAAATAAGTGTTTAATGAATAATAAAACACGTACAACTTTTAAAAACGATTAAGGAAAAATTCAAACATTAATACAATGACAATGACAAAAATTACAATGACAGATTTTCTAAATACATCTAGTCTATAGTCAAACTAACTGAGGCTTTGTCAGTTTTCTAATATCTAAATTATTTATTCAACACTCCCACTTATTTAAAACTGGCAACAATGTTCAAATCATCTCGCAATTTCAAAAACAGGGATTTTGACAGCGGCTTAGTAAACAAGTCTGCTAACTGATCTTTTGTAGGAATATAAATCAGATCAATTTCTCCGCGCTCGTACACTTCTCGCGTAAAATGATAACGCACACTTATATGCTTAGAGCGTTTGTGAAACTCAGGGTTACTTGCTAACTTTATTGCTGATTGATTGTCTATATACATAGGTACGCATTCTACATAGATACCAAGTTCCACAAACAAATTTTTTAACCAAATTGCTTCTTTAACGCCATGAGCCAACGCCATGTATTCGGCTTCTGTAGTCGATAGTGAAACGACATTTTGACGTTGTGTAGACCACGTAACCGGACCACCATTTAATATAAAAACAAAACCACTGGTGGATTTACGCGTATCTGTACATCCAGCGTAATCAGCATCTGTAAAACCCATTAGTTTATGTTTGCATACTCCATTTCCGAATGTTATTCCGAACTCGGATGTACCACACAAATACCGAATAATTTTTTTAACAAATTGCCAATGTTCTTTACCAAATTTTGACAGAAATTGGCTAGCACGATTAACCGCGTAATCAATATCCGGGCGAGACACGCGAGCCACGAATAGCAATGATCCTACAGCTTCTCGATATGGAATATTTGCCATCCTTTCACATTCCTCATGTGATTTTGGTGTTTGGGTATAACTTAGATGTACTCCTGGTTCGGCTGGGATCGCCGACGGTTTTGCTCCTTCCATGAAGAATCTTTTCACAATTTTCTTAATATATGCAGTTTGTGAAATTTTAAGAACGCGTTTGCTTCTATTTCTTTGAATTTCCATACCTACAAACTGTGAAGGCTCTTCAATAGTTATTTGAAACTCACCTTTCAAGTAGTTTAAAACTGTCTCTATTGCACTTTCATTCTTTGAAAGCAGAAGACCATCATCTACGTATAGTCCTAAGTACACTGTTGCTCCTTCATGAAGTCCTATGAAAACACAGTTATCACTTTCAATTGGTTTGAAATTAAAATTCTTTAAAAAACTAACAAACTTGTAATTCCAGCATCTAGGGCTTTGCTTCAGCCCATACAAACTTTTCTGAAGTTTACAAACAAGATTTGGCTGTTCTTTATTTTCAAAACCTTTGGGTTGTCGCATGTACAACTCTTCTTTTAAGTTTCCATTAAGAAAAGCTGTTTTAACATCAAATTTGGCAATTTCTAGGTCTTCTACTGCAGCTATGGATAATAATACTCTTATAGACTCGTAACGTACTACGGGTGCAAAAGTATCTGTATAATCTATACCTTCGCTTTGCGTAAAGCCCTTGGCCACAAGTCGAGGTTTATATCGCAAAATATTACCATCTTTGTCTGTTTTAAGAGTGTAGACCCATTTATTATCTATTGCATGTCTGGTTTTTGGAAGTTCTGTAAGCATCCAAGTACTGTTTTCTTCTAGAGCTTTCATTTCTTCTTGCATAGCAGCTTTCCAATGATCAGGTTCATCACACGATACTGCAGATTCAAAAGTTAAGGGAACTGCTTCGGTAAGTAGTGCATAATTCTCTAGATGAGCTGGTCTTCTAAGTGAATTTCTATCTCTTAATCTAGCAGCATACTGATTTGTTAATAAATCATCATTTTCTGGCTGATTATCTACTGCAACTTCTTCTTGAGCAGCTGTAACGTCTTCAAGAACAGCTGCTTCTTCTGGAGAAACTTCATTTTCGTTTTCTTCTTGGTCTGAAAACTCAGATAGATTTTCAAAAATAAGATTTTTATAGACAGTTCATTTAATGATTTAGAAGCTTCAGTTTCAATGCTCCTAATTTCTGCATCAAAAAGTACGTCACTGCTTACTTTAATTTTCTGAGTTGTTTTATCAAACAGTCTATAATTTTTAGATTCCCCTTCATAGCCAACAAAAATTAGTTTCGTACTTTTTGGACTAAATTTTGATAGCTGTTTCTCTTTAGGTACATGTAAATATGCTATACTTCCAAAAATGCGTATATGTTCGATATCTGGCTTTTGTCCAAACCATTTCTCATATGATGTAGCATTATTGTTTTGTTTTGATACAGTTCTGTTCAACACATAACATGCAGTTTTTATTGCCTCTGGCCATAATGCTAACTGCACATTTCTCGCTATTAACATAGATCGGGCACAATCAACTATAGTTCGAATTTCTCGTTCCGCACTCCCATTCTGCTGATGAATGTATGGAGACGAAGTTTCATGTATTATACCCTTTTCTCTTAAGAAAGACTGAAATTCTCGTGACAAATATTCAGTACCATTATCAGTACGTAAAACTTTAATTACATTCTTGGTTTGCCTCAAAATAAGAGCTTCAAAATCTTTAAATTTGACAAACACTTCTGATTTGTTTTTCAAAAAATATACTGTACGGAAACCACTAAATTCATCTTTAAATAAAAGAAAATATTTTGAGCCAACTGGTGACAAAATGTTAACTGGACCACACACATCTGAATGGATCATCTCACCAGCCTTAAATGTTTTTATTTGCTGACTGGATGGATGAGATTTAGCTGTTTGTTTAGCCAGAACACATGTTTCACAGAAGAAGTTTTCTCTTTCATCAAATTGTAGCCCATTAACTGCATTTGTGTCTTTCGTATTTTTAACAGACTGCAAATTTATATGGCCAAGTCGCTCATGCCACAATTTCAAGGACTCTACTTTTGCTACATTGCACTGCGGTATTATTACTTTAAATTGCATATAAAACAAAGATCCATATCGTGTGCCTATTGACGAAATTAAATTATTTTGATCTCTTACCTCACAGTGTTTTTCATAGCAATAAAACGAGAACTTCTTATCATTAATAGCTCCCACTAAAAATAAATTTCTTCTTAATTCAGGAATGTAGAGAACATTACTTAGCTGCCTCTGGAAAATTTTCTGACCGATCTTAACTTCAATGTTTATTTTTGCAATACCACCAGTCGGAAGCACTTTATTGTCCGCAATTTTAACGTAATGAATATTACGATCTGTTTCCATTTCACAAAAATATTCTCAATGACCGGTCATACTTGCCCCTGAATCAGCGATCCACACTTCATCATCTTTATCTGATGTCTCCGAATAAAACATAGAAACGTCTGTAACGTCTTTAACCACATCACAAACGTATGTTGAAGCTCCCGCACTATCACCTGAATTATTTTTGTTCTTATTTTCTAGTCTTTTCTTACACTCGCGAGCCCAATGACCTTTTTCTTTGCAGTAATTACACTTGGTTTTCTTCTTAAGTTCCGCAATTTTATCTTTCTTCTTATGTGTTTCATTAACTTTCATAGTAGTTACCGGCAAAGCTAATTTTGTTTCAATTTCACCTTCATCTACTTTTGCTTGGCGCTTTTCTTCTTTTAGTATTTTTGCTATGAGAAATTCTTTTCTCCTGTCATCTTTTGGGGTACATTCCCATGCCATTGAAAAAGTAGAATATCTGGAGGGCAAACTACTTAATATTTTCGATACTACAGAGGCTTCCGAAAGCTCTTCCCCTGCATTTTCTAATTTTTTAAAAATAGTTTCAAACATTTCTATCTGCGTTGCAACTGAAGTGCCATCTTTAATTTTAAATTCATAAAATTGCTGCCAGGCACTTTGCTTTGCATCCTCGCTGATATCTCCATACAGTGAGTGTATCTTATCCCAAATACTCTTGGAGGTGCTGCAATTTATCAAGTTCAGATGCAATGATTGTTCAACAGAAGTTAACAGAAAAACTGCGGCTTTTGAGCTGTTCTTTTTCCATTTCTTCCAATCTTCGAGATGTTTTTCCTTGTTGGGCTCAGTTGTAGTACCATCTATAAACTCAGTCAAACCGTGTGACTCCAGCAGAAAGGTCACTCCAAACTTCCACATTTGGAAATTTTTGCCATCTAATTTGATTAGGTTTAGGTCCTTCTCAGCCATATTCTTTGAGAATTCACGTACAACAGTTCCAACAAAATCGTTTTTAGCGGAACACACTTATTTGGCGCAGTGGAAGCGTGCTGGGCCCATAACCTGATGGGATTATGGGTTAAACCAAACACCAGAGTAATTAAATAAGTGTTTAATGAATAATAAAACACGTACAACTTTTAAAAACGATTAAGGAAAAATTCAAACATTAATACAATGACAATGACAAAAATTACAATGACAGATTTTCTAAATACATCTAGTTTAGTCAAACTAACTGTGGCTTTGCCAGTTTTCTAATATCTAAACCAATTACATTTTAAAGATCATGCTAACCAAGTAATTAAAACAGTAGCATATAAAATTAATTATTTGAGAAGATGTTGTCAGTGGTCAAAACTTACATTATATAATACACTAGTTTTACCACACTTCAATTATTGTTCTACTATATTATATATGTTAAACCAGAATGAAACAAATAGACTGCAAAAAATGCAGAATCGTGCTATGCGCATTATTTTGCAGTGTTCAAGGTTCACCCCCATAAACTTAATGCTAGAAACACTTAATTGGTTGCCAATAGTAAAACTCCTTAAGTACTACACACTCATTTTTATTTTTAAAATCAAAATTGGTCAAGCACCTGTATATCTACATCAGGATAAGTTAACTTACAACAATGAAATTCATGACTATGAGACTAGAACCAGGAGTAACTTTTATGTACAAACATGTAGGAAAAATAGTACATTTAATTCAATTTTTAATAGTGGTGTGATTATGTATAACAGCTTGCCAAATGATATAAAGGACAGCACATCTTTGTATACTTATAAATTGAAGGATTACTTTTTGGCTACATAAGTGTGTTAGTTTTAGTGTACTTGTGTATGTAAGCTTTATTTATTTATATTTAAAAATTGTGATAATTGTATTTTTTCTTGTTTTTTTTTGTTGCAAAATTATGTATTGTAAATGAATTAGTTTTTTTACTAAATAAAGAGATATATATAAATTATTTATTCAACAAAAACGAAGACGACTAACTAGTAGAATAGGAAATTGAGTAAGAAGTCTTAGGTAAAAGTTAATTACTAAAGAAGATTTTAATTGGTGAGTACCAACTAAGAAATTATAAGCTCTTTTCGTAAAATATTTGCAGCTTTATTTTTAAGAAAGTTTTGACAACTTTTGTCATCAGAGACATGTAAATGCCCTGTATAAATAAGGACATGTCATGTTTTGATAGATATTGTCATATTGTTATATGTTACTTGTATTTCTGTATTCCTTTAAAATAAACCTTTTATAAGAAGAAAAGTACTTCTCTTTTACAACATCCCATATATACAGAGAAGCCAAGACACTAGAATTATAAAAACAGTATAAGAAGAAACAGACCGTTTGAAAGGCCTGGATTAAGATGGCTGGATAACATTAACAAAGAGCTCTCTAACTTTTGCGTTAATTTTACTGCCTGAAAGACAAGAGCGGAGAATCGCACTGAATGGAGGAAAGTGGCACAGGCAGCAAAAACCAACCCTGGGTTGTATGTGTGATTATAGTTTAAATCTATTTAGTTAATAAATAATTACCCAAACCTCATTAAATAAAATTAAAGAAAATTTTACTGCTTTAGATATTTAGAATGTTATTATCGCTCGTACAAACGGACACTTAATTTTAATTACTGTTATATTTTCACAACTTATAAACAGTTCTTTAAATTGGTTAAGTTAGATTTGTTCCAATTTAAGAGAGATGCAGTGACTCGGTTTTGAATAAGAAAAAATCACAAGCTTAAGAAGATTAAAAACAGTTGCTTTTCGTATCTATTATGACTTTACAACTTGGCGAGGCACCATAGCGTTGCGTGAAGATCACAAAAAATTATCGCTTTGGATAGTAATAAGAATATCTGCTATAGAAATACAGAGAGGAGTCCGCCAAGGCCTTTATGGAGGGCCGGGAAGAGGTCGCCGATAAAGACGGTGCTGGAAAATTTGAAGTTCAGACCGCCGACTAACTATTCGTTTAATTGCCCAGATGTTAAATTAACCAAAATCGGTGGTTCATGACGTTGTAACGGAGCATTTAAACAAGCCTAAGGTGTGCGCGAAGATGGTCCCGAAAGTGCTCATTGACGACCAGAAATTGCGGCGAGTGAGAGTGTGCCAAGAAAATTTGACACAGAGACAAAGGGGCAATCTTCCAAGTGGCACATACCGGCGTCTCATCGCCCCAAAAAGGGAAGAATGAGCAATTCCAAAATGAAAACGATGTTTATTGTCTTTTGGACATCAAAGGCATCGTCCACCATGAATTTGTTCCTCTTGCACAAACCGTCAACGCCAAGTTTTACGTGGAAGTGCTTAAGAGACTCAATCGGGTCCGACAAGACTGGAAGTTGCACCACGACAACGCCCCGGCTCACACCGCCTTTTGTGTGAACAGTTACCTCACCAAGGCTGGCATCCCAATGCTTCCACATCCACCCTACAGCCCAGAAGTGACCCTCCCGAACTTTTTCTTGTTTCCTCGCCTTAAAAGGCCGATGAAAGGCAAGCATTTTAAGACGACATCGACATAGGGAATCCAAGCAGCATGCACCGCGGCTTTCAAGGCTATTATGGAGAAGGCCTTCCGTGACGACTTCAATCTTTGGAAATCGCAATGGCAGCGCTGCATCAACGCAGAAGGATCCAATTTTAAAAAAATTTAAAGAATTGTAACGATTGGCTCAATTTTTTTTTTGTAAATTGACTCAGTCCTATTACTTTCCGGACAAACCTTGTATGATATTTAAAATGATTGAAAGTACTAATTTTTACAATAAATCTATTTTAGATTCATCTTCACAATTCAATGGAAAGTCTTCTCGAATATATACCACTTGAAGTTCTACCAAAAGATTATGGAGGTCAAGAAAAATCTTTGGATGATTTAGAAGGTGTGATAAATATAGTTTTAAATATGTTAATTGTTATATATTGTTTCTTTTTTTAGAGTTATGGAAACTGAAATTAAAAGAATATTTACCAAGATTTGATAAATTAGAGAAAATGCTATTTGACGAATCTCTTATACCTTCTTCTTTAGAAAATAATGAACATTTTGGAATTGCAGGCAGCTTTAAGAAGTTGGAAGTTGATTGAAATTGAAATTTTTAATAATTATATATTTACAAATGCTATGTTTACAATGCCATAAAATAAATTAGCCCTCTTCAGGGTAAAAATTATCGCCGTGCGTATGTAGCTCAATTGAATACCTACCTGGCTGGAAAAACGTTGTAGCGGTCTTAAAAAATCTATCTATTCTTTGTTATTTTCATTCACATTTTGATGTTCAACAACAGAAAAATGAAAGAAATGGGATATTCGAGAAGAGATATAAATAAAATTGAAACTATTGAACCAATTTTATTGATAAACAATAAACAAACACATACATGAACAATGACACTTACACAAACATTTACAAAGAACACAAGTTAGTGTTATTGAAGAAAACATAAACGGGTGCTACACTCAGCTTGCTCAAATATACCACTAAACTGATAGAAGGGTTTCATAAAAAAACCTATGGTCAGGATCTGTAAGATACCGAGCCATGTATGTATGTATGTATGAATGTATGAGCAAGTTAGGGGTAACAGATACACCTGCAACCTATAAGATCTATTGTGTCCTCCTTTTCTTGCTATATTTCTGATGATTTTTCACACTTATAGCAGCTCTTCTAGTCCTATCTTCCTTAGAAAGTTTAGGATATCATTGGGTTTCAAGTTAAGTAGTTCGTCCTTTTCTATTTCGTATGACCCGAGGTATTTGACTCTAGAATTACTTAATGCGATGCATTCTGAGAGTATGTCTATTGAGGTTTTATCCTCTACATCATAGAATCTGCAGTTTGCTTCATCTACCAATCCCAGTTTCTTCATGTGTCCTCTTAATCGGCAGCACCCGGTTAGTATTCCTGTAATAATTCGGAGGTTCTTCTTACTAAGGTTAAGACAGCTGTGAGATCTCTTCTGATTATAGTTTCTCAGGAGTGTCTTCGATAGTCTTAGTCCTTCTAGATCACTCCAGTACTTGGATTTTACGCTATCCATTTTTTATCCTTTTTCTAAGATTGTACTACTGCTGATTCCAAAGGATGGTTCTGGTCCCAGGTATGGGGTTTCAGCTCCTTCTTTTGCCAGCTTGTCTGCTGTTTCGTTTCCTTCTATTCCTATGTGTCCTGGAACCCATAGGAGGGTAACAGTGTTATTCTGTTCTAGTTCGTTTAATTTGCCTTAAGTATAACCTTTTAAAAGATACGAGAAGGTGAGGTGATTTTGGGCTAGCACGGTATAATACAAATTAATTTTTTTTTAGAAAATTTACAGTTATCGTGTAAAAGAGATTCATGTTATAAATCAACCTCCAGCATTTGATGCATTAATGAAATTAGCTAAAATGTTTATGAAACAAAAAATAATTGACAGGGTAAGTATTTTAAAAATATTGTGTTTTAGAGACATATTTAAATTTTTTAGATGAATATTCACAACTCGTTAGAGAGTATGAAAAAGCATTTTCCAAATGAATGTTTACCAGAAGAATATGGTGGAACTGAAAAATCTTTTAAAAAATTAGAAGGTAATTCTATAAATTTACTTTATTGTTTCATAAAGGAAGGTTACATTCTGCTGCTTCGATGATCTGTACAGCTGCCTTTTGGAAGCAAAATGCTTTCTGTGCATATGATTTCTTCCCCAGAATTTTAGTCCATAGGATAAATTGCTATGGACCAGGGCAAAATCAACATTTCTTAAGGTGTCATTATCAAAATATGTTCTAATAAGTTGTCTCATCGCAAATATCTGACTAGACAGCCTTAAGCAAAGATCTTCAATATGTTGGGCTCAATTTAGGCTTAAATTCAACACTATCCCTAACATGACTTGTATCGCAATGAAACTCTGGATTTATGTCAACAAAATATTGAGGTTAGATTTGTGTTTGAAAGTTTTATTGGTGACGCCTTTTAAGCAGCTATATGCAAAACTAAAAAGACAACCTTCGTATGTGTTCTTATTATATGGAGGTTGGGTCTCCTTTAAACAGTCCTATAGTTTGCAGGTGTCTTTGAAAGGAGTATGGCCAGCAAAAAATCCTGTAATGATCCCTAGCTGACTTCTGCTGCTGTAACCCTGTTTAATACAGGTTCTTGTAGGTACTGTCTACGGATCCAGCCTTTCATTCGAGTCCAGACAGTACTTTTTGTACACTGGCTCTGGATCGTAGACTGTTGGGGCTGATCCTTTTCTTGCAAGCTTATCAGTTTGTTGCCTTGTATTCTTCTAAATCTTGGCATTTGGAACAGTTTGACACTGTTATGTTCCGCCAGGATATCAAATTCTACTTGGCAATTCCTGTACTAGTCTGGAGACCTTTTCATGGGCCTTTAAAGCCCCAATAGCCGCCTGGTTATCTGTACATATATTGATCGGCTTAAATTTGTATCCCTCAATTTATTTTTTCTTGCGCATTGCTTTAAACACCGAGAGAGACGTAACTAAAGCTTGACACGTCCTTTTTCAACAAGATAGTTGGCGTTAATGTTTTGCCGTGGCCACCCCGTTCACCAGATTTAAATTCCATGGAACATGCGTGGAATATGATGGGAAGAAGTCTGTCCAATTTACACCATCCTCCACAAACTCTGACACAGTTAATCCATGAAGTTCAAGTTGCATGGAACGAGATACCACAAGCAGACATTGATCATCTCATTTTGTCAATACCTAGACGTGTACATGAGTGTATTCAGTTACGGGGTCGCCAAACACATTGTGTGCTTTTATGAAACCACGGTAAAAGTGAAACTTTTTTTCACACTATAGACATTTAACTAAAAATTTTTCGAATAATATTCCATTAAGGGTAATAAAATCGCTTTATCAATCTTAATTTTATACTTGGAAAATTGGAATGGACCGAATATAAATAAAATTAAACACAAATAATATAGCGTGGAGCACACTACACTGTCAGCTGCTGCAAACTATAGGCGTTGAAATCAAAATCGAAATCAAAATTAAACAACAACTTTGCCTATTTCACTTTATATTTAAATAAAATTTGCATTTTGTTTCAAATATGAATTCGTGTTAATTTTATCCATGATTTCTTTTAGGTACCTACCTACATACAATACGCAAATATTCACACTTTAAGTTAAGATAAATAATTAGATACGTAATTATTTATAATTACCGCTGAGTAGGCGGTCGACCACGCGACATGCCGACATGCACTAACACAGACCAAAAAACGATGTAATAAAAGTTTCACTTTAAAAATTTTAGAAACAGGCAAAAAAAATTGAGAAATATAATAGTTTTTAAAATTAATTGTCGGGTTAGCTAGTTCCTTATAAATCATCCAGTACACTATTTATATTAAAACTTGTTATAATCAAGTATTTTTTAATGAAAAATTGGTAAACACTCTAAATGCAAAAATGTAAGATAATCAACCAGTTTAATTTTCTGAAAAAATGTAACTCTGACCCTAATACAATCTAATAAAAGTTCCAGTTTTACAACAGATATACCAGTATTTGTTTATATTTAATTGATTATAATATATTTCATATAAAACGACATAAAAATGCTTTTAAATATGTACCAGCAAAAAATTAATTGATCCACGTAAATACTTTATTTACAGTTTATTAAATCAAAAAAAAAATAACAAACCTATTTATATAATAAAGTTGTTATTTTCTACACTAACTACCTACATATTTGTTTAGTGAAAAACGTCGTTATAGTAGCTAGAAGTTAATTAAACTCAACACTATGAAAAATTTGTCATTAAAAATTGATAACGAGACAAAATCCAGAATTTTACAATTATTTGAAAAAGATTTAAATAGTTTGAAACAAGATGTTGAAGTTATTAGACAATGGATAAATAGCCAACAATATCTACCGGAAACACCAAGTAAGTTACTCTTTTAGAATTAATAAACATTTTTAGCAAACGATTAGAGATATCAAATTTTTATAATTTTAAAAAGTATACAAACAAGAATATAATAAATGACATTAAGGATAAATTGAAAAAAATTCGCATTCAGCAGGACTCAATCTCTGTCTCATCCCTCTCGTCATTTATATGGACATGCAGAAGGCTTTTGATCAAATTGACTTTTAAGATCTACTAAAAAAATTAGATAACCTATGGTTTGTCATCTAAACTACTTTTATAATATCTTTTGACCGTAAGTAATATGTGGAATATGAAGGTTGTAGATCCTTTTTCTTTTCCCCTACCTCGGGTGTTCCTCAAGTGTCTAACCTAGGTCCGCTTTTGTTCTTACTATTCATTAATTAATATTTAATTAAAAAAGTGAAAATCATCCATATCTCAAATGTGGTCCAATGGTAAACAAAGAAATAAACTCAAAGTCTAGTACCACAAAAATATTTTAATTTATGGGGGTACAAGTTTCGGGAATAAATATTCCCATCAACAAGCCCTCAAAAGTAAACAAAACAAAGCAACAAAATTATGGAATTGAAGTCAACAATTCCTGTTTGCAGTTAGAGGGACAACATAACTTGTAGACCGGTTTCGACCTATTGGGTCTCATCAGTACAAGGATATATGTTGTCGTCAGCGAGCTTACTTACTTACTTGTTCAAAACATAAGTACGCAGATGATTTAGGGATTTATTTCTTTATTAAATGTGTTGAAGACTGCATTGTTTAACAGGAAAACCTTTATAGGGTATCCGAATGGTGTTCCAAGAATCATTTAACGTTTCTAAATGTTTTATTTTAACATATTCAGGGAAATATAGTGAAGGTCCTTTACTATATGATTCCCTTGATATGCCAACAACCTCAGCAACTTTTTAACCGTAAGCAATATGTGGAACACCTACCTCGGGTGTTCCTCAAGGGTCTAACCTAGGTCCGCTTTTGTTTAATTAATTGTTTAAAAGAAATGTACGCAGATGATTTAAGGATTTATTTCTCTATTAAATGTGTTGTCTAACCTATCACATCAATTTTATGAAGAATTTCTTTCCTACAATACATTCATCACCTACAATATATCGAAATATCAGTTTAATTGTTTTAATTTTAAGGTGACCAAATGATTGAATACTTCATAGTTAATAATAAGTTCAGTCTTGAAAACACCAAACGGAAAATCGAAATGTATTATAAAGTAAGAAATTTAACTCGAGATATACTTGGAAATACACATCCCCAACAGGAATGGGTTCAAAATGGTTTTAAATCACAGTAAGTACAATCCAACACATATTAAGTTATTATTTTATAGAAATTTATCACTTTACTTCCTATTAGCAGAACTCCAATTTTTCTTAGTTAAGGCAACTAAGTTAGATTTTTGCTCGAACAATTCTATGGACAGGTTTGACAGTTGAAATACGGAGTATGATATATAATAAAAACCCTTTTATCTAGGGATTCCTAGAGCTTTTATTGAAAGTATTTTCAATTAAAATAGTCGAGGCATTGAAGAAGTGTCGATTTTTGCGCAGTAAGACGGATTTTATTGCAGTTTGGTGCGTTGGATTCGTGAGAAATATTCTCAACTAATCTAATAAATAAGAAATCTCAAGTTGCATTTGTTTTTCTTTTTTTTTATTAAGGATGTCTTCGTAGGTATAAACCTAAATACAAATGTACCGAAAACATCTATTGGGGCAGAAAAGACAATTTATTAATTTGGGATTTAAAGGCCTGCAAGTTACGACGAGAGGGGAAGACGTGGGAAGGTAAGGAGTTCCCCAATCTGGAGACCCTGGGTATAAAGGAACAATCAAATCGATCCGTTCTCGATATCTGTCACTGAACAGTATAAGGGTGCATGAAGGTGGCACGTCGCGTTGCTATGGTTGGTTTGGCAAGTAGAGGCACTATAGAGCGGAGTTCTTCTAAACAAAATCCGTTTATGTATCGGTAAAACAAGGAGAGATCAGGCACTGCTTTTCGGTGGCACAATGGGTCTAGATTTTTGATGATACTGGTGTCGTTAATTAGTCGAACTGCTCTTCTCTGTATTGCATCAAGAACTCTGAGCCTTGACGGAGCTGCCGAACCCCATACATGCGAGCAGTATTCAAGATTAGGTCGTATTTGAGCTTTGTGAAGAATAGCTAAGTTGGATGGAGAGAAATACTTCGGTGCTCTAAACAAAAAGCCTACTTTTTTTCCTGCTGCAGTTGCTATGGATGCAATATGTTCGTTCCATAGTAAGTCCTGGGAGATCGTTATACCAACCAGCGCAATTGAATCGCTCGCCTCTAGTGTCTGATCGTTCATTATGATGGATGGGTCGTATGTTTGCCTCTTGTTGGATAGGCAACATGTCTTTGTCTTGGGAGCGTTAAAATTAACAAGATTTTTTTTTCCCCACTCGTCAACAATTCTCAAATCTTGATTGAGAGAAGTCGTTGTGGATCTTCTGTCCTCTTCCAGAATATTTAGAGATATGGGACGGTTGTGCGCTTTGCTACAGTGTAGGTTGCCATCATCTGCAAAATCGTGTATCGGGTTATTAGTGGCTTCAAGTAGATCATTAATGTGTAATAGAAATAAAGTAGGAGCTAGAGTCGATTCTTGGGGAACTCCTGCGTTAATCTTGTAGAGGTTGGAGAAATGTCCATCTACGGCAACTTGGATGTGGCTGTTGGAGAGAAAGTTAGATATCCATCTACGAAGGTTTGGCGAGAGTTCGTATGAACACAGTTTGTTCAAAAGAGCTGCATGCCACACTTGATCAAATGCTTTTAAGATGTCTAGTGATACTATTTGAACACATTAATGATGTTCCTGTTGTATAAATTTAAACATTATTTTATTTTTTAATTTTAGTTATATTCTTCCCCTACCCAAATTAAAAGATGGTTTATTCAGGATAGTTAACATAAAATTAAAAAATATACCAGCGGATCAATTCGACATTCCTACTACCATGGCCCATGTTTTGAATCTTTATGAAGTGAGAATGCATGAGGATTTTATGTTTGGAGATATAGCGATTTTCGATTTTCAATATGCGCGATTAGGACACTTTATCAAAATGACACCTACACAAGTAAAAATGTGTTCTTCTGTATTGGAAGTAAGTTTTTAAGTTTAAAATCTATATTTTAAACCAATTATCAAAAAAAGGTTTATTAAGGTTTATTAGTAAACTTTTAATAGAGTTAAAAATCGAATCAAATGAGTCTAAGATTATTTTTTTTTTAGAAATTGTATAGCAACCGAATGAAAGAAATACATGTCATAAATCATCCACCCGCATTTGATGTTCTATTAAAAATAGCTAAAATGTTTTTAAAACCAAAATTATTTCAAAGGGTAAGTAAAAATTTGTATAAGATAAGATTTTTTTTCACAGAATTGAAAAAAAACTGAAAGGTTTATTTAGAGAGAACTGCATGTAATTTTATTCTCAAGACAACTTAATTTAGCAACAAATTAATTTAACCCGTAAATACAGACGAAGCGGATGACCGACGTTATAACAGACGTGTGGTCATAATGACTCCTTTAAACAATAATATTTTATTATTTGATAGACAATTTACTTTTTAATTATAAGTGCATTTCACTATGTTTGAACCTTTTTAAAAATATGTTTAGGGAAGAGTATATTTATTTGTTAAGGAGGTCCATGGTACGCTTTCGCACAGTTGGTATAGAACCCACTGTAGGGACTGGCACCCATAGGGACAGTCTGTGGAGGGAATCGATAAAAGTGATACCACTCCTACAGGCAGACACGGATGCCGTCGCACCAAGATTTGTCTTTGACAAACCCTACAAAATATTAACAAACAAGACAGCAGACCCCAACGTAGTGAACGCTCTGAGCGTATATACGGATGGATCAAAAACAAAGCAAGGTGTAGGATGTGGAATTTACTCTAGATCCTTAAACCCAAAAATGGATGGCTTGTCAAGTGTGGTTCAGTCAGAACTCACAGGCATAACCATAGCTGCAAAAGAATTAATCAATAGGAACATCACAGGCAGGAATATAAATATATACACAGACTGCCGACAAACACTACTGACCTTGAATAGACCACGTTTCACTTCAAGTTTAGTACTAGAATGTCACCAATCTCTAACTGAGGCCAGCCAGAATAACGTGGTCACTCTCAGCTGGATCAAAGGACATGGAAACTCTAAAGGCAATCGCATTGCGAACAATTTAGCAAAGAGGGCTGCGGGCTACAAATATGTTAGCCCTCGCCCATCTACCAAGCTAACATTGTCCGCAGTCGTGGACCTTATCAAACAGCACTCTCACCAAAAATTTATACAGTGCTGGGATGAAACTACAAACTGTAGACTGACCAGAGAGTTATTACCTCATCCTGGCGAGGAAACAGCAAAAAAATTTAAGGCATTGACCAGACAAAATCTCCGAACAGCTGTGGGAATCTTGACAGGTCACTGCCAATTGCGACAACATCTCTTTAGGATGAAATTAACAGAATCGCCGCTATGCAGAGGCTGCGAACAATAAGAGGAAACAGTAGAACACATTATGTATGACTGCTCTGCTTTTTCTGAAATCAGAAGATCCGTGTTGGGCGAGTATTGGCTTACACCAGCCGATGTCAGGGAGATCCCCCTGGGGAGCCTCATCACCTATTTTAAATCACTAGGCCTGGTGACAGCCTGAGGTG
Source organism: Altica lythri (assembly GCA_964028335.1). NCBI lineage: Eukaryota > Metazoa > Arthropoda > Insecta > Coleoptera > Chrysomelidae > Altica > Altica lythri. The sequence continues at coordinate 72,228,262 of OZ034805.1, forward strand.
AGGATATCCCTACAATACGGGAGGATGCACAATGGGTCTTATGTGGCCTAAGTGCTGGCTAAGCACTAGCTCGCCCCTCCCCAAATTTTCAGATTCAGATCTAGAGTATATTTATACTGTACGTAAAAATATATATAAAAGCATATTTATAATTATATTTTTTTTTGCATAAAATAGACAACAACCATATTTTTGTAGTATTAGTAAAAAAATTATTACCTATAACTGTAATTTTGACATTAAATTGTTGTAAAATATACTTAAAAGAAGACAAAAAATGTAAACAACACTTACAATACAACATACTTAAAAAACGTGCAAGTGCTTCATCAGCTGCACTTTTTATGTTGCACAATCCCTACAATCGCGTCTAGTGCATTCCACGCATGTGTAGAGATTTTGCATATATGGCAAGAGTGGGATGTTTTTGTTCTTTTACTTGAAGGACATCTCCTGCAAATTGTTCTTGATTTAAATTTTTCATCTGTTGCAATTTGTTCTTCTTTTATTTTGAGAACTCTTCCGATACACAACCTTATTTCTCGACTGAGATGAAGATTTTGATATCTTCTTTTCATTTCCGGAGTGACCAACATTATTGCCACTCGTTTTACAAAAGTAAAACGTTCCATTTTAGGATTATCCTGATAGGATTGATTGGAGCATTTGAACATGCGCAAGGTGTGCGCGAAGATGGTCCCAAAAGTGCTCATTGACGACCAGAAATTGCGGCGAGTGAAAGTGTCCCTAGAAAATTTGAACATGTGTGGAAGTGACCGACAATTTTTAAATAACGTAATCAAGTCGTGGATCTTTGAGTATGATCCCAAAACAAAGAGGCAATCTTCCGAGTGGCGTCTCCTCGCCCCAAAAAGGGAAGAATGAGCAAATCCAAAGTGAAAACGATCGTTCATCATGAATTTGTTCCTCCTGGACAAACCGTCAACGCCAAGTTTTACGTAGAAGTGCTCAAGAGACTTAATCGGGTCCGACAAGAATGGAAGTTACACCACGATAACGCCTCGGCTCACACCACCTATCGTGTGAACAGCTACCTGACCAAGTTGGACATCCCAACACTTCCGCATCCACCCTACAGCTCCGATGTGAACCTCCCGGACTTTTTCTTGTTTCCTCGCATAAAAAGGCCGATGAAAGGCAAGCATTTTGAGACGACATAGGGATCCAAGCAGCATGCACCGTAGCTCTCAAGGCTATTCTGGAGAATGCCTTCCGTGACGCCTTCACTGCATCGACGCAGAAGGAGCCTATTTTGAAAGTTTTTAAATAATCGTAACGATTGGCTCAATTTTTTTTTAAATCGACTCAGTCGTATTACCTACTTTCCGGACAAACCCTGTATTTAATTTATAATGATTGAAAGTACTAATTTTACATTAAATCTATTTTAGATGCATCTTCACAATTCAATGGAAAGTCTTCTAGAATATATACCACTTGAAATTCAACCAAAAGATTATGGAGGCCAAGAAAAATCTTTGGATGATTTAGAAGGTGTGATAAATATAGTTTTAAATATGTTAATTGTTATATATTGTTTTTTAGAGTTATGGAAACTAAAATTAGAAGAATATTTACCAAGATTTGATAAATTAGAGAAATAGTTATTATCCTAACAAGTGCGGAAAGTTATACTTTCCCGCACGCGAACTGCCGATGCCCGAACGACGCGAAGCGGAGTTCGGGCAAGCAGTTAAGTGCGGGAAAGTTAATTTCCGCAAGAGTTAGGATCAATATTTTTTCTACAAGCAAAATCACCTCGAAAATTATTTAGATACTTGAAAAGATGCGATTGTGACAATTAAATCTTTCATAGTGTCAATAAATACACGACTGTAGCTATAGCAACCCTACTTAAACAGGTGAGTTTGTTGTTGCTTTGAGTAAGGTTTACAGGGGTGATTTAATAAATTATGATTTTTTTAAAAAATTTTAAAAACAAACATTTTAAAAGTCCCTATTTTCATGTAAAATAATCTTAATTTTTTTTACTATTTGTATGTAGTCCAACAAGATAAAGATAATAATACAATAATTTGTCAAAAAGGTTATCGGAAAACATCTCTAATTAATAAAAAAAAAATGCGTGCCGGAAAAATTCTTTCCCGCACGCCGTGCGGGAAAAAGTATTTCCCGCACTCCGTGCGGGAAAGAGATATTTTCTGAATTAAAGTGCGTGCGGGACAGTGTTGTTTTACGCATGCTTGTAGAAAAATGATATTTGACGAATCTCTTATACCTTCCTCTTTAGAAAATAATGATAATTTTGGAATTGCAGGCAGCTTTAAGAAGTTGGAAGTAGATTGAAATTAAAATTTTTAATAAATATATATTTACAAATGCTATGTTCACAGTACAAAAAAATAAATTAGCCCTTGTCAGAGTAAAAATTTTTGCCTTGCGTATGTAGCTCAAAACCTGGCTGGAAAAACGTTGCTTGTAGCGAAAGTTCAATTTTAGAGAAGAGGGAATTATGTCCAAAAAGCAACTAAAACAACAGATGGCACACTAAAGAGCAACATAGAACGTTTTTCCACTAAATAAAACTCACTCAGTTGCAAAAACATAGGTACTTATTGGTCTTATAAAATCTATCTATTCATTGGTATGTTCATTCACATTTTGGTGTTCAATAACATAAAAATGAAAGACATGGGATATTCGAAGAGAGATATAAATAAAATTGAAACGGTTGAATCAATTTTATTTACAAACACATACATGAACAATGACACTTACACAAACATTTACAAAGAACACAAGTTAGTGTAATTGAAGAAAACATAAACGGGTGCTTCACTCAGCTTGCTCAAATATACCCCACTAAACTGATGGAAGAGTTTTATAAAAAAAACCTATGCTCAGGATCTGTAAGATACCGAGCCATATCCATATGGTCTTTCTTCTTCTATTTTGATATAGGCAGGATTGGTGAGTAGAGGTTGGGAAGATCCTTGATGTCACATGGATTAGACCGGGTCGGTAACACCAGTTCTTTTTTTTATTGTACAAATAAAACAGCAATTAGATACTACAACTTATAAGCTATTCTGCTAGCATGGGAACTGATTAGTAGTAGCTCCTCCTCTGACATGATGAGGCTTCTTCTTCTTATTTCAGATCTATTGGCCAATTTCTTTTCAGTCTTCTGTTTTGTGTTAATTCTTGTAGAAGAGGGTTAACATGTGTCTCAAACTTTCTATTGCTGATCATCTCCTAAACGGTAGGTATAAGTAGATCTTGATGAAGCATGTAATTTGTAACGTACCATGGAGCTAATTAGTAGTAGCTCCTTCTCTGACATGATGAGGCTTCTCCAATGAGATAGACCTCTTTCATCTTAATTCAGATCTATTGGCCAAATTCTTTTAAGTTTTTTGTTGCCCTGGTTTTGTGTTAATTCTTGTAGAAGAGGGTTAACATGTGTCTCTAACTTTAGGTGATGTCTATTGCTTTTTTCTTGGATCATCTTCAGATATAAGCAGATCTTGATGAAGCATGTAATTTGTAACGTACCATGGAGCGTTAGTAATTGTTTTTAGAAGTTTTGACTGAGCTCGTTGTAAAATGGCAATACTCTATTTACTGGCACATCTCCAAAGTTCTATAGTTCTATACCATATGTCCATATTGGTCTAATCACAGCTTTGTATATCAAAGTTTTGTTTTCTATTGACATTTTTGATCTTCTGCCAAGTAACCAATACAGTTTTTTCACTTCTAGGTCAATCTGATTTCGTTTTTTAGCTATGTGGTTTTTCCAATTAAGTCTACTGTCAAAACACCGGTTCTGAAATCCAAGGGCGCAATATGTTGTGTGTCTCTCTTAGTTATCTTCATCCAGACGTATTTTATAATCTAGATTTTGTTTCTAGATTATGGGTAAAGCTTAAGCAGCAATTGTGTGAACTGGATACAATATAGCATATGGTTATGGCTAATTTTTTATATAAAATACTTTATTAATGATTATATTTGGATTCTAAGAAATTAGTTTTGTTGGTTAATTGTAAAATATAAGGAGAATAATGTGAATAATCCTTAATTTGTGTCTGTATCCTCAATCATACGCATCGGTGGTCGATCTAATCACAAATGTGTAATCCTAATAACCTACTCTCCACTCCAACCCTTGCAATAATAGTTAGCTTGCCCCTTTCGTTACGTTTTCAATGTATATGTAGGTACTCTTGAATTTAGGTCCAACGACTACATTCTCCCATCAATGCCTGAAGTAATCATCTACTCCACTTTGGTTTTTACAGATTAAAGAAGTTTATTTTAATACGCTTAACAGACATTAGTTTTAGTTTTGCATATACGAGGTATTTTCGGAAAAAAATGAGATTTTTTGAATATTCATTAATATCTATTTTGTACCCTTCAAAGTAATTCCCCTAAGATATTACACACACTTGTAACAGCACTTCTTACAACCTTAGAAGAACTTCTGGAACTTAATTTTGGATATGGCCATCAGCTCTTTCCTCCACGCGGCATTTATCTCCTCAATTGTGGCAAAACGTCGTCCTTCATCGATTTCTTTAGTTTTGGGAATAGAAAAAGTGGCAGCTGGCAAAGTCCGGAGAATACATTAGTTGATGCATGATAACGGTGTTGTTTTTGGCCAAAAACTCATGAACTAACAGTGATGAATGTGCCGGTGGATAATCATGGTGCAAAATCAATTTCCCACAAATCCTTGCTTACTATTGTTTCACGCAAACGTCTCAGAACTTCCAGGTGATATTCTTTGTTGACCGTACGACTTTGTGGCAAGAGCTCATGATGAACTACGCCATTGAAGAAAACAGCGAGCAAAAGCTTCACATTTGACCAAACTGGACGTGCTTTTTTCGGTTTTGGCTCCTCTGGCCGCTTCCATTGGGATGATTGAGCTTTGATTTCGATGTGATAGCCCATGTTTTGTCACCAGTTATGATCTTGGATCGTAGTTGGCGGAATTAAACAGTTCCTAAGCGATATTCATGCGACGTTTGGTCAAAATTGAGCAATTTTGGAACAATCTTCGCTGTCACACGTTTCATGCCCTAAATAATCGGATGACATGATCCATTTAATATGCCAACATGCTCAGTAACTTCCCTAATAGTAATTCGACGATTTTACAATACATTTTGCTTCACTGATTTGATGATTTCTTCAGTTGTTAAAGTGCTCGGGCGTCATGAGCGGTCATCGTCATCAATGTCTACTTGGCCTTCTTTGAAGCTTTTATACCATTCATACATTCTTGGTCTACCTATAGTAAGTAAGATTTACCAAAGGCCACATTCAACAGTTTGAGTACATGTGCACACTTTATTTTATCTTTAACTCAAAATTTAATGCAAATTCTTTGATCCATTTTGTGCAATAGTAGAAAATCGAAGAGTATACCAAAACAAGTCTGACCTTTCTGTCTGTCAAACACAAACTAACAATCAAAGATTATTAATCTGTGCTAACAATGCAAAATAGCTGATATTGTCAACATATATTAGGGAGATGTGTACCAACATAATGAAAAAAAAAACGTGACTCGAATGTACGTATCTCGTGAAATTCAATTTTTTCTTTCCGAACGAACCTCGTATAAGGTCATTTCAAATTAATCTAGTGTTATGGTAATGTTATGGTTTTACAATCATTAGTTAATTTGATTTAAACCGGCCCTGTTGTTGGAAATCGTACAACAAATTCAAAAAGGTCTTCTTTTTATATTAAAGAAGGATTTATAGGTTCTGTTTTCTGAAATGTGATTAAATGTCTCTGAAATGTAGAGTTTAAAGGTTTTGCGAATATTACTGAAAACTTTTATGTGACAATTCATGGAATTGAAAGAAAAAAATGTATGTATTATTAAAGGACGAGGCTAAAAGTACGTCAAAGGGAATATACGTCTTCCTTTTCATGTGGCTTTTCTAACTTGCCGGGAAATTCAAATTTTTGTTTTAAATTAACGTATCTATACGACTATGTACACATACGGACCCGTATGCAAACGGAGTGGAACACATGTGGAGTTGTGTGTTTGCGAAATTGGAAAAGTAGATTTGTTTATATTTAATGTAACTTTTCAACCTGTTTTTTACCTACCTAAAGTGCTCTAATTAATTTCAACCTTTTGTATACTAAGGAGCAGAAAAAGAAAAAAAAACATATGAGCACACGGCGGGATACATATAAATAACAGACGAAAGCAATGGGATCAATACGTGGACAGAATGGAATCAAAGAGACCACCGAAAATTTCCAGGGAAAACAAATCAAATAGCAAAAGACCTCAAGAAAGACCATCCAAAAAATGGAAGAAAGCTGGCAGACAACACTCACAGAAAGGGAATAGAGGCAGACAAATACGAGTAATGCACGTCGTAGGAGAAAAAAGAAGAAGTTATACTTCTTTGGTGCGTTAGAGAAAATAATTCGGTTAAATTTTTAAGATGCACGAGCACACCTCACGAGAAATCGAGACAGATTCTCCGCTGAATAGATACAACAGTAAAAGACTATAAATGTGAATAGTAAAGAATTGAGGTTAACACAAATCAGTTTAAATATAATTTTTGTGTAAAAATTTGCAGTGATTAGAAGTGATAAAAGTAATTATTACATATTTTTTTTTTTTTTTATGGTCAAGCACAAGCACTGCAGGAAAATTCCTTTAAGGCGCTCTGAGAGCGGTGCGTGTGCGAAGAAAGCGATTCACGTTGTTCTTGAATCGTTGAAGGTTATATTCGGTGGGAAATACGGCCTCAGAAAGGCCGTTCCACAAAGAGGATGTCCTCCAGAAGAAAGAGTTCTTAAACAATGATGTTCGAGGAGTATTAAGTTGAACCACATAGGGATGGGCGGAAGTGGTTTGTCGTGTATTTCTGCTATGAATTGCTCTAGGTGGAATCAAGCGGGCAATGTCAGTAGAACACTTGCCATGGAAATATTTGTAAAAGAGGGTCAAATCACCAACCTGTCTTAGATGTTCTAAGCTGTCGAGGTTCTTGGTTAGCTCGTGGTCACCGATCAGGCGAATGGCTCTCCTTTGGATGGAATCCAACAACCGAAGGGTATGCTTCGGTGCAGAACCCCAGACATGAGAGCAGTATTCCAGTGATGGTCGAATCTGGGCTTTGTAGAGTGTCAAAAGTTGTTGTGGTGTATACAGCTTTTTGGTACGGAAAAGTACTCCGAGTTTCTGAGAAGCTGTCCTGGCGATTGTTACCACGTGATGAGTACGTTTTTAGAATTTGAGGTTATTTGACAGTGTATTATTTACTTTAAGAAAGATTTCTATCTTGTACAAAGAAGTATAAGTACATCCAAACGTGTTTTTTAATAAAATTGTATATAGTTGTGGTTTTATGTGAAGTATTTCCACGCGATGGCCAAACCACACTTAATGAATTGCTTTTCCTTTAATCACAATGTTTGTACTTTACTGTTTGGATGCACTTTGATATGCAATTATCTGCATTTAACACATATTAACCGTTAGTGATTATCTGCAACCAAATACGAGTTGCTTTAAATTGATATAATTATTTGCCCAATTGCATTCTAGTAATTATAGTGTCGATTATATAGAAATGGCTTTAAATTATCTAAGTTAGTAGATAATATATTTATTGATTTGATGCTATAAAAAGTGTCAATAAAATCAAACTTGTAAAAAGAAGCTTTTTAGGATATTTTATTTCCCGAAAATAAAAATAAAAAAGATTAAATTATGTTACTAATTTTTGTCACGAATCTTTTGTTTCAACTCTTCTTTGTAACGATATATGTGATCGTTTTGTATTAAGAAATAGCAGCCCGCCCTAGCTTTGCACAGGGATTAAAGAAAAATAACAAAAGCCAATAAATTTATTGGGTCAACGCTTCCCTGTAAGCAATATTACATGTTGTTTTATTTTCTGGCAGCAAAATAAATTGATTTTCAGGTGCTCCGACCCGCCTCAGGCGGTTGGCCATGAGGAAAACCGATCCCTACTATTTGGAAGGTTTGACCTTGAGACTTATTATTAGTAAAAGCGAAAGATGTTTTCATAGGAATTTGAGGCGGTTTAAATGGATTTGGTAGATCAGTTGGGATTTTTTGGAACGAAGTTCCCTTTCGCGCGTTACGAACAGTTACGACTGACGCTAGGAGCTAGCCAAAAAAAATTCATACCAAAAGTTGTCACGACACTATGACACGACACACGCATGTTTCTCTCTCTCACAGACCAAAAAATAAATAACTCTCTCTCCCTCTCTCTTATAGATAGATATATTACAATTAAAAAGACACTATTTTAAATTAAAAGAAAATGTAAATTAAAAAGAAAATACTGTAGAAAAAATAATAATTAACTATAATAGTATTACATTTTATTTCATCCTGTTTTTATAAATTAATTAATTCATAAACATTTTAAAAATAGTTCGTAACTTGACTATTTAGGTACCTACGTCAAATTACCTTAACTGTCAGTTACTGTCAAATATTTTAATTTTAAAATTTTGTATTAAATTGTTAATTCCTGTTTTAAATTATAAAAAGTAATTCTAAAAAGATGTGTTATCTAAAGCTCTCGTATTGTATAAATGGACACTTTTGTTAAAAGAAACGAACTGTTAGGTAAGTAGAGATTTTATACAGACAATAATAAATGCTTATGTATGTATAAACACTCTGTTGTGTTTACAAATTACTAATTCCTTCACTAATTAATCGAAAGGAACTTCGTTCCATCCGGGTGTCCCTTGACACCTCACACTTTTATTGTCTGTATAAAATCTCTACTTACCTAAGTTCGTTTCTTTTTTTTTACAGAGGGCCAGGCTTAGGTGTAGTCCATGGGATTGCATCGCAGCTAGTACAGCTTATTGTGCACCCTCATTCACAGGTCCTCATTCTCCGTCAAATCCCAGGTTCTTAATGAACCAAGAGATCCTTTTGACTATGGTTGCCCGTTCTTCCCTTTGATCTCCAGTCGGTAGGCCAAGGGATCTCACACGCAGACCTTGCAGGGCTGGGCACATGAATATCACGTGGAAGGCTGTTTCCTCCTCCTCACCACATTTTCTACATTGGAGGTTTTCAACTTGAATTTTCATCTTATGTAGATGACGGCGGAATACCCAGTAGCCGCTGATGAAGCCAACCACTTTCCGCAGGGTCTTCCTCCTCAGCCCAAGGGCATCTGCCGCTATAGCACCAGTAGGTGTCTGCAGCATTCTCTTTAACTGTATTTTACCTTCTGTTCTTTCCCAGCTCTTTCGATGTTCTATGCCCATCCACTGGCGAACAGCTCTTCGTGCTGTATTGTAGGCAATACCAGACGTCGGCTCTTGGCCAATGAGCGGGCTTTCAGCTCCTTTGTTTGCCCACTTGTCTGCTCCCTCATTGCCAGCGATATCTTTGTGTCCCGGAACCCAACTAAGGATAACCTTGTTGTACTCTCCCAGAATTTTCATGGCCTGATGACAGTCCCATACTGCTTTAGAGGTAAAGTCAAAACTGTCAAGTGCCATTAGAGCTGCTCTACTATCCGAGTTTATGTATATGGTGTGGCCTGTCATACCACGCTCCAAACACACTCTTGCACACTCTGATAGGGCAACAACTTCAGCTTGGAAAACAGTAGCCAGTTTACCCAGGCTTACGCAAAACTGCGCCTTGGGTCTGACTCCATATATTCCCGCCCCAGTGCCTGTTGGCTTTTTCGAGCCATCCGTATACCAAGTGATCCCCCTTTTCATATATTCAGGTTCACCTTTCTCCCAGGCAGCCCTGTCTGGGAGAAAGGTTATCAGTTGGGATCATCGGTATCCTCAGTGTATGAGCTAGTTGACCAGCTGGTGGTTCAGTTATATTGGTTGCTACAACTTAAGTGTCCTTTAATTCCTTTATAAGTAGCCTCTTCCCATTGCACATGCTAAATTTGTGATATCTGTCGTGATTATGAAATAAGTTATTTTGATAAGGAATAATACCAAGATAAAAACTTTTAAAAAATTAAAAATTAGTTATTGTGACGTAACTATAACAGTTAGACATATGCTGTCGCGGCATTTTTTGTAGATATTTAAATATTCTTTAAAATCGTAGTACATTATTTTATTCTATAATCAATAGTATTCTCAGCGCACGCGATGTAAGGATTTTAAGGTCATTTTTGGTTACATTAATGGCATTTTAGTAAGGATCCCTAATTTTTTTTAAATGAAACATAGCCTATGTCACTCGGGAATAGTGTAGCTTGCCAACGGTGAAAGAATTTTTAAAATCGGTCCAGTAGTTTCGGAGCCTATTCATTTTAAACAAACAAACAAACAAAAAATCAAACCTTTCCTCTTTATAATATTAGTATAGATATAGATAATTTTACGAGACCATTATTACCGTGCCTATATAGGTGAGAATTACGTAGTTCGAAAATGTGCCGTGAGCGGTACTTTAAGTAAAATTATCGACTCTTTCTCGTTGTGATTAGTAATTCTAAGCCCAGTATGAGTTAGTACGTCAAACAATCTGGTTTATTTTTTTGTGAAACCTCTTTGAAGTAAAAGTAAGTAGATTTAATTAATGTTGATTATTTTATTTATTGTAACTGTGACATTAGCTTATCTTTAATCACCAAAGTCAGGGCGCTTATTTTTTTACTTTCAATATAATGGAAAAATCTGATTTGGCTAGAAACTGATTCTACTTGGTTATTAATTAGTTAAAAGAATGGTTTTTGATTATTCGTTTATATTAGGGGTTCATCCAATTTTATTCAAAGAGGCCCACCCGATTTAATTATATTATATCTAGATTTGATAAGTTTCAGCCATTTTGTGGAAGAAAAGGAAAAGAATTTCGTCCTGACTTTTGCAAATGGGAAGAAAAATCCTCTCTATACATTTATTGAGTCAATTCAAGGGTTTTCGAAGACTTTCATTAATGTGGGGTGTGGATATCCCTACAGCACTTGCTCGCTCCTCCCCAAATTTCAAGATTCAGATCCAGATCTCTTAATACAAGGGTTGTTCTTTTAGTTTTGCATAAGGACAAAAAATATACAGACTTACAGTACTTTATTGCTTTTCAAAATAGGTACCACAAGATCGATACACTTTTTTTATGCAATTATTATTATTTTTAATGTATATACTGTAACGATTACATCGTTATTTGTTTGGCCTGGCCTAATAATATTTTATTTCATAATTTCTCGTCTATTTTGCTACGATATTTTTGGCCTGGCCTACGTCGGTTTGATTTTTACCATTCCGCGACCATTCTGTGGAGTCGTCGCAGACTTGATTTCCGTATAAGCGGGGAACTTTTGTTCACTCGGAAAGAGTGTCGGTATTTTTAATTTCTTTACAATTTGTGCTTCAAAGTCTGCAGACCTATTCTTATTTCTTCTCCCTTCGTTTGGGCCATTGCCAAATTTTGAAGGGTCCAAAGATAGGACTATTCTTATACGAAACCATTTTTTTTGGAGAGAAGTTTGGTTAAGCAGAATTCTACTGGTCGATATATTCCGATTGCTTCCGCCACCGGGGACTATTCTCGGAAGAATCTAGCAGCGAACTTTACTGAAAGAAAACATCTGTAGTCCATTCGATTTATAGAAAACATCTTGCCTTCCGCATCTGTAGTCCATCAGATTTAAAGAAAACATCTGTAGTCCATTTGTTGTAAAGAAAACATCTTGCCTTCCGCATCTGTCGTCCATTTGATGTAAAGAAAACATCTTGCCTTCCGCATCTGTAGTCCATTAGATTTAAAGAAAACATCTGTAGTCCTTTTGATTTATAGAAAACATCTTGCCATCCGCATCTGTATTCCTGTGTTGATTTGGTCCGAAATTCCATCATTCCCGACGTGTTCCGAAGATGGATACAGAAAAAAAGATAAGAAATTAGTTATTCACTATAAATTCATTACTAATTTTAATTACTAATTTGGGCAATAAACAATTTACACTGATTTAACCTCTTTTATTTGCTTGTCTGTATTTTGGCGCCCTTTTATATTTGTTTGGGGGGAGTTAAGAAAAAAACCAGAAAGAAGCCACGATCCCTGGAGCTAGCAAGGGTAATTTAACGTTACAAATTGACTTTGTTCGTTACAATACACTTTTGGATACGTTGAAACCAATTTGTAAAAAAGTTATTCCAGTCTTTTGTTAACACCTGAAAAATCGCTGTTTTAAAGGCATCGATGGCTCGTTCTGTCTACTGGAATCGCTGTCCCAACAATAAATTCTTAATCTTTGGGAACATGCAAAAGTCGTTAGGATTTTTGTCGGGACTATAAGGTGAATGGTCTAACAATTCGGTGTTTTGAAGCTTTAAAAACTCGATTGTTTTTTGGGCAGTGTGAGCACTTGCATTGTCCTCATGTAGAATGATTCGCCGTTACGTGCTGCTTTTTCGGAGTTTCGGAATAACTTCTGGTAAACAAATCAATTAAAAGTAACTGTATTTTAAAGCAATTGTTGTCAAATTACCAGATTTCGACACAAAATTGTGACCTTTAAGGTCTCTTAAATGCTTAAAGATGCCTCTATCTCCCGGTATGCTACACGGCGGTCATCCTAAATTAGCTGAGGAACCCCGTCAATGTTTTTCTGGATCACTGCCGTTGAAGGTGGACTCGCAATATAATTGGAAATAGTTGAATGGTGTAGTGCTTTATTCCCAAACACAGAAACCATTTCAGAGATACATTGCTGTTGGGATAATCCTCTTGTAAAAAATGTTTGCTTGAAACAGTTCTCGGCCAAGACCAACTCCTATTGGTGGCGCCTTCTAAGGTGCTGTATGCAAAACTAAAAAGACAACCCTCGTATTTTTATGTTTTTGAAGTTATACTTCTATTCGGACACTCTGTGGAATGAATTAGTGTGTAGCTAAACGGGAAAAATCATTACATATTGAAACACGTATGGGGGCTTTTTACACAATTTATTTACAAAATTGTTAAGATACACTGAACTCTGCTGGATAACGTCTAACTACTTGACAATACAATGAACTCTTGTGAACACTTGACTCGAACTGACGTTAACTGTCCGTGCATCCCCTTATATACAACATTATTTAATCTAGTTAGTGTGTTTAGAAGTTTCTAGAATTTTCTAGAAACATTATTTAAAATGGTCAGTTGATTTTTTTACAAACTTCTAAAAATCAACTGTCAGCAACAATCTTTCAAATTAAGGTCCCTTCCTTTACGGTTATCCCGTTACACTGCCCCCTCCTTAGATTCATTCCTCCTGGAATGTTATTTCCTACATCGGAATTCCGCACACTCCCTGAGCCAGCCAAACCATCTTCTTGGAGTTGCTGCGCATCTCCACTGTGGTTTACCTGGTAAGGCGCCAAACGATCGTGATGGACCACGACGGGTTTCCCTCTGGGAATTTTCACGATCCGATAAATGACATCGTTAATCTTCTTCTTGATGGTGTAAGGACCTTCCCAGTTCTTTTGTAATTTGGGACAAATACCTCGACGCCGTCGGGGGTTATAGAGCCAGACTAAATCTCCAACTTGGTAACTCTTTTCCATTGTCAGTGTGTTATAGTACCTCTTCATCCGATCACTAGATAATTGTAGTTTTCCACGCACCAGGTTGTGTATATTCTCCATTCGATTCTGAAGGTCGGCGACATATTGTTCACGTGCCATTTCTTCACCAGGTTTACAACCAAACACCAAGTCACATGGTAGCCTCATTTCTCTACCGAACAGAACCTTCGCAGGCGTTTGGCCAGTTGATTTGTTGATGGCCGATCGAATTGCCATTAGAAATAGTGGAATATGTCGATCTCAATCCCTCTGACAATCTGACACCACTTTTGACAGAGAGTTGGTTATAGTCCGGTTCATTCGTTCCACCATTCCATCAGACTGAGGGTGCATCGCTGTGGTTCTCGTTTTGTGGATGCCTAATCTTTGGCAAACTTCTTGAAACAGCTTGCTCTCAAAATTACTTCCTTGGTCTGAATGTAATTCTAATGGTACCCCAAATCGGCTTACGAATTCTTCAACCAATATATCTGCTAAAGTGGTAACTTCCTGATTGGGAACTGCATATGCTTCAACCCATTTAGTGAAGTAGTCCATTACAACAAAGATGTACTTGTTTCCTACATCGGTCTGTGGAAGTGGCCCCAATACATCTACTGCGATTCTTTCAAAAGGACTTCCAACCAGGTATTGCTGCATTTTCGCCTTCGGTTTTCGGTGCGGACCGTTACTGGCAGCACATGTAGTGCATTAACGACACCAATCTTTAACATCATTAGTGCAATTTACCCAGTAAAATCTATCTCGGATCTTTTGCAGCGTTTTCGTGATACCCAGATGTCCTCCAGAACTATCATTATGCATCTGTTTTAAAAGTTCTGGTACAGCATTTCTTGGGACCACTATTTGTTTCCTTGTTTCTGTGCCCTCGGAATTTTCTACAAAACTTTTAACGAGCCCTCCGTCCAAAATTAAAGAGTTTCATTGGGACCAGTATGCTTTTAAAGCAGGAGAGGATGAGGATATCTCTCTCCACAACGGACGACGGTCCATTCTCTTCCACTCCCTAATCTTTCTCAGAACGGGATCGTTTTCTTGTTGCTCCTCCAGCATAGAGCTCTCGTCTTCTGGCACAACCTTAACTAAGGCGAGTTTTTCCTCGTTCGGCTTCACTTGGGTACAATGGGGGCAAGTATTTTTTATGTGGCCTAGTTCTCCGCAGTTCCAGCACCTCACTGGGCGCCTTCTTTTTGAAGAAAACTTCATTACCCTCTCCACTACCGCTTCGACGTCGCTGACGGCATAAATGGCATGGTCGAAGTTACCAGTGTCTTCCATTAGCCGAGCAGTTGCATGTGAGGCCTCCGTCGCCGTATCGAACTCCAGGGCAATGGTCAAGGCGTTTACAACAGATCTTGGCCTCGACAACCGTACAGCCCGTTGCAACTCGGCGTCTCGAAGACCATCGGTAAAGATTTGGATCGCCAGGCACTCCAGAAAATCTTCCGCTGCATTTGGATACGCAAACCGTACCATTTTTTCCACTTCTGCCTCGAACTCCTGGATAGTTTCTCCATGTTTCTGCTTCCGGCTTTTCAACTGCACTCGGTATACCGGTTGTAGATGACTTTGACCATAACGCATCTCTAGACGATTCACCAATAGCTCAAAATTGTCAACCTCATCCGGTGTCAATACATGCAGGACGTCTAAAGCCTCGCCTCGCAGAGCCATGGTTAGGAACAATGCCTTCTCCTGAGGTGACCATCCATTCGCTCTGGCCACTGCGTCAAATTGTTTCAGGTAATTTGACCAGGAAGTCATTCCATCGAAGGTCGGGGGTTTCATCGTCGTTCGTACATGGGTCGTCTCCTCGCTTTTTTGTCGTTCGACGTCTGCGTGGCAGGTTTCCATCCTTCTTGCATCTCCGTCGCCGTGGTGGATGGTTTGGTTTCGGCGGCTAGCTTCCTGTTCTTGTTGAAGCTTCCTTATCTCGGACTGCATTTGCTGGTTGATCTGGTTTTGCTCGTCTCGCAAGTTGGACACTTGCTGATTTTGTTCGTCTCGCAAGCTGGACACTTGCTGATTTTGTTCATCTCGAAGATGTGATATTTGCTGGGAAAACGAACTGGATAACTCATCTGATAGGGTAGACATTTGTTGTGATAGCTGGGAAAATTGTTGCGTCTGTTCTTCTTGCTGGCTCGTCATTCTTTGTGTCAGCTGGGACATATCTTCGCGCTGGCTCTTCATCTGACTGGATAGCTCCTCTTGCTGGCTCTTCATCTGACTGGATAGCTCCTCTTGCTGGCTTGTCATTCGTCCTGATAGCTCCTCTTGCAGCCGGGAAAGTTGTTGAGTTTGTTCTTCTTGTTGGCTCGTCATTCGTCCTGATAGCTCCTCTTGCAGCCGGCAAAGTTGTTGAGTTTGTTCTTCTTGTAGCCGGGAAATTGCTTTTTGAACTGGGTCTTCAAACTCAACAGCGTCAGGGTCCAAATTATTATTTACGTAGTATTCACGGAGCCTTCTCAACAATACGGATTTGCTCCCAGTAGTTTCCAATTCTAATTCCTCGAGCTCTCTTCTGAGCTCAGCCACCAATAAATCAGTTATCTTTTTTCCAGGCATTCTTGTATCTTCACCCCACACCTGACACCAATTTGAAACACGTATGGGGACTTTTTACACAATTTATTTATGAAATTGTTAAGATACACTGAACTCTGCTGGATAACGTCTAACTACTTGACAATACAATGAACTCTTGTGAACACTTGACTCGAACTGACGTTAACTGTCCGTGCATCCCCTTATATACAACTTTATTTAATCTAGTTAGTGTGTTTAGAAGTTTCTAGAATTTTCTAGAAACATTATTTAAAATGGTCAGTTGATTTTTTTACAAACTTCTAAAAATCAACTGTCAACAACAATCTTTCAAATTAAGGTCCCTTCCTTTATGGTTATCCCGTTACAATATGTAATGGTGTGAGTAAGAGAGAGACAGAATCACATATAAGGTATATTGTTCGGAAAAAACAAAGATGAAATATTTACTACATGTTATTAATCATCACTATAAGTCCTTTGAATACCGTTTAAACATTAATTGCTTTGAAAAGAGATAGATATACAACAAACAGTCTGAGCTATTGTTATTGTATTACATTGACGTATCGCATTATGTTTGACATATTATTTTATAATTCTGTCCAGTAAGTATACATATTAAGTTTAGTATTTTATATTAATAATAATATTCAGTACTGAGTATTGTATTGTAGTCTAAAATACCGTCACATGGTTGCATTATATCCTTCACTATGCTTTTGAGTCAAAGATATGCGTGTGAGTTAAAACCTGTTCCTGCAAATTTACTGAAAAGTGCAGTTCAAAGTGCGTTAAAATTTTGTAAAAGTGTGTACCTATATGTTGTTAGAAAATGTTTTGCATTGTTTTCTAGTGTTTTAAAATCTGTAATAGCCCACGGTAAGCAAATCGGGTTTTGTAAACACTTTTTTTGTACATTGATCGTTTTACTGTTTGGTTTTCGTGTTTGAAGTAAGGACACACATCAACTGGTCTTATTTTTCTAAGTATTTATTTAATTGAATACAGTTAATTTAAAAAAAATATTTCTACTTGCCTGTGTTTGTAGTTATTAAGTTTTATTAGTTAACAGTGCATAAAAGTATAACTTCTACCGGCAGTCCCACTGACTGCCACACCCTTTTTTTAATCCTTAACAATTTTTAAAGATATTCCAACTTCAAGTAATTTCTACATGGACCTGTTTTATTTATTCATACGTATTTGTGCGCAAATACATACCTAATCCATTTTGCAGACAAACAAAATTCACAATCGAGAATAAAGTTTTTTCATTAAAACCAATTAACATAAATCGAACATAAGTAGGTACCTATAGCAAAAAATTGCGAAAATTGAATATCGAGAGACTATTATTTTAATACGGATTGCTTTCTTACGTTGTCAAAAATCGTAATCCTCGATAACATCCTGCTATAACCACAAACGACTTAACAATAATTTTTAAATATTTTAATAGAATCTAATTATATTTTCTAATTGGATTCCATTGTTAGAAAGTCAGACCAGATTAAGTTTTGTAATTTTAAAACTAAGGCTTAGGAAATAATGTCAAGAAAAACTATTTCGAACAGTGAATTACTCTCCAGCGAGTTTCAAAAATAGTTTAATTTACTTTTAGTTTCCTTTGACCACTATACGATATTTATGGGATTATGGCTTGAACCGGAGACGTCAAATGCTTTAAAGCTCGTTACGACGTTCCAGTTGGCTGCTTACAAATGGCCTCGAAACCTAAGCTGATAAACAAAGTTGTATCTGTCAAAACAAACCTTTAAGAGCTCTTTGGATTCTTTTGGTGTCATCGATAATCTCTTTTCTAGTTCTGTTTACATGGCAACATGCTGAATAACCATTTTTTTATATGGGTATCGATAATCATGTTTGTGTTATGTTATTGGAAATTTTGTTCCATTAAAAGTTTTAGTTTACATAATGAAGATAGATTTTCAAAATATCTTTTTTGTACAAACTTAATAAAAAGTGTTGTTCGTTTAAAATAACTATTTATAAGTCAGACGATAAAAGTTAAAAAAGCACGAAATAAAATTATTCCACTGTTTTTACATATTTGTATTTTTGGGTTAAGAGTTATATTTTTGATACCATCACAACATTTATATAAACATTTTTTACACTTACAGTAAAAGTTTTACCTTAACAATATTTATACTAGGTTTAGCAATTAAGTTTCAAGACTAATTTTTTGACCCTTCGTTAATGTGATAGGGTATGATATTTAATTTATCAATTCATAGTTTCTCAGTATATTATGTTACAAAGGAAAAAACCGAATATCGGAGACCATCGCCGGCATGAAATTCGCCTTCAGCCATCTTAAACCCAGAGTAATGATTTTCGACTGATTTTACATGAATTTATCGTAAAACTGCAAGCGACAAGGTTCACCATGAGCACCAGGTATATCGGAGACCATTGCCGGTATAAAGTTCGTCTTCAGCGATCTTAAAAACTCCCGAGTCATGAATTTCGACTGATTTTGAATGAATTTATCGTAAAACTCCAGGCAACGAGGTTCATTCTGGACACCAGGTACATCGGAGACCATCGTCGGCATAAAATTCGTGTTCAGCGATCTAAAAAATGCCTGAGTAATGATTTTCGACTGATTAAGAATGAATTTATCGTAAAACTCTAGACGACGAGGTTCACCCTGGACACCAGATACTTGGGAGACCATTGTCGGCATAAAATTCGTGTTCAGTGACCTCAAAAACACCCGAATAATGATTTTGAATAAATTTATCGTGAAACTTCAGGCGACAAGGTTTAACCTGAGCACCAGGTACATCGGAGAACATCATCAGCATAAAATTTGTGCTCAGCGATCTTAAAAACTTCCTAGTAATGATTTTAGACTGATTTTAAATGAATTTATCGTAAAACTCCAGGCGACGAGGTTCACCCTGGACACCAGGTACATCGGAGACCATCGTCGGCATAAAATTCGTCTTAAGTGACCCCAAAAATCCCTGAGTAATGATTTTCGACTGATTTTGAATGAATTTATCGTAAAACTCCAGGCGACAATGTTCACTATGAGCACCAGGTACATCGGAGACCATCACCGGCATAAAGTTCGTCTTCATCGATCTTAAAAACTTCTGAGTAATGATTTTAGACTGATTTTGAATGAATTTATTGTAAAACTCCAGGCGACGAGGTTCATTCTGGACACCAGGTACATCGGAGACCATCGTCGGCATAAAATTCGTATTCAGCGATCTAAAAAACGCCCGAGTAATGATTTTCGACTGATTAAGAATGAATTTATTGTAAAACTCTAGGCGACGAGGCTCACCCTGGACACTAGATACTTGGGAGACCATTGTCGGCATAAAATTCGTGTTCAGTGACCTCAAAAACACCCGAATAATGATTTTGAATAAATTTATCGTGAAACTTCAGGCGACAAGGTTTAACCTGAGCACCAGGTACATCGGAGACCATCGTTAGCATAAAATTCGTGCTCAGCGATCTTAAAAACTTTCTAGTAATGATTTTTGACTGATTTTGAATGAATTTATCGTAAAATTCCAGGCGACGAGGTTCACCCTGGACAACAGGTACATCGGAGACCATCGTCGGCATAAAATTCGTGTTTAGCGACCTTAAAAATCACCGAGTAACGATTTTCGACTGATTTTGAATGAATTTATCGTAAAACTCCAGGCGACAAGGTTCACCTTGAGCACCAGATACATCGGAGACCATCGCCGACATAAAGTTCGTCTTCAGCAATCTTAAAAACTTTCGAGTAATGATTTTCGACTGATTTTGAATGAATTCATTGTAAAACTCCAGGCGACGAGGTTCACCCTGGACACAAGGAGACCAACGTCGGCATAAAATTCATGTTCAGCGACTTCAAAAATCCCCGAGTAATGATTTTTGTTTGATTTGGAATGAATTCATCGTAAAACTTTAGGCGACGAGGTTCACCCTGGACACCAGATAATTGGGAGACCATTGTCGGCATAAAATTCGTGTTCAGTGACCTCAAAAACCCCCGAATAATGATTTTGAATAAATTTATCGTGAAACTTCAGGCGACAAGGTTCAACCTGAGCACCAGGTACATCGGAGACCATCATCAGCATAAAATTCGTGCTCAGCGATCTTAAAAACTTTCTAGTAATGATTTTAGACTGATTTTGAATGAATTTATCGTAAAATTTCAGGCGACAAGGTTGACCCTGGACACCAGGTACATCGGAGACCATCGTCGGCATAAAATTCGTGTTTAGCGACCTTGAAAATCACCGAGTAATGATTTTCGACTGATTTTGAATGAATTTATCGTAAAACTCCAGGCGACAAGGTTCACCTTGAGCACCAGATACATCGGAGACCATCGCCGGCATAAAGTTCGTCTTCAGCAATCTTAAAAACTTTCGAGTAATGATTTTCGACTGATTTTGAATGAATTCATTGTAAAACTACAGGCGACGAGGTTCACCCTGGACACAAGGAGACCATCGTCGGCATAAAATTCATGTTCAGCGACTTCAAAAATCCCCGAGTAATGATTTTCGTTTGATTTTGAATGAATTCATCGTAAAAACTCTAGGCGACGAGGTTTACCCTGGACACCAGATAATTGGGAGACCATTGTCGGCATAAAATTCGTGTTCAGTGACCTCAAAAACCCCCGAATAATGATTTTGAATAAATTTATCGTGAAACTTCAGGCGACAAGGTTCAACCTGAGCACCAGGTACATCGGAGACCATCATCAGCATAAAATTCATGCTCAGCGATCTTAAAAACTTCCTAGTAATGATTTTCGACTGATTTTGAATGAATTTATCTTAAAATTCCAGGCGACAAGGTTGACCCTGGACACCAGGTACATCGGAGACCATCGTCGGCATAAAATTCGTGTTTAGCGACCTTAAAAATCACCGAGTAATGATTTTCGACTGATTTTGAATAAATTTATCGTAAAACTCCAGGCGACAAGGTTCACCTTGAGCACCAGATACATCGGAGACCATCGCCGGCATAAAGTTCGTCTTCAGCAATCTTAAAAACTTTCGAGTAATGATTTTCGACTGATTTTGAATGAATTCATTGTAAAACTCCAGGCGACGAGGTTCACCCTGGACACAAGGAGACCATCGTCGGCATAAAATTCATGTTCAGCGACTTCAAAAATCCCCGAGTAATGATTTTCGTTTGATTTTAAATGAATTCATCGTAAAACTCTAGGCGACGAGGTTCACCCTGGACACCAGATAATTGGGAGACCATTGTCGGCACAAAATTCGTGTTCAGTGACCTCAAAAACCCCCGAATAATGATTTTGAATAAATTTATCGTGAAACTTCAGGCGACAAGGTTCAACCTGAGCACCAGGTACATCGGAGACCATCATCAGCATAAAATTCATGCTCAGCGATCTTAAAAACTTCCTAGTAATGATTTTCGACTGATTTTGAATGAATTTATCTTAAAATTCCAGGCGACAAGGTTGACCCTGGACACCAGGTACATCGGAGACCATCGTCGGCATAAAATTCGTGTTTAGCGACCTTAAAAATCACCGAGTAATGATTTTCGACTGATTTTGAATAAATTTATCGTAAAACTCCAGGCGACAAGGTTCACCTTGAGCACCAGATACATCGGAGACCATCGCCGGCATAAAGTTCGTCTTCAGCAATCTTAAAAACTTTCGAGTAATGATTTTCGACTGATTTTGAATGAATTCATTGTAAAACTCCAGGCGACGAGGTTTACCCTGGACACTAGATACTTGGGAGACCATTGTCGGCATAAAATTCGTGTTCAGTGACCTCAAAAACACCCGAATAATGATTTTGAATAAATTTATCGTAAAACTTCAGGCGACAAGGTTCAACCTGAGCACCAGGTACATCGGAGACCATCGTCAGCATAAAATTCATGCTCAGCGATCTTAAAAACTTCCTAGTAATGATTTTCGACTGATTTTGAATGAATTTATCTTAAAATTCCAGGCGACAAGGTTGACCCTGGACACCAGGTACATCGGAGACCATCGTCGGCATAAAATTCGTGTTTAGCGACCTTAAAAATCACCGAGTAATGATTTTCGACTGATTTTGAATAAATTTATCGTAAAACTCCAGGCGACAAGGTTCACCTTGAGCACCAGATACATCGGAGACCATCGCCGGCATAAAGTTCGTCTTCAGCAATCTTAAAAACTTTCGAGTAATGATTTTCGACTGATTAAGAATGAATTTATTGTAAAACTCTAGGCGACGAGGCTCACCCTGGACACTAGATACTTGGGAGACCATTGTCGGCATAAAATTCGTGTTCAGTGACCTCAAAAACACCCGAATAATGATTTTGAATAAATTTATCGTAAAACTTCAGGCGACAAGGTTCAACCTGAGCACCAGGTACATCGGAGACCATCGTCAGCATAAAATTCGTGCTCAGCGATCTTAAAAACTTCCTAGTAATGATTTTCGACTGATTTTGAATTAATTTATCGTAAAATTCCAGGCGACAAGGTTGACCCTGGACACCAGGTACATCGGAGACCATCGTCGGCATAAAATTCGTGTTTAGCGACCTTAAAAATCACCGAGTAATGATTTTCGACTGATTTTGAATGAATTTATCGTAAAACTCCAGGCGACAAGGTTCACCTTGAGCACCAGATACATCGGAGACCATCGCCGGCATAAAGTTCGTCTTCAGCAATCTTAAAAACTTTCGAGTAATGATTTTTGACTGATTTTGAATGAATTTATCGTAAAACTCCAGGCGACGAGGTTCACCCTGGACACAAGGAGACCATCGTCGGCATAAAATTTATGGTCAGCGACTTCAAAAATCCCCGAGTAATGATTTTCGTTTGATTTTGAATGAATTCATCGTAAAACTCTAGGCGACGAAGTTCACCCTGGACACCAGATAATTGGGAGACCATTGTCGGCATAAAATTCGTGTTCAGTGACCTCAAAAACACCCGAATAATTATTTTGAATAAATTTATCGTAAAACATCAGGCGACAAGGTTCAACCTGAGCACCAGGTACATCGGAGACCATCGTCAGCATAAAATTCGTGCTCAGCGATCTTAAAAACTTCCTAGTAATGATTTTTGACCGATTTTGAATGAATTTATCGTAAAATTCCAGGCGACGAGGTTCACCCTGGACAACAGGTACATCGGAGACCATCGTCGGCATAAAATTCGTGTTTAGCGACCTTAAAAATCACCGAGTAATAATTTTCGACTGATTTTAAATGAATTTATCGTAAAACTCCAGGCGACAAGGTTGACCTTGAGCACCAGATACATCGGAGACCATCGCCGGCATAAAGTTCGTCTTCAGCAATCTTAAAAACTTTCGAGTAATGATTTTCGACTGATTTTGAATGAATTTATTGTAAAACTCCAGGCGACGAGGTTTACCCTGGACACAAGGAGACCATCGTTGGCATAAAATTCATGTTCAGCGACTTCAAAAATCCCCGAGTAATGATTTTCGTTTGAATTTGAATGAATTCATCGTAAAACTCTAGGCGACGAGGTTCACCCTGGACACCAGATAATTGGGAGACCATTTTCGGCATAAAATTCGTGTTCAATGACCTCAAAAACCCCCGAATAATGATTTTGAATAAATTTATCGTGAAACTTCAGGCGACAAGGTTCAACCTGAGCACCAGGTACATCGGAGACCATCATCAGCATCAAATTCGTGCTCAGCGATCTTAAAAACTTCCTAGTAATGATTTTCGACTGATTTTGAATGAATTTATCTTAAAATTCCAGGCGACAAGGTTGACCCTGGACACCAGGTACATCGGAGACCATCGTCGGCATAAAATTCGTGTTTAGCGACCTTAAAAATCACAGAGTAATGATTTTCGACTGATTTTGAATAAATTTATCGTAAAACTCCAGGCGACAAGGTTTACCTTGAGCACCAGATACATCGGAGACCATCGCCGGCATAAAGTTCGTCTTCAGCAATCTTAAAAACTTTCGAGTAATGATTTTCGACTGATTTTGAATGAATTCATTGTAAAACTCCAGGCGACGAGGTTTACCCTGGACACTAGATACTTGGGAGACCATTGTCGGCATAAAATTCGTGTTCAGTGACCTCAAAAACACCCGAATAATGATTTTGAATAAATTTATCGTAAAACTTTAGGCGACAAGGTTCAACCTGAGCACCAGGTACATCGGAGACCATCGTCAGCATAAAATTCGTGCTCAGCGATCTTAAAAACTTCCTAGTAATGATTTTCGACTGATTTTGAATTAATTTATCGTAAAATTCCAGGCGACAAGGTTGACCCTGGACACCAGGTACATCGGAGACCATCGTCGGCATAAAATTCGTGTTTAGCGACCTTAAAAATCACCGAGTAATGATTTTCGACTGATTTTAAATGAATTTATCGTAAAACTCCAGGCGACAAGGTTCACCTTGAGCACCAGATACATCGGAGACCATCGCCGGCATAAAGTTCGTCTTCAGCAATCTTAAAAACTTTCGAGTAATGATTTTTGACTGATTTTGAATGAATTTATCGTAAAACTCCAGGCGACGAGGTTCACCCTGGACACAAGGAGACCATCGTCGGCATAAAATTTATGTTCAGCGACTTCAAAAATCCCCGAGTAATGATTTTCGTTTGATTTTGAATGAATTCATCGTAAAACTCTAGGCGACGAGGTTCACCCTGGACACCAGATAATTGGGAGACCATTGTCGGCACAAAATTCGTGTTCAGTGACCTCAAAAACCCCCGAATAATGATTTTGAATAAATTTATCGTGAAACTTCAGGCGACAAGGTTCAACCTGAGCACCAGGTACATCGGAGACCATCATCAGCATAAAATTCATGCTCAGCGATCTTAAAAACTTCCTAGTAATGATTTTCGACTGATTTTGAATGAATTTATCTTAAAATTCCAGGCGACAAGGTTGACCCTGGACACCAGGTACATCGGAGACCATCGTCGGCATAAAATTCGTGTTTAGCGACCTTAAAAATCACCGAGTAATGATTTTCGACTGATTTTGAATAAATTTATCGTAAAACTCCAGGCGACAAGGTTCACCTTGAGCACCAGATACATCGGAGACCATCGCCGGCATAAAGTTCGTCTTCAGCAATCTTAAAAACTTTCGAGTAATGATTTTCGACTGATTTTGAATGAATTCATTGTAAAACTCCAGGCGACGAGGTTTACCCTGGACACTAGATACTTGGGAGACCATTGTCGGCATAAAATTCGTGTTCAGTGACCTCAAAAACACCCGAATAATGATTTTGAATAAATTTATCGTAAAACTTCAGGCGACAAGGTTCAACCTGAGCACCAGGTACATCGGAGACCATCGTCAGCATAAAATTCGTGCTCAGCGATCTTAAAAACTTCCTAGTAATGATTTTCGACTGATTTTGAATTAATTTATCGTAAAATTCCAGGCGACAAGGTTGACCCTGGACACCAGGTACATCGGAGACCATCGTCGGCATAAAATTCGTGTTTAGCGACCTTAAAAATCACCGAGTAATGATTTTCGACTGATTTTGAATGAATTTATCGTAAAACTCCAGGCGACAAGGTTCACCTTGAGCACCAGATACATCGGAGACCATCGCCGGCATAAAGTTCGTCTTCAGCAATCTTAAAAACTTTCGAGTAATGATTTTTGACTGATTTTGAATGAATTTATCGTAAAACTCCAGGCGACGAGGTTCACCCTGGACACAAGGAGACCATCGTCGGCATAAAATTTATGGTCAGCGACTTCAAAAATCCCCGAGTAATGATTTTCGTTTGATTTTGAATGAATTCATCGTAAAACTCTAGGCGACGAAGTTCACCCTGGACACCAGATAATTGGGAGACCATTGTCGGCATAAAATTCGTGTTCAGTGACCTCAAAAACACCCGAATAATTATTTTGAATAAATTTATCGTAAAACATCAGGCGACAAGGTTCAACCTGAGCACCAGGTACATCGGAGACCATCGTCAGCATAAAATTCGTGCTCAGCGATCTTAAAAACTTCCTAGTAATGATTTTTGACCGATTTTGAATGAATTTATCGTAAAATTCCAGGCGACGAGGTTCACCCTGGACAACAGGTACATCGGAGACCATCGTCGGCATAAAATTCGTGTTTAGCGACCTTAAAAATCACCGAGTAATAATTTTCGACTGATTTTAAATGAATTTATCGTAAAACTCCAGGCGACAAGGTTGACCTTGAGCACCAGATACATCGGAGACCATCGCCGGCATAAAGTTCGTCTTCAGCAATCTTAAAAACTTTCGAGTAATGATTTTCGACTGATTTTGAATGAATTTATTGTAAAACTCCAGGCGACGAGGTTTACCCTGGACACAAGGAGTCCATCGTTGGCATAAAATTCATGTTCAGCGACTTCAAAAATCCCCGAGTAATGATTTTCGTTTGAATTTGAATGAATTCATCGTAAAACTCTAGGCGACGAGGTTCACCCTGGACACCAGATAATTGGGAGACCATTGTCGGCATAAAATTCGTGTTCAGTGACCTCAAAAACCCCCGAATAATGATTTTGAATAAATTTATCGTGAAACTTCAGGCGACAAGGTTCAACCTGAGCACCAGGTACATCGGAGACCATCATCAGCATAAAATTCATGCTCAGCGATCTTAAAAACTTCCTAGTAATGATTTTCGACTGATTTTGAATGAATTTATCTTAAAATTCCAGGCGACAAGGTTGACCCTGGACACCAGGTACATCGGAGACCATCGTCGGCATAAAATTCGTGTTTAGCGACCTTAAAAATCACCGAGTAATGATTTTCGACTGATTTTGAATAAATTTATCGTAAAACTCCAGGCGACAAGGTTCACCTTGAGCACCAGATACATCGGAGACCATCGCCGGCATAAAGTTCGTCTTCAGCAATCTTAAAAACTTTCGAGTAATGATTTTCGACTGATTTTGAATGAATTCATTGTAAAACTCCAGGCGACGAGGTTTACCCTGGACACTAGATACTTGGGAGACCATTGTCGGCATAAAATTCGTGTTCAGTGACCTCAAAAACACCCGAATAATGATTTTGAATAAATTTATCGTAAAACTTCAGGCGACAAGGTTCAACCTGAGCACCAGGTACATCGGAGACCATCGTCAGCATAAAATTCGTGCTCAGCGATCTTAAAAACTTCCTAGTAATGATTTTCGACTGATTTTGAATTAATTTATCGTAAAATTCCAGGCGACAAGGTTGACCCTGGACACCAGGTACATCGGAGACCATCGTCGGCATAAAATTCGTGTTTAGCGACCTTAAAAATCACCGAGTAATGATTTTCGACTGATTTTGAATGAATTTATCGTAAAACTCCAGGCGACAAGGTTCACCTTGAGCACCAGATACATCGGAGACCATCGCCGGCATAAAGTTCGTCTTCAGCAATCTTAAAAACTTTCGAGTAATGATTTTTGACTGATTTTGAATGAATTTATCGTAAAACTCCAGGCGACGAGGTTCACCCTGGACACAAGGAGACCATCGTCGGCATAAAATTTATGGTCAGCGACTTCAAAAATCCCCGAGTAATGATTTTCGTTTGATTTTGAATGAATTCATCGTAAAACTCTAGGCGACGAAGTTCACCCTGGACACCAGATAATTGGGAGACCATTGTCGGCATAAAATTCGTGTTCAGTGACCTCAAAAACACCCGAATAATTATTTTGAATAAATTTATCGTAAAACATCAGGCGACAAGGTTCAACCTGAGCACCAGGTACATCGGAGACCATCGTCAGCATAAAATTCGTGCTCGGCGATCTTAAAAACTTCCTAGTAATGATTTTTGACCGATTTTGAATGAATTTATCGTAAAATTCCAGGCGACGAGGTTCACCCTGGACAACAGGTACATCGGAGACCATCGTCGGCATAAAATTCGTGTTTAGCGACCTTAAAAATCACCGAGTAATAATTTTCGACTGATTTTGAATGAATTTATCGTAAAACTCCAGGCGACAAGGTTGACCTTGAGCACCAGATACATCGGAGACCATCGCCGGCATAAAGTTCGTCTTCAGCAATCTTAAAAACTTTCGAGTAATGATTTTCGACTGATTTTGAATGAATTTATTGTAAAACTCCAGGCGACGAGGTTTACCCTGGACACAAGGAGATCATCGTTGGCATAAAATTCATGTTCAGCGACTTCAAAAATCCCCGAGTAATGATTTTCGTTTGAATTTGAATGAATTCATCGTAAAACTCTAGGCGACGAGGTTCACCCTGGACACCAGATAATTGGGAGACCATTGTCGGCATAAAATTCGTGTTCAATGACCTCAAAAACCCCCGAATAATGATTTTGAATAAATTTATCGTGAAACTTCAGGCGACAAGGTTCAACCTGAGCACCAGGTACATCGGAGACCATCATCAGCATCAAATTCGTGCTCAGCGATCTTAAAAACTTCCTAGTAATGATTTTCGACTGAATGAATTTATCGTAAAATTCCAGGCGACAAGGTTGACCCTGGACACCAGGTACATCGGAGACCATCGTCGGTATAAAATTCGTGTTTAGCGACCTTAAAAATCACCGAGTAATAATTTTCGACTGATTTTGAATGAATTTATCGTAAAACTCCAGGCGACAAGGTTGACCTTGAGCACCAGATACATCGGAGACCATCGCCGGCATAAAGTTCGTCTTCAGCAATCTTAAAAACTTTCGAGTAATGATTTTCGACTGATTTTGAATGAATTTATTGTAAAACTCCAGGCGACGAGGTTTACCCTGGACACAAGGAGATCATCGTTGGCATAAAATTCATGTTCAGCGACTTCAAAAATCCCCGAGTAATGATTTTCGTTTGAATTTGAATGAATTCATCGTAAAACTCTAGGCGACGAGGTTCACCCTGGACACCAGATAATTGGGAGACCATTGTCGGCATAAAATTCGTGTTCAATGACCTCAAAAACCCCCGAATAATGATTTTGAATAAATTTATCGTGAAACTTCAGGCGACAAGGTTCAACCTGAGCACCAGGTACATCGGAGACCATCATCAGCATCAAATTCGTGCTCAGCGATCTTAAAAACTTCCTAGTAATGATTTTCGACTGAATGAATTTATCGTAAAATTCCAGGCGACAAGGTTGACCCTGGACACCAGGTACATCGGAGACCATCGTCGGCATAAAATTCGTGTTTAGCGACCTTAAAAATCACCGAGTAATGATTTTCGACTGATTTTGAATGAATTTATCGTAAAACTCCAGGCGACAAGGTTCACCTTGAGCACCAGATACATCGGAGACCATCGCCGGCATAAAGTTCGTCTTCAGCAATTTTAAAAACTTTCGAGTAATGATTTTTGACTGATTTTGAATGAATTTATCGTAAAACTCCAGGCGACGAGGTTCACCCTGGACACAAGGAGACCATCGTCGGCATAAAATTTATGTTCAGCGACTTCAAAAATCCCCGAGTAATGATTTTCGTTTGATTTTAAATGAATTTATCGTAAAACTCTAGGTGACGAGGTTCACCCTGGCACTTGGTATATCAGAGATCATCGCTGGCATGAAATTCGTGTTCAGCGACTTCAAAATCCCCGAGTAAAAAAATTTAATACATTTTCATTAATATTTCCTGAGTTACAAATGATACATTTTCCATAGCTTTGAGATGCACTTTGAAAATGGATTTTCCTTATGCACAAAATGCAATTATCGTTTATACCTAACCAATTAAGTTCACAAACTTTTCTGTTGCTTTCCCAAATCGAATGCAAAATCGTGCATGCTGATTGGTTTGCGTGCGGAAATAGTAGGTTTTGGGCTTTTTAGTGCTGCATTGCCTCGCCTATAGATCTACTATTATAAATAATAAATAAATAAATAAGGTCTTTATTAAATAATTTAGAACTATTACATAATATTAACAATATAAGGGCGAGATTCACCTCACCACTCTAAAAAAGAGAGGCGTCTGTTCTTCCACCTAACCCATTATGATCTTAAACTGAAACAAGAAAGTTTAGAGTAGACTGAAACTGGTTTTTGAGGTCCAAAACAGGTGAAGTCAGAACGATAGGCAAAAAAGTTTATGACATCAGTTTTTTGGTATGCAAAAGGGGTGTTATTGATTGATTATCTTAAAAAAGGTAATACAAGAGCAGCTGTGGAACAATATTTTGCAAAGCTTCCGAAAAATCATTACAAAAATGGTATAAAATTACTGGAGGATCATTGGAAGAAGTGTCTTCAAGCTGAGGGAGATTTTATTGGACAAAAAAACCAATTCCATTATAAAATACACATCCTTCCATTTTTGCTTGAGAAACTTTTTAGCCAACCTGTATTTCCCCAAATTTTTCTATCTTGAAAATGCATGTATATATATTATATAACATATAAGTGAAAAAACATATATATTGTAACATATTTGAAAATACCTTGAAAATTTTTATTTTAATATAGATGTGGATAAGGTAAGATTCAACTTAATTTCTTTTATTTTAATGATTGTTACTTTAACATAAGTTCTTATCTATTCTCTTTCTAAGGGTCAGAGTTCAAAAAATCTCAACTAATAAATGGATTCAAATTTAACTGATATTGAAAATTTCAAAAAAAATTAATAAAATTCAACAATTATATACCAAATTATGTTTTTGTATTATAATTCCAATTTAACCTTAACCTCACTTTTTTTTATTGTTTTGTGCGCATAGACACATTACCTTCAAATTCCAAACATCGTTAAATCAAGGGTTATGAAAAATTCTGAATTTTGTAATCAATAAATCAAATTAAACTTATTAAAGAATGTAAAAACAACTTATTTAAACAGTGAAACAGTGTACAAGTGAAATCAAATGTTCATCAACTACAGAAAAATCAAACACAGGAATGTTCTTTATTTTTAAAAAAATTGGAAATCGATACCGTGTTTTAAAGCTTTGGTATTCTCTCTGGACAAACGAAGGCACAGGCTATCATTTCCTATTGGAATCCAACCATTTCCCAGGAACATCAATGATATATGGACACTTTATAGATGTAGACGAATAAATTTGCTTTTCATCCGGAAATAATTTGCTCTTGCATCAAACGGTGAGTAAACTAATACTCTCTTTCTTATTAGAAACCAGTTTTACTTTAGTTAAATTACTCAGGAAGCATTCATATAACTGAACTGCTCAGCACACCATTCCTAACATTTATTTCTCCATATATATGAACTTTAATTCTTACCAGTGGCTATCAGGAGTTGTCTTGTGGCTTTGTTAACACTTTTTACTACTTTTATACTTTCTTTTATAAGTATTTAAATAAAAAAATCGAAATTTTAACGGAGCAAAATTTATTACATGCTATCACTTCAAAAGCCCAAAAACAAGAGAGAGATTCAGGAAATCAACAATTTAACAACTGAATCCCCAAACAATCTTACACTATCATTATTATGTTCTATTCGCCTACCAAATTATTAATCAAATAAAATTACTAAAAATCTAATACCTAATTCCTTATTTACATTCTAATACAATAGACATTCTTTTAAAATTTGCTAAACTTTTGATGTGTTGTTAATTTTATAATATCTTTTGCCTACTAATTCTTTGTCAAATCAAATTACTAAAAATCTAATACTTAACTCATTATTTACATTTAATACAATAATCATTCTTTTAAAATCTGCTATACTTTAAATGAAATGTTAATTTTATAATATCTTATCTACAATATAATCTAATGTCTTTCTATTTTCAGAATTTTTCATTTGGAAACTAAACTAATAACAAATCACAATATGTCTTGAGAACAAACATTGTCTATTCTAAAAGTAAGTACAAACTTTTTTTATTTCCTTCTATGAGTTCTAATATTTTATACTGAAATTTATGTAAAACTTTACCTTGATGTCTTAACATTTGGTTTTCTTATTTCATTTTATCTTAATTTATTTAAAATCGGTTTTAATTACTAAGGTATCGTAAAATTTATAAACTTTTTTAATATTTACTCTCATTATCTATTTGATACATGATTATTAGAATTTTATATGTTATAGATAAATTATATTATTTTGATTCTTTGAATATCTCTTATATGTACTTGTGTATTTTAATTTCTCATTTTGTTTTATTTTTTCTTTTTAGGTATTGAGAAGAAGACGACGATTATAAATTATCCCAAATTAACTACATTTGCACTCTGCCTTGGAATGAGAATATATTTTCCTTTTCTCTATTTTTTTAATTTTCTTTATATTTACTTAATTGAAATAGCATAGTAACTTATATCATCTCAATATATTCTCGATATAAATATATCATTTTTATTGTTATAAACAGAACTGCTTCTTCAATATAAATGAATCTGTAAAAAAGTAATTGTGTTGCATAAAGAAAAAGTATTGATTTTGTCTCTATTCTGATATCTAACATTTGTATGAGCGGGATTTAAAGATATATATGTTCCTCCAATCGAGTGGTTCTATTGACAATTACAAAACAGATACTTTCGAGAGAATAAATCTTATTCAGCTGTCTTATACCTTTTTAGTAATATATTTTATTATTCAATAGAAGATAATATATCGTATGAGGAAACAATTAAATTAATGGAAAAATGAAGACATTTACAATATTTCTGAAAAATAAAAGCGGCCAAGACCTATCTATAGATATCCCACATTTATAGGTATGATGAAAAAATTAAAAATAAAATATTTGAGTATGAAGAATTTTTTTTCTATTTTAGTGTAAGTTCTTAAGGCGATTCGCAGAATACATCTACTTACCAAATTTCAACAGTATAGTCTTTAAAGTTTCGAAAAAAGTGGCTGTGACGTACGGACGGACAGACAGACAGACATGACGAATCTGTAAGGGTTCCAATAAAGATAAAGTAAAAAAATCTCAAAGAAGGCCATCGGACGAACATTTTTCATTCATAAATAACACTTAGACGAAAGGTTTTTAGTTTCGTAATAAAAATCTTTACATATTGTCCAAGATGTAATCCTGTTGATCAGCAAGCTCTTGGAGTTTTTGTATGTGAAATTTTTTTTTATTTTAACCATCCTTTATATACTCTTTGGTTTTATACATTTTTTCATAAAATGTATGCTTAAAACGTATTTTACAAATCCCTGATTAAGCTCCAAATCTGTCAACCGCAAATGCACTCCAGAACATATAAATATTTGTGTTGCCACGGTTTTTCTACTCCTTAGTAATTAGCTAAGCTTCTTTAAAGTTAATAAATAAACTACCAGTCTAACAATAAGAGAATTGCGAGAGAGTTGTTAGCGGTCACTCTACTGGCAAATTATGCCCGAGCTCAGCCGTAGAGGGATGATACACAAGTGAGCCGCGCCACCGACTTCGACGTACAAGCCGGAAACCCCTAGATCTATTAGGCACTAACAACCCTTACACAATCCCACGAAATGAAATAAAGTAAGCTAAATAAAACGAAATGTCTTCAAAACTAGACCCTCCTTTAATGATCAAAATTGTGGTCAATTTAAATTACAATTTTAATTAATACTAGCGCTAAACAACAACATAAATATGAAATAAGATGGATAATCTGAAATGTTGTGTGATCACACGCTCGACTTAAAATTAAAATTTACAATTAACAATTTAAATTTACAATATACGAAGGCTTATAGCTTATCTGATAGATTCCGGAGTTAATTTTCTCCAGTCCTTGGCTTCAGGTGCTCCACAACAATTAGGCCTGAACCAAATTTATCTAGGCCGTAACAAGAAATCAGCCAATACCATAAATTCAGCCAGCCAATACCATAAAATTAGGCCTGTACTAAGAGCTTAGACCCGTACCAAGAAAAATTAGGCCCGTTCCAAAAAAAATTAGGCCCGTTCCAAGAACTTAAGACCGTACCAAGAAAAATTAGGCCCGTTCCAAGAACCCTAATGCAATAGGGTTTTTCTCTAGGATTGCGACACTCCAGTATGGTAAGAGAGTGTAATAACGTAATCGTTGCTAACTGCACTAATATGCGATCTACCACCACCACACTAGGGCTGCAATTCGCCGGTCTTAAATGGTAGCTAATTAACTGAACCCCTCGCTGACTTTACCGTAATCTAATCAACAAAAGATTTCATAAAATCCCTCACAAGGTGCCATTCGAACAAAATTCACAACTAACAACAAAATGTGATTTTACCAACAATTCGAATGGATAAAATAGGTTGAGTTTCAAAATCCAAAAATAATTGACACGGATGTACCACGATTTAAAACTTAAACCAAAAAATCTTCTGGCGACACTCAAACAACCTGTTCAGTACAATGACAATTGCAAAAATGGAAGTACTTGCCGATTCTTATCAACCAGATGACACTCACCGGAAGGAGGACTCTAACCTGGCTATTCTCAAACTTAAACTAACCGGCCTTTGCCAAGTCAGATGCGCATGTAATGAACTACCTGACTGCAGACAACAAAATGAAAGGTTGCACAAACAGAAGAAGAAAGTGACAATCAGCTGTTTACAAACGAAAGTGATAATATATTTAAAGTAATAAAATAACAACAATTGTGAACAGAATAAAATAATAGATGGTGATTAACTATGAACAACAAAAATCAACTTGTTCTTAATTCTAAATGCCTCTGTTTAACCCCTAATTATGATGCTATTCGTATGGTAAGTAGTCAATAATGTTAACTTTTAAAACAATTATTTCTAGAGCGGATTTAGTCCGTGACAGTGTGCACATAACTTTTTAACCAATGTGGAGATTTGAATGTTTTTTTTGTTTCATAGAGTTGTTTTTAAATCTGTAAAGTTATTAATAAATATTTATATAAAAAAACCACAAGTTTCTTTATTGATTAATCTAATATATGGTAGATGCGGCTAATAAGGCTAAAAGGGTTTTAGAATATCTTTTTAACAATAATGACACCAACATTAAAAAGTATCTACTCTTGAGTACCCGATTCGTGAACAGACTGTATATGGTCTATATAAGGTTTCTGCTCGTTGTTTTATTCCCAATCAATGTCTAAGAGACTGTTATTGTTTAAGTTACGAGAAAGACAGAAAGCGGAAGTTGACTAAGTTATAAAGTTCATACATTAAATGGAACTTTAAGTTAGAAAGCAAATAACTTCTAAGAGTCTCAACCAACTGTAATTAAATTTAATCAACAATGTTGTTTGTAGGATATAGTGTGTTGTTTAGATAAACCCTACACCAAAGATAAATTTTTGCTTTTATTTATCCTGTTAATATGTATGCACAAATACAAATAAGTTTAGTTGATTAAATGTATCAGTTTAAATAATCTATGTGTATACCAAGGGTAGAGGAATAAAAATTTATACGCTATTTCAATATTTTATCTTTCATTTGAATACCCATTTGTCAATTTATTGTTTGTTTATAAGCCATTTGAAGTTGACGTGTAATAGTATATAACATTACTAGCAAGGTAAGAGGGTTTTTACTGGCGAATGGAGGATATAACTGACGAGCCGCAGGCGAGTCAATTACCTTCTTGAGCCAGTAAAACCCGTTACCTTGCGTGTATTGTTTTATATTTTATTTGTTTCTCATTTGTAAACAGGTTAGATAAATTCCAAAAAAATCTCAATAATTTGTCGCAAATGTCGTAAGCTATGGAAGCTTTGCCATGAACATGTCTGTTTATTTTTCTTTACATTTGTTTTGGCGAAAGCGAAAATGAATGTACCAAAAGAAATTATTGAGGCAGCCAGCAGTGTAGCTTCAAGTTTATTACCTGCAAAATCAGCTTCAAGGCACGAGCGAGAATACGACGACTTCAAAAAGTGGCAAAACAAAAATAGTGTGATTGGGGTAACTGAAGATGTTTTGTTGGTCTACTTGAATCAACTATCAGCTAGGGCAAAATGGTCTATGCTTGGAAATGAAAGAAAATGCCCCTGTTCGCAGGTTTGTTTTCCTTAAAAAATTTATTGAAAAATATGACGTTTAGTCGTCATTCGCACATTTCAAAAGGTAATAGCGTTTCTGAAACGAAAAAATGAGCGTTATACGCCAAAAAAGGCCAAGGTATTAAGTAAAGAAGAGGCTGAACAATTTCTTTTACATGCTCCTGATGACCAGTGGTTGCTGGCGAAAATTGTAACAATATTTGGAATTTTTGGATGTTGTCGATGTGACGAAATTCTCTCCTTAAACATGAATGATGTAGAAGATATGGGAAAATACGTTATTGTGACATTGCGACAAACAAAAAATTTAACAACAAGAAGATTCACCATAACCGATGATGGCTGCAGCTTCAAGCCCTGCATGTTATACAGAAAATATGTAAATCTTTGGCCTCCTGGAACATAAAGCCTAAGATTTTTTTTGACATACCGACATGGAAAGTGCATTTCTCTTAATGCTGGCCAGCACACTATTGGTGGTGTCCCAAAGCAAATAGCGAAATATTTAGGTTTAAAAGACCCAGAGTTATACACCGGCCACTCTTTTCGCAGAACTGGAGCCACTATGGTTGCGGATTCGGGTGGAGATATTTTAGCACTAAAGCGTGCAGGAGGGTGGAAGAGCACCGAAATTGCGATGAGTTATGTCGATGATTCGGTCAACAAAAAAATCGAAATGTCTAGCAAATTATTTGGTAGTAAGGAGAGTACCAATGTTCTGCAGTCCTCGAGTTCAGCAGTTTCTGAGTCAACAGATGGTTCATCATCATCAGTATCAACTCCTTCATCATCAAAAATCTATGTTACTGGAAATAACAATTGTACCATGATTTTCAACATATATGACGATAATACAAAATTTTCTAATGTAAATAATACTACTAACTTGTAAAAATTTTGCAAGTTAACTGTCAGTTTTACAAGTGAGTGACTTGATAAAATAAACTTTCTTGATTAATATTGTGTTTTTGGAAACTGACGTTTACAAATGAGAAACAAATAAAAGTATTTTCCAACGATGGAAAAAACCGAATATCGTACAGTGATAAAGGTTTGGTATGTTTTGGAAGGTTTATCAGCAAAAAATCATACAAAAATAATAAAATTGTTAAACGAATCTGCTCCTTCATTGCCAACTTTGCATCGATGGGTTTTAGAGTTTTAGAGAGATCTGACCACTTTTTCATACATTCTGACTAAAGTGAAGTGAAGTTAGGGCTTGTAGATTTAGAGCATGTACCCTCTGGAGCTTGACTTTATACGATATCTAATAACTTTTTCACAAGATAAGCAAACTAGACTCGTCTTGGCGAAAATGTTTTTGCTGGGACTTAATTATTTCTATTCAATTAAACCCGGTTTAAAAATTCAGAAACGATTGATAATAAGTAAATTTTTAAATATGAAGCTGAAGGACAATTTTCAAAGTAAATATTTATCTGATGAGATAGGAATATTAATTTTATTTAATTAAACGAACCTTAAAGATGTTCGTTATGAAAGACAAGGTATTTAATTAATTCAACTTGTGATTAGCATTGTTATAGGTATTGTGGAGAAAGAGTTGAACGCATTTGTCTGTGTTTAAAAACCTCACAAAAACTTATTTAGTCAGAATATGTCATTTGTTAAAATTATTTTCTTAAAATTTCTTGCTTTCAAAATAATGCTTTTTCTGACAAGTTTAAAATTTTAGGTAATTCACAGATACCAAGTAAGATTTTTATTGAATTTAAATACAAAAACACATTTTATAAGGGGTGTAATTATCCTGATGAAGCCTGCAACCCTAGGCGAAACGTCAGCTTTTTTCATTAATTGATCCATGTCCCATAAAATTACCTTTTAATATGCTTTAATTTATTTTTTAAATATTTTATTTTGGTGTTTATGGGAGGTCAAATAGTTAGAATAGTTTATTGTATTGTCAATCAGCTTAGACAGTATCCAGCAGAGTTCTGTGTATCTGGATCTGGATCTGGAAATTTGGGAGGGGCGAGCAAGTGCTCAGCCAGCACTGAGGCCACATATGACCCATTGTGCATCCTCCCGTATGTAGGGATATCCTCACCTC
Organism: Altica lythri; assembly: GCA_964028335.1. NCBI lineage: Eukaryota > Metazoa > Arthropoda > Insecta > Coleoptera > Chrysomelidae > Altica > Altica lythri. Next base: position 72,266,488 of record OZ034805.1, read on the forward strand.
AGGATGTCACCAGGCCTATTGATTTAAAATAGGTGATGAGGCTCCCGAGGGGGATCTCCCTGACATCGGCTGGTGTAAGCCAATACTCGCCCAACACGGTTCTTCTGATTTCAGAAAAAGCAGAGCAGTCATACATAATGTGTCCTACTGTTTCCTCTTCTTGTTCGCAGCCTCTGCATAGCTGCGATTCTGTTAGTTTCATCCAAAAGAGATGTTGTCGCAATTGGCAGTGACCTGTCAGGATTCCCACAGCTGTTCGGAGATTTTGTCTGGTCAATGCCTTAAATTTTTTTGCTGTTTCCTCGCCAGGATAAGGTAATAACTCTCTGGCCAGTCTACAGTTCGTAGTTTCATCCCAGCACTGTATAAATTTTTGGTGAGAGTGCTTTTTGATAAGGTCCCCGACTGCGGACAATGTTAGCTTGGTAGATGGGCGAGGGCTAACATATCTGTAGCCCGCAGCCCTCTTTGCTAAATTGTTCGCAATGCGGTTGCCTTTAGAGTTCCCATGTCCTTTCATCCAGCTGAGAGTGACCACGTTATTCTGGCTGGCCTCAGTTAGAGATTGGTGACATTCTAGTACTAAACTTGAAGTGAAACGTGGTCTATTCAAGGTCAGTAGTGCTTGTCGGCAGTCTGTATATATATTTATATTCCTGCCTGTGATGTTCCTATTGATTAATTCTTTTGCAGCTATGGTTATGCCTGTGAGTTCTCACTGAACCACACTTGACAAGCCATCCATAGCCCCTTTTGTTTTTAGGCTTAAGGATCTAGAGTAAATTCCACATCCCACACCTTGCTTTGTTTTTGATCCATCCGTATATACGCTCAGAGCGTTCACTACGTTGGGGTCTGCTGTCTTGTTTGTTAATATTTTGTAGGGTTTGTCAAAGACAAATCTTGGTGCGATGGCATCCGTGACTGCCTATAAGAGTGGTATCACTTTTATCGATTCCCTCCACAGACTATCCCTATATGTGCCAGTCCCTACAGTGGGTTCGATACCAACCGTGCGAAAGCGTACCATGTTCATCAATGCGACCTCCTTAACAAATATATCAAGGGGGGTGAGACCAAGTATGACTTCCATTGCGCTGGTCGGTGTGCTTCGCATGGCTCCTGTTACGAGAAGGCATGCTGATCTTTGAATTTGGTTTAATTTTTTGATAGCTGTCGTTTGTTTCACTTTGGGCCACCACACGACAGCACTATATGTTAACATAGGTCTTATGATTGCCGTGTAAATCCACATGGTGACCTTGGGGGATAATCCCCAGGTCTGTCCTATGGTTCGGCGGCATTGCTCATAAGATATAAATGCTTTCTTAACTCTGTTTTCTATGTGTGAGTTCCAAGTCAGCTTGCTATCAAGGATAACACCTAAGTATTTCACTTCTGTAGCAAAGCTTAATTTAACGTTGAAAAGACTGGGTGCGTTTAAGCCCCTAGGTTTCGTTTTCTTCGTGAAAAGAACCATCTCTGTCTTTTTGGGGTTAATAGACAGCGACTGTTCTTTACACCATGTCTCTAAAGTTCTGAAAGCCACTTGCATTCTGTCGCAAAGGGTGCTTTCAAACTTTCCTGTTGGCAGAATAACAATGTCGTCTGCGTAGGCTACTGTATAGATTTTGTCATGTTCATTGAGGCGGTGAATTAGGCTGTCTAGAACAATGTTTCACAGTAGAGGTGATAAAACCCCTCCCTGTGGGCAGCCCCTCGTAACCTTGCCTCGTATCTTGACATCATTTACAGTTATTTCTATTGCACGCATGGAGAGCATGCTGAGAATCCATCCGCTTACTGTTGTAGGTACATTTCGATCAGTAAGCGAGTGCATTATTTTAGGGAACGTGGTTTTGTCGAAAGCTCCCTCGATATCTATGAATACGCCCAGGGTGGACTCTTTCTTGTCCAATGATCGCTCGATCTGACCAACCACATGATGTAGGGCCGTATTGGTGGATTTCCCTGTTGTGTATGCATGTTGGTTGGGATGCAGGGGTTTGGTGTTTATCACTGTATCTTAACAATTGTGTTAAAGTCACCATAAGTGTTTCAAGTGTGGGGTCAAGATACAAGAATGCCTGAAAAGAAGATTAATGAACTATTGGTGGCTGAGCGCAGAAGAGAGCTTAAAGAAGTAGAGTTGAAGGCTCCGTGAATACTACCAAAGTAATAATTTGGACCCTAACGCTGTGGAGTTCTAGAAACATGATTTAATCTAGTCAGTATGTCTAGAGATTTCTAGAATAACCTAAAAACATTCTTTCAAGTTGTAGCGTTTTAAAAAACCCGATTAATTAAAATTCTTTTTTATAATTTCTTTTTAGGCTTAACATATTAAATGGAACATTCCAGAACGTTGAAATCTAACGAATTTTTTGAAGCGAAGTATTGATTTTTTTTATTGACCAATCAGGTCTCATGTTTAAGATTAGATGACTTAAGTGGGGATTGCTTACAGCGTCCCTTTGGGTATCAACGATTTTTCATTCGGGGTGGAGTACTCTCGCTAGTAAGATCTTCGCGAGACACCTAGTTTCAGTTTTCCGGTTTTTTCTTCTTGTATCTTAAAAATTACAAGCAAATAAGTGTTTCTAGTGCCTATTATCGTTTATTCTACCTGAAGGTTTATCTAAAGATTTCTAGACAGTGCTATCTTTAAGATTACTTCGTATATCGTGTAATAATGGCGACAAATTAGCCAGAATTACAATACCTCTTTGATCACCAGCTATGAAGAGTAAGTTTATAATTTATTTTCTAATTACCTAAAAATCTAGACAAGAATGGGGTCTAGATTATATCTTACCGTTCCGATCATTTACCGAGAGAATGAAGCCATATGCTATCCAAACTATCTTTTTTTACAATTTTTTTTTACACCTCTATCGAGTATGAGAGTACCATTTATTTCTATGGAGAATTTTAATTTAACTGTATTTACCTTATCACCTATTAAAAAGTGCAGTGCACAGTGCCGGACTGAACTTAATCGGAATGTGAATATTTTCTGAGTATTGCTTACCTGTATTTTTATTACTAATATTTTTTGTATCTCTTATCTGTAAACTTTTTTATTTGTATTTTTTATTTTTATCTCGTACCTATTTAATTAAGATTTAAACCTTCGTATATGAGTACTCTTTTAACTCGAGTTAATACAAAAGCAGAATGTGATTTTTTATAAATTTTTTATCTAACCATCTCTCTCACTTTTCGCTTATCAGAGTACACAAAAGTAACAAAACAATATACCTAGCTGTTATTTTAAGTGTAGCAAAAGATATGTTTTTGAACTAAACACAAATATGTGATCCTCCAACCCACTGAGTGCCGTTCGCATTAGTTAACCTCCTCAATCGAGCATTTAACACCTTCAGTCAAAAAAGAGGTTACAAAGTTAAGGTCCTTTCCTTATTCGGTCATCCCGTTACAATATTAAATAATTGTTTCTTTCCCATAAAAATGTATTTGTACAAATGTTAGTTCTTAAACAATTCCAAATTTAAAATGTATATAAAATGAAATATCTGTATACATATTAAGTATAACGAGTTACCATTCTTAATGAAAGACCCTATATGTACCTAATATTCATTTTGACATTGTTTTATGCTTACATTTACTACTAAATGCAAACATGATGGCTCATAACTAATCCACGTCCAGGAAAATCCGTCTTCCTTTTTATTTTAAAAACCAAAATAGCATTACTGTTTTAATAGCTACGTAATTTCCGACCTGTATGTTATTCTTAATGATATGGTTGCTACTTTTTAGAACAAAAACAAATTTACAATTTACAATTTTCTGTGATATAGTCATGAAATGTTTTTAAATACAAAAAGTTAAAGGGTCGTTCTGGTATTTGTTTTATAAATTACTCATATTAAGTTAAAGGAAAGTCTTTAAATTTGTAACATAAGGAAACGAGAATGTTTGAAAATTTTTATCTATTGAAAAAGTACCTCCTTTACAATACGAGGTTAATCCACATTTGTGAGGAAAGCCACGTAGGAGCTTTTTTTGGAGGCGACATCTAGACCTCCACCATTTTGTTAAAGAAAAGCCGGATTTCAACTGAGAACTGAGAACCCAGTTTTTGTCTAATTAGAAATATTCGAAGAAAATTCCATTCCTTACAAACAGTGACAGTTCATTCCAGGAAGAAATTCGTCCAGAGGGAATCTCATCCTAAGAAGCAACGACACAAAAGATAAAATTAATTATGTAACTAAAACCATAATATTAATTGTATATTAAATTTTTGATTTTCACTGATAATTTTAAAAATAAATCATTTAAACGGGTGTTTGTGTGTTATTTGCTTAGTTTGTACTCTGGCGCCCTTATATTTTATGTTTGGGGAGGACTGTAAATCTCTAAAAAGAAGCCACGACTCTATTAAGCTAGCTAGGGGTTTTAAACCCTATATTGGGAATTTCAACTGTTACACATTTAAATTTCTTTTTATTAGATTAAATATTAAAGAAATTGGACATTCTATTAAATTTTAGGTAATCTAAATGTTGTATTACCCGAGTGATGCCATACACCGCTATGGGGAGACTCAAATAGTATCACTCAAAAGCATTTGATGAAGTGTGGCATGCAGCTCTTTGAAACAAACTGCCTTCATGCGGACTCTCGCAAAAACTTTCTCTCCAACAGGCACACCCAAGTTGCTGTAGATGGACATTCTTCCAACCTCTACAAGATCAACGGTGGAGTTCCTCAAGGATCGACTCTAGCTCCTACTCTTTTCCTTTTACACATTAATGATCTATATACTAGAATCCACTAATAACCCGATACATGGTTTTGCAAATGATAGCAACCTACACTGTAGCAAAGCGCATAACCGTCTCATACCTCTAGATATTCTGGAAGAGGACAGAAGATCCACAACGGCTTCTCTCAATCAAGATTTTAGAATTGTAGACAAGTGGGGAAGAAAGAATCTTGTTACTTTCAACGTTTCCAAGACAAAGACATGTTGCCTATCCAACAAGAGGCTCACATGTGACTCATCCATTACAATCAACGATCAGACACTGATAGCGGGCGACTCCATTACGTTGGTTGGTATAACGATCTTCCAGGACTTACTATGGAACGAACATATTGCATCCATAGCAACTGCAGCAGGAAAGAAATTAGGCTTTCTGTTTAGAACACGGAAATATTTTTCTCCATCTAACTTAGCTACTCTTTAGCCCAAATACCTAATTTTGAATACTGCTTGCATGTATGCGGTTCGGCGGCTCCGTCAAGGCTCTGAGTTCTTGATGCAGTACAGAGAAGAGCAGTTCGACTAATAAACGACACCAGTATCACCAAAAACCTAGCCCCATTGTCCCACCGAAGAGCAGTGTCTGATCTTTCCTTGTTTTACCAATACATAAACGGATTTTGCTCAGAAGAACTCCGCTCTATAATGCCTCCACTTGCCAGACAAGCCAGAGCAACGCGACGTGCCAACTCCATACACTTTTATACTGTTCAATGCTGCACATCGAGAACGGATCGATTCGATCGTTCCTTCATCCCCAGGGTCTCCAGATTGTGGAACTCCTTACCTTCCCACGTCTTCCCCACTCGTCCTAACTTGCAGGCCTTTAAATCCCAAATTAATAAATTGTCTCTTCTGCCCCAATAGATGTTCTCGGTACATTTGTATTTAGGGGTATACCTACGAGGACATCCTTAATAAAAAAAAATCTATCATGCTAATAATGTAAATAATCTTCTAATATCAAGTTTGGACATACGTTCTGTTGTGACGTCAAGTAGTGAATAATGAACCATTATTTACTAGTGAATAATAGGTACTATTATTCGTTAAGAAGCACCAGTATAATGAACGTTTTGTAGAACTGTCGTGGACAAATAGGTATGTCTAATGAACGCTTCTGGAACTGAGCACGTGTGTTTTATTCGATAAATTTTTATCTATTTGTTTTTTATTTATTCAATGAATCATTTTTATAAATAATTACAATAGAACATTTTTCAAAACATTATCTAAAATACCAGTAAACATGTGTGCTTTTTGTATTTAATAAAACCCTTTTATTTGGAATCCGAACTCGAATTAGTTCAATGAATTAAGGATTTCCCTTTATTTAATATTATACAAACAAACTCAATTACTTGTTACATTTTTGATGGCATTCCCATTCTAAACGACAGGGGACATGCTTTCAAAATGGATTTGGTCCACTGGCAAAGAAAAAGGTCTCTTTTTAATATAATTTAATCGTTTTAGCTTGAAACGGTTAAATCCCAAAGGAAAGGAATTTGCCTAATTTCAAGAATGACAGCCGGTTTCAGTTAATATATTATTAAATTCAAATATATAATAAAAAAATATAAACACTTTGTAATATTTGTTTTTTTTTAATATTAAGTTAAAGAGTTAAAAATTAGTACTGTAAAATACTGCTTACGAAAGCCTCTTCAGTTTTAAACTTATCTTTGTTGAGTATTCTTATTTTTCCATTCTTCACTTTGATGTATTTCTACATGGAATGTTTTCTGATTTCAGAAATTTTAGGTTGGCAACGATGCTGGTGAGCGACAACGATGCAGACCAAAATGCGGACCGACAGCTTTGGCGAAAGTGATTCTGCTATTTTTCTATTTACGGTTTTGCAACAATTTTTTATACAATACCAAAGAAAACACAAAGTCTCGTACCACACAAATTATTTTATTGTATTCTATTCAAAAAGGTTGACAACTAGTTTTGACCAACAAGGTCATCATCAGGTCAAATGCAAAAAGTAAAAGTAATCAAATACAATTATATAAATACATTATTTCAATGGAAAGCAACTAAGTGGTAGAACTGGTTTCTATATCTTCTACACCAAATGTCCCACGGTGGTAAAAACAAGTTTGTAGTGAGGAAAAAAAGGAGGTAGAGATGAAAAATAATGGTTGAGAAATAGTGGTACGGAAAAAACTATGTTAAGAACATTAAAAATTAGTAATATAAAATAAAACTTAAACGCATTACTGAAAAACTGGAACTGAAAATTTGTAGTTGTCAGCTACGACTTCGACTTCCAGTGCTGCTGCCAAGTTCTACAGTTCTCCAACAAAATCAGTTATCATCCTAGTTATTCATATGCGTTTTTCTGTGTTAGTGTTGTGTTATGGATTAAGTTTTGTTCTGGAACTGTTTTCGCCGACTTTGAAGATGTTTTATATTACTTATGACATTTTCGTCCAACGTTTTAAAGTTTTTCTCCTCACATGCTTCTGTATTCGGCTTGAACAATATCCATCGTTACATTCTTACTTACTACTACGTTCCATTGCCAATTTTTACATCATTTTTGGTGTTTTAAGATCCTTTCCTTTTACGTGGACTTATCATCCACAAGTTTTGAAATTCATCACCTACGTTATACAAGTCAAAAAACTTCTATCTTATGTTTATCATACATTAAATGTTTCTTCGTTAATCTCTTGGGTTTTGACACCCTTACATACAGAACACCTGTTTTTCTATAAGTTCGTTCAAAGCTTTTATTTTATTTTGACCTTAATTTTACCCAATTTCGGATCACCCATCACCAAGTTTTGCTTATGCCGTAGCTGACAACTACAAATTTTCAGTTCCAGTTTTCCAGTAATGCGTTTAAGTTTTATTTTATATTACTAATTTTTAATGTTCTTAACATAGTTTTTTCCGTACCACTATCTCTCAACCATTATTTTTCATCTCTACCTCCTTTTTTTCCTCACTACACACTTGTTTTTACCACCGTGGGACATTTGGTGTAGAAGATATAGAAACCAGTTCTACCACTTAGTTGCTTTCCATTGAAATAATGTATTTATACAATTGTATTTGATTACTTTTACTTTTTGCATTTGCTTGTGGTATCTCGTTCCATGCAACTTAAACTTCATGGATTAACTGTGCCAGAGTTTGTGGAGGATGATGTAAATTGGACAGTCTTCTTCCCATCGTATTCCACACATGTTCGATAGGATTTAAATCTGAGCGGGGTGGCCACGGCAAAACATTAACGCCAGCTTCTTGGAGAAAGTCCATAGTTCGACGAGCAAGATGGGGACGCGCGTTACCTTGCTGAAAAAGGACGTGTCGACGGCCGTCTAGATAAGGCAGTAAAGTGGTTTGTAAGACATCATCAACATAACGTGCAGCTGTCATACTGCCTCGAATGAACACAGGAGGTGATCGGCTACCATAGGCAATAGCTCCCCAAACCATTACTCCAACTGTCTTGTGTACATGTCTTTCAAGAACAAACCCGGTATCGTCGCTCTCCACGGCGGCGTCTTACCCTTCTACGGCCATCGTGCATGCCTAAACAAAATCGCGATTCATCGCTAAATGCTACATTATGCGATTCTTCCACCCATTGCTGCCGTTCTCTGCACCAATTCAAACGTTGATGGCAATGGTCCTGGGTCAAAGGTAGCACTAGTCGTGGGCGGTATGAAAACAGTCCAAAGGCTCGAATGCGACAGTATAGTGTACGCATAGTAACAGGTCTACCTTCCTCTCCAAACCATTGATCAGCGATTTGACGCGTAGTAGCAAAACGATCTCGCAGAGCAAGTAGTCTGAAGAGCCTATCTTGACGCTCTGTGGTATGCCTTGGTTGGCCAGTTGGTGATGACCTTGTTGGTCAAAACTAGTTGTCAACCTTTTTGAATAGAATACAATAAAATAATTTGTGTGGTACGAGACTTTGTGTTTTCTTTGGTATTACCATTTGACCACATTTGAGAAATAGATGATATCCTCTCCCCAATTTTTTATACAATGTAAGATATAAAATCAATAAAATTTCATCTTTAATAAATTTTGTTATGGTTGCTATTGGTTATAAATTTTGTTGATAATTCATTTCGTTTATCATTTTTAGTTGATTTTGTCCATTTTCTCAAGAATTTTATTCTCTACTTATTTTTTAAGATCGTCGTTAGAAAGACTGTCATTAAACACTCTTTTATATCCTACTCATTTATGTTATCCAACCTGTTTCATTAACTGTCTTGACATTCTGTCGACATTAACATTGTTTTTTGTTAAAATTCATATTTAACCTTAGTCATAAATTCTTCCATATCTACTCTTTTCAAATATTTTTGGGTCACTTTATTTGACATCATTTGTTATTTTTTTTTTATAAATTGTTGAGTAGATTGTTTATCTTCCATGTGCCATTGTTTTATGTATTAAATATGCAAACCCTTTTGCTCCTAAAGATTTTATTGATATGATTGCTATCGCTGCAAAAATTAGTCCGTTTTAGTTGATGGCACAATAAAACTTTATTCAAGTGGATTAAAATCGCAAAGAAAATTCTTTTCACAAAAAAAAAAAAGATTTATAAGATAGTCAATTCCTCCAGTAAACATTTTTGCAAAATTTAAAATAAAAAACTGGATTTGACAACGATACATAGTTTCCAAGAATTTATAATCCTTTGGTAGAAAATTTAATAGCATGACCTGTAGCATTTTTAAAAACTAGTTAACTAATTTATCTTTAAATGCTTCTTTTTAATAGATATGCCGACCCTGTCGTTAAAAACTTTCCGATAATCCCTAAAACCTGTTAGAATGGTCTACATGCTAAAAATTCATTGATAGCTCACTTTTAGCTTAATCAGGGTACACATTGATAACGATAAAAATAGCGCAGTTGTTATCCTAAATGTGTAAATAGAGAATTTTCTTTTCTTTCTGGAGTGTTGCACTGATCAATATTGTCTGTTAAACTGAAAAACAGACAAAGTGTAACGATCTTGGTGGGACATATTTTGAAAAGCAATAAAGTACTATAAGTCTAGATGTCAAAGATAATAATAGTTTAAAACTATTATAACGTTTTACAGAGTCGTTGAAAATCAAAGAACATATAGACCGTTTAGGTACTAAGAACCAACAACTACTTCCCTGGCTATTTGCCTCGAACCCTGGCCTCGACGGACATTGAATTACAGTTCAAAGTTAAACGGGATTAGTATATCTGAATATCAGCAAGATAGAACTAACCATTTTAGTTTGAAATTCGAAAGGATATCACTTGTAGACCGGTAGAAAATGTTAAAAGTGCGATAATAGCGACATCTAAATAACTAATCACAAACTGAAATTCTATTTGACAAAAAACCTCTCGGCTTTGTAGGGTTAACTACTTGATTTACAGTTTCCTGCTAATCAATTGTCATTTCAGTAAAACGTTTATCATATAGGTAGATGTCAAAGATAATAATAGTTATTATCGCACTTTGAACATTTTCTTTACTAAAGATAATGTATTTGTGTGATTTCAGACATATCTCCAGTCTAGATGCTCTTAGAGCTTCTGGACGGATATCTTCCTTGTACTGATAAGGCGCAATACGCCGAAACCGGTTTACAAGTGATATCCTTTCGAATTGCAAACTAAAATGGTTAGTTCTAGCTTGCAGATATACTAACCCCGTTTAACTTTGAACTGTAATTCAATGTCCGTCGAGGAAATAGTTTCTTAGTAAATGGTCTATATGTTCTTCGATTTTCAAAGACTCTGTAAAACGTCATAATAGTATTAAACTATTATTATCTTTGACATCTATTTGATAAACGTTTTACTGAAATGATAATTAATTAGCAGGAAACTGTAAATCAAGTAGTTTACTGTAAGTCTATATATTTTTGTCTTTATTGTTAAATGCACTACAAAGACAAACCTCGTATACTGTATAAAGACAATTTTTTTTATAATATATCTTATCGGTTATCGAAATCCAATTTAATATTGTTCGAGAAAGTTTGTATCAATTCGTAAAGATTAATAATATTAAAACCATATCGATCAAAGTTTGAGAGAATTTTTCTGATCCTCAAGCGGTCCATCATATTACGAAATGATATCTTCTCAGAATTTCTAAAGTTGTTTTCTTTGTCGCCTATAAGTCCCAAACCCTATGTACACAAAAGTTATTGTTAAAATTAATCCGTTTTTATGCTTAAGGCCATTCCGGATACCGAGGGAAAAAAATGTAAAATGTCAGATTTATCTCGAAGTTTGCTTTATGCACTAATGAGGTCTAAAATTTCACAAATATATTATAACAATATACTTTTTTTTAATAAACTTAGTAGTAGATTGTTTTTTTGGAACAGAGTTCCTTTTCGCGCGTTAGGTACGACTGATTCGTGGACTGAGGCTAGCCGAAAAAAATTCAGACCAAAATATGTCACGACACGACACACGCATGTTTCTCTCTCTCACAGACCAAAAAATAAAAAACTCTCTCTCTCTCTCATAGATAGATATATTACAATTAAAAAGACACTAATTTAAATTAAAAGAAAATACTGTAGAAAAAAAAGTGTGAGGTGTCAAGGGACACCCGGATGGAACCAAGTTCCTTTCGATTAATTAGTGAAGGAATTACTAATTTGTAAACACAACAGAGTGTTTATACATACATAAGCATTTATTATTGTCTGTATAAAATCTATACTTACCTAACTCTAACAGCAATATCCGGAACTTGTGCACAAACACTGTCAGGATACATTATTGTTATTTATTTCTATTATTTTAATATTTATTATCTACAAAAAACCTGTATAAACTTAACAAAGTCGCAACACTACACTGTTAAAAGCAAAATAGAAAATAGTAAATCCATTATTTTCAACAGTTCGTCTCTTTTAACAAAAGTGTCCATTTATACAATACCAGAGGTTTAGATGATATACATCTACCTAGAATTACTTTTTATTTCAATTTAATTTAAAAGAGGAATTAACAATTTAATACAAAATTTTAAAATTAAAATATTTGACAGTAACTGACAGTTAAAATAATTTGACGTAGGTACCTAACTAGTCAAGTTAAGAACTATTTTTATAATGTTTATGAATTAATTAATTTATTGAAACATGATTAAATAAAATATAATACTATTATAGGTTATTATTTTTTTCTACAGTATTTTCTTTTTAATGTACATTTTCTTTTAATTTAAATTAGTGTCTTTTTAATTGTAATATATCTATCTATGAGAGAGAGAGAGTATTTTATTTTTTGGTCTGTGAGAGAGAGAAACATGCGTGTGTCGTGTCGTGTCGTGACATATTTTGGTCTGAATTTTTTTCGGCTAGTCTCTAGCCCCAGTCGTAACTGGTCGTTACGCCCGAAAGGGAACTTAGTTCCAAAAATAAGTACCTATAATAGTATTATATTTTATTTCATCCTGTTTTTATAAATTAATAAATTCATAAACATTTTAAAAATAGTAACTTGACTGGTTGGGTACGTCAAATTACCTTAACTGTCAGTTACTGTCAAATATTTTAAAATTTTGCATTAATTGTTAATTCCTGTTTTAAATTAAAATATAAAGTAATTCTAGGTACATGTATGTCATCTAAACCTCTGGCATTGTATGAATGGACACTTTTGTTAAAAGAAACGAACTGTTGAAAATATTCAGGTAATAATGAATTTACTATTTTCTATTTTGCTTTGAACAGTGTAGTGTCATGACTTTGTTGAGTTTACACAGGTTTTTTGGAGATAATAAATAATAAAATAATACAAAATAATAACAATAATGAATCCTGACAGTGTTTCTGTTCTGCACAAGTTCCGGACATTGCTGATGGATTTAGGTAAGAAGAGATTTAATACAGACAATAATAAATGCTTATGTATGTATAAACACTCTGTTGTGTTTACAAATTACAATTCGTTCACTAATTAATCGAAAGGAACTTCGTTCCATCCGGGTGTCCCTTGACACCTCTCACTTTTTTATGAAAATTATTTGTAAAATTTTTTTTTGCTCTAATCAGGCTCTGATCTACTTATATTTCTCCCTTTTACTCGCAAACTACTTTCTAGTTGTTCTAAAGTAGAGAAACGTCTGAGAAATTAAAATCAAACTTCATTATTAGATTCGGGAGACTTAGTCGATTTGTCGATACTTTCTTCAAGTTCAGACAATACTTTTTATTGTATTTACATAGTCATAAATCAGGTCAATTTCGAAACTTTGATAATAACATTCGTTGAATTTCAGTCGCAAATATCGTAATAATTACGATAACCAGAATTGCGGATGTTGATTTAAAATACGTGATTTAAATAAAATATGAGAGATATATAGTGTCCGAATGTGTATATTTACATTATTAACTATTTTCAAGTAAGCAAACAGCCACTTTTATACACTAGCTGTCCCGAACACTTTCGTATTGCCTAACAATTAATGATATTCTTATAATTTTTTTTACATTTTTTTATTTTTTAAATGATTTTCAAGATTTGATTACTGTTTATAAACCGACTTCAAAAAATATGGAGCTTCTGAGTTTCATCTGTAGATATTTAACCGCATTCACTATTAAAAAATTGGTGGGAGCAAATGCGCATTCACCATTTATTAGAATAAATGGCACAAGCGCATTCACCATTTATTAGAATAAATGGCAAAAGCGCATTCACCATTTATTAGAATAAATGGCAAATGCGCATTCACCATTTATTAGAATAATTAAATAAATTTGATATTTATTAACAGACTTCAAAAAAAAGGAGTTTCACAGCTTGACTTCTATGTATGTATGTTATCTGATAATTAACAAAATCAACTTTGATTTAACAAGGTTTTAAAGATAGTACATCATGTTATTAACGACTCTCACAATTTTCAACAGTTTTTTTACGATTTCCAACAATCCTTTTGTTTTTTTATTATTTTTTTTATAGGATTTTTATCAATTTTTCACAATTTTCATTCTTTTTTGGTAGTTCAATTTTTAACATTTGTGACTGTTTTTAACCGTTGTTCAATAAGACATAAGGAATATTTGTAAAACTTGAATTACGTTTTAAACGTTCCCCCTCTTTATGTTCTAATTATAAAGTCAGCTGAAAATTATGCTTTACTGTATTTATCATTATCGATAAGTATTAGAACGCTTATAAGAATTTCCTTTACTACTTTTTTTGCCACTTTTCCGATTTTCTTGTCTCCTTAGTAGTATAAGCGATGTTTTTTTTCATTAAGTATGTCCTCGTAGGTATAGACCTAAATACAAATGTACCGAGAACAACTATTGGGGCCGAATAGACAATTTATTAATTTGACATTTAAAGGCCTGCAAGTTGGGACGAGTGAAGAAGACGTGGGAAGGTAAGGAGTTCCACAATCTGGAGACCCTGAGGATAAAGGAACGATCGAATCGATCCGTTCTCGATTTCGGGCATTGAACAGTATAAGGGTGCATGGAGTTGGCATATCGCGTTGCTCTGGCTGGTCTGAAAGTGAAAGCATTATAGAGCGGAGTTCTTCTGAGCAAAATCTGTTTATGTTTCGGTAAAACAAGGAAAGATCAGCCACTGCTCTTCGGTGGGATAATGGGGCTAGGTTTTTGGTGATACTGGTGTCGTTTATTAGTCGAACTGCTCTTCTCTGTATTGCATCAAGAACTTCTAGCCTTGACGGAGCCGCCGAACCCCATACATGCGAGCAGTATTCAAGATTAGGTCGTATTTGGGCTTTGTAAAGAGTAGCTAAGTTGGATGAAGAAAAATATTTCCGTGCTCTAAACAGAAAGCCTAATTTCTTTCCTGCTGCAGTTGCTATGGATGCAAAATGTTCGTTCCATAGTAAGTCCTGGGAGATCGTTATACCAACCAGCGTAATGGAGTCGCCCGCTACAAGGGTCTGATCGTTGATTGTAATGGATGAGTTGCATGTTTGCCTCTTTGTCTTGGAAGCGTTAAAATTAACAAGATTCTTTCTTCCCCACTCGTCTACAATTTTCAAATCTTAATTGAGAGAAGCCGTTGTGGATCTTCTGTCCTCTTCCAGAATATCTAGAGGTATGGGACGGTTGTGCGCTTTGCCACAGTGTAGGTTGCTATCATCTGCAAAACCATGTATCGGGTTATTAGTGGCTTCTAGTAGATCATTAATGTGTAATCGAAATAGAGTAGGAGCTAGAGCCGATCTTTGGGGAACTCCAGCGTTGATCTTGTAGAGGTTGGAGGAATGCCCAACTACAGCAACTTGGATGTGCCTGTTGTGGAGAAAGTTGGATATCCATCTGCAAAGGTTTTGCAAGAGTCCGTATGAAGGCAGTTTGTTCAAAAGAGCTGCATTCCACACTTGAACAAATGTTTTTGAGATGTCTAGTGATACTATTTAAGTCTCCCCATAGCGGTGAATGGCATCACTCCATACATGAGTTACATATACTAGTAGATCGGCTGTTAACCTTTGTTGGTGAAAACCATATTGCACGTCACTTAAAAGGTTGTCTGTCTCAAGGTAGCTCAGGATCTCGTGATTGACGTATTTTTCCATAGTTTTGCTAATAACAGATAGAAGAGCTATGGGTCTGTAGTTAGAAGGCTGGGTTTTACAGCCTTTCTTGGTGACTGGTTGTACTCGAGCAGTTTACCAGGATCCTGGAAAAATACCAGTATCATATGATAGTTGAAATAGCTTAGTAAAAACTGGCGCTAGTTCAGGAGCACAACATTTTAAGAGTAAAGCAGGTATTTCATTAAGGCTGCTTATTTTGTTGGTATTTAGAGTAGCAAGGACTCTCTGCACACGCTAAACCCTAAATATGATATTTTTCATTGTGTGGGGAGCCCGTGGAATAGAAGGTAGCTCCATGTTGTCCGGTGGGTTAAGTGTCGAATTCGAAGAGAATATTTTGGCAAAGAGTTCTTCCTTTTCTGTGGATGACGTAAATATTGAGCCGTCATTTGATGTGAGTGGAGGGAACGATATTTGTAAAATTGTTGTTGATATGTTTGGCGAGAGTCTAAAAGGACCTGCTTCCATTAGGGTTTGACATTACTTTCTCTCTCATTCGAGCGTCAAAGAGACTTTTGGAATTAGAAATAGTGGTGTTGTATCTGTTTCTAGCGTTTATATCATCTCGATTTGTTTCTTCTGATGGATTTTGAAGAAATAATTTTTGGGACTTAATGTTAGCTTTCCGAGCTACATCGCAATCTTTATTAAACCATGGCTTCTGTTTGGCCTTTAAGCGTTTGGTAAAGTGAGGAATGTAAGCTTTTATGGTACACTGAATGATTTCAGTTATCCTGTTGCAAACTGCCGATGGATCTTTGTTAATAAAGCAGCCTGAATTCCAGAGAAAAGTTGCAAAGTAGTCTCGAAGGCATTCCCAATCTGCTTTTTTTAAGTTCCAAAAAGTTCTCTTGGGTGGTGCCTCGAATGGGTGAGGTTTGACTGGACATTTGACTTTTACTACAGCATGATCAGAGTTACCTAGGGGAGACAAAACATTTACATTATATTGCTCATGGTAAGTAGTCAGAAAAAGATCCAGAGTATTAGAGCTGTGATTGGCAGCTCTGGGAAAGTAAGTGGGCTTGTTAATTAGTCGGGACAGCCCATGGCTAATTGCAAACTCTTCAGTTAGCCTGCCTTCTGTGTCCGTTTTGTTGGACTTAAGCCACTTTTCGTGGTGAACATTAAAGTCCCCAAACACAATTATCTCTGCAGAAGGGTACTCACTATTAAGGTAGTCGATCTTTTGTGATAGATAGTCTAGTAGTTCGTCGCAATTACACTCTGATGGCCGATAAATACAACATATAAATTTGCTTTTAGTGTTAATTTTAGCCAGACGATGTTGCCTCTGTTGTTTTCCCGAGCACGTAGTCTAGAGTAGGAAAGTATGCTTCTTACGTAAACACATACACCATGGTGCCGTTTAAAGTTAGTAACCTGAAAATTTAAGATGATTCAGGCTATTTTTACCAGAAACTTGTGTTTCGGTGAGAACAAGAACGTGAGGTTTTACAGTCTGTAAATAGTGATGGGTTGCGTTAATGTTAGCAGATGTTTGTGAATGTTAATATGCAGTCTGTTTTGCGTTTTGGTTTCTGGGTAAGATTGGCTGAACTAGAGGTTTAATGCATTATAATTAATCCACTATTATGCATAAAGCTATGCTATTCCGGATACTAAGAAAACAAAAATATAAAATGTCAGATTTAACTCGAAGCTTCCTTTATACACTAATGAGGTCTCAAATTTCAAAACTATATTATAACAATAAACGCTCGTCTAATAAGCTTAGAGGTAGACCGTTTTTCATAAACATGATTTGTAAAATGAAAGTTTTTTTGCTCTAATTTTTTAACATTCATCAGCTTTCAACTCACAAACTACTAAAGCAGAGAAAGATCTGAGAAATTGAAATCGAGCTTAATTAATAGGTTCGGATGAATTAGCAGTCGATTTGTCGATAATTTCTTCAAGTTCAGACAACACTTTTTTAATGTATCTACATAGTCATAAATTAGGTCAATTTCGTAACTATGGTAATAACCTTCGTTGAATTTCAGTTGCAAATATTGTAATTATTATGATTACCAGGATTGCTATTGTTTATGTTAATTTAAAACGTGATTTAAATAAAATATGAGAAATATGTAGTGTCCGAATGTGTATATTTGCAACTATTTTCAACTTTGTATCGCCTAACAATTAATGATTTTTTTTCAAATTTTTACTTTCTTGTTTTTTAAATGATTTACAACCAACTTCAAAAAATTAGAAGCCTGTATATATTTAACCACCATCACTATTAAAAAATTGGTGGGAGCAAAGGCGCATTCACCATTTATTACAATAAAACCCTTGGTTGGGGTATAATAGCCGATTTATAAAGATAAGAAGCATCTGAGTTTTATTAACCGCCTTCACTATTAAAAAATTGGTGGGAGCAAAGGCGCATTTACCATTTATTAGAATAAAACCCTTGGTTGGAGTATACTAGCTGATTTATAAAGATAGGAAGCTTCTGAGTTTTATTAACTGCCTTAACTATTAAAAAATTGGTGAGAGGAACCCTTGGTTGGGGTATACTAACCGATTTATAAAGATAAGAAGCTTCTGAGTTTCATTAACCGCCTTAACTATTAAAAAATTGGTGAGAGTAAATGCGCATTCGCCATTTATTAGAATAAAACCCTTGGTTGGGGTATAATAGCCGATTTATAAAGATAAGAAGCATCTGAGTTTTATTAACCGCCTTTACTATTAAAAAATTGGTGGGAGCAAAGGCGCATTCACCATTTATTAGAATAAAACCCTTGGTTGGGGTATAATAGCCGATTTATAAAGATAAGAAGCATCTGAGTTTTATTAACCGCCTTAACTATTAAAAAATTGTGGAGAGAAACCCTTGGTTGGTTTATACTAACCGATTTATAAAGATAAGAAGCTTCTGAGTTTCATTAACCGCCTTAACTATTAAAAAATTGGTGAGAGTAAAGGCGCATTCACCATTTATTAGAATAAAACCGTTGGTTGGGGTATAATAGCCGATTTATAAAGATAAGAAGCATCTGAGTTTTATTAACCGCCTTCACTATTAAAAAATTGGTGGGAGCAAAGGCGCATTCACCATTTATTAGAATAAAACCCTTGGTTGGGGTATACTAGCTGATTTATAAAGATAAGAAGCTTCTGAGTTTTATTAACCGCCTTAACTATTAAAAAATTGTTGAGAGGAACCCTTGGTTGAGGTATACTAACCGATTTATAAAGATAAGAAGCTTTTGAGTTTCATTAACCGCCTTAACTATTAAAAAATTGGTGAGAGTAAATGCGCATTCACCATTTATTAGAATAAAACCGTTGGTTGGGGTATAATAGCCGATTTATAAAGATAAGAAGCATCTGAGTTTTATTAACCGCCTTCACTATTAAGAAATTGGTGAGAGTAAATGCGCATTTACCATTTATTAGAATAAAACCCTTGGTTGGGGTATACTAGCTGATTTATAAAGATAAGAAGCTTCTGAGTTTTATTAACCGCCTTAACTATTAAAAAATTGGTGAGAGAAACCCTTGGTTGGGGTATACTAACCGATTTATAAAGATAAGAAGCTTCTGAGTTTTATTAACCGCCTTAACTATTAAAAAATTGGTGACAGTCAATGCGCATTCACCATTTATTAGAATAAAACCGTTGGTTGGGGTATAATAGCCGATTTATAAAGAGTTTTATTAACCGCCTTCACTATTAAAAAATTGGTGGGAGCAAAGGCGCATTCACCATTTATTAGAATAAAACCCTTGGTTGGGGTATACCAGCTGATTTATAAAGATAAGAAGCTTCTGAGTTTTATTAACCGCCTTAACTATTAAAAAATTGTTGAGAGGAACCCTTGGTTGGGGTATACTAACTGATTTATAAAGATAAGAAGCTTCTGAGTTTCATTAACCGCCTTAACTATTAAAAAATTGGTGAGAGTAAATGCGCATCCACCATTTATTAGAATAAAACCCTTGGTTGGGGTATAATAGCCGATTTATAAAGATAAGAAGCATCTCAGTTTTATTAACCGCCTTAACTATCAAAAAATTGGTGAGAGTAAATGCGCATTTACCATTTATTAGAATAAAACCCTTGGTTGGGTTATACTTGCTGATTTATAAAAATAAGAAGCTTCTGAGTTTTATTAACCGCCTTAACTATTAAAAAATTGGTAAGAGGAACCCTTGGTTGGGGTATACTAACCGATTTATAAAGATAAGAAGCTTCTGAGTTTTATTAACCGCCTTTACTATTAAAAAATTGGTGGGAGCAAAGGCGCATTCACCATTTATTAGAATAAAACCCTTGGTTGGGGTATAATAGCCGATTTATAAAGATAAGAAGCATCTCAGTTTTATTAACCGCCTTAACTATCAAAAAATTGGTGAGAGGAACCCTTGGTTGGGGTATACTAACCAATTTATAAAGATAAGAAGCTTCTGAGTTTCATTAACCGCCTTAACTATTAAAAAATTGGTGAGAGTAAAGGCGCATTCACCATTTATTAGAATAAAACCGTTGGTTGGGGTATAATAGCCGATTTATAAAGATAAGAAGCATCTGAGTTTTATTAACCGCCTTCACTATTAAAAAATTGGTGGGAGCAAAGGCGCATTCACCATTTATTAGAATAAAACCCTTGGTTGGGGTATACTAGCTGATTTATAAAGATAAGAAGCTTCTGAGTTTTATTAACCGCCTTAACTATTAAAAAATTGTTGAGAGGAACCCTTGGTTGAGGTATACTAACCGATTTATAAAGATAAGAAGCTTTTGAGTTTCATTAACCGCCTTAACTATTAAAAAATTGGTGAGAGTAAATGCGCATTCACCATTTATTAGAATAAAACCGTTGGTTGGGGTATAATAGCCGATTTATAAAGATAAGAAGCATCTGAGTTTTATTAACCGCCTTCACTATTAAGAAATTGGTGAGAGTAAATGCGCATTTACCATTTATTAGAATAAAACCCTTGGTTGGGGTATACTAGCTGATTTATAAAGATAAGAAGCTTCTGAGTTTTATTAACCGCCTTAACTATTAAAAAATTGGTGAGAGAAACCCTTGGTTGGGGTATACTAACCGATTTATAAAGATAAGAAGCTTCTGAGTTTCATTAACCGCCTTAACTATTAAAAAATTGGTGACAGTAAATGCGTGTGTGGTTAAATGGGAAAAATCATTACATATGTAATGGTGTGGGTAAGAGAGAGACAGAAACACATGTAAGGTATATTGGTCGGTAAAAACAAAGATGAAATATTTGCCACATGTTTAGTCATAACTATAAATCCTTTGAATACCGTTTAAACATTCAGTACATTGAAAAGAGATACATATACAAAAAAACAGTCTGAGCTAATGTTTTGAATATGATAGTGACGTATTACATTGTGTTTGACAGATTATTTTCTAATTCTGTCACGTAAGTAAACATATATGTTTAGTATTTTATATTAATAATATTAATAATAATATTCAGTAATGAGTATTGTATTGTAGTCCATAGTACCGTCACATGGTTGCATTATATCCTGCACTATGCTTTTGAGCTTGTTGGCTACATAAACAGAGTTTTTAAGAATAGTCGAAAGGTGCATTCCGAACAGACAATAGATAGAAAAATTACAACTCGGTAAGTATTCCAAATGGGTTCAATTTATGTACTCGGGGTTCATGATGTCGATAGTCTCTGCGGCACTTGTTGCCTGGAGTATTTACCTTTTCTCCTAGGGTTTTATGTAAATTCTGTATAAAATCAGTGCACACTTGGAACTCGGTGGTTTTTTCGGTCGCTGAATACGAATATGATAATGGCGATGGTGTCCGAAACACCTGGTGCTTAAGACGGACCTCGTCTCCAGGAATTTGTCATGGGCTAAATTCTCGTTAGCGATAAATATTTTAATTCGTAAACATAAGTGTTTTCTTACCTAATAATTTCCCATTATTAAAGGTTTACTTGAGTCAGGAACCGGTTGATCTGGTTCGGTTATAGATAATCATCAACTTATAAGTATATTCTGCCATAAATTATTGCTAATATTGTCTTGAAGTATATTTATTAAATTCAAATGTAGTGGCATTGTTTATAAATCATTCACTGACGTATGTAAACGGTTGACAATTCTCTTTCTGTCGATAACTCGTAGTATTGTGTTCCACAGCCAGCTGTTTCGTGGTATTGTTATTTGCATAATAAGATTGAAAATGAACGAGGAAATTAAGTAATGTTGAGATTTTTGCTGTTATCTTGATGAGTAATAAGATTAGTCGTTTCAAACGACCACTGTTTGTTTGTAAATTGGTAGCTGAAGATCCTACGGTTATTGTCCTTATAGTAGTAGAGGCCATTTATTTTGAAGTGTGTCAATCTCATGAATTGTGAAACGTAGAGAGTCCTTTCGTCTTGAGCGGTTGCTTTTGAGAAGATTTATTTTGGTTTAAGTTTGTAATCTCTGTGCATCGGAGTCAATTAATTTTGGATTTACGAAATTAAACCTCAGTTTTTCCTATCGAATTGTGTTGGAGTGAGATTTCCTGTTATTTTGGTGGATTCGTTGGAAAAATTCCTCGTGGAGGGATATTTAGTAAAATCTTCATTGGTGAGTAACACGTTTCTTTATTCATGTGGTTGTTCGATCCTTATGGTTTTTTTTTCCTCTTTTCTTTCGTTCCCTATGAAGTGTAGGTAGCCCACAGAGCAGACAGTGGAAAAATTGGTAATTCAAAACCGTTCAGGCAGCAAATCGTGGTCAGAATTCCCCATTATTGCAGTTAGCAACGAGGATATTGTTTTACCGGTTTACCAGCTAGGGGTGTCACGAGTTTAATGAAAGAAACCCTATCTTAATAGGTGAGTTAAGATATTATATTTTTATAAGATTAATAACGCCATATAGTCGCAATCTTAGTTTTAATATCTTGATTTTACATGTATATTTCTTTGTGTATTGTATGTAGGTATTATTTTTGAGAAACTAGACTCCTTTTAGTTCTTTTGTGCTATTATTAATCGATTTTATGTTAAATCTTAATTTAGTTTATTTTTATAATTTTGTTATGACTAGTAAGTCAAATTTAAGTTTGTTAAGTGCTTTCAAATCCTTAGTTTTGATCAGTAATTGTAAATTCAGAGATGTTAGCTTCTAAATCTTGTGTAATTCATTTAAATTCATTTTTTTTTATTCTTTCATTGTTGTGCAAAAATAGGTTAATGTGTTCAAATTGTATTAAAGCCAGTAAAGTAGTGTAACGTTATTAAATCAATTAATTCAAGGAGTCATTAAAATTTGTTTGAGCTATTGTTAATTCCAAATTACGATTTTAGGGTCCTAGATACAGGTGTAAATCCTAGATACAGGCTTTAATTTTGGTTGCAGACCTGATACTTAGTACGAGCTTAAGTTATTGTGTTTGGTGCAAGCCTATTGGTTTTGGAACAGGCTTGATTTTTGGTACCGGCCTAAGTATTGGAGAAGCCAAGGATTCGAATTTAGTTAACAGATAAGCCAAACTAGATTTAAGTCGCGACTATAGTTTTGATTTAAGTCGCGACTATAGTTTTAGTTAAAATTTTTTTTTTCCTTATACGTGTGATCACACTTAGCAGATAATTTTATTAAGATTACTCTCTTAATTTTTTTTTATATAATGGTTTGAATAACATAGTCAAGAGCGAGTTTGACATTAGTGTAAATTCTTTGCCTTTAATTTTTATTAAAGAAGGGTCTAGTTAAGATTTTGTTTTATTTAGCTCACTTTATCGTTATTTTTTTTTATTGTGCAGTTTAATTAGTACTGTTTAATATTCAAAATTTATTTAATTATCTCCAGTGGGTGAGGTAGTGCCTGGAACAACAGGGGTTTCCGATTTTGACCGTCTAAATCGGTGGCGTGACTCACTATAATTTGTTTACTTACCCTCTATGGCTGAGCTGGGCACCAATTTGCCAGTAGAGAAAGCACTACCGAACTCAGCTGGAGTAGAACTTCAATTGGAAGAAGTTGATTAACCTTTTGATTAATTTATCGAAATTGGATCTTATTTTATTTTTATTTACATTAAAGTACGTGGCAAATTTTATGCAAATTCGATATAAAATGAGTGTGCACTCGGTACTAGGAGGTTTTTGAGGTCGCTGAACACGAATATTATATAATGATTTTGCTAAATCATTCGCATACAAATTTATAAATTCGGGTGCGTGCATAGAAGTATAACTTCTGTTGGCAGTCCCACTGCCGTTTTTTTTTTGTTTTGGTATTTTTAAGATGCCAACAATTTTTTTACAATTGTCATCTACTTTTCACGATTTTTTTCAGGATTTTTATCACATTTTCAAATGATACATGAGGAATATTTGTAAAACTTGAATTACGTTTTAAACAATATAAAGCGAATTTTAACATTACTTAAAACCTAAAAACGTGCTGTAGATTTATATTTTGGATACTGTTCATGTTCACCTCTCTTTATTTTATGCTCTAATTATGAAGTCAGCTAAAAATTATGCTTTACTTTATTTATCATTATCAAAAGGTATTAAGACGCTTATAAGATCCCTCTTCACCATTTTTTTTTGTCACTTTTACGGTTTTCTTTGTTCCAAAACAGTATAAGCAATGGCTAATACATTAAATTTAACAGGCGTTTCGCTTGATAAATATTGCTGCGACAAGATAGGTAAAAATATCGTCTTTTTTTACTTTTATACCTTGTTGTTTCTGAGAAAAATGCTTGTTAATTCTAAGTGAAAAATGGTCGAATGTGTCACACTAGTCAATGATTTTACCGCTTAGGAAAAAGGAAACCGTCAAGATTGCAAAAAAAAGCTCCATTAAGCTCGTAGTGAACAGTCAGCAAAAATGGCTTTTAGAGTGTATTGGCACACTTAACTTAATTTCTAATGCAAAATATAATGCAGATTCTTTAATTCATTTTATTCGATAGTAGAAAATCAAAGAGTATGCTAAAACACGTCTAACCTTTCTGACTGTCAAGCATAAACTAACAATGCAAAATGGGTATTATTGGCATTGAAAGAAATTGGTAAGAAATTATAATACTATGGCGTTTTGGCGACCATTTGAAACGGATGATCAAGATCCATTATCGTTACAATTATCAATAGATGACAATTATATTAATGACAGTCTCAAATTAAAACACAACGATTTACACGTTCAATGTCAACGCTTTGTTTTAAATATGTATCATTGTTTAAAAAAAGAAAATGCTGGAATGACTGACAATGCGATTGTTTCGAGAATTCATGTATTAACACGAACCGGGATAATATTGGCATTATATATTAGGAATATGTGTACCGACATAAGGAAAAATATCGAGAATCGAATTTACTTAAACAGTAAAATTCAAAAGTCTTAATTCTTTCTGAACAAGCACTATATATGTATTTAACATTTAAAATAATTAAATTTAAGCCAGATAAATGAATACGTTTAGTAATTAATTCTACTCAAACAATAAATAATTGTATGTCATTTTTTATAGTTTGTTTGTATGCATTGGTTATATTAAATAAAGGCAGCATATAAAAAATGGAGCTGAATCTGATAGGTGTTAGTGATCTACGGTCTCTTTTAGACCCTGAAAAAGCGATTAATTGTACCTCTGGGAACTAAAACGCTTCTAAAGGACCCTCTTCTCAATTGTGGTTTGTTTGTTGATATTTAGAGTAGGCCATAGAGAAAAGCAAAAGGAGCGGAAAATTTCAAATCCTCGACATTTATTTTATGTCGATGTTTTGAATGGTAACGTAAAAGCAAAATAAATTCAACAAAATTGCACTTAAAATTTTTCTAAATGGTCTCTGTGAAAGAGTAATGGATAACAGGAATAATTGAAATGTAAAAGAGAAAACATAGAAACGAAAAAGTCCTGCAGCTTTTTTGAAGTTATACTTTTTATCATGGACTTGATTTGTGTGGGGTTAAATGGCAAAAATCATTACATATGTAATGGTGTGAGTAAGAGAGAGACAGAAATACATATAAGGTATAAGTACATTGAAAAGAGATAGATATACAAAAAACAGTCAGAGCTAATGTTTGGGAATATCATAGTAACGTATTACATTGTGTTTGACAGATTATTTTATAATTGTGTCACGTAAGTAAACATATAAAGTTTAGTATTTTATATTAATAATATTAATTATAATATTCAGTAATGAGTATTGTATTGTAGTCCATACTACCGTCACATGGTTGCATTATATTTTGCACTATGGGGTTTTCTAAACACTTTTTTTGTACATTGATCGTTTTACTGTTTAGTTTTCGTGTTTGAAGTAAGGACACACATCAACTGGTCTTATTTTTCTAAGTATTTATTTAATTGAATACAGTTAGTTTAAAAAAAAAATATATTTCTACTTGTCTGTGTTTGTAGTTATTAAGTTTTATTAGTTAACAGTGATGCAATTGATATATATTTGATGGCGCCGAGTGATGATGATATAAATGTGAAAATTACATGCGCGAGTTTTAAACGATCTCTAAAAGGCGAATTAAAATGTACCAAATGTGAAAAACAGTATCCTTATGCTTGCTTAGTTCGTCTAAGAGGCGCAAAAGTGGTTGGTCAAAATTTAATCATCTGTCCATCATGTGCTGAAACTGAAAATGATGGCGACCATGCGTGGAACAATGTCGATGCTTTAAGAAGAGAGAACAGTTTAATGAACCAATTGCTCATCCAGGTGATGGAAAATCACGACTTAATACATGGTAGACTGAACGATATGAAAGACCTGGTAGAAAAACTCTCCATAGAATTGAAATCATTACGTGACGAAAAGGTAAACAAGATAACTACCCCTCTACCTCCTGTTCCACACGCCATTGCTTTGTCATTGCCATCGGAGGCGCGCACGAACAAATCGAGCGCACGTAGGACGCGCTCTACGACTACGCAAGTTGCGGGTACGTCACACCAAACCGAGCTGAAGTTGGATACAGGTTGTGATCGTGCCCGCAAAACATATGGTCAAGTGGCCAATCGTCCTGTAGCAACAACAGAAACAAAAAATTTTGATAATCCGAACAGAAAAGAAGAAGACCTGGCCAATAACCAAGATGGAATTTTTCAGATTCAACTTCATCAAAAAAAAACGCCAACAATACAAAAAACGTCTGGGAAATGCGGAACTATCCCAGGAAATGAAATAAATGGCTTCTCGGGTGGAGAAAGAAGAGCTTGGATATATTTAAATCGTGTTAAAAGACAAGCAACTGAGGCTATCATAACAGATTACATAAAGAAAAAGGTGGGTTTTGAAACTGAGAATATTTGCGTAAGGGAGATACCCACTGATCCAAACAAACTCAAATGCTTTGTTGTAACAGCACCGTTAAAGCGCAAGGATGAGCTATACGATCCAGATTTCTGGTCTCGGATGGTTGGCATTAAGAGACTTAATTTTACGAAACACAAAGAATTTTTGCAAACTGCCGGTAATTTTTTATAAAAGGCTACATACCTGATTTACTACTTGTTGATAATAGCAAACCTGAAATTGTAAGTCATAATACAAACATATTTAGCATATTTTATGTCAATATCTGCTCAATTAGAAACAAGATAGGGGTTCTGGAGGCCTTTCTCCATGATCATAATATAAAATACAGTGCTATTTGTCTGGTCGAGCACTTTCTTTTAACAGAAGAGGTTCAGCATCTAAGTGTCTTTGGTTATGATCCGAGTTCTTATTTTTGTCGTGTACAGAATAAACGTGGCAAAACATGGTATGGAGGTAAATCCTTTAAAAATGATCGAAAACTTATCAGTTGAAGGACGAAACACCTGGTACTTAAGACGGACATCGTCTCCAGGAAATGTTATGCAAATGTGATACAAAATGAGTGTGTACTCGGTACTAGGAGGTTTTTGAGGTCGCTGAACACGAATATCATATAATGATTGTGCTAAATCATTCGCATAAAAATCCCACTGACTGCCACACCCTTTTTTTTTAATTTTAAAGGTTACTTCTCTTTCTAACATTTTAAAGGTTTTTAATA
Source organism: Altica lythri (assembly GCA_964028335.1). Lineage (NCBI taxonomy): Eukaryota > Metazoa > Arthropoda > Insecta > Coleoptera > Chrysomelidae > Altica > Altica lythri. The sequence continues at coordinate 72,293,912 of OZ034805.1, forward strand.
TTTTTTGTAGTTCTTTTTCTAATAACATTTTTAAGGTGTTTTGTAAGCTCTCTTATTGGTGTTTTTACTTCTATGAATTGACACTATAACAGAAATATCATAAAATAATAAAAAATAATTAATTCCGAATACTTTCTTGACTGACAATATTTCAGTAAAATAAATGAGTCGCTTCTCTTTAATTTGATCAATAACTAATAAAGCAAATCTGAATAAGAAAATGAGACATTAAGAATTCAGTGCGTAGGTAGTTTTAAGGCAGTCCATTATGCTTGATATTAATTTTCCAAGACGGGAAAGAACAATAAATTCTCCAATTGATGCCATTCCATTGCACTTTCAACGATTTTTTGATTTCTCAACCGTTTACTAAATTTTAATTTATAATCTCACTCCATATTTTACACCAAAGTGTTGTTCGTAATTCTTAGCACACTCAATCAAATCGTTGGATTGGAAACCATTAAATGCTTTAAATAAAATTTAATGCAGAAATTTATAGAATTTTGCAGATTTTAGCTTTTATGTGTTCCATTTATCATTTAGTCTATTTTCCTATTAACACCAGCTTTTAATTTTTAAAAATATTTTGGTACATTGTATTTTTCAAAATTTTTTCAGGATATTCAACAATATTTTATAGATTTAGACATTTCCTCAGGATTTCCAACAATTTTTTAAAATTGTAAACAATTTCTTACAATTTTCAAAAAAATGTTACGTTGTCACGTGCATAAATCAGCTTCCATATATTTAAAAGTAAAGTTAAGTGTTTTATCGCGATTGCTAGCCTTTTAACGGGTTCTGGTCAGTTGTAGTAGGTATCGTATCGCCTTGACCCGTAGAGAGAGTAATTCGATTGTTTAGTTCGAAAACGTACCGGTGCTTTAACTGTTTAAGCTAATAGCGAAAATCTAAAATTAGGCAAACAAGTGCATTGATTTCTTGTGACATTAATAATACATTTAGTTTAAAGGATTCGATTTAATTTCAACATCATTTCTTAAATCAATTTAATATCTAGCAAAGCCGTTTTTGCACAACAGAACACACAATTTCCCCTTCTTTACTCTCAAGTGTCATTGCGAGAAGCGTATGCGTGAATTAGCGTGATGTTTGGCTTCCTTTTGCGTTTTAACAGTTGAACGAACGATTTAGTGCTATTACCGAATTAAGCAACGCCATTTTGTGAAGTTGAACATTCTTATCTGGCAATATCTGAGCCATCCTTACGGGATTTTGAATTTCACTTCAGTATTTTTATCTAAGCCTCATTTGTGTTTATTCCTATTGTGGTATTTTTGAGTAGGCGTTTAGATAACTCCATATTTCTTGGGATTTAATTAAATGGTGCTTTTCTTCGGTAAGTTATACCTTATGCATAATTATATAATGCTTTTTCTTGATACCGTCATTCGATTATAGTGTGATTACTAAGAGAGTTCGTTACGAAGAAGCGTGGACATCCGATTTAGAATCACGAAATTTGCTACAGGGTGTTAGCGAAATAACATCGCAGATTGGCTGCTTAACCCCTAATCTTAATATAAAAGGGTAAGTGTTTACCTGTGTTTATTCGATAAAATCACGTAAATTGTCATCTATATAATAGCTACACGTACATATTGCGTTAAATTTTGGTATTTTATTAATATTAGATCTATCATTACTAATTTTAAGTTTTAATGGTTATTATTAATTTTTATATAAACTGTTGTAATAATTTTGAAACCAGGTGCAATGAGTTTTTTTTTGTTATACGCTTAACCTGTTTTAACTATAATTTTATCTATAAATTTTGAATTTAAATATATCGCATTGTGTTGTTTAATTTTATATAGGTTTTCTTTTTTGTGGTAATTGGATTTCTAAATTGTAAATTGTATAATGACTCACGTGCATCTGGTATAATAATTGATTCATTTACTTATTGATTTCATCAATAATTCTGTTATTGTTTATTATTATGTTTTGTACACCTTTAAATTGTTTTATCAGTAATTTAATCTTTAAATTGTTTTTTTTTTCTTTTTATTAAGCAGAGGCGGTACTTGTAAATTTAATATTTCTTTCTTAAATAATTTAGTGTTGGGATTTAATATTTTAAATTTTTGTAATAAGTAGAGTTAACATTTGTAAATTTAACATTTCTTTCGTAAATAACTTAACTTTGGAATTTTTGGCTAATTCGCTTTTTCGACTAGGGTTTTTGGACCTGGCGAGTAATTTTTTGGACCTGGCGAGTAATTTGTTTTTGGACTGGCTTATAATTTTCTGTTGGCCCTGGCACATAAAGTTGGTAGTGTCGAGAGATCTGTGCACTATCGAGGACCAACGCTGCACCTTACTACCATCGGAGCAGCGTGGCTAGTACAGTTAGCCTCTCTACAAGATCCTCTGCGTCAGAGAAGTTCTACTAACAGATAAGCCAAAATTTAATTTTAAGTTCAAGACATTGTAATTTTGTTTAAGCGGATGTAACATTTTATAGTTTGCATTTTTAGGTACTAACTATTTAGTAATTTTTTTTTTGCGCTGGGTGATCACTCTTTTATTTTATACGCCAGTAATTAGCGGTATCATATTTGATTATTTTTTTTATCGCTTATTTTTCATTATTTTTCAGAGATTGTTATTGAAACGTTGGGTTTATATTATTGTAAAATATATAGATAGATCTAATTTTGTTGTCTTACTCAGCCAATCACCCACTCACCATATTTGTTATTCAATCAATTTTTTTTTTTTAATTAAAATTCTTAAATTCATTATTTATCTTCAGTAAGATAGGTCAGTGCCTGGAACATCAGGGGTTTCCGATTTGTACCGTTTAACTTTTGTACTTACCCTCTACGGCTGAGCTGGGCACAAATTTGCCAGTAGAGAAACCACTGACCCATCTTAGCTGGAGTTGATGATTTCAATTTAAACCATAAGAATAATTTTTCAAAATTTGATTTTATTTTTACTAAAAGTACGTGGCAACGTGCATCAGTGTTTTTTATGATTTTCGACATTTTTTACGATTTTTAATATATTTGTTTCTATTTTAAATATTTTTTCTGGGTATTTAACAATATTTTATGATTTTAAAATTTTTATAATAATATCCAACAAATTTTTTAAAATTTTAAAGAATTTCTTACAATTTTCCACAAATTTTCACGTGCTTTATTATTTTTTTATGATTTTCGATATTTTTTATGATTTTCAATATTTTTTTGCCATTTTCTACATTTTTAGGATATTTTTTAATATTTTATGGTTTTACATATTTTTTCAGGATTTCCAAAAATTTTTTCCAATTGTAAACAATATCTTACAATTTTTAACAATTTTTCACGTGCTTTAATATTTTTTTTCGGCATTTTTTACGATTTTCAATAATTTTCTTACCATTTTCAAAATTTTTTTAGGATATTCAACAATACTTTATAAATTTACATATTTTCTCAGGATTTCCAGCAATTTTTGAAAATTGTAAACAATTTCTTCCAATTTTTACGTGCTTTAATGTTTTTTTCTGATTTTTGACATTGTTTACGATTTTTTATCATTTTTTTAGGATATTCAACAGTATATTATGGTTTTATACATTTTTTCAAGATTTCCAACAATTTTTTTCAATTTTTTTAGTGCTACAATATTTTTTTATAGTTTTCGACATTTTTATTTTTCAAGATTTTCAATAAATTTTTTACCGTTTTCAACATTTTTTCAAAATATTCAAAAATATTTTATGGTTTTACACATTTATTTAGGATTTTCAACAATTTTTTACAATTTTAAACAATTTCTTACAATTTTTCACGTGCTTCAATCAATATTCTTTTATGATTTCCAACATTTTTTACTATTTTCAGTTTTTTTTTTATATTAAATATTTTTTCTGGATACTTAACAATATTTTATGGTTTTACCAACTTTTTCAGGATTTCCAACAATTTTTGCAATTTCTTACAATTTTTCACGTGTTTTTAGTCATTTTTTTAGAATTTGCAACAACTTTTCACGATTCTCAACGTTTTTTAAAGATTCTGAAGATAAACAATTATCAAAGGTAATACCACGAGTCCTTAAAATTTTATCGATAAATTTTTAGTTTCCACGAAAACTTTTTTATTTGGCAAAAATTCGAAAACAAAATGAAATGTGATAAAATCACGAGTCCGTAGGACGAGTGATTTTATCATATTCAGTTTGTTTAAGTAGTTTTGCCTAAAATAAAAAAGTTTGAGTCTGGAAAATAAAAATTTATCTAGTAAAATATTACAGGACGAGTGGTATTTGAGAAGATTATTTTTTGAACCATTCTGTACAAAAACTACTTTATTTAAAAAACTTCCTAGAACAACTTATATTTCATAATTAACAAAAACGAAATGCCGTTACCCCTCCTATTAACTTATCCTGTACACTAGATAGTATTGACAGTTGTCAGTTTTGTCGTGAGCGTCGTGAAAACAGGGTTATAATTTGAATAAATATTTATTTTTATACCTATTTATACAATTATATTATTAAAGAGAAAATTACCAAAATAAAAATTATTAGGTATATCTATTTAAAGTTTACCTACAAGACCACATTTGCCTGTAGGCATATAAAAGTTTTAAATGCATGCAGAACCAGGAAGCAGGTTAGTTTTAAAGTACCTACATATTTGATTTTTCATTATCGTTTAGATGAATTGAATTGTGATAATAATAATAACAATAGTTATTTGTGACACAAGGACGGAAAATGACATTTTGCAAGAGCGAGTAAAGTTGTGTAGCCGAGGTGCGTAGCACCGAGGTGAAACAATACGAGCACTTGCAAACCATTTTCCGGACGTGTAACACACACTATTTTTTGGTCCGACTAATTTTTAATATTTTCAATAGTTCTGACTTGACCGCTTGTGCTACTTGAATTAAGACCAGTGACTAGAAGACAGCCGACAGATATAAGCGCCACATTGGATGTTAATATTATAGTTGTGTTGTTGTGTAATAACTTGTTTAATATTAATACTTAATATACGTTTTCAGCTTCAGCAGTTATTAGTGTTTTAATTAACATATGTTGCAAACACAACAAGTTCAAAAACTTTTTACTTTGTGACATACAAGGTTAGATGTTTATTGACATCTACTGCACGATTAAAAGAATTAGTAATAAGGAATGATGTTCTGATAATCGTTTTTAAGATCCTTAATTTTTATACATACAAATACTGTGCTAATAAGCAGCACAGTAAAAATTGTTATATTGAAAATATTAACATTAATATCTAATAATCTTATATAAAAATAGCAGAGACAATAAACTATTTTCATAATCGAATGAGAAGTGGTTGTAAATTGACATAAATGTCAAATTTTTTAATACAAGTCGTGAGAGAAATTATATGTAAATTAGAATCCTGCTTATCTTTAGAAAAAGTTATTGGTAATTTTAGTATTTTATACGCTGTTTTTAAATAAATTTAATTAAAATTTGTATTATTCATTATGTATTTTTGATGACTTAAAATTTAAACTCATAGCGCCATCTCTTTAGATAATCTAAAAGCTACTTTGCCGGCCCAGGCCGGAAAATGTCATTTTCCGGACGATTTTGAAGTAATTAATAGTATTGTTTCTGGGCGGAGCACCAAAAAAATATTTTATTTAGGAGGCTAATAGTTTCGGGAATATTATCAACATCAACAGGCCCTCAAAAGTAAGCACAAAAAAAAGAAGCAACTTTCGAAAACGTGAAATTGAAGTCAACTATTCCCGTTTGCAGTTAGAGGGACAACATAACTTGTAGACCGGTTTCGGCCTATTGGCCTCGTCAGTACAAGGTATATGTTGTCGTCAGCGAGCTTAAGGCATAATCGCTTACTGAAGAATGCAGTTAAATCACGATCTATATATAACCACAGGGTAATGGAAACATAAACGATGCGATAGTAGTAACATCTTCACCTCCAACTGCAAAACAGAAATCGATTTGACTGAAATCAATTCACACACATTTGGTGTTCAAAAGAAATTACAAAAATGACGGATGATGATCGCCAGACTGGCATCTTTTAGAAAGAGAAAATCATCCATATCTCATTTTATCGTTTAGAACCGACTAACACTAATGTCTTCTCATTTTTCGATTTTTTAAATTTTTATAAAAAAAAACGTGTAAACCACTTTTGGACACGGCTACGAGATAAACAACCATCACCATAAACTTTTTTCAACAATCCGTAAATGTTTTTCCAAGTTTAAAACTTAATATTGACTTTTTGTTCGATGCTCATTTTTTGACCGGTGTTAAAAAAGTACTGTCACTTTGAGCGCTATAACTCGGCATAAAGTAATTAAATTGTTTGAAATTTTTACAGAACATAAATCAAAGATGTACCTATCAAACATTAGTAGCAATAAGAGATGGCATTACTAGTATCGGATATTTCTTAATGGCCCTGTTTACTTGGCAACAGATCTCGTATATTAAGTTTATTTTGTAATGGATCTAACGACGTTTTTGTTTCCATACATTTGGCCTAAAATCTATTGACCACTTGAAATAAAATAAAATCGAATTAGTCTTTGATTTACAATGTTTTTCCAGAACCACTCAAATTTTTTTGTCCCATTCTAGTTTTCAAAATAAACTTTTATCATAATGTATAATATTTTATGTCCAAAGACAGTAATTTCTAATACTATATCAGCTTATTAAATTCATGCATTATATGCACCATTACGATGTCAAGTATAAAAAAAAAATATGATATTAATAACTCAAGACATCTTCAAGGGCACCATTCCATTGTTACCTTTGACTAATGGATAAAGCTCTTAAAAATGAAAGGACTTTGTACTTTGCAAAACAAAACAAAATTTGATTATAAAAAATAAATACCCTTAGAATTAGAATTCTATTATCTGGTAAAATATAATATGGCCACAAAAAATCTTATTTGTTATTTTTTATATGAATGAAACTGACACGTACTTGTAGGTAGATGATGGATGATAGGAATGCGTGTTAAAAGAATTTTGGTCAACCGTAAATCGATTATTAATCAGCAGTTGAAAATAAAATAAAGATATAGGTATATTTAAGATACAAATACTGTTAAGCTAGCAATGCAAAATGAGCAAAATCGCTAATTAGTTTGCTTAATATTTACTGCCAATTTAGTGCTAATTTTATGCTAATATCGCAAACTTTGTGCTCTCCCAGATTTGCAGAAACTGCAAACACTGCTAGCTCCTACATCAGGATGACTCCAACTATTTAGTGCTCATTTAGTGGTCTTGATTTATGCGAAAAATATTTACATTTCTCTATTTTTTAAATTATGTTTTAAATTTTTTATTAGTTAACTGCTACCTTAACAAAGTAATATCTTTAAGATAGAATACGTAGGAGGTCCACCGGAGCATCAAGAGTACATGAAAATTTAGTGTCCATTTAGTGCTCTTAATTTATGCAAAAACTGATAACTTTGTGCTCTTTCAGATTTGCAGAAATTGCAAAAACAGCTAGCTCCTACATCAGGATGACTCCAACTATTTAGTGCTCTTGATTTATGCGAAAAATATTTAAATTTTCTTTTAAATTGTGTTTTTCTTTTTTATTATTTAACTGCGACCTTAACAAAGTAAAATCTTTAAGATAGAATACGTAGGAGGCCAACCGGAGCATTAACGGTTCATGAAAATTTAGTGCTCATTTAGTGTTCTTAATTTATGCAAAAAATAATAATTTTGTGCTCTATCAGCTTTGGAGAAATTGCAAAAACAGCTAGCTCCTACATCAGGATGACTCCAACTATTTAGTGCTCTTGATTTATGCGAAAAATATTTAAATTTTCTTTTAAATTATGTTATTTTTTAATATTTAACTGCTACCTTAACAAAGGAATATCTTTAAGATAGAATACGTAGGAGGCCAACCAGAGCATCAACAGTTCATGAAAATTTAGTGCTCATTTAGTGTTCTTAATTTATGCAAAAAATGATAACTTTGTGCTCTATCAGATTTGGAGAAATTGCAAAAACAGCTAGCTCCTACATCAGGATGACTCGAACTATTTAGTGCTCTTGATTTATGCGAAAAATATTTAAATTTTCTTTTAAATTATGTTTTTATTTTTTACTATTTAACTGCTACCTTAACAAAGTAATATCTTTAAGATAGAATACGTAGGAGGCCAACCGGAGCATTAACAGTTCATGAAAATTTAGTGCTCATTAAGTGTTCTTAATTTATGCAAAAAATAATAACTTTGTGCTCTATCAGATTTGGAGAAATTGCAAAAACAGCTAGCTCCTGCATCTGGATGACTCCAACTATTTAGTGCTCTTGATTTATGCGAAAAATATTTAAATTTTCTTCTAAATTATGTTATTTTTTTAATATTTAACTGCTACTTTACAAAGGAATATCTTTAAGATAGAATACGTAGGAGGCCAACCGGAGCATCAACAGTTCATGAAAATTTAGTGCTCATTTAATGTTCTTAATTTATGCAAAAAATGATAACTTTGTGCTCTATCAGATTTGGAGAAATTGCAAAAACAGCTAGCTCCTACATCAGGATGACTCCAACTATTTAGTGCTCTTGATTTATGCGAAAAATATTTAAATTTTCTTTTAAATTATGTTTTTATTTTTTATTATTTAACTGCGACCTTAAAAAAGTAATATCTTTAAGATAGAATACGTAGGAGGCCAACCGGAGCATCAACAGTTCATGAAAATTTAGTGCTCATTTAATGTTCTTAATTTATGCAAAAAATGATAACTTTGTGCTCTATCAGATTTGGAGAAATTGCAAAAACAGCTAGCTCCTACATCAGGATGACTCCAACTATTTAGTGCTCTTGATTTATGCGAAAAATATTTAAATTTTCTTTTAAATTATGTTTTTATTTTTTATTATTTAACTGCGACCTTAAAAAAGTAATATCTTTAAGATAGAATACGTAGGAGGCCAACCGGAGCATTAACAGTTCATGAAAATTTAGTGCTCATTTAGTGTTCTTAATTTATGCAAAAAATAATAACTTTGTGCTCTATCAGATTTGGAGAAATTGCAAAAACAGCTAGCTCCTACATCAGGATGACTCCAACTATTTAGTGCTCTTGATTTATGCGAAAAATATTTAAATTTTCTTTTAAATTATGTTTTTATTTTTTACTATTTAACTGATACCTTAACAAAGTAATATCTTTAAGATAGAATACGTAGGAGGTCCACCGGAGCATCAAGAGTACATGAAAATTTAGTGTCCATTTAGTGCTCTTAATTTATGCAAAAACTGATAACTTTGTGCTCTATCAGATTTGCAGAAATTGCAAAAACAGCTAGCTCCTACATCAGGATGACTCCAACTATTTAGAGCTCTTGATTTATGCGAAAAATATTTAAATTTTCTTTTAAATTATGTTTTTATTTTTTATTATTTAACTGCGACCTTAAAAAAGTAATATCTTTAAGATAGAATACGTAGGAGGCCAACCGGAGCATTAACGGTTCATGAAAATTTAGTGCTCATTTAGTGTTCTTAATTTATGCAAAAAATAATAACTTTGTGCTCTATCAGATTTGAAGAAATTGCAAAAACAGCTAGCTCCTACATCAGGATGACTCCAACTATTTAGTGCTCTTGATTTATGCGAAAAATATTTAAATTTTCTTTTAAACTATGTTTTAATTTTTTACTATTTAACTGCTACCTTAACAAAGTAATATCTTTAAGAAAGAATACGTAGGCGGCCATCCGGAGCATCTACAGTTCATGAAAATTTAGTGCTCATTTAATGTTCTTAATTTATGCAAAAAATGATAACTTTGTGCTCTATCAGATTTGGAGAAATTGCAAAAACAGCTAGCTCCTACATCAGGATGACTCCAACTATTTAGTGCTCTTGATTTATGCGAAAAATATTTAAATTTTCTTTTAAATTATGTTTTTATTTTTTATTATTTAACTGCGACCTTAAAAAAGTAATATCTTTAAGATAGAATACGTAGGAGGCCAACCGGAGCATCAACAGTTCATGAAAATTTAGTGCTCATTTAATGTTCTTAATTTATGCAAAAAATGATAACTTTGTGCTCTATCAGATTTGGAGAAATTGCAAAAACAGCTAGCTCCTACATCAGGATGACTCCAACTATTTAGTGCTCTTGATTTATGCGAAAAATATTTAAATTTTCTTTTAAATTATGTTTTTATTTTTTACTATTTAACTGATACCTTAACAAAGTAATATCTTTAAGATAGAATACGTAGGAGGTCCACCGGAGCATCAAGAGTACATGAAAATTTAGTGTCCATTTAGTGCTCTTAATTTATGCAAAAACTGATAACTTTGTGCTCTATCAGATTTGCAGAAATTGCAAAAACAGCTAGCTCCTACATCAGGATGACTCCAACTATTTAGTGCTCTTGATTTATGCGAAAAATAATTAAATTTTCTTTTAAATTATGTTTTTATTTTTTATTATTTAACTGCGACCTTAAAAAAGTAATATCTTTAAGATAGAATACGTAGGAGGCCAACCGGAGCATTAACGGTTCATGAAAATTTAGTGCTCATTTAGTGTTCTTAATTTATGCAAAAAATAATAACTTTGTGCTCTATCAGATTTGAAGAAATTGCAAAAACAGCTAGCTCCTACATCAGGATGACTCCAACTATTTAGTGCTCTTGATTTATGCGAAAAATATTTAAATTTTCTTTTAAATTATGTTTTTATTTTTTATTATTTAACTGCGACCTTAAAAAAGTAATATCTTTAAGATAGAATACGTAGGAGGCCAACCGGAGCATCAACAGTTCATGAAAATTTAGTGCTCATTTAATGTTCTTAATTTATGCAAAAAATGATAACTTTGTGCTCTATCAGATTTGGAGAAATTGCAAAAACAGCTAGCTCCTACATCAGGATGACTCCAACTATTTAGTGCTCTTGATTTATGCGAAAAATATTTAAATTTTCTTTTAAATTATGTTTTTATTTTTTATTATTTAACTGCGACCTTAAAAAAGTAATATCTTTAAGATAGAATACGTAGGAGGCCAACCGGAGCATTAACAGTTCATGAAAATTTAGTGCTCATTTAGTGTTCTTAATTTTTTTCAAAAAATAATAACTTTGTGCTCTATCAGATTTGGAGAAATTGCAAAAACAGCTAGCTCCTACATCAGGATGACTCCAACTATTTAGTGCTCTTGATTTATGCGAAAAATATTTAAATTTTCTTTTAAATTATGTTTTAATTTTTTACTATTTAACTGCTACCTTAACAAAGTAATATCTTTAAGATAGAATACGTAGGAGGCCAACCGGAGCATTAACAGTTCATGAAAATTTAGTGCTCATTAAGTGTTCTTAATTTATGCAAAAAATAATAACTTTGTGCTCTATCAGATTTGGAGAAATTGCAAAAACAGCTAGCTCCTGCATCTGGATGACTCCACCTATTTAGTGCTCTTGATTTATGCGAAAAATATTTAAATTTTCTTCTAAATTATGTTATTTTTTTAATATTTAACTGCTACCTTTACAAAGGAATATCTTTAAGATAGAATACGTAGGAGGCCAACCGGAGCATCAACAGTTCATGAAAATTTAGTGCTCATTTAGTGTTCTTAATTTATGCAAAAAATGATAACTTTGTGCTCTATCAGATTTGGAGAAATTGCAAAAACAGCTAGCTCCTACATCAGGATGACTCCAACTATTTAGTGCTCTTGATTTATGCGAAAAATATTTAAATTTTCTTTTAAATTATGTTTTTTTTTTTACTATTTAACTGCTACCTTAACAAAGTAATATCTTTAAGATAGAATACGTAGGAGGCCAACCGGAGCATTAACAGTTCATGAAAATTTAGTGCTCCTTAAGTGTTCTTAATTTATGCAAAAAATAATAACTTTGTGCTCTATCAGATTTGGAGAACTTGCAAAAACAGCTAGCTCCTGCATCTGGATGACTCCAACTATTTAGTGCTCTTGACTTATGCGAAAAATATTTAAATTTTCTTCTAAATTATGTTATTTTTTTAATATTTAACTGCTACCTTTACAAAGGAATATCTTTAAGATAGAATACGTAGGAGGCCAACCGGAGCATCAACAGTTCATGAAAATTTAGTGCTCATTTAGTGTTCTTAATTTATGCAAAAAATGATAACTTTGTGCTCTATCAGATTTGGAGAAATTGCAAAAACAGCTAGCTCCTACATCAGGATGACTCCAACTATTTAGTGCTCTTGATTTATGCGTAAAATATTTAAATTTTCTTTTAAATTATGTTTTTATTTTTTACTAGTTAACTGCTACCTTAACAAAGTAATATCTTTAAGATAGAATACGTAGGAGGTCCACCGGAGCATCAAGAGTACATGAAAATTTAGTGTCCATTTAGTGCTCTTAATTTATGCAAAAACTGATAACTTTGTGCTGTATCAGATTTGCAGAAATTGCAAAAACAGCTAGCTCCTACATCAGGATGACTCCAACTATTTAGTGCTCTTGATTTATGCGAAAAATATTTAAATTTTCTTTTAAATTATGTTTTTATTTTTTACTATTTAACTGATACCTTAACAAAGTAATATCTTTAAGATAGAATACGTAGGAGGCCAACCGGAGCATCAACAGTTCATAAAAATTTAGTGCTCATTTAATGTTCTTAATTTATGCAAAAATGATAACTTTGTGCTCTATCAGATTTGGAGAAATTGCAAAAACAGCTAGCTCCTACATCAGGATGACTCCAACTATTTAGTGCTCTTGATTTATGCGAAAAATATTTAAATTTTCTTTTTAATTATGTTTTTATTTTTTATTATTTAACTGCGACCTTAAAAAAGTAATATCTTTAAGATAGAATACGTAGGAGGCCAACCGGAGCATCAACAGTTCATGAAAATTTAGTGCTCATTTAATGTTCTTAATTTATGCAAAAAATGATAACTTTGTGCTCTATCAGATTTGGAGAAATTGCAAAAACAGCTAGCTCCTACATCAGGATGACTCCAACTATTTAGTGCTCTTGATTTATGCGAAAAATATTTAAATTTTCTTTTAAACTATGTTTTAATTTTTTACTATTTAACTGCTACCTTAACACAGTAATATCTTTAAGAAAGAATACGTAGGCGGCCAACCGGAGCCTCAACAGTTCATCAAAATTTAGTGCTCATTTAGTGCTTTTAATTTATGCAAAAAAACTTTTTGCCAGCGTGATCCTACTATTCTTGGTGTTTTTTGTTTATTATTATTTACTATAAAACCTGTATTTATAAAATAAAATGTGTATATATATACATATAACAGGTGATTTAATAAAAGAGTAGATTGATAATAAAACGTAATTGTTTAAAAAAATATGAAATCTTGAGAAAATGGATTAAGCCAATGTTATGAATTGGAAATGATAAAAAATTGTGATAATCGTAAATACACAAGACACAAGACACAAGGACGGAAAATGACATTTTGCAAGAGCGAGTAAAGTTGTGTTTTGTACACCTTTAAATTGTTTTATCAGTAATTTAATCTTTAAATTGTTTTTTTTTTCTTTTTATTAAGCAGAGGCGGTACTTGTAAATTTAATATTTCTTTCTTAAATAATTTAGTGTTGGGATTTAATATTTTAAATTTTTGTAATAAGTAGAGTTAACATTTGTAAATTTAACATTTCTTTCGTAAATAACTTAACTTTGGAATTTTTGGCTAATTCGCTTTTTCGACTAGGGTTTTTGGACCTGGCGAGTAATTTTTTGGACCTGGCGAGTAATTTGTTTTTGGACTGGCTTATAATTTTCTGTTGGCCCTGGCACATAAAGTTGGTAGTGTCGAGAGATCTGTGCACTATCGAGGACCAACGCTGCACCTTACTACCATCGGAGCAGCGTGGCTAGTACAGTTAGCCTCTCTACAAGATCCTCTGCGTCAGAGAAGTTCTACTAACAGATAAGCCAAAATTTAATTTTAAGTTCAAGACATTGTAATTTTGTTTAAGCGGATGTAACATTTTATAGTTTGCATTTTTAGGTACTAACTATTTAGTAATTTTTTTTTTGCGCTGGGTGATCACTCTTTTATTTTATACGCCAGTAATTAGCGGTATCATATTTGATTATTTTTTTTATCGCTTATTTTTCATTATTTTTCAGAGATTGTTATTGAAACGTTGGGTTTATATTATTGTAAAATATATAGATAGATCTAATTTTGTTGTCTTACTCAGCCAATCACCCACTCACCATATTTGTTATTCAATCAATTTTTTTTTTTTAATTAAAATTCTTAAATTCATTATTTATCTTCAGTAAGATAGGTCAGTGCCTGGAACATCAGGGGTTTCCGATTTGTACCGTTTAACTTTTGTACTTACCCTCTACGGCTGAGCTGGGCACAAATTTGCCAGTAGAGAAACCACTGACCCATCTTAGCTGGAGTTGATGATTTCAATTTAAACCATAAGAATAATTTTTCAAAATTTGATTTTATTTTTACTAAAAGTACGTGGCAACGTGCATCAGTGTTTTTTATGATTTTCGACATTTTTTACGATTTTTAATATATTTGTTTCTATTTTAAATATTTTTTCTGGGTATTTAACAATATTTTATGATTTTAAAATTTTTATAATAATATCCAACAAATTTTTTAAAATTTTAAAGAATTTCTTACAATTTTCCACAAATTTTCACGTGCTTTATTATTTTTTTATGATTTTCGATATTTTTTATGATTTTCAATATTTTTTTGCCATTTTCTACATTTTTAGGATATTTTTTAATATTTTATGGTTTTACATATTTTTTCAGGATTTCCAAAAATTTTTTCCAATTGTAAACAATATCTTACAATTTTTAACAATTTTTCACGTGCTTTAATATTTTTTTTCGGCATTTTTTACGATTTTCAATAATTTTCTTACCATTTTCAAAATTTTTTTAGGATATTCAACAATACTTTATAAATTTACATATTTTCTCAGGATTTCCAGCAATTTTTGAAAATTGTAAACAATTTCTTCCAATTTTTACGTGCTTTAATGTTTTTTTCTGATTTTTGACATTGTTTACGATTTTTTATCATTTTTTTAGGATATTCAACAGTATATTATGGTTTTATACATTTTTTCAAGATTTCCAACAATTTTTTTCAATTTTTTTAGTGCTACAATATTTTTTTATAGTTTTCGACATTTTTATTTTTCAAGATTTTCAATAAATTTTTTACCGTTTTCAACATTTTTTCAAAATATTCAAAAATATTTTATGGTTTTACACATTTATTTAGGATTTTCAACAATTTTTTACAATTTTAAACAATTTCTTACAATTTTTCACGTGCTTCAATCAATATTCTTTTATGATTTCCAACATTTTTTACTATTTTCAGTTTTTTTTTTATATTAAATATTTTTTCTGGATACTTAACAATATTTTATGGTTTTACCAACTTTTTCAGGATTTCCAACAATTTTTGCAATTTCTTACAATTTTTCACGTGTTTTTAGTCATTTTTTTAGAATTTGCAACAACTTTTCACGATTCTCAACGTTTTTTAAAGATTCTGAAGATAAACAATTATCAAAGGTAATACCACGAGTCCTTAAAATTTTATCGATAAATTTTTAGTTTCCACGAAAACTTTTTTATTTGGCAAAAATTCGAAAACAAAATGAAATGTGATAAAATCACGAGTCCGTAGGACGAGTGATTTTATCATATTCAGTTTGTTTAAGTAGTTTTGCCTAAAATAAAAAAGTTTGAGTCTGGAAAATAAAAATTTATCTAGTGACTCCAACTATTTAGTGCTCTTGATTTATGCGAAAAATATTTAAATTTTCTTTTAAACTATGTTTTAATTTTTTACTATTTAACTGCTACCTTAACAAAGTAATATCTTTAAGAAAGAATACGTAGGCGGCCATCCGGAGCATCTACAGTTCATGAAAATTTAGTGCTCATTTAATGTTCTTAATTTATGCAAAAAATGATAACTTTGTGCTCTATCAGATTTGGAGAAATTGCAAAAACAGCTAGCTCCTACATCAGGATGACTCCAACTATTTAGTGCTCTTGATTTATGCGAAAAATATTTAAATTTTCTTTTAAATTATGTTTTTATTTTTTATTATTTAACTGCGACCTTAAAAAAGTAATATCTTTAAGATAGAATACGTAGGAGGCCAACCGGAGCATCAACAGTTCATGAAAATTTAGTGCTCATTTAATGTTCTTAATTTATGCAAAAAATGATAACTTTGTGCTCTATCAGATTTGGAGAAATTGCAAAAACAGCTAGCTCCTACATCAGGATGACTCCAACTATTTAGTGCTCTTGATTTATGCGAAAAATATTTAAATTTTCTTTTAAATTATGTTTTTATTTTTTACTATTTAACTGATACCTTAACAAAGTAATATCTTTAAGATAGAATACGTAGGAGGTCCACCGGAGCATCAAGAGTACATGAAAATTTAGTGTCCATTTAGTGCTCTTAATTTATGCAAAAACTGATAACTTTGTGCTCTATCAGATTTGCAGAAATTGCAAAAACAGCTAGCTCCTACATCAGGATGACTCCAACTATTTAGTGCTCTTGATTTATGCGAAAAATAATTAAATTTTCTTTTAAATTATGTTTTTATTTTTTATTATTTAACTGCGACCTTAAAAAAGTAATATCTTTAAGATAGAATACGTAGGAGGCCAACCGGAGCATTAACGGTTCATGAAAATTTAGTGCTCATTTAGTGTTCTTAATTTATGCAAAAAATAATAACTTTGTGCTCTATCAGATTTGAAGAAATTGCAAAAACAGCTAGCTCCTACATCAGGATGACTCCAACTATTTAGTGCTCTTGATTTATGCGAAAAATATTTAAATTTTCTTTTAAATTATGTTTTTATTTTTTATTATTTAACTGCGACCTTAAAAAAGTAATATCTTTAAGATAGAATACGTAGGAGGCCAACCGGAGCATCAACAGTTCATGAAAATTTAGTGCTCATTTAATGTTCTTAATTTATGCAAAAAATGATAACTTTGTGCTCTATCAGATTTGGAGAAATTGCAAAAACAGCTAGCTCCTACATCAGGATGACTCCAACTATTTAGTGCTCTTGATTTATGCGAAAAATATTTAAATTTTCTTTTAAATTATGTTTTTATTTTTTATTATTTAACTGCGACCTTAAAAAAGTAATATCTTTAAGATAGAATACGTAGGAGGCCAACCGGAGCATTAACAGTTCATGAAAATTTAGTGCTCATTTAGTGTTCTTAATTTTTTTCAAAAAATAATAACTTTGTGCTCTATCAGATTTGGAGAAATTGCAAAAACAGCTAGCTCCTACATCAGGATGACTCCAACTATTTAGTGCTCTTGATTTATGCGAAAAATATTTAAATTTTCTTTTAAATTATGTTTTAATTTTTTACTATTTAACTGCTACCTTAACAAAGTAATATCTTTAAGATAGAATACGTAGGAGGCCAACCGGAGCATTAACAGTTCATGAAAATTTAGTGCTCATTAAGTGTTCTTAATTTATGCAAAAAATAATAACTTTGTGCTCTATCAGATTTGGAGAAATTGCAAAAACAGCTAGCTCCTGCATCTGGATGACTCCACCTATTTAGTGCTCTTGATTTATGCGAAAAATATTTAAATTTTCTTCTAAATTATGTTATTTTTTTAATATTTAACTGCTACCTTTACAAAGGAATATCTTTAAGATAGAATACGTAGGAGGCCAACCGGAGCATCAACAGTTCATGAAAATTTAGTGCTCATTTAGTGTTCTTAATTTATGCAAAAAATGATAACTTTGTGCTCTATCAGATTTGGAGAAATTGCAAAAACAGCTAGCTCCTACATCAGGATGACTCCAACTATTTAGTGCTCTTGATTTATGCGAAAAATATTTAAATTTTCTTTTAAATTATGTTTTTTTTTTTACTATTTAACTGCTACCTTAACAAAGTAATATCTTTAAGATAGAATACGTAGGAGGCCAACCGGAGCATTAACAGTTCATGAAAATTTAGTGCTCCTTAAGTGTTCTTAATTTATGCAAAAAATAATAACTTTGTGCTCTATCAGATTTGGAGAACTTGCAAAAACAGCTAGCTCCTGCATCTGGATGACTCCAACTATTTAGTGCTCTTGACTTATGCGAAAAATATTTAAATTTTCTTCTAAATTATGTTATTTTTTTAATATTTAACTGCTACCTTTACAAAGGAATATCTTTAAGATAGAATACGTAGGAGGCCAACCGGAGCATCAACAGTTCATGAAAATTTAGTGCTCATTTAGTGTTCTTAATTTATGCAAAAAATGATAACTTTGTGCTCTATCAGATTTGGAGAAATTGCAAAAACAGCTAGCTCCTACATCAGGATGACTCCAACTATTTAGTGCTCTTGATTTATGCGTAAAATATTTAAATTTTCTTTTAAATTATGTTTTTATTTTTTACTAGTTAACTGCTACCTTAACAAAGTAATATCTTTAAGATAGAATACGTAGGAGGTCCACCGGAGCATCAAGAGTACATGAAAATTTAGTGTCCATTTAGTGCTCTTAATTTATGCAAAAACTGATAACTTTGTGCTGTATCAGATTTGCAGAAATTGCAAAAACAGCTAGCTCCTACATCAGGATGACTCCAACTATTTAGTGCTCTTGATTTATGCGAAAAATATTTAAATTTTCTTTTAAATTATGTTTTTATTTTTTACTATTTAACTGATACCTTAACAAAGTAATATCTTTAAGATAGAATACGTAGGAGGCCAACCGGAGCATCAACAGTTCATAAAAATTTAGTGCTCATTTAATGTTCTTAATTTATGCAAAAATGATAACTTTGTGCTCTATCAGATTTGGAGAAATTGCAAAAACAGCTAGCTCCTACATCAGGATGACTCCAACTATTTAGTGCTCTTGATTTATGCGAAAAATATTTAAATTTTCTTTTTAATTATGTTTTTATTTTTTATTATTTAACTGCGACCTTAAAAAAGTAATATCTTTAAGATAGAATACGTAGGAGGCCAACCGGAGCATCAACAGTTCATGAAAATTTAGTGCTCATTTAATGTTCTTAATTTATGCAAAAAATGATAACTTTGTGCTCTATCAGATTTGGAGAAATTGCAAAAACAGCTAGCTCCTACATCAGGATGACTCCAACTATTTAGTGCTCTTGATTTATGCGAAAAATATTTAAATTTTCTTTTAAACTATGTTTTAATTTTTTACTATTTAACTGCTACCTTAACACAGTAATATCTTTAAGAAAGAATACGTAGGCGGCCAACCGGAGCCTCAACAGTTCATCAAAATTTAGTGCTCATTTAGTGCTTTTAATTTATGCAAAAAAACTTTTTGCCAGCGTGATCCTACTATTCTTGGTGTTTTTTGTTTATTATTATTTACTATAAAACCTGTATTTATAAAATAAAATGTGTATATATATACATATAACAGGTGATTTAATAAAAGAGTAGATTGATAATAAAACGTAATTGTTTAAAAAAATATGAAATCTTGAGAAAATGGATTAAGCCAATGTTATGAATTGGAAATGATAAAAAATTGTGATAATCGTAAATACACAAGACACAAGACACAAGGACGGAAAATGACATTTTGCAAGAGCGAGTAAAGTTGTGTAGCCGAGGTGCGTAGCACCGAGGCGAAACAATACGAGCACTTGCAAAACATTTTCCGGACGTGTAACACACACTATTTTTTGGTCCGACTAATTTTTAATATTTTTAAAAGTTCTGTTATGTTCAAGACTTGACTGCTTGTACTACCTGAACTAAGGCCACTGACTAGAAAAGAGCCGACCGATATAAGCGCCACATTGGATGATTATAATATAGTTGTGTATTGTGTAATAACTTGTTTAATACTTAATATACGTGTTTAGCTTCAGCAGTTATTAGTGTTTTAATTAACATATGTTGCAAACACAACAAGTTCAAAAACTTTTTACTTTGTGACATACAAGATTAGATGTTTATATAAAGATGTTCATAAATTGACATAAATGTCAAATTTTAAAATACAAGTTGTAAGAGTAATTAAATGTAAATTAGAATCCTGCTTATCTTTAGAAAAAGTTATAGGTAAGTTTAGTATATTATACGCAGTTTTTAAATAAATTTAATTAAAATTTGTAATATTCATTATGTATTTTTGATGACTTAAAATTCAAACTCATAGCGCCATCTCTTTAGATAATCTAAAAGCTACTTTGCCGGCCTAGGCCGGAAAATGCCATTTTCCGGACGATTTTGAAGTAATTAATAGTATTGTTTCTGGACGGAGGACCAAAAAAATTATTATTTAATAATAAATAGTGTTTAAACCCATTTTTACACGAATAATAGAAGCATATTTTTCTATCGATTCGTTCCATCACTGCTAATCTGTGTATATTCACATTGTGAATTTGCTATTAAGAGACCAAATTGTTCTTTTTTTTTTAGTTAATTTAATTTAGATTATGAAAATTTCTTTGATGGCAAGTACAAATGCAAATTAAACCAAGACAACCATAAGGATATATTAACGTGTAACAACTCTCTTGGCAATAATCTCGGACAAAGAAAACGATATAAATTTCAGTCTTAACTACTGTACCAAGTAGAAATAGGCAGATTGTGAGTTTAAAGGATAATTCCTAACAGACGAAATTGCTGCTTATTTTTGAAGTTATACTTCTATTCGTGTACCCGGCGGTGAAAATTTGTATGGAATTAAATCGGCAAAATCATTACATATGTAATGGTGAGAGTAAAAGAGGGGTAGTAACATATATAAGGTATATTGGTCGATAAAAACAAAGAAGAAATATTTACCACATGTTATTAGTCCTTTTTATACCGTTTAAACATTCAGTACATTGAAAAGAGATAGATATACAAAAAACAGTCTGAGCAAATGTAGTACTATCATAGTGACGTATCACATTGTGTTTGACAGATTATTTTATAATTCTTTTGAAATTGTTGGTTATAGAAACAAAGTTTTTAAGAATAGTCAATCAAGGAAATAAAACACTAAAATCAGCAAAACCTACGGAATTTGTAAAGTAAGATGGTTTAGAATGCGGTTTCTTGCATTCGTTAAAGCATCAGGAAATTTTTTTGCTATTTTTCATAATGTAAAAATGGGAAATTGCATTTCTGCATTCCAAAATTGCATTTGAAAATTGAATTCCAAACAGAGAATAGATAGAAAAATTACAACTCTGTAAGTATTGCTGGAAATGGGTTCAATTTTTGTACTTGGGGTTTTTGGGGTCGCTAAACACGAATACCATGATGCGAAAACTCTCCGCGGCACTTGGTGCCTAGTGTGCATGGTATTTACCTCTTTTCCTAGGGTTTTATATAAATTCTATACAAAATCAGTGCACACTTGGTACCCGGAGTTTTTTTGGGTCGATGAATACGAATATTATGATGGCGATGGTATCCGAGACACCCGGTGCTTAGGACGGACCTCGTCTTCAGGAATTTTATGCAAATTTGATACAACATAAGTGTGCACTCAGTACTAGGAGGTTTTTGGGGTCGCTGAACACAAATATATAATGATTTTGCTAAATCATTCCCATACTACTTGTCACGGGTTAAAATTTACCATAGTAACAGCTAATTTCTTACCTTATAATTCATCATTATTGTAGGATTTATCGAGGCAAGTATCGGCTGATTTAAGTCCGATAATAGTTAATCGCCAACTGTTGTTTATTATTTTCGACCATAAATTATCTCTAGTTGTTGCTAATATTGGTTTTGTAAGTAAATCTATTATTCTTGAAGTGTTATTGTTTTGAAATCATTGCCTAGTAGTTCATCTGATCTACCCTCTCGTCGATAACTTGGATATTGTGGTTTTGCAGCCAGCGTTCCGTTATATTTATAACTTTATTATTAAAATCAAAAATAAATGGGAAAATTAGGTAATGTTGGGATTTTTGTTGTCGTCTATATAAATAATAAGATTAGTCATATCAAATGACCACTGTTTGTTCGTAAGTTGTTGGCTGAATAAGCTATGGTTATTGTCCCTATAGTAATAGAGGCCATCAATTTCTTTCTGAAGTGTGTCAAATCGAGTGAAGGATCATATGCGGAGTAATTCTGTCTTTTTCACCTAAGAGCTTTCGACGTGAACACGTGTTAACCAGAAGATTTTTGAGGGTTTAATTTGTATCCCTGTTCATCGGGGACAACTTAGGTTGGATTTACGAAATTAAGCTTCATTTGTTTCTATCGAATATTGTGGAAGAGATTTTTCTGAATTTTGGTGAATTCGGTGGAAAATACGGCACTGTGTCCGAATATTTAGTAAAATCTTCTGTTGGGTAGGAACCCATAAAGCAGACAGTACGGAAGACTAGTATTTTTAAAACCGTTTAGACAGCAATCGTGGTCAGAATTTACCACATTATTGCAGTTAGCAACGGGGAAATTGTTTTTACCCGACTACCAGCTAGGGTATCACGAGTTTAACGAAGTAGAATAACCCTATCTTAATAGGGTCCTAGATACAGGCGTAAATCCTAGATACAGGCGTAAATCCTAGATACAGGCGTAAATCCTAGATACAGGGTTTAAGGCCTAGTTACTGGTTAAAAATTTGATGCTGACCTGATACTTAGCCGAGCTTGAGTTATTTGAGATTGGTGTAAGCTATTGGTTCTGGGAACAGGCTTGAATTTGACGCCGGCCTAAGTGTTGGAGCAGACAAGAACGACGAGGAACTGTATCTAGCATTTAACAGATAAGCTATATTAGATTAAGTCGTTAGTTAAGAGTTATTTTTTCTTGTATATTTTTTTTATATTGCGTGTGATCACACATATTTTGGGATAAAATTCTCTATTAATATAATTCATATATTCTTTTTTTTGTATTTATATAAATATCAATAGCGTTGTCAAGCACGAGGCTTGACAGTTTTGTAATTCTTTACTTTTATTAAAGAAGGGTGTAGTTGATATTTTGGTTTTATTTAGCTCACTTATCGTTGTTTTCTGTAATTGTGTAGTTCAGTTGGAACTAATAAATATTCAAAATTTATTTAATTATCTCCAGTGGGTAAGGTAGTGCCTGGAACAACAGGGGTTTCCGATTTTGACCGTCTAAATCGGTGGCGCGACTCACTAATATTTGTTTACTTACCTCTACGGCTGAGCTGGGCACTAATTTGCCAGTAGAGAGACCACTACCGAACTCAGCTGGAGTTGTATTTCCTTTAATTAATTTATTTGGTTTTCAAAATTCGATTTTGTTTTAAATTCATTAAAATACGTGGCATACTACCACCACTACCACCTTCGCTATTCAGCTGTCTAATTAAAGACAAAGCCGAACATGTTCAAAACCAGTTAAAGCAATTTAAAGCAGTTCAAAAACAGTTCAAACCTAGTTCAAAAACACTTTAAAACCAGTTCAAATCCATATAAAAAACAGTTAAAGCGGTTAAAAAACCAGTTCAAAAGCAGTTGATGAAGTTCAAAAGCAGTTTACAACCATGTCGAAAGCAGTTAAAATAGTTCAAAACCAATTTAAAAGCAGTTCGCAACCAGTTAAAGCAGTTCAAAACCAGTTCAAAAGCAGTTAAAGTAGTTCAAAACCAGTTCAAAAGCAGTTTTTAAAGTTTCAATTTAATTAAATATTCATAGGAACTTAAACTTCGCGACAAGCTTTTTCATAAAAAGTTTTTTGCTTTTAATTTATTTCTTGACTTTTAACAGCTGGTTTAAATAAAATTTGATAAAGTATATTTTCATCGATCTGATTAAACAATCTGGTCTTTTCTACCCAATGAACATTTCTGATTTGGATAACGACAAACACAACATAATAGAGAATTTTGGTCTTTAATGGGTTAACTAATCTAACACTGTACCTAATTTGCTGACTCTATCATTAAATTGCTAGATATATCTGTTCCCTAGGGTCACACTAATTTATTATTATAGTAGGCTTAGAAAGGTGGTCGTTTGGCCACCGTTTGCACTTTTGAAATTAACTAAAATAACGGGATGTTCTTATAACCGTAACTTAACTCAACGGGTTTTTATTAGCATTCAAATATTTTGGGGATTTTAAAAAGTACTTACACTTTGATATACTTGTGTTATAAAAATATTCTAGTAAATTTAAATTTTAAATACACTGCCGAGCAAAAAATTTAGGTCACTTTAAATAATTTAAGAAATGGCAAATAATCTTAAAAATAAAACTAATCAGGGAGTCATGGGCATAGTAGGCGATGAAATTTATATTGTTGGATATGGATGCTATTTGTCATAGTTGGCGTCTGTCACATTCTGACACCTTATTTGCAACCCTTGTTAACAACAAAATTTAGCACTAATTACGAATTCATATTGCATTGATAATTTTTCAATTTTATTTTTTAAAACCGATCCGTTGTGTGGTTTATTGTGTAAAGTAACGTTTCATTGATATTTATTGTTTATTTACTGGTTCAAAATGCATCTAGATCCTATTATTGTGGCACGAATTGTAGCGTTCATACAAGATGGTAGAGGACAACGTGAAACCGCCAGAATTGTTGGTAAGAGCCTCTGTGCTGTACAAAATGTGTACCAACGTTACCAGGAGAATGGTCTTATAACCAGACGACCCGGATCTGGCCGAAAAAGAGCCACTAGTCAAAGAGATGATAGATTTTTGTTAATGTCAAGTTTGCGGAATAGAACAGCTTCTGCACTTTCGCTACGTTATCAGCTTTAAGAGGTTAGAAACGTTAATGTTAGCGAATGGACAGTTAGAAGAAGGCTTCATGCTAGTGGATTGTCTTGCAGAAGGATGGCTACAGGGCCAACATTGAACCGCCAGCATCGAATTGCAAGATTGAATTTTGCTCGAAATCACTTGTTATGGAACGATGACGACTGAAGCAAGGTACTCTTTACAGACGAGTCTTGTTTTTGCGTCAATGGATCAGACGGACGTCGAAGAGTATGTAGAAGACCTGGAGAAAGATATGCCCCCGCTTGTATTGACCATAGACGTAAATTTGGTGGTGGGTCTATTTTGGTTTGGGGAGGTATTACTTTAGAAGCACGTACAGAGTCGGTTTTAATAGAGAATGGCTCTCTAACAGCTCACAGATATGTAATAGAGGTCCTGGAAGATCATGTTGTACCTTTTATGGTCACTATAGACGAGCAAGGCATTTTTATGCATGATAATGCAAGGCCACACGCTGCCAGGATTGTCAGTGAATATCTAGATGAGGTAGGAATTAGGTGGTTTAATTGGCCAGCATGTAATCCAGATATGAACCCCATCGAACATATCTGGGATGAGTTAGGAAAGCGTATTCGAAGGCATACACCAGCCCCAAGAACTACCCAGGAGCTAAGAGAGTTTCTATTGCAGTAGTGGAATAACATGGATCAGAATGTAATCCTTAATTTAATTCAGAGTATGCCTCGTCGAATGCAAGCGGTCATTAATGCAAGAGAGGGTAATACACGTTATTAGTTATATTGTTATCATTTATTATTATCAATTTTTTAATAATGTTAAGTTTTATTCCTTTATTTCGTTCCCAATAACAATATTCGAACTTCGTTTAAAATGTAAAGTCACAGTTTTTCAAGAATAAATCATAAAAAAAATGAATTATGTTGTCCGATTCCATGTTTAAAAGCTACAATAATGCAGTAAAAAAATTTACAATTTGCAAATATAAGGTGATACATTTAATTTTTTTAATTGTTTGCAATTTTTTAAATAATTTAAAGTGACCTAAATTTTTTGCACGGCAGTGTAGTATGCCGGTGGTTTAGTAATCGTGGCAAATGCAGATAAAAATATGCAAAGAGATATTTAAATATTCTCTATAACTTCTGTGTAGCATCAACTGTATATATTTTCTTCTTTTATTGGGAAACTTTCGCCACTCAAATCAAAATAATAAATCAATATTTTGAAAATGACCCTTGCTTATTTATCTTAATTGATATGTCAAATTTGTCAAGGGTCGTCTTTAAAATTAAAAAATTAAAATAATTAAAAAAATGTTTAAAGATTTTTTACCATTTCTAAGCATTCGACAATTCGTTTTCAATTTAAAAAATATTTACCTACTTCTTCTTATTAACATGCTTTCTTTTAATTTAATTTTTTAATTAAATTCATTTGCTATTTCTGGTGGTGTATATGGATAATCTAAATCACTGTCTGATGCAAAAATCATAACAACTTAAACAACTAAAAATACTTTTAGTACAAATTAAAAAAATTAACTAGAAAGGTCAAACTAATTAAAACAGGCAACCAGATATAAATTGTTGTTAAATATAACTTTCTTCATTAGTGATGAAAGTTGAAGTTATGAAAATTTCTCTCATTTATGATGGAAATCACCTTTTCGCTGAAAGTATTTTATTACAAATGACGTCTTTTTGTCACAGTTGTAGAAACAAGTTAAAATGGTGTCGTGGGACACCAGGTAGGAACTAAGTTCCTTTGGCTAATGTAGAATCGACCATGATGTAAGTGTATATACTTACACCATGGAATCGACAGATAACACTACTCGCTTGTGTATACGACTGTAACGCCTGCGCACGTCTCATTTAACGGTCAATATATCAAAATCAGTGAAATCTTGGCGTTAAGAAAGAAGCTTCTTTAAAATTCAAGATGAGCTTTAAAGAGTAATGTATACATTTATTTTTTTCACCTTTCCTAACTACTTTCAACTATTAAGATTTTTAAAAATTATATCTCATATTACTTTAACAAAAAAAAGTAAAAAATAAGAGATATACACAAAAAAAATTTGCATCGGCCGGGAATCGAAACCGTGGCATGGCAGGCGAGCATTCTACCAATGAACCACCGAACCACATACGTATAATAACTTGCAGAATGTATTTGATGCACGTCTCATTTAACGGGTTTTTCGTTACGGTTTTTACTATTACATTTTTTTCAGTTCAGTCACGCAGCAAAACCCCTATCTTCTCCAAGCCTGCCGTAAGGAACTTAGTTCCAAAAAGTAATGAATTGTATTTAGTGACAGATTAATACCGTATAACACGGTAAATTCAAATATACTTAAAACTTACATTGGGAAAAGCATAGAGAGAGAGAAATGATATTATTATGTTTCACTGTACCTGCGTGTAACAACGATAAATAACGCGTTATGATAAACGCTTTTTTCAACGCGTTACGCTAAAATCAGTTTACATTCCCATAAAAAGTTATCAATTCAATAAAGAAATAAATAAAGATATTTATATTAATAATAATATTTACCTATTTCTATTATTATTATTATGTTTCACTGCGCCTGCGTGTAACAACGATAAACAACGCTGCCACGTATTTTAATGAATTTAAAACAAAATCGAATTTTGAAAACCAAGTAAATTAATTAAAGGAAATACAACTCCAGCTGAGTTCGGTAGTGGTCTCTCTACTGGCAAATTAGTGCCCAGCTCAGCCGTAGAGGTAAGTAAACAAATATTAGTGAGTCGCGCCACCGATTTAGACGGTCAAAATCGGAAACCCCTGTTGTTCCAGGCACTACTTTACCCACTGAAGATAAGTAAATAAATTTTGAATATTTATCGGTCCCAACTGAACTACACAATTACAGAAAATAACGTTAAGTGAGCTAAATAAAACCAAAATATCAACTAGACCCTTCTTTAATAAACAAATTGAGAATTTACACAACTGTTAAGCCTCGTGCTTAACAACGCTATCAATATTTATATAAGAGCAAAGAGTTAATAAATGATTTTAAAAGTTAAATTTACCGATATGTGTGATCACACTCAATACAAAAAAAATATAAGAAAAAATAACTCTTAACTAACGACTTAATCTAATTTACCTTATCTGTTAAATGCTAGATACAGTTCCTCCTCGTTCTTGTCTGCTCCAACACTTAGGCCGGCGTCCAATTCAAGCCTGTTCCCAGAACCAATAGCTTACACCAATCTCAAATAACTCAAGCTCGGCTAAGTATCAGGTCAGCATCAAATTTTTAACCAGTAACTAGGACTTAAACCCTGTATCTAGGATTTACGCCTGTATCTAGGACCCTATTAAGATAGGGAAAGAAACGTGTACTCACCAACAGAAGATTTTACTAAATATCCGGACACAGCGCCGTATTTTTTACCGAATTCACCAAAATTCAGAAAAATCTCTTCCACAATATTCGATAGAAACAAATGAAGCTTAATTTCGTAAATCCAACCTAAGTTGTCCCCGATGAACAGGGATACAAATTAAACCCTCCAAAAATCTTCTGGTTAACACGTGTTCACTTCGAAAGCTTTTAGGTGAAAAAGACAGAATTTCTCCAAATATGATCCTTCAATTGATTTGACACACTTCAGAAAGAAATAGATGGCCTCTACTACTATAGGGACAATAACCATAGCTTATTCAGCCAACAACTTACGAACAAACAGAGGTCATTTGATATGACTAATCTTATTATTTATATAGATGGCAACAAAAATCCCAACATTACCTAACTTCCCCATTTAATTTCGATTATAATAATAAAGTTATAAATATGACGGGACACTGGCTACAGAACCGCTATATCCAAGTTATCAACGACAGGAAGAGAATGAATCAGATGAACTACTTGGTAATGATTTCAAAACAATAACACAAGAATAATAAATTACTTACAAAACCTATATTAGCAACAACTAAAAATAATTTATGGTCGAAAATAATAAACAACAGTTGGCGATTAACTATAATCGAACTTAAATCAACCGGTTTTGCCTCGATAAATCCTACAATAATTACGAATTATAAGGTAAGAACAACATTTTGTTTACAAAAAGATATCTCAACGTTAACGAGAAATTAGCCCGTGACAACGCGTTATGATAAACGCTTTTTTCAACGCGTTACGCTAAAAATCAGTTACCCGTCCATAAGAAGTTATCACTTCAAAAAAAAAAACGTGTGCGACTCAGGACGCGTGATAGAAGTGATAACTTCAACTAATCCAAGTTGAACTATTTAATATTGACATTTTTTAACTCGAGAAAAATTTGCCTATTACTTCAATTTTATCTACATTAATATGATAATGTGTATAAATTTAAAAATTTAATTATTTTGAAAATTTTGAAAATTCTGAAAAAAAATTTATCACTATAACTTTCACTAATTACGATACAAAAAATTTTTACTATGACAGTTCGAAATTTCTAATCAGTCGCGTATTAATTCGCAATACAACCAACCTTTACGTGGAACGGCCTGATTGCTATTTAATACACACTTAAAACTTAAATTCTTATCCTTATTATCAATAATAACATTAACAACAGACTTTATAATCAATTTTTATAAGATTTATCACAAATGAAACCACCAAAAAACGTCTTTTTTATGCTAAAATTAGGCTAATCAGACTGTCATTTCTTCTTAGACAACCTGTTACGAGAATTCCCGAGGATGACCGAACATTTTAAGAATGAATTTAAATTATAATTAAAAGACATTAAATCATAGATGAACGAATTAATTGAATAAATGAGTAAGTAAATAAATAAATAAATAAATAAATAAATAAATAAATAAATAAATAAATAAATAAATAAATAAATAAATAAATAAATAAATAAATAAATAAATAAATAAATAAATAAATAAATAAATAAATAAATAAATAAATAAATAAATAAATAAATAAATAAATAAATAAATAAATAAATAAATAAAGATATTTGTATTAATATTAATATTTAACTATTTCTATTTGATTTAATTTCCATTTCTTCTCCTAAAACTGCCACGATAGATGCCGAGGATGACCGAACCGTTTAAATTATGAATTTAAATTATAATTAAAAGGGATTAAATTAGTTTTATATAAGAAAATATAGAAAATAACCTAATTTTTATGATATTAAATGGATATAAATATTGAATAATTAATAACAAGTTAAAATGGTGTCGTGGGACACCAGGTAGGAACTAAGTTCCTTTGGCTAATGTAGAATCGACCATGGTGTAAGTGTATATACTTACACCATGGAATCGACACATAACACTACTCGCTTGTGTATACGACTATAACGCCTGCGCACGTCTCATTTAATGGTAAATATATCAATATCAGTGAAATCTTGGCGTTAAGAAAGAAGCTTTTTTAAAATTCAAGGTGAGCTTTAAAGAGTAATGTATACAATTATTTATTCTCACCTTTCCTAACTACTTTCAACTATCAAGATTTTTAAAAATTATATCTCATATTACTTTAACAAAAAAAGGTTAAGATTAAGAGAAAAAATTTGCATCGGCTGGGAATCGAACCCGGGCCGCCCGCGTGGCAGGCGAGCATTCTACCAATGAACCACCGAACCACATACGTATAATAACTTGCAGAATGTATTTGATGCACGTCTCATTTAACGGGTTTTTCGTTACGGTTTTTACTATTACATTTTTTTCAGTTCAGTCACGCAGCAAAATCCCTATCTTCTCCAAGCCTGCCGTAAGGAACTTAGTTCCAAAATATATATTTTTTACTTTTTTTCAACTATTATTATTTTTTTAATACGATGATGAAGTTCTGACGATTATTTGGATAATTTTGAATCTTTTTACATTTCATTATTTTTCAAAAGTTTGTTATATTTTTTTTATTTATTTTGTATTTTATTGAATTCTCATTGCTCCTTGAGAAGTATGTAAAGTTTCAAATTACTCCCACATTTTAAAGTTGGTGAAAATCAAGTTCAAAATACATAGATACGTAAGTACGTTAAGTGCAAATTAAACAGAAAATCAATACATTCAAAACAGTAGACCCGCATTCTACTTGAAACCAGACAAACAGAAGACAAACACAATTACAGCTCAAAGTCAAGAATGATAAAGTGTTCAGACTTGATCTTAAAGGAAATGACGAACTATTTAAAAGACAAAATGGCACATCTTTAGTTAACACTGACAAGAAAACAATCGGCAGTAGTTAGAGAGGATGGCAGAGAATTCAGCTACTCTGCGTGTAAAAATTAGTTCTAAGATTTTTTTATATTTCCATTCTACAGTTTTTCATCTTTATATATAAAAATCTCGTGTTACGATGTTAATCTCCTAAACCACTGAATCGATTTCAGTAAAATTTCATAGATATATTTTGTTGCTTCTAACTTAAAAGATAAGAGATGTTTTATGTTTATGATTAATATACGCTTTTCTCGATCCGTTTCGATCCGTTCTCGATGTCGGGCATTAAACACTATAAGGGTATTTGGAGTTTGCACGTCGCGTTGCTCTGGCTGGTCGGACAAGTGGAGGCATTATAGAGCGGAGTTCCTCTGAGCAAAGTCCGTTTATGTATCGGTCAAACAAGGTAAGATCAACCACTGCTCTTCGGTGGGACAATGGGGCTAGGTTTTTGGTAATACTGGTGTCGTTTATTAGTCGAACTGCTCTTCTCTGTATTGCATCAAGAACTCCGAGCCTTGACGGAGCCGCCCAACCCCATACATGCGAGCAGTATTCAAGATTAGGTCGTATTTGGGCTTTGTAAAGAGTAGCTAAGTTAGATGAAGAAAAATATTCCCGTGCTCTAATTTCTTTCCTGCTGCAATTTTATAGATGCAATATGTTCGTTACATAGTAAGTCCTGGGAGATTTTTATACCAACCAACGTAATGGAGTCGCCCGCTATCAGTGTCTGATCGTTGATTGTAAGCCTCTTGTTGAATAGGCAACATGTCTCTGTCTTGGAAGCGTTGAAAGTAACAAGATTCTTTCTTTCCCACTTGTCTACAATTCTCAAATCTTGATTGAGAGAAGCCGTTGGTGATCTTCTGTCCTCTTCCAGAATATCTAGAGGTATGGGACGGTTGTGCGCGTTGCTATCAGTGTAGGTTGCTATCATTTGCAAAACCATGTATCGGGTTATTAGTGGCTTCTAGTAGATCATTAATGTGTAATAGGAATAGAGTAGGAGCTAGAGCCGATCCTTGGGGAACTCCAGCGTTGATTTTGTAGATTTTGTAGCCTGTTCGAGAGAAAGTTGTATTTCCATTTGCAAAGATTTTGCGAGAGTTGATATGAAGTCAGTTTTTTCAAAAGAGCTGTATGTCACACTTGATCAAATGCTTTTCAGATGTCTAGTGATACTATTTGTGTCTCCCCATAGCGGTGGATGCATCACTCCAGACATGATTTACATATGCTAGCAGATCGGCTGTTGACCTTTATTGGTGGAAACCATATGGCCTGTCACTTAAAAGGTTGTTCGTCTCAAGGTAGCTTAGGATCTCGTTTTCCAGGATTTCCAAAATTTCAAAGATTGGAAGAAGCGCTGTCACCAGATAAATAATATTTTTAATTTAAAAGATTTTTCTTTAAACTATTCTAAGAAAATTACCAATTTAGCTTTCAGTTTTATAACTTTTGTCAAAACTTTTTCTTTAAAGCCTTTCAACCTTTATATGATAAAGGAAAATGTCTTGAAGTTTATCCATCAGTTCACCAACAATTCTAAATAGTTAGTGTTGATAAGACTTCACCTTTAATAAAATTAACAATTCTTATTGCCACTTTAAACTAATATTATAAATTAGAAGTTAAAACTTTAGCAGGAGTGAGAGTTTTCAATTTACGAATTATTATTTTTAATTAATGTTATGCTAGAAACTGTAAGCAGATTATAAAAGATTGTTAATTGATTATCCTTTATTAAAATGTCTGTTATAGTTAGAAAAAATAAATTAGTTGGCGATTTTATTGTCTGTATCAATTAATCACTTGTTAATGTAAGTAAGAACTTCATCATTTCAAGAGCTTCTCGCAGATTTGAGTCAGAAAATTGATGTAACTGCTTTCTGTACACATAAATCAAGGAGGCGCCAACAGAATAACCATAATGAGGAAGACAATGAATTCATCATTTATTATATCTGTTGAGTAGTTATCATTTCTCAAATCCGAAGGATAATCGAAGGATTCCAAAACAGAGCCGAATTTAAATTATTTCTAGAAAAGCTATACCTACCTATTTACTGAACACGCGGAATGAATATAGATTTATATTCGTAAAATTAATAAATCATATTTTTAAGTATTCAGATAAGAATGTGCGATAGATCGCACCAAAAATTTATTTTCTTAAACGTACCGTTAAACCGGAGCGTTTTTTTGACAGTTTTATACATAAAATCATGAAAAAAAAAATGATACAAACGTATCTCGCGCCATTCTGTCAATGTATTTCAGATATATAACCTGGATTTGTGCATGGTTAGAATTTCTAACTCTATGCACAGAATGGTGGACTCCAAAGAAGATACAGAGTTCCGAAAAAAAAGATCCCCCTTCCTAACCGGAGACTTCTCCAATCCGTAGTAGACTTGGACCTTCCTAAAGACCTGGAAACCCTGCTGGACGACACCCTCCTTTCCTACCGCTAGATGGTGTCCCCAACTCTACAACTGGATATAGAAAAAAAATGGGCCCTTGGCGAAGGTTTCTGTGGTTCCCTTCGTCCTTGCCAAATAAAAGGAATCCACGACAGAGGAGACACGCCACAGCGTCAATCTCCTAACCCTACATTGCACCACGTGGGTAACACTACCACACACACATACACTCACACCCAAAGAAGAAGACTGTTTAGGTACGTTCAAGCACCATGGATGAAGTGAAGATCCAACCTGCACATGGGAAATGCAAGTGGGAAAATTTGTTAGAGCGGGGTCGACGACAGATACTAACTCTGTAACCCCTTTTTTTGATGTTAAAGGCTCACAAAGGGTTAGCCAAATGCAGACGGCACTCAGGGGGTAGGAGGAGAGCGAGTCGTGGGTCGAAGGAGCAATTGGGCGAGTATCTAGGAAGAAGGAAACATCGAAAATATTTACAAATCGGTAAAGGGCGCCACTTATTTTTTTTTATAGTGAAATAGGAAAGAAAATAAGAAACCTATTGAGAAATAGTTTATTAAATCTGAAATGGTTAGGGAACACACTTTAATTGAGTTATATCCTTAAGTCAATAATTATTTTAAACTTACCTTATTGATTCTACAATTCCTTGAATCCTTTTGTCTTATTAAAATCTAAATCTTTATTAAACAAGAGGTTTGAATCAGAACAGTTACTGGGAAGGTATAAGAAATAAATACTCAACGATATCAATAAAAACAATAAAACAATGTATTAAAAAAATAAAACAAAAATCACCAGTATTAGTGAGAACGGTTATCACCAAAAAACTAACACTTCTGTTTATACAGTGAAAGATATTAACCGGTATTTGACAATACGGTTATTAAAAAACTAATATTCCTGTACATATAATATTACAGATTTTATCTAAATTGCATAACTTATTTTCGATAAACGAAAGTATGTAGAGAACTCAATTAAAACAAAATATATACTGAAGGTATATTTCCTTTCTTTAAAACAAAATTCAGTTCTCTAAAGAGTGCACACTCTGAGTGTTCTAAATATCTAAAAATTACCATATACATGAATACAAATATGAAATTTAGCAATACAAGTACCATAGAGGTAATAATCATGTAAGATTACGATTGAACACCAACACTTTGAAGAAAGTTAAAAAACAAAATTTAAAAACACTACATATTTATCATTCAATCATAGTTCCATAGATTTGAATAGTAACTAATGTTATTAACTGATTTAATACCGCTAAAAGCTTATAACAATTTAAATTTAAATAGAATCACTATAAAAAGTTTCCAAAAGCATATTCTTCCGAATAAGCACTAAAATTGTGACTGTTTCTTAGAATATTCGCAGTTTACCTTGTAATCCGGAACCAAAAATCATACTTCGTGACCGGGTAGTCACACTTCTACTATAATAAAGCTTCTTTAAACATACCATACTTAACCAAAAACCATGTAGAATTAAACATCAGCACATAGGAAATCATCTATAAAACCATCCATAAGGTTTTTAGATCACTAGGTATCCATTTACCTCGGTACCATATAATTTTATAAAAATTTCAAAATGGAGTCCTCCACAGACAGCACGTAGCACCAAAATTTTATTAATACCATAAATCAACCAGATTGTACTTCCAATTTAAGCACATCTACATCCAAATTGAAATGCAGTATTTTTTATACACTTCCGATACGGAATAAACCAAGAACAAACGGTAATCTTAATACTGTGAATTAACCGGCAGCCATTAATTTTCGCAAACGAGGGAATTAGCGTCCTTTCGCTTGTCACGTAAAATCGTAAGTGCTGTTCAAAGGGCGCTCTCTCACCCTGGTTGCTTAACTCGGGTCTTATCGAGTATTTACGCTCGATATCCGCTTCCGCCTGTCAAAATTTGAATCCAAAATATGTATCTGACCTTGGAATAGGTAAGGTTGGTTGCATACCGACAAAAGTGTAAACGAGAATATAATATTATTTATCTGTAACTGTCTCTGGAATAGGTAAAGTTGGTTGCATACCGACAAAAGTGTAAACGAGAAGATAATATTATTTAAGGTGGTTTTTTGGGAATGCTACAACTCCTTTCAAAAATTCCCATCCTGTCCCTGAAAAGGACGTAAGTCCAACAACAGTGTCCTCTTACATACCAAATTCCTAAAAATTATCATACTTATCTTCCAAACTATATATTCTTCGACCTTCGACCACTTACTTAGTGTTATACTTAGGAGCGCAACCAGAGAGACCTTATAAACTTGATAATAATGCTAATTGAGTAGTCAAAAGACTATGTTCGTCTGATAACTGGTTTACTTAATTAAGTACTATAACGCAACCGTAAGGTGGCGCAGTTATATCACATATATTTAAACGAGCAATTATTACGTAAGTACCTTGACGGCACCGGAAGGTGGCGCAGTTAATATTATTTATACTTAAACAAGAAATCGAGAAAATATGATGAAAATGTGTCGTTTACGCCAATACCAAGTAAGCGTTTTAAATATGGCATGGAAGATTATATCTATGGTAGATTATAAGAAGTTCTATACCACTTACTTAGTGGTATACTTAAGAGAGCAACCAGAGGGACCTTACAAACTTGATAATGGTAATAGTTACGAAGGTGGATTGATATAAAACTAGCCTTTGGGATTAAATCGATTTATTTCTCAACATAGTCCCCTTTTTGCTCGCGACACTTAAGTTCTGTTCCAACAGACCATAAAACCGTTCTAGAACCGTTACAAAACAACTCAGTATAATGAAGCTATCGAGTTTTCGTCTTATACGCAGTTCCCGGACGGTTCTAGAATAGTTCTTTGGTCTGTTGGAAGTGTTGGAACAAACCTTTAGTAAGACGATGTTATTTGCTTCGGACGGCTGTTACAACCAAACTAATAGTTTGTTTGGCTTAAAATTTTGACAGACGTCAAATGTTAAAATCGACATCAATTCGGTATCAAGTTATGCCATCTATCAGTTTAGTTTTATATCAATCTATCCTCGTAAGTTGTAAAAACTAACATACGTTGGAACTGTAATGCCGCGTCCGCATGCTTGCCAAACCTTAACAAGCTGTAGCCGTAGCTCGCGATACTTAAGTTCTGTTCCAACAGACCATAAAACCGTTTTAGAACGGTTACAAAACAACTCAGTATATTAAAGCTATCGAGATTTCGTCTTATACGCAGTTCCCGGACGGTTCTAGAATGGTTCTTTGGTCTGTTGGAACAAACCTTCAGTAAGACGATGTTATTTGCTTCGGACGGCTGTTACAACCAAACTAATAGTTTGTTTGGCTTAAAATTTTGACAGACGTCAAATGTTAAAATCGACATCAATTCGGTATCAAGTTATGCCATCTATCAGTTTAGTTTTATATCAATCTATCCTCGTAAGTTGTAAAAACTAACATACGTTGGAACTGTAAAGAAATTTTAGCAGCACGTAAAGAGACAAATTTTCATTAAAATTATCCAACCAATCATGTTGAAGCTGGTTATCCCATAACGCTGTCACTGTTTTCCATTAAACACATGCTATCAAGAGTAGTGCTAATATATTATACTATTATACTATTAAGGTCAAGAGGAAACAGAAACCGGCCAACGTATGTAATAAAGAACTGGATTTGATGAACAAGTTCAAATGGAATAAACGAGTTATTTTAACGGCATACTTAAAGACTGTGATAAATGTACCTACTTCTTTTCATTGTTTACTTTCTCAAGAGGTTTTATACAATTTTGTATAGCAAATAACTCTAAACAACTTCGAATAACTCTAAAATTCTTATTATCATGAAATGCAGTTTAACAAGTATAAATTTAAATTCCTTTCTTTAAGTATACAAAAAATAACGATTAAAATAAACTTCTCAAATAAACTTTTAAAACATAACTTAAAATCCAACTTCCAAAGGCTCGTTGAGTTTTATAAATAAACCGTGCTTTGCTATACCCGAGCCGCTCAAAAGATGGAATTCAAGGACGCGTGATCAGTGACTGGACGGCGTAATCGTACGAAGCCACGCCTTCTAAACTGAAATAACGAAGCCCAGTTTACACTGTACTCATACCAGAGATAATATAAACTG
Organism: Altica lythri; assembly: GCA_964028335.1. Lineage (NCBI taxonomy): Eukaryota > Metazoa > Arthropoda > Insecta > Coleoptera > Chrysomelidae > Altica > Altica lythri. The sequence goes on from OZ034805.1 coordinate 72,331,545, forward strand.
TAGGTATCGAGGGTGGGTACTTTTTTGTTGAGTGGTGTAATTTGGACTTGTGACGTTGGTTGGGAAGAGTAATATTCAAACAGTGCGTGCCGTTCACGTGATCATTCCATCTTTTGAGCGGCTCGGGTATAATCTATACATATCTTCTATACATATAATAAAACTGTAGAAATGTATATGTTTTTACGCGCATCACATGAAAACTACTGATCCTATTCGAATAAGGTTTTTAAAGACGTATTTGTCTTCTTTCAATTTAACATCTGGTGTATAAAACTTTCTCCCCCCCCCAATCCAATAACGGGGTGAGGAAAGAAATTTTTATACAAAAATCAACATGCCACGCGAACCAAGTCGCGGGTACATCGAAATAGAACCCAAAAATGTGGTTAGATTTTTTTGTCTGTCTGTTTGTATGTTTGTGCGCGCATCACATGAAAACTACTGATCCGATTTGAATGCGGTTTTCACAGAAGTATTTGTCTTCTTTCAACTTAACATCTGGTGTATAAAATTTTTTGTCCCATTCCTTAAATGGGGTGGGGTAAGAAATTTTTATACAACAATCACACGCCACGCGAACGACGTTGCGAGTACAACTAGTGTTTATCTAAAAACAAAGAGAATTTTCTTTTCAGAGTCCGGAAATTTATGTTTATGTTTCCATGAGGAAAATGGAAAGGTTTTTAATTTACACGCATGTGAACAACATAAAGTGATTGATTTTAGTTAAACTCGTTGTTCGATAATTTATGTAACACTCAGTGGCAGACTTCGATAGAAGATAGGTATACTAGAACTTTAAATAATGTTACAGAAGAACTTCTTGAGAATAGGAAAAATCTGCATTTAATAGGTAGTAACTTAGCGGAAGTTTATAGTCGTTATTTTTGAATTTACCGAGATGTAAATTTAAAATTTTATACCTTTGTTACTTACTTGGTAATAAAATTTCCAAAAACTATATTTCACATAAATTGTCTATAAACCTTGTACCAACTTTTTCTCCGCTTTCTCAGGGGTTAATAACAGTGATAAAGAAAATGGCTAGATTGATTTATAGAATGATGAATACAAAGGAACAGAAAGAGACTGTCAGGGGGTCACTAATTGCGGATGACACTCAGGGTGGAGATCGAATCGTGGATTCAAAATGTTATGGTGGTGAGTAACGGGCGGATAAACTAAATTAGGACAACTGTAAAAGAAAAGGAGAGTAACGGGTATTTTTTAAGCGTAGTTTTTTGAAGTAAAACTTCTTTAGTCGCGACTAGGGGTAACTCAGTAATTCTAACGGACGTGACGTCATTCTAATGTACCGCGTACCGGAAACAAAACCTGAGACAAAATACCTAACACGATTCCGCCTACTATATTAAATAAAATTAAATCTCTAATTGTATGAATTGACAGCTTGTTAACCAAAATACATTGGTGGTAAATAGTTTAAATTTGTGTATAAAGTTTTTGTTTTAAATATGAATAAACAAAGTGGATTTATTAATGAGGAAAGTGATGAAAAAATATTGAATGAAAATGAGTGAGTACCTACTCTATATGCATACATTTTATTTTTGGTGTGTAATTACACTATTTATACCTAATTATTTATACCTATTATTTATACCTAGCTATTTTCGTTTTATAGACTTAAAGAGCTAAAAAGAAAAAGAAATTGTGATTGTCACAGGGTATATTATCAGCGCCAGAAAGATTTGAAGAAAAATGAAAATGAAAAAAAGACGAGACAGCGACATTCATTATGATTTGATTAAGTAAGTTTATATAACATATATACATATTATGATAGTAAATAATTGTTTATAGGGAAGCTTTACGTTAAGTAAAGAAGCATGTTGCACGTTTTTGTTCATAAAATAATAATATTGGAAATGTTTTAACACTTGCTTATACTTTGCCACGTATTTTAATGAATTTGAAACAAAAATCAAATTTAGAGAAATAAAGAAATTTAACTAAAGGTATACAACTCCAGCGGAGTTCGGTAGTGGTCTCTCTACTGGCAAATTAGTGCCCAGCTCAACCGTAGAGGTAAGTAACAAATACTAGTGAGTCGCGCCACCGATTAAGACGGTCAAAATCGGAAACCCCTGTTGTTCCAGGCACTACTTTTCCCACTGGAGATAATTAAATAAATTTTGAATATTTAACGGTTCTAATTGATTTACATAATAACTGAAAATAACGATAAGTGAGCTAAATAAAATTAAATATCAACTAGACTCTTCTTTAATGAAAATATTAGAATACAGACTGACAAGCCTCGTGCCTGACAACACAATTGATATTTATAAATAAAAAAAAATTATGCGAATAAAGAAAAAAAAGCAAATTTTATCAATAAGTGTGATCACACGCAATACAAAACAAGGAAAAATAGATTTTAACTAAAAACTAAAGTCCGACTTAAGGCTAATATAGCTTATCTGTAAATCTAAATGAATTGCCGCAGTCCTTGGCTTCTCCAATACTTAGGCCGGTACCAAAATCAAGCCTTATCCAAACCAAAAGGCTTGCTCCAAACACAATTGCTTAAACTCGTACTAAGTATAGGGTTAGCGATCAAAATTCTGCCTGTCTCAAGGGCTTAAGCCTGTATCTAGGACTTTTAGCCGGTAACTAGAAATGTAGCCGGTAACTAAAACCCTAAAATCGTAATTTAGCATTAACATTAGCTTAAACACATTTAAATGACTCCTTGAATTAATTTGACTTAATAACTTTAATACAATTTGTACACATTAACTTAAATTGACTTCTCTGAATTTATAATTAATAAGCAAAACTAATGATTTAAATATACTCAACAAGCTTAAATTTGACTTGCCAATCACAGCAAAATTATAACAATAAATTAAATCAAAATTTACATAAAATTAATTATTAATAGTAAAAAAAATAAGCGAAAAGGAGTCTAGTTTCACATTAATAAAACCTACATACGACACAAAGAAATACATATGTAAAATCAAGATTTTCAAATCAAAATTTGCGGTTATATGGCGTTATTAATCTAGTAAAATATAAATACGTGACTCACCTAGCAAAATAGGGATATTCTTTTCTCGGTAAACTTGTGACACAATTACTTCGTTGCTAACTGCAATGATGGGGAATCCTGACCACAATTCGCTGTCTGAACAGTCTTAAACTACCAAATACCACAATTGTTTGTTCGTTGGACCACCTACACTCAAAGAAACGAGAGAAAGAAACCATGAGAATCGACGAACCACATGTATAAAGAAACAAGTACTCACCAACAGAAGATTTAATTAAATATCCGGACACAATGCCGTATTTTCCACCGAATTCACCAAAATTCAGAGAAATCTCTTCCACAATATTCGATGGAAATGAACGAGGTTAAATTTCGTAAATCCAAACTAAATTGTCTTCGACGATTGAAGATTACAAATTAAACTCAAGACAAATCTTCTTAACGATGCTTCCACCACAAAGGTTCGTAAATGAAAAGAAAGACGATTTCCCACGTCACTTCGATCACAATAATTTGACACACGTCGAAACAAGATATGGCCTCTACTATAGGGACAAACCGTAGCTTATTCAGCCAACAACTTACGAACAAACAGGGGTCATTTGATACGACCAATCTTAATATTTATATAGACGACAACAAAAATCCCAACATTACCTAATTTCTTCATTTATTTTTGATTTTAATAATAAAGTTATATATATGACCGAACGTTAGCTGCAAAACCACAAAATCCAAGTTATCGACGAGAAGGTAGGTCAGATGTCCTACTGTCAAAGATTTCAAACATCAACACAATAATAAATAAACTTATTTACAAAACCCATTTTAGCAACAACTAAATATAATTTTATGGCCGAAAATAATAAACAACAGTTGGCGACTAACTACAATCGAACCCAAATCAACCGGTTTTGCCTCGATAAATCCTACAATATTATAAGGTAAGCCAACGATTTTGTTTACAAATTAAGATCTATCGCTAACGCGAAATTAGCCCGTGACAACTTATTTTAGGTTTGGTTAGTTAGCCATAAAGGCCATAAAAGCACTAGTCAGGATGGCTGATCTTTTACCAGCAATAACAGATCCTTCGTAGAACTGAAGAAAACAAACTCAACTCAGGATTTTAAATTTTATGGAATATGCTATAAAATGCTACAAAATGAAATGGTTATCTAACTATCGAACTCTCTTGTGTTGTGTTGTATTACAATAAGGTAGATACAGCTACAAAATCACACATTCTAAACGTAATGTGTATATATTTTTAATATTGTTTACCTATTATTGAAGCAAAACTTCTTTAGGCGCGACTAGGGGTAACTCTAACTTTAGATTCTAACGGAAGATTCTGATGGAAGTAACGGTGTGATTTCAGCTATGGGAGGAGCTTAAATTTTCAAAATTTATTTATGAAATTTTCAAAATTTTTAAACGGTTTCAAATACATTAATGGTATTTAGAGAGTAAAATCTATGTTTCACATTTTAGTTATCATAAACCTATTATTTCATATATAAAAAATAATGATAACTTTCAAATTCCTATTTCTAATGAATAATATAACTATAACATCTCATTTTTTGTAAAGTATATAGACAATAAATATAATTGTAATTAAATATTTATTTTCCGATACGTACGTCAAAAAGTTTTACTACAATCGCGCGTAAAGGTTACACGCACACTCTTTTTTTTTAATTAATAAAACACTTAAATTTGCATTCTATATTCAAAATTTTTATTGGAATCAATGTATTGGTCTTTGCTATTTACTTTTTAAAGAAAAATTCATGTAAATATTGACTGCGGCTCCTTTAGGCTACGGCCACATTAGCGTGAATTCACGCTGCTTTTTGACGTGAAAACACGCCAAAAAAATAGGCTATACTGTTTTCAGTTGGGCCGGCCAAACACGGCGTGAATTCCCGCCCGAAAGACGCGTTTTCAAGGTCTCCCACTCACGAATAGGACTGGTTCCATTTTCGAGCGTCTTTTCACGCTGGCTCGGGTTGACACACTGGCTCAACTGGCTGGATTTCACGCGGCGTTTTGTAGATTGTTTTATTTTGTATTAAAAGTTTGTGTACTGAATAAAAATATTATATTTTGTATAAATATATATACGTTTATTAAAATTGTCATGGAGCTTGACCACGAAATAATTATCATGGAGGTGCAGAAATTCCCCTTTATTTACGATATACACCATAGTGAATACAAAAACCGTTGAAGAGGGAATCCTGGATAGCTATTTCAACAGCAGTAGTGGGAGAAGAAAGTTGGACAGCTATGAATGAAATAACTAAAAAAAATATCGGTAAGTAATGTTAACACTTTATTTCAGTATCTAAAAAAATTTATGAGTACAGTAATGTAGCCACAATACTTTATAAATCTATTGCAACTTGCTTTTATTTTAGAATGTCAACATAATTATTTTGCCATTTTGCCCTTCAGGAGAACAAAAGTAGTTCTTAAATGTATCTCGTATCTCTCCCATTATTACTTCCTCTTATTCCATATGAGGAAATGTTATCTAGGGGACAAGACAGTGTATCTTCAAAATTATACCCGTCATGCTTTCTAACAAAATTGTGTAAAACGCAACAAGCTTGAATAATAGTGACAGCAAACTCCACATGGACATCTATGGGGCGATGCAAAATTCGCCACTTATTCGTTAAAATCCCAAATGAACATTCCACATAACGTCGAGCCCTTGACAATCGATAATTAAATGTTTTTTTTCTAAAGTCAGGTTCTTAGAGGGATATGGTCTGAGCACATTTTCACTCACTGCAAATGCCTCATCGGCCACAAACACGTACGGCATAATTAATTGTAATGGATCATTAGGGAATGGGGCAGGTTGTGGTAAATTTAAAGTTTGGCTATATATATTTTTTCCTATTTCAGTTGATTTTAGTATGTTACAATCTCCTTCATGACCAAACGACCCTAAGTCTATATAAGTGAAGCGGTAGTTGCTATCTGCTATAGCCATGCCATTAATACCACAGAAAAATACTTCTTGTAATTGAAATATTCGCTTCCTGAATTAGATGGCTTAACAATTCTGATGTGTTTTTCATCTATTGCGCCGATACAATGAGGAAAGTTGGCTCTTTTTTCATACTGGCTGCTAATAACTAACCAGTCTTCGATGGGCGGTTGTTGCATGTGCTCTGTTTCCATTCTCGTCCATATAGCTACGCTTGTGTCTTGAAAAATTTCGGTAATTGTAGAACGTCCTAAAAGAAATTTGAAATGTAGTGATCGAAACGAATGACCCGTTGCCAGATACCTGCAATTTTTTAACAAAATCAGTAGAACATATGCGACTTTTTAAATTTCTAAATTACTTCAAATAGTTTATATGCATTTCAAATATGTACATTTATGTACCAAGATCACTTAAAACATAATTTTGATTCTACAGGAAAGGAGATTCAAAAGCGGTGGAAAAGCATGAAAGATAGTTACATGAAAAATATGAAATCACTGGAAGGTCGCAGCAGAGATGCTTCTATGTCGAAAAAGCCGTATATTTATCACAAACAAACATCAATTTTTTTTAGAACTTGCGGAAACATGAATACCGACAGTGTGGTTGAAGCTGGACCCAATTCTGGTCCTCAACCCAGTTTTTTTCCTGCACCAAGTTCTGTGTATGCACCTAGTTCAACCACCCTTAACAAAAGGAAATCTGATCAGTTTGAGAAAGATATAATTGAAATTTTAAAGACAAATGTACAGCAAACTCCCAAATGTCCAGATCCTGATAAAATGTTCCCAAATTCCCTTAATAAAAAAACTAAATCCTTCCGATAAACTTGATTTTCAAATCAAATCCATGCGGTTACTGCAATCGTACACCACGGCTTACTCCAACCCTTCTACACCCATTCAGCACCACCACGTCCAGTACCAGTTTTCAGGATGTTCCATCGCCTTCTTCTCCAATAATTTCTTATGAGATGGGACCATCCGAACACAATGCTGTTTCAGATGATGATTCGGTGCTTTCGTTTTTTAATTTGTAAACACCAACAAAATCTAGTAATCTAAGTTTATTACAAATTAATCTAAGTTAAGTTTAGTAACACTGATGTATAAAGAATAAATCTTACCTTAATGTAACAGCAAGTTTCTCTTCTGCAGCAATGCAATCCCTCATTTTTGTATTTTGTTTGGATATGTCACCATTAATTTTTGAGAGAAGCAGTTCAAAAGAAGGAATGGACATCCGGTAGTATTCAAAAAACTTGTCCGGATTTTCTTTTAAAATGTTATGTAGAAGTACGTGTTTTCCTTTTGATAAATAATCGATCAGTCAGTACTGGATGAATCCAGTATTTTTTATGCCGACGATTACGACGACGACGATGACGCTGAATGACAACCATGGCACAAAGTGCATTAACTGCATTTTTATTAAGAGTATTTTTGTTCATTTTTTAATCGCTCTGCTTCCCGACACGCGAAGAACTAAAAACCAACTTGTGTAACAAGGGATGAGTCGCTTTTCAAGCGCGTGAAAAACTGCTAGTGTGGCTTAGTAGGCGGGAATTCACGCTGCGTGAACGAAACGCAGCTTGAATTCACGCTAATGTGGCCGTAGCCTTACAAATGGTCCATTCGGAAGTTCCTTTTTCGAGCATTCTGGCTGGTATCACATTCATAACGCGCTCATTTGTAAGTCTTACCATGATGTAATGGCAGAGAACAATAATCACTTTTCACTTTAACAGATAACGTTTGAACGCCATAATTAACCTGTGCTACCAACCTGAAAAAATTAAATCATAAAAAATCTACCTTTATATAGGGAGCCACCTTATTTATGTCCTCGTTTTTGGAGCATCCTCAGCCAATGCTTATCCGCACCAAACAGAAACAAAACAGAAGATTTATCATGCCAACAGGTGTAATCATGTGGCCAACGGTCGTCGTGTGCTAATCAGATTCACAAAAATCTATTCTTGTGGTTGCAACGGTATTCGTTAAAATCTCCGTAAAGAAACGTGGATATTTTCACCGAAACAAAAGGATAGGCGTTGCTTATGCCCTTAAAAACAAGAATTCTTTAAAAAATGATAATAATTACCTCTATATGAATAGATACAATGGAAAGAGATAGGAAATGTCTAATAAAAACTCAGTTTCTAGGAACGAAAAGACCGTTAGGAAAAACAAAATACGTGGATCTGTATCTACAGATACGAATGATTATAAAAGGTGCAATACAAATGAACGAAGTTTTTATAAAAAAAAAAAAATAAAATAAAAAAACAATTATGAGAAATGTGAACATAAAAGTAGATACAAAATAAAAACGAATGTTAATGACGATTTAAAAAAAAAGTAATCCACAACACCTAAAGACATCCTTTTTAATTACAAACTGATTCCTTACAAGACAAATTATATCAGTCTGTATCCAGTTCTTCTCTACAAACTATTGAAGTTTTCAAACAAAAACTAGCTTGCTGCTGCAACTTATTTTGAAAACTTTCCTTCTTTGTATGACTTTAAAGTATTTAATTAAGTTTGTTTAAAAAGAGTAAAAATGTTGTTTTAGTAGAGTTACAAGAACACCTAACACCAATCCAGTTTAAAACTGGATTTATTATTGACAGTACGCCACTAGATACGTTTTGTATCATCCCTTACATCTTGTTATATAAGTCACAAACACTCTGCTCGTTTTATGTTTTTACCTTGCCGAAGGTACTTTTAAGATGCAAAGCGACTGTCATAGTTCCATTTTTGGAGTAAAGATGGGGCCACTTGCGAATGGTTTCTACTTTCGCAAGTTTACATCTATAAGGATTTAGTCGATTCATACAGGGGATGTCTTTTCATTAGTGACTGAAGAGACATAACCTATACTACACTGATGAGCTTAAAAAAAGAGCGAAACACGGTGTCTGTAGTAACTTGAACTTCCCATTTTAGATTACAATCTATATAAATTCCAAAATATTTTATATCTCTTTTCATTTTTATTTGTAATGGAGAGTTATCTGAGCTAATTTGTAATTGCTTGTACTGAGGAAGTCCGTTTGAGTAACTGCAGAATGGTACGAAGAAGGTTTTCTCAGTGTTTACTGTCAGTAGTTTACTACTAAAAAAGTCATTAATGGTTCCAAAATCTCCTTCTATTTTTTGTTTAAGATTATCCCATGTATCGTCTTCATAGAACACAACAGTATCATCGGCAAAACTTATGATGTCCCCTTTTGTTGGTAGGAGAAATAAATCATTCATATATATAGTAAACAGTATAGGTCCTAGTATTGTACCTTGAGGGACTCTGTAATTAACTTGTTTCAACAAACATACAAACTGTTGACTTAGTTTCATCTATATTCTATAGCTTCTAAGATTTTTGTTGTTAAGTAAGCAATGGCATCTTGGGTTGATCTCGCTTCTCGGAATCCATACTGTCTACTAGATAATATATTATATTTATTTAGATAACCATTTATCATTGATTTTAATATTCCCTCAAATATTTTGGCTAATGCAGGTATTAGAGAAATAGGTCTATATATATTTTATAATGCTAACTAATTTCTTTTTAAACTGGACATTTTGGCATTTCGTTTTGAAATACAAGCCAACCCTATCATTAAAAACTATCAAATAGTTTCTAAAATCAGTTAGGATGGTCTACGTGATTAAATGAGCGTATTACTTGAAAATTATCTTCATATTATATTCGAGAAGAATCTAGGAAGAGTACCCAACCAATCGTATCCCTCTTCTTAATAACGTGTGTTCGTAAAACTCCATTTATTTATCTTTTGTTTCTGTATTTCTAACTATAACTGAATATTGTAATACTCTTTAAAACTCGAGTTATTTATAAGGCAAAAGTATTTTTTTTATTTGTCTAAATTCATTGATAGTTCATTTTAAGCTTAAACAGGGTACACATAGATAACAATAAAAATAGCTTAGCTGTTATCCTAAATGTGTAGAAAGCTAATATTTGATGGTCACTTGTAGTGCTATCTCTATTTATAGCACTATAAGAATGATTCCATTTCTTTTTCGCTTATTGTCCTGTTTTTTATTTTACTAATGGATAAATATTGAAATTTGTCAGTTTTTACCTTAACTTTTCCAAACAGCGATGGGTGAAATAAATTGTATTAACTAATAAGTGTATATGAGAACATTTGACCTTAATTAGTTTTTATATCACACAGAAAGACCAGCTTAGCCCTAGATTAGATGTTTATTGGTTTGGCTGTTAGCCTGTATCACTGCGACCTTTGCAGATCTATTGTGACCAGCCATTATCTCAAGAATAGGATTAGAGAACCTTGTCCAGCCCTGCCCTCTTAATGAGACTTAATAGCCTTGACAGTGGCCACTCCGCATAACTTGGAGCAGCCGGTTTCTCCTCTCCTAGTACTAGATACCGCGTCCTTGCAAGGCCTTCGCATTTTTTTTTTATTAAGGATATCCTCGTAGGTATAGACCTAAATACAAATGTACCGAGAACATCTATTGGGGCAGAAGAGTTAATTTATTAATTTGGGATTTAAAGGCCTGCAAGTTAGGAGGAGTGGGGAAGACGAGGGGAGGTAAGGAGTGCCACAATCTGGAGACCCTGGGGATGAAGGAACGATCGAATTGATCCATTCTCGATGTCGGGCACTGAACAGTATAAGGGTGCATGGAGTGGGCACGTCGCGTTGCTCTGGCTGGTCTGGCAGGTGGAGGCATTATAGAGCGGAGTTCTTCTGAGCAAAATCCGTTTACGTATCGGTAAAACAAGGAAAGATCAGCCACTGCTCTCCGGTGGGATAATGGGGCTAGGTTTTTGGTGATACTGGGGTCGTTTATTAGTCGAACTGCCCTTTTCTGTATTGGCCTTGGCATAGGTCATGAAATGCGGTTTCCTCCTCTTCTTGGCAGTATCGACAGATGTCTTCATCTGCTAAGTTCAACTGACTCATGTGTTTCGGGAGCCTACAATGTCCTGTCAAGAGACTGACAATCATTCAGCTTAGCCCTAGTGAATGTATTTAATATTGCCGAATTTAACCAATACTTCTTTTATTATATCGGAATGCTTTGTATTAATCTCATTGATAACATTTTTTAGGTATCGTATAGCTCGTTAGTTTCAATTTTGCTTTTTTCTACTAACCGAACTATATTACAGATTTTTGTCTATTCGTTTACAAAAAGCATTGAATTTCAATTCACAATTCGAATTTTTTACAATCTGTGCCATAACGAGCGAACTGTTATAATTGACGTTGACATTCTCTTTGAATTTGGATAACAATGGTAATTTTATTGCATTGATGTATCGCTCTTTTTATTTTATTGCTCGCTTCGATTAGTTTTTACACTGATGACTATTTTTTTTTTGTAAAATTTTGTTTAACTTGAATTCATTTTGCTGGTTTGCATTTAAATTTTGTTATATACTATTTTGCTAATGATGTTGATTGTGTTCTGTTTTTTTTACATAAGAATTTCTCTTTTTTACTGTATAGAAGGAAACCTACCTTTCATGAAGAAGTTGATGGATGATCTCTATATAAAATAATACACTAACAGCGACAAAAAAATACTTCTTGGAGATTTACAATTCAGAGACAATCATACTAAAAAAAAAAAAAAAATAAAGTCATTAATATCGAATTTGATTCTAATTTCACGGTTATTTTTTCGCAATGTTCAAATGTTAAATCCTACAGTAAATATAATGGCGTTTTTATATCATTGTGATATGTTCCCTTACAAATCTGCAACCATTTAAATTCAGACTATCTCGTCTGGCCCTAATGGACATGCTCGAGAAAAAATGATTGTGTAAGACAATAAATCACACGAGGTTTATTCGCTATACTTTGTCCAATAAAAATTGTTCATTCAGATTATAGAAATAAATAAAATTTCACCGTTGGGAGTTTATCAATGCTTGTGATGTCAAATAGAAATCTCTATAGGTACCCTGCAAAATAAAACTTGAAAGAATTGAAATAATTACGTTTAAAAAACAAATAATAAAGTATATAACCAATATATTAAATGACATTAAGCAGGAATTGACACTCGCAATCTTTGCTGATACGCGGCATCGTTCTAACAACTAAGCTATAAATGTTTAGTAATTATTTATCTTGTTGGTCGTAAAATACAATTCATGTCACATATGACAATTACTTACTTTCCCCTTAAACACATCTAGCAGGACGTTAATTAGATAATGTTGATGTTCAAAATTTATAATTGTGAATCTCAGTTGTTATATGTATATATAAGTCACTTTTGACAATTAATTAACGTTCAATTGTAAAACTAGCATTTTGTACAAATTTCAATAAAGTTCTAATTAAAAGGATTCCTTGTGGTTAATTGGCTTCAATAGGTTATGGGCCTTGTTAACGCAGAGCTGTAAAATTAGTCACGTTTGAAAGAGAACAAAAAAAAATTGTCGAATTTATAAGGTATCACGTCCAAGCGGGAGCTTAATATGGAATTCAAAGCTCACATCGAAAAGCTGGAGGGAGCAGTAAATTGGTCGAAATGGAAGAGGCAGATTTAACTACTTTAAGTCCATCATGACATATTAGGAGTAGTTACTGGAGAAATTCCAAAGCCCGAAAGAGATGGAGAAACGCTAGAAGGTGATGAAACTGTAGATGCAAGAAATGCTAGGTATTTAATAGAAATAAAGTCTTTTAATAAATCTGATTCTTTAGCCCAACTAATCTTGGTAGGAAGCATGAATGATGCTAATCTTGAGCTTGTAGCTACCTGTAATACCTCAAAGTCTATATGGGATAAACTAAGGAAGTTTAATGTTTTTAATGATTGCTTCACGACCAGATATTGGATTTGCCGTAAGTACTGTATCTGAAAAGCTAAATTGCCCATCGAAATCAGATTGGTGTGCTGTGAAAAGAATATTCAGATACTTGAAAGGGAGTAAGAACTTAGGGCTTCATTACAAAGAAAATACAGAAGCAGGTATTTTAAAGGTTTTTAGCGATGCAGATTATGCAGGGGATTCAGAAACACGAAGATCGCGGACTGGAACTGCTTGTATGTATTCAGGCTCCCTAATATGTTGGTCAACTAATAAATAACGAAGTGTTGTTCTTTCAACCACTGAAGCTGAGTACATAGCAGCTAGTGAATCAACTAAAAACTTAATCTGGTTGCAGTTTTTGTTTAAAGTCATAACAGAACTTAAAGAAAAACCAATATTGTACGGTGACAATATGAGTGCTATAAAACTCATTAAAAATCCTGAATTCCACAAAAGATCGAAACATATTGAAATAAGATTTCACTTCATAAGAGAAAAATTTCAAGATGGTGTAATGAAAATAAATTATGTTTCGAGCAATAATCAAATAGCTGATATAATGACAAAGGCTTTACCTAGAAGTCAATTCAATAACCTAAGAAGAATGATGGGCTTAAACGTTGTTGAAGATAACTAATTATTACATTTTGAGAGGAAGTGTTGATGTTCAAAATTTATAATTGTGAATCTCAGTTGTTATATGTATATATAAGTCACTTTTGACAATTAATTAACGTTTAATTGTATAGATCACCCAACGGAAGTTTGTGACAGCCACGTGGCCTCTTGTTCAATGCGCAGTGGTTTGTTTACGAGCATTACGATAACAACGACCGTTCTGAAAGCTTGTCAGTGTGGTAGCTGGAATGGTATAGTAAACTGTATTTAGCTACGAATATGCTGAGAGAGTTTCTGAGTTGTTTTTTAAATGTATGTAATTTTTTAGTTTAAAGTGGGCAGTAAAAAATTTATATAAAATAAATTCTTCTTAATTATGTTAGCATCATACATTAAAAATTAATTAAAGATGTATAATATATTTTTATTTCCGTCCGCCACTGATAGAAAGACTCCGCCTACCTGCGACGACTAACACGTGGCTGTCCCAAACTTTCGTTGGGAGACCTATAAAACTAGCATTTTGTACAAATTTCAATAAAGTTCTAATTAAAAGGATTCCTTGTGGTTAATTGGCTTCAACAGATAACGAGAGAGAGATTTTGTCAAATCGACAAATGAAACATGAAACTCACTTTTTTTGGATCCATATTCAAATTTAGATTTCATAAAACTGTAATACACAGAAGTCAGTGCTTGAATACTATCGAAACACTTACAGTTTCTGACCAAAGATCCATAAGAACGACATGCTAAGCTTACCATCCCATTTGTAAGATGATTGAAAGTAACCTTATCATCAATAGTATATTGTAATACAAGTGTTACAATGACAGAGATTTCGTAGTACGAGTTCAGTTTGTGAAACGAACCGCGAAGCGGTGAGTTTCGCAAAGAACGAGTACTACAAACCGTCATTGTAATTCGAGTGTTACATACTATTTTTTATAATGAACTTTTAAAAGTATAAAAAAAAATAAAATGAGAGTTTTTCGAAATATTTATTTATGTTGGCAATCTTGACAGTTTTGACACTTTTCAGTTTTAATGATTTTAAATTAGAATGTTTGTCAAATTTGTATAAAATATTTCGAATTTAGCAATAACGCTGATAATGTAGTTAATAACTTACTACAGATTTACTACCCGAACTCTTTCGATGAAAATCAGTGCAGTGCAACCAATTGTGTAAAACAAAAAGTTACCAAAAACAGTGTTACAATGAATCTAGTTCGATACTGTTTTTAGTGTCGAAATAGAAACTTTGTGAACGTGAATTATAAAAAATATATTACAAAAACCCTGATAGTATCAACGCCTTCCAAAATTACATTATCAATCTTATAAGGACAGTTAACCACTCTTGCAAATTGCATTTATCTCGAGAAGTAATTAACCTGTATATTTTTAGGTCAACTGCAAACATCAGAAGAGAGCATTCAAGTAGTTCACACAAATCATTAACGTTTATTAAGAACAGAGGCGGGCCCAAATTGGAACCCTGCAAACTCCAGTTTTTGCCAAGTACCTACACATTGAGATAATTAAAACAGAGATATGTAAGTTTGTTAATAAGCTATGCATGACTGATTTTATCGATAGCTCTCTAGAAATAAGTATACACTACAGCTACCATTCCTGATAGTATTAACGCGTACCAATATGAGAAGAGAGCATTCAAGTAGTTTACCCAAATCATTAACGTATATTAAGAACAGAAGCGGACCCAAATTAGAACCCTACTGAACTCCATTTTTTACCAAGTACACATTGAGATAACTGAAACCGAGATATGACATTCAACCACTCTTGCAAATCGTTTATTTGATCTTGTAACTTTTCGCAATCATCCCAAAAAGTAATTAACCTGTACATCTTTAGGACATCTACAAATATGAGAAGAGAGCATTCAAGTAGTTCACACATATCATTAACGTATATTAAGAACAGAAGCGGACCCAAATTAGAACCCTACGGAACTCCATTTTTAGCCAAGTACACATTGAGATAACTGAAACCGAGATATGACAGTCAATCACTCTTGCAAATTGTTTATTTGATCTTGAAACTTTTCGCAATTATCCCAAAAAGTAATTAACCTGTACATCTTTAGGACATCTGCAAATATGAGAAGAGAGCATTCAAGTAGTTCACACATATCATTAACGTATATTAATAACAGAAGCGGGCCCAAATTAGAACCCTGTGGAACTCCACTTTTTGCCAAGTACACATTGAGATAACTAAAACCGAGATATGTAAGTTTGCTAATAAGCTATGCATGACTGATTTTATCGAAAGCTCTCTAGAAATGGCTATACACTATATCTACCTGTCCTCTATTGTCTAATTGCTCACCTAAGCAGAAATTAAATTTTTTGTCGCCAAGTAACTATTCCTCAATTTCTTTTAAATGTCATTTCTTGTTTATTTAAATTTTTAAGTTTTACAAGACAATTTGTTATATAATTAAATGTTATCCAAAATTAAACTTCGTTGCATAGTTCCCTAAATAACTAGTGGCATTTGCTTTTAGCTAACTTTATCTACATTAGTGTAACTATTTGTACTGTCTGGCTTTCCATCGCGATCCCTGAAGGGTAACCTAAAGATATTAATTATGTTATGACCCTTAAATTATATCGGGCAAGATAATTAGTCCCATAAATTCCAAACTTGTTACACCAAACAAACTCCTCGATAACCTTGAAGAAATTGCCACACAATTATGTGTAGAGAATTTACTAATTAAATTCATTCGATTTTCCAAATATATAATTATTACATAATTTGAATAAATTAAGTTAACAAACAAAAATAAAGAAAGAAAATAAAAATTAGTAAAAGACGTTGATACTTTGGAGACACAATATAATTTTATTTCTTAATCCGCTTAAATCTCTCATAAAAATCAGAAACTGTGAAACATAAAAAATGTATTAAGTGTTAACAAAGCAACACCTTTAAAGCCACTACGTGCGTTTATTACCAGTAATAAAATTTTATGTCGATAATTGGAACTTCCGAATTTATATCCACTTTATATGAGATTGGATTTCAAAACTATACCTTCTAGATAGATTAAAAAAGTTTTTTTGAGCCCAAGAAATGAATGAAACCAGTCAAGATAAATGGCTTTTTAAATTAGAAGTTTTAAAAGTTTACGGCTGTTTAGCAAAATAGTTTCTTGCCAAAACTTTCGACACTGTTCTTTTTTGTGATTTGTTCTTCAACACCAGCACTCAGAAATTAAATGTTAAAACGATACTTTTTACTTTATAAAACCAACCGTATATTGATGATAACTATGTATTTTAATTTACGTGTTACAAAAAGACAAACTCAGCTTTTGAAAAGGACACCCGAGGCTACAAGTCTCTCACGTTCCACGTAGATTTTTTTGAAAATCTTAAAACTGTATATGAACGGAATCATTTCGGCCTTGAGTCAATTTACAATATAAACGAACCTGGATTATCAACAGTCCAACCTCTCAAAGGCACTAAGCAAGTTGGGCAAGTAACGTCAGCTGAAAGAGGGCACATGTAACGATTTACTGCGGTATGAATGCTTTGGGAAACTCAATACCACCCTTTTTCATATTCCCACGGGTCAATTTCAAATATTTATGCTAAATGATGCTCCTGTTGGATCAGATGGAGCAGCGCATCCTTCAGGGTGGATGACAGCACCAAACTTTTTAAAATTTCGCAAAACATAAAAAACAAAACTTCCTCGCCAGTTCTTTTGCAGCTGAATAATCACGAAAGCCATATTTCAGTTGCAGTTTTTGATTTCTGTAAGAAATCAGGCATTGTTTTAATGACTTTCCCACCGCACTGCAGCCGTAAACTGCAACCCCTAGACTTGACTGTCTATGGACGACTTAAAACCAACTATAACCTACTATAGCCTTCCATAACTGTAACAGATTGGATGGTAAGCAATCCTGGCAGAATATAAACCATCTACGAAATCCCAAAATTAGCAGCAAAAGCCATCCCACTTGCATTCAAGTCACAAAATATTCAAAGGGGATTTAAAAAACACGGCGTATGGCCATTTAACTTCAACATTTTCTCAGATGAAGATTTCGCTTGTTCTTCTGTCACTGATCGCTGCTTACTAGAAGAGAATAATGCTCCTAAAGAACCATTTAATTCAGACCAAGCTCCGAGGAAACATCCTTCAATAGAAGAAAATCATAGTCTAGACTGTCTAGAGGATCGTACCCTTAGGACCTCTCAACTGAAATCTCCAGCTAGAAGCCAGAATAAGGATACAGTTAATATATATAACATCTGATTTAGTAAGATTTAGTAAGACCATACCCGAAGGCTGGCCCCAGGAAAATACGTAGCATGACACAAAAGAAGAGAAAAACAAGGATATTGACGGACACATCCGAGAAAAAAGTTATAGAATTGGAAGAAGCAGACAGACAAAGAAAAAAATGAGATCAAAGAGCTCAACAAAAATCAGAAGTGTTCTAAAAATAAAGGTCAGAAAAAAATTCCTAAGCTTGCTGATGAATTAACTTCCAAACGAGAGAAAAACAGGAAAAAAAGCAGCGAAGATATAGTAGAAAAGGTTTCCGTTTCTGACGAGGTCCTTGAAGAAGAAGAAGAAGAGGATTTTGATGAAGACGATGTCATTGTTTTGGATAGAAATTTACAGATCAATAACTTTGTATTAGTTAAATTTGAAACAAAAAAAACTGTCTATCATTATGTTGGATTAATCGAAGAGGTTATTTCTTACTAAAACTCTATGGAAAGGACAAAGAAACAGATAATTCCGTAAACGTATAGAGTCGCTATTGCATAGTCAGAAAACCGAAAACAAATAACTAAAGTAAAGACAATTTGAGAATACTTGACATTGTTTTCTATTCTACCCGCGAGCTATTTAGCATTTTTAAATGAAATCATTCTAGAGCAATATGTGCATTGTTTAATTAAATGAGTTATATTTCCTTCGTATTCCTTCAGTTTATTTCACCTCGTTTAACTTTGCCTTGAACTATTGTTTGTGATGTGAAAAACATGTCACTAGCGGATGTAATTTCCCGACGTGAAGAAATGTTAAACAATTTCTCTTTGTCTTCTGTATCAATTTAATTAAAAGTATAATAAACCAACTTTAATGCAACTACTTAATTTTTTCTCTCAAGGCAAATTTTTAAAGTTAAAACATCTTCCGGCGCCCTTAATACATACGGAAATAGGTTTTCTATGTGGAAAAAAAGCAATTTAAAAGATTGATTGAGATGTGAGAAATTTCAAACTTAAATGCTTGCTTTCAACCGATCTGTTGATGGTTTTTTGTTTTGGAAAATACACCGTTAAAAGATTAGTTGGAAAGATATCGAGTGTTGAAAGTTTAGGATTAAAATTACCGGTAAAAGTAGTACCTACTACCACCATATATAGAAAAGAATTGTAGGAAAACTTTGCGCGCCGCCATTGAATTTCTTTGTACCACATTTCGCTCTGGCTTGTCAAAGTTTTTTTGTGCATTTAAGGGACTATGTTCTTTTTTTTTGTTGGTTTACGTTTTTCTTCAAACTTTTTAGTTTAACCCTATATATCTCAAGAACCATAAAAGGTATTAGAAAAGTGAAAAGTATTATGGAAAATATAAAGATTTTTCTATAAACTTGCCAGTTTTTATTAAAATTAATTAGAGAGAAATATTGAAAATTTAAGGGAGAGACTGACTATATTCTTTTTTTTTTTTGTTGATTTACGATTTTTTTCAAACTTTTTAGTTTAACCTTGTATATCTCGAGAACCTTAAAAGGTATTAAAAAAGTGAAAAGTGTTATGAAAAATATAAAGATTTTTCTATAAAATCTGCAAATTTTTATTAACATTAATCAAAGAGAAATATTGAAAATTTAAGGGAGAGACTGACTATGGTCTTTTTTTTGTTGTTGATTTTTGATTTTCTGTCAACTTTTTAGTTTATCTCGAGAACCATAAAAGGTATTAAAAAAGTGCTAAGTATTATGAAAAATATACAGATTATTCTATAAATTTGCAGATTTTTATTAAAATTAATCACAGAGGAAGATTGAAAATTGAAGGGAGAGACTGACTATGTTCTTTTTTTTGTTGTTGATTTTTGAATTTTCTTTAAACTTTTTAGTTTAACCCTGTATATTTTGAGAACCTTAAAAGGTATTAAAAAAGTGAAAAGTGTTATGGAAAATATAAAGATTTTTCTATAAATTTGCCAATTTTTATTAAAATTAATTACAGAGAAATATTGAAAATTTAAGGAATAGACTGACTATGTTATTTTTTTTGTTGTCGATTTTTGATTTTCTGTCAACTTTTTAGTTTAACCCTGTATATCTCGAGAACCATAAGAGGTATTACAAAAGTGAAAAATATTATGGAAAATATAAAGATTTTCCTACAAATTTGCCAATTTTTATAAAAATTAATTACAGAGAAAGATTGAAAATTTAAGGGAGAGACTATGTTCTTTTTTTTGTTGATTTACGATTTTTTTCAAACTTTTTAGTTAACCTTGTATATCTCGAGAACCATAAAAGGTATTAAAAAAGTGAAAAGTGTTATGAAAAATATAAAGATTTTTCTATAAAATCTGTAAATTTTTATTAATATTAATTAAAGAGAAATATTGAAAATTTAAGGAAGAGACTGACTATGTTCTTTTTTTTTTGTTGTTGATTTTTGATTTTCTGTCAACTTTTTAGTTTAACCCTGTATATCTCGAGAACCATAAAAGGTATTAAAAAAGTGAGAAATAATATGGAAAATATAAAGATTTTTCTACAAATTCGCCAATTTTTATTAAAATTAATTACAGAGAAAGATTGAAAATTAAAGGGAGAGACTGAGTATGTTCTTTTTTTTGTTGATTTACGATTTTTTTCAAACTTCTTAGTTAACCTTGCATATCTCGAGAACCATAAAAGGTATTAAAAAAGTGAAAAGTGTTCTGAAAAATATAAAAATTTTTCAATAAAATCTGCAAATTTTTATTAACATTAATCAAAGAGAAATATTGAAAATTTAAGGGAGAGACTGACTATGTTCTTTTTTTTTTTTTGTTGTTGATTTTTGATTTTCTTTAAACTTTTTAGTTTAACCCTGTATATCTCGAGAACCATAAAAGGTATTACAAAAGTGAAAAATATTATAGAAAATATAAAGATTTTTCTACAAACTTGCCAATTTTTATTAAAATTAATTAAAGAGAAAGATTGAAAATTTAAGGGAGAGACTGACTATGTTCTTTTTTTTGTTGATTTACGATTTTTTTCAAACTTTTTAGTTTAACCTTGTATATCTCGAGAACCATAAAAGGTATTAATAAAAGTGAAAAGTGTTATGGAAAATATAAAGATTTTTCTATAAAACCTGCAAATTTTTATTAACATTGATCAAAGAGAAATATTGAAAATTTAAGGGAGAGACTGACTATGTTCTTTTTTTTGTTGTTGATTTTTGATTTTCTTTAAACTTTTTTGTTTAACCCTGTATATCTCGAGAACCATAACAGGTATTAAAAAGTGAGAAGTATTATAGAAAATATAAAGATTTTTCTATAAATCTGCAAATTTTTATTAACATTAATCGAAAAAAAATATTGAAAATTTAAGGGAGAGACTGACTATGTTCTTTTTTTTGTTGTTGATTTTTGATTTTCTTTAAACTTTTTAGTTTAACCCTGTATATCTCGAGAACCATAACAGGTATTAAAAAAGTGAAAAGTATTATGGAAAATATAAAGATTTTTCTATAAGTTTGCCAGTTTTTATTAAAATTAATTACAGAAAAATATTGAAAATTTAAGGGAGAGACTATGTTCTTTTTTTTTGTTGATTTACGATTTTTTTCAAACTTTTTAGTTTAACCTTGTATATCTCGAGAACCATAAAAGGTATAAAACAAGTGAAAAATGTTATGGAAAATATAAAGATTTTTCTATAAATTTGCAAATTTTTATTAACATTAATCTAAGAGAAATATTGAAAATTTAAGGGAGAGACTGACTATGTTCTTTTTTTTTGTTGATTTACGATTTTTTTCAAACTTTTTAGTTTAACCTTGTATATCTCGAGAACCATAAAAGGTATTAATAAAAGTGAAAAGTGTTATGGAAAATATAAAGATTTTTCTATAAAACCTGCAAATTTTTATTAACATTGATCAAAGAGAAATATTGAAAATTTAAGGGAGAGACTGACTATGTTCTTTTTTTT
Organism: Altica lythri; assembly: GCA_964028335.1. Classification (NCBI taxonomy): domain Eukaryota; kingdom Metazoa; phylum Arthropoda; class Insecta; order Coleoptera; family Chrysomelidae; genus Altica; species Altica lythri. The sequence continues at coordinate 72,353,274 of OZ034805.1, forward strand.
GTTGTTGATTTTTGATTTTCTTTAAACTTTTTTGTTTAACCCTGTATATCTCGAGAACCATAACAGGTATTAAAAAGTGAGAAGTATTATAGAAAATATAAAGATTTTTCTATAAATCTGCAAATTTTTATTAACATTAATCGAAAAAAAATATTGAAAATTTAAGGGAGAGACTGACTATGTTCTTTTTTTTGTTGTTGATTTTTGATTTTCTTTAAACTTTTTAGTTTAACCCTGTATATCTCGAGAACCATAACAGGTATTAAAAAAGTGAAAAGTATTATGGAAAATATAAAGATTTTTCTATAAGTTTGCCAGTTTTTATTAAAATTAATTACAGAAAAATATTGAAAATTTAAGGGAGAGACTATGTTCTTTTTTTTTGTTGATTTACGATTTTTTTCAAACTTTTTAGTTTAACCTTGTATATCTCGAGAACCATAAAAGGTATAAAACAAGTGAAAAATGTTATGGAAAATATAAAGATTTTTCTATAAATTTGCAAATTTTTATTAACATTAATCTAAGAGAAATATTGAAAATTTAAGGGAGAGACTGACTATGTTCTTTTTTTTTGTTGATTTACGATTTTTTTCAAACTTTTTAGTTTAACCTTGTATATCTCGAAAACCATAAAAGGTATTAAAAAAGTGAAAAGTGTTATGGAAAATATAAAGATTTTTCTATAAAACCTGCGAATTTTTATTAACATTGATCAAGGAGAAATATTGAAAATTTAAGGGAGAGACTGACTATGTTGTTTTTTTTGTTGTTGATTTTTGATTTTCTTTAAACTTTTTAGTTTAACCCTGTATATCTCGAGAGCCATAAAAGGTATTACAAAAGTGAAAAATATGGAAAATATAAAGATTTTTCTACAAATTTGCCGATTTTTATTTAAATTAATTACAGAGAAAGATTGAAAATTTAAGGGAGAGACTGACTATGTTCTTTTTTTTTGTTGATTTACGATTTTTTTCAAACTTTTTAGTTTAACCTTGTATATCTCGAGAACCATAAAAGGTATAAAACAAGTGAAAAGTGTTATGGAAAATATAAAGATTTTTCTATAAATTTGCAAATTTTTATTAACATTAATCTAAGAGAAATATTGAAAATTTAAGGGAGAGACTGACTATGTTCTTTTTTTTTGTTGATTTACGATTTTTTTCAAACTTTTTAGTTTAACCTTGTATATCTCGAGAACCATAAAAGGTATTAAAAAAGTGAAAAGTGTTATGGAAAATATAAAGATTTTTCTATAAAACCTGCGAATTTTTATTAACATTGATTTAGGAGAAATATTGAAAATTTAGGGGAGAGACTGACTATGTTGTTTTTTTTGTTGTTGATTTTTGATTTTCTTTAAACTTTTTAGTTTAACCCTGTATATCTCGAGAACCATAAAAGGTATTACAAAAGTGAAAAATATGGAAAATATAAAGATTTTTCTACAAATTTGCCAATTTTTATTAAAATTAATTACAGAGAAAGATTGAAAATTTAAGGGAGAGACTGACTATGTTCTTTTTTTTTGTTGATTTACGATTTTTTTCAAACTTTTTAGTTTAACCTTGTATATCTCGAGAACCATAAAAGGTATTAAAAAAGTGAAAAGTGTTATGGAAAATATAAAGATTTTTCTATAAAACCTGCAAATTTTTATTAACATTGATCAAGGAGAAATATTGAAAATTTAAGGGAGAGACTGACTATGTTCTTTTTTTTGTTGTTGATTTTTGATTTTCTTTAAACTTTTTAGTTTAACCCTGTATATCTCGAGAACCATAAAAGGTATTAAAAAAGTAAAAAGTATTATGGAAAATATAAAGATTTTTCTATAAGTTTGCCAGTTTTTATTAAAATTAATTACAGAAAAATATTGAAAATTTAAGGGAGAGACTGACTATGTTCTTTTTTTTTGTTGATTTACGATTTTTTTCAAACTTTTTAGTTTAACCTTGTATATCTCGAGAACCATAAAAGGTATAAAACAAGTGAAAAGTGTTATGGAAAATATAAAGATTTTTCTATAAATTTGCAAATTTTTATTAACATTAATCTAAGAGAAATATTGAAAATTTAAGGGACAGACTGACTATGTTCTTTTTTGTTTGTTGTTGATTTTTGATTTTCTTTAAACTTTTTAGTTTAACCCTGTATATCTCGAGAACCGTAACAGGTATTAAAAAAGTGAAAAGTATTATGGAAAATATAAAGATTTTTCTATAAATTTGCCGGTTTTTATTAAAATTAATTACAGAGAAATATTGAAAATTTAAGGGAGAGACTGACTATGTTCTTTTTTTTTTTGTTGATTTACGATTTTTTTCAAACTTTTTAGTTTAACCTTGTACATCTCGAGAACCATAAGAGGTATTAAAAAAGTGAAAAGTGTTATGGAAAATATAAAGATTTTTCTATAAATCTGCAAATTTTTATTAACATTAATCGAAGAGAAATATTGAAAATTTAAGGGAGAGACTGACTATGTTCTTTTTTTTGTTGTTGTTGATTTTTGATTTTCTGTAAACTTTTTAGTTTAACCCTGTATATCTCGAGAACCATAAAAGGTATTAAAAAAGTGAAAAGTATTATGAAAAATATAAAGATTTTTCTATAAGTTTGCCAGTTTTTATTAAAATTAATTACAGTAAAATATTGAAAATTTAAGGGAGAGACTGACTATGTTCTTTTTTTTTTGTTGTTGATTTTTGATTTTCTGTAAACTTTTTAGTTTAACCCTGTATATCTCGAGAACCATAAAAGGCATTAAAAAAGTGAAAAGTATTATAGAAAATATAAAGATTTTTCTATAAATCTGCAAATTTTTATTAACATTAATCGAAGAAAAATATTGAAAATTTAAGGGAGAGACTGACTATGTTCTTTTTTTTGTTGTTGTTGATTTTTGATTTTCTGTAAACTTTTTAGTTTAACCCTGTATATCTCGAGAACCATAAAAGGTATTAAAAAAGTGAAAAGTATTATGAAAAATATAAAGATTTTTCTATAAGTTTGCCAGTTTTTATTAAAATTAATTACAGTAAAATATTGAAAATTTAAGGGAGAGACTGACTATGTTCTTTTTTTTTTGTTGTTGATTTTTGATTTTCTGTAAACTTTTTAGTTTAACCCTGTATATCTCGAGAACCATAAAAGGCATTAAAAAAGTGAAAAGTATTATAGAAAATATAAAGATTTTTCTACAAATTTGCAAAATTTTATTAAAATTAATGAGAGAGAAATATTGAAAATTTAAGGGACTATGTTTTTTTTTGGTAATTTACGATTTCTTTCAAACTTTTTTGTTTAACCCTGTATATCTCAAGAACCATAAAAGGTATTAAAAAAGTGAAAAGTGTTATGGAAAATATAAAGATTTTTCTATAAATCTGCAAATTTTTATTGATATTGATCAAAGAGAAATATTCAAAAATTTTAAAATTTCAAAATTTTCAAAATTTTTGAATTTATACATATTATCATATTAATGTACATAAAATTTAAGTAATAAGCAAAGTTTTTTCAAGTTGAACGATTTCAAATTAAATAGTTTAACTTGGATGAGTTGAAGTTATCACTTCTGTCGTGCGTCCTGAGACGCACACGTTGTTGTTTTTTTGAATGAATCTACCGATTTCAGAAATCATATTTATCCATTTTCCAGTATCATTGCAAAGTAAAATTTTTACGATTGTACAATAGAAAACAATGAAATTATCATTTATACACACAGCATTTAAAACTGTTCATGGAACTTTTTTTCTTATCAGTTATCACTCGGATCCAACCAAAATTGGAAGATTTTAAATTAATATCCGGTCGTAGAACCTTAAAAGTTTAACGAATCGATTTGCTCTTAAGCCTTCAAAACTTCTTAATTACTTTTATTCCTTATTATTGATTTGAAAATGTAACTGGATTTCTTTTTTATTATGAAAATGTAGAAAGGTACGTGCCAAGGAATTAATGTCCTGTTTTATGTTTATTTTTGTATACTTTATTTTTGTTCCACTAAATAAAATTACTTTACCCACGGCTCATAAGTAAATTGCGTATTTTTTAACCTATAACTATGTCAGTAAGTGTCAAATTATTGAGGAGTTGTGTTATAGTTTCATTTACTAAACTAGTGAAGTAAGTAAATAGAAACCTGTATTATAATGCTGGTTACCTACAGTTTTCATTAAATTAAACTAACATTTGACATTTCTCAGACAGGACCGTCTGCGAAATCAAATATTTTTGACAACTTATGCCAAAATTTAAATTTTATATTTGTTATTTTTAGTTTTATAAAAAAACACGTGGTAAGTCGTGGGTAAAGCATAGTACTTCACTCGAGGAACAAATTGCATATTTAGCTCGTTTCTTTAGCCCCTTCGCTCGCAAGCTCGCTCATGGGCCAAACACACTCGCTGTAATATGCAATTTACTCCACTCGTAATAGTATTATACGTTACAAGGTCGGTAGGTGACTTATTACAGTACGAGTTAGTTTACGGACGAGGCGACGTAGGAGCCGAGTTTGGAAATGAAAACGGACTGTAATAACACCTAACGACCATGTATCGTATTATATTTTATTTCATCCTGTTTTTATAAATTAATAAATTCATAAAAATGTTAACAGTAGTTCGTAACTTGACTAAAAATAGTTCGTAACTTGATTACAGTTATGTCAAATTACCTTGAAAGCCATCTGTCACTGTCAAATAATTTTTTTATTATTAAGGTTTAATTGCTAATATAAAATTAAATAACATTGACTTCCTTTTAAATATGGATGTAAATGTAAGTAATTAATTATTTTATTTTTATTTTATAGTCATTATAGTGTTTTTAAATGTCAAAATTAAAAGTAATTGTCTTCCCTTAAGCAATCAGAGCAGAGTTGCTAGGCAACACATTACAGTACCTGATACCGTAATGTTTTACTTACCGGCGCCAAATTGATTATAGGGAAGTGTATTTACTGGACAGGATGAAATAAAGTAATATACTATTACCACTCGGAAGTACAAAGAAAATCTTGAAAAAAAAATTCCAAATCTAGAAATAAGGTTGGAAATTGGAGTAAACTGTTAAGAAAAGGAGAGATTGTTAAAAAGTTTAAAAAATTTCTAAAAAAATATCGAAGATCATAAAGATATTTTGAAAATCCAAAAAGATTTTTAATAATCGTTAAAAAACGTGGAAAATCGTGAATATTGTTAATAATCTATACTAATATTATAAAGAGGAAAGGTTTGATTTTTTGTTTGTTTGAAATAAATAGGCTCCGAAACTACTGGACCGATTTCAAAAATTTTTTTACCTTTGGCAAGCTACACTATTCCCTATGTTTCATTTAAAAAAAATAGGGATCCTTACTAAAAGGTCATTAATGTAACCAAAAATGACCTTAAAATCCTTACATCGCGTGCGCTGAGAATACTATTGATTATAGAATAAAATAATGTACTACGATTTTGAAGAATATATAAATATCTACAAAAAATGCCACGCCAGCATATGTCTAACTGTTATAGTTACGTCACAATAACTAATTTTTAATTTTTTAAAAGTTTTTATCTTGGTTTTAATCCTTATCAAAATAACTTATTTCATAATCACGACAGATATCACAAATATAGCATGTGCAATGGGACGAGGCTACTTATAAAGGAATTAAAGGACAATTAAGAGAAATCTTGGATAGCCCCAATCTTCCACTACACAACAACCCACTTCTTGCCCCTTTTTCCGTTGAAGACATCCTCACTGGATTTCTTCAAGGAAAAAACTCAGCTCCTGGCCCTGACTCGATTTCTCGCAACCTCTAAAACAACTACCCAACACCATAGCCCCATTGATTCGAGACCTTCTCAATGCATGTCTTCTCACTTCACATTTTCCTAGCCCATGGAAGACAGCAAACACAATCTTAATTCCCAAACCAGGAAAAGACCAGACTCTCACAGAATCCTACAGGCCCATATCACTTATTAACGTGCTAGGCAAACTCTTCGAACTACTGCTCAAAAACAGAATCTGGGATTACCTAGAACTAAACTCCACTATCCCACCATTTCAACATGGATTTAGACCCTTCCACTCCACACAAAACCCCATAAATGAGCTGCACACATTCGCAGCAACCGCCCTCAACCAAGGCAAAGTTGCATCTGCAATATTTCTAGATGTTCAAAAAGCTTTTGATCAAGTCTGGCATGCCGGACTTATTCGAAAGTTACATGACATCGAACTTCCAATACAAATAATAAAACTCATCAACTCCTACCTTTCCGACCGAACAATTCGCGTCAAAGTAGGCCAACCCTTTTTCGCCAAAAGCAGGAGTTCCCCAAGGCTCCATACTTTCCCCCCTTCTCTATCTTATCTACACTCACGACGTCCCAAACATCAAAAATATTCAACTTTATGCTGACGACACAGCTCTATACACATCCGCCAAAACTACGGCTGCTCTAAACACCCAAACCCAACGTTTACTAAATAAGTATACAGACTGGGGCAGAAAATGAAGGGTATCAATCAATCCACAAAAAACCCAAACCATAATCTTTCGCCACCCTTCCTACGGCCGTAGACCAAATCAATCTTTTGACAATGTCAACCTAACTCTCTGGGGTGAGAGACTCGTAGTAATGGACGAGATTGACTACTTGGGAGTGCGCTTTACGCGCACCCTCAACTGGGAATCCGAAGTCAAACGCACCCTCGATAAAATGAGGAAACGAGCCTCTCTCCTTGGAGCGTTGTGTGGACGGATTGGAAGATGTCAACCTTACACTATACTCCACACATACAGAACATATATTCGACCTATATTCGATTATAAGGCTGTACCATTTATTACCCTCACTCCCCAACAAACAAACCGCCTGGCCGCAACTGAGCAAAGAATTTTACGCAAATGCCAATACCTCCCCCCTTGGTATCCCTCACATCTCACCTACATTCACCTCAATAGCAAGGATACTACACCCTTACCTTTTCGGTTACAGGAACTCCAACAGAGGTATGCCACCAGGACCCTGCAGGGCCCCAACACCCGGGCCCATGATACTCTTCTGACCCCTTGGAACAGAGGTCATAGAGTCATCCAGAGGAAACCTTGAAGAAAACTTCCACTTTCCTAGCTGAGGCTACTCCAAGCAGCAGGACAACAACTTTCAGAGGAGCTCCAAGACCACTTAGAAGAGGCCCCACTAGCCCTACGCTAATAATCATAAATATGTAATAAATAAAATATAAGCTAAGAACTTATTGTACAGAAAGTAGGCCGAGGTTTTCTGTGGTTTCCCTCGACCCAAGTTCGACCTGTCTCAGTCTGGAAACAAACTGTTTGAGGAAGAACTTGCTAAATGGTCTTTCTTAAACAGGATAAAGTTGCCACAGACAACTCCTATAGTAAAAAGCAGGAATCATTATAATGTAGCACTACCCTGAAAAGGACACTAAGTCCTATAACAGGGTATGGGGAAAAAAATTTAAATATTTCTATTTAATCTTAAGAAAACATGTAAACTTTATAAATAAACATTTTTAAATTTGAAAATTTTGCAACCAACATAACTGAACTACCAGCTGGTCAACTAGCTCATACACTGAGGATACCGATGATCCCAACTGATCTACCAAATCCATTTAAACCGCTTCAATTTCCTATCAAAACATCTTTTGCTTTTACTAATAATAAGTCTCAAGGTCAAACCTTCCAATTAGTAGGGATCGGTTTTCCTCATGGCCAACCACCTAAGGCGGTTCGGAGCACCTGAAAATCAATTTATTTTGCTGCCAGAAAATAAAACAACATGTAATATTGTTTACAGGGAAGCGTTGACCCAATAAATTTTATGGCTTTTGTTATTTTTCTTTAATCCCCGTGCTAGTATTAAATAATTGTAAAAATTGATCATAAAATTTTAAAAATCCTAATAAAATGATAAAAATCGTGGAAAAATTTATTAAAAATCTTTAAGAAACGTTAAAAATCATAAAAAAATTAGTGAGAATTTTAAAAAACTGTTAAAAAAGGTGAAAAATTATCAAAAATCATGAAAAATTTGAAAATCTAAAAATATTGTTGAAAATGATTAAAAAGCATAAAAAATCGTGAATATGGTTTATAATTCTTAAAAATTGTTAATAATAATAAAAAAAAATTAAAATCCTAATAAAATGATAAAAATCGCTAAGAAACGTAGAAAATGGTGAAAAATTGTGAAAAATCCTGAAAAACTCCTGAAAATGGTCAAAAAATGTCGAAAATCTAAAAAAATGAAAAATCATATAAAAATCTTTATAATCCAGAATCATTGTTAGAAATCCTGAAAAATATAAAAAATTGGAAAATATTTAATTCTTTATTATCCTAAAAATATGTTAAAGTAAAAAAAAATTATTAAAAACCGTTAAAAATTGTCAAAAAACGTAATAAAAAAACACGATAAAAATAGATTAAAAAAAATAGGAAAGGAGTAAAAAAATCATGAAAGTAGAAAAAATTGTATATAAATTTCTAATACAGCTATAGGTACTCTAAGTGTGTTCCGCGGAACCCTAAGGTTCCATGATACCTCTGTCGGGGTTCCGCAAGAATTTAGAAAAAAAAAATCAAAACACCTCTCTCTGGTAGCTCCGCGGCCGCGCGGACTCCGTGGCCGCGGTGCCGACTCGAGAATTTTTCGAGAATATTTGAGATCGAGTCTAGGACTAATTATAAAAGCAGCGATCGCGCGTCGCGCGTCGTCAGTTGACGATTAGCGTTCGGAGCGATAAGTTACTACCTACTTACAAGCTCGCTAGCGAGAAAATAGTGTTCATTGTTTTACTGCCTGCATTATTCTGTTGTCTCAGTTTTATACATTTCTTTACTGTAGCTACTAAATTTAGTCTCTTATACGCAGTAACGATTGTGCATTATTTAAACCCCACTATCCTGACGTGTAACATTATAAATAAAGAAGAATTGAACGTTGGCTTAAAGGTGTTAAACGTGTTGCAACAACATCTTCTAATGACGCTGAATGTTCAAAAGCAGTGCGCGCGGAGAATATAGCAGTCACCGATCCAGAAGATAATGCCACGACGTCAAGCTCGACGGTTTCAAAGACGAAAAGAAGGAAGTATGATGAATCTTATATCAGTTTCGGATCTGTTGATTCCAACGGCTCACCTCTCTGCATGCTCTGTAGTAAACTGCTTCCTAATAGTTCCATGGCACCTGCCAAATTGCGCCGACATTTAGAAACTGTACACCCCGAGTCTAAAGACAAGAATAAAGAATTTTTTGTTCGCAAAAAAGATCAGTTATTAGAAAGTCAAAAAAATATGATGCATGTAACACAAACTATCAACGAAAAGGCCACGGAGGCATCATATTTAGTTAGCTATCGCATTGCACAAGCAGGTGAAGCGCACACTATCGCTGAAAATTTAATAAAACCCTGTGTATTAGACATAACAAAATGTATGCTCGATGAAAAATCTGCAAAGCATCTTTCTACTGTTCCGCTATCAAACGATACTGTTTCACGACGAATCCATGATCTGGCAAGCTACGTCAAACAAGAACTAGTTACACGTCTACAAAATACACGATTCGCCTTGCAAATGGACGAGTCGACTGATGTCGCTGGTTTGGCTATCCTGCTGGTTATTGTGATATATCCATATAAAAGTTCTTTTGAAGAAGACATGCTTATGTGTTCACCACTGCTTACAAACACTACCGAGGAAGAATTTTTTAATAAAATACAAAATAATACAATACAATAATACAATACAAAAATTAAAGTGAATTCATGGATTTATAATCCTTTTTTACCCAACTTGGAAAAGCCTAAAAACATGTCAAACGAGATATATGAATCTTGCCACGTATTTTAATGAATTTAAAACAAAATCGAATTTTGAAAACAAATAAATTAATTAAAGGAAATACAACTCCAGCTGAGTTCGGTAGTGGTCTCTCTACTGGCAAATTAGTGCCCAGCTCAGCCGTAGAGGGTAAGTAAACAAATATTAGTGAGTCGCGCCACCGATTTGGACGGTCAAAATCGGAAACCCCTGTTGTTCCAGGCACTACTTTACCCACTGGAGATAATTAAATAAATTTTGAATATTTATCAGTTCCAACTGAATTACACAATTACAGAAAATAACGATAAGTGAGCTAAATAAAACCAAAATATCAACTAGACCCTTCTTTAATAAACAAATATCTAGAATACAGACTGTCAAGCCTCGTGCCTGACAACACAATTGATATTTATAAAAAAAAAGATTATGCGAACAATATAGAAAGAAAATTTATCAATAGGTGTGATCACACGCAATACAAAAAAACAAGAAGAATAAATTTTAACTAAAACTATAACCGCGACTTAAATCTAGTTAGCTTATCTGAAATGCTAGATACAGTTCCTCGTCGTTCTTGTCTGCTCCAACACTTAGGCCGGCGTCAAATTCAAGCCTGTTCCCAGAACCAATAGCTTACACCAATCTCAAATAACTCAAGCTCAGCTAAGTATCAGGTCAGCATCAAATTTTTAACCAGTAACTAGGACTTAAACCCTGTATCTAGGATTTACGCCTGTATCTAGGACCCTATTAAGATAGGGTTATTCTACTTCGTTAAACTCGTGATACCCTAGCTGGTAGTCGGGTAAAAACAATTTCCTCGTTGCTAACTGCAATAATGGGGTAAGTTCTGACCACGATTTGCTGTCTAAACGGTTTTAAAAATACTAGTCTTCCCTACTGTCTGCTTTATGGATTCCAACAGAAGATTTTACTAAAAAGCCGGACACAGTGCCGTATTTTCCACCGAATTCACCAAAATTCAGGAAAATCTCTTCCACAATATTCGATAGAAACAAATGAAGCTTAATTTCGTAAATCCAACCTAAGTTGTCCCCGATGAACAGGGATACAAATTAAACCCTCAAAAATCTTCTGGTTAACACGTGTTCACGTCGAAAGCTCTTAGGTGAAAAAGACAGAATTTCTCCGCATATGATCCTTCACTCGATTTGACACACTTCAGAAAGAAATAGATGGCCTCTACTACTATAGGGACAATAACCATAGCTTATTCAGCCAACAACTTACGAACAAACAGAGGTGACTGATATGACTAATCTTATTATTTATATAGACGACAACAAAAATCCCAACATTACCTAATTTCCCCATTTATTTTCGATTTTAATAATAAAGTTATAAATATGACGAAACACTGGCTAAAGAACCGCAATATCCAAGTTATCAACGACAGAAAGAGGATGAATCAGATGAACTACTTGGCAATGATTTCAAAACAATAACACTAAGAATAATAAATTTACTTACAAAACCAATATTAGCAACAACTAGAAATAATTTATGGTCGAAAATAATAAACAACAGTTGGCGATTAACTATTATCGGACTTAAATCAACCGGTTTTGCCTAGATAAATCCTACAATAATTACGAATTATAAGGTAAGAACAACATTTTGTTTACAAAAAGATATCTCAACGTTAACGAGAAATTAGCCCGTGACAATCTCTTTTAGAAATGTCATCAGACACAAGTATGGAGTCACTGTTCAAAACGACGCCTCTCAATGATTTTTGGTGCAGAATCCAAGATGAATATGCAATGCTTGGCTAAATGGCTCTGGATATTCTTCCCAACTACATATTTGTGCGAAACAGGATTCTCTACCTACGCAGCCACGAAAACAAAATATCGCAATAGACTGGACGCCGAAGCTGATATAAGACTCCAACTTTCTTCCATCAAACCTGATATCAACCAATTGATGAAAAATAAAAAACAGTTTCATACTTTCACTAGTTAGATTTTTTCTTTTTTAATGTTTTCTATTATTGTGCTTGGCAAGTGGTGAAGTAAATAATAATTAGTAACTGTTACATTGTACTTTTATTATGCTGATTAATAAAGAATACACTTATAAAAACGATTGTTTTATTGTAGGGTTCCATCAAGTATTTTGCTTCCCAAAAGGGTTCCGTCATTAAAAAAGTTTGAGAACCACTGTTCTAATAGATAAAATAAAATGGCATACTTGGCAAAATCGCAAAAATTATTACAGTACGAGTTAGTTTACGGACGAGGCGACGTAGGAGCCGAGTTTGGAAATAAAAACGAGTACTGTAATAACACCTAACGACCATGTATCCTATTTTATTTCATCCTCTTATTATAAATTAATAAATTCATAAAAATTTTAAAAATAGTTCTTAACTTGACTAGTTACGTCAAATTACCTTTACTGTCAGTCACTGTCAAATATTTTAAAATTTTTGTATTAATTGTTAATTCGTGTTTTAAATTAAAATAAAATAAAAAGTAAGTAATTAATTATTTTATTTTTATTTTATAGTCATTATAGTGTTTTTAAATGTCAAAAATTAAAAGTAATAATTGTCTTCCCATAAGCAATCAGATCAGAGTTGCTAGGCAACACACTACAGTACATGATACCGTAGTAATGTTTTACTTACAGGCGCCAAATTGATTATAGGGAAGTTTATTTACTGGACAGAATGAAATAAATATTTTTAACTTCCCGCTAAAAAAAATTAAAATTTTTTTTAAAATCGGGAAGTTATTGGTTTCACCCCGTTTTTCGAAAATCGAGTTTTCATCGGATCTCAACGTTTTGAGGTCTTAGGAACCTCCCCTGACTATTTTTACGAGGGTGTCTGTATGTCTGTATGTACGTGTGGATGTGTGTGTGTGTGTGTGTGTGGATGTATGTAAACCTCTTATAACTTTTGAACGGCTTGACCGATCGGAATGAAATAAAAAGCATTTCAAAGAGTTCTATCTAACTTAGATTCCCTGTAAGTTTGAACCAATTTTGAGAAATTTCAAAATAACCGAAAAAAACAATTGGTAAAAATGATGTTTTTTGGGCATATCTTTTTGGCTATTGCATCGATCAATTTCATAACCTAATCAGTTTTCAAGCTTAAAAAGCCACGTCGAATGCCGTTTTGCAAATTAAAATCGGTTGATTCGTTCGTGAGATATCGTTGTCGAAAAATTTCAAAAAAAGTTTTTTTTTCAATAACTTAAAGGTTTTTCTAATAATCGATTTTGCACTCCCAGTATCCTTTTTAGGTCTCAAAAAACTGCGTCGAATGCCATCTTGAACATCAAAATCGAATAACGCGTTAAAAAGTTATGGCTTTTTAAACATTTCAAAAAAAGTCAAAAACGTCAAAATACGTCACGTTACTATATAGCTTTGCGGTTAAAACTAGCGGGAAGTTGCAAGGATGGCCTTTAAGGTCAACCTCTTTTCGAATTTTTTTAATTATAACAATCAATCAACTTTTTTTTTAAAACACTCGAGTAAAGTTAATGTGTAACAGCTTGAGTTTGTTAAAATTAAAAATTAATTAGTAAATCCCAGCACCATTTTCCAGTTTTAAAATTTCTGTGATGTAAATAATCTTTTTTTCTACCATTTAACAACCGCAAACAAAAGGCCAAATTACTTCTAGACGAGAGAGCTTAACTGTTTAATTTACTTACGAGAAAACACCCCTGAACTGTCGAGTTTCAGCGACATGTTTTATTATTTCAATTTCTCTCCATCACTCACTTCATATTCTCCTACAAATTACTACAATTTTCCAAGCAAGCCAGAAAATTCTTTGTTACGATTTTTTTGTTTGATTCTTGAGTGTTACTTTGCTACAGATTTTTTTCTTATAATTTACTCCTTAACATACAAAACATATCTTTTTTGATACATATTTTAATTGGTAAGTAATCTTTAAAACTTAAAAAATTGTTGACTGGATAAAATTATCGATGACGACAATTTCCCGGAAAAATTACATTGAATTTTAGAGTTTTAAAAAAAAAAAGCATCGATGTTTAGAGTTCATTTTTGTGTTAGTTATACTATTTTATCAGATGAATACATTCACAAACTCATTTTTTAAATCTGTTTTTGTCATTTTTGTTTATATCTGACCTGGACTAAAAAGTTTTATGCAAATTCGTAGCATATGAAATCCGTTCAAAAAATCAACGCTAACATTAATTGAAAATCACAAATATAGCAGTGCGGATGTAAAAATTTTTTTCATTATAATATATCAGAAATATTAAATCTTTCCAAAAACATTTTTATGTAAAAATGTTGCCAAGACCAGTCTAGTTTGCTTATTCTGTGAAAAAGTTATCAGATATCGTATAAAGCTCCAGAGATTACATGCTCTAAATCTAAAGCACCTAATTTCACTTTAGTCAAAATGTATGAATAAGCACAATTTACAAAAAGAACTTTTTATAATAGAAAGTTTTTTACTGATTTATAAGTCATATTTTGTGTCATCTCAACAATGCACAGCATCCCTGACATTGTAAAAATATTAAGTCATACAACGTTGTGATTGATCATAGAGAAGATTGTTTCCCTGTTAACAAAATCAAGGGTAGTTGTATCTAAAAACTTTCTAAAACAGTTTATTTTATTACCAGTTAAAATAATACAAAAAAAAAAGAAAAAAAACTTCTCTGTCGCGTAATCGATCCCATTATGATAACATAACAGAACTGTCACAAGTGGACTGATCCGCCGCTTAACTAACTACGCTACGAACGATTTATTTAATAACTTTCAAAATTATATTATCTATACACAACTTAGATCATGTTTAATATCAATTCGGTATAAATTTCGAAATCTATGTATATGCCTAAATACACTTGAAACATGCATTGTCATCGAGTTCTTAGCTATCCTGAAAATTTCAGAGCTCTAGGCAGTCGGGAAATAGGTTTAAATTCGATTACAAATTCCACGGAATGACATAGAGACACAGAACACGGCGAAAATATAAAAAACTTTCTAAAAAGTGGTCAAAAATCGTGTTAAACCAAAGTAAATTTTAATATTTTTAAACTTGGAATGTTGTATACCTACTAATATTCATATGACAAATTTTAACACAGTGTAAAAAGCAAAATTTAAAAATCTCTAAAACTCCCATTAAATGAGCTTAGTTGTGGTTTTCTGAATCGAATAATTTATTCTTTCCATCAAGTTGAGTCCCGTTAGAATTTGTATCACGTAGTTTTGTTCTTTTCGACAAGAAAATAAAAAAAAAAAGATAACTTGTAGGCTTAAGAGTATGGACTTATTTGTTTGGAGATATATTTTGTTGAATATAAGTGCTATACGAAGTTTACAGACAGTTTTATAGAAATTTGAAAGTACTTTTACTTTTCACCCATTGCTAATAAAAAATCTATATATTGAGATGAAATATGATTTGTTAGAAATCTAGTATGTAAGGTTATAAGACAAATTTGCAAAATAATGTTATAAATCTAGTATGTATGATGATAGAAATTGTTAAAGAAATTAAGATAAGTAATCTAGTAGGGCTGATTTGTTTTATTTAAATAGAATCAAGTTTGTTTTGGAAAAATTTATATAGGAGATAGATTGTTAGTGATAGGCTTTTGTTAGTTTGTTGATTTTGGAGATTGTCTCTCTTTCCCTTGATCTTTTGAAGAGAATGGTTGTAATAAATGTTATGCAGTATTAAAATTAAGTTTTTTGATAAAATAATAAGTTAAAAGAGATTTGAATAATATAATATTGGTACTAAAGTTAAAAAGAAGGAGTTTGTACGAGTTTGGTAAGAAGAAAGATTATTTTAAAAGATTGAAAAAGTCGACGAGAAGAGATATTGGACTAGAAAGAATATTTATCATTGCTAAGAAGATTAAATCATCAGGTTAAGAAGAGAAGTATTGAAATAGATACTTACCACTTCTAAATATAGCAGTTTTTCTCAAGAATTAAAGAAAATTCTTCATTTATATGGTTTGAGCAGTATACTTATATGGTAGAAGGCTTGGAGAATTGAATAAGCAGCAGTTATACGGTATTTTAATATAAAAATAAATAATTGTGTGTTTAATTTCTTGTTGTATAAACTATATTCATTTTCACTTTCATATAAAAAAATAATTTTGCACATCACTATATTTTAGAACATTTAGAATTTCTTATTTTCACTTTAAAATTTGATTAAAACAATTACTTTGCACATTCACAGTCACAAAATAGTAATTTAGAAATTTTTAGGTTAAGTTCAGTTAAAAATCGATAATCCACGCGACCACGCGTCTGTTCTTACCATTGGCGTTCCAAATAAGGTATTAAAATTAAATTAAAATTAAATTAAAATTCTATTTACAATAAAATTAAGAGTTAAATTTCAATAATCAATTTTCCTAAATTTTGAACTCTGCTCTGGAGGTAAGAGTAGCACGGGCAATATAAAATTCATATTTAGAATCATATATAAAAGTCATTTACCTTAATTAAAATTTCTTATAAAAAGTTTAAATTTAATAAATAAGAAAAATTTTGAATTTTGAATTTTGAATTATAGCATATATACTTATAAATTAAATACTTAGCAAGTTATATATGTTATATATTATAACATATGTAATTTTACTATTAGTATTCTATAAGTCACCATGCTATAAAGTAATCCTTACCTTGAATTTTTTAAATTTTAATATAAATGTGAAGAAGGTAAGACTCAAATTAATTTCTTTTATTTTAAATATTATTATTTTAAAATATGCTCCTGGCTATTCTCTTTCTTAGGATCAGAGTTCAAAAATTTTAAATAATAAACAGATTCAAATTCAACCAATGTTGAAAATTTTGACAAACGATTATAAAATTTAGAAATAATGTACCAAATTATGTTTTCTGAACGATGATTCTATCTTAACCTTAACCTTACTTTTTCTTATAGTGTTGTGAGGTTTTACACACTATTTTCAAAAACCAAATGTAGTTAAATCAAGTGTTATGAAAAATTCTGAATTTTGTAACTAATAAATCAAATTAAACTTATCTAATAATGAAAAATAACTTATTTAAACAGTGAAACAGTGTACAAGTGAAATTAAATGTTCATTAAATACGTAAAAAAAATCAAACACAGAAAAGTTCTTTATTTTTAAAAATTGGAAATTGATACCGTGTTATGAAGATCTTGTATTCTCTTTGGACAGCTAACGCTCAGGATCTCCTTTTCAATAAGAATCCACCATTTCCCAGAACAGCAATGATATACGGACACTTTAGATATTTTGACTAATAAAATTTCTTCTAATCAGGATACAATCAGCTCTTACATCAAATGGTAAGTAAACTAATAATTTTCTTTCTTGTTAGAAACTGGTTTTACTTTCTTTAAATTAATTCAGGAAGCATTTATATCAATGAATTGCTCAGCATACAATTTCTAACATTTATTTCTTCATAAAAATAGATTTTACTTCTTACCAGATGCTATCAGGAACTTCCTTGTAGTTTTGTTAACACTTTTGACTACTTTTAAACTTTCGTTTATTTTGAAAAAAAATCTAAATTTTAACGGAGCAAACTTTATTACATCTTTCCTCTTTAGAAGGTCGAAAACAAGAGAGCGATTCAGAAATAAACAACTTAACAGCTGAATCTCCAAACAAACTTACACTATACATTATTATTCTCTATTCGCCTACTAATTATTTGTCAAATAAAATTACTAAAAATCTAATACTTAATTCCTTATTTACATTTAATACAATAATCATTCTTTTAAAATTTGCTATACTTTTGATGAATTGTTAATTTTATAATATCTTATCTATAATATAATCTAATATCTTTCTATTTTCAGAAATTTTCATTTGGAAATTAAACTAATAACAAATTACAATATGGCTTGAAAACAAACATTGTATATTTTGAAAGTAAGTAAAATTTTTTATATTTCTTCTATGATTTCTAATATTTTATAATAAAATTTATGTAATGTTTTACATTTATGTTTTAACATTTAATTTTCTTATTTTATTTTATCTTAATTTATTTAAAATTGTTTTTAATTACCAATGTATCGTAAAATTTATAAACTTTTAAATATTTACTCTTATTATCTATTTAATACATGATCATTAAAATTTTATATATTATAGATTAAACTATATTGAATCTTTAAAATAAATATCTCTTAGATGTACTTGTATATTTTAATTTCTTATTTTGTTTTATTTTTCTTTTTTAGGAATTGTGAAGAAGATGATGATAAATTATACCAAATTTACTGCATTTGCACTCTGCCTTGGAATAAGAATATTTTCCTTTCTCTATTTCCATTAATTTTCTTTATGTACTTATTTGATATAGCATAGTAACTTATATTATCTCAATAAGTATATATATAACTACTTGATTGCAGTTTCCTGCTAATCAATTGTCATTTCAGTAAAACGTTTATATATATATATATATATATGTGATATTTATTGTTAAGTTCTACAAATTCCTAATAGATGACAGTCTAAGTTAATTGATTTAACTCTATTAACCATCGACATCTAGGTCTTTTGATTTCTAGATTATTTTACATCTAGTTTGGGGGAAACCCAGTAGATCGTGTTGAATTTCGATTTATAAATAAGAACATAAATGAGAAGCAAAATTAAAATAAAATAGAAAAAACAATGAAAAATTTGCGGAAAAAGAAAGCTAAAAAATGCCTCTCTAAAGTAAGTAATATAACGCCACCGTAAGGTGGCGCATTTAATATCACATATATTTAAACCAGCAATTCTAATTTAAGTATTATAAGACAACCGAAATATATTTAAACTAGAAATTCTTACTAAATTAAGTACTATGACGCCACCGTACGGTGGCGCAGTTGATATTTAATTGAAAAATTACAAAATACAACGAAAAAAATACAAACGTCATCAAGGCATCTTATTTCCTATTGGGATGTCTGCCGATTTTTTATGTAGAAGCTATTTTGATTTTTCACAAGTTATTATGCGAATATACTTTCTCTACGATTACCACTCTCTTCTATTTGTGCATATTTCTATTCAGTTTTTTACTTTCATGGCTTTGATATCATTATCGACCTTGCCCTCCTATCTTTCTTTTGGTCCTCCTCTCGGTCTTTCTTTCTCTGGTTTCCATTTAATGACTTTTTTGATCAGGAGGTCGTTTTTTCTTCTCTCTATGTGTCCTCACCATTTCTGCCTTTGAGCATTAATGAATTTGACAATATCTTCTCCTATTATTGTAATTTTATCATTCATTCCACTTCTTATTTCCCCGTTCTTATTCTTCTTTCTTCGTCTTTACTTGTGAGGCACATTGTCTCATGTCTGATTGCCACTTTGTATATTTTCAGCTTTGTATTTCTAGATAAGTTCTTGTCCTTCATTAGGTTACGGTATCTCCAATATGTTCTATTGCTTGTTATTATTCGTTTCGTTATTTCGTCATTTCTCTCATTTTTTCCATTCACTTTTACTCCCAATCTAAATTGTTAAACCTTTCCAAAAGTTAGAAGCTTCTTTTTGATTTCTTATCTCTTCTTTGCAACTATATCATTCTGTGAAATGCGTTTCGCATGATTTATTGTTAATTTTAGTTACTGATTTTTTTTTTGTTGTTGTTTTAGATATTCCAGTTTGGCGCTATCTTTACTATTCTCTTCTGGATCTTTTAGCAGTTCTTCAATCAATTGTCTTTTTTTGTTTTTATAGCATTTATAAGCTTCTTTCTTTTTTCCTGTTATTCACTTTGATGTTGTTCTTCTTCAGTTGATATCCATTTATTTCTTACTTGGTTCTTCTCTTCAATTTTAGTTTCGCATTCTGTCTCTAGCCATTCTTTCCTTCTTTTTATTTCACTTTGTCATAGTATCTTTTCTGCTGACTCCTAAATTGTTTCATCTATGTTTTTCAACATTTTTTTCTTTTTAGTTTACTCCTTTTGGTTTCCCTCTAGGGTACTCTCATATTGCTCTCTTAATTCCTATACTTTTAACTTTTCTAGGTTACATCTTTTTTGTTTTTTTTTTTATCTTCTCTGTTTGAATTAGTTAAGATAAATTATTTTGTTTTACCAACTATTTAATTTCATTAATTAAGGAAAACTAATTTTTAACTACCATTATACAGGTGTATAATGTTAAATTTTATATATGTTCATTGCAGTTTCCCTCTAAGTAGAAACAGTTAAAAGTGTCTCAATATATCTTTCAAATAGCTTTTCCTCATAGATAAATTTCGTAGACGAAGTCAAGAACCTAAATATCATCTAGGATGCGAATCACGCAGCCCTACCGAGTGCAAAAACTATTTCTCTAAGGAAGCTGTTTAATTTACTGCGAGATATATCAATTTATTCTTTGTGTAACATACAATAGATACTTTCAAGCATATAGAATATAAGTATCAGCAATTTTAACGACATTTTACTTTTTAGTAAAAAAAAATTCGTAAAAGTAAAAACTGTGAAATACGAGGTCTGTTGCAAAGTAAACAAGAGAAAAAAAAAATTAAGAATTCTTTTTGGGCTAATGGAAGATATTTTATTCAAAGATTTGCACGGTCCACAAGTTTTTTAAATGAGGATTTCAGCTCATTGACCGGGATGTTCTTCAAAATGATCGTTGACGCCTTTTGGATGACCTCTACATCGGCATATCGCTGTCTCTTCATGGGCAAATATAGTCTACCGAAAAGAAAAAATTGCACGGTACCATATCCTGAGAATATGGAGAGTGGCTGATGGTTAAAATACAATTTTTTGACAAAAAATCGGGCACAAATGTCGATCAATGTAATTATCATACAATCTACGTTTCAAGATAATACACAGCAATAACCGTTAAAGGAAAACTGGTCAAAAAAGTAAATGTGAAGAAATGGAACACGGCGATCATACCATACATAAGAAAGACAAAGAAATGGCTGGGTTGTTTAAAAATAGATCCCTTTACCAATTAATAAATGGCGAAAAGCAGATTTGCAAGCCAGAAGAAGTGGAAACAGAATTAAAGATGTATATTGAAGATCTATTCTCTGATCGCAGACAGACCGATGAAACACCACAGATTGACAACTCTCCTAACATTCTAAAATCAGAAGTCGAACATGTCATCAAAATTCTATCTAGACATCTTCAAGAGCAACATGCTAAATTATCTGAAAAAGAAGACGTTCGACCAATGTTTGCTTTCGGTCATGACTTACGGCACCGAAATACTAACGTTAACCCAGGCCGCAGCAACCAAACTTAGAGTGGCCCAAAGAAAAATGGGACGGTCACTTCTTGGAGTGAATCTCAGAAACAGGATTAAAAACGAGGAAATCAGAAGAAGGACATGCGTCACAGATGTCATAGAGCGAATACCATGGCTGAAGTGAAATTGGGTGGGCCATGTAGACAGAATGAAGGACGGAAGGTGGACCGAAAAGATTACAGTGTGGAGACCACTAGCAGACAGAAGAAGTAGAGGTAGACCACCTACACGATGTACAGACGACGTCAAAAGTGTTGCTGGAAATTGGTTGCAAAAAACTCAAGACAGACAGGATTGAAAGAAATTAAAGGAGGCATTTGTTCAAGTTTATCTGCAAAAGGCTGGATGATGAAGGTAAGTTTGGGGGAGATAGCCGTAGTTTTTGTCAAATCACTATAAACATTAAACTTGAGGTATTTTTTTTCGAATATTTTCTTGAGACCAGTCTTTAATCATTTAAGTATAAAAGCAATAAACGATTTTTTATCAAATCACTTAAACTCTCGATTGGGCGTCTTTCGATCCGGGAGAAATGGTAATGATACTAAGGAGATGAATGTCAGTAGTTTACATCACTCTTTTTTTATTTCTCTGCTTCTCTCCCCTCCTTTTTTGTTGGTAATATTTCGATATAAAAATTAAATTGTAATCAAAAAACTAAATAATTTATACATGAAGATAAACATGAAAATCAATCGTAAATTTATTCACTACTAACTCCCAAAACGTGTATCAGTCAAGTGGAATAAACTTGATAATAATTTAATGGGGGCGTAAGTTTTGTCAACAATAAATGTGCATACATGGTGTGTCATACAAAAATGACCAATACTAAGTTTTTTATTCTAAATACAATACTTTGTACATTATTAAAAAAATGGAGACATTAAAGTAAAACCACTGCATAGAATCAAAGTTGCTGTAGAATCCAAAGTTGAAGAGAAATTAAAGAAAACACTTGACAATGATATTATCAAAAAAGTAAAAGGTTATAGTCATTGGATATCACCTATGGTATTATTTTTTAAACCAGATTGAGATATAAGGATCTGTTTTAATATGCGCCAACCCTAAGCGCTCTTTCACACGGTCAGGATATTTATCCGTTCGTCTGATCGCCAGGCCGGGCAGCGCCCTGGAGCGCTCTTCACACGGAAGTTTGCGAAACTCCGGACCATTTGGTGATAGGTTTCAGTTTGGCGCTGATTGATCATGGACAGTAGACGCAAAAAGATTATAATCGCCACGCCTCAGTTTTTTTATTCCGATTTTTGTAATCCTCAGCAGCTTTATCCCAAATTTCCGGTTTATCCTTAACTAAACTAATCAGGATTTCAGAATCTATTTCTTCTACTTGTTTCGACATGATTAAATACTCGTAGCTACAATGCAAAGTAAACACACTCCTTCTCAACAACAGACTACACGTTACTGACCTGCAAATAGGTATAGACTATAGACCAATCGGACGATTAAAAACCCGGATCATGTAAACACATTCATGGCACACTATGGTCCGCTAGAGCATAGTCCGGGCGTCTGCCCTTCCGAGCTCCGTGAGTTCTAGCAGGTATATCCGGGCGTTTTGTGTGCTCGGACGGCGATTTACCCGTGTCCGGAAAGTGTGAAAGAACATATGTTAAACTATGTATTACTACTATTCCGGGTGACGGGCGAAACTCGGACGGACAAACAACCTGACCGTGTGAAAGAGCGCTAAGGCTATATATAGGAAAAATTTTCCTTTACCAAGTTTCATAACAAAATTAAGTAAATCCATATACTTTTCACGATTAAACGTAACAAATGCATATCATCAGTTAGAACTGGAGGAAGAAAGCCGTCCGATAACTCCTTTCATTTCTCATAAAGGGTTGTTTCGATACAAACGACTACAATTTGGAATAAACTCCAGAAATATTTCAACAGACATTCCAAAATATATTTGCTAAATGTTACAACTGGCTTAACTATTTATGGATGATGTAATAGACTGAGGAGGAACATAACAAAGACGTTCTAAGTGTAATAAAAATGAAAAAAAAAACATTTTAAAACAGACCGTTTTGGAATTCCTGAGACACATCTATCGTCATCAGAAATTAAGTTAGAGACACAGAAAATTATGTGCTCCTTCAAAGTTTCAACAAACAAAGAAAAAGTAAGAAGTTTTTTAGGTTTTGTAACCTATTTATGTAAATTTATATCCAATTTAAGCGATCTTAGGAAAACCACTTATAGTCTAGTCGAGAAGTTGATATCCTGCGAAAAATAATTACCAGCCTCCTAAAAATATGGGTGATAGCTCAAACGATCCAGAATGGCATTTAGAGAAAGACCATTTTTCGATTTTTTTCTGGAGATAAAAATTACAATTGTTATTAACAAAATAAGATGAAAAAACAAATGATATTTCGTTTTTTGTTCGTAACTCGAAAAATATTAACATTTAAAAAATTTTGAAAAAAGTTTGTTAAAGAGGAGGAAATTTCCAATAAAAAAGTCCAAAGTGCCGGAACTCTATCTCCGTTATTTATAATTTTAATTTAACGCTGAAAATAGGTCTGCGCGCGACATTTTTAGGTTGCGCGCGTGTAGGTCAAAAGCGAGTACGGCACATTAATTAATTTATTTAAGGTATTGAATATTATTTTTTAAATTTGAAAAAATTATGGTGTGTTCTGAACACTATAAATAATTTATTCCTGTTGGAAATTTTACTTAAAGTTAATTTTTCAACAAGTTAAACAATTGTTAACTAACAAAATTTTCTTGAACTTTTGTCTTAATTGTAAATAAAAAAAAATGTTTAAATAATTGCCGTAAAAATTTTTCGCTTCGTAGAGCCATTCTTATATACATACTTTACAAGATCACGCCATAAAAATTAAAAAAATATTGATACTTTGTTTATAATAATTTTTGTAGTTAAACAACATTGCTTGGATTTTTCAGTTTTTGGTTAATTGCAAAAATTATTATAAACAAAGTATGAATATTTTTTTAATTTTTATGGCGTGATCTTGTAAAGTATGTATATAAGAATGGCTCTACGAAGCGAAAAATTTTTACGGCAATTATTTAAACATTGTTTTTCATTTACAATTAAGACGAAAGTTTAAGAAAATTTTGTTAGTTAACAATTGTTTAACTTGTTGAAAAATTAACTTTAAGTAAAATTTCCAACGGGAATAAATTATTTATAGTGTTCAGAACACACTATAATTTTTTCAAATTTAAAAAATAATATTCAATACCTTAAATAAATTAATTAATGTGCCGTACTCGCTTTTGACCTACACGCGCGCAACCTAAAAATGTCGCGCGCAGACCTATTTTCAGCGTTAAATTAAAATTATAAATAACGGAGATAGAGTTCCGGCACTTTGCACTTTTTTATTGGAAATTTCCTCCTCTTTAACGAGCTTTTTTCAAAATTTTTTAAATGTTAATATTTTTCGAGTTACGAACAAAAAACGAAATATCATTTGTTTTTTCATCTTATTTTGTTAATAACAATTGTAATTTTTATCTCCAGAAAAAAATCGAAAAATGGTCTTTCTCTAAATGCCATTCTGGATCGTTTGAGCTATCACTCATATTTTTAAGAGACTGGTAATTATTTTTCGCAGGAAATCAACTTCTCGACTAGACTATTAGACAATATCCTAAAAGAAATAAATACTATCTGTCCCCTTAATGACAGCAATTGTCCTAAAAATTTTTTGGGCCCTTAAAAGGTCACAAATTTGAAAAATATGAAACCATCGTTTCATATACATGATTAACAAATTATTATTTCCATAGTAAAGATTTATCAATGGTAAGTTTGGTGCATAATTTTACAAAAATATTTACCCATGAAAAATGGGGGACAAATTTTGCGCACGATACTAAACCAATATTTTGAATTAAGTATATATATTTGCCGGCGTGTACTAAATGATAAACATTCAACAATAATCCTTTAAACAATAAAGTGGGTGACTCATTTTTATTTTTTTAACTCGGTAAGTGCAACTTTTGTTATACATAATTTATCAGTTGATATTTATATAAATAATAGTAGTTTACGTAACAAGTCCCGAAAGTGGTCTTTTACTGGACGAGCGGGCAATTGCAGGGCGAGCCGCAGGCGAGGACTGCAAGCCTGCGATTCCAGTAAAGGCACTTTTAGGACGTATTACGTACAATATTTTTTTTTAAACCGGTCAGAATTTAGTAATTTCCAGTTTATTTTTGGGTCAAAAAATCTCACCTAAAGCTTTTACCGGACTCATTTTTATTTTCTGGCCTTGTCCGACAAAATGAGACTTTCTGGCCTAAAAATAAACCGGAAACTACTAATTTCTGGCTGGTTTAAAAAATTTTTTTTATTTTTTACGGAGTTTTTGATATTAAAGTTTTTATTCTTCAAATTCAATATCACAAACTTTTTCCATTTGTGTCGATATATTTTTTGGTCTGTTCTCAGTTTTTACTTTTGTTTGTTGTATTTTGTAATTTTTCCGGTACTGTATTACGATTTTTCAAAAAAATCATTGTTTACTCCTTACTCCACAAATTTGGTAACGTAGTTTTCAGGCCATGAAAAACTGCTACAATGTACTGAAAAATGAATAATATCACTTTTCCTGACATTTATTAACTAATATTTTTTATATTTTATCATTATATAATTCGTATCTAAAGAACATTTACAAAAAACACAAAGTTCCGAGCAAAGCTTGTAGATCATCTTCAGATTTTTATTTCGATACAAATCTCACAAAATTTTCTTTATAAATTTCGATTCGACATTGTTCTAAAAGAAAACTATATTCTATTTTCTTTACTGACTTTCAAACCACTTTTCATGTTTCTTTTATTTTTATTTGTGGAATCTTTTCAGAGAAAATGGATTCTTGTTGCACAGGCAAAGCTGGTGACAGTTGCACCGTTGTAAGAGAGTGCAAATTTACAACAAAAGACGGAAGAGAAGTAAGTTGCGAATGCACATGCAAATGTACATGCGAAAAAGACTGTCAGGATGGATGTAAATGTAACTGTAAGTGTGATTGTACCGAAGAAACTGCTACTTTAGGAGCTGATGGAAAATATCGTTGTACATGTGAATGTAAATGCTGATTTGTATATTTTTTTACTTGAATTAACTCGATTATGTTAAAGTTTGGTTTTTAAATAAAAATTTTATTCCTTTATTGACTTTGTAGTGTTTATTTACATCATTGGTTATTGACCTGCCTCACTATTATTCATAATTATTAAATGGAAACGTAATGTAGAGATAAGATTCAATTTTTGCGCACGGTTCTCTACTGTAGTAACGTGTTAAATAAGTTTGTAGAAAATATACTGTGTTGCCATATTTATATAAAGTTTCTTGAAAAAAAAATATTGTTTTTAACCCTTTATATGTCTATGGTAAAACAGATTACCAACCGACATGTGGTTTTGATCTGGATCTGGAAATGTGGAAAGGGGCCAGCACTGGGGCCAGATATGGCCCATTGTGCATTCTCATAATAACATTAGCACCAGTCGTTCCTCTCTCTCTCTCGTAGCGTCACAACCCTCCGTGGGTCTTAGCTGCATCTACGACTTGCCTCCACCTATCGCTGTCCAACATCGCCTCCTTCCAGTCCCGTACTCCTAAGACTTTTGCATATTGATATTGTCTCTCCATCTGAGCCTTGGTCTTCCTAAAGGTCTCTTTCCTACTGGGTTCTCCTCCCATATCCTCGTTCCTCTCTCAGGCATAAATCCAAATTCCTTTTCACTTATACCAGTCTCTTCTCTCAGCCTCTTTTCAACAATTTTCTTCCAAATTTTCAGAGTATCCGACATCAGTCTAATGCCTCTATAGTTACCAAATTCCACAGTCTTGCACCTTCCCCTTTCCTTTATAGATTGGCATTAGCATGCTTTTTCTCCACTCACTCGGTATTTTCTCTTGATTCATCACTTTTCTCATCAGGTCCAACAGCATGTCTACTACATCCTCACCAAGCATCTTTTATACTTCTGCTGGTAAACCATCCACTTCCACCGTCTTTCCATTCACCATCTTCCTTAATTTACACTTCACTTCCGCCCTAGACTCGTCCCTCACTATTCACCGTTCCAAAATTTGCATAATTATCTTTAAATATATCTCTCTCATTTTCCTCGTTTAGCAGATTCTCGTAATATTCCTTTTATACTCTCATACGTATGTAAAACTCTACCTTCTTTGTTCTTAATGTCTCGGATGGCAGTTTTATCTTTCAAAACTTCATCTTTTTCTTTAGTTATCCCTAGTAATGTTCTTTCTTCTTTATTACTCTCAAAGTTATCAAAGACCTTATCCATTGCCGCTGATTTCACTTTTGCCATTGCTCTCTTTGTATTTTTCTTTTCTGCCTCATATTCTCCCTTATCCTGATGAATTCCACTTCGTCTTGGCCACATTTTTCATTACTTTGTATAATTTCTTATTTTACCACCACACCTCTATATTTTTGGTGCATCTTTCCTTGACGACTTTCTCCACACTTCACTTATCTTCCTCCACATCATCTTTCATACTAATCTCTGTTAGCACTCTTTCGTTAAACTTACTCTCATACTTTTCTTTTCTTAACATCCAGCACTTTACCTTCCTCTTGTTCTCTGTTACGACTACATTTCTGCCTGTGATGTTCCTATTGATTGGATCCTATTTGCAGCTATGGATACGCCTGTGAGTTTCGACTGAACCACACTTGACAAGCCATCCATAGCTCATTTCATTTTTAGGTTTAAGAATCTAGAGTAAACTTTGTTTTGTTTATTTACATCCATAGTTATTGCCCTGCCTTACTATATTCATGAGTATTCAATGGAAACGTAATGTAGAGATAAGATTCAATTTTTGCGCACGGTTCTCTACTGTAGTACCGTGTTAAATAAGTTTGTAGAAAATATACTGTGTTGCCATATTTATAAATACATATAGTCAAAAGTTTCTTAAAAAAATATTGTTTGTAACCCTTTATATGTCTATGGTAAAACAGATTACCAACCGACATGTGGTTTTGATCTGGATCTGGAAATGTGGGAAGGGGCCAGCACTGAGGCCAGATATGGCCCATTGTGCATTCTCATAATAAAATTAGAACCAGTCGTTCCTCCCCCAGGCATAAATACAAATTCCTCTTCACTTATCATAGTCTCTTCTTTCAGCCTCCTTCAACAATTTTCTTCCAGAGTATGCGACATCAGTCTAATGCCTCTATAGTTACCACATTCCAAGTCTTGCTTTCCTTTATAGATTGGCATAAGTATGCTTTTCCTCCACTCATTCGGTATTTTCTCTTGATTCATCACTTTTCTCATCAGGTCCAACAGCATGTCCTCACTAAGCATATTTCATACTTCTGCTGGTAAACCATCCTTTCCATTCCTCATCTTCCTCAATGCACTCTTCAGTTCCTTCCTAGACACGTCTCTCACCATTCACCATTCCAAAATTTGTATTATTATCTTCAAATATATCTCTTCATTTTCCTCGTTTAGCAGATTCTCGTAATATTTCTTTTATACTCTCATACGTTTGTAAAACTCTATCTTCTTTGTTATTAATGTCTCGGATGGCACTGATGGCAGTTATATCTTCCGAAACTTCATCTTTTTCTTTAGTTATCTCTAGTAATGTTCTTTCTTCTTTATTACTCTCAAAGTTATCAAAGACCTTATCCATTGCCGCTGATTTCACTTTTGCCATTGCTCTCTTTCTATTCTTCTTTTCTACCTCATATTCTCCCTTATCACTTGCAGTTCCTGATGAATTCCACTTCGTCTTGGCCACATTTTTCATTACTTTGTGTAATTTCTTATTTTACCACCACACCTCTATATTTTTGGTATATCTTTCCTTGATGACTTTCTCCACACTTCTCTTATCTTCCTCCACATCATCTTTCATACTTATCTCTGATAGCACTCTTTCGTTAAACTTACTCTCATACTTCTCTTTTCTCAACCTCCATCACTTTACCGTCCTTTCTATTTATTATCTCACTGTTCCTTATTTTCTTCTGGTGTCTCCTTCAACACATTATACAGTCGACCTGGGTCTTATGTCCTCCGCTCTTATACTTACCTAAACTGGATAGCCTTAGTTAGAGTTTGGTGACATTCTAGTACTAAACTTGAAGTGATTTATTCAAAGTTAGAAGTGTTTGTTGGCAGTCTGTGTAAAAATTTACATTCCTGCCTGCGGTGGTTATGCCTGTAAGTTCTGACTGAACCACACTTGACAATCCATCCATAGCCCATTTCATTTTTAGGTTCAAGGATCTAGAGTATACTTTATTGTGTTTATTTACATTCATGGTTATTGACCTACCTCACTATTATTAGTATTATTCATATCATAATTATTAAATGGAAACGTAATGTAGAGATAAGATTCAATTTGCACACGGTTCTCTACTGTAGTACCGCGTTAAATGAGTTTGTATAAAATATACGGTGTTGCCATATTTATAATAAATTCTTTTTAACCCTTTATATGTCTATGTTAAAATAAATTACCAACCGATATATGGTTAAAGTATATAATACATTACATTAATAAAAACTATATCGTTAGTGCATGCATTTATAAGAAAACAAATACAAAATAGTAAATGTTATTACCTTGTAAAAAAGGGAGCAATTTGCACATAACCGCTCCGAAAACAAAGTCCCTCAGGAGAGCACCGATGAGGGTGAAAGGCATGCAAAGAACGCCGAGCAGGAGATCAGAAATTGCCAAGTTCAGCAGGAATAAATTGGTTATCGTCCTCATGCGCTGGTTCTGCACCTGGAATAACAAACAGATTTTTTTCTCAAGCTTAGATTTGTTGAGTGGTTTTTGTGTTTTTTTTTTATTTGTTCGAAGCCGGATGACATCGGTATAGATTATTGTCTGCTGAAATAATAAATTGTTAGTAGGTGTTACCCCCTTTGATTTTCTCTCACGTTTTTATATTGTGGTAAGAATTTTTTTGCACATCAATATATACACAACCAAAATTCTATAAACAGTAATAATATTTAATAATTTTTGAGATATAGGTCCTTTTTTAAAGACTTAAACTGCAAAGTAACACCTATAAACAAAATAAGATTTAATGGTCACAAAGAAAATTGCTAATTTTAATAATCTATCATCAGTAAAATCATAGAAAAACTTATCAGTGATGTATCAATGGTTTTTGGGCTGTTAGGCCGGCGTCGATTGTCTTGCTGACTTGACGTTTCGCCAACACGAGCGGTTGGCATCTTTAGAAGTTGCTTCCTGGTTGACAGTCTGCGAACTACTGAGCTCAGCGTGGACGGAGCCCGTATTTATACGTCGGGAAGGAAGTGGGCGGGGCCTCAGTTGCTTTCGATTCCAATCGGTTCTGGTCGGTGTTGTTCATTAAGGGTAGAGTTTTCGCACCCTTAATTATGGGGACCCATGTTTTGTTGATCGTGACTGCTTCCTCATTTTTGTTAAAGTTGTTCGGGTGCTTCTCTATCTCTATGGCTTCTCTATAGAGTCTGGAATGGTATGCTGATGTAGTAGCGAGGACTTGGGTCTCCTCAAACTTAATCCGATGGTCCATAGTGAGGGTATGTTCCTCTACGCAGGATTTGTCCGTCTGCCCCAGACAACAGTTGGCCTTGTGCTCTTTAATCATTGTGTTGATCGAGCGTTTGGTAGTTCCTATGTACACGCTTCCACATGTGCACGGAATGCGGTAAATTCCCGAAGCCGACAGCGGATCTCTTCTGTCTTTTGGCGATCGAAGACATTCTTTGATTTTTTTTTCGTTGGTTTGAAAATAGTTTTCACATTTTTCTTTCTTAGCAATCGACCAATTCTGTCTGTCACTCCCGGAATAAAAGGCAGAAATGCTTTTGCCACTGGTTGGATTTGCTCATTTTCTTTGGGTCTCCGATTTGTTGGTCCAATCGATCTTTTGATTTCCAGTTCTGAATAACCATTGGCCCTTAAAGCATCATGAATATGAGTTAGCTCTGCGTTTAGTGCCTCGGTTTCGCAAATCCTTCTTGTCCTTTCTGCTAAGGTTTTGATGACTCCATATTTCTGACATGGGTGGTGGTTGCAATCCCTATGTAAATAATGATCCGTATGTGTTGGTATCCTGTACACTGTGTGGCTCAATGATCTTCCTTTTCGTGATAATAACACATCAAGGAACGCTAGCTTGTTGTTGTCTTCGATTTCCATCGTAAACTGTATATTTTCATGGATGCTGTTAATGTGTGTCAGAAATTCTTTTAATTTATTCTGCCCATGGCTCCATATTACAAATGTGTCATTTACATATCTATACCAAACTTTTGGCTTGTATGGGGCACTGTCCAAAGCCAGTTGTTCGAACTTTTCCATAAAGAAATTTGCTATTACCGGGCTGAGAGGGCTTCCCATTGCTACTCCTTCGATCTGTTCGTAAATCTTGTTGTCCCATGAAAAATAAGTGGTGGTGAGGCAATGTTTAAACAAATTGGAGATGTCCTCTGGGAATTTATCATCTATATGTTCCATTGCATCGCTTAGGGGCACTTTAATAAAGAGAGATACTACATCAAAACTTACTAATATATCATTCTCTTCAAGAACTAAGTCTTTAATTTTTGAAATAAAATGGGTGGAATCTTTGACATACGAATCAGTAAGTCCGATGTATGGTTGCAGGAGTGATGACAGGTGTTTAGCTAAATCATATGTCGGTTAACCAATGGCGCTTACAATGGGACGCAGCGGAATGTATCTCTCTTTACAAAAGTGATGGTTTATATGTTTACTTTAACAAATATAATTTTTTCAGTAAATCTCAATTTTGATTTAGGAAAAATCACTCTACATCACAATCACTGTTAAGTATTGTGAGGGATGTGATTGAAGGCCTGGAAGCAGGTGAGCATACAGCTATTAGTCCGTGTGACCTCTCCAAAGCCTTTGATTACGTTTCGCATAATATCTTATTAAAAAAACTTTTTTATTATGGTGTAAGAGGGACAGCATTGTCACTCATTAAAAACTACCTCACAAACAGTATGTTCTGTAATAATAATTTTTCAGATTTTAAACCAGTTAAACATGGTGTCCTTCAGGGTTCCGTCTTAGGACCTGTATTATTCATTATATATATAAATGACCGAATATTATAAACCCCAATTAAACAGCCATATTTGCAGACGACTCTACATTTATTTTTTTCTACTAAAGATCCAGAGGAACTGGACTTGGTATCTAAAGATATACAGTTAAAAGCCTCAAATTAAATTTGGATAAAACGCTATCCTAGACTAATATTTTTAAAACCAATTGTTAACAAACCTCGACTTGATTTTAAATTGTAGTTTAAAGAAAATCTTTCATTGTTTTTCTAATTGCTAGAAAATGTAAATTAAAAGAAATCCTTCTGTTTAAAATTTAAAATAATGAAACTTCACATAATTGTACATTTATTCTAGTGGAAATTCTACCGCAGAATAATAGCAAGGAGAACAGTGATAAATGAGTTCTGAGTGGATTTTTTTCTAAAACCATTATCGATTTTTTAAAAAGATTAACAATAAACTTAAATCGAAGGATATACTTTTTATCAACGTTTTCGATCAACGTTTCATTACTCGAAGAAGCATTTGATGATTTTAAATTTATCTCCCACTCGTCTAAAAGTACATTAGTATTTTATTTTTTGGCTTAATGGGTCTTTATAGCGATAAATTCATCTGCAAAAGCTCGAATACGCTGTAATCAGATGAGAAAAACATTTTAGACTCTGGAAAGTGCTGGAGAAAAGTTTTTGGACGATACTAAGTATACCTAAATTTAATTTTAACATTATAGGTTTACTTGTTTTATGCCTAAAAATTTAAGTAGGTATATAGGGAATTTAAAAACAGAGTTTTGGTTAAATAAATTTACTCAATTTAGATATTTAGAAACTAATAAATAATTTCCTCTATGAGTAAACTTAGTTGAAAATTTAATTTTATCTATGGTTCAGTATGGTTGCAAGTTTAAAAATGATAAAAATATCAGCCAAACGAAATTATAAAAAACTAGTGTGGCAGTCAGTGGGACTGCTGGCGGAAGTTATACTTCTATGCGCGCGCATGGATTCATAAATTCGTATGCATATGATTTAACAAAATCATTATGTGATATTCGTCTTCAGCGACCCCAAAAACCTCCTAGTACCGAGTGCACACTCTTTTTGTATCGAATTTGCATAAAATTCCTGGAGACAAGGTCCATCTTAAGCACCAGGTGTTTCGAAGACCATGTCCATTATTATAATCGTATAGCGACTCAAAAAACCACCGAGTACCAAGTGTGCACTGATTTCGTACAGAATTTACATAAAACCCCAGGAGAAGAGGTAAATACCCTAGGCACAAGTGCGCGGAGACTTTCGGCATCATGATATTCGTGTTCAGCGACCCCAAAAAGCCCGAGTATATAAATTGAACCCATTTTCAGCAATACTTACCGAGTTGTAAGTTTTCTCTGTATTGTCTGCTCGGAATGCACTTTTCGAATGCAAAAATGCAATTTCCTATTTTTATATTATCACAAATAGCGACAAATTTCCTGATACTCTAACGAATCCAATGCAAAAAAACTCATTCCGAACCATCTTACGTTACAAAATTCGGAGGTTTTACTGCTTTATTTCCTCGACTATTCGTAAAAACTCTGTTTATGTAGCCAACAACCTTAAAAGCATAGAGCAGAATATACTGCAACCATGTGACGGTACTTTAGACAGACTACAATACAATATTTATTACTGAATATTATTATTAATATAAAATGCTAAACTTTATATGTATACTTACGTGACTGAATTATAAAATAATCTGTCAAATAATCATGTGGTCCGTTACTATTTTTTTTTTTTATGGTCAAGCACAAGCACTGCAGGAAAAATCCTTTAAGGCGCTCTGAGAGCGGTGCGTGTGCGAAGAAAGCGATTCACGTTTTTCTTGAATCGTTGAAGGTTATATTCGGTGGGAAATACGGCCTCAGAAAGGCCGTTCCACAAAGAGGATGTCCTCCAGAAGAAAGAGTTCTTAAACAATGATGTTCGAGGAGTATTAAGTTGAACTACATAGGGATGGGCGGAAGTGGTTTGTCGTGTATTTCTGCTATGAATTGCTCTAGGTGGAATCAAGCGGGCAATGTCAGTAGAACACTTGTCATGGAAATATTTGTAAAAGAGGGACAAATCACCAACCTGTCTTCGATGTTCTAAGCTGTCGAGGTTCTTGGTTAGCTCGTGGTCACCGATCAGGCGAATGGCTCTCCTTTGGATGGAATCCAACAACCGAAGGGTATGCTTCGGTGCAGAACTCCAGACATGAGAGCAGTATTCCAGTGATGGTCGAATCTGGGCTTTGTAGAGTGTCAAAAGTTGTTGTGGTGTATACAGCTTTTTGGTACCGAAAAGTACACCGAGTTTCTGAGAAGCTGTCCTGGCGATTGTTACCACGTGATTATGCCAAGACATATCTCCTCCCAGATTAACACCCAGTAAGTTAATAGACGAAGCCAGTGGAATTGCGTGTTCTGCCATGACTATATCTGGTTCTGCAATGTTAACCTTCTTAGAGAAAACTGCTGCCTGGGTTTTTTTAGCGTTAAATTCGACTTGGTTACTGTCACCCCAAGACAAAATTTCTTCCAGGTCTTTATTGAGTCGTGATACTTCATGCTGTCTGCGAAGATGTGCGTGAGCAGCCGATGTTCGAGAATTCAAAGTAAACGATGAGATAAGTGTGCTGTCGTCAGCAAAGCTATAAATTGGATTTTCTGTCTTCGCTAGAAGGTCGTTAATGTATAGTAAGAAGAGGGTTGGGGATAATATGGACCCTTGAGGAACACCAGCATTGATGGTAAAGGTGTCCGAGAGAAACCCGTCAATCGCCACTTGCAGAGAACGGTCCTGAAGAAAGCTAGAAAGCCATGAACAGAATCGACCGGGCATACCGTAGGATCGCAGTTTACTTAGGAGCCCCTCGTGCCAGACACGATCAAATGCTTTAGAAATGTCTAGTGCAATAGCCCGGGACTCCCCATGATGTTCGACTGCGTTGCTCCAAAGATGGGTGACATATGCTAGGAGGTCTCCTGTTGATCTGGACTTACGAAAGCCGTACTGATGGTCGCTGATAATATTAAGGCCCTCTAGGTACTTTAGAAGTTGTTGGTTAATAGCTTTCTCCATCACTTTTGATATAACTAAAAGCAATGCGACAGGTCGATAGTTGTTTGGCATGGTTTTCTTGCCTTTCTTGGGTATAGGTTGAACTCTTGCCTTCTTCCAGCAAGATGGAAATATTCCTTTTTTGTAGGATAGGTTAAAAAGTCTACAAAATATTGGTGTTAGCTCATCAGCGCATTCCTTGAGCACTATAATAGGAATTTCATCTGGACCAGAAGCCTTCCTGACATCGAGCCCTTTAAGAATTCGTTTGACAGGACGCTGACGGAATACGATATCAGTCATTTCCGATTGAACTGCTGGAATGATCGGTGGTGTTTTTCCCTGAAAGTCTACGTTGGAATGAGAAGAAAATAGTTCTGCCAGTAAGTTCGCTTTATCTCCGGCTGTGGTTGCTATTGTGCCGTCGGAACGTGTTAGAGGTGGAATATTTGATTTAGTAAAATTTTGACTGACGGCCTTAGCGACTGACTATGATATTTATACATTAGTTCAAAATGTTTTTTGTATATCTATCCCTTTTTAGTGTATTGAATGTTGAAACGGTATTCAAAGAATTTAGTTATGACTAATAACATGTGGTAAATATATCATCTTTGTTTTTACCGTCCAATATACCTTATAAGTGTTTCTGTCTCTCTCTTACTCACACCATTACATATGTAATGATTTTTCCCATCTAACTGTACACAAATCTTTTCCACCGAGTGCACGAATAGAAGTACAACTTCAAAAAGGTACCTAAACGTAATTTTGTATATGGTTGAGCATAGTTGCAAGTTTAAAAATTACAATAATTATAGATAAACGTTATTTTGTCTGTGGTTAAGTTAAGCTAAACGTAATTTAATCTACGGTTAAATATGGTTAAAAATTAGACAGATAAACGTTAAGTATAGTTGAAAATTTGACAACAAACGTTGTTTATAGTCACGCTGATAACATTTTTTCAGTAAAACTCATTGTTGGTAGGCCACATAACATCAGCAAGAAAATATATTTGATTCGTATTTGTAAAGCTGGTCGTCAATGTACTCTAAAGGATATAACAGCAAAATAGAATAAAAATCCAGGAAATATTTTACGAGAAACGATGCGTCGGTGGATTCATAGATCTGGCTTACATTTTTATAATGTACGTAGGTTGCATATTATGGCATATTTATTCAGTAAAAGCTTTGTTTATGCACAAGAAAAGCCATAGCTTATGACAAAAAAAAAGGCGATTAGCTTGGGACAAATAATGGGCATTCCGGACTTACAAATAATGGAAAAAAGATGATATTTGCAATGAATCGAAATGTGTTGTTTAAGTGGGTGCCCTTTAATCCAGAGTTATAAGAAATAAAAATGAAGCGGTTAATAAAAACTGAAAAAAGTAAAAATTCCAATGTCAAATCTAAACCGATCGAATATACATCAAATAAAAAAGCTTAAAATGATTATTTTTGAAATACAAGCCAACCCTGTCATTAAAAACTTTCCATAATTCCTAAAATCAGTTAGGATGGCCTATGTTTTTAAATGAGCGTATTGTCCAACCAATCATATCCCTCTTCTTTATCACATGCGTTTATAAAAATCTATTTAAAGACACACCTACAAATTGCGAGGTACTTCGGGTGGAATAGTCTCACCATCCCCTTATATAAAACAAGATAATAAATGCAGTTGATCCAGGGTGATCTGCAAATTTTTCGATCAACAAATTGCTTGAAATTCCCCAATCGAGGCAGTTGGGGTTGTTTGTAAATCGTTTTATTAGATAAACTGCTGAACAATTCCGATGGAGTGCAGACCCTTTATATATATATATATATATATATATATATATATATATATATATATATATATATATATATATAAACCTTTAGTCGATATAATTCGGAGGAAAAGGTCCCAGACAACGCGTCTAAACGAAACAACTTTTATTATTTAAAACCAACATGGCTCAGAGGAATTCTTCAATATAGCTTTTCATCAAGTCAATGTTATTTTTTTATGTATATTGTGTTTGGGTTAAATGGAATGTTGATATGAGTTTGATTTAATGAAAGAATTTTTTTTATATCTACTCGGTTTTTAATTTACCCACTTTATTAATTTTTTTTTACATGTTAACAACTTTTTACGATTTTTATTAATTTTTTAACATTTATCAGGATATAACTCATACAAGGGCAAAACCAAACTACAGACATTGTTTTTCTCTCTCATTTGAGCTTATCAGTGTAGTATAGGTTATGTCTCTTCAGTCACTAATGAAAAAACATCCCCGGTACGAACTGACAGACGTAGAATTGCGAAAGTTGAAAACAGTCGCAAGAAGCGCCATCTTCACTCCAAAAATGGCACTTTGGTGGTCGCTTTGCAGCTTGTATATAACCTTCGGCAAGGGAAATAACCCTATAAACTAAGGAAGCAAATAAAATCACGTGAAAATTAGTGAAATTAGCTATCGAAAGGGATAAATTTCTTCTGGTTTTAAGCTACTATTCCCCCAATTTTCAGGCAAATCGGATTTAATTAAATTTATCAAAAGCGATCAGTACCTACATCCTGAATACATGTACAGCCGGTGGCAAAAATCTACGATCAGGAATTTATTATTGTGTATATGAAGTTTATATTATTCGTACTCCTGGTATCTATACTTTGTGAACATATAATAGCTATTAACATCCCTCATTTTGTTTCCGGTGTTCGTTTTATACAAAGGAATAGCTTCGAGCTGTATTCTTTGAATTACTCAGTAAGAATACAATATTTGTAGGTAAATCTCTGAGGGTAGAGAAATACCTTTTGTTTAGAAACGTTTTTCTTTTTACTATCCATTAGTGTCACATAAGAAGTAAATTATATTCACAAATATAGTGTCTAATTGTAACAAATTATACTTGAAATTTATATAAATTTCTACCTGGTATTTATCGTTAACGGTTTTTTAGTTTTTAAAGAGTTGTACGATGATAAACTCACAGTTAAAGATGTGCCTTCGATTAAAAGGGATGGAATTCTGATTATTAATTTCCTTATTAGGGTTAAACCACATGTGTGAGGAGAGTCACGTTGAAGTTTATTTTTTTTTTGTGGGAGGCGAGATTGAGACGTCCGCTATTGTGTGAAGAATAGCCGAAATTTAGTTTGGAACCCGGTTTTTAACTAATAGAAATACCGAAGAGATATCCGCCCAAAAAATTCCTTTCCATAGGAAACAGCGACAGTTTACCAAAAAGGAAATTCATGCCAAGAGAATTTCATTCTAAAGAAACAGCAACACAGCGACAGTCCACACGAAAGATAAGAGATTAAATTAATTTTCACCGATATTTTTAAATCTTTTATAATAAATCATTTAAACGGATACCTGTGTGTTATTTGCT
Organism: Altica lythri; assembly: GCA_964028335.1. Classification (NCBI taxonomy): domain Eukaryota; kingdom Metazoa; phylum Arthropoda; class Insecta; order Coleoptera; family Chrysomelidae; genus Altica; species Altica lythri. The sequence goes on from OZ034805.1 coordinate 72,392,078, forward strand.
TATTTTGTACTCTGGCGCCCTTATATTTTATGTTTGGGGAGGAGTGGTAAAGCTCTTGAAAGAAGCCACCACTTTAGTGAGCTAGCTAGTAGATTTAAGCCCTTTATTAGAAATTACTACAGTTACACTGATAACCAAACTATATGACTGTTGAAAACCAAACCCAATTATCCCATGGAAGAGGCCAGAGGAGCCAAGACCGAAAAAAGCACGTCAAGGTTATTTGAATGTGAAGGTTTTTCTAACTGTTTTCTTTGTTTCCAAAACTATGATCTACTGAAAGCGACTAATAACCCGATACACGGTTTTGCAGATGATGGCAACCTACACTGTAGCAAAGTGCACAGCCGTCCCATATCTCTAGATATTCTGGAAAAGGACAGAAGATCCACAATGGCTTCTCTCAATCAAGATTTGAGAATTGTTGACGAGTGGGGAAAAAAGAATCTTGTTAATTTCAACGCTTCCAAGACAAAGATATGTTGCCTATCCAATAAGAGGCAAACTTAAGTCTCATCCATCACAATGAATGCTCAGACACTAGAGGCAAGTGACTCCATTGCTGGTTGGTATAACGATCTCCTAGGACTTACTATGGAACGAACATATTGCATCCAGAGCAACTGCAGCAGGTAAGAAATTAGGCTTTCTGTTTAGAGCCCGGAAGTATTTCTCTCCATCTTTACAAAGCCCAAATACGACCTAATCTTGAATACTGCTCGCATGTATGGGGTTCAAGCATCTCCGTCAAGGCTGAGAGTTCTTAAAGCAATACAAAGAAGAGCAGTTCGACTAATAAACGACACCAGTATCACCAAAAACCTAGCCCCATTGTCCCACCGAAGAGCAGTGTCTGATCTCTCCTTGTTTTACCGATACATAAATGGATTTTGCTCAGAGGAACTCCGTTCTATAGTGCCTCCACCTGACAGACCAACCAGAGCAACGCAACATGCCAACTCCATGCACCCTAAAGGATCCCCCAGACCGACGCGTAACTTTTCCGCCGCGAAAGTTTCGCTGCGGAAATTTCGCTAACGGCACGGCAGCGAAACTGAGTTGTTCACACCAAACAGCGATTTTATCGCGGACACAAGATCTACTTAGATATTTTCGGTGTAGTGAGTACCTATTGTGTCAATTGAGTGAGTAAAGTACCTAGTTGAAATGAGTTTCTCCGAGGAAGAGACGTTGCTTTTAATAGCATTGCGTGGTTAAAGAGGAAGAAAATAGGTAAAGCATATACTTATAATAAAATACATTTTTATAGTCTTCATTACTGAGGTCATATCGTATCGGAAATTTTTGTACACATTCAATTAATTTTTCTATTACAGCCGTTTTCACAAATCAGATGATGAAACAGGTGTAGAATCACAACTGAATTGAACTGAATACTCGCGAAACTGTAGCGGACCAGCGGAAGTTTCGTGCAAGCAGCGTCAATTCCGCAGAACGCTGCAATACCGCGAGTCTGGCGGAATTCGCCCCGATTGGTGTAGGCACCTCCGTATACCGCTGTGTATCTTGGTCCGCTGCGAAACTTATTCCGCAGCGGCAGCGGAAGTTTCGCTGCGGAAATTTCGCTAACGGCACGGCAGCGAAACTGAGTTGTTCACACCAAACAGCGATTTTATCGCGGACACCAGATCTACTTAGGTGTTTCTAGTGGATGTAATTCTGTTAAATTATTGGATGATTTAGATTTTTCCGATAGATATTTTATTACTGCAGCAGTGGGATAATGGATTTTAACGTCTATAACTTTTTTTGATCGCTTATTACGGTTTGATTGATGAATAGATGAATGACTTGTCGATATTTCATTAGATGACTTCGGCGTATTATATGTTTCATTTAATTCGTGGGATATTTTTTACACACTCAATTAATTTTTCTATTACAGCCATTTTAACAAATCAGATGATGAAACAGGTGTAGAATCACAACTGAATTGAACTGAATACTCGCGAAACTGTAGCGGACCAGCGGAAGTTCCCTGCAAGCAGCGTCAATTCCGCAGAACGCTGCAATGCCGCGAGACTGGCGGAATTCGCCCCGATTGGTGTAGGCATCTCCGTATACCGCTGTGTATCTTGGTCCGCTGCGAAACTTATTCCGCAGCGGCAGCGGAAGTTTCGCGTCGGTCTGGGGGATCCTTTTTTTATACTGTTCATTGCCAGACATCGAGAACGGATCGATTCGATCGTTCCTTCATCTCCGGGGTCTCCAGATTGTGGAACTCCTTACCTTCCCACGTCTTCCCCACTTTTCCTTACTTGCAGGCCTTTAAATCCCAAATTAATAAATTGTCTCTTCTGTCCCAAAAGATGTTCTCGGTACATTTGTATTTAGGTCTATACATACGAGGACATTCTAAATATATAAAAAAATAAAAAAAACGATAAAAGGACGATGTTTACCACAATTGAGAAGAAAGAGCTGATGACCATATCCAAAATCGAGTTCCAAAAGTGCTTCGAAGATTGGAAGAAGCACTGTATGGGGGATTACTTCTAAGCGGCTATATGCAAAACTAAGAAGATAATTCTAGTACTAACTACCTTCTTACTTTATTTATAAAATAATTTAATGATCAAAAGTTTAATTGCTATTATGTTAATTAAAATATAAACGGCTACTTTATGATTATAACAAGAGCTATTTCGCTTATATAGATAAACTGCTTTAATTGATGAATTTAATTAACGTACTGTCAAAAACAGCATATTACGTTGAAATTTTATTAATATAAGTTATGAATCAAACAATACTAATTAATTTTATCGGTTTAATAACTAATATTAAAGGTTATTAAATAAAATATTTTAATATGATTTTTAAAAAAGCATCAATTTCACATGTGATGTATTATAATCCATCGATTATGAAAATAAGTATTGTAAAAAGAATTTTATCGGTATATTTATCAAAAATTATATATTTTTCAGCGATGTTCTCTAGAGTTCAAATAAATTGATAATCGATACATCATTACATGTTTTCTTAACCCTATTCTTTAACAAACACGATAAAATTTTGTTAATACTTAAACAAAAGGAATAAAACTGGCTGAATGATTCATCAATGTCGAGCTTAAGCTACTTACTAAAGCTAAAAGCATGAAATTTGTACAATTAGGTTCGTTTGATATAAGCAATCACTGAGGAAGGATTACTTGATAATCCACTTATAAAGCTAGACTTCTTGAAAACAAATAATTTAATTTTCAGTTTTTAAAATTCTATAAAATTTCTTCTTCCACATATTTTTTTGGATGGTAATTGCTCACTAAAATTTAAGGCGTCAAAATATTTAGAGTAAGTAAAAAAAATAAAAGAAAAATAAAAATGGGCTCCATTTGGGAAGTGGTGATAATGATCCATATACCTGTCAAACAACCTCACGAAACAACATCGTACAGGCCAATATCACTTCTCCCTGTGATACGAAAAATTGCTCTTAAAAGCTAAAGCCAATAATTGAAGAAAGACAACTAATTGCATCATACCAATTTGGTTTTAGAGAGAGCTATTCTACCATTGACCAAGTGCACAGAATCAATGACATTCTAGAAATGCCACTGGAAGAAAAAAAGGTTTGCTCCACTGTCTTCCTGGATTTGGTCAAAGCCTTCAACAAGGTGTGGCACAAAGGATACATAAACTACGCTATTACCTGCCAGAACAGTACGCTCAACTATTAGAATCGTACATATCAGACTGATGCTTCAGAATAAAGCAGGAGGATGCATACTCTGATTTGAGACAGATTAGAAGTGTCCGATACTGTTGCTAAACTTGCCCGGAACCACGAAGATAGGCTCCATCCACACGTGAATGTTGAGGCCCTCCAGTTACTTGACAACACAAACCAGACCAGACGACTCAAAAGAACTAAACACAATGTTACGAAGAATGATTGGATAAAAAAAACTAAAGATTAAAATTAAGAAAAGATTTTTTGAGAATAGCGACACTGAATCAGAAACTAAAAATTACACCAAACAACTAATAATAAGGTTCAAGAAAGCACTAAAGAAAAGAAAATAATAAAGACCAAACAAAATCCTAAACTTAAAAGAACGAAAGGAAAGAAGAAAACATTGAAACCTAAACAAATGGAAACTGTAAAAGGCAAAAAAATATGATGATAGTGAAACCAAGGGTGAAGAAGAAGATAAAGAGATATTTGGTACGCTGATAGTTTGTTTCATAGTAATTTTGCAGAAAATATGACGTGAGTTGGTATTGTTTTGTTAGCCAATTAAAAAGAATAATGAGTTTAAACAAAAAGAGGTTCAACTCTCCCGGACTCTACCTACTTTGTAACTTATTATTGGAATATTTTTAATCAAATAATTACTATGACGTCACCGTAAGGTGGCGCAGTTAATATTTATTATATTTAATCGATACATTACAGAATACAACGGAAAAAATAGTGCAAACCAGGAAACTAACGGAAAAATATAATGAAAACTACAAATCAACAAAAAAGCATCGAAAAACATAAAAAAAGAAACAATATCGTAAAAATTTAAAAAAAAATAAAATGAGAAAAAGACAGTACGAAGTCCGAAGATCAGCTAGCTTAAAAATATATCTTACGAATTCCAACAGTTCACCTATTCTATGATTATTAAAAAAAGCAGTAATTCAAAAAATAATAGCCTAATATCCGTTCAAGCGAGTGTGAAGGAAGTAAATTTAAACCATCAAATACTCCAACAACTTTCGAAAAGTTGATGAAAAAAGTATTTCTTTCGATTTCGTTACGTTGAAAGCGAAAGCCGACCGCCAAATATTTGCAGACTCTGATTAAATGTAAAGCACAACGCTTTTGTTTGGTTAAATTGGTATTGATTGGAGCACTGATCCCTTGGCCCAAATGAGAAGTTATCGGCAGATAATGTAATTTCAGGTTTTTCTTTCCTTTTTTTTCGTGTGTAGGTGAAGACAGAGTAAATCCGTTCTTATTCAACTAAATTTATATCATAATTCGACTCATTGTATAAGGTGAAGTTAGTTAGAGGGCTCTTGAATATAGATTACAAAAGAAATATAAAAATGAGTTTTTTTAACATTACTAATGATAATAAACAATTATTTGAGATATTTCTAATGGCATTTTTGATATTTTAGAAAGTATACAACAAGATTATCTTAAATGACATAAAGTCACATTGGAATCGTTTCAAAACACCAACATATTTGTTGAGGAGCTGATAACCTCAGTACCAACTTCTCACACGGCGGTTTGCTGTAATCCACAATCCGCAGGTTGGGGGTGGAATAATCAAATTGGTATTATTACACTATAATTTATTACTATATACAATCTTTTACCACTATTACTATAACTTTGATTGTTTACGAACTTAATTACGATTGTCACTTTCACTACACTTTAAATACTAATATTACAATAGTTTATGTGTCTGTGTTGCTGAATATGTCACTTCTGAACACGTACCAACAGCGAGACAAGAAGCGAGAGAACTTAGCGAATATTACGCGATGAGGAGATATGAGCGGCAAGAGAGCTGAGAGAACTATCACTTTGCGAGAGAGCAGTGAGTACAGAGTGATAAGAGAACTGAGCTGCGAGAGAACTTTTTGAGACTAGCGAGCAGAGAGAAAGCTGTGAGTGTACTCGTGTACTATCCAGCGAGAGATCGATGAGAATATCGAGTGATAAGAGAACTGAGCAGCGAGAGAACTTTGTGAGACTATCGAACAGAGAGAGAGCTGTTTGTGTACTGCCTCTTGGGATATCGGGAATGATCAAATTATAACCTGTGATCATAAAAGGGGGTGGATTGGTTTGCAGAAAGGATGGTTATACCAAGAATTTTACTATTATCTTTTATGATGGGGAAAGTACAAGTCGGGCATTTTGACGTTACATTTTATGATAGGGAAAGTAACAGATGGGGTTTTTTGGGTATATTTTATAGAGTAGTGCGTGCCTAATTGAAAAAGATAGGGATTTCTAAACTGTTACTTTTATTGAAGAGAGAATTGAGAGGCATTGTCATAGTCACGTCCTGTTCATAAAATATATAACTATTGTTGTGAATGTTTTCACAACAATATTAATGCTGCTGAAAGATGGCGACGCTGACGCTTAACATTTTATTTATAAGATTCATTAGAGCACATGAGCATGTGAACACCCAACATAAAAAATTCGCATTTAAAAAAAACGAAAACATATATTATTCTCTTTAGGTATTAATATTTATTCAAAGTCGCATTCTTTAACTTCTTCCTCGAATATAAAGTCAAGGTAGGTAGTCCACGTGCATTGAGCAATAAGATACTATATCTTATTTTTTTTTTCTTTTTATTAAGGATGTCCTCGTAGGTATAGACCTAAATACAAATGTACCGAGAACATCTATTGGGACAGAAGAGGTAATTTATTAATTTGGGATTTAAAGGCCTGCAAGTTAGGACGAGTGGGGAAGACGTGGGAAGGTAAGTAGTTCCACAATCTGGAGACCCTGGGGATGAAGGAACGATCGAATCGATCCGTTCTCGATGTCGGGCATTGAACAGTATAAGGGTGCATGGAGTTGGTATGTCGCGTTGCTCTGGCTGGTCTGGCAAGTGGAGGCATTATAGAGCGGAGTTCTTCTAAACAAAATCCGTTTATGTATCGGTAAAACAAGGAAAGATCAGCCACTGCTCTTCGGTGGGATAATGAGGCTAGGTTTTTGGTGATACTGGTGTCGTTTATTAGTCGAACTGCCCTTCTCTGTATGGCATCCAGAACTCCAAGCCTTGACGGAGCCGCCGAACCCCATACATGCGAGCAGTATTCAAGATTAGGCCGTATTTGGGCTTTGTAAAGAGTAGCCAAGTTGGATGGAGAAAAATATTTCCGTGCTCTAAACAGAAAGCCTAATTTCTTTCCTGCTGCAGTTGCTATGGATGCAATATGCTCGTTCCAGAGTAAGTCCTGGGAGATCGTTATACCAACCAGCGTAATGGAGTCGCCCGCTACTAGTGTCTGATCGTTGATTGTAATGGATGAGTCGCATGTTTGCCTCTTGTTGGATAGGCAACACGTCTTTGTCTTGGAAGCGTTGAAATTAACAAGATTCTTTCTTCCCCACTCGTCTACAATTCTCAAATCTTGATTGATAGAAGCCGTTGTGGATCTTCTGTCCTCTTCCAGAATATCTAGAGGTATGGGACGGTTGTGCGCTTTGCTACAGTGTAGGTTGATGTCGTCTGCAAAACCATGTATCGGGTTATTGGTGGCTTCTAGTAGATCATTAATATGTAATAAGAATAGAGTAGGAGCTAGAGCCGATCCTTGGGGAACTCCAGCGTTGATCTTGTAGAGGTTGGAAGAATGTCCATCTACAGCAACTTGGATGTGCCTGTTGAAGAGAAAGTTGGATATCCATCTGCAAAGGTTTTGCGAGAGTCCGTATGAAGGCAGTTTGTTCAAAAGAGCTGCATGCCACACTTGATCAAATGCTTTTGAGATGTCCAGTGATACTATTTGAGTCTCTCCATAGCGGTGGATGGCATCACTCCAGACATGAGTTACATATGCTAGTAGATCGGCTGTTGACCTTTGTTGGCGAAAACCATATTGCCTGTCACTTAAAAGGTTGTTTGTCTCAAGGTAGCTCAGGATCTCGTGATTGACGTATTTCTCCATAGTTTTGCTAATAACAGATAGGAGAGCTATGGGTCTGTAATTAAAAGGCTGGGTTTTAGAGCCTTTCTTGGGGACTAGTTGTACTCGAGCAGTTTTCCAGGATTCTGGAAAAATACCAGTATTATATGATAGTTGAAATAGCTTAGTGAAAACTGGCGCTAGTTCGGGAGCACAACATTTTAAGAGTAAAGCAAACGCTACGGTGGCTCTTCTTGTTCGACAGTGTCAAATTTGTAAAGTTTATTAGAGCACAGTGGCATTGTGATCTCAGTGATTTCTCGTCAGATTAGAAGTACAGTTTCGGTTTCGTTACGCATTCTTTACGATTACGCGATAATTGTGACCTTTTTTTTTAAATGTGTACTTCCAAGACACACCACTACTCGCCGCCACTGTATTCATCGCGTGTTTGGAGTATAATTAATTTAAAAAAATTCTAACTATAAAAATAAGGGTAATTATTAACAATCAATACCAATTTGATAGGTGTATGGAGATCCCCTTAACGTCATTCGTGATCCATTGATATACAAATACAACAAAGAATATATCACTTAAAGCAAACCCATCAATCAATCAACCATCAAATAATGCCAGTATTATTTTTAATGAAACATGTATTGATCGCTTTACTTTATTAAGTGTATTATTAGAATTTTTTCGTGATGTATATTAATTAATATTGTAGTTTACAAAATTGATGATCTGCCTTGAAGGAAAAAGAAATTTTTAAACAAATTTTATATACACTTCTCCACTTCTCCAATTGAGACAACTTGATATAAAAAAATCGTCCAAAGTGGTTTCGACAAAAATTAAATGTAAATTTTTGGTTACTTTTTGGTGGTGCGTTAATTTATTGGAGAAAAGAAGTTTTAAAAGTACGAAAATTAGTCGAACAATACACCTTCTGTAAAATATACTTTGCAAGTTTAAAAATAAATTAAAAAATTCTCATTAACTCAAAGTAATATTGCTATATATAAAAAAATTCATTTTGATGTAATCTTCTCAGTTTTTAATAAAATCTGAAATCAACTGCCGAAAAAAAATCTAATTTCCTATTGACCTCTGGCTACGCTACATTGCCCTCATAAAAGTTTAAACTTCCACGAAAGCTTTGGGGTATCTTTATTAATTTGTCGATCAACCCAAAAGCCTTTTTTTTTAAATATTAAAAAATGATTTGTTATTAATTTTGTGAAATAGAAAACAATTCAAAAACCATGTCAATAAACTGTGAAAGGCTTTCGCGGCAATTGTCTAATGTATCAATGGTTTTTGGGCTGTAAGGGCGGCGTCGATTGTCTTGCTGACTTGACGTTTCGCCAACACGAGCGGTTGGCATCTTCAGAAGTTGCTTCCTGGTTGACAGTCTGCGAACTACTGAGCTCTGCGTGGACGGAGCCCGTATTTATACGTCGGGAAGGAAGTGGGCATGGCCTCAGTTGCTTTCGATTTCAATCGGTTCTGGTCGGTGTTGTTCGTTAAGGGTAGAGTTTTCGCACCCTTAATTATGGGGACCCATGTTTTGTTAATCTTGACTGCTTCCTCTTTTTTATTAAAGTTGTTTTGAGGAGAACCAACTCCTCGCTACTACATCAGCATACCATTCCAGACTCTATAGAGAAGCCATAGAGATAGAGAAGCACCCAAACAACTTTAATAAATATCTCTCATGGGATTTTTAAAATTTTTAGAAAGTATATAAACAAGAATATATTAAATCACATTAAGGAGTAATTGATAAAATTTCGCATCCAGCAAGACTCGAACTCACAACTTTTGCCTGACGGAGTTTGGCAGAGCTACATCAAGAAACTCACAACCTACAATAAAGAGATCAGAAAAGCTAAAAGAAATAGCTTAAGGAAATTCTACGAAGAAATACACTTTACACCTTCTGATGCAGGGCTACACAAAGTCTTGGCAAATGTAAGAAAAGATACAGTAATTGCACTGAGAAAACCAGATAGACGCTATACAGAAAACGAATAGGAACAAGCCAAACTCCTATTAGAAACTCACTTTCCTGCAGAAAGAATCACTCCAGGCAATACGAGTTACAAAACTAAAAGACCCAACAGGATGTAGCTCTGCCTCTACCTTACGGAGTTTCGCAGAGCTACACCAAGAAACTCACAACTTACAATAAAGAGATCAGAAAGGCTAAGAGAAATAGCTTAAGGAAATTATACGAAGAAATAGACTTTACACCTTCTGATGCAGGGCTACACATAGACTTGGCAAATGTAAGAAAAGATACAGTAATTGCATTGAGAAAGCCAGATATACGCTATACAGAAAACGAATAGGAACAAGCCAAACTCACTTTCCTACAGAAAGAATCACTCCAGGAAATAAGAGTTACAAAACTAAAAGACCCAACAGGATGTAGCTCTGCCTCTTCCTTACGGAGTTTGGCAGAGCTACATCAAGAAACTCACAACCTACAATAAAGAGATCAGAAAAGCTAAGAGAAATAGCTTAAGAAAATTCTACGAAGAAATACACTTTACACCTTATGATGCAGGGCTACACAAAGTCTTGGCAAATGTAAAAAAAGATAAAGTAATTGCACTGCGAAAGCCAGATGGACGCTATACAGAAAACGAATAGGAACAAGCCAAACTCCTGTTAGAAACTCAGTTTCCTGCAGAAAGAATCACTCCAGGAAATAAGAGTTACAAAACTAAAAGACCCAACAGGATGTAGCTCTGCCTCTACCTAACGGAGATTGGCAGAGCAACACCGAGAACCTCACAACTTACAATAAAGAGATCAGAAAAGCTAAGAGAAATAGCTTAAGGAAATTCTACGAAGAAATAAACTTTACACCTTCTGATGCAGGGCTTCACAAAGTCTTGGCAAATGTAAGAAAAGATACAGTGATTGCACTGAGAAAGCCAGATATACGCTATACAGAAAACGAATAAGAACAAGCCAAACTCACTTTCCTACAGAAAGAATCACTCCAGGAAATACGAGTTACAAAACTAAAAGACCCAACAGGATGTAGCTCTGCCTCTACCTTACGGAGTTTCGCAGAGCTACACCAAGAAACTCACAACTTACAATAAAGAGATCAGAAAGGCTAAGAGAAATAGCTTAAGGAAATTATACGAAGAAATAGACTTTACACCTTCTGATGCAGGGCTACACATAGACTTGGCAAATGTAAGAAAAGATACAGTAATTGCACTGAGAAAGCCAGATATACGCTATACAGAAAACGAATAGGAACAAGCCAAACTCACTTTCCTACAGAAAGAATCACTCCAGGAAATACGAGTTACAAAACTAAAAGACCCAACAGGATGTAGCTCTGCCTCTACCTTACGGAGTTTCGCAGAGCTACACCAAGAAACTCACAACTTACAATAAAGAGATCAGAAAGGCTAAGAGAAATAGCTTAAGGAAATTATACGAAGAAATAGACTTTACACCTTCTGATGCAGGGCTACACATAGACTTGGCAAATGTAAGAAAAGATACAGTAATTGCATTGAGAAAGCCAGATATACGCTATACAGAAAACGAATAGGAACAAGCCAAACTCACTTTCCTACAGAAAGAATCACTCCAGGAAATAAGAGTTACAAAACTAAAAGACCCAACAGGATGTAGCTCTGCCTCTTCCTTACGGAGTTTGGCAGAGCTACATCAAGAAACTCACAACCTACAATAAAGAGATCAGAAAAGCTAAGAGAAATAGCTTAAGAAAATTCTACGAAGAAATACACTTTACACCTTATGATGCAGGGCTACACAAAGTCTTGGCAAATGTAAAAAAAGATACAGTAATTGCACTGCGAAAGCCAGATGGACGCTATACAGAAAACGAATAGGAACAAGCCAAACTCCTGTTAGAAACTCACTTTCCTGCAGAAAGAATCACTCCAGGAAATACGAGTTACAAAACTAAAAGACCCAACAGGATGTAGCTCTGCCTCTACCTTACGGAGTTTCGCAGAGCTACACCAAGAAACTCACAACTTACAATAAAGAGATCAGAAAGGCTAAGAGAAATAGCTTAAGGAAATTATACGAAAAAATAGACTTTACACCTTCTGATGCAGGGCTACACATAGACTTGACAAATGTAAGAAAAGATACAGTAATTGCACTGAGAAAGCCAGATATACGCTATACAGAAAACGAATAGGAACAAGCCAAACTTACTTTCCTACAGAAAGAATCACTTCAGGAAATACGAGTTACAAAACTAAAAGACCCAACAGGATGTAGCTCTGCCTCTTCCTTACGGAGTTTGGCATAGCTACATCAAGAAACTCACAACCTACAATAAAGAGATCAGAAAAACTAAGAGAAATAGCTTAAGAAAATTCTACGAAGAAATACACTTTACACCTTATGATGCAGGGCTACACAAAGTCTTGGCAAATGTAAGAAAAGATACAGTAATTGCACTACGAAAGCCAGATGGACGCTATACAGAAAACGAATAGGAACAAGCCAAACTCCTGTTAGAAACTCAGTTTCCTGCAAAAAGAATCACTCCAGGAAATAAGAGTTACAAAACTAAAAGACCCAACAGGATGTAGCTCTGCCTCTACCTAACGGAGATTGGCAGAGCAACACCGAGAACCTCACAACTTACAATAAAGAGATCAGAAAAGCTAAGAGAAATAGCTTAAGGAAATTCTACGAAGAAATAGACTTTACACCTTCTGATGCAGGGCTTCACAAAGTCTTGGCAAATGTAAGAAAAGATACAGTAATTGCACTGAGAAAGCCAGATATACGCTATACAGAAAACGAATAAGAACAAGCCAAACTCACTTTCCTACAGAAAGAATCACTCCAGGAAATACGAGTTACAAAACTAAAAGACCCAACAGGATGTAGCTCTGCCTCTACCTTACGGAGTTTCGCAGAGCTACACCAAGAAACTCACAACTTACAATAAAGAGATCAGAAAGGCTAAGAGAAATAGCTTAAGGAAATTATACGAAGAAATAGACTTTACACCTTCTGATGCAGGGCTACACATAGACTTGGCAAATGTAAGAAAAGATACAGTAATTGCACTACGAAAGCCAGATGGACGCTATACAGAAAACGAATAGGAACAAGCCAAACTCCTGTTAGAAACTCAGTTTCCTGCAGAAAGAATCACTCCAGGAAATAAGAGTTACAAAACTAAAAGACCCAACAGGATGTAGCTCTGCCTCTACCTAACGGAGATTGGCAGAGCAACACCGAGAACCTCACAACTTACAATAAAGAGATCAGAAAAGCTAAGAGAAATAGCTTAAGGAAATTCTACGAAGAAATAGACTTTACACCTTCTGATGCAGGGCTTCACAAAGTCTTGGCAAATGTAAGAAAAGATACAGTAATTGCACTGAGAAAGCCAGATATACGCTATACAGAAAACGAATAAGAACAAGCCAAACTCACTTTCCTACAGAAAGAATCACTCCAGGAAATACGAGTTACAAAACTAAAAGACCCAACAGGATGTAGCTCTGCCTCTACCTTACGGAGTTTCGCAGAGCTACACCAAGAAACTCACAACTTACAATAAAGAGATCAGAAAGGCTAAGAGAAATAGCTTAAGGAAATTATACGAAGAAATAGACTTTACACCTTCTGATGCAGGGCTACACATAGACTTGGCAAATGTAAGAAAAGATACAGTAATTGCACTGAGAAAGCCAGATATATGCTATACAGAAAACGAATAAGAACAAGCCAAACTCACTTTCCTACAGAAAGAATCACTCCAGGAAATACGAGTTACAAAACTAAAAGACCCAACAGGATGTAGCTCTGCCTCTACCTTACGGAGTTTCGCAGAGCTACACCAAGAAACTCACAACTTACAATAAAGAGATCAGAAAGGCTAAGAGAAATAGCTTAAGGAAATTATACGAAGAAATAGACTTTACACCTTCTGATGCAGGGCTACACATAGACTTGGCAAATGTAAGAAAAGATACAGTAATTGCACTAAGAAAGCCAGATATACGCTATACAGAAAACGAATAGGAACAAGCCAAACTCACTTTCCTACAGAAAGAATGACTCCAGGAAATACGAGTTACAAAACTAAAGACCCAACAGGATGTAGCTCTGCCTCTACCTTACGGAGTTTCGCAGAGCTACACCAAGAAACTCACAACTTATAATAAAGAGATCAGAAAGTCTAAGAGAAATAGCTTAAGGAAATTATACGAAGAAATAGACTTTACACCTTCTGATGCAGGGCTACACATAGACTTGGCAAATGTAAGAAAAGATACAGTAATTGCATTGAGAAAGCCAGATATACGCTATACAGAAAACGAATAGGAACAAGCCAAACTCACTTTCCTACAGAAAGAATCACTCCAGGAAATAAGAGTTACAAAACTAAAAGACCCAACAGGATGTAGCTCTGCCTCTTCCTTACGGAGTTTGGCAGAGCTACATCAAGAAACTCACAACCTACAATAAAGAGATCAGAAAAGCTAAGAGAAATAGCTTAAGAAAATTCTACGAAGAAATACACTTTACACCTTATGATGCAGGGCTACACAAAGTCTTGGCAAATGTAAAAAAAGATACAGTAATTGCACTGCGAAAGCCAGATGGACGCTATACAGAAAACGAATAGGAACAAGCCAAACTCCTGTTAGAAACTCAGTTTCCTGCAGAAAGAATCACTCTAGGAAATACGAGTTACAAAACTAAAAGACCCAACAGGATGTAGCTCTGCCTCTTCCTTACGGAGTTTGGCAGAGCTACATCAAGAAACTCACAACCTACAATAAAGAGATCAGAAAAGCTAAGAGAAATAGGTTAAGGAAATTCTACGAAGAAATAGACATTACACCTTCTGATGCAGGGCTACACAAAGTCTTAGCAAAATTAAGAGTAGATACAGTAATGGCACTGAGGAAGCCAGATGGACACTACACAGAAAACAAAAAGGAACGAGCCGAACTCCTGTTAGAAACTCACTTTCCTATAGGAAGAATCACTTCAGTAAATAAGAGTTACAAAACTTAAAGACCAACTATATTTTTGAAAGCACAAATAATAGCAAAATTAAAGCTTTCATTGGTCAATTATATTTATTAGGATCTTTGGTCCACTGCTAGAGACATTTTTCGTTGTATGATTTTTATAGCTCGTTGCTTTTTCTTATCAGTATGTTTACGTTTTGATGATGAACTAACGAGAGATGAAAGAAAAAAACTGATAAATTTGCGCCGATTAATAAACTTTTTTATAATTTTTTTAAGAAAATTATCGATAGAAAATCTCCTTAGCACGTATTTTGCAAGAATAAAAAAAATTATTCGGTTTTTGTGTGGTGTGTACTTGGTGCCTTTGTTTTTGAAAGACCGATAACCCTCGGTATAGTAAAATCTGATACTGAAATAGATAGGTTTTGAATTTTTTATATTTATTAAATTATCATAAATAAACGATTTTTAAAGTTTTTAGGAACGTAAAAACCTTGCAAACAAAGCTTAAAACTTCTTCTCGAAATTTTGGCTGTTCGTCACACTCAACTTTGCTGGATGATCAATTTCCTGAATGATAAATTCGACGGTGACCGATATTTTTACGGCTCGATCACTCGCTTTAACAATATTGTATTTTTTATGAGGCTACATCAAAAGTAAAAAGTTTATGAAACAATTTCAAACCAACAATTCGGACAGCCAATTTCAACAAAAATCTGTACAGCTCGGTTCATTCAGGATTTGTTTTTATTGTTTTATCTAAAGCAATGCTAAAAAGTATAAAAGCATTTTAATCGTGTGTCCGGAACCATTCGGCGGAGTTGCTAATACATTCAGAAAGGCAGCCATTGAAAAATGGAGGCTAGAAAAGGCCCAGGAGTGGTGGGAAACATCACCGGGCAAGCGACAAGCCAAACTCTTAATAAAGGGATACTCGGCGAAGTTTACTGCAGAGCTGCTATCACAAAGGCGAAATGATGTCAGAATGATTGTCAGTCTCTTGACAGGACATTGTAGACTCAGAAAACACATGAGTCAGCTAAACTTAGCAGATGAAGACATTTGTCGATACAGCCAAGTGGAAGAGGAAACTGCATTTCATGCCCTATGCCAATGCGAAGGCCTTGCAAGGACGCGGTATCTATTACTGGGAGAGAAGAAACCGGCTGCTTCAAGTTATGCAGACTGGTCACTGTCAAGGCTATTAAGTCTCAATAAGAGGGCAGAGCTGGACAAGGTGCTCTAATCCTATTCCACAGATAATGGGTGTTCACAATAGATCTGCAAAGGTCGCAGTGATATAGGCTAACAGCCAACCCAAAAAATATCTATCTATCTAATCGTGTGTCCTGCTATAAATGCAAAAATGCAACACAAAAATCTAAAATTCAGTTATTAAATTTAAGTTATTCTTAGTAAAAACAATTAGGTAATCTTTTAACTTTAAAAAGAACGAAGCGAGCTTAGGGCGGAGCTGAGCGACTGATACTGACATTCCATCCTATACTTTACCATCAATCCCTGAAAAGTCCTACAACAGGGTCCTTAAACCTAACACCTCCACCTATCACATTCTGTTAATCGATTAGTCCTTGCATCGATGCAAAACTGTTTGGAGAAAAAAACTTTACTGTCAGAAAAAAGAGTAGAACTTAAAACTTCATCTTGTAAAAGAAAAGTGTCTTTCCTTTCAGCATATTAAAGTTTATGGAGCCTGTATTCAAACGTTTAAAAAACATTTTTAATCTATCAGGCAAGAACAGACATAAAAAGCACATTTTGTTAATATGTATATATTTTTTGTAGTAATTATTGTTGTATCAAAAAACACTTTAATCTAGCTAGCTGAATACTTTAATTAATTTTAGGACCTTACAAATACACCGTGCGTCAGAGAAACAGCATAGAAGTATAACGCTGTAATTTGTTCAGTTTTTTTTTAAATTTTATTAGAATTAAATGAAAATTGTCACAAAGAAAGTTACATTTAAGAATCAATACAAATTTCTTCGAAAATGCCACCTTTGGCGCGAACTATGGCCTTCAGACGGCCAACGAAGGCATCGCACGCCGCACGAAAGTGGCTCTGTGGTATTTTGTGCGGTGGAAATGAAGCAAGGAACCTCATTTTTCATCCATTCTTGGTTGACGCGTGCTGAAAGCGATGGTGCGGAGTCCTGTTGGAATGTTCATGGTATGCGGCCGAAATATTTACGTGCTCAAGGCTTCAGTGCTCCGTCCAGAATATTTTCCCGATAATATTTAGCATTTATTTTGACCCCATGGTCGATGAAAACAAGCGGAGAGCGACCAACGGCCGTGATGGCGGCCCACACCATCACCATGGCCAACCTAAGGTCAAAATTTTCAGCTAACTTAGCTGGCAAGTAAACTCGATTATTTTCTTTGTTTACAACTTGCTGGACAACGAATGGTTTCTCATCAGAGAAAAACAAATTCGGCATCTGGTCACTTTCATGCAAGCGAAGCAACTCTTTAGCTCTTTTGAACCTAACTTTTTTTTGTGCATCGGTATGATCTTGCCCCTTTTGTAACTTCAATAACTTTCGTTTGAACTCATTTTTAATTATGCGTTGCATCGAACTTTCAGATATTTTCAGCTCACTTGCCATTTGTCGGCCACTGCGACGCGGATTTCGATTAATTCTGGCCTTCACTTTCCGAACCATTTCTGATGCTGTTGCCGATTTTTTTGCACCACTTCCTGGGCGTCGTTTTGTGCTACCAGTATCACGGTAACGAGAAACGATGGTACGAGAAACAAAAAAATTAATTCACACCTAAATGCTGGAGGGCTGCAACAATAGCCTTTTGAGATTTTCCACCCAAATATAAAGCAATCACACTATCACGCTTGAACTCCATCACCAATTACTTTTTTTCTGTAATACCAAATCAAAAATTCTTTTGCTCGCTTATAAACAATATAATGGACTGTATCTGGAATAAAATTGAGCGCTCTGCCATTAGTAGTTTACCAGATACATCGGTCTGGAGTTGTATGCAGTTTCTCTGACGCACATGGTACATACTAATTATTAAAACAAACCCGCATTTAAATTTACCTTAACTAAAAATCTTTTAGAAGCATTGTATTAAATTTTACATTATTTAAAAGTTAGAAACCCAAAATCTAATATGCTAATAAGGTAAATAATATTCTCACATCAAGTTTAGATATACCTACGTTCTTTTATAACGTTATACAGTGGATAATGAACCATTATTCACTAGTGAATAATAGGTACTATAATTCTTAAAGAAGCACTTTGTCCTCAAAAAGAATTTTATGGTATCTTTCTCCCCCCACACCGTAAAAGTGGTTTTTCTTACATTTCCCTTCACTGCTCTGCTCCTATTGATTGTAGCGTGATATAAAGTATCTTATAACCTGCTCAGGAGTATGAAAAATAATTGTACCAAGTTTCGTTAAAATCCGTCGAGTAGTTTTTGTTTCTATAACGATTATACAGACAGACAGACAGACAAAAATTTTACTGATTTGATTTTTGGCATCAGTATCGATCCTTAATCACCCCCTGATAGTTATTTTGGAAATATATTTCATGTACAGAATTGACCTCTCTACAGATTTATTATAAGTATAGAATAGATAGATAGATAGATAGATAGATAGATAGATAGATAGATAGATAGATAGATAGATAGTAGTTACTGTAACAAAG
The DNA here is from genome assembly GCA_964028335.1 of Altica lythri. NCBI lineage: Eukaryota > Metazoa > Arthropoda > Insecta > Coleoptera > Chrysomelidae > Altica > Altica lythri. Next base: position 72,410,445 of record OZ034805.1, read on the forward strand.
TAGCAAAATTCACATGTATGAAAATCACAAAATCCGTTTAAGAAGAATCGAAAATTCTGGAAAACAATTTGCAAAACAATTTCCTGTAGCTTTAAATAAATACTTCAGAGACGCGACAATGGTTCTGTTAATATTTTTTTAATTCGTTCTGTTGGAATCGTTGTTCCCCTTTTTCGAAGTTAATCCGTAATCTGTTATCCGAATTTCATGCTCTTGATTCTTTTAATAGGATTACTTCGAATGCCGACAAAATGTTTTATTGATAGCAGGCCAAGAATATTATTTTTTATTAAACCTGCAAACATTCGCAATTTTTACGAGAAATAGGTTTTTATTATTTATGAAATAAAAATTTTAGTGTTAACAGAACGTAGATACCTGCAAAGAATGTGAGTAACAATAAACATTTTTAGAACTATACTGTTGAAACTTGGTACCTATGGATAGGTCTTCAAAAATGATATTTATTTTTTTATTTTTTTCTAAAAACGTCTAAAGTGGTCAAATTTCTGTAACTTCTGGAATAAGAAGATGAATAAACTAAAAAAAATATATGATGTACATTGCCATGTAAGCTTTCACCGAAAATAGGTTTGACCAAGATTTAGTAAGTAAATTTTTTTTAAACATTGATCAAAGTTACAGCGAACTAGAAGAACTTTTATATTGTAATTTGCTGCTACGGAACCCTTTATTTATAATACCATTTAATTATCTTTTGTCACTAAAGAAATCTTATAGATAAATCAACTCTTTCTTTATTCTGAATAACTTTTTATTGCTTTAAATCTAAATGAAACGAATGAAGAATATGGGTAGGTATAATAATTTTCTTACTTTCTTACTTTGCGAGAGTCCATAAAACGCGAAACAATACAGACTGAGATATGTAACTTCGTTAATTTTACTTTAACAACAATTAAGTTTGACTGTCAGAAATTTTGCCCAAGTTTAGACTTTCAAAAACATCGATTGTGAAAGAGTAGCGAGTTTAATGTTCATGACGAGAAAGCCAGACGTAGAAAGTATTTTTAATCTGTTTGTGTTTATAAAAAAGAGAATGATTTAATTAATTACAAAAATAAGAGAAACAAAACATTATACTATATCTTTTATACACATTTTAAATAAATGAGTTTAAAAATAACTATGATTTGATATAGAAGTAGTACAAACTTACATACATACATACAGGTCAAGCTAAGAACCTCTTTTTTTTTGAAGCCGGTTAATAAATATCAAATTTTTTAATTAAAAATTATTAAGGTTTTATTCTAATAAATGGTGAATGCGCATTTACTTTCACCAATTTTATAAAAGTTAAGGCTCTTAGTAAAACTTAGAAGCTTCTTATCTTTATAAATCTGCTAGTATACCCCAACCAAGAGTTTTATTTACTCTCACCAATTTTTTAATAGTTAAGGCGGTAAATAAAACTCAGAAGCTTCTTATCTTTATAAATCGGCTAGTATACCTCAACCGAGGGTTTTATATTCTAATAAATGGTGAATGCGCTAATACTCTCACCAATTTTTTAATAGTTAAGGTGGTTAATAAAACTCAGAAGCTTCTTATCTTTATAAATCGGCTAGTGTACCCCAACCAAGAGTTTTATTCTAATAAACGATAAATGCGCATTTATTTTTACCAATTTTTTAATAGTTAAGGCGGTTAATACAACTCAGAAGCTTCTTATCTTTATAAATCAATTAGTATACCTCAACCAAGGATTTTATTCTAATAAACGATGAATGCGCATTTATTTTTACCAATTTTTTAATAGTTAAGGCGGTTAATAAAACTAAGAAGCTTCTTATCTTTATAAATCGGCTAGTTTACCCCAACCTAGGGTGTTTTCTAATAAATGGTGAATGCGCATTTACTCTCACCAATTTTTTAATAGTTAAGGCGGTGAATAAAACTCAGAAGCTTCTTATCTTTATAAATCGACTAGTATACCCCAATCAAGGGTTTTATTCTAATAAATGGTGAATGTGCATTTACTCTCACCAATTTTTTAATAGTTAAGGCGGTGAATAAAACTCAGAAGCTTCTTATCTTTATAAATCGGCTACTATACCCCAACCATGGGTTTTATTCTAACAAATGGTGAGTGCGCTAATACTCTTACCAATTTTTTAATAGTGAAGGCGGTTAATAAAACTCAGAAGCTTTTTATCTTTATAAATCCGCTAGTATACCCCAACCAAGGGTTTTATTCTAATAAATGGTGAATGCGCTAATACTCTCACCAATTTTTTAATAGTTAAGGTGGTTAATAAAACTCAGAAGCTTCTTGTCTTTATAAATCGGCTAGTATACCCCAATCAAGGGTTTTATTCTAGTAAATGGTAAATGCGCATATACTCTTACCATTTTTTTATAGTAAACGCGGTTAATGAAACTTAAAAGTTTCAAATGGTGAATGCGCATCTACTCTTATCAATTTTCTGATAGTTAATTTAGTTAATAAAGGTTAGAAGCTTCTTATCTTTATAAATCGGCTAGTATACCTCAATCAAGGGTTTTATTCTAATAAATGGTGAATGCGCATCTACTCTTATCAATTTTCTAATAGTTAATTTAGTTAATAAAACTTAGAAGCTTCTTATCTTTATAATTAGGCTAGTATACCCCAACCAAGGGTTTTATTCTAATAAATAGTGAATTCGCTAATACTTTCAACAATTTTTTAATAGTTAAGGTGGTTAATAAAACTCAGTAGCTTCTTATCTTTACAAATCGGCTAGTATACACCAACCAAGGGTTTTATTCTAATAAATGGTGAATGCGCATTTACTCTCACCATTTTTTTTAATAGTTAAGGCGGTCAATAAAACTCAGAAGCTTCTTATCTTCATAAATCGGCTAGTATACTTCAATTGAGGGTTTTATTCTCATAAATGGTGAATGCGCAATTACTCTCACCAATTTTTTAATAGCGAAGGCGGTTAATAAATTTCAGAAACTTCTTATCTTTATAAATCGGCCAGTATACCCCAACCAAGGGTTTCATTCTAATAAATGGTGGATGCGCATTTACTCTGACCAATTTTTTAATAGTTAAGGCGATAAATAAAACTCAGAAGCTTCTTATCTTTATAAATCGGCTAGTATACCTCAACCGAGGGTTTTATTCTCATAAATGGTGAATGCGCAATTACTTTCACCAATTTTTTAATAGTGAAGGCGGTTAATAAAACTCAGAAGCTTCTTATCTTTATAAATCGACTAGTATACCCCAATCAAGGGTTTTATTTTAATAAATGGTGAATGTGCATTTACTCTTACCATTTTTTTAATAGTTAAGGTGGTTAATAAAACTCAGAAGCTTCTTATCTTTATAAATCGGCTACTATACCCCAACTATAGGTTTTATTCTAACAAATGGTGAATGCGCTAATACGCTTACCAATTTTTTAATAGTGAAGGCGGGTAATAAAACTCAGAAGCTTCTTATCTTTATAATTTGGCTAGTATACCCCAACCAAGGGTTTTATTCTAATAAATGGTGAATGCGCATTTACTCTCACCAATTTTTTAATAGTTAAGGCGGTAAATAATACTCAGAAGCTTCTTATCTTTATAAATCGGCTAGTATACCCCAACCAAGGGTTTTATTCCAATAAATGGTGAATTCGCATTTACTCCCACCAATTTTTTAATAGTTAAGGCGGTGAATAAAACTCAGAAGCTTCTTATCTTTATAAATCGGCTAGTATACCTCAACTGAGGGTTTTATTCTCATAAATGGTGAATGCGCAATTACTCTTACCAATTTTTTAATAGTGAAGGCGGTTAATAAAACTCAGACGCTTCTTATCTTTTTAAATCGGCTAGTATACCCCAACCAAGAGTTTTATTCTAATAAATGGCTATTGCACATTTACTCTCACCAATATTTTAATAGTTAAGGCGGTTAATCAAACTCAGAAGCTTCTTATCTTTATAAATCGGCTAATATACCCCAACCAAGGGTTTTATTCTAATACATGGTGAATGCGCATTTACTCTTAACAATTTTCTAATAGTTAAGGCGATAAATGAAACTCAGAAGCTTATTATTTTTATAAATCGGCTAATATACCCCAAACAAGGGTTTTATTCCAATAAATGGTGGATGCGCATTTACTCTCAAAAAATGTTTAATGAAACTAAGAGGCTCTTTTTCAAATTTCCAAAAATCTAATTTAGGATTTTTGAATAATCGTTTACTAAATATTTAATACATATCTAGTTTGTCTATAATTCTCAAATTAGTTATAATTTTATATTAATTAAATTAAATTCAAACTGTTGAAACTAATTTAAATTTCAATCAAAGAGAACCTCTTATTATTTCAGTCGTTTGAAAATGTATGCCACGCACACAAAATTAAAGCCCTTCATTCAAATTTTCCAGACTGTGACTCTCAGATATTATTTTATATTCTCTTTTTTATTCTGACTAAGATGTGTTATATTTTTAGAATAGCTTAATGTATTTACCAATGAGTATTATAAAATTTTAAAAATACTTTAAAAGACCCTTAAAAATTAATTTCACTTAAGAGGGTTGAAATGGGAATGATGGGTGATTTTTTTATTCTGTTTAAGTGTTTAATATCTTATCGATCACGTATTGTCTTCCAGTGGCTGAGACAAGCAGATTTTCTGGCTTTATTCTCTAGAACTTATTTGATAAAGTTACTCTAGTTTGACAAAATGGATTTGTTGGTTATTTTCTTAATAAGAAAACGAAGACACAAACGATGTATTTTGCAAATAAATTGACATTTTTGGGTGCATTTTATCTTTACCACAACCAGAAAAGTCAATAGTCAATAATTTTAAAGCAATACCGCTCACGGCACATTTTTGAAATACAACTCTTAAAATAAGTAATTTTTACCGATATAGGCACAGTAACAATAATCTGTTAAAATTATTCTACATACAAAACGATCAGATAGATCGTTACAAAATCCAATCGATAAATTGTTAATTTCAAAGTCGCAGAGCGCTTTTGCAGGATAAAGAAAAAGAATCCAGAATAATCCGGAGATTATCTAGATACTTGTTTTTAAATTAATAAAGTTAAATACCGATCAGTTCAATGCAGTTTAATAAAGAAAAACTAAGAACCAAATTTTCAACACAAATAATCACGACTTAATAAAATCGGTATTGCTTTCTAAATCTTCTAATTTGATACTTCACAAAAATATTCTAATTTATTCTGATTTAAAAGAAAGAAATTAGCAAAACAAGATTTGGAATTTGGGTCTCACCAACTTATTTTATAAATTAAAATATACTCATTTTAGTATGTGAATAAATACCACCCACAAGGGGGTTTGCGGGGGATATATATAGAATGTATATAGTCAGTCATCATGATATCTCTGGAACTATAGGGCCGATCGACTTAAAACTTGGTAGGAATATTCCTTAGGGAAGGTAGAGGTCAGCTAAGAACGGATTTTAGGAAATTCCACCCTCAAGGAGGGGTTGCGGGGGATATACAGGGTGTCCCAGAATTAACTACGAAAACTTCGTATACGCATTCCTTGATGACAAAAAAGTAGGGTCTTTCCTATAAAAAAATTTTTTTTAGAGACTCCTGTCAGAGTTATAACCCTTTAAAGAGGGGTGGTAAAATACGGTTTTAATTTAATATCTTCTGATTGGTCCAAGATAAAAAATTAAAAATTTTGGTGTGAACATCATTTTTATAAAGACGCATTTCTCCTGCCACTTTTCACCTGCCCTACCCCATTCTAAGGGTGCAAATCAAGGAACCCCTCTTAATATTTTTTTGTAACTTTCTTAGCAATTAATATTTGCAATAACAAAAAATTATTTTAGGAAGTTTTGATTATTTAGAAACTTTTTTGTTCCTTGTTGTTTTTTGCGAAATCGTTTCGGATTGGAGTAAAAAAATAAAAAGTAGGACCATGTCAATTGAGTATCGTGTATCGTGATCAAGTAGCGCACATTTGCAAAGTAGGTTATAACTCTGACAGGAGTCTCTAAAAATTTTTTTTTTTATAGGAAAGACCCTACTTATTTGTCATCAAGGAATACGTATACGAAGTTTCCGTAGTTAATTCTGGGACACCCTGTATATAAAATGTATATAGTCAGTCATCACGATATCTCTGAAACTATAAGGCAGATCGACTTGAAACTTGGTAGGAATATCCCTTAGGGAAGGTAGAGGTCAGCTAAGAACGGATTTCAGGAAATTCTACCCACAGGGGGGGTTGTGGGGGGATATATATAAAATGTATATAGTCAGTCATCACGATATCTCTGGAACTATAAGGCCAATTGACTTGAAACTTGGTAGGAATCTTCCATAGGGAAGGTAGAGGTCAGCTTAGAACGGATTTTAGGAAATTCCACCCACAAGGGGGGTTGTGGGGGATATATATAAAATGTATATAGTCAATCATCACGATATCTCTGGAACTATAAGGCCGATCGACATGAAACTTGGTAGGAATATTCCTTAGGAAAGATAGAGGTCAGCTAAGAACGGATTTCAGGAAATTCCACCCACAAGGGGGGTTGCGGGGGATATATATATAATGTATATAGTCAGTCATCACGATATCTCTGTAACTATAAGGCCGATCGACTTGAAACTTGGTAGAAATATTCCATAGGAAAGATAGAGGTCAGCTAAGAACGGATTTTAGGAAATTCCACCCACAAGGGGATTGCGGGGGATATATATAAAATGTCAGTCAGTCAGTCATCACGATATCTCTGAAACTATAACGCCGATCGACTTGAAACTTGGCAGGTATATCCCTTAGGGAAGGTAGAGGTCAGCTTAGAACGGATTTCAGGAAATTCCACCCACAAGGGGGGTTGCGGGGGATATATATAAAATGTATATAGTCAGTCATCACGATATCTCTGGAACTATAAGGCCGATCGACTTGAAACTTGGTAGGAATATTCCGTAGGGAAGGTAGAGGTCAGCTAAGAACGGAAAATAGGAAATTCCACCCACAAGGCGGTTGCGGGGGATATATATAAAATGTATATAGTCAGTCATCACGATATCTCTGGAACTATAAGACTGATTGACTTGAAACTTGGTAGGAATATTTCTTAGGAAAGATAGAGGTCAGCTAAGAACGGACTTCAGGAAATTTCACCCACAAGGGGATTGCGGGGGATATATATAAAATGTCAGTCAGTCAGTCATCACGATATCTCTGAAACTATAACGCCGATCGACTTGAAACTTGGTAGGTATATCCCTTAGGGAAGGTAGAGGTCAGCTTAGAACGGATTTCAGGAAATTCCACCCACAAGGGGGGTTGTGGGGGATATATATAAAATGTCAGTCAGTCAGTCATCACGATATCTCTGAAACTATAACGCCGATCGACTTGAAACTTGGTAGGAATATCCCTTAGGGAAAGTAGAGGTCAGCTAAGATCGGATTTTAGGAAATTCCTCTCACAAGGGGGTTGCGGGGGATATATATATAAAATGTATATAGTCAGTCATCACGATATCTCTGAAACTATAAGGCCGATCGACTTGAAACTTGGTAGGAATATTCCTTAGGAAAGATAGAGGTCAGCTAAGAACGGATTTCAGGAAATTTCACCCACAAGGGGATTGCGGGGGATATATATAAAATGTCAGTCAGTCAGTCATCACGATATCTCTGAAACTATAACGCCGATCGACTTGAAACTTGGTAGGTATATCCCTTAGGGAAGGTAGAGGTCAGCTTAGAACGGATTTCAGGAAATTCCACCCACAAGGGGGGTTGCGGGGGATATATATAAAATGTCAGTCAGTCAGTCATCACGATATCTCTGAAACTATAAGGCCGATCGACTTGAAACTTGGTAGGAATATCCCTTAGGGAAAGTAGAGGTCAGCTAAGATCGGATTTTAGGAAATTCCACTCACAAGGGGGTTGCGGGGGATATATATATATATATAATGTATATAGTCAGTCATCACGATATCTCTTAAACTATAAGGCCGATCGACTTGAAACTTGGTAGGAATATTCCTTAGGAAAGATAGAGGTCAGCTAAGAGCGGATTTCAGGAAATTTCACCCACAAGGGGATTGCGGGGGATATATATAAAATGTCAGTCAGTCAGTCATCACGATATCTCTGAAACTATAACGCCGATCGACTTGAAACTTGGTAGGTATATCCCTTAGGGAAGGTAGAGGTCAGCTTAGAACGGATTTCAGGAAATTCCACCCACAAGGGGGGTTGTGGGGGATATATATAAAATGTATATAGTCAGTCATCACGATATATCTGGAACTATAAGACCGATCGACTTGAAACTTGGTAGGAATATTATTCCATAGGGAAGGTAGAGGTGAGCTAAGAACGAAAAATAGGAAATTCCACCCACAAGGCGGTTGCGGGGGATATATATAAAATGTATATAGCTAGTCATCACGATATCTCTGGAACTATAAGACTGATCGACTTGAAACTTGGTAGGAATATTCCTTAGGGAAAGTAGAGGTCAGCTAAGATCGGATTTTAGGAAATTCCATCCACAAGGGGTGTTGCGGGGGATATATATAAAATGTATATAGTCAGTCATCACGATATCTCTGGAACTATAAGGCCGATCGACTTGAAACTTGGTAGGAATATTCCGTAGGGAAGGTAGAGGTCAGCTAAGAACGGAAAATAGGAAATTTCACCCACAAGGCGGTTGCGGGGGATATATATAAAATGTATATAGTCAGTCATCACGATATCTCTGGAACTATAAGACTGATCGACTTGAAACTTGGTAGGAATATTTCTTAGGAAAAATAGAGGTCAGCTAAAAACGGATTTCAGGAAATTCCACCCACAAGGGGGTTGCGGGGGATATATATAAAATGTATATAGTCAGTCATCACGATATCTCTGAAACTATAAGGCCGATCGACTTGAAACTTGGTAGGAATATCCCTTAGGGAAGGTAGAGGTCAGCTAAGAACGGATTTCAGGAAATTCCACCCACAAGGGAGGTTGTGGGGGATATATATAAAATGTATATAGTCAGTCATCATGATATCTCTGGAACTATAAGGCCGATCGACTTGAAACTTGGTAGGAATATTCCTTAGGAAAGATAGAGGTCAGCTAAGAGCGGATTTCAGGAAATTCCACCCACAAGGGGGATTGCGGGGGATATAGATATATAAAATGTATATAGTCAGTCATCACGATATTTCTGGAACTATAAGGCCCTTCGACTTGAAACTTGGTAGGAATATTCCTTAGGGAAGGTAGAGGTCAGCTAAAAACAGATTTTAGGAAATTCCACCCACAAGGGGGGTTGCGGAGGATATATGTAAAATGTATATAGTCAGTCATCAAGATATCTCTGAAACTATAAGGCAGATCGACTTGAAACTTGTAGGAATATTCCTTAGGAAAGATAGAGGTCAGCAAAGAACGGATTTCAGGAAATTCCACCCACAAGGGGGATTGCCGGGAATATATATAAAATGTATATAGTCAGTCATCACGATATCTCTGAAACTATAAGGCCAATCGACTTAAAACTTGGTAGGAATATTCCTTAGGGAAGGTAGAGGTCAGCTAAAAACGGATTTTAGGAAATTCCACCCACAAGGGGGGTTGCGGGGGATATATATAAAATGTATATAGTCAGTCATCAAGATATCTCTGAAACTATAAGGCAGATCGACTTGAAACTTGTAGGAATATTCCTTAGGAAAGATAGAGGTCAGCAAAGAACGGATTTCAGGAAATTCCACCCACAAGGGGGATTGCCGGGAATATATATAAAATGTATATAGTCAGTCATCACGATATCTCTGAAATTATAAGGCCAATCGACTTAAAACTTGGTAGGAATATTCCTTACGGAAGGTAGAGGTCAGCTAAAAACGGATTTTAGGAAATTCCACCCACAAGGGGGGTTGCGGGTGATATATATAAAATGTATATAGTCAGTCATCAAGATATCTCTGAAACTATAAGGCCGATCGACTTGAAACTTGGTAGGAATATCCCTTAGGGAAGGTAGAGGTCAGCTAAGAACGGATTTCAGGAAATTCCACCCACAAGGGAGGTTGTGGGGGATATATATAAAATGTATATAGTCAGTCATCATGATATCTCTGGAACTATAAGGCCGATCGACTTGAAACTTGGTAGGAATATTCCTTAGGAAAGATAGAGGTCAGCTAAGAGCGGATTTCAGGAAATTCCACCCACAAGGGGGATTGCGGGGGATATAGATATATAAAATGTATATAGTCAGTCATCACGATATTTCTGGAACTATAAGGCCCTTCGACTTGAAACTTGGTAGGAATATTCCTTAGGGAAGGTAGAGGTCAGCTAAAAACAGATTTTAGGAAATTCCACCCACAAGGGGGGTTGCGGAGGATATATGTAAAATGTATATAGTCAGTCATCAAGATATCTCTGAAACTATAAGGCAGATCGACTTGAAACTTGTAGGAATATTCCTTAGGAAAGATAGAGGTCAGCAAAGAACGGATTTCAGGAAATTCCACCCACAAGGGGGATTGCCGGGAATATATATAAAATGTCTATAGTCAGTCATCACGATATCTCTGAAACTATAAGGCCAATCGACTTGAAACTTGGTAGGAATATTCCTTAGGGAAGGTAGAGGTCAGCTAAAAACGGATTTTAGGAAATTCCACCCACAAGGGGGGTTGCGGGGGATATATATAAAATGTATATAGTCAGTCATCACGATATCTCTGAAACTATAAGGCAGATCGACTTGAAACTTGTAGGAATATTCCTTAGGAAAGGTAGAGGTCAACTAAGAACGGATTTCAGGAAATTCCACCCACAAGGAGGGTTGCGGGGGATATATATAAAATGTATATAGACAGTCATCACGATATCTCTGGAACTATAAGGCCGATCGACTTGAAACTTGGTAGGAATATTCCTTAGGAAAGATAGAGGTCAGCTAAGAACGAATTTCAGGAAATTCCACCCACAAGGGGGATTGCGGGGATATATATATAGTCAGTCATCACGATATCTCTGAAATTATAAGGCCGATCGACTTAAAACTTGGTAGGAATATCCCTTAGGGAAGGTAGAGGTCAGCTAAGAACGGATTTCACGAAGTTCCACCCACAAGGGGGGTTGTGGGGGATATATATAAAATGTATATAGTCAGTCCTCACGATATCTCTGGAACTGTAAGGCCGATCGACTTGAAACTTGGTAGGAATATTCCTTAGGAAAGGTAGAGGTCAGCGAAGAACGAAGTTAACAAAATTTCACTCACAAAGGGGGTTGCGGGATCGTGAAAAATAAATAAAAATTAAAAATTAAAATTTAAAATGCTGAAATATTAAAAATCTTTAAATCTCAAGAATTTTCTTGCTTCTTAAGGAATTTAAAAATTTTAATTAAACACAAAAACATTTCTTTTCTTAATATACGATTTTTGAGAAATGATGAAATAGTAAAAATCTTCAAATCTTACTAATTTATAAAAAAATTTAAAAATATAAAATTAATTTTTATTAAACCTAATAATAATGCATATCTTTATAACCACGCGTACGTAGTCGCGGGCAACAGCTAGTACAAAAATAACAGAGAATTTTATTAGCAAAAATATGTTTCGTTTTTAATAATTTAAATTATTCAATCAGTGAAAAAGTTTTGTCAATAAATAGAACGTAACCTGAACTTGAAAAGGTTAGTCTGTTTACCCAATATCTGTTGACAGTTTTTTTATGATCCTTGTATAAAAAATTTTACGTAATACAAAGCCTATTCTTTGCTCAATAATATATCAACCTTATCTCTATTGAGTATCCTTCCCATTTCGAACCTATATAAATCTATCAACTTACCAAAGTGAGTATAACAAGTATGTTTCCAGTAACAGCCAATATAAAAATGATAGCGTAAAGTGGTATCTGAACCTTCCCGGCCTTATACCAACTGGATGCCGTCCCGGTAGTCCTTCCTAAGTCAATGGGACCCGGAGCGGCGGTTATATTTTCGACAAAAGTGCCGTTGTATGTGAAAAAGTCCTCTGCGGTCAACGAAGTGTCATTCCAATCCATTTTTTATTTTAGCTCTTCTAGTCGAGTACGTCTAGTTGGAGATATTTGAGAGCTGATTTCATTGTAACGATTGGAGTTTTTTTCTTAATATGGTTGAGTAAAGGTTTAAACTGAAAAGAAAATTACTAATTAACAATGAAATTAAAAGAATTTATTACTTTTTTATACTTTTGGTTATTATGTCTAAAAAAGATTATTTTATTTGTCTTAGATAATACTTCAGTCAATGAGAGCAAAATTCCGATTTCCTAAGGCATCGATTTTGATGAAATTTTGAGAATAGGCTCTACTTACATTTCCTAAGCAGTGATTTTAATGAAATTTTGTGAATAGGCCCTACTTACATTTTAATTCAAATACTACCTTATGTCGATATATGCTTATCATTTTATAGGGGAGAGAACTACCCCTTATTGTCATAATTAAATAAAAATTGTACTTTGTATGCTTTGATAGCATTTAATGAAGTTAACTAAAGGTCTTCTCTTAGACAATAGTATTGGTAAACTGAATAATTTCACCCTTATAAACCACCCCATCAATCATCAATACATAGTATAAAACAAAGTCGCTTTTTCTGTCCCTATTTCCCTTTGTATGCTTAAATCTTTAAAACTCCGCAACGGATTTTGATGCGGTTTTTTTAATAGATAGAGTGATTCAAGAGGAAGGTTTATATGTGTAATAACATCCATTAAATGGTGGAGAAATACTGTTATTTTTGAGGTTTCTAATGTGATGTCGTTAATTATCATTTTTTTCCGCTTACATTGCAAACGCAAGCTGAATCCTACCAAATTTATCAAAATAATGTACTAATTATTTGTACACATTGAAAAGGTCTACAGAAAACTCCGCGATGGATATCCCACAATAACATTTTTTTTTCATTTACTTTTTACGACAAATAATGGCTAATTTTCGAAGCGATTTTAACCAATACAGCATTAATCCTTATCCAATTAAATAGCTTAAGTACATTGTTGATTTAATATAGATCTATATGGTCCTTTACAGCACAAGATTTAAATGAATATTTTCGAAGATATTACAGATTTAAAATTGCGGGACGTAGCGCTTGCGGTGGTACTGGCCGGCCGGGGCGGCAGCTACGTAGGCCGCGATTTTCCTTATAGCACTTTGAATTTTGCAGAGATTGGACGCGTTTATTACGAAATTAATCATTATGACGCTACCCTAAGGTGGCGCAGTTGAGATGTTATAAATTTACACCTGCAATTCTTACGTAACTAATTACTATGAAGCCACCGTAAGGTGGCACAGTTGATCTATATATATATATATTGATATGGATTTTTCTTCATGGTGCACATTCTTTCAGTGAAATGTTGGAACGTGTTCATGATTTTTAAATCGGTTGTCTTGATGAAGTATTTTTTTGTTTGAATTGTTTTTGTTTAGTTTATAGATTGTTATGTTGTTAGGATTATTAGATTGTTGTTGATTAGATTGTCATTGAATTAATTTTGGTAAAAGTCAGATAAAATAAAACTATTGTAAAAAAAAAGCATTTGAATTTAAATTAAAATAAAAACATAGTAATAATAAATAATTAAAAGAATAAGAAAATACAAAGAAACCAAAACTTGAAAGATACAGAAAAGCAGAGAGTTGGAAATTTTAAGAGAGCAGAAAGGTGATAGATAAGTAGAAAGGCGGTAGCAAGAAGGAGTTGGAAAGTTGTAGGAAGAGGAAGGTATAAAGAATTAGTTGAGCAGCAGAAAGGTATTAAATAGATGGAAAGGCAGCAGTAAGAAGGAGTTGGAAAGTAGTTGGAAGAGGAAGATATAGAGTAAGAGTGGAACAACGGAAGAAGAAAGTTTTAGACAGAAGCGAAAGAATTTTTTTTTATCTTAATAATTTTTGTAATTTATTTTTAGGACAATCAATTTAAAAATTTTGAATCCACGACCGAGAATTTTATTGAAAGTGGGTGTTCCAGAAGGAGGATCCATTTCAATATATATATATATATATATATATATATATATATAAATGAATGTTTGTCTGTATGCCTGTATGTCTGTATATCTGTATGTACTCAATGAACTCAAAAACTACTGGACCGATTATTATGAAAATTGGTAAGTATATGTATTTTTTCACGGAGAAGGTTTGTATGATATGCTCATTGATGCTACTCGCCACCAGGTGGCGCTGCAGAGTAGCAACTTCTGCCCTGTTCAACCGATTGTCATGAAAATTGGTATGCATATGTATTTTTCCACGGAGAAGGTTTGTATGATATGTTCATTGATAACACTCACCACCAGGTGGCGCTGCAGAGTAACAACTTCTGCCTTGTTTAACTGATAGTCATGAAAATTGGTACGTATATATATTTTTCCACGGAGAAGGTTTGTATGATATGCTCATTGATGTCACGCGCCACCAGGTAGCAACTTCTGCCCCGTTCAACTGATTGTCATGAAAATCAGTATGATGATGTATTTTTAATGGGTAAGATGAAAATGATATTCGTATTAATGGAAGTTACCAACAGATGGCGCTCTCATGTATCAAATTCAATACTGATTAATAGATATCTATACGAATTCGAATAAATATAAGTTCGAAGTTTCGAAGTTTCTCCTAAATTGCTCAAAACAAACATTGTTTCTCATTAAAAGCTATTTAAATAACAGGACAATTCAGGTCAAAATTCAAGAATCCTACTCTACTGTTATATATCCAAAGCAAGGTGTTCCGCAGGGTTCTCCGCTCTCCCCATTACTCTATAACATTTATTACCATGATTTGTACAACTATGATGAAAATAACGACTACTTTAACAAAAAATTATATGTTCTACAATATGCCGATGATACAGGACTGGTTAGCCATAATACAAATTCAAAAAAGGCAGTTGATGAATTACAAGGACTTATTAATCATACTTCGACATGGTTCAGTAGATGGAGAATGATGCCAAATCCTACTAAGAGCAAATTTCTCATATTCAACCACAATATTACTCCCAGCTCTCCAAAAGTATATATAGAAAACCAAAGAATAGAATGCTCACGGTTAGCAAAGTATTTAGGAATAACCTTAGACAATAAACTAAATTTAAAACAGCACAGCCAAGACGTTAAAAAAAGATGCATCACTAGGGCAAGACATTTCAGAAGCCTGACATACAAAAACCAGGGTATAAGTAAAAAGACAGCAGCACATATCTATAAGACTATATGTAAGCCCATCCTGGAATACTGCCATCCTTTATATACCAATGTTCGACCATCCACAATTAAAAACATAAGGGTAGCAGAATCTTCGTCTTTGAGAAGCATCTCTAAAACTAGACACCCCAGAAATCCTCTACATAATCCACCACATGCCTTACTATATGAAATTACCAGAATTAAACCTATTGAACAAAGACTAACTCAACTAACCGAAAAATTCGCAAGTAAAGAAAATAATGTAAGAGCTATGGAAGAACTATGCTGCACAAGAAACCAAGAGATGCCATCAAGAAGAAAATGGCCAGAGAAAACTATATTTGAAACAATGCAGGACTTCCACAGACAAGAGAATTAAATAATAAAATCTTCATTTCAATCTTATATTATCTAGCTGATATTTTTATTTTTCTATCAAAATTGTCTGACTTTTTTTTTAAGTATTAATCTGTATATTAGTCACCAATTTACATGTAATTAGAGATATAACAATTTGTATAATGTACAGGCTGAAGGACTCCGGTCGATGGCCTTTTGGTAATAGCTACCAATAAAGACATTCTCTCTCTCTCTCTCTCTCTCTCTATAAGTTCGAAAAATATATTTTTGGTGCGATAAGTAAAACAAAACTATAAACTTTCTTTCCTTCTCTATCTCTTCTTATCTTTTATTTTTCTTAAATTTATTTTAGTTGTTGGCGATATCAATTTTATTTTGGGTCAATATCATTTTTTATAAAAATTCTGGAAGGGGAAAGTTGAAAATTTGTAAAAATCGTGAAAATTCACGAAAAGTAAAATATTGTTAAAATTCAGATGAAATATTGTTAAATTCGTGAAAGAATAAAAAATCGTGTGTGTATATGACAAAATAGTAATCCGAAAGTAACTTGAAAAAATGGAAACATGAAAAACACAAAAAAGATAAAAAATATTGAAAAAACGTGGGAAATTCACAAAAAAGTGAAAAAAAAAGAATAATTCAAAAAATTTAAAAACAAGTGAAAAGTATTTTCGGAAAATCACAGAAAACGTGACATATTTTCGGGAAATCCTGGAAAACGTATAAATGAGGATTAGTTAGAGACAAAACGGGGTGATTGGGGGGTAGAGAGACATATTTGTCTAAGTGTGTCTAGGGAAAATTCACAGAAAGTGGAAAAATCGATAACAAATACTCAAAAAAGTAAAAAGTTGATAAATAAAATTCTACGATCGTCTTTAGTTTTTTGTTTTTTTTTTTATTTGAAAATCGGTAAGAATCACTTGTTTGTTGTTATTTTTGGAACGAAGTTCCCTTTCGGGCGTTACGACCAGTTACGAATGAGGCTAGAGACTAGCCGAAAAAAATTCAGACCAAAATATGTCACGACACGACACACACAGGTTTCTCTCTCTCTCACAGACCAAAAAATAAAAAAACTCTCTCTCTCTCATAGATAGATATATTACAATTAAAAAGACACTAATTTTAATTAAAAGAAAATGTACATTAAAAAGAAAATACTGTAGAAAAAAAAAATAATTACCTATAATAGTATTATATTTTATTTCATCATGTTTTTATAAATAAATTAATTCATAAACATTTCAAAAATAGTTCTTAACTTGACTAGTTAGGTACCTACGTCAAATTACCTTAACTGTCAGTTACTGTCAAATATTTTAATTTAAATATTTTGTATTAAATTGTTAATTCCTGGTTTAAATTAAATTGAAATAAAAAGTAATTCTAGGTAGATGTATATCATCTAAACCTCTGGTATTGTATAAATGGACACTTTTGTTAAAAGAGACGAAATGTTGAAAATAATGGATTTACTATTTTCTATTTTGCTTTGAACCGTGTAGTGTCGCGACTTTGTTAAGTTTATACAGGTTTTTTGTAGATAATAAATATTAAAATAATAGAAAATAATAACAATAATGTATCCTGACAGTGTTTCTGCACAAGTTCCGGATATTGCTGATAGAGTTAGGTAAGTAGAGATTTTATACAGACAATAATAAATGCTTATGTATGTATAAACACTCTGTTGTGTTTACAAATTAATAATTCCTTCACTAATTAATCGAAAGGAACTTTGTTCCATCCGGGTGTCCCTTGACACCTCACACTTTTTTTTATAAAAATTAATTGTTGATGTATTTTCGGAAAATTCTAGAAAACATGACGTATTTTCGGAAAATCCTTGATAATGTAACGATTTTAGGAAAATCAAGATAAAACCTAGAAACTTTCATTAAAAGACGGAATATTAAAAATTTTTAAAAATCGTAAAAATTCAAGAAAAGTAAAGTAATGTTAAAAGTCAGATGAAAAATGGTAGAAATCGTGAAAAATAAAAAAAAAAGTTTGAATATGCAAGAAAATGTGAACAAAATATTTAGTAAACCAAAAGTAACTTGAAAAAATGGAAAAATCATGAGAAACACGAAAAAGTTAAAAAATATTGAAAAAACGTTGAAAAATTCCCAAAAAAGTGAAAATAATAATAATAATAATAGATAATAATTTATTTTATCCATAAGACAATACAACTGCATGGGAATCGTTAAAATTGTACATTTAAATACATTTACATTTACAATCACATATTAAAAAAAAGGTGTGGCAGTCAGTGGGACTGCCGGCAGAAGTTATACTTCTATGCACTGTTAACTAATAAAACTTAATAACTACAAACACAGGCAAGTAGAAATAATTTTTTTTTTAAATTAACTGTATTCAATTAAATAAATACTTAGAAAAATAAGACCAGTTGATGTGTGTCCTTACTTAAAACACGAAAACTAAACAGTAAAACGATCAATGTACAAAGAAAGTGTTTACAAAACCCCATAGTGCAAAATATAATGCAACCATGTGACGGTAGTATGGACTACAATACAATACTCATTACTGAATATTATTATTATTAATATAAAATACTAAACTTTATATGTTTACTTACGTGACAGAATTATAAAATAATCTGTCAAACACAATGTAATACGTCACTATAATATTCCAAAATATCAAGTCCATGATAAGAAGTATAACTTCAAAAACAAATTTTAAAAGTTTAAAAATTCTGACATATTATAAAAACACCTAACCAAAAGAAACTCTTTTAATTTTCTTCTAAATAGTTTTATGCTATTTATAGTTTTTATATCAGAAGGTAGTTTATTAAAAAGTTTAGGTCCCATGTAGTTAGGAAGGAGCCTTGTATCCAAGAACCAATCGTGCGAAAGGTACGTGAAGCTCACCAGCCTGTCGTGTATTGTGTTCATGAATATCATTATTGCGGTCAAATACACACCGTTGTTGAAATACATATGCACACAATTCAAAAATATGTAAACAAGGGAGAGGAAATTGTTTGAAAAGAGGTTTACACGATTGTCTTTCTGAAATTTTCGCCATCGCAGTACTCTCTTTTGTGCAATAAAAACATTTGCTGCATCAACTGAATTACCCCATAAACACACTCCATATCTGAGCCGAGAATCAATTTGTGCAAAGTAGAGACCGACAAGCTGACTCACCTCCAGCACCTCTCGCAAATTAATGAAAAGGTATCTCAGCGAATTGATTTTCTGACCAAGCGCCTTACAGTGGCTTTTCCAGTTAAGAGACTCATCAATATGAATGCCAAGAAAGCGCACACTTTCGTGCGTACTTTTAAGAATAGTTTGATCAATAGCAACCCTTAACTGATTTACCTCTTTCTGCCAATTATGAAATCTCACTAATTGTGTTTTATCCACATTAAAAAACAAATCCAAACTATTAAAGTAACTGTTAATTCCTTGAAGGACACTCGAAGTTTTTTCTTTCATTAAGTCATCATTGTTTGCTGAAACAAGTATGGAAAAATCATCTGCATAAGCTACATAGTTGTTTCTACCAATTACTGTGTCTGCCCCATTAACATAAAGAATAAATAGTAGGTATGGGTCCCAAGACAGACCCCTGTGGCACACCCATGCTTTGGTTTAACAGACAAGATTCATATGTTTGCAATGTTTTCTTGTTCTCAAAATTGATTGTAACATATTGATTTCGATTTTTGAGGAACGTTGAGACCCATTCCAAAGCAACTCCTCTTATACCGTATGTCTCAAGAACTGTCAGCAAAGATTCATGATTGACACAATCAAATACCCTGCTTAGATCGCATAGAATCGCAACAGGACACTCGCCAGCCTCAAGGTAATCGATTATTTGATTATAAAATAAAAGCATAGCTGTTGCAGTAGATTTTTTCATACTAAAACCGTGCTGCTTTTCTGTAATGATTTTATGTTTATCACAGAACAGTAAAAGACGATCCAAGAAAGCGTATTCAAAAACTTTTGAGAGACTACAAGGAATGGTCACAGGTCTATACTTTTCCACCAACATTGGATCTTTTCTTTTAAATAGCGTCAAAACTTTACCAGTCAATAATTGAGGGGGAAAATGCCTTTTTTAAAAGACATATTTAAAAGGTATGTTAGTGGAACTATGATATCCTCTAAACATTTTTTTAAAACAAATCTGCACCAGATGACTTTTTATTTTTAAGTTTCCTATTTCATAAGTTTAATAGCTCAGCTTCACTAAAAGGTGCCAAAAATATCGAATTCGTCATTGATACCTGATTGTTATTAATTTTATTACCTAATCTATCCATTTTGTTAACCAATTCGATTGGTGCCTTAATAAAAAATTCATTAAAATAATTAGCTATCTCAAAGGGCTCTTCCAAAAAGTCTTCACCCTTCTTAATAGTAATATTTTTAGTAATCTTGGTTTTGTTGGTTAACTCTGATACTACTTTCCATGAAGCTTTAGCAACATTGTCCGAATTGATAATACAATTTTGGTAGTATTGCTTCTTTTTAAAATTTAAAAGATTTGAATGTGTAATCTTAGCTTCCTTATAGAAGACTTTAAAATTTGGATTTGTTCTTTGTAACGCAAATAGATCCTTTAACTTTGCACTTGATGCACGCACATCATCATCTACCCACTTTTTTTTATTTTTAACATAAAATCTTCGTTTGGGAAAGCATGCATTAAAATAATATAATAGTTCGTTATAAAATATACTAAAAAGTTCATTAAAATTACTATTATCATATATGCGTGACCAGTTTCCATAAGCAAGTGAAGATTTAAAAGAAGTTATGTTTTCTTCGCTGAAACACCTTTTTTCACATATTTCTTGCAAAAAAGAGGATAATTGAAAAAATTTAAAAACGAGTGAAAAGTATTTTCGAAAAATCCTAGAAAACGTAGAAATTTTCATTAGCAGACGAAATGGGGATTAGTTAGAGACAAAAAGGTGTCACGTGCCAAATTTGATTATTTACCAAAAAGGAAACTTTAATTTGTATTAAAAAATCGAAACACATTTATTTACTATAGATCCAGCGAGCGACCTCTAGTTGACGTCTGAAGAAATTTCCGTGACCTTAGTTTATGTGTTAATCAGCTAATATAATAACTAATTTAGCAAATAGTGATTCTTCGTGACTTTTATATGTATATATATGTATATATATATATATATATATATATATATATATAATTTATTTAGTTTAAATTAATTTTGGCCTGTTTATGTTTAAAAATTTAATATTCAATTAGTCATTGAAATAATAAATCGAGTTGGCAACAAAATGCACTTCTCCCTCCCCGGAAGTTTCGGTAGAGTGAATTTTTCGGTTTTAATACGCATAAAGTTCTTTCTTTTACAATTTGTCCGTCTACGAATCAACAGCTGATAATCGTTAGTGAATTTATTCAGTGAAACGCCATACAGTGTGTGCATTTATTCTGATCACATCGTGGTTGCCTTAACAGGATTTTGAATGCTAACACTATCAATAATCTAAGCCTCATTTGGTGAATACTCCTTTGGTGATATTTTCTTTTTTTTGTGGGTAGGCTTGGATTTTTCCATTTTGTGGAATTTTTTATTTGGTTAATTCACGTGAATGATTTGCTAATTATTTCGATACGTGGATTCGTCGACTACCGAAATAGGATCACGAAAGAAACGATACAGGGTGTTGTGAGAATAAAACATCGTCGGACTGACTGCGTTAACCCCTAATTACATAAAGGGGTTTTTGGGCCTGGCGAACATTTTTGGGCCTGGCGAACATTTTTGGGCCTGGCGAACGTTTTTGGACCTGGCGAACATTTTCTTGGTCCTGGCTAATCTTTTTTTTTTTGACCTGGCGAACATCATTCTTGGCCCAGGTGTATTAATCTGGAACAACGCAGCCTGACACCTTTACCCGAGCAGCGAGGCTATTACAGGAAGCCTCTCATCAAAAGCATCTGCGCTAGGGAAGCGTAGTTACAGATAAGCTAAATTGTGTTATTAATTCCGACTCTTATATATATATATATATATATATATATATATATATATACATATATATATTGAGATAATATAAGTTACTATGCTATATCAAATAAGTACATATAAAGAAAATTAATGGAAATAGAGAAAGGAAAATATTCTTATTCCAAGGCAGAGTGCAAATGCAGTAAATTTGGTATAATTTATCATCATCTTCTTCACAATTCCTAAGAAAGAAAAATAAAACAAAATAAGAAATTAAAATATACAAGTACATCTAAGAGACATTTATTTTAAAGATTCAATATAGTTTAATCTATAATATATAAAATTTTAATGATCATGTATTAAATAGATAATAAGAGTAAATATTTAAAAGTTTATAAATTTTACGATACATTGGTAATTAAAAACAATTTTAAATAAATTAAGATAAAATAAAATAAGAAAATTAAATGTTAAAACATAAATGTAAAACATTACATAAATTTTATTATAAAATATTAGAAATCCTAGAAGAAATATAAAAAAATTTTACTTACTTTCAAAATATACAATGTTTGTTTTCAAGCCATATTGTACTTTGTTATTAGTTTAATTTCCAAATGAAAAGTTCTGAAAATAGAAAGATATTAGATTATATTGTAGATAAGATATTATAAAATTAACAATTCATCAAAAGTATAGCAAATTTTAAAAGAATGATTTTAGTAATTTTATTTGACAAATAATTAGTAGGCGAATAGAGAATAATAATGTATAGTGTAAGTTTGTTTGGAGATTCAGTTGTTAAGTTGTTTATTTCTGAATCGCTCTCTTGTTTTCGACCTTCTGAAGAGGAAAGATGTAATAAAGTTTGCTCCGTTAAAATTTAGATTTTTTTTCAAAATAAAAGAAAGTTTAAAAGTAGTCAAAAGTGTTAACAAAACTACAAGGAAGTTCCTGATAGCATCTGGTAAGAAGTAAAGTCTATTTTTATGAAGAAATAAATGTTAGAAATTGTATGCTGAGCAGTTCATTGATATAAATGCTTCCTGAATTAATTTAAAGAAAGTAAAACCAGTTTCTAACAAGAAAGAAGATTGTTAGTTTACTTACCATTTGATGTAAGAGCTGATTGTTTCCTGATTAGAAGAAATTTTATTAGTCAAAATCTCTAAAGTGTCCGTATATCATTGCTGTCCTGGGAAATGGTGGATTCTAATTGAAAAGGGGATCCAGAGCCTTAGCTGTCCAAAAAGAATACAAGATCTTCATAACACGGTATCAATTTCCAATTTTTAAAAATAAAGAACTTTCCTGTGTTTGATTTTTACGTATTTAATGAACATTTAATTTCACTTGTACACTGTTTCACTGTTTAAATAAGTTATTTTTCATTATTAGATAAGTTTAATTTGATTTATTAGTTACAAAATTCAGAATTTTTCATATCATTTGATTTAACTATATTTGGTTTTTGAAAATAGTGTGTAAAAGCGCACAACACAATAAGAAAAAGTAAGGTTAAGGTTAAGATAGAATCATCGTTCAGAAAACATAATTTGGTATATGATTGTTGAATTTTATAATCGTTTTGTTGAAATTTTCAATATTAGTTGAATTTGAATCTATTTATTATTTGAAATTTTTGAACTCTGACCCTAAGAAAGAGAATAGCCAGGAGCATATTTTAAAATAATAATATTTAAAATAAAAGAAATTAATTTGAGTCTTACCTTCTTCACATCTATATTAAAATTTAAAAAAATTCAAGGTAAGGATTACTTTATAGCATGGTGACTTATAGAATACTTTAGTCAAGAGTTATCATATGTTATAATATATATATATTGTTTTTTTTTTCGCGGATGTAATACTTTGTAATTTTTTTGATCTTAGGTTCTAATTATTTATGCGCTGGGTGATCACTCTCGCTTTGTGTGCCATTAGTTGGTGGCATTATTTTTTTTTATATATATTTATGTACCACTATATATATTGTTGGGTTTATTGTTGATTTTTAACATAGTGAATATACGAGATAAATCTATTTTGGTGTCTTACTCAGTCAATCACCCACTCACCTCACCTATTCAATTAATAATTTTGATTGAGATTCTTTCTTTATTTGTTTATCTCCAGCGAGGTAGGTCAGTGCCTGGAACAACAGGGGTTTCCGATTTGTACCGTCTAAATCGGTGGCGCGACTCACTTTTTTGTACTTATCCTCTACGGCTGAGCTGGGCATAATTTGCCAGTAAAGAAGACCACTTACCGATCTCAGCTGAAGTTGGAAATTTCAATTTAAACAATTTGAATAATTTTTCAAAATTTGATTTTTTTTTATTTTTATTAAAAGTAGGTATGTGGCAAAGGGGTGGTTGGGGAGAAGATTGTGTATAGAAAAAATTCCCAAAAAGTGAAAAAATCTACATCAAATATTCAAAAAAGCGAAAAACAAAATTTTGACGATCGTCTTTTGGTTTTTTGTTTATTTTTTTTAATATGAAAATCGATAAGAATCTCTTGTTTGTTGACATTTTTTTTATAAAAAATTCATTGTTGATGTATTTTCGGAAAATTCTAGAAAATGTGAATTATTTTCGGAAAATCCTGGAAAATGTGACGATTTTGGAAAAATCTAGATAAAACGTAGAAACTTTCATTAAAAGACGAAACAGAAGATTATTTAGAGGTAAAAAGGGGTGGTCACGGGGGTTGGAGTAGAGAGGAATATGTGTATGAGTACGTCTAGGAAAAATTCAAAGGAGGAAAAATCGATATTAAGTATTATTTAAATTTCCTACCTATATTTTGTTATATAAATATATGATTTTTGAAACATGTGTTTACTTTATATATTCAAATACAGATTTCCATTTATAGAAATCTGAATAGAACTCGATATCCAAGAACATCTGTTCGCATCTAGATTATATTTTTTTGTTTTATATAAATATTTATTTACTCTAATTGAAAAACATCCAGTATTTATTATAGCTCCCAAAATTGATATATCTAAAGGGATTTCGGATCAAATAGCTTGTCCAGATGAAATTCTACGCTTGTATTGTCAATACGTCATTTCATTCGGACTGGTTGAATTTACTTTTTTCATTGGCGCACAGTTTTTGCAAGGAGATTAGTTGATAAAAATAACTTTAAAAAACAATATGCAGCTCACCAGGAGTATATTTTTATAACACTGGAAAGAAAACAATCTTGTCCTCAACGACTACAGAACTCTTTTAAAAACATCAGGATCGTTTCTGATTATGTTACACCTATCAATTATCCGATTCCTTAAATCTTCTAAATCTTCCACATGAGTAGTATAAACTAATGACTTAAGGTGGCTCCATAGATAATAATCCATGGGGTTTAAGTCCGCGTATCGAGCAGGCTATAAGTGAGGTCCACATTGACCAATCCAGCGATATCCGTATGTTACTGTTAAAAACTCTCTAGTTAAAATGCTTCATGCTTCATTTATTGCAAGTCCAAGTTCTATTATATTCTTTCTCAACCTTTTTAGTTTTTTCTTACTTGTTGTTAACACTGTTACCCATTTCTCAAATGCAAGAAAACAATCTTTTCCTCAACGACTCCCGAACTCTTTCAAAAACATATCAGGATCGTTTTTGATTGTCTTAGACCCATCAAGTATCCGATTCCTCAAATCTTCTACATCTACCACATGAGTAGTATAAGCTAATGACTTTAGGTGGCCCTATAGAAAATAACCCATGGGGTTTAAGTCCGGGTAACGGGCAGGCTCTAAGTGAGGTCCACATTGACCAATTTAGCAATTTCCATTTGTTACTGTTAAAAACTCTCTAGTTAAAATGCTTCATGCTTCATTTATTTCAAGTCCAAGTTCTCTTGACTCTTTTATAATATTCTTTCTCAACCTTTTTAGTTTTTTCTTACTTGTTGTTAATAATGTTACCCCTTTCTCAGATGCAAAAAAAACAATCTTCTCCTCAACGACTCCCGAACTCTTTAAAAAACATCAGGATTGTGTTACACCCATCAATTATTCGATTGCTCAAATATTCTACATCTTCTATATGAGTAGTATAAACTGATGACCTTAGGTGGTCCCATAGAAAGTGATCCATGAGGTTTAAGTCCGGGTATCGAGCAGGCTATAAGGGAGATTCACATCGAACAATCCAGCGATTTCGGTATGTTACTGTTAAAAACTCTCTAGCCAACATGTTAAAATGCTTCATGCTTCATTTATTGCAAGTCCAAGTTCTCTTGCCTTTTTTATTATATTCTTCCTCAGCCTTTTTAGTTCTTTCTTACTTGTTGTTAACAGTGTTACCCCTTTCTCGGATGCAAGAAAACAATCTTCTACTCAACTATTTCCAAACTCATTCAGAAATATCAGGATCGTTTCTGATTGTGTTACACCTATCAATTATCCGATTCTTCAAATCTTCTACATCTACCACATGAGTAGTATAAGATAATGACTTTAGGTGGCCCCATAGAAAATAATCCATGGGCTTTAAGTCCGGGTATCGAGCAGGCTATAAGTGAGGTCCACATCGACCAATACAGCGATTTCTGTATGGTACTGTTGAAAACTCTCTAGTCAACATGCTAAAATTCTTCTTTCTTCATTTATTGCAAGTCCAAGTTCTCTTGACTCTTTTATTATATTCTTCCTTAACCTTTTTACTTCTTTTTTAGTTGTTGTTAACAGTGTTAGGTCGTCTGCGAATGCTATAGATTGGTGATCATTTCTAAACATTGTCTCCTGCATGTGTATCCTGCTTTTTCTAATTATTTCTTCCAATACCAGATTGAACACAGCAGTTGATAGTGAATCTCTTTGTCGTAATTTTTCCTTCGTTTCAAAATTATTTGACTTATAATTTTTACCATTCTGACAATATTACTTGGTAGACTCATCTCTTTCATTATCAACTATCAACCACTCGCCATATTCTCGGATATGGCACTGTGCAACTTTTTTCTCTACATTTGCCCATGACGGGACAGCGGTATGCCTACGAAGAAGCAATCCAATCGGCGTCAAACAGCTGAAATATTCTTTCGAAAAACTTGTGGAACATGCAAATCCCTGTAGGAAACTATTTTGAATAAAATAAATTCCATTTGCTGAAAAAAATATATTTTCTCTGTCCTGTTTACTTTGAGACAGACGTCGTATGGTAATTTAGATTTTTCTTTTTCACTTTTATTTTGTTGGAAATCACTTAAGAAAATGTATAAGTTTTAACCCACATAGACAAAACGACTTATTTTTACTTTTTCATAAATATATTTATTGTAAAAAAAATGTTTATTAAAAAACAACTAGTGTGGCAGTCAGTGGGACTGCCGGCAGAAGTTATACTTCTATGCACGCGCATGAATTCATAAATTTGTATGCGAATGATTTAGCAAACTTATTATATAATATTCGTGGTAAGCGACTCCAAAAACCTCCTAGTACCGTGTGCACACTCTTTTTGTATCGAATTTGCATAAAATTCCTGGAGACGAAGTCTGTCCTAAGCACCAGGTGTTTCGAACACCATCGCCATTATTATAATCGTATTTAGCGACTCAAAAAATCACCGAGTACCAAGTGTGCACTGATTTCGTACAGAATTTACATAAAACCCCAGGAGAAGAGGTAAATAGGTACCCTAGGCACCAAGTTGCCACGTATTTTAATGAAAGTAAAAAAACAAAATCAGATTTTAAAAAATTAATAAATTAATTAATTGAAATTCAACTCCAGCTGAGTTCGGTGGTGGTTTCTCTACTGGCAAATTATGCCCAGCTCAGCCATAGAGGGTAAGTGCCAAAATAAAGTGAGCGCGCCACCGATTTGTACGGTTAAAATCGGAAACCCCTAATGTTCCAGGCACCACTTCACCCACTGCAGATAATTAAATAAATTCAAAATTTTAACCAGTACTATTTGAATTGCACAATAAAAAAAACGATAAAGTGAGCTAAATAAAACAAAATATCAACTAGACCCTTCTTTAATAAAAATTGAGAATTTACACAACTGTCAAGCCTCGTGCTTGACAACGCTATTGATATTTATATAAAAACAAAGAATTAATGAATGATTTTAAAAGTTAAATTAATCAATATGTGTGATCACACTCAATACAAAACAAAAGAAATAAATCTTAACTAACTAGTTACGACTTAATCTAATTAGGCTTATCTGTTAGTCCTTGGCTTTCTAATACTTGGGTCGGTTCCAAAACCCAAGCCTGTTCCAAAACCAATAGGTTTGCACCAACCACAATAACTCGAACTAAGTATCAGGTCTAGGATTTCAGCCTATAACAAGAATCTATGCTTGTATCTAGGACTTATGCCTGTATCTAGGACCCTAAAATCGTAATTTAGTATAACATTAGCTTAAACAGATTTTAATGACTCCTTAAATTAATTTGATTTAATAACTTTAATACAATTTGAACACATTAACTTAAATTTGTACTACAATGAAAGAATAAAAATGAATTTAAATGAAATACAACATTTAGAAGCGGACTTCTCTGAATTTACAATTAATGAACAAAACTAATGATTTAAATGTACTCAACAACCCTAAATTTGACTTGCTAGTCACAACAAAATTATAACAATAAATTAAATCAAAATTTAACATAAAATTAATTAATAATAGTAAAAGAATAAGCAAAAAGGAGTCTAGTTTCACATTAATAACCTACACACAAGACACAAAGGAATACATATGCAAAATAAAGATATTACAACCAAGATTGTGACCATATGGCGTTATTAATCTTATAAAAATAAACTTTCGTAACTCACCTATTAAGATAGGGTTTCTTTCATTAAACTAGTGACACCCTAGCTGGTAGACGGGTAAATCAATCTCCTCGTTGCTAATTGCGGGAATTCTACCACAGCTCACCGTCTGAACGGTTTTAAATCTCCAAATCTACCTACTGTCTGTTTCTTGATCTATCTACGTTTCGTCCGAAATAAAACAAGAAAAGAGAAAACCATAAGGATTGAACAAACCACATGAATAAAAGGCGTTTTACTTACCACAGAAGATTACACAAAAATCCGACACGCGGCTTTTTTCAATGAATCTGTCCAAAAATAACAACAGAATCTAACTCCAACAACGATTCAAATGGAAAATGAGGTTTAGTTTCCAAAATCCAAAATTAATTGTTACGGATTCACCGCGATTTAAAACTTAAACCAAAAATCTTCTGGATTGTATTCGACAACCTTCTTATTCAAAAGCAGATAACGGAAAGACAGAGAAATCATTTACTTTCGATAAAATCTGTCAGACACGAAAATGGCCTCTACCACTGTAAGGACAATAAACGTAGGATCAACAGCTACCAACTTACGAACAAACAGTAATCGTTTAATAACAACTGATCTTATTACTTAACAAGGTAACACCAAAATCTCAACATTACTTAATTCCCTCGTTTATTTTCAATCTTGTTACGCAAAACAACAATTCCACGAAACAACTGGCCGTAGAACACAATACTAATAGTTATCGACAAAAAGAAAGAGGTAGTACTTCAGTCAGATGAAAGCGAAAATGACAGTAATTTCAAAAATAAACACTACAAGAATTCATAACCTGAATTAAATAAATTTACTTTCAAAACAATATTAGCAACATTAGTTATGGCCAGAATATATTTATAAGTTGATGATTAACTATAATCGATCTAAATCAACTGGAACTTGTCACGATTTACTCCTTAATAACGGAGAATTCATAAGGTAAGCAATTAGTTATAACTATTGTGAATTTAAACCCGTGACAAAGTGCTTTCGGCATCATGATATTCGTGTACAGCGACCCCAAAAACCCCGAGTATATAAATTGAACCCATTTTCAGCAATACTTACCGAGTTGTAAGTTTTCTCTCTATTGTCTGAATGTACGTTTCGAATGCAGAAATGCAATTTCCATTTTTAAATTATAAAATACAGCGACAAATTTCCTGATACTTTAACGAATCCAATGTAAAAAAACGCATTACGTTACAAAATTCGGAGGTTTTGGTGCTTTATTTCCTCCACTATTGGTAAAAACTCTGTTTATCTATTCAACAACCAACCTTAAAAGCATGGAGCAAAATATAATGCAACCATGTGACGGTATTTTAGACTACAATACAATACTCATTACTGAATATTATTATTAATATAAAATGCTCAACTTTATATGTGTATACTTACGTGACAGAATTATAAAATAATCTGTCAAATAATCATGTGGTCCGTCACTATGATATTCATACATTAGTTCAGACTGTTTTTTGTACATCTATCCCTTTTCATCGTACTGAATGTTTAAACGGTAATCAAAGCACGTACAGTTATGACTAATAACATGTGGTATATATTTTATCTTTGTTTTTATCGACCAATATACCTTATAAGTGTTTCTGTCTCTCTCTTACTCAAACCATTACATATGTATTGATTTTTCCCATTTAACTCTACATAATCTTTTTCTACAGGGTGTACGAATAGAAGTATAACTTCAAAAATAACCAATTAGAATTTGAATTGTTTATGCAATTTTGTTATTAAAACTGTACCTTGTTTTAAAGGACGCCTCTGTAAAAAATGTTCTCAATTCATCATTTAAATCAAATACACGAACAGTGGTTTATATGACATATGCTGCCCTCTATGAAAATCGATTGTATCGCAAAAACCGAAAGATTTGTCAATCGTGATTTATGCTTTCGTCAACTGTTTCACGCTTTTATCGAAAAATTATATTTTATGCCTTAATCTGTTGGAATTTCAGTTAGGTATTATTGAAAGGTTCAAATATTGCTAGCAAAAAACCTTCAGGTAATCCGAATCTGTTTTTTTCTAGACCTTTTATTCTTTAGATACATTTTTTTGTGGATTGAAGCGGTTGATGCGATTAAATGGTTTTACATATTAATTGAAAAAAAATATAATACGATTTTGGGTTGATTTTATCTTTGATATAGAGAACAACTAAATAAATAAAACCAAAATTTAATATGCATTTGCTTTAATTTTTACATTTTTTTCACTCGAATATTTAGAAAATAATTCAAAAAATTGTTATAAACTTCGGAACATCCACTTCTTCATATAGTATCTTTTGAAATGCACAAAGATACTTCTATCTCCCGGTATGTTACATGGTCAATTAGTTGACGAACTGTATCAATGTTTTGCTGTGTAACTTCTGTGTTGGGTGGACAAAGCCTGGATTCGAAGCAGAGACTGGAGCGACCACAATGAAATTCGCAATACCAGCGTGAAGTAGTTAATTGTTGTTGGGATAATCCTCTGCGAAAATTACAAATGAGATTCGGAGCGACCAAAACTACCAAAAGTGGCTCAATGGGTCGGATTGAAAAAGGTATTTATATTTTGATATTGCAAAGACATAATCTTAATTGGCTGTCTTGAAGAAGGTACATTATTGGACAAATTAACGTAGAAACGACCTCATATCCGAATGAAAAAATGGTTAATCTTCCAAGACAATTATGTGTTCGAACAGATGGCTTCTATTTAGTTAAAAGAAGATTAATTGGGGAAAAATAATAAATAAACTGGAAAAACATGTTTTTCATTTTAAAGGAGGTTACATCATTTAGAATAGTGCCTATACAATAAATTTACAGCAAATTGCATTGCATTAATTTCATAAATTGCCAAGTTTGTCTCCGAATGAATACGATACAACCATAACTAAGACTCTTTAAGTATATTTAGAATATGCAGAACGTACACATTTACATGACATAATTATAATTAGTAGTAAACCTTTAATACGTCAACTAATAAACGAAGGAGTAGTGATTTACGTACGAGGTTTGTACAGAAAGAAACAAGAATTTTGAACATCATGGGATACGTACATGCGATTCTCGAATTTTTTTCAAAGTGGATAAAAATATCGTTTAATGGAAAGCAGAGCTAAAGTATGTAGGGCTAACACTACATAACAGGTTACTCTGGAACAAACTCAAAAAACAAAATAATACACTAAGCTACAAAAGCCCTTATAGTGTGCAGAAACATTGCAGGAAAAAATTGGGGACAGGACAAACCTCTCTAAGATTCAGAGAACATGCCCTACACATTCAAGTAGTAAGTGCAAGTAAGTCTTAGAAGAAGCAATTAAAGATAAACTTTGATAATTTCAATTTGATCAAACCTGGGAAATGCTCCAACATGACATACCGAAGAAATTTAACTTTGTGTGAAAATTTATCATAAAACTGAAGGGACAAAGATCATAAAATAGTATACAGATGGGTCCAAGACAGATAAACGAACAGGAGCAGGTTTTTGGAACTAGAGCCAAATACTCAGAAATCCTGGGTACATACGCAAACATTTTTTTAGCGGAAATCTGTACCATTGGAAAATCACCCCTCGGACACCTGGTGTGCGCTCTCCTGGCTCTAAACGTCATCTCCGAGGTTTTCCCAGACACAATTGAAAAAGACGAACCAAAATAGTTACGGTGGGTTTTTTGACTCACTGAATTCAAATATGGCAAGGACGAACACCCCACAGACACCTGGTGCGCCCTAACCTGGCTCTGAACGTGATCTTCGAGGTTTTTTCAGACACAATTAAAAAAGACGAACCGCTCGGCAAAGTTATTCTCGTCAAGCATGAAGTTCGGGATAATCCCAAGGAGATGACGCTAGTCGATGTTCCTGAGGTCCAGGTGTTCATGGGGTCAATTTGAACATCATAATCGTGATCAGCGACCTCAAAAAACCCTGGTTACCCAACTTAAGCCAATTCTGACTCTTATTTACAAAGTTATTGAATTTGACAAAGGGCCTCTCAAAAAAATGCATTTTTTGAATGCATTTTTGGCTGCAGCAATGCAACTGCCGGTTTGTATTACGTAGAAATTAGGTAGAAATGGTATAAATAATTTTTGAAAGCAAATGCAAAAAACCGCATTTCGATCCGTCCTATCCTAAAAGATTTTCTATCTTTGGACCTTTTGAGTGCTTCATTGCCTCGACTAATTTGAAGCTTTACTGCTGATGGACGTTTGAGCGACCATTCTGAACGTTAAAAAAACGACATGTAAAAGCGTTACACGTTATCTTGTAAAAAGTTTTAACCACTGTAAAAAATGGAATTTAATCATATTGTTTGAAAAAATAGTATATTGTGTGACAAGGGGTGAAAAAAGACAATTTCTGACTAAGGCGAGAGTTGACTGCCCGAGAAAAGTGAGGGCTGTCTTCGCCCGGTCAGAAATCGTCTTTGTTTCATCCCGTGCCACACACTATATTTTTCATATCACATGCATTGAAACAGCGAGTTTTGATCTCTGTAGCCAGTTGAAGTAAGACTATTTCAGAGTAGTAGTAATATCTTGACAACGATTTGACGACAGTTGTCAGACGATTATGTTTTTATCCGCTTTTGTTTATTACAAATGCGATTTTGACAGACTTGAAATAAAGACATAAATAATAAATAGATGAATGTGCCGGGCAGAAATAACGTTGTTTCTCCTCTAGGGCAGAAAAAACTGTCAGTTTTTGACTGACAGTTGCATTGGTCTGAAATTATCTTGTTTCGACTGACAAAACAGAGATCAAAACAAGCTGTTTCAATGCATGTGATATGAAAACAAATTTATTATTTTTCAAATGACTAATAGACTGTTTTGTAGTGGAAAATGTTATCATTTACATACATCAAAGTAACGGTTTTGTGTGATAGTTTTGGTGATATTTAAAGAAAAAAAATTCTGTGCTTTTAATATTATTGTTCTGTGTATTTGTTTCATTTTTTTAGTAGCATACACATTTGATGTCACGGAACTAAAAATGTACCATTAAACATTTTGTATCTCTCATTTACCAACGTTGAATCATTGTAACAGGGGTTTTTATGAAAATAATAAAATAAAACGAAATTAAAGTAGCTTAAATCTACATATTTTGGTATTGAAGCCAGTCTAGACAATTAATTCTACGGACCGTTGCATGTAACTCAAAATATTTTTATTACGCTTTTGAGTGTGGTTTTAGAAGAGTGTTTCGTACATTTTGTTTTATGCTAAATAGGCTCATTAATTAGAATACAAGATGAGATAAAAAAATTAGTATATAAACCCTCAAAAAGTCTAAGCAGAGGATGCTTAATAAAAAAAATGTGGAAAAATCCAAAAAAAAAAACAGGAAAAATCTGAAACAGATGAACAACTTGCAAAAGTTAAAAAAAATGATTAAAATATTTTTTCGTTAGTTATCAGGTTTATACTTGGTTTCGTTGTATTTTCTAATTTATCGGTTAAATATACTAGATATCAACTGCGCCACCTTACGGTGGCATCATAGTACTTAATTCAGTAAGAATTGCTCGTTTAAATATATGAAATATTAACTGCGCCACCTTAGGGGACGTTATATTACTTAATTTATAAAAGTTCCATTTTATTTTCCAACCACCACCCATGCCAGAAATATGGAGTCATCAAAACCTTAGCAAAAAGGGCAAGAAGGATTTGCGAACCCGAGGCACTAAACGCAGAGCTAACTCATATTCATGATGCTTTAAGGGCCAATGGTTATTCAGAACAGGAAATCAAAAGATCAATTGGACCAACAAATTGTAGACCCAAAGAAAATAAGCAAAACCAACCAGTGGCAAAAGCATTTCTGCCCTTTTTTTTCCGGGAGTGACAGACAGAATTGGTCGATTGCTAAGAAAGAAAAATGTGAAAACTATTTTCAAACCAACGAGAAAAATCAAAGAATGTCTTCGATCGGCAAAAGACAGAAGAGATCCACTGTCGGCTTCGGGAATTTACTGCATTCCGTGCACATGTGGAAGCGTGTACACCAGGATTAAAGAGCACAAGGCCAACTGTCGTCTGGGGCAGACGGACAAATCCGCCGTAGCGGAACATACCCTCACTATGGACCATCGGATTAAGTTTGAGGAGACCCAAGTCCTCGCTACTACATTAGCATACCATTCCAGACTCTATAGAAGCCATAGAGATAGAGAAGCACCCGAACAACTTTAATAAAAAAGAGGAAGCAGTCAAGATCAACAAAACATGGGTCCTCATAATTAAGGGTGCGAAAACTCTACCCTTAACGAACAATACCGACCGGAACCGATTGGAATCGAAAGCAACTGAGGCTCCGCCCACTTCCTTCCCGACGTATAAATTCGGGCTCCGTCCACGCAGAGCTTAGTAGTTCGCAAACTGTCAACCAGGAAGCAACTTCTGAAGATGCCAACCGCTCGTGTTGGCGAAACGTCAAGTCAGCAAGACAATCGACGCCGGCCTAACAGCCCAAAAACCATTGATACATTTTATTTTTGTTTGTTGTTTATCTATTTATGAAATTTAATCCAGCCGTTTAAAAAGAATTCAGTGACATACACTCGTATATATATACGAGTGTATGTCACTGAATTCGCTGAAGGTACGTTTCGAAAATTTAAAGAAGATTGGTATTATCTAGAGATATATTTTGTTAAATAATTTTAAGAAGTCTTAAGAAGAAATACATTTTTTGTTTTATTTATTTTTGAATTTGATTGATAGAATTTAAACTTGTCATTTGTATTTAAAGTTAATAATAAAATATTGAATTAAATAAAAATTAATTTGAGTTGAATCATCAATTAACAAGAAGAAGGAACCCATACCAGAAAGCTAAGAGGAGTAACCATTACATAAATTGGCGCCCAACGTGGGGCCCACTACAAGCTATGCAAATTCGAGACCACTACAAGCACCTAGAACTGCAAATTCAAGACACCTACAAGCACCTAGAACTGCAAATTCGAGACACCTACAAGCACCTAGAACTGCAAATTCGAGACACCTACAAGCACCTAGAACTGCAAATTCAAGACACCTACAAGCACCTAGAACTGCAAATTCGAGACACCTACAAGCACCAAGAACGAGAAAAACCCGAAAACACGAAAGATTAAGAGGGAAGACAAGGACTTTGACAGACAGGACTGACAGATAGGTAAGATATTTTCATTTATATAATAGAGGCAGTGATTTGTGGGGAGAATTTTATTAAAGCAACATAAATCATAAAACTAAAATTATTTAATTGAAAACTAAACATAAATTGTAAAACTAAAATTATTAAAAAAAAATATGGAAACAAGAAGACAAAGACAGGTTAGGGATAATGAGCAAAAAGGAGATCATCAAAAAGATGATGATATAAATATTATGAAAAATAATGAATCGGGAGATGAAAAAGAGAATACCACAATTATAGAAGCAATTATTGAAAGTAATGGTAACAAACATGAAGAAAGTGACATGGAAAGAATGTTTAAATTTTTAGAAAAAATTAATGAAAAACAGGAAAAAATGAATAATAACTTAAGAGAAGATTTGAAGAAGAAAATAAAGAAAATAAAGAAGAAATAAAACAAGAAATGAACAAAAATATGGAAGCATTCAAAAATGAAATGAAAAATATTTTTAAAGAAGTAATGAACAAAAATAAGGATGAATTAGAAGATGAAATGAAAACAATAAAAGATATGAAAACAATGTATGACAAATCAGTAATTAATAACGATTATAAAACTGAATCTCCTGAAGAAAAAGCTATGTGGGAGTATAAACTTAAAAATGAAGATAAATCTGAATTAATAGAAATGTATGAAACAAATAAAATTAAAAATAAACCTATGAGAGGATATAAAGAAGAATATATTTATGAAGACATTTTACAGAATGGAAAAAGTAAAAATAATTATTATAAATAATATGTTACATATAAAAACAAAATGAAACAAGAATATGAAATTATGAAATTAAAATTAAATGATGAATATGACTATGATAAAAAGAAAGATAAAGATAATTATTATACAAATGAAGAAGCAAAATGTGAAAATAGAGTATATGAGGGTGATAATAAATATAAAAATAGATTAGATTATGATAATGACAATAAAATTAAACATAAAACTAATTTGAATTACAATTATAAGAATAAAAAGAAGTTTAAACATAAAACATATAAAGAAGATGATATAAATTATTTTGAAATAGATAACATTAATAGAAGATTAAGGAAGATTTGGATGAGCATTGTATATAATTATAAAAAGAGAAAAAAATAAAATAAATAAATAAAAGTAAATAAGATTAAAATAAAATTAAAATTAAGATTAAAATTAAAAATATGGAAGAAAATAAATAAATAAGTTGTTTAAAACAAAATGTAAAGGAACACTGAATAAAGAGGTTATAAAAAAATAATAAAACAAAAAAAAATTACCCGAAAGCTGGAGCAAAGAAGTATAACCATTACAATATACAGTTGAGTCCGTGGTTCTTTACCCGTGCGTCATCATTTAAAGCGTACGAAGTAAGTCGGAAATTGCAACTTAATAACATGCGGTAGCTGTTTTGTCTTTAGTTTCATGCGTGGAAGACAATGACGCTAGATTAAAAGTATGTGTTTTATCTCGCCAGAGGTATTTAGTGACGCACGGGTAAAGAACCACGGACTCAACTGTATATATATTTCTTCTTAAGACTTCTTAAAATTATTTATCAAAATATAACCCAAAAAAAGTTGGCATAGAAGTATAATAATTGCCAATATTTCTTAAATGCTCCTAATTGCTCATCTATTGCTCAAGTATAATCTGCAATTGCTCACATTATTAATTAATTAATTAATTAGTTATTAACAAATGAAAATACAAATAATTTTTTCTCAATTAAGCGAAGAGCATTCAACTTTTCCAATAAATCTTTTCTTTAATAAATTGCTCACAATTTGTTCAATTATAATCTGCAATTGCTCACAATATTAATTAATTATTTAATAAGTTATTAACAAATGAAAATACAAATCATTTTTTCTCAATTACGCTAAGAGCATTCAGCTTTTCTAATAAATCTTTTCTTTAATAAATTGCTCACAATTTGCTCATCTTATTTTCAACCTAAGTCTTATTAAATTTCTTTTATTTATTTTTAATTAATTAAAAATAATTATTGCTATTTAAAACGGTGATGGGTGACATTAGCAGAAGATTTCTTGTGCGCATGCACATTCCAACATTTCAATTCAACAATTCAGGGACGTCGAATTAATACCTACCAAATGCTCACTTAAAAGTAATGATAATTTGTATTATTTAATTATCATTTTTACTAATTATGCTGTCCTTGTCCTTGTTTGTTGTATGTTGTATGGCTCTGCTACTCGGCAATCGCCAGCTCGATTTGATAGTGACTACAATGCTGACTGGCTCTAGACCATATCGCAGCCACATCTTCTTCTTTTGTTTGTGGACTCAGCTACCTAGCCTAATCGGCCCAGCCTAGGTAGCTGAGGCCACAAACAGAAAAAGAAGGGTCTAAAAAGATAAGTTATTAAAATGTAAACAATAAATAAATATTAATAACATATATAAGTTGTGTATGCCATGCGCAATGATTTTATTCATGCGCATGCGCACAAGAAATCCTGCTAGTGTCAAGTCGCCCATCACCGTTTCAAATAGCAATAGTTATTTTTAATTAATTAAAAATAAATAAAAGAAATTTAATGAGACTTATGTTGAAAATAATATGAGCAAATTGTAAGCAATTTATTAAAGAAAAGATTTATTAGAAAAGCTGAATGCTCTTAGCGTAATTAAGAAAAAATGATTTGTATTTTCATTTGTTAATAACTAATTAAATAATTAATTAATAATGTGAGCAATTGCAGATTATAATTGAACAAATTGTGAGCAATTTATTAAAGAAAAGATTTATTAGAAAAGTTGAATGCTCTTCGCGTAATTGAGAAAAAAATATTTGTATTTTTATTTGTTAATAACTAATTAAATAATTAATTAATGATGTGAGCAATTGCAGATTATAATTGAGCAAATTGTGAGCAATTTATTAAAGAAAAGATTTATCAGAAAAGTTTAATGCTCTTCGCGTAATTGAGAAAAAATTATTTGTATTTTCATTTGTTAATAACTAATTAAATAATTAATTAATAATGTGAGCAATTTCAGAATATAATTGAGCAAATTGTGAGCAATTTATTAGAAAAGTTGAATAATCTTTGCGTAATTGAGAAAAAATGATTTGTATTTTAATTTGTTAATAACTAATTAAATAATTAATTAATAATGTGACAATTGCAGATTATAATTGAGCAAATTGTGAGCAATTTATTAAAGAAAAGATTTATTATAAAAGTTGAATGCTCTTCACGTAATTGAGAAAAAATTATTTGTATTTTTATTTGTTAATAACTAATTAAATAATTAATTAATAATGTGAGCAATTGCAGATTATAATTGAGCAATTGATGAGCAATTAGGAGCATTTAAGAAATATTGGCAATTATTATACTTCTATGCCAACTTTTTTTGGGTCAAAATATATCTCTAGATAATACCAATCTTCTCTAAATTTTCGAAACGTATCTGCAGGGAAATTCTAAATTAGTAAATGTTAAACATTTAGTATTGAAGTTCATTGTAAAGGTCATTAAACACTATTAACAAATAAAGACTAGCAAAAGATGTAATTGCTTTGTTTCCGAAACGAAAATCGAATAAATTTATTACATCTTTAACTTACAATTAAGAGCCAATTAAATTAATTAAATGGATAACTCGAGGGTAAAAGTGAACGACTAAATTGTGTAAATAGCAGAAGAGTTTTTCACCCCTAAAATTAAGTATCATACTTAAGGTGAACAGGTAAAAAAATAGAAAAGATTTAGTAAATGTAAGAACTGTCAAGTTCAATGTAGAAATAAGATTAATTTCTATCAAAAACAGTGATAAAGACAAAAACCATTTTTATAATCTTTCATTACATGAATAGCTCTTTTACCGAAAAACCCTATAAAAGTTTATTAACCCATGAAAAAATTTATTCCTATAAATCATCTCTAAGGTAACCCAAAAGAAAAGTGGATAAGAAACACCTACAGATCACTTATTTTAACATTTTTCGTGCTAAATGGATTTTTAGTAATGCTTTGCTCGCCCCCGGTCCGTTTTGAAATAATATTTATTATCTTTTTCTTAACTTAACTTCTTTAAAACTTCAGTCATTCATTCTAACTTAATTTGTTAAACTTCCGAAATATTATCGGCAATGAATAATGTTAGACAGATCCTCTGTTTAAGACGTTTTCTTTCACTTTAAAGTTGCAAATAATAAGAAAAAAGAAAAATATAAAGTTATGAAATCATGGAACTTTGTTTTCCACGAAAAAATGAGAATAGAATATAATAGAATATTGTGAAAATCTGGGAA
Organism: Altica lythri; assembly: GCA_964028335.1. NCBI lineage: Eukaryota > Metazoa > Arthropoda > Insecta > Coleoptera > Chrysomelidae > Altica > Altica lythri. Next base: position 72,450,382 of record OZ034805.1, read on the forward strand.
AAAGAAACAATGCCCGCATAATGGTCTGGAAGGAATCCTAAAAAAAGGGGACATTACAAAATGCAATAATTATCGGGGAATCGCTCTACTTAATGTAGTGTACAAAATATTTGCAAATCTGATAAAGAAAAAGATAAGTAAATACAAAGAAACAGAAATTGGCGACTACCAAGCAGGTTTTCGCAGAGGCCGATTCAGATTTTTGCCCTGAAAGAAGTGCTCCACAACAGTTTTTACCAATATACGCCCTATTTATTGATTTCAAGCAGGCTTATGACAAAATACACAAATCTGAAATCTATAAAGGAATGAAGAACCTAGGTATTCCATGCAAGCTGATAAGACTGAAAAAAATGACCCTGGCAAATATTGAAAATAGATTGCGCTTAAACAAGCAGAACTATGAGGCTTTTAAAACATAAAAAGATGAAAAAATGATACAATCGTATCTTGCGCCATGCTGTTAATCTATCCAGATGCATAACCTGGATTTGTGCCAGGTTAGAAGTCCTAACTCAAATGCACATGATACTAAATCAGTCTATATAAGGGCACACTAAACTGTAGACACTGTGTTTTACTTTATTAGAGCTCATCAGTACCGTACAGGCTTGTGTCTTCAATCACTTTTAAAACAAACAGAGAAGTGAGGCAAGGGGAACCTCTATCCACAACACTTTTTAACATTGTGCTGGAAAATATTCTAAGAGAAAGTAATAGATATGGAATAATACATAACCTTACACATCAGTGTCTACTGTGTCTAGCATTGTACTAATAGCTAGAACAAAGCAAGAATTAAAAAACATAACCAAGAAGTTGGAAGCTGCTGCAAAATAAGAGGGTTAGAAATGAACGAAAAGAAACCGAAGTATATGGCGATGATAAGGGTCAGAGAACCAGAAAATGGGGAAACACGGAAAAATTTGTCTACCTGGGGGTGAAAATAAACAAGGGAAGCAGTAGTGCAGGATCACTCACGAGAGTGCTGAAGTCAAAAATGGTTTCTAGAAAATCAAATGAAAGGTTGTACATAGAACAGTTATCAGACCAGTAACTCTTTATGGATGTGAGACATGGACGTTAAATAAAACAGAAGAACAGAAATTAGACATCTGGAAGAGGAAAATTCTACGGAGAATATATGGAGAGAAAAAAGATAACCACATCAGAAGTGAAGGCTCAAAGAATTAGATGGCCAGGTCATATTGAAAGACTACCAGAAACGAGAGTAACCAAGAAAATACTGAAAAGCTCTTTGAAGGGAAAGAGACAGAAAGGAATGGTTGACGGCAGAGGAGGAAGATTTAAAGCACCTTGGTGTCAGAAACTGGAGAGAGAAAGCCTTAGACCGAAAGTAATGGATAAAAATCTTATGGAGAAAAATCTCAAGCCAAGCCCTAAGGGCTGTACCTATGGATTGACAACATCCTAATCTCAAATAAAACTATCTTGTAAGGCTCAATTCACACAGAACGGAATGTTCTATGTTTTAATCTATAAATAGATCACTAAAAGCTAATGGGTTAAAACACTGTAAGTTAAGCTAGGCCTAACATAAAGATTACATACATAATAATAACCACTCAAAAAAGATTCACAACGACTGCTAATCCCAAGAGAATGATTTATAATAAAAATAATTTTTATTTCTACAAAATTGTGTTCATCCAAGAAGGATAGAAAAAGCTATATAACTTTCGTGTATGTTTTATATTGTTTTTTATCTCTTTTATGACTATTTTCTAGTCATTCTGCCACAATGATATTTTCTTGCTTAAAAGGTCGCAAGTTCTAAATGAAACCGTGAAAATACTCACTTTGGGATACATTCCTGCAAACGACTTACTTTTTTGTTGTGCGAAAACTCTATTACACTTTAAAAGCTTATATATTGGGTTATATAAAATTATTATATTTTAGAAAGTTATTCAAATTATTTTCTTAGTTCGTAATAAGTAATTCAGTGTGTTGTTATATTTCTCGTAAGTTTGCAACGTTGATTGTTATTCCACTTTCTTGAAGCTTTTGTAATTTGGGTATTATTTTCTGTTTGTTCTGTATAGAGAATTGTAAGAAATGCTTAAATACAGAATACATCAAAATTCTGAAAGATCATGGAAATAGAAGCATTAGGAGAAAAGTTATAAGAAATATTTTGAATTTGTAAAAAAATTTAAAAACTGATTAAAGATAACAATTTTTTTAAAAAAATTATAAGAAACCGATAAAATTTTTGAAAGACTGTAAAAAATTCGTTAGAAATATAGTTTCGCAGTGTGTATTCTACAATCAGGTGGGAGAGACAAGACAATAGGTTGCTAGGTAGGTGAAAGAGAGTTTATAGGAATGTTGGATTTGAAGATCCTGTTGTAGGACTTATGTCCTTTTCAGGGAGTGGATGGGAAGGTCTGGATGGTGTTAGTATCGGTCGCCGGCCCTGCTCTTACAAATTTCCCCATTTGCAGCAGGTTGGATAGCTTCAACTATTGCTTTTGTATCTTTTTGCCATCCATGGCGCTTGAACGTACCCTAAAGAGTCTTTTCCTTTTGGTGTGAGTGTAAGTGTATGAGTGGAGGTGAAACCCACGTGGTGCAATGTGGGGTTGGGAGATTGACGCTGTGGGGTGTCTCCTCCGTTGTGGTGGCAAGGACGAAGGGAACCAAAGAAACCTTCACCAAGGGCCCATTTTGTTTGTATCCAGTCCTGTAAGAAATGGGGAATTTATCTTCGGAGCCCTCCATTCCAGTAGGTATGGAGGGTCCTCTGGGCTGTGGTGTTCGTTCCCTAAAGAATCTGAGTGACGTATCGATGTTGTAACGTCTGAAAACGAGAAGGGATAGGCAGTATGTTTGTGTTGTTGTAGACAAGGTGGCTTGGGTAGAGGAAGTGTAGATTTTTCACTTTACGTATGATCGCTCTCTCTCTCTCTCTCTCTCTCTGTGGCATGAATAGAGTGAATAAGTCTCTGAGGGAAGGCAGAGTATGGCACGGCCTTATAATCGACCAAAAGTCTGATAAAGGTTTTCTATGTATGGAGTAGGGTTTTGGTGTCGCTTCTTCCGATTCTACTGTCCAGGGCACCTAGGAGGGACGCTCGTCTTCTCATTTTGTTGAGTGTAAGTTCAACATCAGCATCATACCTGAACGTTCAAGTAAATCGAACGCCCAAGTAGGTCACCTGATCCTGAGGGACGAGCTGTTCCCCCCATAGTGACAGGTTGATACAGTCAAAAGAGAGATTTTCTGAGGTGGGACTCAGTATGTAGCTATTGTTACTTTTCTGGTGACGATTGCAGAACCAAAATGATCTTCATCCTTCATATTTTAATGAAATATGCGGTTGCTGACACAGATCCTTCGCTTGCACATGTATGAGAATTTCTATTAAAGTGATATCCTGAGTATTTTATAAATACGGGTTATTAGATACTGTGAATATCTGGGAAAACACATTCGTCAGCTGTTAAAGACGTTCTAAGCGATGATAAAATCCATCGTTATTTCGCTGAATTAAAATGAAGAGTATAAAGATATGCAAAACTAAAAAAAATAACCCTCGTATACGCTAAACTCTTTCTTTCTCTTGTTAACATCCTTAGCGATTCTCGTTCTGATGAGATTTCGTAATTACCAATCGCGATCCCCACAATAAGACAAGCACTTGATGAAATTCTGGTGGGAAGTTTGTTTAATAAGATTCCTAACCGAACACATTACTAGATTAATGATCTAAGATAAAATTAAAACATTAATTAAATTTATTTTAAATTGTTTTATTTTTTTTATATAGTTAGATATAAATGATATACCAATAGTAGATTTAATTTAAATAAAAACGGCCAAATTGCGAGTCGGACTCGCCCATGAGGTTTCGCAGCAGCAAGTATATAAAAGTTCTTGTAGTCATCTTAATATATTTATTTTTTATTTTTCTTTCTCTAGATAAAAGTGTGTGATTATTAATTTAGTAAATAGAATCTTCGGGGTTATCTAAATATCTGTTTTATGGGTTTCTTATCTTTCCCCATCCATAGAATAAAAAAGTAAGTTCTCTTTTCCCTTTCATGTTTGTTTTCTTTTCCTTTTTCAACATTTTATTACATTATTAAATTGACTCCCGTTTTTTTTAACATCACTTCGATACCCTCTTGTTTTAGCTCGCTCTCTACCAACACCAACCCACTAAGTGCCGTTCCCAATAGGGAACCTAAAGACGAACCTTCTTCCTTCCAAAAAGGTTACAGGCATCCTTTTTAAGTATGGGGAACCCACAATTTTTTTTTTATTTTTGTGCAAAATCTTTATTCGGTTCACAGAATACTTCTACTTACCAAGATTCAACAATGTGGTTCGTAAAATTTCCTTAACAAACTCAATTAATAGTTTTAATATTATAAACTTAAAATATAGTTAGGTATTATTCTAATTAATAATTTTACTGGTACAATTTAGGATATTATGTAAAGTATGCATTGTAACGAAGGATATTAATTAATATGTATAATAATATCACTTAAGGGGCTTATTTTAATTAACTCTTATAATGGCTTTTGAATCTTTAAATAATTTATATACCTACTTTCTTAACTAAGAACAAACTTATAATAGGATAGATTTCTTACTAATTTTAGACATTATAAAATAATTAACTAACATCACGTAGATGGCAAGAGTAGAGCGAAATCTGAATTGATTAGAAGGAGGTTGGAATTAAAGATTTATTTTTAAAATTTAAATAGAAAAAAGAAAACAAAAAAATGGTAGTTTTTATGTAAAAAATGAATTAAAAGAACTCTTTTTAAGCATTTTCTTTTTAATATCAGTTTTTTACGATTTTCCATTTTTTTAAAGATTTTTCTAATGTTTTACGATCAAAGCTCTGAACTCAGATACAATCAATTCAAAGATGGTCTGGGAATGCCTAGGCAAATTAAATGAACTAGGACAGAATAACACTGTTACCCTCCTATGGGTTCCAGGACACGTAGAAGTAGAAGGAAATGAAACAGCAGACAAGCTGGCAAAAGAATGTGCTGAAACCCCATACCTGGGAACAGAACCATCCTGTGGAATCAGCAGTAGTACAATCTTAGAAAAACTAAGGAAAAAAATGGATAGCGAAACATCCAAGTACTGGAATGATCTAGAAGGATTAAGACAATCGAAGACGCTCCTGGAAAACTATAATCAGAAAAGATCTCACAGCTGTCTTAACCTTAGTAAGAAGAACCTCCGAATTATTATAGGAATACTAACCGGACACTGCCGATTAAGAGGACACATGAAGAAACTAGGATTGGTAGATGAAGCAAACTGCAGATTCTGTGAGGTAGAGGATGAAACCTCAATACACATACTCTCAGAATGCATCGCATTAAGTAATTCTAGGGTCAAATACCTAGGGCCATACGAAATAGAAAAGAAAGTACTACCTAACTTAAAACCCAACGATATCCTAAACTTTCTAAGGAAGATTAGACTAGAAGAGCTGCTATAAGTCTGAGGAATCATCAGAAATATAGCAAGAAAAGGGGGACACAATAGATCTTATAGGTCGCAGGTGTATCTGTCACCCCTAACACCATACATACAATGTTTTACGATTTTTAGGGTTTCGGAGACAAATGGCAAAAAACGGAACCCTTATAGATTCGTCATGTCTGTCTGTCCGTACGTATATCACAGCCACTTTTTTCCTAAACTTTAAAGACTGTACTGTTGAAAATTGGTAAGTATGTATTTTTTGAACCGCCTTAAATTTTACACAAAAAAAAAACAAAAAAATAAATTTTGGTGGTTCCCCATACATAAAACTGATACTCAAAAAAATTTTTTTCATCAAACCCATACGTGTGGGGTATCTATAGATAGGTGATAGAAAATGATATTTAGGTTCCTAATATCATTTTTTTCTAAACTGAATAGTTTGCGCGAGAGATACTTCCAAAGTGGTAAAATGTTTGCCCCCCTGTAACTTCTGTAATAAGAGAATTATAAAACTAAAAAATATATATGATGTATATTACTGTGTAAAGTTCAACTGAAAATTGGTTTGACCGAGATCTATTAAGCAGTTTTTTTTAAATATCCATTAAAGTTACAACGAACTACGAAACCCTTCTTGAGTCCGACTCGCACGTGGTCGCTTTTTTAAGTTTCTAATATTTAATGACGTTTCAAATATATAAATTGAGTTGATATAAGATTTTATGCTATAAATAATACAATAAATTAAATAAAATAAAGATAAAAAAAAGGAAAATATTCTTGATCCCAGGGTGGAGCGCAAAGAATTGGAATTTGCATAATTAGTTCTCATTTTCTTTAGTATATTAAGAATTATTCTCTCCATTCCTAAAAAAGGGAAAATAAAAATAAGAAAGATAAATATGAGATTAGATATTAAAGATATATTCATTTAAAAAATTATCTAATTAGTTGAATTAAAAAAATAAAATAATCACTTTTAAATAAAACAAGAAAAATAAATATAAAAACATAAACATTAAATATACATATTTTAATTTGAAATAATTTAATTCATGGAATAAATACAGAAATACTTACGCATAAAAGATGTTACTTGTTTGTTATTAGTTTAAGGTATTAAGAAATGAAAAATTCTGAAAATTAAATTCATATTAGATAATAGGTAAAAATCTGGTGTGGGCACCACACGACCTTCCGAACACTAACAAGTAGTGGTAGTTTTTGATAAAAGTGTCAATATCTCGAAAAGTAATGAAAATATCAAAAAAATGTATTCTTTCAAAAATGACTGAAATTACATGTTCTTTCCACAAAGTATAAATATTTTGCCAATAACGATATAAAAACCCAATATTTTCAAAAAATTCCATTTTTTGATAAGAGTAAACGTCCACTTCCGGTCGGCCGATTTTACTCAAATTCTATCAGATTCCTCCGATGGTGATTATAAGTAAGGTTTTATAGTTTCATTCCGATCCGATTAGCCGTTTAGCCGCAAATGTGTTCACAGACACACAGACAGACACACAGACAGACAGACAGACAGACATTTTTTATTTTTGGGTTTTTTAGGCTCAGGGAACCCTAAAACGCGTATTTCCGCTAAAAACCCGAGATCGAAATTTTTCGCGATCACAATACCTTCCTATAACAGCGTTGCTGTTCGGAAGGTAAAAAAGGAAAGATGTATAGTTTTAGTTTGTTGATTTATTTAATTGTTAGTTTGTTGATTAAGAGAACACTCTCTTGTTTTTTTGGTTTTGAAGAAGTCAGTTGTAATAAATGTTCTGCTGTTGAAAATTTGAGTTTTTTGGAAAAGTATTGAGAAAATAAAGATTGAAACGAATTAATATTATCGTCAAAGTTAAGAAGAAGCAATAGAGAGCAGATGGTAAGAAGAAAATTTGATTTATAAGTAATTATAAAAGGTTGAAAAGTAGAAGCATAGAGATATCGTAGCAGAGAAGAGAAATTCAGTATATATCCAGATAAGAAGTGAAAGGAAGACTTACCAGTTTGTTAAATAGCAGATTTTCCAGAGATACAAAGAAATTCATCATTTGAAATCGTCAGAATCGTTCCTGAATGGAAACAGCCAGGCATAGATAAAGATTTCCATTAATACGGTACTTTAATCTCATTTTAAAATAAAGAATTTGTTTGTTATTTCTTTAATATTATAATCTGAACACTTTTTCACTATATTGTAAGATAATTTTCATGTCACAAATTGTTAAAGATTCAGAATTTTTCATTTCGTTTAATGCATTTCGTATAACCTTGACACTGAATTCCACTTTTCACAGTTTAAAAATATAAAGTTTAAAGTTAAGAAATTCTTCCGTTAAAAATTAATCATTACAGCGTTGTTTGGTTCATAAGGGTAAAAAAAATTATATTCTGCACATAAGAATATCAAAATTTATTAATTTGAAATTTTTTTTTCTCATTGAACTCTACCCTGAGATACGAGTTTTGCCAGGTGTATATAAAGAAATTAATTACATTTAAAATCATATAGGTTAATTTGCAATATTTGCATTTACCATAATTAAAATTTCATTTTTTAAATTTAAATAAAAAAAAGGTAAAATATTTAATTATAGCATATTAACTTATATAAATAATTCTTAGCAAGTTATATATGTTATAATATATATATTTATATATATATATATACACACACCTTAATTGTTGAAGTTTAACGCACGTTTGCAGCCTAAACATTAATCATTTTCATGTTTAACATTCAAATAAATGAGTTTATGGAGTTTGGTGGAGGAATGCGTTGAGTTCAGACTTTATTTCAGTTTAATTTTCGCCCACAATCACGTCTAACAAATAACAAATAAATCTTAACGCCTTGCCAGCACGTCTCAAAATACTAGAAACAGGTGTTAGGGGTTTGAAATTTCTAGGGTAAATTATACGAGATAACCGCAAACCATCCTATTTGATTTTGATTTACAGTTGCCACTAAAATGGTGCTAATTACCTACTGTGGTAGTTAAGATGGTTTACTGTATATAAGATATACTTTGAACTATTTTACAACGATTAACAGCTAACAGCCTACTATAAAGTTGTTTTAATCCAAATTTAAGTTCTTATAGAAGATTCTATTATTTATAATCTGATATATATCATCATGATCATTATCATCATCATTTTCAGCTTATTGTACCATTTCTAATTATGGTGTAGGCTCCCTTATATATTCGTTCTTTAATTGTTTCTATGTTACTCTATCCTTGGCTGTTCTGGACCTGTTTATTTCCTTATGTCATAATCCCATCTTACGTTTTGGCGTTTTCTTGGTCTCTTGATAGCTCTTGGATATCACATCGTTATTTTTGTGATTCCTTTGTTTTATGTTTTTCTTGCTATGTGTCCTGACCATTACTATATCAGATATTTGATTCTTGGTATTACATCTGTCACTTTGGTTTTCTGCCTAATCCATGTTATTCTTTTGCGGTATCTCCTTGTTATTTACAGCATTCTTCTTTCCATGGATCTGAGTGTAACTTGTAGTTTGTTTGTTATATCAGTTTTGAGTGTCCAACTTTCAGAGCTGAATAGTATTCTGGATTTGTAAAGCTGTCCCAAAGATAATCGAGTTTTTGGAGCGTCAAAACATCGCATTGTTATACCATCTACTTCTTCACGTTCCCAAAGATCAAGAATTCAAAGAGTGGGCAGCGATTCTAGTCGCCAGAAAAAGCTTTTAAAAAGTGATTTTGCTGGTGTCAAGTAAAGACTGGAATAACTGGTTTATCAATTGGTTTGAACGTATGCAAAAGTGTATCGATCTTGGTGGGACATATTTGGAAAAGCAATAAAGTTATTTAAGTCTGTATATATTTTTTCTCTTTATGGCTATATGCAAAACTAAAAAGACAACTTTCGTAGCATACACTGCCTTGAATATTCTTCATAGATAGATAAGAGTCGATTTTTTTAGTAGTTTCTCTTTCTTAATTGATTTCAACTGCCACTTTAATCAGCACTTTTTTAGAAAAGATAACATTACTTTAGTAAAAAAACGTTACGATAATACTGACCTGTTTCATAATGATGTCTCCTTAACAAAATAGCAACACATTGCATTGAATATGAACTTCCGAAAAATTAAAAGCTTGCTTTTTACTGACACTGAGCTTTAATTAACACTTTTTTAGATAAATTAATATTATTTTAGTGTAAACCGAGGATTAATACGAATTACTGTCAAAAAAAATACGATAGTTAGCTTAAATAAAAACTACTGTCAGTGTCAAATGTCACTGGCTTACTTGTCCTATAAAGTGTTATTAATAAACTACGTGTACACACGACGTCGTTCGCGTGGCGTGTTAATTGTTGTACCTATAAAAATTTCTCCCCTCACTCCGTTAAAGGGGTGGGAGAAGAAATTTTTATAAACCAGATGTTAAGTTAAAAGAAGACAAATACATCTGTGAAAACCGCATTCGAATCGGATCAGTAGTTTTCATCTGATGCGCGCACAAACATATAGATAGACAGACAGACGTACAAAAAAAATAACCACATTTTTGGGTTCTATATCGATGTACCTGCGACGTCGTTCGCGTGACGTATAGATGGTTGTATAAAAATTTCTCCCCTCACACCGTAAAAGTGGTTTTCCCAACATGTCCCTTCACTGCTCTGCTCCTATTGATTGTAGCGTGATGAATAGTATACTATAACCTGCTCAGGAATATGAAAAATTATTGTACCAAGTTTCGTTAAAATCCGTCGAGTAGTTTTTGTTTCTATAACGGTTATACAGACAGACAGACAGACAAGCAAAAATTTTACTAATTGCATTTTTGGCATCAGTATCGATCCGTTGTCACCCCCTGATACTTATTTTGGAAATAAATTTAATGTACAGAATTGACCTCTTTACAGATTTATTATAAGTATAGATATAGATACAGATATTATAACAATCAATAAAAATATTACAAATTTTATTTCTAATAATAAAATTTTCATTTCCTCCTAATTTCTATGCAGAATTCCAATAATTCATAAACTTTTTATTGTAACAACCTGTCTGATAATCTCGTTTATAAAACCTGTAGCAAAAAACACAGATTTTCTTACGAATAACCTTGGTTACAAGGATTTTCGTAAAAATTTCCATCTCATTTCCAGTGTCAAACTCTCTTGAAATGGTGCCGTATTGTAAAATCGTAAATCTAGATACCTTTAAGGAAATGTTATTACTCTCGATAAAAAAGAAGTTGTTTTATACAGCAATTTAACGCTAAATGTCACTTTTTTAAAATATGTCTACATACAGGGATACCTGATAACTATCCGGAAGTTAAGTAGGTATAACGATAGATGACATTTCATATCAAGTGTATTTCTATAAGAAAGATTTTTTATGAAGTCACTGTATATAGACAAGAATATTAGGATCACTCTCGAATAAACTTGTTTTATGACGCCGAAGGTCTCGGTGTGCATTTTGATCTGCATCGTTGTCGCTCACCATTAGCGTTGCCAACCTAAAATTTCTTAAATTGGTAGTTGTTAACACGCTTTAATTAGCTTCAGTTGTATGTTTGTTTGTGTATTTATTTGTGGGTATGTAATCTAATCTAATCTAAATAAACCTGGCATGGTCTCTCCTGTAGAGCTTCATGTTTTAAACACTGCTTCCTATGGGAATATTCTGACCAGGTTCTGCACCAAGAGTCCTTGCATGCACCCCATGTGTGCAGGACTCGAGTTTGATCAGCTGAAGATCATCACCACCGCTGATCTTCAGGTAGACATAAATCCAGGTGTCCCAAGTTCTTGAGGATTTGGATGACTATCCTTGAGTTACTGTTGCCACAGGGCAGTTCCCTTTATAAGATATCTAAGTCCTGTACTAATTCCTCAAGGTGGTGATAGGATTTAGGGTTCGTGTCACCAAAGATGAGGAATCGTTTATGGTCCAAGGCCCCACACTCAAATAGAATGTTAGTTGCCGTCTCATCTTCCATGGTGCACAGTCGGCACGAGGTGGGTTCCTGTGTCTGAATCCCCATCCTTCGAAGTTGTAGTCTGAATTGTCCATGCCCAGTGAGCAGGCCCACCAGTACTCTTATCTGACTCCTGCCAAGATTCAGTATGTCAGGCGTCAGTTTTTTGGAGTAGCCTTTTAGCGTCAGTTTCGAATGCCTCAGCACTACAGTATTTCTCCAGTGTTTGGTCGACTCTTCCCAAACCCAGTTCCTGACTTTGTTCCTTATCCAGGCTCTAGGCAGTCCCAGTACAGGTTCTCGACCAATGAATCGTGTATCCGCTCCCTTCTTGGCCAGAAGATCCGAGATTTCATTGCCCTGTGGGTATGTAACTCTTCATCGCAATTTCTAATCCCGTCCACGCCGAAATAAACTTTTCAGCAATTTTTTAACATACTTTTATTAGCTTCACTTTTTTTTTGTTTCTGGGTATGGAACTCTTCATTGGATTTTCTCATACCTTTCAAACCGAAAAAAAAAAACGTTTCGATCATTTTGTAACACGCTTTTATTAGCTTCACTTTTATGTTTGTTTGTTTGTTAGTGGGTATGTTACTCTCCGTTGGACTTTCTTATCCAGTCCTCGTCGAAAAAAATAACTTTTCAGCAATTTTTTAACACGCTTTTATTAGCTTCACTTGTTTGTTTGTTTATTTGTGGGTATGCAAGTTTTCATTGGACTTTCCCATTTCTTTCAAGCCGAAAAACAAACTTTTCGGCAATTTTTTTAACACGCTTTTGCAAGCTTCACTTATATGTTTGTTTGTTGTTTAATTTGAGGGCATGTAACTCTCCATCGACTTTCTAATTCTTTCCACGTCGAAAAGAACAACTTTTCAGCAATTTTTTAACACCCTTTTATTAGCTTCACTTTTATGTTTGTTTGTTTGTTTGTTTGTTAGTGGAGCATAGGAACAAATAAGAATATTTTCTATAATAGCTTATTTAATTATTTATTAAAAGATTAAAGAGTATTTGTTGAAGGAAAGTAATCATTTTAGTACAATTTACTCATTTTCTTTTCATGTGAAAAGATCGAAACAGCGGTCTGGAAGACAAAATAAGATGAAACAAAAAATAATTATCTAAGGATTTGTTTCTTTGATCTCGACTGATGTCGTAACTAACAAATAAGAAAAACTTTTCAGTTCAGCAAATAATCGTATTCTTCTTAGGGTTCAACTGTAAGTAGAAGTTCTAGTTAAAAAAGTTTAGTTACGAATCAGGTTTTGAGACCAAAATAAAAATTAAAGTTTATAGCCCGGTCAATCTAGACATTCAAAGTTATATTAATTCCCATCAAGCTAAAAATTTGTAATATAAACATAAATAACAACAAAATCTCAAAATTCCCCATCCTTCCGGTACGTGCAAAATATTTTACTCGAGATCAAAGATCAAAAAGTAAGTTTTATCGCAAAATTACTTTAGAACAAAACTGTAGATCATAAAATCATGTTCTAATCTTGATTCATCACCAGGATGATGAAAAAGAAGATCCAAAAGACGGAGAAGACGAAGAAGGAGTCGAAGACAATAAGGAGAAGAACAAGAAGGAGATGAAGGAAAAGAAGAAGAAGAAGAAGAAGAAGATCAACAAGTACCTAAGTAAAATAAAAATAAGTTTTATCGCAAAATTACTTTAGACTAAAACTGTAGATCCTAAAATCATGTTCTAATCTTGATTCATCACCAGGATGATGAAGAGGAAGATCCAAAAGAAGGAGAAGAAGAAGAAGGAGTTGAAGATAATAAGGAGAAAAACAAGAAGAAGATGAAGAAAAAAAAAAGAATAAGAAGTTGAAGAAGAAGAAGATCAATAAGTACCTAAGTAAAATAAAAGTAAGTTTTATCGCAAAATTACTTTAGACCAAAACTGTAGACCATAAAATCATGTTCTAATCTTGATTCATCACCAGGATGATAAAAAAGAAGATCCAAAAGAAGGAGAAGAAGAAGAAGAAGGGGTTGAAGACAAAGAAGAAGAAGAAGAAGAAGGAGAAGAAGAAGAAGAAGAAGAAGAAGAAGATCAATATTAGTAATCAATATTAGTAATCAATTTTTCTTTAACATAATTAATTTTGAATCCCAAAAAAAGTATATAAACGTGTATATCTCACTTGTATAAAAGAATTAATTTAACCCAAACTAATCTGATACACTCGTATAATTTTACTGAAGGGTTAATCGGTTAATCCTCCAAAAAAAGGCGATTTACATAAAATAACTTAGAGAGAGAGAGAGTTGTATGTTTTTTTTGTTAAGAGATAGCTACAGATCGCACCTTTGTCAGAACATTTAAAAGAGATAAAAAATTAAATTAAACGTTTTGTAACTCGACGTTCTATCAAAAAACAAAGCTCAACAAAAACAGGACCGGAATCTCAACTTGATATGTAAGTAACTAATCCCGTTTCTGGTTTTGCTCAAAATAAATAAAAAGGCTAACGTAGATAGAGAAATTATAATTTCATCGTAGATCCAGATAGACAATACGAGGGTTGTCTTATTAGTTTTGCATATAGCAGTTTAGAAGGCGCCACTGATAGAATCTTTCCACAATCTTTTTTTGACATAAATCCAGAGTTTCATTGTAATAAGTCGTTTAGGTACAATTTGAAATTAGCAAGTCGAAAAATGGATATTAGCGGAAAACATTTTCGAGCATTATTTTTTTGCAATTTTTGGATAGGATTATCCCAACAGCAATCTTTCTTTTCCGAAAATTGCCTTTGTCAGAGAAAAGCTTCTACCAGGAAGTACTTCACACCCCTTTTCAATAAAACTCACTTCAACAGCCATATTTTTTCGTTCTCGTATCACTCCATAACTTTAAAACATGTCGTTAAAACTTTATAGAAAAAAAGTGTCAGTGCTACTAGACGCAACTTCCATAACTTCTTATTTTCAACAGTTTCTGACACGTGGTATCGTAAAACGCACTCGCATTGAAAACGATTTACAAATCGCTTCGAAGGAAATTGCCTAAACGTGCTGGAGTTTTTATATAAAAAAAAATCACACTGGGGACATTCATAATATACAAATCTCGTTATAATGAAGTAATGCTAACAGTTTATAACAGTCATACGTTTTCTTGGATGAATAGAAGTGAAGTGAGGAAATTTGATTTAATGTGCGAGAATCATTATAAAATAAATTGTGTACTTTATTATCACCAATTGTTAATGTTATAAATTCTACAAGCTTTGCTGGCGTCAAATTCCGGGTAAAACAATTCCCTTTTCTTGCCTCAGGAAAGGACAGTCCCCAGGTATAACTTCGCGAGAATTTTTGGAGTAGAATTACTGGAAAGGGATTCATGGAACAATGGCCCCACCAATTCAAGGGGAGTCAAACTGGTATACTGATGGCTTAATTACTGAGAAAGGTACAGGGTTGGGTATATATAAAATAAGACACTGGATACAACTTCAATTAGCTCTAGGAGTGTATGTATTATTTTTTGCATGAATACATAAAATATTATCTTACCCCTGGTAATTAAATTCATTATTTTTTGTATAACTGTCCTTCTTTCGCGCTGCGATCAGAATTTTTGAGTTCATTTTACTTTCAGATTGCTCTCTTTAAATACAAGGTCTTAATAGTGCCTTTTTATACACTCTGGAGAAGTACAACTATCTTATTTTGATGTTGAG
Source organism: Altica lythri (assembly GCA_964028335.1). Classification (NCBI taxonomy): domain Eukaryota; kingdom Metazoa; phylum Arthropoda; class Insecta; order Coleoptera; family Chrysomelidae; genus Altica; species Altica lythri. Next base: position 72,465,567 of record OZ034805.1, read on the forward strand.
GTAATTTTCAACACCATAACTCTTCCGACTGTCGAGATAAATTGCTAGCGGTGATTTACCTTAACTTCTTAGTCTCTCATAAAATAAACCAGCAAAAATTTATGCTGTTAGTTTTCAGCTGGAAAAAGTGCACCAATTTTGTGATTTTGCTCTTGCACTGTAAATGTTGGCGAAAATCCTGGCATTATTGTTTCCCGATCAACTCTAAAAGACGTCAGCTAAAAGGAGGAGTTGTACTTTTGGAACCAGTTTAAAAAGCACTGTCACTTGTCAGTATCATATAATAATAAACTTTTTAATGGCTTTTCTGGTGCCCTAAATAAAGGAAGATAAATTTAGTTGTAACTACATAACATACCTGGAGTCTCATCTTTCCATTTTATAACCTGCAAAAACGACACGTCTTGTCCATCAGTCCTACAAGAATTAACCTGTGATTATATCGATTATCGGATCATAATTAAATACAGTTTCATTAAATATCGACCAATTATTTCTTTATAACTTACGCTGCTTGAAGTTCTGCATTTAAACTTCTACGCACCGGTGCTTGTGCAGGTGTTTAAGAGGCTCTTAGATCAGCTTGACGTTCTGTCTGTTCCTGAGTTTTAGCAAGGGTTTCCGTAGCTCCTAAATAAGCCTGACGCTTTGGTTTCTCGAGTATTCTTTGCTGAGTATGAGCAGGTATTTTAGATCACCTTGACATTCTACCTGCTGTTGCCAAGTTTCAGCAGATGTTTTCATAGCTGTTAAAAAGGCCTTACACTTTGCGTTATCGAGTAATGTTTGCTGAGCAGATGTTTTAAAGGTTCTCAGATCAGCTTGACCTTCTACCAGTTCAAGTGGCCGTTGCAGAGTTTTAGCAGGAGTTTCCACAATTCTTAAAGAGGTCTGACCCTCTGCGTTTTTGAGAAGTTTTTTGCTGAGTTAAAGCAGGTCTTTTAGAGGCTCTTATATCAACTTGACTTTCTGTTTATTCAAGTGGCCGTTCCTAAGTGTCAGCAGATGTTTCCACAGCTGTTTGAAATGCCTTACACTTTGCGTTTTCGAGTAATGTTTGCTGAGCAAGAAAATTGAAATGAAGGTATAAAAAACAACAATTAGACCGACAAAGATGTATGCAGCCGAAACCATTAGCATGATAAAATAGCAAGAGAAAGACCTAAGAATACTGGAAAGAAAATTATTATTATTATTATTATTAGGACCAATAAAAAAATAATATTGAATTTAGATAAAGAACGAACTATGAGATAATTAACGAAATTAAGGAAGATATAGTAACGAAAATAAAGCAACAAAAAACAAAATGATTAGGGCATATATGGAGGTTAGGACCAACTACGTCAATATACTCAATATTGGAGTGGACAATAGATGGAAAAAGGAGACTAGAAAGGCAAAATCAACATGATTACAAGAAGTAACAATAGATCTAAACAGAGTAGAAGTACGGAAATGGAAAGAAAAAACAAGAGAAAGGAAATTGTGAATGGAAATAAAAGAAAAAACTAAATAAAGAAAACGCGGACTGATATTTAAAGGAACAATTCTTTCTAAACCAAGTACTATCGTGTTACCGTCAGATGGCGCAGTTGATTTCTCAAATATTTAAACGAGCAATTCTTACCCAATTAAATACTTTAACGCCATCGTGAGGTAACGTAATTGGTATCTCATATATTTCAACCAACAAAACTTACTTAATTAAGTACTATGACTAAAACACGAAATAAAATTATATATCCTTAATTATGATTAATTTTAGTGAATTAATTTTGTTCTGATTACATTTATTCACGCATACCTTTGCTATTAAAGTTTAATGTGTTTATGTATGATGTACATTTACATTGTGTTACTCAAACTTACTCAGCGTTGCCTGACGGTTTAATAAATAATTTCCACTAAACAGACACGTTTTCCCATTTTCCATGACATTACCTATATATAATCTTCCATTCAATTGATAAATGTTGATGTTCAAGTTCGAATTTAACCTTAATCATCATAAAAGTTTCATTTTAGAAACTAAGATACTTCACAAGTTCAGATTTTTGATAGATTCTAAAAAAATATCAGTTTTCTATAGTTTTTTTTACTTTTTTGTAACATAAATCTGAGGATGAAATGAGTTTCAAAGCAAAGTTTATTTTATTGGATTCTAAAACAAAAATTATTCCTAAATGCATTTCTACTGATTCAATAAATGTTGATTTTGACAAGAAAATATCGTTAACATTAGATAGTAGGAAGTAGCAATCTTCATTACGATAAAGTGCATCTGCGACTCAATTTTCACTGAAATAAGCTTTTACATACAAACCAGAAAATGGAAAATCAGATCTAAGAGCTATACTACTGGAAATTTTAAGTGCATTGAATTAATCTACATCAAGATAACTCTAGTAGAGATTCTTAAAGATAATCTCAACCGAATTGCAAATTTCTAGATAGATTTAAGATTGTCGTTCAGAGTATTCCAACACTTATGTGAGACAATTTGCTTCTTTTTGAATAGTTATTGAACAGTTGATTTTGAATGTCAAATATATAGTTATTGATAAACTTAATACACGGCATTGTTTTGGCTTTTAAGTTTTACAAAATACTCCAGTTACAAAGTGTTAAAATAATTGTCCCCCGGAGACTATCAGGAAAACAAAGAATCGTCTTAATAAGGTTGGGTGACCCAACTTGGGTCAAGTGTTTGTTACAATATTGGCATAGTGGTGAATGTTATTTTATTCACAATCGTTTAAAAATAGACGGTTTTCCACTCTACAAAACAGTTGGAAAGTAGACCAATTGCTAATCAGGCTAAAAAGTAGCTACTTTCTACCCGTTCCCTTTGTTACACGCCTCCATAGATTGGCAAATATGACAAACGTTTTATATTTCTAGAAGACATTTTATTACGGAACAAAGTAAATCAGTTGTTTGACCACATCTTATTAGACGTTCTAAAATTCCTACCCTGTCACTCAACCTGAACCTGAAGATAGAAAATATTATAGGACAAAAAAGCTACTTCACAGATACAGGGAAATCCTGGTGGACAAGGGACTCAAGCAAGGGTTGAGCATGGGAGTATCCCACGGATCGGTATTAGGCCCCCTACTGTGGAACATAATGTACGACAGGCTGCTCTAAGAAGAATGGGGAAGAGAAAGAATAGAATTCTACTAGTGGAAGGGATAGACGAAATAGAAGTAAATGAAAGGGCAAAGGAGACAGTGGTACAGAAAGCGCAATGGATGGACGAGCACAACCTAGAAATAGCGGCGAAAAAGACGGAGGCGATCATCCTGAAAGGGCCAAGAAACAGAAAAAACATACAGTTCGGTGAGAGGAAAAAAGATAGACACAAAAGATCGATGAAGTATCTAGGAATAGTAATTGACGACCAACTAAAGTTTTGGAAGACACATCGGGGGGTACTGCACAAAGAAGGCGAAAGAAAGGATGTCCACCCTGGAGAAGCTAACGCCGAACGTCAGGGGGGCTAAATACAAGAAGAGGGTCGTGATAGTTCAGTCTATTCTACTCTATGGAACTCTGATGAGGCATCCAGTCACCTCGGTAGCGAAGTACAAAGATAGGCTGAATAAGATACAAAGGAAAGCGCTACTAAGGGTAGTAAGCGGATACAGAACGCTGAGTAGTGAAGTGGTGGAAGTGGTAGCAGGTAAGAGAAAGGGCGCAATTGTTTGCGAAGAAAAATGGTAACACGGTACGCGCCAAGAGAGAGAGCAGAGGAACCAAACTGTGGAAGAATGGGAAGCCGAGTGGAGGCAAGCACTGCCAGGAGCGAAAAGTACGTGGGGTATACATCTGATCAGGGACCTCAGGGAATGGATCGAGTGTAAGCACCGCACTGTGGACTACTACTTCACACAGTTCTTGCAGGTCACGATTCTTTCGGGAGCAACACCTAGAGTATCAGCAAAATCGAGGACGCGGTGTGCAGTGCGTGTGAAGAGGAAAGAGACACGCCGGAGCACACAGTTCCCATGAAGGGAATATAAAAGTTCTTGTAGTTCTTTGTAACTTTGATCGATGTTTGAAAAACAACTATGTACTTACTAAATCTCGTTCAAACCAATTTTCGGTGGAAGTTTACATAGTAATGTACATCATATATTTTTTTTAGTTTTATAATTCTCTTATTCCAGAAGTTACAGGGGGGACACACATTATATCACTTTACAAGAATCTCTCGCGCAAACTATTCAGTTTAGAAAAAAATAATATTAGAAACCTAAATATCATTGTTAAAGACCCATCCATAGATACCCCAAACGTATGAGTTTGATAAAAAAAAAATTGAGTATGAGTTTTAAGTATGGGGAGTCCCCCATTTTATTTTTTTGTATAAAATCTTAAATCGATTCACAAAATACATCTATTAACCAAGTTTCAACAGTATAGTTTTTAAAATTTCAGAAAAAAGGGGCTGTGACATACGAACGGACAGACAGACAGACAGACAAACATGAGGAATCTATAAGGGTTCCGTTTTTTGCCATTCGGCTACGGAACCCTAAAAAATAATTTAAAAATGTTAACAAATCTTTTAATTTGTTTATAACTTTTTAATTAGTACTTCGAAATTTATATTACACTACATTAGAAAAATTGTAATATTTTTTATCTATTTCTAAATTTTAATTCAATAATAAACGGTAATATAATTATTATTATTTATTAAGAAAAAAATATTTAAAATAAAATATGAAAAACTTACATATTTCAATAACCAATCACAAAAATTTTTATAAACACAAATCACCACTTTCCGTATTTAAATTTATAATTTTCGAAATAAAACGCGCCAACGAACGCGGAGTTTGCGGAATTTGAGTCAAGAAAGAGTTCACAACAAGCACGTACTGTGAAATACGGTAGATAGAGCACTGAAACTGAAAGCCAAAAGCACTGTTGCCAACATGAATGGCCCATGGTAGTCGAAAATGCGCTCATTCTATATAGGTACTCTTTCATATTTTGCTCGTCTGTATCTTTACCATTGAAGCTTTAAGTGATCGGTTTTATTATTTCATGTAAATATATTTTTCTATCCGATGTTATTTCTATAACATACTTGAATAGGGTTTTTCAAAGCGTTGAAAGAGAAATGTGTCGGTTTCAATTGCAAATTTTAATATACGAGACCAGGTTGATAAATAAATACCTAACCAATTTTTGAAAATAGACTTCTGTTAGCTTGATCCATTTGGTACAACTTCCTTTTACTACGATGTGGTCAACAGTACAAAATAGACCTTAGTTTCATCTACAAGGGTTGTCTTTTTAGTTTTGCATGTATCCATAAAGACAGAAAATATTGCTTTTCAAAATGTGTCTCACCAAGTTCTATACTCTTTTGCATACGTTCAATCCAATTGGTAAAACAGTTATCCCAGTCTTCAGTTGGCACCTGTATAATCACTGTGTTAAATTCAACGATGGCTTTTTCTGGCCGCTTGAATCACAGCCCATGCATTAAATTCTTAATCTTTGGGAACGTGAAAAAGTCGTTGAGACGGATCTATAAGGTGGATGGTCTAACAATTCAATGTTTTCAAGCTATAATATCTTAGGGTCTGGCTAAAAAGATACAGCTATGGCCCTCACATAGCAGAGGCAATTAAAAAAGCAAATGTGGTAGCTAGAAAGATCTAACATAGGGAGGGGCATTTAGCAATAAACGAATCTTCCTGTAGAGAGTTGTGGAGTCCACGCTTGTCTACTGAGCTCCAGTGTGGAACTCTGCAGTTAAAATCCAGAAATATAAAATTAAATTAGAAGGCCTTCAATGGAAAATGTTGCTGAGGGTTATATCTGGATACCAAACGATCTCAATAGCGACAGCCCAGGTTATCGCAGTTGTAATCCCAATCAACCTCCTCGTCAAGGAACGAGCGAAGATCATTGAAAACGAGGATGCTCCATAGTTCCGAAAGGACCATCCACTGTATTGTCCTGCTGGCCCACGCGCCTTTTATCTCATTTTCCTACCTTTGCTGCCAGAATGCAGTTCTCTTCCTGGCTTCCTTTTGTAACTATGGGGCATCCTCGTTTTCAATGATCTTCGCTCTTTCCTTGACGAGAAGGTCGATTGAGACCCCAGCTAGTCCTCTAGTTTAATTTTATATTTTTGGATTTTAACTGCAGATTTTCACACTGGAGCTCAGTGCGGGAAGATTCTTTTACTACTAAATGGCCCTTCAATGTTGGGTAGAATACCTTGGATCCAAATTCGCTTTTTTTAATTGCCTCTACTATGTGAGGGCTATAGCTGTATCTATTTAGACCCACAGATATTTTAGCTTGAAAAAATCGAATCGTTAGTCCATCCTCCTTATAGTCCAGTCTTAAGTCCCAACGACTTCCTGACGTTCCAAAAGATCAAGAATTTAAAGCGTGAGCAAAGATTCCACCAGAAGAAGCCATCGATGTCTTTGAAACAGCGATTTTCCTGATGTCAACTGAAGACTGGAATAACTGTTTTCCTATTTGCAAAAGTGTATCGATCTTGGTGGGACATATTTTGATAAACAATAAAATACTTTAAGTCTGTATATTTTTTGTCTTTATGGATATATACAAAACTAAAAAGACAACCTACGTATCAGTATAAATTTTGACTCTATGATTACAAAGAATTTTTGTTGGTACAATTTCTATTTTAAGAGTGGTTGGGTTTGCACAATTGTGAAAGTTTAAAAGTAGTTTTCTTGATAAACATTTTGCACCAGTAGCATCACTCGTCACAAACTTTTTATGTGAGTTATTATCTAATTAATTCCTAGCGTGCAAACTGTAAAACTGTTTGGATAAGTTGCGTTGATCATTTCGGCTACCTAATATTTTCTTCTCTTAATAAGTAATATAATTCATAGATGTCATAAATCTAAAGAGCTAAGGGAACGACGTAGGTCATGGAAGGCGCTTTTGCAAGTTGAGAAAGGTCCGCTATGTGAAGGACTGAAAATTCGATATGACGTCAGAATAAGTGCGTGCAACTTTCCAACACTATTGCCACATGGATTACTTTATACCTAAATTATTTAATTTTTTACAGATTTACTTTTTTTATTAATAAATAAAAAGAGGCTGGTTTGGTGTTTAAAATATATACAAATGTACTGCACAAAATATCGAAAAATTTTTGCTGAGACCATTTTTTTAACCAGTTTCTTAAGGATAATTTTAAGGGAGGATAAATGTTTCTCGATTTCATTTTCCTATCTGATTTCTTCGTGGTACCTACCTCCTCTACAATACAAGTAAGTTGATTTAGGTAATTATTGTATCATTTAATTGTTTTATTTGTAGAAGTTTCTCTAATTGAGGTGAATTTTTTTATTAATACTAACATCTAATTTCAAGTAGTTTCACTTTCGCCAAACATCAGTTTTGGGGATCTTGAATGAATTTTAGTCCTGTTTTTACACGTGTATTTAAAATTAATTTATTCTTAATAAAATGGAAAAAACCAAAACTGATTCTACTTGATTGTAAGTTCATTAAGGGATGGAATTCTGGTTATTAATTTCATTATTAGGGTTAATCCACATTTGTGAGGAGAGTTACGTAGGAGCTGATTTCTTTTTTTTTTGGAGGCGAGATCGAGACGTCAGCTATTTTGTGAAGAATTCTATTTAGAACCCGGTGTTCGACTACTAGAAATAACTGATAAATCCGTCCGAAGAAAATTCCATTCCTTACAAAACAGTGACAGTTCACCCAGGAAGTAATTCGTCCCAAGAGAATCTCATTCTAAGAATAATAAAACAAAATTCAAAGGAGAGAGAGAAAGAAAAGTATAAACTTCACTTATAGCACCGAGACATTGACACTAACAAGGAAGGTTACTCAGAAAATTAAAATAGCACAACGAGCAATGGAAAGGTCAATGCTGGGTTTGACCCTAAGAGACCACATAACAAACAGTGAACTTCGCAAAAGAACAAAAGTGATGGATGCAGTAGAGAGAATAATAAACCTGAAGTTGCGCTGGGCAGGACACATTACGTGAATTCGGGACAACAAGTGGACAAGTGGATTGTGGAGTGGAGTCCTAGACAGGATTTATACCGAACGAGAGGATGACCACCAACTCGATAGTCAGATGACTTTAAACGTATTCATACTAATTGAAGGTACAAAAAAGCGTGGAAGCAAACCAGGGAGGCATATGTCCTACAAGATAGAATTAATAACCTTGAGTACAATTACAATTAAAGAACAGATAGGAAATAGTATATTGTAATACAAGTGTTACAATGACATGTTTCGTAGTACGAGTGCAGTTTGTGAAACGAACCGCGATGCGGTGAGTTTCGCAAAGAACGAGTACTACAAACTGTCATTGTAATTCGAGTGTTACATACTATTTTTTATAATGAACTTTTAAAAGTATAAAAAAATATATAAAATGAGAGTTTTTCGAAATATTTAATATGTTTGCAATCTTGACACTTTTGACACTTGACAGTTTTAATGATTTTAAATTTGAATGTTTGTGAAATTTGTATAAAATATTCTGAATTTCGCAATATCGCTGATAATGTAGTTAATAATTTACTACAACATACTTCTTGATAACTCTTTCGTTTACAATCAGTGCAGTGCAACCAATTGTGTAAAACAAAAAGTTACCAAAAACAGTGATACAATGAATCTATTTCGATACTGTTTTTAGTGTCGAAATAGAAACTTTGTGAACGTGAATTATAAAAAATAAATAATATAGTGGTTACTGGAATTCCATAGCAAGAAAACAAAGATATAGTATGGGAATTAGTAAAAGGTATGGGATTAAAGCCCCAGAGTATCATGATATTTTAGACTGTTATAGAGTAAAAACTAAAAAACAACAAAATACAAAACAATGAACATAAAACTGGTATACTATAGATCCTATTTCAGTCCTGCCTACTTAGGTAGCTGTTAAGATTAGTCCATAGACAACTGGATTAGTCAGTCCGCACGAACTTGGAACAAACCTAACCTATATATTTCATGAATATTTTTCATTTTACACACTAGTTTCAATGTTTTTGTTATTGTTGGGATTCACACAAAATGTAGATCTATCTACTTTGTTTTGCATTTCTCTATGATAACTAGAAACTCATTATAAATGCATTGATTTTGAAAAGCCAGTTCCTCGAAATAAGCTCACGTGTAATTTTGTCACAGATATGATTGTGTTATTTGAAACATACAAACATTAAAATCAGTCGGTTTACAATTTGCGAGTTGTCAATTTTTTCATTTCCGGAAGTTAATTTAAAATAAATTATTTCCGTGATAAACCATAGTTCTTAGTAACGTAATTAACAATTTATGAATTGGGTATAAATTAAAATGTCAGGCACACATCTAATAATACATTTAAATCTAGGAAATTGTTTCAATCATTTTCATGAAATTGGATATTTTAAGGGGTTTTAAATTGATCTAGCTAGGTTTCAGACAATAATAAACTGCTACAATAAACTTTAAAATATTACTTTTCCTGACTAATCATCATCATCATCATCATAGCCTTACAATCTCTAAGATTATGGCTAACAATCCTATTTTTTTAGAGGTGGATTATTTCTCTGTCTTCGTTATAATTTATCATAATTTGTTGCTGTTGTGATCTTCTTCCATTGCTTCCGGTTCTTGCATTGAGCTTTCCAATCTGTAACGTTGATGGCTTTTGCGTCCTCTTCCATATCATCTAACCATCTTTTTCTTGGTCTTCCTCTGCATCTGGGCCATAACAGTGTCCAGTTCGTTATTCTTCGAAGCATTTCTTTGTGTGGCCTTCTAAGTATATGTCCAATCCATTCTAGACGGCGTGATTTAGTATATCTAACTATGTTTTCACCATTTTGTTCTTTGTCTATTGTAATGTTTGTTTTAAGTCTTCTTTCTCCTTCGCTTGTTGTGTCGGGGCCTAGTATTGTTCTCATTATTTTTCTTTCGAATTTTAGTAGACTGTTTTCCTCCTTTTTATTTAGTGTAGTTGTCTCCAATGTGTATGTAACTACAGATTCATTTTCTTTTTTTTTTTTTGTCAACACTTTACTTCTCAGAAGGTTTCTCTCATACCGAATGCCTGATTGCCTTTTAAGATTCTTTCTTCCACTCTCTCCTTCCCGGTCTTTCCTATTGTGACTCCTAAATAGTTAAAGGTGAGTACCTACCGCTTTAAGCCTATATCAATTTTCACTCCATTATTTATTTTTATTTCTTTGGAAATTGTTCCATTGAATCTGACTTTCGCGGTGGTATTCTTATTATCTTATTATCATCTTCCTTATTTTTTTGGGATCTCAAGTTTTTCTAGCTCTTCCACCAATTTTTGTCTTTTTACTGTGTCGAATGAGTTTTAAAGTCTATGAAAACTACGTGTAGTTCTCTATTGTATTCCCTTGCTTTTTGTGCAATTTGTTCTAGTGTATGTATGGCGTTAATTGTCGATCTGCCTCGCCTAAAGCCATATTGGTAGTCTCTCAGGATTCCTTCTGCTTGTGTCTCTGTGACTACTAGCGAGTAGTAATACTAGTATTATCTAATATCTACAGTGTTTTTTAAACTGTGAGTCGCGAATTCCTGGAGTCCGTCAATTCATTCGATTGCTTGGACTCAAAAGAACTTTTCTTAATTTTTTCTATGACTTGATCTCGAACGTCAGTCGCCATTTCACTTATCCTGCGTTGAATGGTATTTTCAGAGAAACTTATACATTTGAGCTTTTCTACCTCTTGTTTGCCAAACATAAACTGTGCTATATCTAAAGTTGCTGGTAAAATCAAATTTTCGGCAATAGTGCAAGATTTTCCTGCTTTGGCCACACGAAAAACTACTCGACACCTAACTAGCGAGTAACTCTTTCTCATTTAGGCTGGACCATTCTTTTGATTTATTTATTGAAGTATTCGGAGTCCAGTGACTTCCATTCTTTCTGTAAATATTCCCACAACTGTGCTGAGCTCGATGGACACCAGTTCTTCACTTTTCCACCAAGTTTATCCCATACTAATTCAATCGGAGACAAATCTGGCGATTGTGAGGGCCACTTCATAAGTTGCAAAACTTTTTCACTTCTTTTCTGCTCTAAAACCCCTGGAAGAATTTGCATGACTGCTTGGAGTCATTATCTTGTTGAAAAACAAAATTTCGACCGATCACATTAATTCCAAAGGGAATGGCATTTTCTTCAGGTATTTTCAGATAGCCTTCTTTATTCTTCTTCGTTTCTCGGTGATTCTAATCAGATAGCCAGGTTTATTATTGCCAAATCATCCCCAAACTATCACACTACCACCACCGTGCTTAACAGTCTGCACAGTACACGTTTTTAAACCCCGCTTCTCTTTTGATCGGCGCACAAAAACTCCTCTGTTAGATCCAATAATTTAAAATTTGGACTCATCCGCCCAAAGGACTTTTTTCCAGTCTTCTTCTGTCCATTTTTTATGTGTTTTGGCCCACTCCAGTCTTTTTCTTTTATGAACACTCGTCAATCTAGGTTTTTTCGCTGGTACACATCCTCTTAGACCAGCAGATAGCAAACGTCTTTTTACAGTTTTTATTGAAACTGGCTTTCCTCAGGTTTCATTTAAAGTAGCGGCAATTTGAGGTACAGTTAAACGTCGATTTTGTCTTGATAACGTCACAACGAAGTTATCTTCCGGCTTTGTCGTAGATTTGGGACGTCCAGATCTCTTTCGGTCTTGATTTCCTCTAGTAGCTCCTGTTCGTACAAGAGTATAACTTAAAGACTTAAAATGAGTTTCAAACGTAATTATTTTTTTATTAACATTACATCATTCTGATACATTCATGCCGAATAGGATTGAAGACATTTTGTTATTCTGTGATCCTCCTGTATTAACCAATATTCCAGGTGTGTTAAATATTTAGTAAACTGCTATAAATCTCAATTAAATATACGCTTAATTGAAATCAACCATGCATTAACAGTTTGATGAACTCTTAAAAGTTTGTATACCTACCTATATTTATTCGTGTGTACCTAAACCTCAAAATATTAAAATAATTAATAGATGTATATAATGAATGAAATCTCTACAACATATGATCAAAAGGTCTACATATGAATTAAATTAAACAAATCTTTTAACTGATTAATCTATTTATTAAAAATATACCGATTAGGCACGGACTGCCCGCCAGTCTATGGGTCAACCGTACAAATTGGACCAAAAAAATTTTGAACTTTTACTCGAAGATGACGCTTCTATGTAAAACATTTTGTAATTGCAATGACCAAAACTCAATCAAGGATAGAAGTTTTAGCATAGTTAAGCCAGGTGCACATGAGCTGCAAAATAATTGTGACGTCGAGATTGTTTTCTATCGGATAGGCGGAAATACATTGGGAGTAATGGAGCGGTGAACTTTTCCTTGAAGACGACGCTTCTATGTAAAACATTTTGTATTTGCAATGACCAAAACTCAATCAAGGATAGAAATTTTAGCATAGTTAAGCCAGGTGCACATGAGCTGCAAAATAATTGTGACGCCGAGATTGTTTTCTATCGGATAGGCGGAAATACATTGGAAGTAATGGAGCAGTGAACTTTTCCTTGAAGACGACGCTTCTATGTAAAACATTTTGAAATTGCAATGACCAAAACTCAATCAAGGATAGAAGTTTTTGCATAGTTAAGCCAGGTGCACATGAGCTGCAAAATAATTGTGACGCCGAAATTGTTTTCTATCGGATAGGCGGAAATACATTGGGAGTAATGGAGCGGTGAACTTTTCCTTGAAGATGACGCTTCTATGTAAAACATTTTGAAATTGCAATGATCAAAGATCAACCAAGGATAAAAGTTTTTCCATAGTTAAGCTCGGTGCACATGAGCTGCAAAGTAATCGGGACGCCAAGATTGTTTTCTATCGGATAGGCAGAAATATATACATTGGGAGTAATGGGGCGGTGTACTTTTACTCGAAGATGACGCTTCTATTTAAAACATTGTGAAATTGCAATGACCAAAGATCAATCAAGGAGAGAAGTTTTTGCATAGTTAAGCCCGGTGCACATGAGCTGCAAAGTAATCGGGACGCTGAGATTGTTTTCTATCGGATAGGCGGAAATACATTGGGAGTAATGGAGCGGTGAACTTTTACTCGAAGATGACGGTTATTAGGGATCCAATGGGAAAGCAACGATCTAACATTCAGTTCTTCATATAGGATCTTCTGGATCATGGTCTTTAAAATGACCAAAGATGCCACTATCTCTCGGTATGACTACTGTGTTGGGTGGACCAAGCCTGGATTCGTCACTGATACTCAAGCGACCACGTTGAAATTTGCAATACCAGCCAGGAATACTTGACAGATGTGGCGCTTCGTTCCTAAACACAGAAACCATTTCAGCGATAACATTGCTTTTGGGATAATTTTCTACGAAATTTGTAAAAAAAATTGCTCGAAAATGTTCTCGGTTAAAAGAGCGACTTACTTATTCCAAAGTTCACTGTACATACATGACTTGTATTGCAATACAACTCTGTATTTATGTCAACAAATGATTGAATTTAGATTTGTGTCTGAAGTTTCTATTGGAGGTGCCTTCTAAACGGCTATATGCAAAACTAAATAGTTAACGCTCGTACAGGCATATATGCATTGAAAATAGATAATATTTTACTCCAAATAAAATAAAAAGTTTGTGTTGAAATGCTTATTAAGGGAATGGATATGGTGTCTGCTGCAGATATCTCTGATACGGTTTTATGTACCCTTATTAAAAAGGTATTCATAAATATTGAATTACATATGAAAATATACGAGAAAACGTATAAGTATGTCAGGATAATAGGTATAGCCTGAATTTTTCCTTTTATGTACCTAGACAAGGATATGCAATAAACAATTGACGTATACAGGACCAGATTTCAGATAAAATTTGTTATTTAATGTGCGTTTCATTTTATTAAGGTTGAGATTCTAAAGAAAATAAAATCTTTCTCAGTCTTTTTAATGATATCTCTCGAATATTGAACTCGAAGCATTTTTTGGTCATCCTACTCATGCCCAAATTCTCGGTCAAAATGCGATATATCAAATCTCTAGATGCAGTTGCATGTAGCTCAATGAAGATTTTGGCTCATTTTTAATGAACAGACGCACTTTTCTGACAGTTTCTGGCATAATCACAAACATGTTTGTCGTCTTAAAGCGGTTCTCGACCCTCTTTGAACCGTGTAAACCACTCTTGGAATCGACTACGCGATAACAATCATCACCATAAACTTGTTTCAATAATCGATTCATCTCGGTAAATGTTTTACCAAGTTTAAATAGAGCTTTTTTCGATGCTCATTTTTCAACCGATGTTAAAAAGGTACTGTTACTATGAGTGCGATAACTCGGAATGAAGTGGTTCGATTGTCATGAAATTTTGACAGAATATCAATAATACATGTACCTATTGAAAGCTAGTCCCGATAACAGATGGAGCTACTACTATCGGATATTTCTTAATATTGGCTCTATTTTTAATGCTCATTTTTCAACCGATGTTAAAAAGGTACTGTCACTATGGCGGCGATAACTCGGAATGAAGTGGTTCGATTGTCATGAAATTTTGACAGACCATCATTTCAACATGGGTTCAGACCCTTGCACTCCACACCAAACCCCATAAATGAGCTGCACACATTCGCAGCAACCGCCCTCAACCAAGGCAAAGTTGCATCTGCAATATTTCTAGATGTTTAAAAAGCTTTTGATTAAGTCCGGCATGCCGGACTTATTCGAAAATTACATGACATCGAACTTCCAATACAAATAATAAAACTCATCAACTCCTACCTTTCCGACCGAACAATTCGCGTCAAAATAGGCCAATCTCTATCCAACCCTTTTTCGCCACAAGCAGGAGTTCCCCAAGGCTCCATACTTTCCCCCCTTCTCGATCTTATCTACACTCACGACGTCCCAAACATTTAAAATATTCAACTTTATGCTGACGACACAGCTCTATACACATCCGCCAAAACTACAGCTGCTCTAAACACCCAAACCCAACGTTTACTGAATAAGTATACAGACTGGTGCAGAAAATGGAGGGTATCAATCAATCCCCAAAAAACCCAAACCATAATCTTTCGCCACCCTTCCTACGGCCGTAGACCAAATCAATCTTTTAACGATGTCAACCTAACTCTCTGGGGTGAGAGACTCGTAGTAATGGACGAAATTGACTACTTGGGAGTGCGCTTTACGCGCACCCACAACTGGGAATCCGAAGTCAAACGCACCCTCGATAAAATGAGGAAACGAGCCTCTCTCCTTGGAGCGTTGTGTGGACGGATTGGAAGATGTCAACCAAAAACTCTACTCCACACCTACAAAACATATATTCGACCTATAGTCGATTATAAGGCTGTACCATTTATTACCCTCACTCCCCATCAGACAAATCGCCTGGCCGCAACTGAGCGAAGAATTTTACGCAAATGCCAATACCTTCCCCCTTGGTACCCCTCAAATCTCACCTACATTCACCACAATAGCAAGGATACTATACCCTTACCTTTTCGGTTACAGGAACTCCAACAGAAGTATGCCACCAAGACCCTGCAGGGCCCCAACACCCGGGCCCAAGATACTCTTCTGACCCCTTGGAACAGAGGTCATAGAGTCATCCAGAGGAAACCTCGAAGAAAACTTCCACTTCCCCAGCTGAGACTACTCCAAGCAGCAAGACAACAACTTCCAGAGGAGCTCCAAGACCACTTAGAAGAGGCCCCACTAGCCCTACGTTAATAATCATAAATATATAATAAATAAAATATAAGCTAGGAACTTGTTGTACAGAAAGTAGGCCGAGGTTTTCTGTAGTTTCCCTCGACCCAAGTTCGACCTGTCTCAGTCTGGAAACAGACTGTTTGAGGAAGAACTTGCTAAATGGTCTTTCTTAAACAGGATAAAGTTGCCACAGACAACTCCTATAGTAAAAAGCAGGAAACATTATAATGTAGCACTACCCTGAAAAGGACACTAAGTCCTATAGCAGGGTATAGGGAAAAATTTAAATATTTCTATTTAATCTTAAGAAAACATGTAAACTTTATAAATAAACATTTTTAAAATTCAAATTCAAATTCAATGAAATATGTAGGTACCTATCGAAAGCTAGTCCCAATAACAGATGGCGTTATATTATATAGCAATTTTGGATACCTATTGTCAAAAATAACTGGTTTTGAACAAAATTCATATTTTTTGACTAACCTTTTGTACGACTCAAAGAATTTGCTATTTGGGTTTTAGTCATTGAAATCATTTTATAAAGAATAAACAAACTTTTCTAAACACACAGTATACAAATAAACTTAATAACATTCAAAAATCAATGTGTTATGTTACTCTTCTTATCTGTTCCCGAGAAATTAAAACTGTTTCTTAGAAGATGAACACTCTCTACAAAAAATCCTTCAAGTAAGGGTAGTGTTGGGTGCTGTACAATATCGCGTTTTCTCGTCTGAAAAGTGCCGCGATGCGAAAAAAAGTGATTTATTGGATAGAATTTTTCAGTTTAGGATAAAAAATTTGGAGACACAAACCTTTTTAAGTAATAAAATAAAAAACGTTTTTCAGGTAAAATTGCCTGCTTAATATATACAAAGGGTTTTATAATAAATAGGCTTACAGAAATCGTTAAAAATAATAGCTTTATGCGAAATAACTGAGACAAATACCACATTTTTTGTATATTTGTTCATCTATACTAATATTATAAAGAGGAAAGGTTTGATTTTTTGTTTGTTTGTTTGACATGAATAGGCTCCGAAACTACTGGACCGATTTCAAAAATTCTTTCACCGTTCACAAGCTACACTATTCCCGAGTGACATAGGCTATGTTTTATTAAAAAAAAAATAGGGATCCTTACTAAAATGCCAATTAATGTAACCAAAAATTACCTTAAAATCCTTACATCGCGTGCGCTGAGATTACTATTGATTATAGAATAAAATAATGTACTACGATTTTGAAGAATATATAAATATCTACAAAAAATGCCGCGACAGCATATGTCTAACTGTTATACTTACGTTACAATAACTATTTTTTAATTTTTTAAAAGTTTTTATCTTGGGATTAATCCTTATCAAAATAACTTATTTTATAATCACGACAGATATCACAAATTTAGCATGTGCAATGGGACGAGGCTACTTATAAAGGAATTAAAGGACAATTAAGTTGTAGCAACCATTATAACTGAACCACCAGCTGGTCAACTAGCTTATACACTGAGGATACCGATGATCCCAACTGATCTACCAAATCCATCTAAACCGCTTCAATTTCCTATCAAAACATCTTTCGCTTTTACTAATAATAAGTCTCAAGGTCAAACCTTCCAATTACTAGGGATCGGTTTTCCTCATGGCCAACCGCCTAAGGCGGGTCGCAGCACCTGAAAATCAATTATTTTGCTGTCAGAAAATAATGTAATATTGTTTACAGGGAAGCGTTGACCCAATAAATTTAATGGCTTTTGTTATTTTTCTTTAATCCCCGTGCAAAGCCGGGGCGGGCTGCTAGTCATTGATAATTTCATAAATTTCTATATCCATTGATCTCAAGTTTTGACTTAACAGTCTGTAATACTAGTTTACCGGTTCTAAAATGTTAGTACCCTTTACTAATTATTACAGGTCTGGATGGATGCTATATTTTTTAGAATCTCTCTGAAGTCTTAATGGCAATCTAGTGCCTCGAAATGACACTGTTCTAGGTTCTCTCTTGCATAATCTGCAGGTGGGGTCTTCGTAAAACAGCCTCAACAGGTATCCATTGACCGGTGCATGGCCGAAAAGGAATTCAGTAATAACTCATAGTTGATTCCTGCTGGTTTTAAGGAATGTTTCACCTCTTCTAGCACACGTCTGTTAAATACACATTCTGTCGTGTGGTTTTTACGGACCCAAGGTTTCATTCGGTTCCAGACTGTACTTTTTAGTACATTCTTTTCTTGTGTAGATATTCCTATGTCTTATATGTCCAGGCACCCGAACTACATAGTTTGACAGAGTTATGTTCCGCCAGGACATAGAGTATTATTCGGCATTCGTGGTCTGAAGACCACTTTTTACAGTCCCAATTATTATTAATTATTTTCTCTTATGCATTAAAAGATTGTATATCCTTCTACTTGAAACACAGATGTGTAGGTATGTTCGCAGAGGGACAGACTTTTTTACATTTTCGTCACTGCTGTAAATTCCTACTTCTAAACCCTCTTCAGTCTTAGATCCCTCTTGTGTTGGGTGCTCGCATTTAGCTATTTCTCACATTAATGTACTTTTACCTGGAATGTTATTTGAGCCAGCTAATTAGGAACTAAGTATATGGTCTGATTTCATCTCTCAGATGTCTTCTCCAATTTCTTGCTTTTTTTGTTGTGTCCTGATCTAACAAAAACGTTGCTCAGGTTTTCTTGCAACCTGGCGCTTAAGTGGAAAGAATCATGAGAAGTTTTATACAGGGTGGGGCACGGGAACCTCCCACATTTCAAAATGTTAAAAAAACTAATCGAGATAATGAAAAAAGAATTTATTTATCCAAAAAATTACGTCATGTAATTTTTTTCAAACTATGTTTTAAAAATAATATCGTCTATAGAGGATGGCCTTGCCGGGCAATACAGATATATTGAGCCTTTCGCATGAGTTTCTCAAGTGTGGTGGAGGTTATATCTGGGCGATTTCTTCACAATTGCTGTATATTAAGGTCTTCCAGGATCCTTGGACGATGTTTGAAAACCTCGGCCTCGAGGTAAACCCATAGATAAAAATTACAAGGGCGCGCAGGGGCCACTGAATGGGTACATGCAAGAAGACCACCTGCCCGGAGAACATCTTCTGGAGAATAGCGCGTGAACGACGGGCTTGTGTACTGTAACACCATCTTGCTGGAACCAGAAGCTCTCACGTTCATGTTCCTCACTGAATTCTTCGATCAGAGTTCACAGTAACCGTGACGCCACCCTCTTCAAAAAAATAAGTCCTAATGTTGCCTGCAGATGACAGTAGACACCAAACTGTGACCTTGGGGCTGTGAAGAGGTCTTTGGTGAAGCTCTCGAGGGTTCTCAGCTGCCCAGTAACGGCAGTTTTGCTTATTCACACTCCCTGACAGCTTCATCGCTAGTCCACAAAATCAAACTTGTTGAAAGATCGCCTCACAACATTCCACACGTCGCCCCCAGTCTTTTGGGGACAATTCCTGGGCAACCATGATCTTGTAGGGGTGCAAATTGAGTGCAATATGCAAAATCCGCTTGTTCTCGCCGGCGAAATCTGAAGAGCAGAACGCGTAGGACTCTGTTTGATCGACGTCCTCACCCGAGCAATTGTTTCAGGGGTTCTAACGGTTACAGCTTCTTCGAAATTAGCGCAGATGATGTTGCTCTAAATTTTTGCACCCAAGACTAAATTGTTTTCCAGTCGGGAACAGTAGCAGACGACGACAAACTGTACCTTGTACGAAACTCCTTCAAAGTGGCAGTTACAGATTCGCCATTTTTGAAAAAAGTTTCGATAAAGAACGCAAGTTGCTCTACAACCGCCCATTCCCCAACAGCAGTTTTTTGAAATGTGAGAGGTTCCCGTGCCCCACCCTGTACATCATTAATCGAATCTAAATTTTATTTGAAAAAGGCAAATGTGCATAACTTTTTGCTACTTAATAATAACAATTTTAATGATTATTTTTAGCTCCACTACGATTTGAAATTATTTTACTGTTACTAGAAATGATACTTTTTAATGTCCCTGTAGGTATTCAGACAATATTTTAAAAACTGTATGTCAATATGGATCTATAAGTCATGCAGAGCTTTTTATCAAGAGTACCTATACGATCTATCGCCGCTATCGGATAGTTTTGTATAAAGAATAAATTCACCAAACTATTGTTTTCGTGCCTATATCGGTGAGAATTACTTAGTTTTGATAGTTGTAATTCAAAAATGTGCCGTAAGCGGGGTTACAGTAAAATTATCGACTCTTCGCGATTAGTAATTATTGGCCCCTTAACAGTCTGTATGTAAATCCTCTTTGAAATACAAATAAGTCGATTTTAATGTTTCTTTTGATTAGTTTAGTCACTGTGTCTAAAACAGAGGTGTTATTTTATTAATACTTATCAAAATCAAGTAGTTTTACTTTAGTCAAACATCAGTTTTTTTATTATTAAAGTCAGGGCCGGTTTTTACACGGACTTTAAGATTTATTTTACTCTAAATATTTGTCTAGAAATGAATTCTACATGATTGTAAATTCGTTAAGAGATTAATTTTTGATTATTCGTTTCTAGTAGTGGTTCATCAAAATTTATTCGAGGAGGTCCACCCTATTTATTTGGAAAAGTTCCAATAATTTTGTGGAGAAATAGGAGAAAAAAATTAATCCCGAACTTCATCCAGACTTTTGAAAATTGGAAAGAAAATCATCCCTGTATAATCGACACCAAAAAATCTGAGTCAATCCAAGGGTTTCCGAAGATTAATGAGATAAGAGAATTATTAATTCTTTTATTAACATAATATTCAGTTTTCAATATTTTTAAACTGTGAAAGGCTTTCGCGGCCATTGTCTATTGTATCAATGGGTTTTGGGCTATTAGGCCGGCGTCGATTGTCTTGCAGACTTGACGTTTCGCCAACACGAGCAGTTGGCATCTTCAGAAGTTGCTTCCTGGTTGACAGTCTGCGACTTACTAAGCTTTGCGTGATCGCAGCTCGTATTTATACGTCGGGAAGGAAGTGGGCGGGGCCACAGTTGCTTTCGATTCCAATCGGTTCTGGTCGGTGTTGTTCGTTAAGGGTAGAGTTTTCGCACTCTTTATTATCGGGACCCATGTTTTGTTAATCTTGACTGCTTCCTCTTTTTTATTAAAGTTGTTGGGGTGCTTCTCTATCTCTATGGCTTCTCTATAGAGTCTGGAATGGTATGCTGATGTAGTAGCGAGGACTTGGGTCTCCTCAAACTTAATCCGATCGTCCATAGTGAGGGAATGTTCCGCTACGGCGGATTTGTCTGTCTGCCCCAGACGACAATTGGCCTTGTGCTCTTTAATCCTGGCGTTTGGTGGCCAGCTTGTTGTTGAAGACAACAACAAGCTGGCGTTCCTTGATGTGTTATTATCACGAAAAGGAAGATCATTTGAGCCACACAGTGTACAGAAAACCTACACATACGGATCGGTATTTACATAGGGATTCCAACCACCACCCATGTCAGAAATATGGAGTCATCAAAACCTTAGCAGAAAGGGCAAGAAGAATTTGCGAACCCGAGGCACTAAACGCAGAGCTAACTCATATTCATGATGCTTTAAGGGCCAATGGTTATGCAGAACGGGAAATCAAAAGATCGATTGGACCAACAAATCGTAGACCCAAGGAAAATGAGCAAATCCAACCAGTGGCAAAAGCATTTCTGCCTTTTATTCCGGGAGTGACAGACAGAATTGGTCGATTGCTAAGAAAGAAAAATGTGAAGACTATTTTCAAACCAACGAGAAAAATCAAAGAATGTCTTCGATCGGCAAAAGACAGAAGAGCTCCACTGTCGGCTTCGGGAATTTACCGCATTCCGTGCACATGTGGAAGCGTGTACATAGGAACCACCAAACGCTCGATCAACACCAGGATTAAAGAGCACAAGGCCAATTGTCGTCTGGGGCAGACAGACAAATCCGCCGTAGCGGAACATTCCCTCACTATGGACCATCGGATTAAGTTTGAGGAGACCCAAGTCCTCGCTACTACATCAGCATACCATTCCAGACTCTATAGAGAAGCCATAGAGATAGAGAAGCACCCCAACAACTTTAATAAAAAATCTGGTGTGGGCACCACACGACCTTCCGAACACTAACAAGTAGTGGTAGTTTTTGATAAAAGTGTCAATATCTCGAAAACTAATGAAAATATCAAAAAAATGTATTCTTTCAAAAATGACTGAAATTACATGTTCTTTCCACAAAGTATAAATATTTTGCCAATAACGATATAAAAACCCAATATTTTCAAAAAATTCCATTTTTTGATAAGAGTAAACGTCCACTTCCGGTCGGCCGATTTTACTCAAATTCTATTAGATTCCTCCGATGGTGATTATAAGTAAGGTTTTATAGTTTCATTCCGATCCGATTAGCTGTTTAGCCGCAAATGTGTTCACAGACACACAGACATTTTTTATTTTTGGGTTTTATCGAAAAAACTAATTAGTTAGTAGTCAGATGTCAAAAATATAAAAAATAATTTGACACTAGTCAAAAGTTGATACTCTCAAAAAACATAATTTGACAGCTGTCAGATGTCAAAATATAGAAGGAGCTAATCTGACTGATATTAACAAGTAGTGGGTGGTAGAATTGGAGTGGCCATAGTATGGAGATGTCAAAAATATCGAAAAAACTAATTAGTTAGTAGTCAGATGTCAAAAATATAAAAAAAAATAATTTGACACTAGTCAAAAGTTGATACTCTCAAAAAACATAATTTGACAGCTGTCAGATGTCAAAATATAGAAAATTAAATGTTGAAATACGCCAAAACATAATTTGACAGCTGTCAGATGTTGAAAATATAATAACTACCAATTTTTGTTTAAAAAAAGCGAATCCACAATTTTTATTTCACATATTTCCAGTTTTTGATAAAAGTGTCAATATCTCGAAAACTAATGAAAATATCAAAAAAATGTATTCTTTCAAAAATGTCGGAAATTACATGTTCTTTCCACAAAGTATAAATATTTTGCCAATAACTATATAAAAACCCAATATTTTCAAAAAATTCCATTTTTTGATAAGAGTAAACGTCCACTTCCGGTCGGCCGATTTTACTCAAATTCTATCAGATTCCTCCGATGGTGATTATAAGTAAGGTTTTATAGTTTCATTCCGATCCGATTAGCCGTTTAGCCGCAAATGTGTTCACAGACACACAGACAGACACACAGACAGACAGACAGACAGACATTTTTTATTTTTGGGTTTTTTAGGCTCAGGGAACCCTAAAACGCGTATTTCCGCTAAAAACCCGAGATCGAAATTTTTCGCGATCACAATACCTTCCTATAACAGCGTTGCTGTTCGGAAGGTAAACCTATAACAGCGTTGCTGTTCGGAAGGTAAAAAGAGGAAGCAATCAAAATTAACAAAACATGGGTCCCGATAATAAAGAGTGCGAAAACTCTACCCTTAACGAACAACACCGACCAGAACCGATTGGAATCGAAAGCAACTGTGGCCCCGCCCACTTCCTTCCCGACGTATAAATACGAGCTGCGATCACGCAAAGCTTAGTAAGTCGCAGACTGTCAACCAGGAAGCAACTTCTGAAGATGCCAACCGCTCGTGTTGGCGAAACGTCAAGTCAGCAAGACAATCGACGCCGGCGTAATAGCCCAGAAACCATTGATTCAATATTTTTATTTATTTAATCAATTTTTTTTTTAGAATTATAATGAATCATTTAAAAACGGGTGTTTGAGTATAATTTATTTAGTTTATATTTTAATTAAATTAATACATCATTTTTAATATTGCTCAAGATTTATAAACAATAATAAGAAACTTTTAAATAAGTTTATTGATATTCCAAACGGAATCTATTAAAATTTTCAACATTTTTTGACAATATATAATAATAGTAGATGTACAACAAATTAATTCTATATTAAATTGACACGATGTGGTCATATATTTTATTTTATATAATTTTGTTTCGCTAAATGTGGATTAAATTGAGAATTGTATTTTGCTTTAACTTCAGTAACAATTTTTACATCATCTTTTTTCGGATTTAGGCTTGCAAGCAATTCTTCTGTTCGTTTTCTTTCTTCATTTTCTCTTTTAAGCCTTTTTAATCTTAGTATTTCTAACTGTTTAGATTTTTCTTTACTATCCTCACTAGATGAATTCGAACTAGAACTATATTTCCTTTTTCTATTTTTGTGTTTATTTACTTTCTTTGCATGTATGTTATCCTTTATATTAGGTTTTTCAGGTCTACAAGTACTTTTATAAGAACGATCATTTTTGGTTTCAGTAAATTTTTTCATAATCTTTAATGGATCTTCCCTAGATTTACTTTTTAAATTTACTTCATTTTTAACATCTGACCTATCGGGTAAAACATTGTACCAACTTTTTTTTCCTAAAGCTTCATTGGTATCTTGACCTAAATAAGTTAAATAACCTATTTGCTTTTCATACTTTTCCTTTTCTTCTTTTTTCTCTTTTTCGTGTTCTGTATTTACATGTTTCTCTTCTGCAACACCATCCTCTAATTCTTCAAAAAAATTTATATGTTTACTACCATCTAATGTTAGTTTAGTAGTTTTTATATCAAGAGGTATAAAAGTATCTGATGATTTACGACTCTTTTGTAGTAATAGCTCTCTTCTAGCTTCTCGTTCCTAAAAAATGTAAATTAGGCTAAGATGTATACTCTTACGTATATTTCTTTTTAATCAACTTACAGCTAATTTTATTTTCTCCTTTTTAACAGTTTCTTCTTCAAGTGCTTTAGCTTCATCTCTTCTAACTCTAGCAATATTTTCCCTTGTACGGACATGCCATCTCTTCTTAGGTAATATATTCATATTTTAATCAATTTTAACCTATTATTTTTAAATTATTTTATATCTTGTGTGTTGACATCAAAAATTATACTTTAATATTTATTTTTATTGAATTTCTGACAGCTTTAGATGTCAGATGAATAACAAACAATTGACTTGTCAGTGTACACTATTCGGTCAAATACCTACATTTCATATTTGTTGTGCTATCTTTAATTCGTCCAAATTCATTATAATAATTTATTTTTTAAAGTAATTTTGTATATTTAATTAAATATAAAAACAACAACATAAACAGTGTATAGATAAGCTCTTTGCTCAATAAACCAAAAGCAAGAGGCCTCGATAAAGGATACGTCTTTGAATGGGATACGTATGCGTATAAAAAAAGAAGAAGATGTAAGGTTATAAACAAAAACAAATCAAAATAGAATTTGGTATCGGTAGTTTGTAGAGGTAATATTATTCTCGCTTAGTTTATGTAATATATTTATCATTACGAAAAAATATGAATGAAGCATTTACTATTGATCCAAAACAAGGATTTAGATTTGTTGATAGAAATAAAGCAAAGAAACGAAGAAGCAGTAGTAACACCGCTGCCACAGATACAAAATCTCCAAAATCAGATAGTATTGTAGCTCTAGTTGTTGATAATGGTGCATATAATATTAAAATTGGATTATCCACCGAGACGTCTTCTACTCTTATACCTAATTGTATTATGAAGGCAAAATCTGAAAGGAAACGATTATTTATTGGTATGTACTTGTTATATATACGTTTTTTTTCTGTGGCACATTAGACGTTATGGCAAAACTACTCTGATTCAAAAGCTGAATATTTGTGAAAATAGAATATAATTTTTGTCCATTTGTAGTTATTACATTTGCAAATCAGAAAACCGTGTTTGATTGCTTAGGTATCTTTCCGTGTGGAAAGTAACTTTTCGCACTTTTCATGGAGATAGAGAGTGTGCTAAGTGTTACTTTTCAATGTGGTCGTAGTAAAAATGTTTTTTCTTATAGGTAATCAAATAAATGAATGTCGTGATTGTTCAGGTTTATACTTTCTCCTACCATGCGAACGAGGTTACATTACGAAATGGGACGTACAAAAACCCGTATGGGATCATATTTTCAGTAAAAATTTGTTCCCAATTGAGGATAAACCAGTAATTATGACCCAACCATTATTCAATTTTAAATCAGTACAAGAATGTATCGATGAAATATTTTTCGAAGAATATGAGGTATCTTCCATGTTCAGATTAAATCCGACTGATATGGCATTGCTTAAATTTTTAGAAGATAATCGATTATTAGCAGATAATACACCGTGTGTAATAGTAGATTCTGGATTTAGTTTTACTCATATAATCCCTTATATTAATGGAAATAAATATTTAAGAGCAATTAAAAGATTGAATGTTGGTGGAAAATTATTAACTAATCATTTAAAAGATTTGATATCGTATAGGCAATATAATGTAATGGAAGAAACTTTCGTTATTAATCAAGTAAAAGAAGATACTTGTTATGTAGCAGAAAATGTTATAGAAGAATTAAAATTAGCTCAAAAAAAATCTAATTCTATTGTTAAAAATTATGTACTACCGGATTTTAATAATATACGTAGAGGATATATACAGGATCCGAATGATGTGGATCAAAAAGAGAAGGAAGAGAGTTGTCAAATTCTTCGATTAAACAATGAACGATTTGTGGTACCTGAAATTTTATTTAATCCATCGGATATCGGGATGAAAAGTATTGGTATAGCTGATGCTGTAGTTCAATCAATTTTTCTTTGTCCTAAAAACCAAAGAGAACAATTATCGAAAAATATTGTTCTTATTGGGGGTAATTGTAAATTTCCAGGTGAGTTCAATCCAAATAATTTTAAATACTGTCCATTCACGTCTTTTTATGATATATTCTCACTATTGTCAATGTGTTCATCTTCACTTTCTTCTAAATTTCTTACAATAACATCATTTATTGTGTTCATTACACTATCGAATATATTTCTTGATGTGCCGGAAGTAGATTTATTAATTTTGCTGTTTTTAAATTGGTTTAGTGTTTAAAAGTAAAATTCTTAGTCCCTATGAATAGTAGTTTCTATATAATCCATAAAAATTACAATTCAGGTTATTTTAAATAATTAATTATATTTTTTTAGGTTTCAAAGATCGAATGTATTCAGAATTAAGATCTCATTTACCACAAGAGTGGGAAGTGGTTGTACATTTACCAAATGATCCAATTTCGTATAGCTGGCACGGTGGAGCACCACTACTAAAGAACCCTAATTTTAAATCATTTCTTGGTAAGAATTATTATTATTATTAAGGGATATTTTGGAACGATATACATACATATATGAGATTAAAAATATACAGACGTGGACAACAAATTTCAAGAATACAATAAACAAACACTAAGAGTCTTGACTAGACTCTACAAAGAGACTATTAAATCTGTGTTTATATTATATTGCATCTTTCTAGTTTTTTTACACGTTTTATATTAGTTTCACTTGTTTGTTCATTTATTTTTTTAAGAAAACATTACATGAGCAAACTTTTATAAATATGATATGCAGTTTTTTATCTCCTGTAAGTTGGGTTACGACCTATCAGCATTAGGATATCGATATGTGTGATTTCAGTTACAAAGTCGGAATATGATGAACTTGGTCCCAACAATATTCAACAACGCTTTAACAATTGGATGGCGGACACTTCAGAGCCTGAAGAAGTGGTAAAGAAAAATGAAGAAACCATTTTCTATTTAGAAAATATCAAAGGTAAATCAATATTCGGTAAACAAGAAGCAGATGGTTATTCTGAAGATTTAAATGATAAATCTGAAACTAATGATGCAATGGATGTTTCACAATTAAAAAATACAGAATCTTCTGATGTAACTGATCAAGTATCGGATCTAATTTCGCTCGAAACTGAGACCAATGGAAGGCAGAAAAAAAATTTACAAAAAAATAATGGACGTCCACCAAATCATTTTAACGATATAAATAACGATTTAGAAAATGAAATACTTAATTCTGTTGATATATTTCCGTTTGGTATTGATTCATATTTATAGAAAAATATATTTTTTGTACTTTTTAAAAAAAAAAATCGTTTAATTTATTATAAACCTTCCATCAAACAAATCTGAATAAAATAAAATAGAAAATGTGGTGCACATAGTTTTATTTTATCCATTTATTTCTTGTCAGAAACTGTGCCTTTATAAACACTAAAAAAAGGATTTTAAAACGAAACACTTGTTATAAACAAAACAATTTTAATTATGAAAAACTAATGACTTTTCTTATTATACTACTACTTCTGATTTCCTAAATTTTAATCTTAATCACAAGATCCATCTAACCAACCGTCTCTCCACCTTTCATTTACTTTTGAACAGTCGAATACTTCCTTACCAATTTTCACATTTACTTTATTATGCAGCCTACACAGCCACTGGCTTAAAGCGTCTTGTGAATCTGTTTTTGGTGGATCAATTTTTAACCTACAATTATAATTTGAATAAATATACAGTAAGTATAACTTAAGAAAGGTTCAATATGCTAAATGCGTTTCCACAAAAGAGTTTTTACTTTCACTGTGTGAAACTAGCATAACAGAATTTACAGTAACTGTATCTATATATAAAAAATCACTTCTTACTCATCTCTTAAATCTTTAGCACAATGTTCACATGGATAGAACTTTGAAAACAACGTAAAGAAGTCTTTCATTGCTTTTTGGTCCTTATCACAGGGTTTATCAGGGAATTTAGCGGCGATTGTATGAAGTAAACCCCAAGACTTATTGCCCAATTCTTCTTTATCTAATGGACAATCTGGTCTTCTGGGTTGTTCTTCGGTACCCTAAAAATTGCTTGTTTACCACCGATAGTTTATTAAATTTTAGTTATACTAACATTAGATTTTCCTGCTTCGTTGCCTTTTTTTCTGGCAGATTTAACATAGTCTGAAAACTTGTTGCACTGCCTACACTGTTCGTTGTCTAATGGTGATGGACGACGTGACATATCACATATACTGACACATAATAGCTGTAAATTTAAATACTTTTTGAAAAAAAAGTTTTATGAATTAATGAATGACATTACAAATTTGGACTTAGATATGAAGTTAGTGGTTATTTTGACAGCAGGCACGTGGAGGAGAGGCTAATTACAGGAGGATGAGCAACGTTGTTGCCAAACGTGCAATGATACGAATATTGGAAGCTGACACATGATATATGAAAAATTGGAGCGCTTTCAAGTTGTTTAGTTTTTGCTTTTTTTTTCTAAGCGATTTATTTATAATTTTGTGACATAAATATCGTATTTTAGGTGTTTTAAAGTAAGTTTTTTGTTTTAAAATATCTTCGACATAGTCGAACTGCGGAAGTTTGGCAACAATGCTGCTGATCCTGTTCTTTTGAACTATTTCTATTTATTCAATATGATTGTGAAGTTAGTTGTAAATCTGATGTCCTGGTTTACAGCTGATTTTGACAATTAGAAAGAAACATTAATGTTTTTTAGTTATTTAACTACAGTGTTTAGAAGTGATTTACAGGTTTTAGTTGAACACCACCTCTCTAGAATTGTTTAAATAAATTCTGCAATATGTCAGCTGCAATGATAACAGCGGAATGGTTCTTGTTAGGAAGAGACTCATATTACAGGTGAGAAAAATGAGATGATTTTATACTGGAATTATACAAACACACAAATCGTAGGAAATTTGAGATATATTCGATGGCATGGCAACAGGAAGTAAATATAGATAATTATAAACTAGCGTGTGCATCTTATGGTGGTCCTATAGCAGTTAGAAGAGATGATACAAAAATATTAAAAGTACAAGGATCTGGTCAACCAATAATCTTGATATACTCAGGTTCAGGCAAACAAATTGCATCGTTTAAAGTAAGTAATTTACTATAGTATACTATGTATTCATTTTATGGGACTAATATTTAAAGTGGACAAGAAGACCTGTTGTATACATGGGTTGGACGAATGATGAAGAATTATTAATAATTCAAGAGGACGGTATGGTAGTTAAACATGATATGTTTGGTAAATTTCTTCACACATTCAGCATAAGCCAGAAGGTTCAAGATACAAAAGTGGTCGACGCGAAAATATTTACAAGTCCACAAAATTTTACAGGCATTGCTGTAATGACTTCGAATTTAAAGATATTTATTATTAATAATATTAATGATCCTAAAACTAGACAACTTTCGGATTTACCTAGTAAGTAAATATTTGTTTGTTGAACTGTTTTTTCTTTTTTTTTAATTTTATTTTTAAACTGTAGGATCTGGAATTCAACCCACTAGTTGGGCTGTAGTTTCTGAAGATAAAACTGAAGTTCTGATAGCGAGAGGTGTTGAACTATATAGACTGAAACAAGATGAACATCACACCAGTGCCATGGTTTGTATTTTTTAAATCTCTATTTAAAAATTTAGGTTCATATACCACAACATTGTTAACTTATGAGCAACTTTGTGACGTTAAGTATCCTGGATGCCCAATTTACGTTTTTGGTGATTATAATTTACCTTCTGCAAGGTGGTTTCGTTCCGATTTTGGTGAATAGCAAGTTGACTGCCTATATGGCAATCCTGTCGAGTTGATTTTTCATAATTTTTGTTTTATGGTTCTTAAACAGGTTAACCACATTCCTAACAACATTTTTTTATGTATTCGATTGAGCTATTTATCTCTTTTTGTACCAGTCAGAAAACGTAAATCAACTTCCTTTCCAATATGGTTCACTGGTGAGCTGAAGCCGCTTGTTTGAAAAAAAAAGAGGGCATACATCCGGTTTAAACGGCCTGGATCTAAAATTTAGTGAATTCGAAATGTCGTGAATTATCTAAGGCTTGTTGTAACAATTATGTATTTGGTCTACAGAGCCGAATAAGGGAAGACTCTCACCAATTTTGGGATACTGTCCTCTAAGTTAGGGTTTCCCTGTTGATTTTCTGGAATGGCTTCGCACATATTTGGTGGGTAGAATACAGAGTTATCTTTCTAAACAGATATTGGTGACCTGAGGTGTTTCTAACTGATTTGAATTGCCCTTGTATACAAAAGACAAAAGGGGTTAAATAAAGAGATTATTTTATCCTGAAGTCTGTTTTTTTTATTTATAGTTGGAACCAGACATAACAAACAAATATACATCAATAATTAAAATGAGTGTATCGCTAAATGCTCGGCATCTCGCTCTCTTCACTGATTCCGGATTCCTTTGGTTGGGTTCTACTGATTTACGGACAAAATATTGCGAAACTGATTGTGACATCGTGCATCGACCTAAACAGTTACTTTGGTAAATTTTAGACCATAGAATCATTCTAGAACCGTCCGGAAACGCGCAGTGGACAAATTTGAAGTACTGAATTGTTTAGTAACGGTTTTAGAACGGTTTTGTGGTCTGTTGTATAAAATTGTATGTCTACTATATACAATTTTTTACCATATAATTATTTGTAAGGTGTGGAAATGAAGCGGTGGTTGTCTATTGGGAAAAAGATAATACATTTTTGATAGTTGGTAAACACGGACAAAAATTGACTTACTTATATGATAGTACAATTCATTTAGTACCGGAGATAGATGGAATTAGAATAATTTCTAACACACAACATGAGTTATTACAAAAAGTACCCGAGGTAGTAAAGAAGATATTTAGAATAAATAGTACTGACCCAGGAAGTTTTCTCTTAGAAGCTTCGAAGCAATTTCAAGTATGTTTAATAAAGAATTGTATTTATTTATAAATTAATAATTTGTTACTATTTTAGAAAGGTAGTCACAAAGCAAATGAGTATATTTGTCTTGTAAAAAATGATTTAGAAACAGCTGTTAATCAATGTATAGAAGCTGTAGGATATGAGTTTGATACTGATGTTCAGAAAATGTTAATTCGGGTAAGAAAATTTTAAATGTATCAAATTTAAAAAATAACATTAAAAATCATATTTCAGGCTGCTCAATTTGGAAAATGCTTTGTTCCTGATATGAGATCTGATGGTTATGTTAATATGTGTCGACTTTTGCGAGTTTTGAATGCAGTTAGAGATCCTAGAGTTGGGATACCGATAACTATTACACAGTATCCTTTTAAACAGATTTTAATTCAAATTTTTGATATTGAAACACTTATGGGGACTTTAACACAATTTATTTACCAAAATTGTAGCAGATTCTCCTGGAAAACTCCCCTTAACTGCAAATACATAGTAAAAACGAATATTCTAGTATTTTAGAGAAACATGATCTTACCTAATTGCTACATACTAGAAGAACCTAGAATATTCTGGAATATAGTCACTAAATATGACCTTTTCACTTTGATTCACTATTTTTTTTTCTTTTTTGTAATAACAAAGCTTTTTTAAACAATTCAAATTATAAATAATTATTTTTCTTACCATCTGTATAGATTAAATTATATGAAAAGAAAAAAGCAGGATATACTTAAAAGGCTAATAACTAGAAATTACTATTATTTAGCCTTGCAAATTGCAAAATATCTCAATTTACCAGAAGATAAAGGTACTAGTTATATATTAGTCCATTGGGCAAAATATAAGGTAAGAATTTATTTATACAAAATATTATTTATATTATTATATTCCTAATAGATGGCAGTTTAAGTTAATTGAGATTGGAATGGTCCCTTAACAGTAAGTGCTGTATACTGCCCCCCTCGTCATTCCATTAGTTATGACCACTTCTTAAATTTTTACAACACACTTGGCAACCGTTTTATGGCAGCAGGAGACTATAACGCTCAACATACTGTTTGGGGATCGAGACTCATTACACCTAAATGGAGACAGCTACACAAGGTCATATTAAACAACAATATGAACACTATATCCACCGGCGAACCCACCTATTGGCCTACAGATAGGAACAAAATTCCAGACTTGGTGGACTTTGCAGTATCCAAGGGTATTCCATCAGAAAATGCAAAAGCACTTTCTTGTTTTGAGCTCTCCTCAGATCATTCACCTGTTCTATTTACGCTATGTACAGAAATACTCTTAAATCCGTCAGCGCCAAGAATACTGATACAAGACAACCTTAACACTTTGGTACCACTTAAAACGGACACTGACATAGATAATGCAGTTGAGTACTTAAATCAAACAATTCAAAACTCTATATGGAAATCCACCCCTTCCCAAAATAGATGTACAAAGGTGCAAGAATTGCCTAACCTGATCAAAGAAAAAATTGCAGAAAAACGAAGACTGCGAAAACTTTGGCAAGTAACACGTTCTCCGGATAATAAAACCAGATTAAACCAAATCACCAGACAATTGAAAGGGCTCCTAAATAATCACAAAAATGCCAATATTGAAAGGTATCTCCAAAACCTTACAGCAACGGAAGCAACTGAATACTCGCTATGGAAGGCAGTCAAAAAACTAAACAAGGGACAACAGCATAATCCTCCAATAAGAACAGTGGACGGAACATGGGCGAAAAGTAATAAGGAAAAAGCCGAAGCGTTTGCAGAACATCTAATCAACGTCTTTCAACCTAATCCTGCCGATATCAACCTCAACGTGGAAAACGAAGTTAACGAGTATCTTAATACACCCTACCAACTCGATCTGCCCCCTAAAAACTTTACAGTTAAAGAAGTGCAAGAGATAATAAACAATAATTTAAACCCAAAAAAATCTCCTGGCTATGATTTGATCAGTGGTAAAATACTCAAAAAGCTTCCAAGAAAAGGCATATTATTCCTTACACAGCTGTTTAATAACTGGACACTTCCCATTACAATGGAAAGTTGATCAAATTATAGTAATACAGAAACCAGGCAAACCCATCAATGACGTGAAATCCTATAGACCGATAAGCCTGCTTCCAATTGTATCCAAAATTCTGGAAAAACTCTTATTAGCCAGATTAGAGCCAATACTAATACAACAACAAGTCATACCAAACCATCAATTTGGATTTCGTCCACAACACGCAACAACAGAGCAGATTCATCGGGTTTGTAACCACATTTACCAATCACTCGAAGAAAAAAGTACTGCTCGGCCGTCTTTCTGGACATATCGCAGGCCTTCGATAGGGTCTGGCACCAAGGTTTACTATATAAA
This sequence comes from Altica lythri, assembly GCA_964028335.1. Taxonomy (NCBI): domain Eukaryota; kingdom Metazoa; phylum Arthropoda; class Insecta; order Coleoptera; family Chrysomelidae; genus Altica; species Altica lythri. Next base: position 72,499,403 of record OZ034805.1, read on the forward strand.
GTGCGTAAAATAATTCCACATACATATTCCCTTATCCAGCGTACTCGGTCCGGTCTTGTATCTTGTGTTTACAGCAGATTTACCTACACAAAACAATATAGTTACCGCAACGTATGCTGATGATACGGCACTGTTATCCTCTCACCAAGATCCAAACATGGCATCAACATTACTTCAAACCAATCTTAACAAAATCCAAAGATGGTTAAAAATCTGGCGTATTCGTGTCAACGAAACTGAATCCGTCCATGTGACGTTTACCAACCGTCGTGAAACCTGTCCACCGGTAGTTTTAAATGGACATCAGCTAATACAAAAAGAGGAAGCCAAATACTTAGGTATGCACCTGGACCGAAAACTCCTGTGGAGAACACACATCTTCATGAAGAGAAAACAACTAGGCATCAGACTTAACCAACTATATTGGATGATTGGACGAAAATCAAAGCTATCGTTAGAAAATAAAATCCTCATATATAAGACAATTATGAAGCCCATATGGAGCTACGGTATACAGCTGTGGGGGACCGCATCACTATCAAATATTGACATACTGGAACGATATCAGTCCAAAGTCCTTAGAATCATTACCGATGCCCCATGGTACGTCTCAAACAAAATTATATCTAGAGATCTCCATATAAACTCCGTAAAAGAAGAAATCTCCAAGTTTTCCAAAAGTTACGCCGCCAAGATTCAACATCACCCAAACAATCTAGCTAAACATCTAATGGAAATTACACCGATCAGAAGAAGACTGAAGAAAATTTCTCCATACGATCTATCAAACCGATTTTAGCAAAAAGAAGTCTCTATCCCAGCAGCCATGTCAAAGTTTATACATATATAGACTATTTATAATAGGAAATTGCTACTGAGCAATTTTCCTCCATGTCAATTTAGCATTAAGACACACAATTTACTTATTGTAACGTATGTTTTACAGATTGTAAATAAAATTGGGAAATTAAAAAAAAAAAAAAAGTTAATTGATATAGGTCTATAACTCCTTTGACATTTAGGTTGGATAGATATGATTTCATTGGTTAAAAAAAAATTGTATTTGATAATAGGTAACTGTGATTTAAAAATTTTAGAAAAGGGTTGATATAGTTGTTTTATTTTGATAAGAGGTTACCTAGGGACGAGGTAGATAAATAAATTTAGTTAAAAAATTTTGAATTTTTAGTTTGTTAATGTCTTTAAGAATTTGAATTCAAATATAAATTGAATTTAATAAGGATTATGAAATAAAATAGTTAGTTATTAGAAAAGAAATAAAACCAGACCAGACGCTAAAGAAAAACAGCAATAAAGAGAACCCAGACGCAAAAGCCGGAACAAAGAAGAGAATTCATAATAAATTGGCGCCCCACGTTGGGAGCCAAACAAAACAAATATATCAATACTTTTCTGAAAAATAGTTTTTTCATATATTTTTAGGTTAGCCAAACGAATTTAGATGAAGAAACGGTCGCACGGGAAATTACAGAAAAATTAGGCTTTTCTTCAGGCATTTCTTATAGTGAAATCGCTAGTACTGCCTCTGAATTCAGTAGAAAAAAATTAGCTATTAAGGTACCAATATTATAACTAATATTTATACATTGTTTTTCTCATATTTTTTTATTGTAAATAATTAGCTTTTAGATAATGAATCCAAGGCAAGTGATCAAGTAAAATTGTTATTAGAACTTGGAGAAAATGTTCCAGCTTTAGTAAAAGCTATTGAAAGTGGAGATACTGATTTAGTTTACATGGTTATATTAAAATTACGAGAAAATATGCCTTTAGGAGATTTTAAGGTATATTATTAAACTGTATCTGTTTGTATTTTAATATTCTTCTTATATTATAGATGACTATTAGAAATTTTCCCGTAGCTCAATCTCTTTTTATTAAATTTTGCAAAGAGCACAATACTCAAGCATTAAGCGAAATTTATATACAAGAAGATGATTTTTCTTCGCAGGCTGAGATGTTTATATTAGATGCTTTAGATGATAAGGTATTTATATTTTTTATATTGTGTAGCGATAAAAATACCCTTTGCTAGCTCCAGAGGGTTCTGCGTAAATTTTGCTTAGTTTTTTCCCCAATCAAGATATTTAATAGGGCGCCAGTACTGACATACAAATAAAATAATAGATCAGTTTCAAGTGATTTATTCAATAAAAATTGGTTAATTACTTGACAGTTAATAAAAAAAATTAATTTAATCTCTTATCTTATTTTTGTTGAAGGCTTGAAAACGGTGTTTTATTAAGCAATAGTTGTGAAGTTTGATTTCCACTAAGACTTCTAAACAACAGCGGGCGGTATGGAATTTCCCTTCGGTATTTCCTGTCCGGAAAATCTGAACTGCAACGGACTTTCTGATGATAACTCTTGACGAATTCAAAATGTTGATTTTGATAAACCAAATATTAGGGCCCTTCTTTTAGGTGGCAATAACCCAGAGACAGAAGGGCAAAGTTGGTCGGAAAACTTTGAATTGAATGGAATTCAACGATCAAATGAACAGAATAAAATCTCAAATTAACTACAAAGCCAACAACACTACTTCCACTTTGCAGTCTCCCACTCGTGACAACGCCAAAACAATAAATAATTTAAAAATATTTATAGTCCAGGAGAACTGTTCGAAATAAACGATACAATCGTTACAATTGTAAACACGTATATCTTAAGCTTTCCGATTTTTTATTTATATAAGGGTATTTAATATTAGTTTAATATGTAATAAAAGGTTTTTTTTATTAAGTATGTGGGAAAGACGTGGGAAGGTAAGAAGTTCCACAATCTGGAGACCCTGGGGATAAAGGAACGATCGAATCGATCCGTTCTCGATGTCTGGCATTGAACAGTATAAGGGTATAAGCTTCCATGGCACACTGAATGATTTCAGTTATACTGTTGCAAACTGCCGATGGATCTTCGTTAATAAAGCAGACTGGATTCCAGGGAAAAGTTGCAAAGTAGTCTCGAAGGCCTTCCCAATCTGCTTTTTTTAAGTTCCAAAAAATTCTCGAATGGGTGAAGTTTGATTGGACATTTGACTTCTACTACAGCATGATCAGAGTTACAGAGACAGAACATTTACATTATATTGCTCAGGGTGAACAGTCAGAAAAAGATTTAGATTATTAGAACTGCTCTGGGAAAGTAATTGGGCTTGTCGATTAGTTGGGACAGTCCATGGCTGATGGCAAACTCTTCAGTTAGCCTGCCTTCTGTGTCCGTTTTGTTGGACTTAAGCCACTTTTCTTGGTGAACATTAAAGTCCCCAAGCACAATTATCTCTGCAGAAGGGAACTCACTATTAAGGTAGTCGATCTTTTGTGATAGATAGTCTAGTAGTTCGTCGCAATTACAGTCTGATGGCCGATAAATACAACATATAAATTTGCTAGAGGCTTTAAGTGTTAATTTTGGCCAAAGTATGTTGTCTCTGTTGTTTTCTAGTGCAGGTAGTCTAGAGCAGGAAATTATGCTTCTTACGTAAACACATACACCATACTGCCGTTTAAAGTTGTGGTAAAGTTCGTAACCTGGAAATTTAAGATGCTTCAGGCTATTTTTCCCAGAAACTTGTGTTTCGATAGGAACAAGAATGTGAGGTTTTATAGACTGTAAATTGTGATGGGTTGCGTTAATGTTGGCATTTAACCCGCAGATGTTAATGAATGTTAATATGCAATCTGTTTTGCGTTTTGGTTTCTGGGTAAGATTGGCTGAACTAGAGGTTGGTCTACTAGTAGACTGATCTATGGCTATGTTATTTCCATCATGACTTCACCGAGATTGTCTCCCGGAGATCCGAATGGTGAACTATTAACTTTCCGTTAATTAATATCTCATATATTTAAACGAGCGATTCTTACCTAAGTATTATGATGCCACTGGAAGGTGGCATAGTTAATATCACACATATTTTTTTTTTTTGCATATTTACAATCTACTACAATAATTAAGTAATAAGTAAATGGTATGATTAGTTAGGTGGCTTGAGTCAGGTACCGTTCATTAACGGTTCTCTGGAGTTTATCTTAGAGATCTTCGGGCCAGATTCTTTTTAATCTTCTCACTTGAAGAGGTGGGTTGAACAGGTTGTTGATCAGCTGATTTCTGTTGCCTGCACAGCGTTCTCTATATCTGTTTGAGCTGGTTCTGATGATATCATTTATGTAGGGTATATCTAGGTCATTGTGTATGGTTAAATTTAGGACGTACCATGGTGCATTTAGCAACATTCTCAATGTTTTGGACTGGAAAGACTGTAGAATTTTTGTGTTTGACGGTTTACTACAACCCCATAACTCTATTCCATATGTCCACACTGAAGTTAATATAGTTTTATAAATTAATATTTTGTTTTCTAGAGTCAGCTGTGATTTTTTGTTGATTAGCCAGTACATGTTTTTAATTTTTATGTCCAGCTGTTTTCTCTTGGCTTTAATGTGTGAGTTCCATGTTAATTTTTTATCCAAATGAAGACCAAGATATTTGACCTCATTTTTTATCGGAATGGGGCTGTTATTGATAAAAACTTGGGGACAGTTACTTTCTTTTGTGGTTAATGTAATTTGGCATGATTTAGAGGTGTTAACTTGAATTTTCCATTTCTTGAGCCAGTCCTCTAATAGGGTTAAGTGGTTTTGGAGATTTTCTGAGGCTCTTATCGGGTCTTTACTTGATGACATGACTGCTGTGTCATCAGCAAATGTTGCTATTAGTGTTGTAGGAGTAGATGGTATGTCAGCTGTAAATAATAAGTATAAAAATGGTCCCAAGACACTGCCTTGAGGTACACCTGTTTTTATTTCATGGTAATCTGATAGCTCGTCCTCAAATTTGACTCGAAAGTGTCTGTCTTCAAGATATGATTTCAGGATTAGATATAGTTGACTAGGGAGGTGTTGTTTCATTTTGTACAAGAGCCCAGTATGCCACACTCTATCGAAGGCCTGGTGGATATCCAGAAAAACTGACGTACACAATTCTTTATCTTCTAGACTCTGTTTGATTTTGTTTACTATCCTGTGGCACTGCTGTATTGTTGAGTGTTCTTTCCTGAACCCGAACTGGTAATCCGGGATAAGATCTTCTATAGGAGTTACTGCTTCTATTCTGGTTAGTAGTAGTCTTTCAAAAACTTTGGATATAATGGGAAGAAGGCTAATTGGTCTATATGAACTTGCTTCGTTTTGTGGTTTTCCAGGTTTATTAACCATAATGATGTGTGCGAGTTTCCACTGTACAGGATAGTAGCATAATCTCAACAAACTGTTGAATATTGTAGTTATTAGCACTATTGCTTTTCGGGGGAGATTTTTTAGGACTATACCGACAATAAGATCGAATCCTGGAGCTTTGTGTGTGTTAAGGTAGCTTATTTCTTTGCGAATTTCAGTTGGGGAGAATGCTTTCAGAGGAGGCGATAACTGACATGGGGTTTCTAGAAATTCTGTTATTCTATTGTCTTCAGCGTTCATTACGTGGGGTGTGGTAAGTACCTGATCTAAGAACTTAGCAAATGTGTCTGCTTTATCAGCGTCTGAACGCGCCCAGTTTCCATTAGGTTTTCTTATCGGTGGGACGGCTGTGACGGGTCTTTTGATTTTTTTCGTGGCTTTCCACAAAGAGTGGTCTTCAGTCGACAGGTTTCTGAGGTAAAGTTGGAAGGTTTCATTCCTGGATTCTTGAATGGCTCTACGAAGTTTATGGGTGACTGTTGAGATGTGTTTTGTCAACTGGATTTCTACTATTTTGCCACTTTCTGCGTACTCTGAGTTTTTCAGTAACAAGTTGTTTAATATGTAAAGGGATATTATGTTTCTCATGCACTGTTTTGTGATTTATTGGAGTGGATTGCCAAGCTGCTGTTTGAATCAGTGTAGTTAAATGCTGTACTGCTTCCTCAATTTCATTATTGTTCTTTAGTCGCCAATCTAGCTTTATCTTCTCATTGATATATTCCTGGAATTGATTCCAGTTTGTTTTATTATTGCATAGCCTTGGTGGTAATGTTTTCCAAATTGGCTTACTACTCAATGTTATTATTATTGGACTGTGATCAGAGTTTAAGTCATAATTTGTTTTAATTTCGCAATATATATCAGATATACCTTTGGTTAGGGCAAAGTCTAATAGATCTGGTATCTTATTAATGTCACTTGGCCAATATGTTGGCTCACCTGTTGATAAGATATTTAGTTGGTGTTGTTGAACACATTTCAGTAGGTTTCTGCCTTTTGGTGTGATCAACCTTGAGCCCCATGTCGTATGCTTTGCGTTCCAGTCCCCTGCTATTAGAAAGTTTGTGCCAAGTTTGGAAAACATATCATTATATTCTTCTGGAGTTATATTATGTCGAGGTGGGCTATATATTGATGCAATAGTTATGGGTCGGTTTATTACTTTAAGTCGGACATTTGTACTTTGTATTTTATTTGTTTTATAAGGTTGCAGAATATGATGTTTGAGTGAGGATTTGATGATGACCGCTGTACCTGCATGTGCAGTTCCATCAGGGTGATTTGTAAAATATGTGTTTTAATGTGGTATTTTGACTACCGTTCTGTCTGTAGAGTGGCTTTCCGATATCAGCATTACATCTATCTTGTTTATATTTAAGAACAGAGTAATTTCTTGCACATAGTTGTTAATACCGTTGGCATTCCATGCTGCAATTCTTATTGAATTATTGAATTTTATTTAAAATATTTAAACAAGAAATTTTACTGAATAAGTAGTATGACGTCACCGTAAGGTGGCGCAGTTGATATCCAAAAAATTACAAAATACAACGAAAAAAAAATTGAAAAAACGAAAATGGAAAAAAGACATCATTGTCCGCCGAGTCAGCTAGTTTATTTATATTATTTATTTTTTAGAAAAATCACATGAAAGATGCACTTTTAACTTCAGCACTTGAGGCATATAAAAAAGGTCGAAGAGATTTATATGTTTCTATTTGTGAAGAATCTATAAAGTTAATGCGTTTTCAAAGAGAAGTTGAAGATAAAGTTCCTGATGCTAAAAACAAAATTATCGGCAAATCTGTACATGATACTTGCAAAGTTTTGTTAGAAATGAAGGAAACCAAATTAGCTGAAAAATTTAAAAACGATTTTAAAATTCCTGACAAAAGGTACGCATTTAGTAAAGATTACTTTTATTTTTAAATATTTCCAACATTTTACGATTCATTTACCTTTTTTTAAACATTTGTAGCGTAAAAATACCCTTGGCTAGCTCCAGGGTTCGTGGCTTCCTTCTGGTTTTTCTTTCAACTCCCCCCAAACAATTAAAAAAGGGCGCCAAGTACAGACATACAAATAAAAAAAAAGAATCAGTGTTAAATTGTTTATTCAAAACTTTAAGTTATTAGAAATTAAAAATAGTGAATAACTAATTTCTTATCTTTTGATTTTTTCTACGGAATCGACGTGGTGGACGGAATTTCTGTCGTAGTTAGCACCGGTTAAAGATGCCGATGGCAAGATGTTTTCTCCTTAAATACTGGAAGTATTTCGAGGAAAGATTTTGGTGGCGAAAAACAATCTGTCTAAGGTGGCAAGATGAAAAATTCGGCTAGAAAAAGCCTCACTCAGGATAAATCTTCTATTAATAACAGCCCTCACTTTGGACCCTTCACAAATTGGCAATGGCCCTATGAATTAAAATAATAACAGTCAAAATTCCGTCCCACTAGACCTTAATTTCGATTTCAATCATCCAAGGTTTCTCCAAAGTTCGAGAGGGAAAAAAGTTAATCACTTGATATGTTTATATATTTTTAACTCAATAAAAAACTGATTCTTAACAAATGATTGTAATCGAAAGATTTAAATGTTAGTAAAAATATCCAATAAAACTACTAAAAATAAATTCACCAAATTTTTGATTAATACTTAAAATTATAACAAATTAAAATTACTCACCGAAGGGAGAAGGTAGTGAGAAGAAACTGATTGCTTTAAAAGCACAAAATGAAAAGAATTACAATAGCAACACTTCTCATGTTCGAACTAAATATTCCCCTTCTCAAAACAGATAAAGTCTACGCGTCGACTCCAATAACCCGAAAATAATAAAAATTAATAGTCCATAGGCCAGGCCACAAATAACGTTATAAACGTTACACATTGATTGTCAATTTTGATAATGATTTTTTACTTTATAATTTAGGATTTTGCATAAAGATTTCCTTTAGGAGGAAATGTATATTGTTTCTAATTTCACATAAGAAAATATTTTTTTAAGATACTGGTGGTTAAAAATCAATAGTTTAGCAAAACAGGATGATTGGATTGAATTGGAAAAATTTTCGAAATTAAAAAAGTCTCCAATTGGTTTTGCTCCATTTGTCGATGTTTGTTTAGAATACGATAAAAGACAAGAAGCACTTAAATATTTACCAAGAGTTGGTGAAGATATTAAAATCAAATATTGTATTAAAGCTGGGTAAGTATTTTATCTATATATATAAAAATGAAACCCGTTTTCCTTGGTCATGGCATCACGCGTGAATGGCTGGACCGATTTTACTAATTCTTTTTGTGTTGTATTTGTTATTATTAGGAGAAGGTTATTACGAAAAAAAATATTAAGAAATCTCTCAGAAATATTGAAAAATAGACATTTAATTTTGCATATTTTAAAAAACGCGCGTAACGAATGTCAATGTCATTCACAGCCATAGACTATATTGAAAGAGCATCGTTTGTTCGGAAACGAAGTTACTTAATTAAATTAATCTGTGAAATCACACCCATAACCCACGCGTGAATGGCTGAACCGATTTTACTAATTCTTTTTATGTTGTATTAGTTATTATTAGGAGAAGGTTCATTTTTATAATTTTTCAAATCTGCGTATATTTCGAACATCCTTTCATATTTTTTGAAAAAAATTGCATTTTTGAGAAGTTTTAACACTTTTCTATTCAAATTTAATCATATTTTTATCAAAAATCAATTTTTTTTTCAAATTAGCAACTTTTTCTATAACGTTCAAGGCCACTTTTAACAGAATATTTGTTTTATGATATAATTCGCAAAAAATCGAAATTTTTAAGAAAAGATCGATTAATTTCTGTTTATAATCGATTAATAAAGCTTATTTATCGATTTTTAATCGAAAATAATGAAGGATGTTTGAAATATTAACGGATTTTTAATTTTTGACATCTGTCATGCTCACTAAGATAAAGAAGAAGAATTGTCAGATATTCAATAAAATCGCAATTTTTAATAAAAATATCGATTAATTTGTGTTTATAATCGATTAATTAAGCGTATTTATCGATATTTGATCGAAAATAATAAAGGATGTTTGAAATATTAACAGATTTTTAATTTTTGACATTTGTCATGCTCACTAAGAAAAAGAAGCAGAAGAAAAGTTTTAATGAAAATATCGATTAATTTGTGTTTATAATCGATTAATAAAACGTATTTATCGATTTTTTATCGAAAATATTGAAGGATGTTTGAAATATAAGCAGATTTATAATTTTTGACAGATTGATCTCTTATTTGTATAATTTTTGAAATCTGCGTATATTTCGAACATCATTTGATATTTTTTGAAAAAAATTGCATTTTTGACAAATTTTAACAGTTTTCTGTTCAAATTTAATCATATTTTTATCAAAAATAGATTTTTTTAAAAAATTAGCAACTTTTTCTATACCGTTCAAGGCCACTTTTGACAGAATATCTATTTTATGATATAATTCGCATAAAATCGAAATTTTTAAGAAAATATCAATTAATTTGTCATTATAATCGATTAATAAAGCTTATTTATCGATATTTAACCGAAAATATTAAAGGATGTTTGAAATATTAACAGATTTTTAAATTTTGACATCTGTCAAGCTCACTGAGAAAAAGAAGAAGAATTGTCAAATATTCAACAAAATTGCAATTTTGATAAAAATATCGATTAATTTGTGTTTAAAACCAATTAATTAAGCTTATTTATCGATTTTTAATCGAAAATAATGAAGGATGTTTGAAATATTAACGGATTTTTAATTTTTGACATTTGTCATGCTCACTAAGAAAAAGAATTGTCAGATATTTAATAAAATCGTAATTTTTTAAGAAAATATCGATTAATTTGTGTTTATAATCGATTAATTAAGCTTATTTATCGATTTTTAATCGAAAATAATGAAGGATGTTTGAAATATTAACTGATTTTTAATTTTTGACATCTGTCATGCTCACTAAGATAAAGAAAAAGAATTGTCAGATATTCAATAAAATCGAAATTTTTAATAAAAATATTGATTAATTTGTGTTTATAATCGATTAATTAAGCGTATTTATCGATATTTGATCGAAAATAATAAAGGATGTTTGAAATATTAACAGATTTTTAATTTTTGACATTTGTCATGCTCACTAAGAAAAAGAAGAAGAAGAAAAGTTTTAATGAAAATATCGATTAATTTGTGTTTATAATCGATAAATTAAGCTTATTTATCGATTTTTAATCGAAAATAATGAAGGATGTTTGAAATATTAACGGATTTTTAATTTTTGACATTTGTCATGCTCACTAAGAAAAAGAAGAAGAATTGCCAGATATTCAATAAAATCGTAATTTTTTAAGAAAATATCGATTAGTTTGTGTTTATAATCGATTAATTAAGCGTATTTATCGATTTTTTATCGAAAATAATGAAGGATGTTTGAAATATTAACGGATTTTTATTTTTTGACATTTATCATGCTCACTAAGAAAAAGAAGAAGAATTGTCAGGTATTCAATAAAATCGTAATTTTTTAAGAAATTATCGATTAATTTGTGTTTATAATCGATTAATTAAGCTTATTTATCGATTTTTATACAATTTTCCTCTTACAATCATATTTTTAGGTCGTGCAAGTATGCAATAGATGACACTGTTTATATTTAATATTTTATCGATAAAAAAACAGGGGAAATTAATGTAGAAAAAATGTAAAAAAGGAAATGAAAAAAAAATTATTTATTGTTAGGCGGTACGAAGTTCGCCGGGCCAGCTAGTGTAACATAAATTTTGGCAAATCAAATTTTTTAAATATTCACATTGGTGTTCCGCAAGGGTCGGTTTTAGGACCGATTATTTTTCTTATATACGTAAATGATATTGTAAAAATTAATATTTTTATTTTTTCTTTTTAGTACATTTTCCTATTTTTTAAGATGATTCAATTTTTTTTTTGTAATTTATACTCTTGTTATGCTTAATCAAGTACATTCCAATTTTAAATATTTAAAATATGATCTAATAGTCTATAATTGATAAGATAACGTAAATGTCTAGAGAGAAAAAATGTGTAATATTAGATCATAAAAATTATTATTAAAGACCACTTCAAAAATATCGATTAATTATTGATAAGAAAAACAAAAAATGATATGTTTTGATGGATTCTGTGAAAAAGTAAATACGCTTAAAATCCTATTTGTCTTAGAGATAACTTATTTGTTACTAAAATATTTGTTTTATGACTGTTATACAATATTTATCGGAAAATTCTTATCTACGTAATTATAAAAAAAACTAGCTGCATACATTAAATATTTACAACTAAAACAGATTTAACATCATTAATGATAAGATTAAAGAGTAGTGGTGCAATGTGCGTACCTTGTGGCACACCAGAAGTCACCAGAATTAGATTTGAAACAAATTGGGTTCGTCCAATTAAAAACTTTTTAACATCAACAAGTTATTGTGAAAACCCAAGGCACTAAGTTTATCGAGTAAAATTTGATGATTAACTGTATCAAAAGCTTTTGAGAAATCTGCATAAATTGAATCAATTTGGTGTTTATTTTCAAATGCTTCTAAGATTTCTAGATTTCAAATTGATTAAATTGAGTGTATAATTGACCTATTCAATATTTATTTTCAGGTGTTTGGAAGAAGCAGCAGATATAGCTTACCAACAAAAAGATTTACAAAGCTTGTTATACGTTCAAAGTAAATGCGGAAATCAATCTCAACTCACTGAAAAAATTAACGCAATGATAACACAACTTGATTCAAAGAAATAGAAGATATTTAGATTAAGTAACAAAAATTGTATTTAATATTACTATTATTTTTAAACTTTTCTATTTATATGCTGATATATTATTCTTATTTCATTGTTATCAGTAGTTTTACAAATTATATAATTTTTCTTTATTATAATCAGATTCAATCACATTTTTTTTCTATTAAAAATTATACTTTATTTAATTAATTATTTATCAACCTCCACCACTTAGTTTGACTGCATATTAAGTAAAAATATAGTACTAACAAAGATTTACCTAATAAAACCAATACTAGGGTTGTCTTTTTAGTATTGTATTACCCATTCCAGCCATAAAATTAATTCACTCATACCTCTCCAACCGAATAATCCGAATCAAAGTTGAAAACGCAATTTCTGGACCATTTACTTCCCTTTTAGGATTTTCACAAGGGTCAATCTTAGTCCCAATTCTTTACACTAGCGATATTCCTCAACTGCAAAATATCCAACTGTACGCCGACGACACGGCCTTGTACACCCTCGCAGCGTCGACTTAAACTCTTAACGAAAAAAATTCAAAGACTGCTGGACCAGTTCTCCAACTAGAGAGTAGCCCTCAACCCCAAAAAAACCCAAACTGTCATATTCAGACATCCAAAACTTAAACTTAAAATGATATAACGGTTGTCAGATCGCATCCTAGTGCAGCCTTGAAGGTAATTCTAGACCTGTTGTCGTCCAGTGTCTATCTGTAGACGAAGGGGGTTTCGTCAAGGAGGACGCCAAATTCTGTAGGAAGGTCTCGGTCTACAGTTTGGAGAAGTCTTAGGGAGGGTAGGGGGATCTTGATCTTCGGAATTCTTGAGATTCTTTAAAGTCGACGAGAATTTTTGTTGACCATATCAACCTGTCACTTTCCTTAAGATCAGGTGATCTACTTGGGCGTGCGATAATCAACAAAATGAGAAGACGAGCGTCCCTCCTAGGTGCCCTGGGTGGTAGATTTGGAAGACGTAACACCAAAACCATGCATGACACTCCTCACAAATGTGGATTAACCTTGTATTGAAGAGGAGATATGTATCGCTTGACGGTCAGTGAATTAAAGAACTAAAAATTTTAATTGCCGCGCAAGGAAGGAATTTAACAATCACCACTAACGGTAGAAATTTTAATTACGGCGATAACGTTAGAATAAATCACTGAATTTAGTCTGGTGGATTCTAATACTAAAACGATCCAATAGATCGTTACAACTTATAAAACTTTTATTCGACCTCTGATCGATTATAAAGCGGTGTCATCCTATGCCTTTCCTCCATTCTCTTCTTGCCACAGAGAGAGAGAGAGAGAGAGAGAGCAATCATACTCAAACCCAAAAAAAACTACACAACCTTTACTCAAGCTGCCTCTTCCCTCTCGATTTTAGACGCTACAACAACGCTATAGTTCGTTCTCTAGACTTACGAGGGTTTCGGATTAAAAATTTTATAAGTATTTCCAGGTAAGTACTGGAAAGTTTGACCTGTTCTTTGGGGAAATATCAACTGGTTAAATGAAATGAAAAATAATGCACAACTTTTTAATTAAATAATAATAGAGAATCTTTTGTCTAATTAAAAGTATATTAAGCAGAATTAAACTTCTTCATTAATGGAGTCTTATGTGGCTATTATAAACCTAAGAATAATTTTATATTAACCCCCATCAAGGTGGCTGACCCAAAGTGGAGAAATTTGTCGAAATTGATTTCAAAATTAGGTGCATTTTAGGTGCTATTTAGGTGCGCAAAACAAAAATTAGGTGCACTAACCGTTTTTAAAATATTTACGAAAAACCATGGGACCGCCAGCCTTTAACAACCTAGCTGACCCATAATAAAAAAAAACAAAAAACAAGGATTGAATACTCTTTAAATTAGGTGCTAATTAAGTTCTTTTTAAAACACGAAACATAAAATATAAAATTTAAAAATTAAACGTCTTAAAATTGAATATATTGATTGTGTATGGCAAAATGCCACATTTCTTCTTGCACTTTGAACCAAAATGGACATCGGCAGTTTAAGAACAGTTAGAAATCGGTAAAAATTTCTTGTCCTGTAATTTTTTTAATGGATTATTCGAAAGGTCACCACAATTTTTTTTTTATTTTTTTTAACTCGGACCGCTGAGCGAGACTTGCAACCGGTCATTTCCGGAAATGATGATTAATCTAAAATTCACTTTGTCAGAGATTTAAGTGCTTATTAAGTGCAATAGTTTCACGAGCAAAATAAACTGCTAATGAGCAATTTCAACTGAAAATATTTGGCCAAAGTTTTCTTGCGTCTCAACTAAGAGTGTCAATCTGCACTTTTTAAGCACATGATCAAGATCAAGATCATTAAAATTTTCTTGTAATTCTATTACTTAATAATTCCCTCGTCCGAAATGAAATAAATTTTGTCATTTTTTTTTTAACTGGGACTGCTGAGCTTGTTACCGGTCACTTCCAAATATAATAATTATTATAAAAAACTTTTTGTCAAATATTTAAGTGCTCAGTAAGGGCAACAGACTCAATAGCAGAACAAACCGCTGGATGAGACAAGTCAACTAGAAATTCTTAGCCCAAGTCTTAAACCAAGTGTGTCATTCTGCACTTTCTAAGCACTTAAAAACTGGTACAAATACCTACGAAATAATCCCATAAAATTTTCATAGTTTTTTTTGGATTTAAAACTTCTCTGCCGTTTTTTATCTGTACTCAAAATGAAGCGCACCTATTTGAATTACTCAAAAATTAGATGGCAAAGATAATATAATTTCATTCTGAACGCTTTACAAGTTTTTGAAAAAACATTTTCAAAGACAATGACCGTTCAACTAAGAAGAAACAACTACTTCCTGGGCTATTGCCCCAACGGATATTGGATTATACTTCAAAGTCAAACGGGGTTGGAATATCTACAAGATAACTTAACCCAACCATTCTAGTTTGCAGTTAGAAGGGACAACATAACTTATAGACCGGTTTCGGTGTTTTTGCACCTCGTCAGTATAAGGTATATGTTATCCGTCAGCGAGCTGTAAAGCATAATCACTGACTAAAGACTGAACTAAAATCGTAATCCTTATATATCTTTCAATAAAGAAAGTTTAAAGGACACGATAGTAGTGACATCCTTACGATTTTAGTTCAGTCTTTAGTCAGTGATTATGCTTTACAGCTCGCTGACGGATAACATATACCTTATACTGACGAGGTGCAAAAACACCGAAACCGGTCTATAAGTTATGTTGTCCCTTCTAACTGCAAACTAGAATGGTTGGGTTAAGTTATCTTGTAGAGATTCCAACCCCGTTTGACTTTGAAGTATAATCCAATATCCGTTGGGGCATATAGCCCAGGAAGTAGTTGTTTCTTCTTAGTTGAACGGTCATTGTCTTTGAAAATGTTTTTTCAAAAACTTGTAAAGCGTTCAGAATGAAATTATATTATTCTTTGCCATCTATTGACAAACACGCTTTATTAAATATGACAATGATACAGTTTTCTGTAATTATTCGTTTACTCAAAAATTATTTATACCATTACTTTTCTCCTCCAAGACATTTTAACTAAAAAATTCGAACAATTAAAAAACTTCTCAATAGGTAATTATTTTTTTTATTAAAATTTTAGCTAGAAATGTTTTATCAAAGGTAATACCAAGAGTCCTTAAAATTTTATCGATACATTTTTAGTTTCCACGAAAACTTTTTTATTTGGCAAAAATACGAAAACAAACTGAAATGTGATAAAATCACTCGTCCTACGGACTCGTGATTTTATCATATTCAGTTTGTTTGATAACATGCGAAAACGTTTTGCAAACGTTCATAAACATAGGCAAAATGAGGGTCTCCTGTTCAAAATACCTGAGCACATCCTACGAACAAGCAAAAATATAAATAAAGGTTTGATATCGAACAAGAAAGTCGAAAATTTCAAAGAAAATCCTGATTATTATCATTTTCATCAAAAACTTTGCATTAAAGTTAAACAATTTCCTACAAAAGATGCAAACGAGAATTTGATCGACGCTAATTTAGATTTAAAGTTGACAGAAAAAAAAAACAAAAATAAACCGAATAAAAGAAAAATTATTTTATTTCGGAGGAGAGAATTATTAAGTAATAGAATTACAAGAAAATTTTAATGATCTTGATCTTGATCATGTGCTTAAAAGACACTCTTAGTTGAGACGCAAGAAATCTTTGGCCAAATATTTTCAGTTGAAATTGCTCATTAGCAGTTTATTTTGCTCGTAAAACTATTGCACTTAATAAGCACTTAAATCTCTGACAAAGTGAATTTTATATTAATCATCATTTCCGGAAATGACCGGTTGCAAGTCTCGCTCAGCGGTCCGAGTTAAAAAAAATAAAAAAAATTTTTGTGGTGACCTTCCGCATTATCCATTAAAAAAATTACAGGACAAGAAATTTTTACCGATTTCTAACTGTTCTTAAACTGCCGATGTCCATTTTGGTTCAAAGTGCAAGAAGAAATGTGGCATTTTGCCATACACAATCAATATATTCAATTTTAAGACGTTTAATTTTTAAATTTTTTATTTTATGTTTCGTGTTTTAAAAAGCACTTAATTAGCACCTAATTTAAAGATTATTCAATCCTTGTTTTTTGTTTTTTTTATAAATGGGTCAGCTAGGTTGTTAAAGGCTGGCGGTCCCATGGTTTTTCGTAAATATTTCAAAAACGGTTAGTGCACCTAATTTTTGTTTTGCGCACCTAAATAGCACCTAAAATGCACCTAATTTTGAAATAAATTTCGACAAATTTCTCCACTTTGGGTCAGCCACCTTGATGGGGGTTTTATAATACACTTTGCACAGAAAATATGGTCTATGTATAATAAGTTATTTAGCTCAAATAGAATATTTTATAACAAAAATTTGTTCCATATAGAGAATTTCAAATGAAAAATAAAAAAATTGAACTTACCAAAAATGAAAATCAGTCATTATGATCCAAAATATCATAATCGTCATACTTATGTAAACTACAAATTAGACTATCTACATCTAACACAAGTCTAGGCATTTTTAAAAATTTCCAGTAAATTTTCAATAGACATACAATGTCAACACTTGCAAAGAATCAATTCAACTGAAATACAGAGGAGTTCGCTTAATGTTAGCACGGATTTCCAAATCCACCAATTTTCTGTGAAATTCAACCCCCTCCGAATTAATGTCTTTAAATTTAGTTAAATTTTACCTGTTAGTATTTTTTTAATCCTCTGTATCATATTTTATTATTTAGTTGAAAAAATAATATTTTTAGATAAAAAAAACGCAATTCTTTTAATTATTATTACTTAATTAAAATTATAATCTTAGAACATTACTTAATTAAAAAATTTATTTAAAGTGATTTTACAGAAATAAAAAAGGTACGTATAGCTTATTTTGATTTAAAATCTGACCATCAGGGCAATTTTACCTAATTTCTTAGATAGAGGCTTATTGGAACTGGTTGTCAATGACTAATTTGCATAATTTTGTTAATCCGAAACCCTCGTAAGTCTAGCGAACGAACTATACGTCACTCGGACTCTACAGGGAACGAACATCGGAGCCCAGAGGACCCTTCATAAGGCCACAAAGAACATCAAGAGTTCCGAAAATCAAGATCCCTCCCTAAGACTCCTCCAAACTGTAGACAGGGACCTTTCTGCAGACCTAGAAAACCACTCTCTCCGGACATTATGGACCGATGGAGACCACCACACTGAATACAGAAAAAATGAGCCCTTGGCAAAATTTCCTGTCGTTCCCCTCGTCCATGCCGATTGGAAGCCTTTAATACGGAGGAGACGCACCACAACGTCAATCTCCCAAACCTACATTGCACCACGTGGGCCACACTCCACACATCACCTACACTGATAACATAGAAAAAAAAATTTTTGACGGTTTAGACACGTTCAAGGAGCTTTGGATCCATAAAATACCGGAGCAACAGAGAAAGCAACACCAACTTGCAAAAGGTAAAGAAGTTAGGGAGAGCGGCGCCGGCGACTGATGCTAACATCATCCAAACCTTCCCATCCACACCCTGAAAAAGACATAAGCCCCACAACAAGGTCCTTACACCCAACACCACATTCCTGTGAACTTCTTCTTCTGTTCTGTTCTGAAGCGATTCGTCTTGTCCGCCAAATTGTTAGGTTTACAGCTTTTTATTGCTTTACTGTCTCGCCTATAAATTAAATAAGTCACTAAACGAAAATTTTGTTTTTTATTGTTTGTCTTTATTACTTTTGCATAACAATGTTTAGTTGCTAACTAAATAATAAATAATTTTAAGAAATAAAAGTACATAATTTTTAATCAGTCATAATTAACAGTTAGAAGTAGATGTACTTAGAAACGACGTAAACAATTAGTGTGTACATTTTTTATTGGTTCAATCAGGACATGACTGATAAGATAAATTTATTTGTTGGTATATATACATACTCAATATATTTCCAGATCTGTTAGTTATTCGTTAAAAGTGAAATATAATCCACACATTTTTTAATTTTAACATGGCAGGTAAGATTGTTATTAGTTTAAAAATATTTAAAGAATAACAGCTCTCTGTAATAATAATAATAATTTATTGCAATTAAAACATTTTACATTCAAAATGTACAAGCCATCAGTCAACAGAATTTGTTTAAATAACAGATCATCATCATCATAGCCTTACAATCTCTAAGATTATGACTAACGTCTGGTCGTTCAACAATCCTATTTTTTTAGAGGTGGATTAATCATTTGTTTTCGTTTTAATTTATCATAATTTGTTGTGTGTTTTTGGTCTGTTGTGATTTTCTTCCATTGTTTCCGGTCCCTGCATTGAGTAACGTTCATGGCTTCTGCGTCCTCTTTCACATCGTCTAACCATCTTTCTCTTGGTCTTCCTCTGCATCTGGGCCATAACGGTGTCCAGTTCGTTATTCTTCGAAGCATTTCTTTATGTGGCCTTCTGAGTATATGTCCAATCCATTCTAGACGACGTGATTTGGTAATATCTAACTCTGTTTTCACCATTTTGTTCTTTGTCTATTTTAATGTTTGTTTTAAGTCTTCCTTCTCCTTCGCTTGTTGTGTCGGAGCCTAGTATTGTTTTTGCATCCTCTTCCACTTCGTCTAACCAACTTTCTCTTGGTCTTCCTCTGCATCTGGGCCATAACGGTGTCCAGTTCGTTCTTCTTCGAAGCATTTCTGTGTGTGGCCTTCTGAGTATATGTACAATCCATTCTAGACGGCGTGATTTAGTATATCTAACTATGTTTTCACCATTTTGTTTTTTGTCTATTGTAATGTTTGTTTTAAGTCTTCTTTCTCCTTCGCTTGTTGTGTCGGAGCCTAGTATTGTTTTTGCATCCTCTTCCACTTCGTCTAACCCTCTTTCTCTTGGTATTCCTCTGCATCTGGGCCATAACGGTGTCCAGATCGTTTTTCTTCAAAGCATTTCTTTGTGTGGCCTTCTGATTATATGTAAAATCCATTCTAGACGGCGTGATTTAGTATATCTAACTATGTTTTGACCATTTTGTTCTTTGTCTATTGTAATGTTTATTTTAAGTCTTCTTTCACCTTCGCTTGCTGTGTCGGAGCCTAGTATTGTTTTTGCATCCTCTTCCACTTCGTCTAACCATCTTTCTCTTGGTCTTCTTCTGCATCTGGGCCATAACGGTGTCCAGTTCGTTCTTCTTCGAAGCATTTCTTTGTGTGGCCTTCTGAGTATATGTACAATCCATTCTAGACGGCGTGATTTAGTATATCTAACTATGTTTTCACCATTTTGTTCTTTGTCTATTGTAATGTTTGTTTTAAGTCTTCTTTCTCCTTCGCTTGTTATGTCTGGGCCTAGTATTGTTCTCATTATTTTTCTTTCGAATTTTAGTAGACTATGTCCCTCCTTTTTATTTAGTGTTGTTGTCTCCACTGGTCGTATTAGTGTCTTATACAGATTCATTTTCGTCAATGCTTTACTTCTCAGAAGGTTTCTGTTCATACCTAACGCCTGATTGCCTTTTAAGATTCTTTCTTCCACTCTCTCCTTCTCGGTCTTTCCTATTGTGACTCCTATATAGTTAAAAGTGTGTACCGCTTCAAGCCTATAGTTTTGTGTGATCAATTTTTCCTGTGGAGTTATCTCTTCCTTACCTATCTTCATGTATTTTGTTTTATTTTCATTTATCTCTAAACTCATTTGTTTTGCCTCTTTGTCTAGTTTTTCAATTGTATTTATTAGCGCTGTCCTTGTGCTTGCAATGATGGCCAGGTCAGATAACAGATATACATGGTATTTAAAATTTAGAAGTAATTATGGTGAACAGACATAATTTTGTATAGGTTCAAACAGTTATTCCTATTATTTTTTGTTAAGTAGCAGAGTTGTTGTTAAGGACGAAAGAATAAGACACGATTTACAATAACTGTTTAATGAAAAGATGAACAACTATATCGTTTACAAAAACGACGACTTACTACATATGACTTATGGAGGGTACCTCTACCCTCCATAATATGACTATATACCACTTACAATATGGAAGACGGAAACACACAATAATTGTCAACAGTGTTGCCACCATCCATAAAAGGAAATAACTAAGCTACATTTATAATGTTTTGAATTTACATTAACAACAATTCCAGTCTTCAGTTGACACCTGCAAAATCGCTGTTTAATGGCATTGATGGCTTCTTCTGGCGACTGGAACCCCTGACAACGCATTGAATTCGTGATCTTTGGGAACGTGAAGAAGTCGTTGGGACTTAGGTCGGAACTATACGATGGATGGTCTAACAATTTGATGTTTTGAAGTTCCAAACACTCGATTGTCTTTTGGGCAGTGTAAGCACTTGCAGTATCGACGCAGTGTCCTTTTTCAAACACTCTAGTTATTTACAACAAATTATGAATATGAGAACATTACAAAAATCATTGATTTATTTATTTTATTTCTTTTTAATTGACTTCAAAAAAGGAGGATGTCCTCAATTCGAGTAGTGTAGAGTATCCGAGTGGTCCCATAGAAATTTGGTTAAGGTCTGGTCATCATTGTGGAAGATATCTTTACTTTTTTCACAATATCAAGCTGAAATTTAAGTAACTTCTTGCAGCCTATTGTGAAGGCCATCCATTTCGTCCTGGACATCAGACTGAAGGATCTTGTTCCATTTCTCTATAAGAGCCGTTTTAATCTCTTTTATGGGAGCTGTTATTCGAACTCGAATTCGTCTTTTAAGCATGTCTTGAGGTCGGATTTGTAGGCTGGCCATGGTAATCTTTGAATACCAATTTAGTTTAGGTATTCAGTAGCTAGGTGGACGATGTGAGCTCGCCTCTTCTCATGCATTAAAAGGAAATAATCTTCCCTAAACAGTGTAAATGGAATAAAATGGTCTTGCTGAACCTCCATCATGTACCACCTCGAACACAACCAGAACGGTACGTACCTCATAAGAGATGCTACCCCACACCTTGGTATGCCACTGTTTGCACAACTGTGTATGGGACAAACCACTCGTTCCGTCGTCTATACACACGTTGACGTCCTTTTGGACCTCTGAAGCATATTCTGCTTTCATCAGAGAACAATACATTCTTTCACTACTCCATAGTCCAGTCAACATATTAACTTACAAACTAAAGTCTGTTTCTTTTGCGAGCTTCCTTAAGTTTGGGAACTCGTACAGGACGAACTTCTTGAAGATCTCTTTCCTTTAGTCTTCTTCTTAATGTTCTCACACTCACACTTACATTTCTTGCTTTAAATATTCGGTTTCTTGCTTCAGCAGCTGTACAGAAGCGATCTCTTAGCACATTATTAACAGTAAATTGGTCGTCATGATTAGAAGGACAGTGATGTCGACTTGACCTGGCCATCTGGTATAAGCAATAAATAAGCATCTTCTGCTTTCATCAACGAACAATACATTCTTCCACTGCTCCATAGTCCAGTCAACATATTGATTTGCAAACTAAAGTCTGTTTCTTTTTCGAGCTACCTCAGGTTTGGTAACTTGTGCAGGACGAACTGTTGAAGATCTCTTTCCTTTAGTCGTCTTCTTGGTGTTCTTTCACTCAGACTTTCATTTCATGCTTTAAATATTCGGATTCTGGCTTCAGTAGTTGTACAGAAGCTATCTCTTAGCATATCATTAACAGTAAATCGGTCATCACGATCAGAAGTACAGCTATATACCTTGACTTGGCCGTCTGGTTTAAGAACCAGTCTCCCTAACCACGTGATAGCGTCTTGCACCACTGTTTGCGGAATGTTAAGTATGCGACCTATACGACGTTGGCTACAGAAAGTTACAGATCTGGCTACTCCAGCAGCATCCAGCTGCATTATTCCCACTTTGAAATATAGGGACTTAAATTGAATCTTCTTGAAATATTTCTTAATAGTGTATTTGAATTTCAGCTTATTACTGGGTTGACACTGCTGCTCGTGGTGGTGTACCTGTCACAGCTTTAAAAGGTGGTATCGATGTTGATGGACACGAAATTTTCGTTGGTAGAGCTTTCCACGAAGGTGATTGGATCCCAGCTAAAGTTATTCCTGGTAAAGAAATTGCATATGTGTCCTATAACGGTGCTGAAATTGGCGTCCATCGTTTCCAGGTAATATACATTTTTATAGTTTTAAAAACTTCTTATATTAACTCTTAAAATGAGTGATCAATGAGTCAATGACAGGGTGAAAGACATTACTCTCTCCTAATTTCGAGAATGGGTTATATGATGGCGATAATAATTCTCTCCTCGCCCCGTGCAACTAATATGACTTCAAAACTAAAACTAGCAACCGATTTTTCTTGGACTTTTGCTGCTGATATAAAATAATATACAAACTTACTCATCTACGCAATGTTTATAAATTTACATTCAAAAAATCACGTCAGTACCATAAATAAGTCATAAGAAGGATCCCATGAATCATTATTTATCAATTTTAGATTAAACACACTTATCTAAACATTTTTAATTTAGGTTCTTTGTGAACAACGTTTCGATTGGGTACCAGCAAGTGGAGGAAATATCCCTCCTGATGCTGTGGAAGGTGGAAAAACTTCCGATGGAGAATCATTATACATTGGTAGAGCTAATCATGAGGGTTCTTTAACTGTTGGAAAAGTAAGTTATAATTTTTAATTTAAAAATTGTTACTGTATGTTATTTCTTGAGTGTTATATCGCCGTGGTTTTGATTCAGCCAAACATTAATCCTTGGTATAAGACGATATGTCCATCTGCCCTTAGCTGCAGCGTCTTACTGGAGCTGCCATCGGCAGATACTCTTCTGTCACTCTTCTTTTCGAAGCTTTCTCTGTGATTAGTGTAGTTGACCTCTTTCGATGGTAAAGATTCCGTTTTTTCTCGGCTAGGACTCTGAGAGGCAGATTCCGGAAATGACACACACTGCTTCTTCAGATATTGTGCAAAAGATGCTGGCTACTCTAAAAGCACTCAGACGGTATACTGGTCCAGCCTTTCTCCATGATTCTTGTGTCTCAAGAGCGTCGACCGAGATGTGACTACTGATGATAACAATAGCCTCCTGTTTTGCTTTGGTACCCCGATATTAGGCATCAGTCGTGCTAAGCTAGCTCTCACTAGTGACGCTTTGGAAATGACGTGTTCAACTTGCTGCTTGAAGTTAAGTCGGGCATCAATCATCACTCCCAGATATCGGATAAATGGTTGCGATGTAATTTCCTATCGTCCTTTCAGCTTAATAGTTTCCACCTTCTTCCTGCTGGTAATAAACACTACTTCGGTCTTGTATTGAGCCAGTTGCAGGTTTACTGTGTCCATCCACTGTTTAACGCGCTCGAAGGTGACTTCAAAAATATAGTTAATCTCGTCAACGATTTGACAACGATTATTATGGCTACGTCATCTGCATACGCTACAAGTTTGACGTTTCTTGGCAGCGTCAGTCTTAGGAGGCCATCGTACATAATATTCCACAGGAGTGGGCCAAGAACTGAACCTTGTGGTACTCCTCCAGTAATATTATACTCCCTCGGACCGTTCTTCGTGTCATACTTTAGGACCCTGTTCTTAAAGTAGCTTGCTGCAAACTTAAGAAGGTATAATGGTGATTGCAGCAAGCTACTTTAGGAACAGGGTTCTGAAGTATGACAGTGTGTGTGTGTTTTTTTTATTAAGAGGGGGGAATCCTTTTAACTAAATTTGTAATACATTTCAGGTTCATCCGAGTCATGGTACATGCTACATCCCTTTCAACGGTGCTGAAATTGGTTACCAAGATTACGAAATTTTGGTACTTAGAAGTTAATTTGTAATTATTGTTTATTTATTTACTTTACAAGAATACATATTAGTTTTGTACATACTTTTACAGGAAAATGTGTATGATTTCCCTTCCATCTTATCCTTGTCTATATGTTGCGTAATAATTTTTCTGCGATGGAGTGAATTGAAAGAAATATTTACCTCTCGTTGTATTTATTTAGCCCGAAGCGGTAGTTGGAGAAATATCTAGGTCTTAGGTGGCTTCGCTTTTGACTTTACCGGATTGTCGAAGTAGAAATCGAAGAAGGCGCGACCGCGACTTGACTTGCAGGATTTCGCAGTTTTGCGTCGCTCACTCTTTTCTTCTGCACGGACCGAAACTTAATCTTATTCAAGATTTCAAGTTTTTTTTAAGTTAAATTCGGTGTGTGAGTGTAAGTGCGTTAGTTAAATAAATAATGAATGTGGATTTATTATATAAGTTTTAAGAAAAAACATCGTTAAAGGTAAGATTTTTTCATATTTACACTCTCTTAGTATATCTCAAATAATTCAAATTTTTTTAAAGTAAAACAAAAACGGTTTATATACACCAAATTTAAATTTATAATAAGCAAAATCTGAATATAATTACCATATTTTGAATAGATATTTAAAAAGTTTTATGAAATCAATGAAGATATTCCGTTTAGATAATAAATCTCATTTCATTTTCAATAAACAATTATAATCAAATTCTACAAAATATAATCAATCTTCAAGAGATGATATCATCGATAATTTCTTGATATTACTTCTTATATTTTTCTTGGTGAGATAATTCTTCATAAACGTACTTTAAATTAGTAAAAGGTGATAAAAAAATATCGTTCTTCCTATAAAATAGCACATATTATTAAAAAAAATTTATAGCAAAGCTAGGAGACCCCAGTTAATGATTATAAATCAATGACGTGGAATTTTTTACCTTAAATTAGTTGTTTATTTTTTGTAAAAGTTTAGTAAAATATTTTGAAAGTATTTGATTTCATAATAAATTGGCACCCAACGTGGGGCGCCAATTTATTATGGTTCTCTTCTGGCACCGGCTTTTGGGTCTGGGTTTATTGTAATTTTCTTTATTGAATTAAATATCTTATTCATTTATAACATCTTCTTCTTCTTCTTTCTCGAAACTCCTTATGCCCCTTAGGGGCGTCGGAGGTTTTATTCATCTTCTATCCATCTCTTCCATTTCTTGCGGTCCTTTGCTAACTCTTTCATTTGTTGATGTGTTTTTCCTTTTTCCTGTCCAATTTCTATAATCTGATCGATCCATCTCTTCCTTGGCCTCCCTTTCCTTCTTTTACCATATCTTTTCGATTCCATCACCTGCTTTGGTAGTCTTCCCTGGTCCATTCTGTTAATGTGTCCATACCATTTTAATTTTCTTTTTTGTATCTTGGTTATTATCGATTCCTGTTTCAGTCTTTGTCTAATATCTTCATTTCTTACTCTGTCCAATTTCGTTTTTCCTGCTATTTTTCTTAGCTGCTTCATCTCCGCTGCGTTTATTGTACTGTCTATTTTTGCATTGTTTACCCATGTCTCACTTGCATATATTAAGGTTGGCACAGAGATTGCGTTGTATACCTTCAGTTTTATTTCTTTATCTATTTCTTCCTTTCCAAATATTGTTTTATTTAGTGCATAGTAGATCTTATTTGCTTTTTTCGCTCTGTATGAGATTTCTTGATCTATCTTTCCATCCTCTGATATTATTACTCCAAGGTATTCAAACGTCGAGACTTTTTCTATTATTTCGTTTTTGCACCTAAATATCGGTTGGTTTATTTCTTCGTTTTTCTTATGGGTTACTATCATGGTCTTCGTTTTCTTTACATTTACCTCCATTTTCAAATTTTCTATTTCCTCCACCCATATATTGATTAGTTTTTGCATTTTCTCCTTATTGTCTGCTATTATTACTAAGTCATCTGCATATAGTAATCCCTCCATTCTCACTGGTACTAAATTCCTGTACCCTATTATTGACTGTAATTGCCTTGACCTTCTTTTAGCGCTCTTCATTACTCTATCCATGACTAATATAAACAAAACTGGGCTGAGGCTGTCCCCTTGTTTTATTCCTCTCCTTAGGTTTATTATTGGCGATCTTTTTCCATTTATTTGTACTTTAGCAAGTACGTTTCTATACGTACTTTTTACCACTCTTACTATCTTTTGCGGGATTTGCAGATCTTCCATTACTGACCATATTACTTCTCTATTTATAGAATCAAAAGCAGCTTTAATATCTATAAACGTAATATATAAGTCTTCTCCTATTTCGTTTTTCCTTTCAATTATATTCCTCAGTATGTATATATTATCTGTTGTTCCTCTTTCCTTCCTAAAAGCCGCTTGTTCTTCTTCTAGTTTTCCTTCCAGTTCTTTCCTGAGCTTCCTTTCTATTATCCCGGTGTAGACTTTATATGCCACTGATGATAAGCATATAGCCCTATAGTTATCACATTCCGCTTCATCTCCTTTCTTGTGTATTGGTATCAATAAATTTTCTTCCCAGTCTTCCGGTATCTTTTCTGTTCTCCATGCTTCCCTCATTATTTCCACCAGCCAAAGCTTGCCTCGTTCTCCCACATACTTCATCATCTCCGGATCTATGTCATCGGCACCTCCCGCTTTTCCAATCTTTATTCTTGCCAGTCCTTCTTCAATATCTTTGATATGAATTTCGTCTACTCGATTGTCTCTATCCACTTCTCTTGCCTGCTGTCCTCTCTCCTCATCTTGTTGGTTACTTGCCTCGAATTTTTCTTTATAGTGCTTATTCCATATGGTTAGTATGTCTTGTATGTTTGTTTTTAATTCATTTCGCTCATTTCTAATTCCTCTTATTTGTTTCCTTTTTGTTCCTTTCATGCTTCTTATTTTATTCCAAAACTGTTTATTGTTATTCCCAAAACCTTCGTTCAATTCTTCACCGAATTTCTTCCAGCTCTTCTTCTTCGCATCTTTTACTAGTTCTTTCACTATATTTCTCTGTCTTCTGTATTTGTCTCTGTCTTGCTCTTCATTTGTGTTTATGTATCGCTTCCACATTTCTTTCTTCCTTTTTACTGCTTGCTTTATTTCCTTATTCCACCATCCAGTTCTTTTATTATTCTTACCATTCTTTTTTATTCCACATACTTGTTTTGCAGTGTTCCATAACGTGTCTCTCAATTTTTTCCATCTCTCTTCCATATTCCATATTTCCTCATTGTTTTCATACTGTTCTAGTATTTTATCTGTCTCTCTTTGGTATAACTTCCTCATTTCCATATTTTTCATCTTATGTATTGCTATTCTTGTATATTGAGGACTCTCTATTATTTCCATTAGTTTCATGTTTATCTCTGCTGTCACTAGTCTGTGTTGGGTACCGAGTTCAGATTCGTTCTCTGTTTTTATATTCTGTATCGTTAGTTCTGTGTCTCGAGGATATACTATGTAGTCAATTATGCTTCTCGCATTTCTTTCTTCTGCTACGTATGTATATTTTTCGTTCCTCGGTTGATACCAGAAAGAATTACCTATTAACAAGTCATTTATAACATTAATATTTTATTTAAACTTTATTATCAAATACAATTCAATCTTTCAAATTATCTTTATGACCTTTTTCAAAAAAAATCGACCAATTCAACATTCATCATTTTCTGACTAAACTTATTTATATAACCTGGATTTGTGCATGGTTAGAATTCCTAACTCTAAGCACAGAATGCTGCGATATAGATATAAGTATTTATCAGTCCATACAAGGACAAAATCAAACTGTGTTTCGCTCTATTAGAGCTCATCGGTACAGTACAGTACAGGTGGCGCTACTTACGATTGTTTAAATAACAAATATTAGTTCCTCTTTGGGACATTTTCCAATCAATAATAAACTACGGGTTGTGGATTCTAATTTTCCCCTCTTCCTTTTTCTCTGCTTGGCTATTTAGTTTCTATTAAATAGTTTTCTTTTTCTTGCTTCTGTTGCTTTTTCTGGCGTATTTCAATAATTTTTTTCTTCAATATATTTTTATTTTAATTAATATACTTTTTATTGCTATTTCATTATTTATTATATTTAATTCAATTTCTATTTCCAACACATGGTCTTTCTTCATTAACACAAAAGAAATTATCTCCATAAGAATGTAACAAAAAAAATTAAAACTCCTCATCTTAGCAACAGATTTCCTTAAGGGTGACTCACATTCCTAGAGAGTCGACCGAGTGAGCCACTGAGAAATATCCATATCAATAGTATAAAATAAAGTATTTGACAGACAAAAAATATATAGACTTAAAGTACTTTGTTGTCTTTCAATATATGTCTCATCAAGATCGATATACTTTTGCATACATTCAAACCAATTGGTAAAACAGTTATTTCAGTCTTCAATTAAAACCTGCAGAATGGCTTCTTCTGATGAATGGAATCTTTGGGAACGTGAGGAAGTCGTTGGAACTTAGGTCGGAACTATACCGTGGATGGTCTAACAATTCGATGTTTTAAAACTCTAAAAACGCGTTTGTCTTTTGGACAGTGTAAGTTGTGTGTTGCTTTGTTCTTCATGTACGATCTTTTGTATCGAGGCCAAGATCTATTTTTTGATTAATTTCAAAAATTCACTGTACCTACACGACTTGTTGCATCGCAATGAAACTCTGGATTTATGTCAACAAAAGATTGAGGTGCCTTGTAAGTTGTAAGTGACTATATGCAAAACTAAAAAGACAACCCTCGTATTAATACATTCAAAATCAAAAAACTGATCTAATAGTTATCAAAACGCAGGCTTTCTTATTCGAAGGAAACATTATACAAACAGGCTGAACGCTGAATAATATAGAGATTGGTAGGTAAGAGGATCCTGCTGTAGGACTTATGTCCTTTTCAGGGAATAGATGGGAGTGTTTGACGTCGGCCCGCTCTCACAAATTTTCCCATTTGCATTTCCCTTTACAGCAGGTTGAGTCTCTCTCCATCCATGGCGCTTGAACGTACCTAAACAGAGTCTTCTTCCTTTGGTCTGAGTGTAGGTGTTGTGTGGTAGTGTGACCCATATGGTACAATGTGGGGTTGGGAGATTGACGCTGTGGCGTGTCTCCTCCGTCGTGGAGCCCTTTCCATTTGGCAAGGACGAAGGAAGGGAACGACAGAAATCTTCGTTAAGGGCCCACTTTTTTTGTATCCAGTGGTGGAATGGTGGGTACCATATTCGTCCAGCAGGGTTTCCAAGTCTTCACGAAGGTCCATGTCTACGGATTGGAGGAGTCTCAGGTTAGGAAGGGGTATACAAACAAGTTTTAAGAAAATGACACATAATATTTTCATACAAAGAAAGAACGTACTTATTGACTTTTTACTAAGTAATTCTTTATGGTATAGTAACCTCATGATCTCCGTCACTGATGCGTACAATCCCTTTTAAGGCATACTTATTTGCATTTTATGATGTACTGAAGTTTGCGCTAGAGTTTATACGTAACACTTGTACAAAACTAAGATAGAATAGAACGTATCTCTATTTGCATTTTCTGCATTAAAGAATCCTATAAAAACTATGTTATGCAAATAAGCTATAACAAAAAATACAAATATTCAAATTGTGACGTGAGAATAATATCTCGTTGATCAAACGGTTATTCAGGAGTTGTTTGTAAATCAGTGGCGGATATACTGGGTAAAAAAATTTTGGAAATTTTACTCCCAAACTCCGAGAAACAAATTCGAAAAGAGGTTGATCTTAAAGGCCATCCTTGCAACTCCACTAATTTTAACCGCAAAGCTATAGTAACGTGGCGTATTATGAGCTGTTTTTGGAATGTTTAAAAAGCCATATCTTTTTAACGCATTATTCGATTTTGATGTTAAAGACGGCATTCGATGTAGTTTTTTGAGACCTAAAAATGTTATTGGAAGTGCAAAATCAGTTGGTAAAAAAATCTGAAAAATTTCAAAAAAGAAAACACTTTTTTTGAAATTTTTCGACAAGGTTATCTCACGAACGAATCAATCAATTTTCAAAACAGCATTCGACGTGGTTTTTTAAGCTTGAGAGCTGATTAGTTTATGAAATTGATCGATGAAATAGCCAAAAAGATATGCCCAAAAAACATCATTTTTACAATTCACAATTTCTCGAAATCTACTGGTCCGAATCGGTTCAAACTTTCATGGAATCTAAGTTAGATGAAACTCTTTGGAACGCTTTTTAGTTCATTCCGATCGGTCTAGCCGTTCAAAAGTTATAAGAGGTTTACATAAATCCACACACACACCAGCACACATAAATACAGACATACAGACACCCTCGTAAAAATAGTCAGGGTAGGTTCCAATGCCCTTAAACCGTTGAGATCCGAGATCCGAGAAAAGTGGAATTGAACCGTTGAACTCAAACATCTTCACAGAACAAGATTTTCTTTCATCATATTATGTCAGTGATAGAGCGATAATTGACCCTTCAGAAGAAAAACCAAATCAACAGTCAGGAGCATCTAATTCTTGCAGACAGGATCCACAGCCAGGATCATCTTATTCTCTGCAAGTAGATCCGCAGCCAGGACCATCTACCCCTACAAAATAGTCCTTTGCAGGAAACATCGCCAAAGAAAGGAATTGATCTTTCTGTGAATTTTAAATCGCCTGAACAAATACACCCCTTGCCAAAAATAGGACCAAAGAGAGATATCAGTGCCAATAAGGGGCGCAAAAAGGAAAAATCTGTAATTTTAACCAGCACTCCTGTAAAGTAACTTGAAAATTTAGCTCTTCAAAGAGAGGTTAAGAAAATAAATCAAGCAGCTAAGAAACTTGCGAAGCGAAAAGTCTTTAAAGACTCCAGTAGTAGCGAATCGGAGGAAAAGGAAGTTGAATATTGTGATAGCTCAGATGATATAAATTTATCAGATGAAGAGAATCAAACATCTCTTAAAGACAATATCGAAGAGGACTGTTTCGTTATAGCAACAGTTTCTGGAAAGAAAGCCTCAAGCAGTCGAATTTATGTTGGAAAGGTTTGCAAGGTATTTTCAGATGGGTTCAATGTTCAAAATAGTCCTTTGCAGGAAACATCGCCAAAAGGAATTGATCTCTCTGTGAATTTTAAATCGCCTGAACAAATGCACCCCTTGCCAAAAATAGGACCAAAGAGAGATATCAGTGCCAATAAGGGGCGCAAAAAGGAAAAATCTGTAATTTTAACCAGCACTCCTGTAAAGTAACTTGAAAATTTAGCTCTTCAAAGAGAGGTTAAGAAAATAAATCAAGCAGCTAAGAAACTTGCGAAGCGAAAAGTCTTTAAAGACTCCAGTAGTAGCGAATCGGAGGAAAAGGAAGTTGAATATTGTGACAGCTCAGATGATATAAATTTATCAGATGAAGAGAATCAAACATCTCTTAAAGACAATATCGAAGAGGACTGTTTCGTTATAGCAACAGTTTCTGGAAAGAAAGCCTCAAACAGTCGAATTTATGTTGGAAAGGTTTGCAAGGTATTTTTAGATGGGATCAATGTTCAAAATAGTCCTTTGCAGGAAACATCGCCAGAAGGAATTGATCTTTCTGTGAATTTTAAATCGCCTGAACAAATACACACCTTGCCAAAAATAGGACCAAAGAGAGATAGCAGTGCCAATAAGGGGCGCAAAAAGGGAAAATCTGTAATTTTAACCAGCACTCCTGTAAAGGAACTTGAAAATTTAGCTGTTTAAAGAGAGGTTAAGAAAATAAAGCAAGAAGCTAAGAAACTTGCGAAGCGAAAAGTCTTTAAAGACTCCAGTAATAGCGAATCGGACGAAAAAGAAGTTGAATATTGTGACAGCTCAGATGATATAAATTTATCAGATGAAAAGAATCAAACATCTCTTAAAGACAATATCGAAGAGGACTGTTTCTGGAAAGAAAGCCTCAAGCAGTCGAAACTATGTTGGAAAGGTTTGCAAGGTATTTTCAGATGGGTTCAATGTTCAGTTCTATAAACGTGTGGTTTCTACTACAAAGTTCATGGTGTCCGAGGGATATGAAAGTTTTGTTGCAAAGAACGAAGTGGTGGCAGTGCTTCCAGCACCAGTAGCTCGGTCAAGGGCAAGATACGAGAACATGATATGGTTTACTGTAGATATGAAAAATATAGTGTGTGACACGGGATGAAACAAAGACGATTTCTGACCAGGGCGATGACAGCCCGAGCTTGGCTCGGGCTGTCATCGCCCTGGTCAGAAATCTTCTTGTTTCACCCCTTGCCACAAAGTATACTATTGTGGTTTTAGTTATCAAAATGACTTTTACAATGAGACACTACATTTGTGAATATACTTTATATCCCATAATATGCATAGCTACAACAAAATTATTAAAAAAAAATTAAAAAAATGGATATTCTAAAATCTTCCAAAATTTTAAAGGGTATAAAGCACATAAAAATAATACTTTCAGGGTAAATATGTTATCTACACAGGAGCGAGCAGCTCTAAATCGATTTCGTGGGGCCCATATTCTTCTTCTTATAGAAAAAAAATCTAATCAATAACATAAAGTTAATAAAATTGAAAACCATGCTTATAAAAATTATTTATGACTCAATAAATTAAACAAGTAATTTAACAAATGTGAGTAGCAGCTTAATATTATAAAAGTAATCCCTATAAAGTTTGTATTAGCTTAATACATTAAACTGGCATTTTAGATAGATTAACTTTTTATCAATTTACTTTAATCCAATATAAGTGGAACACAAATATTTTATTAACCCAAAAGTTATATAAAAAAGGAAGCTGTAATTCCATTATAAACATTCACCAGTAAACAAAGATAAACACATTTCCAATTTATTTTAATGGATCAAATTTTACTCATAAAGTAACAGTGAAATTATCGTATTTGTGTCTAATTATATCGTTTAATGTAATTAAAATTTGAAAGATGGTAAACGAATCGACTAGGTATTAAAAATGGAATTACAGATTATTAATTACCGGTTTTGGTATGAATGAATGAATTTACCGAGTCTGAAAGATTGAATTGAAAATGAACGCGTCAGCGCAAAATAAACCGTTACCCACATTATAAAAAATTCCGTAAACCAGAGGAGTAGTGGAGATATGACCATGAGCAAAGTGTATATCTGTATATTATATGCCAAGACTCATATATAACTATTAATATATAATACGTAGAGGAAGGTGCACTAATAAGCTAAGCGAGAATGTAAAAAAAGTCAAGTTCACTCAGAATCTTAGCTTAATTTAAATCATTAATAGGTACTTATCAAAGTATAAAACAAAACATCGATTTAATTTTTCTAAACAAACAAGTTTATTTTAAATTAAAAATACAAAAGGTCTCCAAAAACCAGTTTTTCCCACATATTAGCCAAAAACGGGTATATATATACGAGGTGTAATCAGAAAATACGGTGAATGAATTATAGAAGTAACTGCCCAGAGAGTTAACACCTCATTCTGGAGAGGAAACAGCAAAAAATCTCCGAACTGCTGTGGGAATCTTAACAAGTCACTGCCAAGTACGAAAACATCTCTTTAGGATGAAATTAGCAGAATCGTCGCTATGCAGATCAAGAAAAGGAATCAGTAGAACATAATATAAAGTATGACTGCTCTGATTTTTCTGAAATTAGAAGATCCTTAATGGGCGAGTACTGGCTTACACCAGTCGATGTCAGGGAGATCCCCTCGGGAGCCTCATCACCTATTTCAAATCTCTAGACCTGGTGATAGCCTCCCTACACACGGGAGGATGCACAATGGGCTTAATATGGCATCAGTGCTGGCAGAGCACTAGCTCGCCCCTCTCCAAATTTACAGATCCAGAACTGCTGTTGCTACACCGAATTTAAGTGATACGCTCGGTAGCTTGATCCTTTGTGAATACCAGCTGCAAGTAGCAATACTAGCAATGAGTTGCGACCTGCCATTCGACTTCTAGAGCCGGGAGAGTGAGGTTGTGTTTACTGTGTCTGTTGCTAATCATGGATTACGAACAAATTTTGTTTCAAGTTGTAAAAGAGTGCCACGAAGCTCATGAAATGTTAAAATTAGTGTATCAACCTCAAAAATAGGTGAAAACGTGAAAAAAGTGGCCAAAAAGGTTCGTTCAAACAGGCGGTTGACCATTCGAAAGCTTGCCGAAGAACTAAACATCTCATATGGGTCCGTACAAAGCATTTTAACTGAAGATTTGCAAATGAGACGAGTCAGTGCGAAATTTGTTCCGCGACTTTTGACTGGCGAGCAGAAGGGAAATCATGTGTCAATTTGCACGGAATTGAGAGATTCTCTTGCAGCGGATCTGGACTTCATGAATAAAATAATAACCGGAGATAAAAGTTGGGTGTATGGCTATGACTTTGAGACAAAAATTCACAGTTTACAATGGAAAATAAGTGGCTCTCCTCGCCCTAAAAAAACACGTTAGTCGAAGTCGAATGTTAAAATCATGCTCATTGTTTTATTCGATTGTGAGGGTAGAGTTCGTTCCAAGGGGAACTCCGAATATTACAAAGGCCTACTTCAACGCTTGTAAAACGATGTGCGGAGAAAAAGACCAAAAAAATTTACCAATGGTCTCCTCCCGCATCACGACAACGCACCATGCCACACTTCGCTACCAATCCGCTAGTTTTTGACCGAAAAAAAGGTCCTTGTCTGTCCACATCCGCCTTACTCTCCGGATTTAGCACCTTGCGCCATCTGGCTCTATCCAAAATTGAAAATCGTACTTAATGGAAAAAGATTTGATACAATTCCCGACATTAAAGGGGCCACGACAGAACAGCTGAAGAGGCCCTTACGAAAAAAGTCGTCCAGAAATGTTTCCAATCGTGGAGCCACCGTTGTGGCTGGTTAAGCGTGTCGCTGGTTAAGGAGAGTACTTTAAAGAAGATTAAATCAAATTATAGGCGTGCATATAATTTCTTTTTAATGTTCGCCAAACTTGTCTTGGAAAGGTTCAAATTCTGTGATGCTTTTCTAACACTTAGTTGATGATTCTCTCGGAAAGAATATATGATCTGATTTTTAACGTGAATAAGTCTGGTTTTACCACTGTGTAGGTAGTCCAAGAGGTCTAAGATTCTTTATTCCACCTTTTATAATTTTTCCTCGGAAGAGAATGTAGATTGAACTTCAAGATGGAGCACTGACAGGAACTGGTTTTGTGCCCATTCGTCAGTATGGATACAGTTAGAAATATTCTCTGAATGCTTTATAGCATTTCCTAAATTTTGCAAAGCTGACCAAAAATGATCCAGTACTGCTAATTTTAGATGGATATAATACCCGTGTAGGAATTAGCATAGGCCAATTTATCAGACGAGGGTAGGTAAAGGGGCCAATTTACCAGACGAGGGTACGTAAAGGAGCCAATTTACCAGGCGAGGGTAGGTAAATGGGACAATTTTCCATTTCGGTTTGAATCTTAATATACTCTAAAATTCTTAGATATTAATATCAAATTATATTATTTAGACGAAAAACAATGACACCAACTTTAAAAAAGGTTGATATTTATTTGTTTGTCATGTATTCAAAGCCTAGGATGTCCACTTTACTCGACCTTCCCCTACTTACGAAATGATATAAAAATTTGCTTTCATCCAATGAAATCGAATGCAGGATTACTAGAAACAGACTTTTCTGTATATTTCATATTATTAATGACGTTAGTTTCAAGTTGAATGGTTTCAAAGCGCATTAAATATTTTATTATCAGATGCACCAACTGTAATTTATAATAATTATTACACAACGCAGATATTATTTAATGAGCTTTAACATAATTGGTAAGTTTCACTACTTTGTTTATTTTGAAACAATTTGGAAAATAAGATAATATATCCAATTAAGGTTTAAGGTTTAATTAGGAAAATATAATCAGGGGAGCAAATTTAAATAGGAATGGTTTACTGTACAATAGAAAGCACCAATGTAGGGAGGGAGCGAGCATAAAAGTAAAAATTGATAGTGGTAAAATATATAATTTTGAAGAGGTCGATCAATTTGTCTATTTGGGAGCAACATTCACAAGAAAACTGGATACAAAGGAAGAAATCAAAGCAAGACTAGGAAAGGAGAAATAGATGTTTATATGGTCTAAACCATCTCCTAAAAAGTAATAAGACCAACAGTTACATTTGCTTGTGAAACGTGGATATTAAGGAAAGCAAATATAAGTTTCCCAGAAATATGAGAAAGAAAGGTATTAAGAAAAATGTTTGAAGGAAAAAGGAAGAATGGGGTATGGGAAATAAGAACAAACCAAGATCTTGCGGATATGTACAAAGAACCAAGTATCACAGAATATGCTAAAGCACAAAGGTTTGAAGTGGTTAGGACATGTCGAAAGGATGGCAGAAAGTAGGATTCCATTATGATCATTATCAGAAGAACAGGAGGAAAAAAGAGAAGAGGGAGACCAAAGGAAAGATGAAAGAGCGAAGTAGAAGCAGATTTGAGAACCTTAGGTGTACAAAACTGGAAACGCATGTTGCAAAATAAGAAGATATGGAAAGAAATGACAATTAAAGCCTTGGGCCTTTCAGACACAAATTCAAATACAGCCAGCCAAAGCAGCGTTTTTTGTAATTTTTTAGCTGCATTTTGATTCATGGTCAAATTTTTTATCTCTGGTCAGATTTGAAATCAGCGCACCAAAAACCTTTCAAAACGTTTAGTCTAGTCTCACGATTTCTAATTAACTATATGAAATGTTACAATTATAAGCGGAAATATAAATTTACCTGGAATTATAATGCTTAAACTAAGAGAGACGAAATTAACATAAACTCTTTCGTTACCTTGAGTTCCACTTAGATTAATTTATTAATACCCACATGACAAAATAATCATAGACGTACCATATAGATATCCATTTAAATATATAAAGGTATTTATCGTATCGGAACAGTTAGAAATTTTTGAAACTTAGAAATTACACATAGGTACAAGAAAATGGCATTAAGGAGGAATTTGAAAAATATCGCATCCAGCAGGGCTCGAACCTGCAATGTTAACCTATAATTATTGGTAACGCCGCAGATGCATAAATAAGTTGGCTTTTTGATTGCTTTATTTTGTTTTAACTCACTTTCTCCTTAAACACTTGTATGCAAGTAGTAAAAAAAATAGATATTCATTGGGTTGGCTGATAACCTGTATCACTGCGACCTTTATATATCTATTGTGAACACCCATCATATCTAGAATAACATTAGAGCACCTTGTCTAGTCCTGCCCTCTTATTGGGATTTAATAGCCTTGATAGTAGTCTCTCCACATAACTTGGAGCAGCCGGTTTCTCATCTCCAAATACCAGATACTCCTTTCTTGCAAGGTCTTCACGTTGGCATATGACAGATGTTCTGCTGACTCATATGTTGTGTCAAGACACTGACAATCATTCTGATATCGCTTCGCCTTTGGGATAGCAGCTCTGCAGTAAACTTCACCGAGTGTCCTTTTATGAAGACTTTGGCTTGTCGCTTGCCCGTTGATTTTTGCCACTACCTCGTGGCCTTCTCTAGCCTCCATGTCTCCTCCGGTGTGAGGCGTTTCATTTCGCAAGGACGAATGGAGTCACAGAAACCTGCGCTAAGGATTTTTTTTGTATCATGTTGTTCTTTAGTGTCTACCTGTAGGAGAGGAGTCTAGTGTCTACTTGTAGGACAGGGGAGTTTCGTCAAGGAGGTCGTTCTGTAGGAAGGTCCCTGTCTACGATTTGGAGAAGTATTAGGGAGGGAAGGAAATCTTGATCCTCGGAATCCTTGAGGTTCTTTGGAGTATTCTATTCCAGGGTGTATGGATGGCCCTTTGGGCGGTAATGTTGGTACCATCTAGAGTCGGAGCAACGTATTGTTTCTGAAATCGAGAAGGGAGAGGAAGTGTGTTTGTATTTTGGTAAACAAGGTGGTGTAGGTTTTAGCTTTGCGGATAATGGCTCTCTCTGTGGCAAGAAGCGAATGGAGTCTCTGAGAAAGAGCAGAGGATGGCACGGCTTTATAATTGACAAGAGATTTTTGTAGGTATGAAGTAAAGTTTTGAAGAGGTATCTTCCGAGTCTACCGCCCAGAGCACCTAGGAGGGTCGCTTGTCTTCGCATTTTATTGATGGGAAGTTCGACATCGGTGTCCCACCTGAGTGTATAAGTGAATAGCACGCCCAAGTAGGTCACCTGGTTTTGAGGAACAAGCTGTTCCCCTCATAATGAGAGTTTTTGGGTTTATCGGTTATGAATTTCAGTCGATGTTGCGAAGGTGTATCGCACCGTGTCGTTGGCGTATACTTAGTTGGATATTTTGAAGATGAGGAAAAGATAATGTGAAGAATAGGCGCTAAGATTGACCCTTGTGAAACTCCTGAAAGGGAGTAAAGAGAAATTGCATTTCCAACTTTAATACGGATTATTCTGTTAGAGAGGTAGGAGTGTATCAATTTTATGGACGTGAAACACTTATGGGGGCTTTTTACACAATTTATTTACAAAATTGTTAAGATACACTGAACTCTGCTGGATAACGTCTAACTACTTGACAATACAATGAACTCTTGTGAATACTTGAACTTGAACTGACGTTAACGGCCCATGCATCCCCTTATATACAACATTATTTAATCTAGTCAGTGTGTTTAGAAGTTTCTAGAATTTTCTAGAAACATTATTTAAAATGGTCAGTTGATTTTTAGAAACTTCTAAAAATCAACTGTCAATAACAATCTTTCAAATTAAGGTCCCTTTCTTTACGGTTATCCCGTTACACTGCCCCCTCCTTAGATTCATTCCTCCTGGAATGTTATTTCCTACATCGGAATCCCGCACACTCCCTGAGCCAGCCAAACCATCTTCTTGGAGTTGCTGCGCATCTCCACTGTGGTTTCCCTGGTAAGGCGCCAAACGATCATGATGGACCACGACGGGTTTCCCTCTGGGAATTTTCACGATCCGATAAATGACATCGTTAATCTTCTTCTTGATGGTGTAAGGACCATCCCAGTTCTTTATAATTTGGGACAAATACCTCGACGTCGTCGGGGGTTATAGAGCCAGACTAAATCTCCAACTTGGTAACTCTTTTCCATTGTTCGTGTGTCATAGTACCTCTTCATCCGATCACTAGATAATTGTAGTTTTCCACGCACCAGGTTGTGTATATTCTCCATTCGATTCTGAAGGTCGGCGACATATTGTTCAGGTGCCATTTCTTCACCAGGTTTACAACCAAACACCAAGTCACATGGTAGCCTCATTTCTCTACCGAACAGGACCTTCGCAGGCGTTTGGCCAGTTGATTCGTTGATGGCCCATCGAATTGCCATTAGAAATAGTGGAATATGTCGATCCCAATCCCTCTGACAATCTGACACCACTTTTGACAGATAGTTGGTTATAGTCCGGTTCATTCGTTCCACCATTCCATCAGACTGAGGGTGCATCGCTGTGGTTCTCTTTTTGTGGATGCCTAATCTTTGGCAAACTTCTTAAAACAGCTTGCTCTCAAAATTTCTTCCTTGGTCTGAATGTAATTCTAGTGGTACCCCAAATCGGCTTACGAATTCTTCAACCAATGTATCTGCTAAAGTGGTGGCTTCCTGATTGGGAACTGCATATGCTTCAACCTATTTAGTGAAGTAGTCCATTACAACAAAGATGTACTTGTTTCCTACATCGGTCTGTGGAAGTGGCCCCAATACATCTACTGCGATTCTTTCAAAAGGACTTCCAACCAGGTATTGCTGCATTTCCGCCTTCGGTTTTCGGTAGGATAGACATCCGTTGTGATAGCTGGGACACCTCTTCGCGCTGGCTTCTTATCTGACTGGATAGCTCCTCTTGTTGGTTCGTCATTCGTCCTGATAGCTCCTCTTGCAGCCGGGAAAGTTGTTGAGCTTGTTCTTCTTGCAGCCGGGAAAGTTGTTGAGTTTGTTCTTCTTGCTGGCTCGTCATTCGTCCTGATAGCTCGTCTTGCAGCCGGGAAAGTTGTTGAGTTTGTTCTTCTTGTTGGCTCGTCATTCGTTGTGATATCTGGGAAAGTTGTTGAGATTGTTCTTCTTGCAGCCGGGAAAGTTGTTGAGTTAGTTCAGAATTTGCTTTTTGAACTGGGTCTTCGAACTCTACAGCGTCAGGGTCCAAATTATTATTTACGTAGTATTCACGGAGCCTTCTCAACAATACGGATTTAGTCCCAGTAGTTTCCAACTCCAATTCTTCGAGCTCTTT
This sequence comes from Altica lythri, assembly GCA_964028335.1. Classification (NCBI taxonomy): domain Eukaryota; kingdom Metazoa; phylum Arthropoda; class Insecta; order Coleoptera; family Chrysomelidae; genus Altica; species Altica lythri. The sequence goes on from OZ034805.1 coordinate 72,540,025, forward strand.
TCTGAGCTCAGCCACCAATAGTTCATTTATCTTTTTTCCAGGCATTCTTGTATCTTCACCCCACACCTGACACCAATTTGAAACACTTATGGGGGCTTTTTACACAATTTATTTACAAAATTGTTAAGATACACTGAACTCTGCTGGATAACGTCAAACTACTTGACAATACAATGAACTCTTGTGAATACTTGAACTTGAACTGACGTTAACGGCCCATGCATCCCCTTATATACAACATTATTTAATCTAGTCAGTGTGTTTAGAAGTTTCTAGAATTTTCTAGAAACATTATTTAAAATGGTCAGTTGATTTTTAGAAACTTCTAAAAATCAACTGTCAATCACAATCTTTCAAATTAAAGTCCCTTTCTTTACGGTTATCCCGTTACAGACAGAATGGGTAATTGGATGTAATTTAACTTTCTGATAAGGTCAGCGTGCTAAAACTTATCGAAAGCTTTTAGAACATCCATTAGTATCGTGTTTCTGGTGCAGTGCTTTGTTCTGAATCCATGTTGGAAAGGGGGGATTTAGCAGAGAGATTTGGGAATTAGGATGGTGTTTAAGGTTTTCATGATAGTGGGAAAGTATGCTTTGCTGAGACAAAAGTGGAAGATAGTAGTAAGAGAGGGGATAATAGAAGGGGGAGTAGTTTTATTCTAGAGATAGAGTCGGGGCCAGGGGCCCTTAGATAAATAATAAATCAAAATATTCAATTAAATAGAACAAATATTTCGAGTCCAAAAATGCAGAAATATACCAATTTTACCAAAAGAAAAACATACACCGATAATCTTATTAATTAAATCTAGTTAGTGCAATTTCTTTTAGATTAAAGTGAAATTGCCTTGAACGACGACCATGAGAAAGATAGTTACCTAAATTAAAATATATTATGTGTAAGATCTAGTTTGTACTGTTAGAATCGTTATTAAAAAAATATAACATTAATATGGAGATGTGGAATGTTTACTGTTATGTGAACAAAATCTTTTTATTTAGATCAAAATAGACCAACGAACAGTTTATGACCTAGATAACATTACATAATAAATACTTATGATAATTGGCGGTTTTCTGTTATCATTAATTATTTAAAAAAAAATAAAAAAATTAGTATATTGTCTTTAACTACTCAAACTCCTCTTCATATTTGGCGTTTCTTGTATCACGCTATTGAGATAGGGAGTTGCAGTTTTTTTTTTAAATAGTAGATAAATGATAATGTTAATCAAATTACAAATCTTATTAAATTTTACAAATATCCTAATAAAAAACTGGGATACAGCGATTTTTCTCAAAAAAACAAAACACAATTACTTTTTTTAATAATTGAGATAGCGAGTGGCAGTTCTTTCTTTGTTTTTAGGGTTCCGTAGCCGAATGGCAAAAAAACGGAATCCTCATAGATTCGTCATGTCTGTCTGTCTGTTTGTCTGTCTGTCCATCCGTATGTCACAGCCATTTTTAAACGAAACTTTAAGAACTATTCTGTTGAAACTTGGTAAGTAGAAGTATTCTGTGAAGCTCCTTAAGATTTTACACAAAAATAGAAAAAAATTTGGGGGTGCCCTATACTTAAAACTGATACCCATATGTGTGGTGTATCTCTGGATAGGTTTTCAAAAATAATATTTAAGTTTCTAATATCATTTTTTTCTAAACTGAATAGTTTGCGCGAGTGATACTTCCAAAGTAATAAAATTTGTGTCCCCCCTGTAACTTCTGGAAAAAGGGATTTATAAAACTAAAAAAAAATATCGAAAATTGGTGTGATAGAAGAAGTAGGATTTTTTCTTTGCCTGTTAATAAAAAAATAAATAAATTAAGATTTATTTTAAACAAATTTTAAATGTTAAAAAGTGTACTTTTAGTCCTAAATAAAAATCTATTTTTCATTAAAACAAACACATCCATTATACGGGTCAATGGTAAAAAGATGAAAGCAGTTAAAAGAACCTACTTTTTTGGTCCAGAAGAGTACAGGTAGGCTAAGTCAATTATAGCGGTATTATCAGATAATATACCTTTAGGCTGTATTTGTCTCGATTTACTGCTTTAACAATATACATTCAACTACTTAAAAGAATAGCGACCAAAGGCTAGTGGCATACATCATAGAAAAAAAAAAGTGAAGAACATATTTTTCAGAAAATATTCAAGTCGAATAGGAATTTTATATAAAGTAGCTGGCTAAATTATTAGAGACAGACCACATTTTGCTTTAATTTATATGTGACCTTTATATTATATGTTATACGAGATACGAGAGTTGGTAGTAAAATAGGTACCCACACCGCCAATCGAAAAACAATGATCAGAATTAATTCATATTTTGCTTGAAGCATAGAGCTACTATACTACAAATTCGAACTTCCCTGTTCATTTTATAGGTTAAAATGGAATGTACAGCCAAAAAAAACACATCGTATAATAAAGTATAAGGTTAATCAGTGTTGCCAACGTGTGCAGTATCCAATATATTGACTAGCGTATAGGTTGGCAACAACGTGAGGGAGCCGCTTTAATAGTGAAAGATCGAGGAAAGGAAAACTTCAAGAAAAAGGCACGTAGATAGCGTATTTGTTGACCCCTTGCACCAAGTATTCATGCCAAGTCATAAAAAGTTTAACTCGAAAATTCCCGAAGAAGTAACCTATACACATATATAATCCGATGAATGAAAGAATATTTATAAAATACATTATAATTTTCCAAAAAGTTAACTTAAATACATTTCTTAAAAACTCTGTTTATGTAGCCAACAACCTAAAAGGCATAGTGCAGGATATAATATACCTACTCATATTATTATTAATACTTTTAATATAAAACACTAAACTTAATAGGTATGTATACTTACGTGACAGAATAATAAAATAATCTTTCAAACACAATGTTATACGTCACTATGATAATAAAACATTAACTCAGACTGTTTTTTGTATATTTATCTCTTTTCAATGTACTGAATCTTCAAACAGTATTCAAAATATCTTTGTTTTTACCGACCAATATACCGATAGGTGTTTCAGTTTCTCTCTTACTTACTAACGTAATGTAATGATTTTGCCCATTTAATCCCATACAAATTTTCAGCGCCGGGTGCACGAATAGAAGTATAACTTCAAAAAGAAAAGAATTTTGTTTAATGATTGATTCTGATTACTAATTATAAGTATCTATAAAACTAAAACAATTAACAAAGAATTTACATAAAATGTGTAGTCAGACAAAAACCGTTGAATGAGGATTTAACTAACCCAATAAGGCGTGGTTTTTCCGTTATAAATCGAGTAATTTATGAGAGATGAAATCGAAATGAGGTATGTATTTAAATAATGGTATCTAGGATTTTAATAACAAAGAATCTACCAGATTGCGTTTTTAAAACATATCGGTAAAGGTTATAAATTTTCATACCGTTTCTGCACAATAATCGAATGCAGTATTAAAAATATTTATTAACTAGAAATCCATCAAATATTTGTGGACAGTTCAACTTTCCAAATTGGATGGGGTATGGAATCGATCGAGATTCATCCTCGATGACCCCAGACCTTTGAATATAAAACATTCAAAGCCCCAGACTCATATTAAACTAAATGTGCTGGCCAATTGCGACAAGAGTCCAAAGGCCATTAAGAAAGAGTGTCAGCACTGTCAACATGTGTACCAACATAAGAAAAATTCAAAATTATCTTTTCTATCTGAACCTTTGAATATAAAACCTCAGGAAGGAGGATTTAAAACAGAAAAGTGGGTCCGGGATGGTTGTTGCATATGGCGGAAGACTGTTTCCGTTACAGCAGTGGCGCGTGTATTGAGACCTTTGAATATAAAGATTGAGACAGATATGAAATAAAATATGCAGATTTAAAAAGCAATTTATTAAAAATTCACGATAAAACTGTTTTAAAATTAAAATACATATTATTCGCAGCGTTTTCTTCAAGTTCTAATATAAAATTGTTGGTTTATCTACGGAATTAAACTTTTACAAAAAGGATTGGTATTGTTCTAGTGTTTTATATATTAATTAATTGGTATTGTTTTAACACTAATAAAATTTTATTCGAATTATAACAATTCATTAAAAACATCAAATATAAATCGATTAATAATTTGAAACTAGTTAAATAAACTAAATAGCAGAAATAAAAAACTGTTACAAACATATATCTTTATTGGCCCTTAAATAAAAATAGTTTCGTATACATACTTCTTACGCTTTCATCTTTTATATAGTTTTTACAAATATAATTTATCCTTGTATTTAAAAAAACAATCACAAACCAATTTTATTAATTGGATGGAAAGTTTTCTAAACCATTTTTATCATGATTTTGCATGCTGTGAAATACGTTTTTATATTAACTTCAAATTATAACACAATTGTCAAAAATATTAATATAAATGGGTAATTTTAACAGTAACTAAAATACACAAAAGAAATAAAACTAAAAACACACGAAAAATAGACTATTTAAGAGACACAAAACAGAAAAGACCATTAAACACAACCAAACGTAAACAATAAATGAGTCATAAAGTGGTTGTCCAACATGGCCGTTTCCGTCGCATTTTTTAGTATTGACAATACGCAGATCCCTCCTTCCTGATGTTTTATATTCAAAGATCTGAACAAACCTCGTATCTGTTTCAGGATTTTTTAAAATTTTAAACAGTACTAGGAAACAGTTGGGTGGTACATCTGTGAAAATGTCCAATGTTGCGTTATTTCGAAAAATACAAACAGTTAGTCTAATGGGAAAATACGAGTCTAAATAAGAAGTAGTCGGTAAAAGCAATAAATACGTTAATTCTCACCTTGTATAGCGTAACAAATGAATTAAGTAAAAGATTCTTTTTCTTGAAGAACTGTAAAAGTTTTACAAAAAAATCACGCCGAACGGAATTAGTTTTTATATAAGGTAAGAAAAATGTTGATCCATTAGAATTTCCTTTAGAAAGCAGCAGGTACATATATACGTATATCATGTTTTTTTGCGGTGACTTCGAATTGCTTCGAAACTAATATTTCAAAATTGTAATTATTATAAACTTAATCAAATATAATGAATACAATTAAAAACGATACAGGTAATTTTATCGAAACTGTTTATTTTATCAACAATAAATTGCTAACACAGTTTTTAATTCGTTCTCACATATTTTCCTACATTCTATAAAACAGAAACAGTTATTTTCAATGAATACATGAATTGTTATTAAATCTATATTATCTGTTTTACACTAGAATATTTAATATTATATCTTGTAGGTAATTGCATTCTCATGTATGCAATAATTTAGGTCAATTATTCCTCTTTTATATAGAATTTAAAAGTTTTATTTTATTAGCTATTATTCACGACTTTTATGGTGTATAGTTTGATTACTTCTTTCTGTTTGTTAGAATTTTATAGTTTTACATTTTTTAATTCATTCAAAGACGAATTGTTGTAATATTTTTTGTTGTATTTCTTCTATACACAACATTACCTACTTGCCTTACCATTCATGAACGCAAAATACTGTATTACTTTGCAATTTTGTTATCAACTCCAATATTCATAAAAAATTGGGCCTCTACTTGTTTTACACTTCAAAATCTGAAAGACCAAGCATATTATTTTAAGAGATAAAAACTACCCCTCATCATGATCATCTTTAGCCATTATCAATCCACTGCTGGATGGAAGCCTCTCCTGATGCCCTCCACTTCTGTCGATACTGTGCAGTTCTTCTCCATGTTCATCCAAGGGATCTGCAAAATAAAGATGATTACAAAAATAACGCGACAGCTCCAGTAAAATTCGGCAATGTGGGGATACACGCCGACGATCTCCGATCGGCGCGCGCCGCAGCGCCTCCAGTCGGAGAATTCTAGTACTATTCAATTGCTTAGCGGATTTCGTGTGCGGTGTTTGTTAGTCCCAGAGCCATCTTCACAAAACCTCTCAAACTGGGTAATCGGTAGCGTTCGAGTCGACGGTAAAGATAGGTGGGGAAACCTGAGCTGTCGCGTTAATTTTGGAATCGTCTCTACAGAATCCCATTTATGTGGTCTTCTCCGGAGTCTACAGTGTTCTCGTGGGCACCATCTTCAGTCGGTTCCTCTTGCTATATGCCCTTTCCAATTCCATTTCGATCTTAAAATCAACTCTATGATGTCTTTTACTTTCGTTTGACTACGAATCCATCTATTTCATCTTCAAACTAGCAGAGTGATACCCAGCATTGAACGTTCGATACTACTTTGTGCCGTTTGCAGATTTTGGATCGCTTTAGCTTTTAGAATCCATGTTTTACATGCGTAGGTATGTCATAACAGGGAGAATACATTCGTTGGATACTTTACTTTTTAGTTTCTTCCAAACTTTGACCATGCGCCTTTCTAATTTGTTGCGATATTTTTACATCTATATCTGTTTTAAGCCTGACGTGATGTCCAAGGTACACATAAACATGTTCAACTTCTATTGAGGATTGTCCGATATTTACGAAAGATGATTTATCAAATTCTTGTCCCATTCTTGGTCTTGTCAATATTTAGCTTTAAACCAATATTTTGGCTTTTTAGCATTAAATCCTGCAATGAATTTTCCAGTTCTTCTTTCCATTGGTCAAGAAGAACTAGATACTTATGTTTTTTCCACGCATCATGAACTATATGTTACTTCTATGCCTTTTAGAATAATCGCCGCTATTTCTAGCTGGTGTTCGTCCATCTATTGCTCTGTCTGTTCCATTGCCTCGTTTGCCTTTTCATTTAATTCCATTTCGTCCATCCCTTCCACTAGTAGAATAAGGTCGTCTGTAAAATCGATCGCTGTTATTCCTCTTCCCGATTCTTCTTCCAGCAGGCTGTCATACATTATTTTCCACCGTAGAGGGCCTAATACCGTTTATGCTGTACTCCCATGCTCAATCCTTGTCTATCAGGATTTCCCTGTCCGATAGGTTGAAGTACAAGATGGTTCGCAGTCCTCCCTCTACCCCTTTCTTCTCCAGGCTCTTTATAATAGCCTCCCTCGACGCGGTGTTGAGTGCGTTTTTGACATTTATTGCTACCGCCACTACCCATCTGGCCTCGCTATCCATAACTCTATCCACCATTTGTTTAGCTGCTTCTACAGTGGATCTTCTCTGTCTAAAACCATATTGGAGAGGAGGTGGGTAGTTGTCCACTTCCTCTCCGAGTCGAATTTTCACCAGCCTTTCAAATGCCTTAGCCAATGTGTTGAGCAGACAAATGGGCCTAAACCACTTTGGCTCCTCACCCGGCCTCGTTTTTGCTTTCGGCAGCAGCACTACTCTTGCCTCCTTCCATTCCTTTGGGACTCTTAGTCCTCTTTCTATTTGATTGAGCACTTCGAGCACTACACCCGGTATTTCTTATATGGCTGCTTTGATAGCTGCCGGGAGGGATACCATCCTCTCTTGCAGCCTTGCCTACCTATACCCTTCTTCCCACTATTTCCAATTCCTGTCTGGTGAACGGTGTCAGTTCTTCCTCCTGAGTTGTCCACCTGCTTCTTCTCTTCTCGGCATCTGGGAAGAGCTTTTGGTACCTTTCGATTCTCTGCTCCTCACCCGGTTACGTTTTTGCCTTCGACAGCAGCACTACTCTTGCCTCCTTCCATTCCTTTTGGACTCCCTGTTCTCTTTCTTTTTGATTGAGCATTTCTAGCACCACTCCTGGTATTTCCTCTATGACTGCTTTGATAACTGCCGGGTGGATACCATCCTCTCCTGCGGCCTTGCCTACCTAGACCCTTCTTCCTACTAGTTCTTCTTCCTGAGTTGTCCACCTGCTTCTTCTCTTCTTGGCCTTTAGGAAGAGCTTCAGATACCATTCGACCCTCTACTCTTTGGTCGGGTTGTATAGAGTCCGGAATCACAAGCTTTGCATTGCAATCCTGCATCCATCATCCCATACGTCCCCTTCCAGTTCCTCTCAGAGTCGGTTCCAATGATCCCGTTTGCTCTTCTTGATGGCTTTCTCCAGGTTCTTTTTTTCTTCTTTTAACCTGGTCTTCACTTGACGCACTTCCTCTCCTCCATCGTTATCAGGTCTCACTTTCCTTAGTATTCTCATCTTTTCTCTCCTGATCCTAATGCACTCCTTCCTCTTCACCGCGAGTGTTAGAAAAATTTTGAAAACTTTGAAAAAGCTTAAAGAATTGGTAATCATTTATCATTTATAATCAAAGATAACTCTTATAACTCATTTTTACTTTCAGAAAAAAAAAGGTTCTATCAGTCATTCTCACGACTGACGAGATTTTTTTACTTGAAACTTTCTATTGAAATTAACAAATTTTTTTTTCATTGTGGATTATTAAATTTCCTTATTCTTCACTGGTGGTTATATTTTCTTTACCACCGTGTATATATAGTAAAGGTTTTCTCACGCATGTTAGAAAAGATATTTATTCTCGAAAAAGGTGATTGACCGCTTATAGTTGTCAATATAGTCAAGTTTTAATTTACCGATATCTGCAAAGAATGATGATGTAAGTACGTTCTGTCTTCATCAGATACTCTCCAGTAAAGAAAAGTAGAATATTGTGTAAACTTTAAACTCTTGCTATCTAATGTGTCAAATTTTATATCTCTTCAATCTGATTATCAAACTTTCATCTGAATTCTAATCAAGTTTCCTATCACATCACACTGTTACATTCTATGCTAATGATGATGAATTCATTGTTAGATATATAGTAGAAAAAAGAAGCTTCTCATGAAGCCATCAATTTAACATTTAATAGTCTATAAACGATAATATATCGGTTACACCTTTAACAATGTTATAATTAGAACTCTATAAGCACTTTCTTTGTGTTATTTAGATACGCTAAATACTTACTTTCTTATTGGCTATGTAATAAAAATAAAGAAAATGTAAATATTTAATCTGAAAATTGTTTTAAATAGAAAGCATAACGTCACCGATATATACAGAAACTAAAGAAAATTTGATTTAATGCAATTTAACTGAATTAATTGAATACAAAAATGGTTCATTAAGGAGCTATAGTTCTATAAAGATGGTAGCGTAGCGTTTACAAAATTCAAAGGGCTCTAACACCCTTAGTCACATATCAGAAGAAATTTGTTTGGGTCCTTAAAAATAAATATTGTGAAGGGTTGCCAAGGGAGAGGGATGATAGCTAAGAAAACGTATAGAAAAGTAAAGAAGATTTGAAGGTGGAAAAAGGGAGAACGTTTGAATAGTAAAATCATCTGAGAGTTGGAGGAGATAAAAGCAAGTGTGTTAAAAGGAAGCATATCAGAACAAGAACAGTACAGAGGATTGAAGAAGTGTAGGAGAGATTAAAGGAACTGAGATAAGAGATAAGTCGGAGGAAGAAGAATCGAAGTGTTCCTATGTGAACAAGGATGTGTTTTTTTTATTTATTTATTGTGTTTAATGACTCCAGTCCAGGAGAAGTTTAGAAATAGGTTAAAGGAAGACCGACGGAGGTTATTTCCATTATAATATATATAAACTCACCGACAAAACTAAAGCACCACCTCTTTTTTGATGACTGTGGCATTTGGTAAATCTACTATTAGTAAACCAAGAGTATATGAATGGTATAAAGGCTTCAAAAAAGGCCAAGAAGACATTGATGATGATGACCGATCCAAAATCGAGTTCCAGAAGATTGGAAGAGCGCTGGCATTTGGCGAATCTACTATGAGTAAACCAAGAGTGTATGAATGGTATAAAGGCTTGAAAGAAGGCCGAGAAGACATTGATGACGATGACCGATCCAAAATCGAGTTCCAGAAGATTGAAAGAGCGCTGACATTTGGTGAATCTACTATGAGTAAACCAAGAGTGTATGAATGGTATAAAGGTTTCAAAGAAGGCCGAGAAGACATTGATGACGATGACCGATCCAAAATCGAGTTCCAGAAGATTGGAATATCGCTGGCACAAGTGTGTTATATCTGAGGGGGATTACTTTGAAGGGAACAAAATAGATATTGATGAATAAATAATGATTTTATAAGTTATTCCAAAATTCTCGTTTTTCCTGAACATCGTATATGATATGAAAGAAGATGGATGCCTACGAAGGAATCTGCACGCCATTTTAAGAAGAAGATAAAATAATTAAAATGAACCCGTCTTCGCAGTGTCTTAAAATTATTTATCATTTCTTTTTTCAAACAACGTTGAAATTGTAAACAATAAAAACGTATATGCTGGAAAGCGCTGAATGGCAAAACGTGAGGAAGTCGAAAGAAAAATAAAAAAAAACGTTTTGAATCATTTAGTTTAATAATAATAGCCACTTGAATATAACTGAATCACAATTTAATATTAGATATTCAAAGACAACAATAAGCACGTGGTTTTTAAAGTTATACCTGCCCACGATACATCTAGTATTACAAGACTCAAAGAGACCAAGAGAAGCGTTTTTTATTTTTGAAAACGGGAGCAATTGGCCGGAGGGAGTTTCTTTATTCATTTTTAAGACGATTTTTCTGTCGTAAAACCACTTCCTAACAAATCCATACCCACTGTAATGGTGGACTCCAAAAAAGATCCAGAGTCCAGAAAAACAAGATCCCCCTTTCCAACCTGAACTCCTCCAAACGGTAGACAGGGACCTTCCTGAAGACCTAGAAGCCCTCCTCGACGAATACCCACTCTCTTACAGGTAGATGGAGGACTAAATACACAAAAAAAATGAGCCCTTGGCGAAGGTTTCTGTGGTTCCCTTCGTCCTCGCTAAATGGAAGGTCTCATGAAGGAGGAGACACACCACAGCGTCAATCTCTCTACCCCATATTACACCACGTGGATCACACTTCCACACACACCTAAATTGACACACCAAAAAAAACATTTACGGTTTAGGCACGTTCGAGGAACTTTGGAATCAGAAGAAATCCCAGGAGCTACATAAGAAACAACACCAACTACACTAGAATGGTGGCCTCCAAAGAAGATCCAGAGTCCCGAAAAACAAGATCTCCCTTCCCAACCGGAGACTTCTTCAAACGGTAGACCTCGAAGACCTAGAAGCCCTCTCGACGAATCCCCACTCTCTTACAGGTGATGTCTGATGGTGCCAACATGATGGAGGACTGGATACACAAAAAAATGAGCCTTTGGCAAAGATTTCTGTGGTTCTCTTGGTCGTCGCCAAATGGAAGGCCTCAAGACGTAGGAGATATGCCACAGCATCAATCTCCCTACCACACATTGCACCACGTGGGTCACACTTCCACACACACCTACACTGACACCAAAAAAAAAAAAAGACTGTTTAGGCACGTTCGAGGAACTTTGGAATCAGAAGAAATCGGAGGAGCTATAGAAGAAACGACGCAGCCTACAAATGGGGGAGTTTGTGAGTGCGGGGCCGGTGACCGATACTAACATCATCCAAACCTTTCCATCCACTTCTTGAAAAGTCCTACAACAGGGTCCTTACATCCAACACTCCTTTGAATTTTCTTTTATCTATCTATCTATCGTTCCTAACAAATCATTTAAAGCGTAGCTGTAAAAAAATATAAACTAAAAGTGTAAAAATGAATTAAATTGAATTTTTACACAGTTGATTTGAAAATAAAACCTCACTTAAGTTTAATATAACAATAAAAGCTGGTGTGTAACATGCTGCAACCACACCAAATCTTTTCATAACTTACTGACATTGAAAGTAATTTCATGCACAACAAAAGTAAATTAGGAAAGTGAATTATAGTTCTCCTTTTTCGAATAATAAAATAAAAAAATCTAAAGTAAATAAAGCAAATGCGTGAAAAATTGGTTTTCTTTGAATATTAATGAAACAATCACACTTTCTGGTTGTCCTCCAGCCACTGAAGATTTTCACCACCGAATTCTTTCGGGCTACACTGACTGATTTGATAATTTGACGTAAATTGTAAACTAACCCAAATAAAAAAAGTAAGATGAACTTCTCGGGGGAAAAATGGGAGAAAACTGAAAACAAAGGCAAAAATATGTTCCGGCAAAAAAAATTGTAACAAATAAAAATGAAATAAATAAATAAAATGCATTTTAAATAATTATATATAAAGAAGTCACGGAATTGTTTCATAATGTTTCTATTGCGTGGTTAACCTTATCTAAGAAATCATTTCAAAACTTTCTTCTCCATTTTAATAAGAATTTATTAAAACTAAAATACAATTAGAAGAGGTTTTACTTAAACACAATTGTAATCATTTTATATAACATTTAAACCAACCAGGTGTGCATATATGAACATCTAAGCAACAGCACTTATTTTTAATGACAGATCATTATTATTAATATAACATTTTACGCATTGTATTTGTTTATTTCTGAATATACACTTAAGGATATACAATTTGATTTTATGAAAATTATAAGTATGTACTTCCCGGACGCTTTTTCTTTGAGTAAGTAGCATTTTTCCGTAAAGATGAAAATCTTGGTAGGCATGATTGTTCCTCTTTCGCGCTGCAATCAGAATTTTACTTTCCGATTGCTTGGTGGTACCTTCTCTTCAAATACAAGGTCAATCCAGATCTGTGAAGAGGACCACGTTAGAGTTACATATTTTTTTGAGGCCACACCACCTCCGTTTTGTGGTGAAACCAAAACAGATTAGAAACCCTGGTCACGACTAATATAGAATTTGAAGAAAATTCTGCTACAGCACAATTATTAACTGCAAAATTAAAGTCCAGGTACGAAAACTTATAATTTGTCACGAAATGGATGGATATGAAGAAATACAAAACTATTACAGAGGATGAAATTTTGACTTTCTTGATGCAAAAATGTTGAAGAGTACCATTTTAGTGGAGAAAAATAGCCACTTTCCCAAAAGTAATTGCATTTCTTAAAGAATGTTGGTTATAAAGCAAAGAGATCAGCAGTCTTCAGCAGCAAGCAGATTTCCAGACCTTGCCTAGGGCTTGTCGTGAAAGTCTTCAGCAGCAAACATACACTTCCAGGGCTCACCTACGGCTCGTCCGTAATTTTGTCTACTCGTCCAAAAAAGCAGTACTTTCTGTAAACTCCTCTACGCTGTGGAGCTTGTACTTGTTGAAGAGTACCATTTTAGTGAAGAAAAATGTAAACATAGCCACTTTTACAAGGGTTATTGCATTTCTTAAAACGAAGAATGTTGGTGATAAAGCAAATAGATCAGCAGTCTTTAGCAGCAAGCAGATTACCAGGCCTCACCTAGGGCTTGTCGTGGAATTCTTCAGCAGCAAACATACTTCCAGGCCTCACCTACGGCTCGTCCGTAATTTTGTCTACTCGTCCAAAAAAACAGAGTACTTTCTGTAAACTCCTCTACGCTGTGGAGCTTGTACTTGTTGAAGAGTACCATTTTAGTGAAGAAAAATGTAAACATAGCCACTTTTACAAGGGTTATTGCATTTCTTAAAACGAAGAATGTTGGTTATAAAGCAAAGAGATCAGCAGTCTTCAGCAGCAAGCAGATTTCCAGACCTCGCCTAGGGCTTGTCGTGGAAGTCTTCAGCAGCAAACATACTTCCAGGCCTCGCCTACGGCTCGTTCGTAATTTTGTCTACTCGTCCAAAAAGAAAAACAGTATTTTCTGGACTTGTTACGTAAATTACTATATAGGAATAGTATTTAAAATTCTATCTTATTCTTTCCCCATCAAGTGCCTCAAATACCTACTTGTAGTATTATTTGCAGATTAAAGACTAAGATTTTTTTGCAGATGATAATCCACTGGACATCACCAACCATTAGTATATTATTAATTTTATTTGGAATATCAAAATCAGAAGATCCACGACCATGCATAGAAATTTCAAGAGAACTGCGATTTCCCTGCAGCTGCACTTTAGGGCCGATCGAACAAGCATTGGATGGAAATCCTTCAATATCAGTGAACTGTGATAGAATCGTATTTTCTAGCGAAGTCCCATCACTGCCTTATGGAGCTCCAATTATTTCTTACAGTCAACGATGGGCTGGACATCAATCACTGCCAACTCAGGTAAATACAAAAGGATTTTTTAGATTCGCAACAAAATACAATCAATGTAAGAACTAAGAAAGTACCATCGAACTTATATGTATTATACAGGGTGGTTTCTATCCTCCCTATCAAACTGAAATGGTAACTAGAGGGGATCAAAATAAACCCAAAAAACTCCTCTAGCTCACAGAATCTGCAATTTGCTTCATCTGCCAATCCTAGTTTTTTCATGAGGTTCTTCTTACCAATGTTTAGACAGCTGAAAGATTTCTTCTGTTTATAGTTTCCCAAGAACGTCTTCGTAGTCCTTCTAGATCGTTCCAGTACTTGGATTTTTCGTTATCCATTTCTTTCCTTAGATTTTCTACGACTGTACTAATTTCAAAAGATAGCTTTGGTCCCAAGTATGGGATTTCAGCTCCTTCTTTTGCCAGCTTATCTGCTGTTTCGTTTCCTTCTATCCCTATGTGTCCTGGAACGTATAGGTGGATAACAGCGTTATTTTGTCCTAGTTCATTTAGTTTGCCTAAGCATTCTTAGATCATCTTTGAACTGATTATGTGTGAGTTCAGAGCTTAATGGCTTGAGGTTTTTCCTTAAATGTTCCTTCTTTGGCCATTCTATATATTTTCTTCCATACACTTTCTACTTGAATGTATAGTGGCGTGAGATTCAGGATTACTTCCACTGCAGCAGTGGGGCATGTTCCTATTGCTTCAATAATTCATGCACAGACCCAGTCTCTGAATCTTCGAGAGTTTTAACTTTACAATTTTCTTCTTAATGTTGTTGCAAAGTAACAGAAGATTTAAGTTAAGATCTTACGGATATAAATATTTTTAGGTATTTTCTTCAACAGATCTTCCTCTAAGGAGTGTAGATCTTTCAGGAAATTCTCTTAGAAGACTGACAGAAAGAATGTTACAAGGATTAAAATCAACACTGGTGGAATTACGATTATCTGATAATCTTTTAGGAGATACGTTAAATCCAATATTTTCAACTACAGAATTCCGAGGTCTGAATCATCTTCAGATACTAGATTTAAGTGGGAATAGTATAAAAGCTATTGAAGAAGGAATTTTAGAAGGATGTGAAAATCTACAAGTAAGTCACGCTATATATAAATTTGGTATATTTTTGCTATATTATTTCTTTCAGGAACTGTATTTGGGTAGAAATAGTTTTAACATTATTCCAAGTTCATCTCTAAATGGACCTCAAAAGCTTAGATTACTCTCGTTAATAGATAACCGAATAGGTAACTTGAAAATTCATTAATTTATTAAAATAATATTAACAAATTTTTTTTAGATAAAATTAAAACTGAGGCTTTTATATCTCAGCAACATCTGGAGTATTTGGATTTAAGCAAAAATCTTATATCACATATAGAAAGTAATGCTTTTTTACCATTAATAAAATTGAAATCACTGAAAATAGCTCAGAATAGACTTTCACGATTTAACAGCGATGTTTTTCAAGGAGCAGATAACTTGCTACTTTTGGATTTATCTCAAAATTTTATTGCTGAATTTCCTAGTTTGCCGTTGAAAGCATTTAGCAATCTGAGATACTTAAATTTATCTTCTAATTTATTGCAGGTAAGCAACAATGATTATTTTCCGATATTTTCTCAAGCTTTTGAATTATTGTTACCAGAAATAAGATCAAATCAAGAGACCATCCTGGTGTAGGCAAAAACATCTGCTTGCTCACCTAGCCTTGCACTCCCTTACTCACGTTAGCCCTTTTTTCTTTACCTTTTATTTTTTTTTTCTGACTGACCTCTCCTCCACCTCCTTCTTCTTAATACTCTCCTTACATACACACTTCTAAACATGTTCGTTTTCAATCATACGGAAAACCAACTCTTGCATCAAGTTGCACTCAACTTTTCTCCTTCCATCTAACGCTCTACAACATCGACACTTCTTTGTCGGAGTTGTGAAAAAGGTAGCGAAACCAACTTTGTTTCTCCTTTTCAAGGGTTTTTTGTCTGATTTGCAGTTTAATTTTGGGCAGGTGATTCTACTACCCTTGCAATTTTAAATATTGTAAACCAGATTGTGGAAGAACTTGTGCATGGAGACGTCTTCATGATTACCCTTTGTGACCTTTCAAAGGCCTTTAACTGTATGTGCCATGAAATCTTACAACAAAAATAGAAGATTATGGAGTTTAAGGCATTCCCCTTATCCTTTTAAAAAGTTACCTCAAAAATCGCGGCCAGTCAGTTTTTTATAACAAATTAAATATGGCGTTCCCCAAAGTTCGGTTCTCGGGCCGCTGCTGTTCATAATTTATGTAAATGATTTATGTTTCCATATGCAAGCGTTTGAAACCACTTTATTTATTGACGATTCTATTTTTTTTTCAATTCGAAAAATGCTGACCTCTAATAAAGCTACCCCTCATCCCAAACACTAGGTCACATTCTTCTATCTCTATCTCCCAGACGTGACAGTTTAGAAGAATAATCCAAACTGTTAATGGATTTTAAATATCATCCGAATGAATAAAGAAAGTTTAAAAAGTTTTGGTTCTAGAATTTAACGAAGTCCCCATTTTAATAACATCCAATGAAATTAATAATAATCTGTTTTGTGTTTTAGAATTTTGACAATAATAATTTAGCAAATTTAAGAGGTCTTTACCATTTGGACTTAAGCAGAAACAATTTAGCAAATATTCAACCAGGCACATTTTTAGGATTAAAACAACTAAGGCGTTTGGATCTTGGTGTCAATTCCCTGAGAACAGTAAGTACCTAATTACTAAAAAAATTAAAACTTTTTTAAAAATATTGAACATACAGCACTTTGTCCCACTGAGTAGTCCACCTTTTTGTATCCAGTATTACTCAAAAGATGGACTATTGACAATGGATACAAAATGACGAATGATAATGGTCAGTTAATCTAGAATATAATTATTGTAAATACATCTTTAAGACTAGACAATCGGTATTTCCAAACCTACCAGTTTTTTACAGTAACTTGGATTTATATGATCCTTCTTGCATTCGATTTGTAAGAGTGTCAGGAAATTTTGTGAACTAATGCGATCATGAAGATATGAAAAATTGCACCTGGAAAATGCATTTTCCAGAGTTGTAAATCTAAAACATTTTAACTTGGCAAATATTGAATAAAATACGTCCTTGTTACTTGGAGATTTGGGAGTCGCTGAACACGAATATCATATCGGCGAAGGTCTCCGATGTACCAGGATAGACGGTAACTATATCGTCTCCGGGATTTTTCTGCAGATTCCATATAAAATCATTCGAAACTAGTTTCTTGGAAGTTTTTGAGGTCGCTGAAGGTCTCTGAGGTACTTGGCACCCAGAGCGTCATCGTACTCACATCGTTTCCGGGAGTTTTATGCAGATTTCAATAAAATACGTCCAATTTTGCTACTTGGAGATTTGGGAGTCGCTGAACATGAATAACATGTCGGCGAAGGTCTCCGATGTACCAGGATAGACGGTAACTATCTCGTCTCCGGGATTTTTCTGCAGATTCCATATAAAATCATTCGAAACTTGTTTCTTGGTGGTTTTCGAGGTCGCTGAAGGTGTCCGAGGTACCTGGCACCCAGGGCATCATCGTACTCACATCGTTTCCGGCAGTTTTATGCAGATTCTAATAAAATACGTCCAATTTTGCTACTTGGAGATTTGGGATTCGCTGAACACGAATATCATGTCGGTGAAGGTCTCCGATGTACCAGGATAGATAGTAACTATCTCATCTCCGGGATTTTTTTGCAGATTCCATATAAAATCATTCGAAACTTATTTCTTGGAGGTTTTCGAGGTCGCTGAAGGTCTCTGATGTACCTGGCACCCAGGGCGTCATCGTACTCACATCGTTTCCGGGAGTTTTATGCAGATTCCAATAAAATACGTCCAATTTTGCTACTTAGAGATTTGGAAGTCGCTGAACATGAATATATCATGTCGGCGAAGGTCTCGGATGTACCAGGATAGACGGTAACTATCTTGTTTCCGGGATTTTTCTGCAGATTCCATATAAAATCAGTCGAAACTTGTTTCTCGGAGGTTTTTGAAGTCACTGAAGGTCTCTGAGGTACCTGGCACTCAGGGCGTCATCGTACTCACATCGTTTCCGGGAGTTTTATGCAAATTCCAATAAAATACGTCTAATATTGCTAGTTGGACATTTGGGAGTAGCTCAACACGAATATCATGTCGACGAAGGTCTCCGATGTACCAGAATAGACGGTAACTATCTTGTTTCCGGGATTTTTTTGCAGATTCCATATAAAATCATTCAAAACTTGTTTCTCGGAGGGTTTTGAAGTCGCTGAAGGTCTCTGAGGTACCTGGCACTTAGGGCGTCATGGTACTCACATCGTTTCCGGGAGTTTTATGCAGATTCTAAACAAAATCATTCGACACACTTCGAGAACGGATCACTTTTTTAGGTTTTTCCTCACGGTAAGACTCCACATGAGTGGGGATGCAACTCCTCCCTGCGATCAACCTTAGAAGATAGTGTCTTGGTCTACCCAATTCTATCTACTCCTCTATCATTGAGTGCTCTTTTGACAGCTTCGTGTGGTTTCTTTTTTGTTTAGAGCGTCTTGGATTTCATCAGTCAATTGTATCAACGCGGACTCCGAAGATTTACCAGCTTGATAAGCATGTTAACGATGGTGCAGTGGTACCTGTTCCAGGACTTCTGTTGTAATATAATTTTCTACAGCTTTTTCCGTCGTCTTAAGAACAAACTATGTAAGGTTGATTGGTCTAAGGGATTTGGGCTGTGTAGTGCCCCGTTTCCCTGTCTTTTGGATGAAGGTGATTCTAACCCTCCCCCACACTTCTTGTTCAAAACTACTCCGACTTATTCGAATCAAGTGAGGAATAATTGCCTTCTGTCCTTTTTGTAGTAGGGCAGGAAATATTCCGTCAGTTCCAGAGGTTTTGATTGAATGGCTAAAAGGTGTTTATAGCCTCAGCCATTCTTGTGTCTTCCCAGTTGGTCTTTTAGTTTTGTAAATCGTATATTCTGGAGTGATTCTTCCTGCAGGAAAGTAGGTTTCTATCAAGAGCTTTGTTCGTTATTTTTCGCCTTCTGTGAAGCGTCCATCTGGCTTTCGCAGTACCATTACTTTATCTTCATTTTGTCAAGACCTTGTGTAGCCTTGCAGCAGAAGGTGTAGAGTCTATTTCTTCGCAGAATTTCCTGAAGCTATTTCTCTTAGCTTTTCTGATCTCTTTAGTATAGGTTGTGAGTTTTTAGGTGTAGCTCTGCCAATCTCCGTTACGTTTGGCACTCTTGAAGAGCTTCCGTGTTTCGGATCTTAGATTTGACAGATAACTGTTCCACCATATTAACTTTCTAGTTCTTTGGAGAGGACAGCTTGATTCATAGGCATCAGTGTTGCCTCATTTAATTCTATGAGATCATTCTCTAGTACAAGGTGGTTTTTGGCTCGAGGGCCTGCAAGGTTTTCGTAGGGTTTCTCCTGAGTATAGATTCAGGAGGATTGCATCTATATATTTTTTCAGGGTTTTGAGACATTCCTTATAAAATAATCCAATTTTTTTATTTCTTTGTAGATTGAAGATGACGCATTCGAAGGATTGGATAATCTAGAGTTCCTAAATCTAAAAGACAACAATATTTTGTTAATACCAGCCTCTCCATTAGGTCGTCTAACTAGATTAACATCTCTTCACCTAGATTACAACAGAATAGCAGCGTTATCTGCTGATATATTACGATCCATAGCAGATAAAATAGTAAAACTAGATCTATCAAAAAACATAGTTCGTGAATTACCATCTGGATCATTCCAGAATTTCAACCAACTCCAAACATTAGATTTATCCAGAAATTTATTAAGTGCCTTAAACTCCGACGGATTTACCGGATTAGAAAACACTTTAACCGAATTAGATCTATCACAAAATCGTATCACTAACATCGCTGGCAATCCACTCAGTTTATTTAAATTACAAAAACTCGATTTAAGCGATAATCATTTAACCGATATAGCTAGAAACTCATTTACAGTCCTACCATCACTTCAAATATTAAATATTAGTAAAAATATTCATTTAAATAATATTCCTGTAACACTTTTACATAAACTTCCACAATTGGAAATATTAGATTTGAGTGCAGCTGGTGTTAAATCTTTAGCAGTGGAGTTTTTAATCAAATCTAAATCATTAAAAGAGATTTATTTGAGATATAATAATATTATAGAATTACCTGAAGGGGTTATTAGTAATATATCTAATATAACTATAATTGATTTATCGTATAATAATATTTCAATTATTAAACAAAGTTGTTTTGTTAATATTATGAATATAAAACAATTGATACTAAAAGGTAATCAATTAAGTTCATTTAAAGGTGAATTTTTTAATACAGGAACAAGTTTAGAAATATTAGATATATCATTCAATCAATTAAGTTATTTATTCCCATCATCATTCCGAATTCATCCGAGATTGAAAGTTATAAAAGCATCGCGAAATAAATTCAATTTTTTCCCAGCTGAACTCATTGCTAATCTACAATTTTTAGAATATATCGATTTATCTTATAATCAATTAAAATCTATTGAAGAATTAGATTTTGCTCGATTACCACGACTTCGATCACTTATTTTAGCTCATAATGATTTAGAATCAATTAGTGATATGGCATTTCATAATTCCACTCAATTACAAATCTTAGATATGAGTTATAATAAATTAGATCGTTTAGGAGAGAGAACGTTTGAAGGAGTGGTTCGATTAGAATTATTAAATATGAAAGGAAATTTATTAACTGATTTACCAGAAACTATTTTCGAAAGATTTCGATTACAAATGTTAGAAAATATAAATCTAGCTAATAATTTATTCGATATAGCACCCTTAAAAGCGCTTCAAAGACAATATTTTTTTGTAAATTCCGTGGATCTCTCTAATAATAAAATCAAAGAAATACCTGCTGAAGATAGTATAATGGTTAATATAAAAAAATTAGATTTATCTTTTAATCCTTTATCAGAAAATACGATTAATAATATACTCAGTGAACCGAAAACGGTACGAGATATAAATTTAGCTGGGACTGGAATTACTATTGTGCCACATTTAGAAACTCCATTTTTGAAACATTTAAATCTATCAGAAAATAATATTTTAAATGTAGATGTTAATAATTTTGAAAGAGTAACTCTATTGGAATCGCTGGATTTATCATCTAATAAAATACAGAATATTTCGTATTTTTCACAAATTTGGAAACTATTGCATAATCTGCAAGCATTGAATATTTCAGATAATCCAATTTTATCCATATCCAATGCCGATTTTGTTGGATTAGATAAACTAAGGTATGTATAATGTTAAATACACTCTAAGCTCATATATAATTTTTTAAAGCTAAGCTTCTATTAGGTTCAGAATACATAACAGAACATTTCCTGGCCTCCACTTTCGAGTAATCTAAAGCTCAATTAAGCTAACAGTGAACCATTTTTTTTATGTGAATTTATAGCTAAATAGTTGCTGAATGACCGATTTTCCGCCAATTTTTGTTTCTATTTTGTTGCTGGCTCTCTTGGCTGGCTCTCTGGACATCGCTGAAGCTATTAGCAGCCAGTAACAAAATTCGCAAGCTTTTAAAGTCAACAAAAACCGTATGACAAGACAGCAGGGACTCTAGTGTCCTGTTTTCTGTACTAGGTTCAGCCGATTTTTTGTTTATATTTTCTTGCTGGCTTTCTGGACATCGCTGAGGCTATTAGCAGCCAGAAACAAAATTCAAAACCATTTTAAGTCAACAAGAACCCCGTGTTAAGACAGCAAGGACTATAGTGTCCTATTTCTGGTCTTAAGTGACTCTAGTGTTCCATTTCCGGTCACTTGGCTTAGTCGACTCCTTGTTTTTATTTTCTTGCTGGGCATCGCTGAAGCTATTAGCAGGCAGCAACAAAACTTACAACCATATAAAGTCAACCAAGACAGTAGGAACTCTAGTGTCCCATTTCCTGTCACTACATAGTTTCAGCCGATTTTTTGTTTCTATTTTCTTGTTGACCTCTGGACATCACTGAAGCTTCTAGCAGCCAGCAACAATATTCACAACCATTTTAAGTCAACAAGAACCCCATGTCAAGCCAGCAAGGACTCTAGTGTCCCAATTTTAGTCAGCAGAGTCCCGTTTCCGGTCAATTGGTTTAGTCGATTTTTTGTTTCTATTTTCTTGCTGATTCTCTGGCCATCGCTGAAGCTATTAGCAGGCAGCAACAAAACTCACAACCATTTAAAGCGAACAAAAACCGTATGACAAGACAGCAAGGACTCTAGTGTTCCATTTCTGGTCAGCAGAGACTCTAGTGTTCTGTTTCAAGTCACTTGGTTTAGTCGATTTTTTTTTTCTATTTTCTTGCTGACTCTCTGGACATCGCTGAAGCTATTAGCAGGCAGCAACAAAACTCACAACCATATATAGTCAACAAATCCGGATGACAAAACAGCAGGGACTCTAGTGTCCCGTTTCCTGTCACTAGGTTCAGCCGATTTTTTGTTTCTAATTTCTTGCTGACGCTTCTAGCAGCCAGAAACAAAATTCACAATTATTTTAAGTCAACAAGAATCTCGTGTCAAGACAGCAAGGACTCTAGTGTCTCATTTCTCGTCAGCAGAGACTCTAGTGTTCCGTTTCCGGTCACTTGGTTCAGCCAATTTTTTATTTCTATTTTCTTGATGGCGCTCTGTGCTTCGCTGAAGCTTTTAGCAGCCAGAAACAAAATTCACAACCATTTTAAGTCAACAAGAATCTCGTGTCAAAACAGCAAGGACTTTAGTGTATCATTTCTGGTCAGCAGAGACACTAGTGTTTCGTTTCCGATCACTTGGTTCAGCCGATTTTTGGTTTTCATTTTCTTGCTGGTTCTCTGAACTTCGCTGAAGCTATTAGTAGCCAGAAACAAAATTCACAACCATTTTAAGTCAACAAGAACCCCGTGTCAAGACAACAATTCTAGTATCCCATTTCTGGTCAGAAGAGATTCTAGTGATCCGTTTCCGGTCACTTAGTTTAGTCGATTTTTCGTTTCTATTTTCTTGCTGGCTCTCTAGGCATCAATAAAGCTATTAGCAGGCAGCAACAAAACTCAAAACCACTTAAAGGTAACAAAAAACATGACAAGACAGCAGGGACTCTAGTGTCCAGTTTCCTGTCACCGATTTTTTGTTTTTGCTAGCTCTCTGGACATCGCTGAAGCTATTAGCAGCCAGAAACAAAATTCACAGCCATTTTAAGTCAACAGGAGCCCCGTGTCAAGATAGCAGGGACTCTAGTGTACCGTTTCTGGTCATTTAGTTCAGCCAATTTTTTATTTCTATTTTCTTGCTGGCTCTCTGGACATCGCTGAAGCTATTAGCAGCCAGCAACAAAATTCGCAAGCATTTAAAGTCAACAAAAACCGTATGACAAGACAGCAGGGACTCTAGTGTCCTGTTTTCTGTACTAGGTTTAGCCGATTTTTTGTTTCTATTTTCTTGCTGGCTTTCTGGACATCGCTGAAGCTATTAACACCCAGAAACAAAATTCACAACCATTTTAAGTCAACAAGAACCCCGTGTCAAGACAGCAAGAACTATAGTGTCCTATTTCTGGTCTTAAGTGACTCTAGTGTTCCATTTCCGGTCACTTGGCCTAGTCGATTTCTGGTTTTTATTTTCTTGCTGGGCATCGGTGAAGCTATTAGCAGGCAGCAACAAAACTCACAACCATATAAAGTCAACAAAAATCGGATGACAAGACAGTAGGAACTCTATAGTGTCCCATTTCCTGTCACTAGTTTCAGCCGATTTTTTGTTTCTATTTTCTTGTTGACCTCTGGTCATCACTGAAGCTTCTAGCAGCCAGCAACAATATTCACAACCATTGTAAGTCAACAGGAACCCCGTGTCAAGACAGCAAGGACTCTAGTGTCCCATTTCTGGTCAGCAGAAACTCTAGTGTTCCGTTTCCGGTCACTAGATTCAACCGATTTTTTGTTTCTATTTTCTTGTTGACCTCTGGTCATCACTGAAGCTTCTAGCAGCCAGCAACAATATTCACAACCATTTTAAGTCAACAAGAACCCCGTGTCAAGACAGCAAGGACTCTAGTGTCCCAATTCTAGTCAGCAGAGTCCCGTTTCCGGTCACTTGGCTTAGTCGATTTTTTGTTTCTATTTTCTTGCTGATTATCTGGCCATCGCTGAAGCTATTAGCAGGCAGCAACAAAACTCACAACCATTTAAAGTGAACAAAAACCGTATGACAAGACAGCAGGGACTCTAGTGTCCGTTTCCTATCACTAGGTTCAGCCGATTTTTTTTTCTAATTTCTTGCTGAAGCTTCTAGCAGCCAGAAACAAAATTCACAACCGTTTTAAGTCAACAAGAACCACATGTCAAGACAACAAGGACTCTAGTGTCCCATTTCTGATCAGCAGAGACTTTAGTATCCCGTTTCCTGTCACTAGGTTCGGCCGATTTTTTGCTTCTATCTTCTTGCTGGCTCTCTGGACATCGCTGAAGCTATTAGCAGCCAGAAACAAAATTTACAACCATTTTAAGTCAACAAGAATCTCGTGTCAAGACAACAAGGACTCTAGTGTCCCATTTCTGGTCAGAAGAGATTCTAGTGATCCGTTTCCGGTCACTTAGTTTAGTCGATTTTTCGTTTCTATTTTTTTGCTGGCTTTCTGGATATCGCTGAAGCTATTAGCAGCCAGAAACAAAATTCACAGCCATTTTAAGTCAACAGGAACCCCGTGTCAAGACAGCAAGGACTCTAGTCTCCCATTTCTGGTCAGCAGAAACTCTATAGTGTTCCGTTTCCGGTGACTTGGTTCAGCCGATTTTTTGTTTCTATTTTCTTGCTGACTTTTTGGGCATCGCTAAAGCTTTTAGCAACCAGCAAAAAAATTCACAATCATTTAAAGTCTACAAGAATCCCTTGTCAAGACAGCAAGGACTCTAGTGTCTCGTTTCTGGTCACTAGGTTCAGCCGATTTTTTATCTCTATTTTCTTGTTGGCTTTCTGCGCTAAAGATATCACTAAAAACTTCACTTCCATCAAAATTCACCGAGTTTAACACGCATCTTCATAATTACAGTAGTCTGTGAATTTAAATCACAAATCTTGCTAGATGAAGAAGGTATAGAAAATTAAGAAACGAGTTTGTGTATTTTTGAATGTTGAAACGAATATTTTTCTTTTTAGACATTTAAGTGTTCACACACTAAAAGAATGTGGAAGGATAGAGAAAAATTCATTTAAGGCAATACCAAATCTTTCCGAACTTGATGCTTATAGATTTCCTAAATTAGGTTATCTAGATATTCAAGGAATACTTCAAAATTTACCACTTTTAGAAAAAATTAACATAGAAACCAAAGATCCAGCTATTGGGAAAGATCATTTACAATCACTTTTACATCCAAGACTTAAAGAACTCGGAATTAGAGGTTCTAGATTAAGAAGTATATCTTCAGGAACACTTTCCGGACTTAAAGGTAAATAAATATTTGTAAAAATCGACTTTTTATTAGGTGAATAAAATGCAACAATCAAAAATAGAAAATTATTATTGACTAGGTAGAAATGTTAAATGGATTGAGGTTTAATAACTGCTATTAATATTGTTTCACTTGCTGTTTTCATGATAAATTTATTCCTAATCCAGGTCTCGATGAGTATCAACGAAAAGGTCCACCCATCACTTTTTGGATTCTTATTACCAACTGATGGCTCAGCAGCTCTTCTAGACCTATCTTTCTTAGAAAGTTAAGGAAATCGTTGGGCTTCAAGTAATCTGCATTTTGCTTCATCTAGCAATCCTATTCATATTTACTCTTCACGGAGGTTCTTTTTACCACGATCTTTTCTGGTTATAGCTTCCCAGGAGCGTCTTTGGTTGTCTTCGTCCTGCTAGATCGTTCCTGTACTTAGATTTTTCTCTACCCACTTCTTTTCCTAATTTTCCTAAGAGTGGATCTGGAAATTTGGAGAGGGGCAAGCAAGAGGGTAACAGTGTTATTTCGTCTCATTTCATTTAGTTTGCCTTGGCATTCCCAGACCATCTGATTGTGTATGAGTTCAGAGCTTTGATAGCTGCTTAATTATCTGACATGATTGCTATCTTTTGTCTACGATAGTTCCTTTCTATATTAAATTCTACACATCTTTCAATTTCACGGATTTCCACTTGAAAAATGCCTGCGTATCCACCCAAACTTTCTGAGTATTTGGCCCTAGATCCAAAAAGTCCTGCTCCTGTTTCTTTATCTGATTTGGAGCAATCCATATAACATTTATGGCATTTTGGTTTAGCCCCCAAAAGGGTATCTTTGTCCCATTCAGATTTACTACCCAGTTTTGTGGTGAATTTTCTCACAAAGTTAATTTTCTTTGGCATGTCATCTTGGAGCATTTTCCAAGTTTGTTCAAATTGAAGTGATCGAGGTCTTTCCTTTATTGTTCCTTTGACTATTCCATATATTGTTTTTTTCCTTACTTAACACTCCGGAAAACTAATGAACATATTTGATATTTTTAGGTCCAGATATAATAATCAGACTTGTAAACACATCGCTAACATCTCTTCCGCCAACAATATTCTTTCCAGTTCCAAGATCAACTCGAATAATATTAGATGTTACTGGTAGTCAACTATCCACCATCAGCCCACAATTGCTTGCCACTTTCGAAGACAGGCGTGGTGATATTAAACTAATCGGATTAGAAAGCAATCCAATCATCTGCGATTGTAGTACTCGAGCGCTACGAAGATGGTTGCCATCGCATATGACGGTTGTTAAATGTTCCGGTCCAGAACATCTAAAAGACAAGCTTCTGGTTGAAATTGGAGATGATGAACTGAGCTGCGATGCAAAAAAACTAATACCAACAAGCACCGTATCATCCACTGCTATATTCAGTAGAGGTACAAGATTACATCAGAAAATAACCGAACCAGAGATCATTTGGTCTATGCCTACTAGTACCGAAAAGATTAAACCAAAAACAGCTCAATTAACCAATGATGATACTCTAATCATCGGAATTGTGGGTGGTGTAGTGGCTTTTATAGCCATGCTTATCATTATAATCTGCATTATAAGGTTAAAGATGACTGGTAATCAGGTCACTGGAAATCCCATGATGGCTGTTGGAAGCAGCTGTGCGTGTAGTGTAAAAGGAGCACCATCTGGAGCTCCTTCTCTTTACGCAGTACCACCATATGCTGCCGCATATTCTGCAACATTACCACATAAAATGGGAAGTGCACAAGTGTTACGACCAAGCAATTATTCTACTATAGCGAGAATGCCAACAGCGCAACCTTATTTTATCGCTACTTATCCTTCAGATGAAAAAATTTATCGGTAGCCAATTAAACAGACGATAAAACCGTTCTAGAACCATTACGGAACAACTCAGTACACAACAAGTATCTTGATTTCGTCTACATTGCAGTGCTCGGAGGGTTCTAGAACGGTTCTTTAGTCTGTTGAAATAGACCTATTATGAATAGATAGGAAAAGGATCAAACTATAAAGAATTCTTGTTATTTGTGGCATCTACCTCTACCTAATCCACATTTTTTGCCACTAGAATTGTATCTAAATGAAAAATGTGCCTCTATATACTTGACGAAATTAGTTCAAATTACTAATGTGTATATTTAAACAGTTTTTTTGTACTACTACAGTTTATAATCAGTTGAGTCACTCATTAGTTTAACTGTTTACTGATAATGTCAGGATTCTCTCTCAGTAGGACCAGAAATATAGTACGATTATGGCTTTGACTCACTGATTACGGTAGAAAAACATTCGCCCACTTTTATGACTCTCAAGTGAAATTCTATTACCTGTTAGAACCCTCACAAGGGCCGTACTTAAAATTTGTGGAAAGATAATAATTTAATTACTTTATGACAAAAACAGGATCAATAGACCCTCTTATATCGACAGGTACCTACTTTTATGACTCTCAAGCGAAATTCTATTACTTGTTAGAAACCTCACAAGAGCCGTAGGTACTTAAAATTTGTGGAAAGTTAATAATTTAATTACTTTATGACAAAAACAGGATCAATAGACCCTCTTATATCGACAGGTACCTACTTTTATGACTCTCAAGCGAAATCCTATTACCTGTTAGAACCCTTACAAGGGTCGTACTTAAAATTTGTCGAAAGATAATAATTTAATTAGTTTATGACGAAAACAGGATCAATAGACCCTCTTATATCGGCAGGTACCTACTTTTATGACTCTCAAGCGAAATTCTATTACCTGTTAGAACCCTTACAAGGGCCGTACTTAAAATTTGTGGAAAGATAATAATTTAATTAGTTTATGACAAAAACTGGATCAATAGACCGTCTAATATCGGCAGGTACCTACTTTTATGACTCTCAAGCGAAATTCTATAACCATTTAGAACCCTTACAAGGGCCGTAGTTAAAATTTGTGGAAAGATAATAATTTAATTAGTTTATGACAAAAACTGGATCAATAGACCCTCTTATATCGGCAGGTACCTACTTTTATGACTCTCAAGCGAAATTCTATTACCATTTAGAACCCTTACAAGGGCCGTACTTAAAATTTGTGGAAAGATAATAATTTAATTAGTTTATGACAAAAACAGGATCAATAGACCCTCTTATATCGACAGGTACCTACTTTTATGACTCTCAAGCGAAATTCTATTACCTGTTAGAACCCTCACAAGAGCCGTACTTAAAATTTGTGGAAAGATAATAATTTAATTAGTTTATGACAAAAACAGGATCAATAGACCCTCTATTATCGACAGGTACCTACTTTTATGACTCTCAAGCGAAATTCTATTACTTGTTAGAAACCTCACAAGAGCCGTAGGTACTTAAAATTTGTGGAAAGTTAATAATTTAATTACTTTATGACAAAAACAGGATCAATAGACCCTCTTATATCGACAGGTACCTACTTTTATGACTCTCAAGCGAAATCCTATTACCTGTTAGAACCCTTACAAGGGCCGTACTTAAAATTTGTCGAAAGATAATAATTTAATTAGTTTATGACAAAAACTGGATCAATAGACCCTCTTATATCGGCAGGTACCTACTTTTATGACTCTCAAGCGAAATTCTATTACCATTTAGAACCCTTACAAGGGCCGTACTTAAAATTTGTGAAAAGATAATAATTTAATTACTTTATGACAAAAACAGGATCAATAGACCCTCTTATATCGACAGGTACCTACTTTTATGACTCTCAAGCGAAATTCTATTACCTGTTAGAACCCTTACAAGGGCCGTACTTAAAATTTGTGGAAAGATAATAATTTAATTAGTTTATGACAAAAACTGGACCGTCTAATATCGGCAGGTACCTACTTTTATGACTCTCAAGCGAAATTCTATAACCATTTAGAACCCTTACAAGGGCCGTAGTTAAAATTTGTGGAAAGATAATAATTTAATTAGTTTATGACAAAAACTGGATCAATAGACCGTCTAATATCGGCAGGTACCTACTTTTATGACTCTCAAGCGAAATTCTATAACCATTTAGAACCCTTACAAGGGCCGTAGTTAAAATTTGTGGAAAGATAATAATTTAATTACTTTATGACAAAAACTGGATCAATAGACCCTCTTATATCGGCAGGTACCTACTTTTATGACTCTCAAGCGAAATTCTATTACCATTTTAGAACCCTTACAAGGGCCGTACTTAAAATTTGTGGAAAGATAATAATTTAATTAGTTTATGACAAAAACAGGATCAATAGACCCTCTTATATCGACAGGTACCTACTTTTATGACTCTCAAGCGAAATTCTATTACCTGTTAGAACCCTCACAAGAGCCGTACTTAAAATTTGTGGAAAGATAATAATTTAATTAGTTTATGACAAAAACAGGATCAATAGACCCTCTTATATCGGCAGGTACCTACTTTTATGACTCTAAAGCGAAATTCTATTACCTGTTAGAACCCTCACAAGAGCCGTACCTACTTAAAATTTGTGGAAAGATAATAATTTAATTAGTTTATGACAAAAACAGGATCAACAGACCCTCTTATATCCGCAGGTACCTACTTTTATGACTCTCAAGTCAAAGCCATAATCGTACTATATTTATGGTTGTAACTGTACCCACCCCATCTTCATATCTTAATTATCGAAAGTGACTCTACTGATCGTATTTATTAATTTACTATTTATAAATCATCATACAAAAACTGCAGTAAAATAATTTATTAAATGGAACTATGTTTTTTTATTAAAAAATAATTTTTGTATTTATGTTTCTTAAAGTATACAGTCATTCAGAGGAATGAATCTATGTATGTATGTATGTATAAATTTTTTATATATTATACCACTATTTATTAACAAAAAGCTCAAAAGAACTTTTTTTAACATATTGTATAAATCGATATTTAACATTTCTTTTATAAATAATGTAAAGAATCGATTTTTAGTTGTATATAAATTATATACATTAAGTTTATATATTTATATTGTTCGTTAAATAAATTTGCCATATTTTAGTGGTTTCTTTTAAATATGAACATTTTTGTAAATTGTAACGATTGTATCGTTTATTTCGATCAGTTCTCCTGGACTATAAATATTTTTAAATTATTTATTCTTTTGGCGTTGTAACGAGTGGGAGACTGCAAGGTGGTAGGAGAGTTATTGGCTTCGTAGTCAATTTATGATTTTATTCTGTTCATTTGAACGTTGAATTGTTTTAATTCAAAGTTTTCCGACCAACTTTGCCCTTCTGTCTCTGGTAAGTTATTTATTACCTTGGTTTTAAATTTAATAGTTTAATAATCCAAAATGCGGTGAATGTAATATTTTATTTATTTTACTAATATTTTAAATATTTGAATACAATGGCTGAATTCAATACTAGGTCAGTTTTTGTGGTATTTTTTTTTATTATTTGTACTTAAAAGATAATTAATTTTTTCTCGAAATATGGAGAGACTGATAGCTATTGTGTTCGAATAAAAGTATTTGAAATTCGGAGTTTTGATTCCAACTTTATTGACAGGGTTATTGCCACCTGAAAGAAGGGCCCTAATATTTGGTTTACCAAAAACAACATTTTGAATTCGTCAAGAGTTATCATCAGAAAGTCCGTTGCAGTTCTGATTTCCCGGACAGGATAACCGAAGGGAAATTCCATATCACCCGCTGTTTGTTTTAGAAGTCTTCAGTGGAAATCAAACTTCACAAACTATTGCTTAAGAAAACACCGTTATCAAGCCATCAACAAAATAAGATAAGAGATAAAATTAATTTTTCATTAACTGTCAACAATAAGTAACCAAATTTGTTGAAATAAATCATTTGAAACTGATCTAATATTTTATTTGTATGTCAGTACTGGCGCCCTATTAAATAACTTGATTGGGGAAAAAACTAAGCAAAATTTCAGCAGAACCCTCTGGAGCTAGCAAAGGGTATTTTTACGCTACAAATTATCTAAAAGAATTTTTTTTTCATTTTTCGTTTTTTCTAATTTTTACGATTTTTTCTAGTTTTTTTGATCGATTTCTATGATTTTATTACTGTTTTTGTGGATTTTATCAAATTTTTTGTCTATTTACAGGTTTTTACTTTTTATCTTTTTCTTTTTTAATTTTTTCGATTTTTTTTTTATACCAACACGTTTTTTATTTTACCCACTTTTTCATTTTACATTTTCGACAATTTCTCACTACTTTCAATATTTTTTTTAACATTTTCAGGATCCACGGTTTTAGACTTGGATTTTCCAGATTTTTTTATAATTTTTGTCATTTTTTTTAACCATTTTTATCAATTTTTCAAGATTGTCAAAATTTTCTTACAATTTTCTACAATTTTTATGTTTTACAAGATTTGCGACATTTTTTTACCATTTGCAACAATTTTTTAAAATGCAAACAATTTTTTACGAATTTAAATAACTTTTTGCGATTTCCGACGTTTTTTCAAGATCTTTAAAATAATTTTTGAGGATTTTTAAAATTATTATAGAATTTTATATTTTTCATAATTTTCAGCAATTTTTGAAGATTATTAACTACTCTCACTCTCACTTTTTTTACGATTTCTATTATTTTTCCTGGATTTTTAACATTTTTACAAGATTTTCGTCAATTTTTCACGATTTACAATTTTTTTTTTTTAATTTTTGGTACCTAATGTTTTAGGATTGTCAGGAATTTCTTTAATTTATTCTCGTTTTTCAAGATTTCTTAATAAACTGTGAAATTTTTCACCATTTTTTAAGATTCACAACAATTTTTTATGATTTTCAAGAATGTTTTTTACAATTTTTAAGATTTGCAACACATTTTGAAGATGCCAACATTTTTTTACGATTTTCATCAATATTTCACGATTTTCAACGTTTTTTTAAGATTTTCAAAATATTTTTTCGGGATTTTAATTATATCAAGATTTTCATATGTTTTTCTGCAATTTTTTTAAGTTTATTACCGACTCAAACCATTTTCACCGTTTTTTCACGATTTGTAACAACTTTTCTGGATTTTCAACATTTTTTCAAGAGTTTGTCAATGTTTTTACAATTTTCCAACATTTTTTTATAGTTTTTGATATTTTTTTTAAATTTTACTGATATCTTACAATTATTCACGTTTCTCAAGATATTTTCACTATTTTCAAAAATTTTTCAAGATTTTTGACAATTTTTAACAACTTTTTACAGTTTTCAACATTTTTTTTTTAATTTTTGGTAATTTTTCAAGATTGACAGAAATTTCTTAAAATTAGTCACATTTTTCAAAATTACTTTATAAACAGCGGCATTTGGGTGTCTGAAGATCAAGGTTTGGGTTTGGTTGCACCAGTTGAAGAACTGGTCCAGCAGTCTTTGAGTTTTTGGAAGACGGTTCCATTCAGTTTTGATAGCCGGATCGATCATGGGTTTGGGTGAAAAGTCTATATAGATGTTTTTTTTGTCGTATCACTGACAAGATATGTTAAGAAAGTCTGGGGAAATCAGAGTTTATTGTAGAAATAGGGATTGCATATTTGGAAGCTGTCTTTATTAGGTTCTGAAGTTAGAGAGCGGACGAATCGATGTTTTCAGTTGTCTCAAGCGGGAGATTGGGGGGAATTTGGTTAGTAATCTCGGTTTTAGAAGAGGTTCCAAAATGGTAAGTAGTTTGGTTTTGGGGAGTGAGGTTTTGACCAAGAGAGGGAGGTGATACTTGTCACCTATGTGGCATGTCTTCGACCATTCCTTGGCACGTATCTGTGGCCAGGATATGGTCTGGGTTGTCGTTGAAAAAGGTTGGAGATCCTGAATATTGGCAGATTGATGAGCTGATTTACTAGGATTCGTCCATTCTGGTTGGAGCTATGGTCTCCAAACTGGTATATCTGGAGCTCAAGTCTCCCACTAGGAAGGCTTTGGGTAGAGAAATAATGTAAGTGAGAGCAAGGATCGACAGCGTTTGGGCCAGAAGGTTGTAGTAGGAGAAAATTGTTATTTTTTTTGTTGTTTTGAGACAATATGTCAACTACTATAAGAACGAGGTCTGAAAGTTCCAAGTTTAATAAAAATTTTATTGTCTCGACTTGTGTTTGATTCGGGAATGGAAAACCTGTGAAAGTAAAGTAAAAGAAACATTCTTATAGAAAGACATTTGCTAATAAGAATAATTTATTAATCTTAAAACTGCAAAAGTATTCATAAATCATTTGACTGGAACATTTTTCAAAGTTTTTGAAACACAAAAACCTTTATCTAAAACTTGAAATGGTGTCCCCTTGTAACAAGCTTGTAAATTATCATTAGTATGAAGTTCTGGTGCTATGGTTTCAAAAATTTTCTTTTTAGGGTTCATAAAAGGCTGATCTGCCTGTCTAGTGTACCCATCACAATGTACTAGATCACCTGGTGTACAACCCAAAGGAGGTATTATTGTCTCCACTCCTTTCTCGCTACTGGCACACATTACCATTGCTTCTGAGGTTATACCTCTCATTTTAACTGGCTTCAGATTACAAAGTACTACTAATGTTTTATCTTTTAAATCATCAATGGGTATATGTTTAACTAATCCAGAACAGACTGTTCTTGGATTTTCTTCACCTACATTTATTTTTAAAACATATAAAGTATCTGCATCAGGATGTAGTTGAATATCCACAACTTTACCAATTCTTAAATCTAATCGCCCAACATCTACTGGTAATTCACTTTTTACTTCTTTTGGTTCTTTCGGTTTCTTATCTTTCTTTTCTTTCTTTACCTTAATATCTCCTTCTTGACTCTTTATATCCTCTGTTTTGGTAGAAGAATTTAATTCAGTTTTTGGAGATTCAGTTACACTCGAACAAATTATCGTTTGTTTAGGTATAGGTACTTGTGTGATTCCATTTTCAACCTCTAATTGTATCAACTTTTTTTTAGCATTTTCAACAGCTGCTAAAAGTTTAGCATTTTCTTCTTGCAACTGTCGGGTTAACATAGTATTATATTCCTTGTTTAAAGCATTTAACTAAAAGTTAAATAATTAACTAAAATTAAATTCAACAACAATCATACTTACTTCGTTTTTTAAACCATCTATGGTTTGTTTAGCAATTTGGGCATTCTGTTTAATGTTTTCTAAAGCTGTTTTCGACATTTTCGGTAACGTTCTAAAAACATAAGTTAAATTTAATCTTATTAAATACATATTTAAATAGATTTTTTTAATTTCATATGTTACCTCTATTAAATACAGAAACTAACCTAACTTTCAACTTTTGTTGTCAATAATGTCAATGCAAGTAGCCGAATGTTCTTACGAACGACGGCCAATACGTAAATAATCTACGGGACTGTCTATTCGGCCAATAGTGCGTACACGAAACCTCGAATCGTAAGCGAATTACGGAAAATGAAAATTTCAGAAAATTATTAGTATACGCGAACGTATCCCAAGCATACGCGAAAATAATAGCTTCATTATTAGTGTCCCCCAAAATCAAAATTTGTGACCAGTAAGAACGTAGACAGCTGCTGATAAACTCTCTCTCTCTCTCTCTCTCATATACTACAGCTTGTCTATAAGGTTATTTAGTCTTTAAGAAATCTTATTTTTTAGTTATAAATAACACTGTATTAAAATTTTAGGTTGCCCCATATACCTACATTGTTTTATTTATTTGCAAAATATTTCTGCATGCGTCTAACTAAATCATCTAGTTTATTAATTTTTAGTTATATGACAAGTTCTCAGCTTATCTTAAATACCTACATAAAAATTTGTGCCAGCTCTTGAGATATAACCTTTGAATGATATAACCTCCTCTCGTAAAAAATACACAAACTGTAAGTACGTTGTGGTTAGCAGAAAACTGCGCTACTTAATTCACACATGAGGATCATTTGATTTTACGTACGCTAATAATGAAGCTCTTATTTTCACGTACGCTAAAACTATCCGCACTTTTCGCCCATGCCTTTTTCCAATTATTCAAATACGTTCGCGTAATCTAATATATACATTTTCCGAAATTTGCATACACTTCAAGGTTTCGCGTACGTTAAATATGCTGAATAGACAGTCCCATAATCTACAACAATTTTGCGTCAACGTCAATAACCTTCCTGTCACATCTAGAATACTAAAAAATGCCTAAAAGAAGAATTTATTGATGTGACATGTGACTCCTAAACTACTGAACTGACAGCTGTTAATTGTATGGCAACCTCATTTTTGGATATTGTTTACATTATTTTCTTTTTAAAAGAAATATGAGTATTAATATTTTATATAAGGATTTTCCAAAAATTTGTCGTCTATGTTTAACCTATGGAGAACTACAGCCATTAATAGAATTGAAAGGTTTAAACACATTTAGGAATGTTATGGATTTGAAGGTAATACAAAAATTTTATTGAGGTTTTAGGTCATTTAAATTTAATATTTTTGTCTATAGCTGCTAACCGAAGAGGACGATAAATTACCCAGTAATGTATGTCTAACTTGTGTTCAACAATTAGAAGATTTAAAGAAATTTATAGAAATGTGTCTAAAGAATGAAAAAATATTAAAAGTAATAGTTCTACAAGAAATTGAACAAGAATATGAAGATATATATGATAGAGATGACGTAAAAAGTGAAAATAGTGTAGATCAAGATTTCTTTTATAAAAACGTCAAACAAGAAATAGTGAAATTAGAACCCGATGTAGTTTTACAATTAAACAACAATAAACAAACTACATGTGAAAATTGCAGTGAAGTTTTTTCTAACTCAACCGAACTATCTGATCATTATAAAAATTTCGAAAAATGCAAACCAAAAGAATTAGAAACAAAGAATGATGTGTGCAATATAGTGGATTATTTAAAAAAACCTAGAGGCAAAAAAACTAAAAAAGTTAAAATTAAAGAAGAATCTGATGGGGAAGCTGAATATATTAAAGGGAAAAAACTAAAAGGAAAGAGAAGATTTTTGTGCAATTATTGCGGTAAAAACTATACACGGAAGAATGGATTGGAACGGCATATGTTAAGTCATTCTGGTTTGTATTTTTTACTGGTTTTCTTATTTTATGTACTGTCTTTTATTTTAATACAATTCAATATTGTTTATGTTCAATTTATGTACATTTCGGGCACTAAGCGAGTGGTTTTATCGAAAGCTCTTTCGATATCTATGAATACGCCCAGGGTAGACTCTTTTTTTTGTCCAATGATCGCTCGGTCTGACCTACCACGTGATGTAGGGCGATATCAGTGGATTTCCATGTTGATTGGGTTGTAGTGGTTTGGTGTTAATCACTGTATTTCTTATGTACCTTTCATTTAGCCTCTCTAGTGTTCTTAATGAGAATGATATTAGGTTAATAGGTCGGTAAACTTTTGGAATCGAATAATCTAATCATCCAGGTTTTAGTTACGTTAATGGATAATCAATATATGTTTAAGTTGTATAAATTATACTCTAGGTTATATTGGTTTATAAAAAGCATGATTTATTTTGATTATATATTTTTGTTTCTAATTTCTACAGCAATGTATTTATTTTAGGTATTAAACCTTTTGAGTGTCGAGAATGCGGAAAGTGTTACATAACCAAGGATACCTTGAAAACTCATCTATTAACACACACAGGAATAAAAGCCCACAAATGCACACTTTGTCAGAAATCTTTCACACAATCAAGTCATCTCAGTTATCATATGAGACGTCATAATGGGGAAAAACCACATACTTGTACATTTTGCGGAAAAGCCTTTTTATCTAGTTATCACTTGGAACGGCATAAATTGATGCATACTGGTGTAAAACCATATGAATGTAATCTATGTGGAAAACAATTTGTAAGAAGTACTACTTTAAGAGATCACATGTTAATACACACTGGAGAAAAACCATTTCAGTGCCAACATTGTGGTAAACAGTTCAATAGAAAACAATCTTTAACTAATCATGTTTTAGTTCATACTGGCGGTAAAGATAATAATACGAATAAATCTGTTCCTTTAGCTATAATTACAGGAGATACTAATTTAAGGTGTGGGGAGTTTACAAATAATCATGTATTAAATACTGATAATATTCAGTTTGTACATAATAATACTTCCTTAGAAGCTAAAAATAACAGTAGTTTGGTAAATGACGTACCATCATATCTGCAAGTAAAAGAAACAATTCCACTTCCTAGTATCTTTGTAAATAATTCCTTAGATACAAAAATTAGTAACGGAGAAAGTGATAATCGAATCTAATAGAAAAATTTAGTAATTTTTGTATTTCGTACTAAAGTAAACTGAATCCAAATCTTCCGATATAATTGATTTTGTACAATTTATAATTAAGACTAAAAGTCTTAAAATGGTGTTTTAATTTTATTCAGTGTCTGTATATATTTTGTTTTTAGTAAATATTTTTAAAAATATTGAAATTTCATTATAAACAACCTACCTAACTTTTCAAGTATAACGTTTTAAGTCAGTCTGCCCTCAACCCTATCCCATGACCCTAGGAAGACCGACAGTTGGAAAGGGAGTGTGAGAGCACCACACCCAACAATAAATAGTGATCTGGAACGGTATACAACAACGATAGAGAACACAATTATCAAAAGTCCTATAAAAGCTCTTGTCCCCTAATTCTGACCAATAATAAAGGCAACTTCACCCCTTGGTGGTGTCCGGAATTAGAACGCCTAAGGAAGATGACAAGAAGGGCTTTCAATAAGGAAAGTAGTACAAAACTTCGAGGATTGGAACTAAAAGTTCCACCTTAAGAAATCAAGGACTTTCTACAGGCAGCGAGACTCAAAAGAAAGGATCCATAACGATGAATTAGCATACTTACAAAACAGGATGGTAGCCAAAGTAACAACTTGGAAGAAAGTCTTCATCTTGGCAGAGAACTGGCATATTACCAAACTCATTGTTACCGAGGATAAGGTTAAATGGGCAATATCTAGCTTCTCCCCTTTCAAATCACCGAAACTGGGCGGAGTTTATGCAGTAGGGTCTGGAGGAGCTCCTTCTTTACCAAGTGCAAATATTCAGAGCTTCCCTAGCTCTAAATTATATACCAAAGATATGGAGAGGAGTAATGGTTGTCCTGGAAGAATTGATTACTCCATTCCAAAAGCTTACCTACCTATTAGCATAACATCATTCTTATCAAAAACGCTAGAGACTAGAAGGTATATGGAAGGATAGGGGTAAAATAGTTTAAACAAGTTTACGGTTACTATAACTCCACGTCTTCGGTTAAAGGTAAGGGTTAAGTTTTTATATCAATACGTTTCTGCATGGCTTTTGCGGAAACAATAAGCTTCACACTTCTTGAAAACGAGAATTAATGATAATATATGTTCATAATATTCTTTTAATAAATGATTTAAGATATAACTTTATTTTATTATTTTTAAAATTGTTTTTTTATGATTATTTGACATTTTAAAAAAATAAACAAAGAATATTCCAGTATTGCCAACTTTAATGTTACCAACAGCATACAGTAACTTGTGATTCCAATTTGGAAATTTAAATGTTTAAATTTCTTATTTTACGTATTTTTTGCATAATACAAAATAAATTACGTAGTGTGTAGGATATAAAGATTAGTATAATATTTATTTATAAATATTATTAGTGAAATGAAATGTGATTTGAATATTATTTTCATCATTAGAATGTTTTTTTTAACCAAACTAATATTTACAATAAAAAATGATACATAAATATTTTAAGTTATTTTCATTGTTATTGTTTATAATACATTTAAGAATAAAACCATAAATTAAAAATAGTTTTTGATATTTTATTAGATTTTTATTGACTAAGGTTGGCATTCCTGTTTCCTCATTGACTGTTGAATCGAATCTTACATTACTACACTCAATCGTCAAAAATCGTGTTCTGGTTCTAGTGGCAGACATATTTTGAGAACAGTTTTTCGAAGATAAAGAGGAGAATTTAATTCAGGTACTTCTAATATTAGGAAAAAAATGTTAATCGAGTTATTTTTATAAAGCCTTATAATTATTATCACCCATGTTGTTTATACAATAATAAAAATATAGATTTAATTTTTCACATGTCAACAAGGAGTATTCAGCATTGATTATCTAATACCGTTTGCATAAAAGATTAATTTATTAACATTCATGAATCATTTTCTAAAAAAGGCACTTAACAAATGTATCCCTTAATTAATTTCTTTACGAAAAATAGCACTTTACAAACATTTACCTACCAGCAAGATGAAATGAATTTTTTCCCTTTTTGCATTTAACTATACCTGCAAGTTCTTTGTAGGTCAGACTCAGACATCTACTCCTCACAGATGAATTCAACATCCAAAATATGGGATATACCTCCTCCTCCTGGCACAGAGGATATTCAACTAGAGACAACTTCTCCACCTCCAATTAGTCCAATTGCAGAGACAGTAGAACCACAAGTAAAAATAGAGACAGTAGAGAAAGAAAAATCAGAAGAAAAAGAAGATTCTGCTCCACGGGCAATAGATCGAATTAATCCATACTTAAAAAATCCAGAATATGTAGAATATGAAAAGCGAAAATTAGAACGTAGGTACAGATCGAGATCTAGAAGTCGTTCCCGTAGAAGACGTTACTCTAGAAGTCGTTCAAGAGATCGCTATCGTCGTAGAAGAAAGAGATATAGTTCGTCAAGGAGCAAATCACGTTCTCCATCCTATCATCGTCGTCATAAGCATCGAAGACGAAGGTCACCATATTCTAAATCAAGGTCTAGATCTAGATCACGACATACCTCAAGCAGGACTAAAAGTCGTAGAGAAAAAGCAACACCTCACAGAAAATCTAAATCCAAATCGCCTCATGATGATGAGAAACGTATCAATGATGTAGATATTAGTGAAGTTGATATGAAAATCGAAGAAGAAGAAGATGATGATGAACCAAGTAAAGATAATGTATTCAGAAATGATGGTACGTTCTTAGAAATGTTTAAAAAAATGCAAGAACAACAACAACAACAGAAAATAAAAGAAGAACCGGTTGAAGGTGAAGTGAAAAAACCGTTACCGATATTTGGTAAACGACGCGGTGGTAAAGTATTAAAGACGGGTTTAGTGCAGAAAGTGCGACAACGGAATGAAGAAGAAGGTAGTTCACAGGATGCTTGG
The DNA here is from genome assembly GCA_964028335.1 of Altica lythri. Taxonomy (NCBI): domain Eukaryota; kingdom Metazoa; phylum Arthropoda; class Insecta; order Coleoptera; family Chrysomelidae; genus Altica; species Altica lythri. Next base: position 72,580,736 of record OZ034805.1, read on the forward strand.
TCGGTCTATATGAAAGAAGTACGAAGATACAAAGAAGCGTGTTGTGATGATGATTCAAAGACTAGACCACTTGTTAAATAAAAAAAAACTCTACCTATTCTGTGTTAAATATTGATAGGTAACTCGCAAAGTATCTGTATGTCTAAATATTGGTAAAAAATTTGTTTACCAACACTTTGTAGCACTTATGGTTCTGTGTTTGTAAAGTGCTATTTATTGAATTGTTTAGTTGAAAGAAACAAGTTTTTTTTTTTAATTTAATTGATAATTTTCTTATTATAATTAATCTTACGTGTTGTTTTTAAAATAAATGGTGATAAAATTCACAAAAAGTATATCTTTTGAAATATATCCTTTCAATTGCTGCTTTTCACAGTTTCGTAGTGGTAAATATGAGTTTTTGTTATTGAGAGTGTAAGTTTGCTCTTAATATAAAACAGAGTTCTTATATGATTAAGTACAAATAAATATATGAATGTTTTGAACTTTGTATTAAGTTATTAAGGAAGATAAATTGTTAACTCTGAGATGGTAACAAAAATCTCTAACGTAGTACATAAAATCTTAGAGATAAAAATTACTATTTTTTTATTATTTATCTCTTATTTTCACTATTTGTGGGCATTTTCCATAGGAAGTTATTTTTTTTGCTGAAATCCCTTCAGGATGTGTCCAATATCGATAATCATGATATTGGCTAGCTGCAAACCTTGTGCTAAATTTTTTATTTAACAAAATCTGAAAAAAATTGAAAATCTCTCATTTTTGCTCATATTTTCGTGTATAATTCGGAAAATATTGATCCTAGGGTAAAAAATGTAAAAAGTTAAGTTATTATTTAATTTTAGACAATATTTCGTAAGTTAGAGATTGAAAATTTAATGTTTATTGTTGGAAAGAAAGTACAAAAGAATTAAATTCATCCTAATTGTTTTCCACCCTCTAAACTTGACCTACAACCTCCATAATCCGCCTAGAAAAACTTTTATATATGATTAAAATGTGTGCTAAATTTTCTTAAGATCGATTCGATAGTTTTTGCATAATTTTGCATATCCTACTGGAAAGAAATCGCAAATTTTCAAATTCACTTAGCCCTAAATAAGGCTCTTAGATAGTCGCCAATTTTTTTTGTGTATAAAGGAAGACTCAAATTTTTAAACACTTTTTGTAAAATTAAAATCGATCCTCTAGGAGAGCCTCCTATTAAAGAAAATACATTTGACTTGCTGGTTTCCGAGATATTAAGTTTTGTAGCTTAAAAATACCCTTGGCTAGCTCCAGGGTTCGTGGCTTCCTTCTGGCTTTCTTTTTTAACTCTCCCCAAACAAATAAATAAGGGCGCCAAGTACAGACATACAAATAAAAAAGAGAATCAGTGTTAAATTGTTTATTCAAACCTTTTAGTTATTAGAAATAAAAATAGTGAATAACTAATTTCTTATCTTTTGCTTTTTATCTTCGGAATCGACGTGGTGGACGGAATTTCTGTCGTAGTTCGCAGTGTTCGCACCGGTTAAAGATGTCGATGGCAAGATTGCTTATCTTTAAATACTGGAAGTATTTCGAGGAAAGACTTTGGTGGCGGAAAAACAATCTGTCTATGGTGGCAGGACGATATATTCGGCTAGAAAAAGCCTCACTCAGGATAAATCTTCTATTTATAACAGCCCTCACTTTGGACCCTTCACAAATTGGCAATGGCCCTATGAATTAAAATAATAACAGTCAAAATTCCGTCCCACTAGACCTTAATTTCGATTACAATCATCCAAGGTTTCTCCAAAGTTCGAGAGAGAAAAAAGTTAATCACTTGATATGTTTATATATTTTTAACTCAATAAAAAACTGATTCTTAACAAATGATTGTAATCGAAAGATTTAAATGTTAGTAAAAATATACAATAAAACTACTAAAAATAAATTCACCAAATTTTTGATTAATACTTAAAATTATAACAAATTAAAATTACTCACCGAAGGGAGAAGGTAGTGAGAAGAAACTGATTGCTTTAAAAGCACAAAATGAAAAGAATTACAATAGCAACACTTCTCATGTTCGAACTAAATATTCCCCTTCTCAAAGCAGATAGTCTACGCGTCGACTCCAATAACCCGAAAATTATAAAAATTAATAGTCCATAGGCCAGGCCATAAATAACGTTGTAAACGTTACAGTTTAAAGTTGGCAGAAATTTTCCGTGTAACCATAAGTGATAGACGGCTCGTTTTTAAACAAATTACCTAGTCTTGTCTGGTACTTTTTATATAAAAAGTTGTACCTAAATCTAATGCGCCCCATCCATAAAAAGACAAAAAAAACATTTTTTTTTAAATCCATGTCTCGGACGAATTTAGCACAAGGTGGCGCATATCGTGATTATCGATATTGGACTCATCCTAAAGGGATTCCAGTAAAAAAAATTCGAAAAGAGGTTGACCGTAAAGGCCATCCTTGCAACTTCCCGCTAATTTTAATCGCAAAGCTATTTTGACGTTTTTCAGTTTTTTTTTTAATGTTCAAGACGGGATTCGACGCAGTTTTTTAAGACATAAAAATGTTATTTGAAGTGCAAAATCAATTAGTAAAAAAATCTCAAAAATTAAAAAAAAAAACAATTTTTTGAAATTTTTCGACAACGATATCTCACGAACGAATCAACCGATTTTAATTTGCAAAACGGCATTCGACGTGGTTTTTTAAGTTTAAGAGCTGATTAGATTTTGAAATTGATCAATGTAATAGCAAAAAAGATATGCCCAAAAAACATCATTTTTACCAATTGTTTTTTTCGGTTATTTTGAAATTTCTCTAAATCTACCGGCGCGAATCGGTTCAAACATACAGGGTATCTAAGTTAGATGAAACTCTTTGTAATGCTTTTTATTTCATTCCGATCGGTCAAGCCGTTCAAAAGTTATAAGAGGTTTACATACATCCACACACACACACACACACATCCACACGTACATACAGACATACAGACACCCTCGTAAAAATAGTCAGGGGAGGTTCCTAAGACCTCAAAACGTTGAGATCCGATGAAAACTCGATTTTCGAAAAACGGGGTGAAATCAATAACTTCCCGATTTTAAAAAAAATTTTAATTTTTTTTAGCGGGAAGTTAAAAATAGCTTCCTATGGAAAAAAGACTATAAATATTTCTAATATTGTTATATAATTGAAACTTGAAACAAACTTTAATTGTATTAACTTGAGTGTTTCTTTTATAGCCATAATGTCTACCAGTATAATTTCCGAAAAAATTCAAACAGCTCCATTCGATCCACGTTTTCCTAACACCAATCAAACCCGTTATTGCTATCAAAGCTATTTGGACTACCATCGATGCCAGAAAATTCGTGGATCGGATTACAAAGCTTGCGATTATTTCTCTAAAGTTTTTCATTCCATTTGCCCAAATGCCTGGATCGAAAAATGGGATACTCAGAGAGAAGAAGGAACATTCGCTGGAAATATTTAATCAGTAGACACTGAGAAAATTTCATAGTTAATAATACTAGATGTATTTTTAAGGGCGTTCATATTATATTTAAAATTATTTTTTTTGTGTTAATAAAATTGCCCTAAACGGGCTTTGTATATAAATAATTTGTTTTAATTATTTATTATTAATCTCAGATCAATTTTAATAAAAATGAAGATATACAGTATAATATTCTACATTAACAACAGAATTTCGAGTTTTATTTGTCAACCAATAATATTTCCTATTTAAAATTTAGAGATGCATGAAGTAAAAATGACAACATTGAGACTGAAATAACAATAAAAGGAGGTATAGGTCTCCCAACGAAAGTTTGGGACAGTCACGTGTTAGTCGACGCAGGTAGGCGGAGTCTTTCTGTCAGTGGCGGACGGAAATAAAAATATATTATACATCTTTAATTAATTTTTAATGTATGATGCTAACATAATTAAGAAGAATTTATTTTATATAAATTTGTTACTGCCCACTTTAAACTAAAAAAATACATACATTTAAAAAACAACTCAGAAACTCTCTTAGCATATCGTAGCTAAATAAAGTTTACAAAACCATTCCAGCTACCACACTGACAAGCTTTCAGAACGGTCGTTGTTATCGTAATGCTCGTAAACAAACCACTGCGCATTGAACGAGAGGCCACGTGGCTGTCACAAACTTTCGTTGGGCGATCTATACAAGCGAGAATACAGAAGTTGAAAAACGGAAAAACTGCTGGTATCAACAATATCAATAATGTATGGGGAAGTGGAACTTCAGAAAAAACTTACAAGCCTGTTTAAAAAGATAATTATTCTATTCCTATACATAAAAAAGGTGAGAGAAGAAACTTTTTACCAAAATCATTGCAAGCAGAATCATGGAAAAGGTGCCAATATCTGAAGAACAGCAAGAATTTAGATCCAATAGATCAACGGTGAACAAAATAAAACATATTAAGTCAAATGATAGAAAAATCGATAGAATTCAACAACAGTTTTGTTGATTTGACGAAGGCATTTGACAGGGTGCGATTAGATGATATAATTAAGATTCTGAATCAAAACAACATCGATTACGGGTACCAAAGAATCATACAGTAGCTGAATAGCAAAAGTAGAACCATAATAATAACGAACGAAGGACTGTCTGAGAAAGTCCGAATCAATACAGGCATACGATAAGGAGACAGCCTTGGTCCTTCTAAATAAACCTGGCATGGTCTCTCCATGTTTTAAACACTGCTTCCTATGGGAATATTGTGACCACGTTCGGCACCAAGAGTCCTTGCATGCACCCCAAGTGTGCAGGACTCTAGTTTGATCAGCTGAAGATCATCACCACCGCTGATTTTCAGGTAGGCATAAATTCAGGTGTCCCAAGTTCTTGAGGATTTGGATGACTATCCTTGAGTTACTGTTGCCACAGGGCAGTTCCCTTTATAAGAGATCTGAGTCCTGTGACTAATTCCTCAAGGTAGTGATAAGTTTCAGTTCAGGATTCGTGTCACCGAAGATGAGAGCCTTAGTCCTTAATCAAGGGTTATCTCCAAAGAACCCAAAAGGTGCAAACTGGCAGTCGATAAAAAATAATTCAGACAAATGAGGAGTAGTGGTATCAAGTGCGAGTAATCTGATTGAAGAAACAAGAACACAAGCCCTAAAAGCAACCAGAACCAGCAGGTACCTCAGATATTATATGGCGAAACAAAATGATGACTGCAAAGATCAAGATGAGAATATACAAAACATGCATAAGACACGTACGCCACAGAAACCAGAGCTGAAATATCAAAAACAAAAAGAATAATAGGGATCACCGAAATGAAAATATTAACCATCAAGGGTGTAACTCTCAGGGATCGAATAAAGAACCAGGACATCAGAGAGGAACGGGAAATACAGGATGTGGTAAAATGGATTCGAACACGTTAGTTAGAGAGACCATGTAGAAAGGATGCCAGAAGAAAGATAAGCAAAGTGGGCAAAGTCGCGAAGACCGGTAGACAGACGACCCAAAAGATGGTACGAAAGTTGGAGCTCAATACCACAGTATGAGCTCCAAAACAGGCTAAACAGGACTGGTTCCTATTAAAAAAAGATGAAATAAAAAAGAATAATCAATGATTTATTGTATTAACCAAATCTTTAATTATAGGAACAATTTGTTTCCTTGACCACTTTACATTCCCTTGCCTTAAACAAATAACATTTTCCAAATTAGTCGGTACTTCTGTAAATTCGAAATCGTATCCATATTTTTGAGAATTAAATAATAAATTTAATAACTTATCCCTGAATTGTATTCCATCATCAGGATTGGAAAATATTGCTAAATCCCTTTTTACCCCATTCGAAGCATCTAGCCCAATTAAAACTATATTAGATACTTTTAAATCATTTGCAAATGTATTTATGGCATTATAAGAGTCTTCAATTTTTAAAAAATCTTCAGCTAACATCGGTAAACCGGGTAATGGTATTTGTTCTATGATTTTCAAATCTTTTAGTAATATTTGTTTCGGTGTTAGATGAGATACATCATTATGAGCAGCCCAAAGTTTGTCAAATAAAGTTTTTCTATCGTCATTAAAATTAAATCTGCTTTCAAGAGTATCAACAACGAAATGATCCAATTCCTTTGCTCGTCCACTTTTCACAGAGAGAGCTTGTGTATCGTACACGATTGTTGCTGAAAATAAAAATAATAATTACTTCATTGTAACCAATCTTAGGTAAGGAGCCACCAATCCTGAAAGCTCCGTGATTAATAAAATATTATAAATGCCTAAGGAAACTAAATGATCTAGCACAAAATAACACTCTTATGGGTTCCAGGACACATAGGAATAGAAGGAAGCGATAAGCTGGTAAAAAGGGCTGAAACTCTATACTTGGGACCAAAACCATCTTGTGGGATAAGCAGAAGAAGTAGATAAAGAAAAATCCAAGTAGTGGAAGAATCTAAGAAGAACTAAGACAACCGAAGTCGCTCGTGGGAAACTATATACCTACATTACAAAGTTTTACAAACTATTTAAATACATTTTCCTAATTGATCCCGATACATTACAAATATTTAGGATTTGCCTAGAAAAGAATGAGATGAATCATAGAATTAAGTGTGGATGGATAAACTAGATAAAAATCTGGTCAAAACGAAAGATCAAGAGACAAAGTTAGAAGTGGTGGAGATGAACATGTTGCGTTGGATGTGTGGATTAACGAAGAGAGCTAGAGTAAGAAATGAGAGAATAAGATGTACAGTGAAAGTGGAACAACTGAACAAGAAAATAGGTTTGGCCATGTAGAGAGCAGGGATGAAAACTATGTGAGTAAAGGAGTAAATGAATGTGAGATTGGGGCAAGAGGAAGTAAGGAAGATGGATAAAATAAATGAGAACCTAAAAGAGAAAAAATGAAGAAGGAAAGAAGCATTAAATAAAGACAGGTGTAAACGAATAATTAAAAGACTAACGCCGATCCTAACTAGGCTGGGGTTAAGTGAAAAAATATAGAAATGCTATCAAGTGTCAATTTTTACTCGATTTGCCTTTTATTTCATTGCTTTTAACTCATTTTCTGTTATTTTCTTTACCTTTCTGTTAAATGTTCTTAAACTTAAAGGTACCTAAGGTTCCAGGACACATAGGAATAGAAGGAAATGAAAAAGCAGATAAGCTGGCAAAAAAAGGAGCTGAAATCTCATTCTTGGGACCAGAACCATTTTGTGGAATCAGCAGAAAAACTAAGGAAAGAAGAGGATAGAGAAAAATCCAGTTATTGGAACGATCTAGAAGGACTAAGACAACCGAAGACACTCTTGGGAAACTATAACCAAAAGAGATTTTCAATCTAAAATCCTAAACTTTCTAAGAAAGGTAGAACTAGAAGAGTTTGCTTATACGCTGAAATTATCAGACTTACCATATATCAAAAAAGCCAATTCGTAAAACAAGATATGATCTGCTAAATAAAATATTCTTTCGGCTAACAATGTCGAACAAGAACCTACATCTTTTATGGTAACTTCAATTTTATTTTCGTCCCATATAAATGCCGGATCTCGAGGTCTATGGTCAAAAATTTGTATAACACTGCTTTCCAATAATTTGTTATTTTCTGGTAATACATGATGATCGACAAGAGTAGTAGTTAGTTTATTTGCTTTTAATAATGCTTCGAAATCTATCTCATTTCTAGAATACAACAAATATTAAATATAAAATAGGTAAAAAAGTATAGGTAATTATATTAATCATATATTTTATAATTTACCTGTAAACAAGAACATCTAAGGGTATATCAACTTCTTTGTATAAATAGCAGTTATCAGATCTATAAATAAATTTATCTTTGTCGACGTTTTGGACTGGGATTATTGTAGCATTTTTAGGAATAGGACAAGTTTTAGATATATGCAATAAGTAGGCCAATACTAATGAAGAGACACTGGAGTCAATATCACAAGATTCATTTCCAATTACTATATGCACTTTATCTAAATTCATTATATTTTGCTAAAATATAAAATTTTGTTCTATAAGCTTTCATTAACAATTGTAATGTGTGTTGAATTAGGTCTAGAATTTTTGATACTAATGTATAGTTTTAAAGAATTAAAAGAATAGATACCTAATAAAAGAAACACTAATTTATGTATTACAAAAATATTGCAAGCATACTTAATTAAAATAAAAACTAAAACAGTACAAAACAATTAATGAATTAGTGTTACAGAGAGAAGCAGATAAATGCTGTAAAAACAAAAAGAAAATGGATTGAAAAACTTCTAAAAGACCTAGAAGAGATTAGTAAAGATAGTGCCAAACTATTTGGATACCTAAAAGAGCAACAAATAAAATTAACAATAAATCATGGGAAACGCATTTCACAGAATTATATAGATGCAGAGAATACGAAGAATATGATACAGAATACAAGAGAGACAATGAAATAAAGACACCAACATGTGAAGAATATATATAGATAATTAAAAAAATGAAACTGATTAAAAACGGAAATTAAGAAACATTTATAACCTAATCGCTAGAATTTAATAGCACTCCGCGTTTTTTATCTAAAATGACCATTAAAATGATTCGTAAAATAAAAAACATCTTAGCCTAGTTACTTATTGCCCTCATTTTTAGAACATGCTCAATAGCCTACAATTCACTTTATGAACTAAATATAGTATAAATTATTATAACTTTGCTTCATTTCTACTTACCACCGCTTTTCTAACCGAATATAAATACTTCAAAAAAGCTTCCATAATTTTTAAGTATAAATTTTAAATGTTATAACTGTTGTAAGTAAATATTACGTAAATCTAACTTTGGTTGTAAACAAAGAATTGATTAATTTAATCTCTGGTTTTAACTATGCTTATTTTTGGAATCACATTGTTGGTTTAGTTACTAATTTATTCGTTTTATTTACTAATTTGTTCGTTTTTAATTTTAAAATAATAAAAAAAGGTTATGTGTATATACAAACTGTAAAACTGTCACTGTCACTCCTTCATAATGGCCTTTGCCTTCTGTCGCAATTGGTCAGTCATTTAGTTTATTGCGAGTCCGGAGTCATAAAGGATGAATCTGAGCTTTGAATATAAAACATCTTTATATTCAAAGAATCTGAGCCAAGTTCTTAACCAAAGATAATTAATAATTGTTCTATATTTTATCCTGAAATTTTTAATTATATCATATCGACACACTTAGGCAACACACTTTTCACGAGGTAATTTGTGTTAATTGTGAGTGTGAGAGAGACAGAGTATGTTAGGAAGTTGCCATGGAACAATAATTCTGCGTGTGGGAATAACAAACGACCTATGATATAATCGTCTTTTATTTGTGTACTATGAAATTGTTCTGCAAAATTACAAGGACACGTGGGTAAAAAGTGCAATTTGGGGTAATTTTACAGTTATAGTTCTTCCTAATGAGCATATGATTATGTTCATTCAAAAAGTATTTGCTATTGCGAGCTTTCAAATTTACGGTGGAGTGAATAACAAATTAAGAAAATCACTTTATTTGAACAACTTGGAGTGTTTCAATTCTCTTAGCATTTTTAAAAGAGTACTTTAATTAATAAATAATTGGATTAACGAGTCTTTGAAATCACCTCTTACCTGGGAACAGCGAGCAGTCCATAAATCCGATCCTTTTCTCGACTTTCGCCCAAACATTGATTTTATGTTATTGTTTATGCATAGGCTATTTTTCTTTTGATCTTGTAGTTTTCTAAATTTTATTTTCTAATCCAGTTTATTACTAGTTTACTATTTAAAGACAATATTTTATTCTTAAAACACTTTTAATTCTGGATTATCTTATATAATTTGGCAACATTGTAAAACATTGAGTGACATATTGATTTGGTAGGTTAGTTTTTTTAAGTAATTTAAATATATAAAAATGTAACAATATTAAAACAAAATATATGTATAATTAATTACGTTTATTATGTAAATTTCGCATGAGTTACAAAAACGAAAGTCTTAAACTCATTAATAAATACAATCGAATAACGTGGGGCGCTATAAACCTATAATATTTTCTAATAATGAAAATAATACAAAATATATGTTTAATATTAACATTTAGGTATATAATTTAATAATTGTAGTCAATGAAATTCATCATAGAACTTTTTTTTTGTATATCTACCATTTGTAGGTTTAATAATTAAATCCAGTGACATTTGACATTTAATCTATAATAAAACTATTAGTAGGTAAGAGCTAACTGTAAGTTAAAAAGAGAAAGAAGATCGCAGTACCCTATCTGTTTCTCTCTCTATTGACGCATGTGCAATAACAGAGAGGTTGTTTTTTTAAATAATAAAACAAATTACACACGCTTTTCTGATTTTGAAACCTTATTATCAACCAAAGAAACTGCTCATGCTCAATTAGAGAAAGATGGATGAGGACACTGCGATCTTCTCTCTCTTTTCAACCGAGGAACAGATAGAGGTCTAGTTTTGATGTTTGACACTGGATTCAATATGGCGAATATCTATATTGTAATAATTATTTATTTAAATAAAAAAAAAATGATAAAAATCATTGACTCATATGATAATTATGACAAATATCTAAATCTACTGGCAGTATGAATGAAGAACGATGTGGTTGACCGCGTGATTTTAACACTAAAGGTTGGTTTTCATAGTTAAAAGTAAATCTTCTCCTATCTACTAGAATAAATTCGAATAATTAAAACTAAATTATTTTCATAAATTGCATATTATTTTTTTGTTTATCAATACAAGGTCTTCAAAATTTATATTGAAGTTTATATACTTAAAAATGATTTAATTACTAAAAAAACGTAAAATGACTAAATGTCCGAATGTCCGGAGCCTGAAAGTCTAAATGTCCATATGGCTGACTGTTTGAATGTCCGATTGTCTGAATGTCTAAATTTACTTAAATAATGTTAAAAAGTCCAAAAGACTGAATATCCGAATGTTCTAATGTCTGAATGTCGAAATGTTTGAAAGTCTAAATGTTTGAATGTACGAATTATGAAATGTTCGAATGTCCATGTGTCTGAATGTGTGTATGTTCGAATGTCCAAAGGCTTAAAAGTCTAAATGTCCGAATGTCCAAATGTTCAAATGTCTGAAAATTCTAATATCTGATTGCCCGAATGTTCAAATGTTCGAATATATCTGAATTTCTAAATGTCGGAATGTTTGAAAGTATAAGTTTCTAAATTACTGTATGTCCGAATTCATGAATGTCCAAATGTCCAGATACCTGAAAGTCGGAATGTCCAAATATCCGAATGTCTGATTGTCTAAATGTCGAAATGTCTGAATTTACGAATGTCTCAATGTCTAAATATCCCGGTGTTAAAAAGTCCAAAAGACTGAGAAAGTCCGAATGTCTGAAAGTCGAAATGCCCGAAACTCTAAGTGTCCGAATTACTGATTTAAGAATTTATGAAAATTGTTATTTTTGACATTTATCATTTTTGATATTTGATACCTTTGACCATGGAGACTAGACAAGGAGTACGCACTCGACCGAAGGAATTGCCAAAATCTGTCCACGGTATCGTACATATTAGGTTTACTTTTTTCACCACTAGCGTCACTAGTTTTCCTTTTGTACCGGTATGAATATAGACAAATAATTAATCGTGAATTATTAAATTGTTTTTTATTATTTATATCTGAAAGATCGAACTAATTTTTTCATTGTGTAAATAAATTAATAATGAAATAACTAAAAATTATTTATTTTATTTCACACTACGTCCTCATTGGTCGCCAATTTGGTACAAATGGAACACCAGCGCCCTCTTATTTTGGTAGCCCTATTTGCATACGTTCGTACTCCTTGTCTAGTCTCCATGCCTTTGACATTAAGACATTCTTGACACTTGACATTTCTCATTTCTGATGTTTCATACCTTTGACATTTCTCGCGGATCGACCTCTATTTAGTGCGATAATGCAATATAAATTTTTAGACCTTATATAATATACCAGTAGTAAAAATGTATTAGTAAAAAGTTAACATAAAACTGCAAACTTTTTAGTGTATACAAATAATTTTGTTTCTTATTTTTTCTAAAATAATTACAGCTCTGCTTTGACGTAACATTCTGTTTGCTTGTATAAAAATATAATTTTGCCTCTTCATCTATTTCAAAATATATTTTAGACCATTATTTTCTTTTATTCTTGTTTTATGCACAAATATTCATTTTGTACAACAAAATATGACTTGTCAAGTTGAGCTATTTGTTTATTTAATATGCAATTTTTTACTAAAAAAAATAATATATCACAAATAAACTATCACAAAAATTAAAATAGTATATATACATAAAGTGAATTAATAATAAATTACGATTTTATTATTGTTTTAACATTATAAAGCTAAAACTGGCAACGTCTTGTTTGATCTGGCAACACTGGAGACGCAGGATAAAATGTGATCCGTCTTCACTCTATGAGTGATATAAATTTTGAGCACACTGCAACAGAAACTCTTGCTAAACTGCAGAAACTCGAAGAGCTCAAGAGCTCAGGTTTTTGGGCTATTTAAGACATTTTCAGAAGGATTGGAGTCAATTAAAGATAGGATTTTATGGTGTAAGATCATCAGTTAACAATCAGAATGAACGGAAAAGAGTTAAATTTTTCTCACACCATCAATCATCAGATTTTGACCAATTTGGAGGTGAGAAAGATCTGCGAAAAAATAGTGTACCAAAACAGCATTAGGGAGAAAAGGAGAGCCCTAACTTCCTAACCCCATTTTCTGTAACGTTTTATTGCTTTGACTACAATCCAGAAACAAGAGCATAAAATAACACATTTTAACTTCTCCATGGCCCAAAAAAGCAGCGATGGCAAAGTCGAAGAATTAAAGCTGCTCAAAAATAGTTCTAAAAAAACTTTTTGCAAGACCAAAAGAACATCGGAAAGTAAAAGGAACCTTAACTTTTTGGATTCAATTGAAACGTGTCATTACTAGAGCATAAAGTGACACAATTCAACTTCTCCATAGCTCAAAAAATCAGCGATGGAGACGTCGAAGGTCTGCAAGACTAAAAGAACGTCAGGAAGTAAAAAGAGCCTTCACTTTTTGGATTTAATTGATTATAACCCTAGTTTTCTGGAACCTGTCATTGCTTGGGTGTTTTGAGTACGATCCAGAAACTAGAGCATAAAGTGGCACAATTCAACTTCTCTATAGCTCAAAAAATCAGCGATAGCGAAGTCGAAGAATAAGATCTGCCGAAAAATTGATCTAAAAAACTGTTCGCAGGACCATAACAACATCAGGGATTAAAAGCAGCCTTAAGGTTTTGGATTTAATTGATAATAACCCCCATTTACTGGAACGTGTCATTTGCGTATGATCTAGGAACTAGACCATAAAGTTGCACACTTCAACTTCTCCATCCACAGAATCATTCACAAAGAGTTTCTACCTCAAGGCTAAACGGTTAGACAACACTTTTACCAGGAGGTTTCTGAAGAACTTAGAAAAAGAGTCCTGGTGTGAAAAAGTGAGTGTTGCTTCACGATAATGCTTCTTGTTACACAGCAATTTTTGACTTTAATCCCGAAGTTGAAAAATCACCTCAAAGAAACTCATTTTGGAACAATCGAAAATATTTAAACGACAGTAACCGACCAGCTAAAAAACAGTTCCATAATAGGAATTTCCGAACTGCTATGAGGAAAGGGAAAACCATCTTCAGCAGTGTGTGGCTCCAAAACAAAGTTATATTGAGAAAGACAATATAAAAAAAGGTAATTGAAAAATTTTAGTAACAAAATAATTAATTCTTATTTTTCATTAAAAAATAACTGTTTAAAAATTAGTCCCACCTCTACGTTAAACTATTATTAACGCATCGAGGTAGAGAAAAGTTAGAGTTTAGAGATGGACGAACACGTTTTTAATGGTGCACAAAAATAATTAATATAAACTCACAAAAAATTTAAAAATTTAAAAGAAACTAGGAAAATAGTAAAAAAATTATGAAAAACGAGAAAATCGTGAAAAGTTTAAAAAATCACGAAAAATATGAGAGTGTTAAAAAAAGTAAAAAAATCAAGAAAACTAATAATAAAGTGAAAACTTTTATAGGAGCGTCAGATTTTTTTTTGTAGAAGAAAATCTTATTGTTTCGCGTCAGCAACATGCCAATGTTTAGTTCAGAGTGTTCATAACAATAATAAAATAGAAATATTAATAAAAATCACTTTGTATAATAATTGATACCAATAATAGGAATAAATGTTAAGGTTTCTATAATTCCCAATAATTACAGTTATTATTGACCATTTTATTAGTTGGAGAACATCCATGATTATTACTAAATATATGTAAATATCGATATAGGTTGTAATAATAAGTATTGATAAATAGTTAAATTTCCCTTTAAAATATAAAAAGATAATTCCATAACCAAATTTAACTAAAACACAAAAAGTCTTTGAAGTAATCCATTACATGGGAACAACGGGCCATCCATAAATCAGAAACTTTTCTCAATCCTCATAGCAGGCGGTGATATGCAATCATGAATTTCCAATTTATTATTTAAATTTAAAAATATATTTCATTAATTTTTAAATATAAAGAATAGATTGTATGTGCGTATCACCGCCTGCTGTAAGGGTCGAGAAAAGGTTCGGATTTATGGATGGTCCGCTGTTTTCAGATTTCAAAGACTCTTTAACCAATTTTTTGTGCGTACATTTTTTTTTTAAATTTAAATTTTTTTGGTTGTGAAATTAATTGTCGACAAAATACTATTTATATCAATACTTGTTAACATTAATTAAATAGAAATTCACATCTCAGGTTCATTAACTTTAAAACAAAATTAATCTCATCATAAAACTGATAAGAGAGAATTTTATTAAAATAATAATAATAAACAAGTCAACATAAAATTTATGCTACATATCGACCATATTGATTAAATTTATTTTTATTATACGAGGGTTGTTTAGAAAGAAACGAGATTTTTATATTTCACCTTTTTTTTCTTATGTTGGTACACATATTGAAAATATCTGAACATGCCTCGTATCATAAAGATATGGGATTTAAGTCAATTTGAGACTAATTGTTATTTGTAAAATTTTATATATAAAAAAAGTGAGCGGCATTTAGGAAGTGCCAACAGAACTGAAACTTTTGATTTTTGGATCTGTTCGAACTTTCGAACGTTTTTAAATGCTTTAAAATTTAAGATTTTATGAGATATCTCAGGTCAAATGGATCATCGGCGTGCTCAAATTTAGAATGCATGTGGTATTATTGAAAATTCAATATGGCGGATCCAAGATGGTGGTAAAATGATCGAAAGCTTTAAAATATGAGTTTTTATGAGGCATTTAACGTCAAATGGATCCATCGGTGTCCTCAAATTTATAATAAATGTGGTATTTTTGAAAATTCAACATGGCGGTTCCAATATGGCGGTTAAAAGCTAAAGAACAATCCAATGTCCTGTAAAAAAGAGCTCAATTTCAGCTCAATGGACAAGATTCAAGATGGCGGATGTATTTTTAAAAATCGACCGATTCGCACAAAATTTAATATACGGGGTTTTCTGAAACTGTTAATTACGAATCCTAGGTTAGATTAGCAAAATTCAAAATGGCGGATGTATTTTAAAAAATCCACCAATTCGCACCAAATTTAATATAAGGGGGTTTCTGAAATTGCTGATTACGAATCCTAGGTTAGATTAGCAAAATTCAAGATGATGGATATATTATCTGAAAATCTCCCACTCGCATCAAATTTATCATACGAGGGTTTTTGAAATTGTTGATTATGAATCCAAAGTCAGATTAACAAAATTCAACATGGCGGATGTATTTTTTAAAAACGACCGATTCGCACCAAATTTAATATACATGGGTTTTTGGAATTGCTGATTACGAATCCTAGATCAGATTAGCAAAATTCAAAATGGCGGACATATTTTGTAAAAATTGAACGAATAGCGCTAAATTTAATATCCGATTGTTTTGAATACGCTGATTACGAATCTAAGGTTAGTTTAGCAAAATTCAAGATAGTGGAACCAAGATGGACGACGAATTCTTTGGCCAAATCCATTTGACATGAGGTATCGTAACTATAAAAGTTTCACATTTTTTTTATACACAAAATACAGTATTACAAACAAAATATTCAAAAATTTGACATTTACATAAACAGTCGACACATTTGGTGAGATCATATCCAAAAATTAAAAAAAAAATCATCAATTCATCAATCGAGTCGTGATGCAACACTGAGCCTTTTAACTCGAAAACCAATGATACAGTAAAAATAAATATGTGACAATTATACTGTCAGTTCTTTTCTCTTTTGACGTACGCACAGCATTTAAACGATTTGCTGAAGTCAGAAAGTCTCTTTATAATTTGACGAGTGCCTCAAAGCACTAAAATCCCATCCATAAAAAATTTCATAAAAAATCATCAATAAAAAAATGTGTCCAAAATGTGTGATGATGTTCTCATGAAACTTTGAGAGATGGGAATACACATACAGTTGCAAACAAATCTCTTTATACATTTTTTTATCTCAGATTCTTTACCACAGATACAGTTTCCATTACTAACACAGAATGCTTTGTAAAGAGCTTTTTTTAAAAGGATTTTTATTTTGAGTTATACGTTAGACGATTGCACATTGTTCCCTAAAGTGGAGAGAGATAGAGGAGGTGAAGACTGAAGAAAAATAGTGCCTTACTATCAAAGCGTTTACAACGGTCAAAATTTTTTCACAACATCCAATACAAATCGCACCACAGTTTTCTAATAATGAGACAAAACACTTTTGGTTATTTTCGATTCAGTTTTAACCATATACTTGGGTCTATTTTTAAGTCCAGTCCAAGAAACAGAAATTATTATTCAATGTTAGTCTATACGACATTGTCTGTTTGTCCTTTTTCAAGAACATGGGCATCTTCGGTAGGTCACTTTCCGGTGGTTTCAGTATTGTCAGTCCCATCCATTTTCTTTAATCATATGCGCTAGTTCTATGATGAATTTGCCTTCTTTGTATTTTTGGCTGGACTCGAAGGCATGTTCCTAAAAAACAATAAACAAATATATATTAAGTAAAGAACTAACCAGCCTTAAACAGACAATTACAAAGAATGAAATTATAAAATGTGATAACAAACTGAAATAGACAACATGCGACGAGAAATTTCCTTGCCAAGAATCTCAGCTAGAGGATGCTCGATGTTTCAAGATCAAATAAAGCCAAATATATAACGATCAGCTGACTTTACCAAGTTGCTTAACTTCTATAAAGAAAGTAAATGGGGTGACTCGATGAAACTGGACCTCTAATGTAAAGTGTGCTAAAGTATGGAGTGTGAGAAATTATTACAAAGTGAAGAAGAATTGACAAAAAGACATGGACATAAATAGAGCCTTAAACAGACAATGATAAAGAATGAAATTATGAAATGTAATACTAACTGAAATAGATAGACAACATGCGATGAGAAATTTCCGTGCCAAGAATCTCAGAGAGAGGATGCTCGATGTTTCGAGATCAAATAAACCCAACTATATAACGATCAGCTGACTTTACCAAGTTGCATAACTTCTATAAAGAAAGTAAATGGGGTGACTCGATGAAACTGGACCTCTAATGTAAAGTGTGCTAAAGTATGGAGTGTGAGAAATTATTACAAAGTGGAGAAGAATTGACAAAAAAACAGGGACATAAATAGAGAGAGGATGCTCGATGTTTCGAGATCAAATAAACCCAACTTTATAACAATCAGCTGACTTTACCAAGTTGCATAACTTCTATAAAGGAAGTAAATAGGGTGACTCGATAAAACTGAACCTTAACTGTAAAGTGTGCTAAAGTATGGAGTCTGAGAAATTATTACAAAGGTAGAGAAGAATTGACAAAAAACAGGGACATAAATAGAGCCTTAAACAGACAATGACCAAGAATGAAATTATGAAATGTGATAACAAACTGAAATTGATAGACAACATGCGACGAGAAATTTCCGTGCCAAGAATCTCAGGGAGAGGACGCTCGATGTTTCGAGATCAAATAAAGCCAAATATATAACGATCAGCTGACTTTACCAAGTTGCGTAACTTCTATAAAGAAAGTAAATGGGGTGACTCGATGAAACTAAACCTCTAATGTAAAGTGTGCTAAAGTATGGAGTGTAAGAAATTGTTACAAAGGTGGAGAAGAATTGTCACAAAAACAGGAACATAAAAAGAGCCTTATACAGACAATTACAAAGAATGAAATTATGAAATGTGATAACAAACTGAAATAGATAGACAACATGCGACGAGAAATTTCCGTGCCAAGAATCTCAGGGAGAGGACGCTCGATGTTTCGAGATCAAATAAAGCCAAATATGTAACGACCAGCTGACTTTACCAAGTTGCGTAACTTCTATAAAGGAAGTAAATGGGGTGACTCGATGAAACTGGATCTCTAATGTAAAGTGTGCTAAAGTATGAAGTCTGAGAAATTATGACAAAGGTAGAGAAGAATTGACACAAAAACAGGGACATAAATAGAGCCTTAAACAGACAATTACAAAGAATGGAATTATGAAATGTGATAACAAACTGAAATTGATAGACAACATGCGACGAGAAATTTCCGTGCCAAGAATCTCAGGGAGAGGACGCTCGATGTTTCGAGATCAAATAAAGCCAAATATATAACGATCAGCTGACTTTACCAAGTTGCGTAACTTCTATAAAGAAAGTAAATGGGGTGACTCGATGAAACTAAACCTCTAATGTAAAGTGTGCTAAAGTATGGAGTGTAAGAAATTGTTACAGAGGTGGAGAAGAATTGTCACAAAAACAGGAACATAAAAAGAGCCTTATACAGACAATTACAAAGAATGAAATTATTAAATGTGATACACACTGAAATAGATAGACAACATGCGATGAGAAATTTCCGTGCCAAGAATCTCAGAGAGAGGATGCTCGATGTTTCGAGATCAAATAAACCCAACTATATAACAATCAGCTGACTTTACCAAGTTGCATAACTTCTATAAAGGAAGTAAATAGGGTGACTCGATGAAACTGAACCTCAAATGTAAAGTGTGCTAAAGTATGGAGTGTAAGAAATTGTTACAGAGGTGGAGAAGAATTGACACAAAAACAGGAACATAAAAAGAGCCTTATACAGACAATTACAAAGAATGAAATTATGAAATGTGATAACAAACTGAAATAGATAGACAACATGCGACGAGAAATTTCCGTGCCAAGAATCTCAGGGAGAGGACGCTCGA
The DNA here is from genome assembly GCA_964028335.1 of Altica lythri. Taxonomy (NCBI): domain Eukaryota; kingdom Metazoa; phylum Arthropoda; class Insecta; order Coleoptera; family Chrysomelidae; genus Altica; species Altica lythri. The sequence continues at coordinate 72,600,056 of OZ034805.1, forward strand.
TGTTTCGAGAACAAATAAAGCCAAATAAATAACGATCAGCTGACTTTACCAAGTTGCGTAACTTCTATAAAGGAAGTAAATGGGGTGACTCGATGAAACTAAACCTCTAATGTAAAGTATGCGAAAGTATGGAGTGTGAGAAATTATTACAAAGTGGAGAAGAATTGACAAAAAGACATGGACATAAATAGAGCCTTAAACAGACAATGATAAAGAATGAAATTATTAAATGTGATACACACTGAAATAGATAGACAACATGCGATGAGAAATTTCCGTGCCAAGAATCTCAGAGAGAGGATGCTCGATGTTTCGAGATCAAATAAACCCAACTATATAACAATCAGCTGACTTTACCAAGTTGCGTAACTTCTATAAAGAAAGTAAATGGGGTGACTCGATGAAACTAAAACTCTAATGTAAAGTGTGCTAAAGTATGGAGTGTAAGAAATTGTTACAGAGGTGGAGAAGAATTGACACAAAAACAGGGACATAAAAAGAGCCTTAAACAGACAATTACAAAGAATGAAATTATGAAATGTGATAACAAACTGAAATTGATAGACAACATGCGACGAGAAATTTCCGTGCCAAGAATCTCAGAGAGAGGACGCTCGATGTTTCGAGATCAAATAAAGCCAAATATATAACGATCAGCTGACTTTACCAAGTTGCGTAACTTCTATAAAGGAAGTAAATGGGGTGACTCGATGAAACTGGACCTCTAATGTAAAGTATGCTAAAGTATGGAGTCTGAGAAATTATCACAAAGGTAGAGAAAAATTGACTAAAAAACAGGGACATAAATAGAGCCTTAAACAGACAATTACAAAGAATGAAATTATTAAATGTGATACACACTGAAATAGATAGACAACATGCGATGAGAAATTTCCGTGCCAAGAATCTCAGAGAGAGGATGCTCGATGTTTCGAGATCAAATAAACCCAACTATATAACAATCAGCTGACTTTACCAAGTTGCATAACTTCTATAAAGGAAGTAAAGGAAGTAAACTGAACCTCACATGTAAAGTGTGCTAAAGTATGGAGTGTAAGAAATTGTTACAGAGGTGGAGAAGAATTGACACAAAAACAGAAACATAAAAAGAGCCTTATACAGACAATTACAAAAAATGAAATTATGAAATGTGATAACAAACTGAAATAGATAGACAACATGCGACGAGAAATTTCCGTGCCAAGAATCTCAGGGAGAGGACGCTCGATGTTTCGAGATCAAATAAAGCCAAATATGTAACGACCAGCTGACTTTACCAAGTTGCGTAACTTCTATAAAGGAAGTAAATGGGGTGACTCGATGAAACTGGATCTCTAATGTAAAGTGTGCTAAAGTATGGAGTCTGAGAAATTATGACAAAGGTAGAGAAGAATTGACACAAAAACAGGGACATAAATAGAGCCTTAAACAGACAATTACAAAGAATGGAATTATGAAATGTGATAACAAACTGAAATTGATAGACAACATGCGACGAGAAATTTCCGTGCCAAGAATCTCAGAGAGAGGCCGCTCTATGTTTCGAGATCAAATAAAGCCAAATATTATAACGATCAGCTGACTTTACCAATTTGCGTAACTTCTATAAAGGAAGTAAATGGGGTGACTCGATGAAACTGAACCTCTAATGTAAAGTGTGCTAAAGTATGGAGTGTGAGAAATTATTACAGAGGTGGAGAAGAATTGACACAAAAACAGGGTCATAAAAAGAGCCTTATACAAACAATGATAAAGAATGAAATTATGAAATGTGATACAAACTAAAATAGATAGACGACATGCGATGAGAAATTTCCGTGCCAAGAATCTCAGAGAGAGGATGCTGGATGTTTTGAGATCGCATAAAGCCAAATATATAACGATCAGCTGACCACAGACAGGACAGTCTTTACAAAGTTGCGTAACTTATATAAAGGAAGTTAATGGGGATGACTCGATGAAACTGGACTTTTAGAGTAAAGTGTGCTAAAGTAATGAATTATCTCAAAGTATGGAGTGTGAGAAATAATTACAAAGATAGAGAAGAATTGACAAAAAAGCAGAGACATAAATAGAGTAGTTAAGATATACGGTTGTAGGTAGGTTAGAAAGAAAGAGAAGATCGCAGTACTCTATTTGGCCTTCTATATCGACGCATGTGCAGTAAGTAACTCATTGTTTTCCAAGTAATAAAATAGAACCTAAGAGAGAGGATGCTCGATGTTTCAAGATCGCATAAAGCCAAATATATAACGATCAGCTGACCACAGACAGGACAGTCTTTACAAAGTTGCGTAACATATATAAAGGAAGTTAATGGGGATGACTCGATGTACCTGGACCTCTAAAGTAAAGTGTGCTAAAGTAATGAATTATCTCAAAGTATGGAGTGTGAGAAATAATTACAAAAATAGAGAAGAATTGACAAAAAAGCATCAGAGACATAAATAGAGAAGTTAAGATATACGGCTGTAGATAGGTTAGAAAGAACGAGAAGATTGCATTACCCTCTTTGGCACTCTATATCGACGCATGTGACACATGACAATTGACACATGGCAAATGACAAATGACACATAAAAAAGGACAAATAAGAAGTAAATGTTGAATAATAAACTATCAAAAATAGTTCTTAGATATGAAGAATTTCTGGGTCTTAAGGTGGAGCTAGGAAATAATTTAATATTATGATGAAAATATGAAAATTCTGACTTACATATTTCCAACCTAAGGTGGTTTTACAGCATTCACAGTAAATATCAGCGACTGCATGAAGACCTGTTAATAAGACTCGTTCTTCAGCTGGGCCGCATCCTACGTTGACACTTAGAAATAAGTTAAATATTAATTTTTTTCAGAGGTTCAGATAAGTATCATTTATTAAAATTATTATTTTTTAATAATTTTACCATAACAGTTTAAATCATTTTTTTTATTTCTTTTTATTGCTACTAATAAGTATTATTAGTACAAAACAACAAACATAAAAATAAATAAGTTTTAGTTGATGCTAATTTAAGATGAAATTATTTACCAAAAAAAAATAAATTACTTATTAATAATATTTGTTAATACTTACACGGAATTAAATAGATAAGCTCGACCTTGACTACCTTGGAACGACTGAAAAAAAAAACAAAAAGAATTAGCAACAACAAAATAAGATCATTAATTATAAAAACTATATATAAAAAAACATTTTTTATATAAAAAGTTTACAAATATGAATTTCCAAGGTTTTTTGGACAGTCTTATACATAAAATGATACAAACGTATCTTGGGCCATGCTGTCAATATATTCAGATACATAACCTGGATTCGTGCCTGGATAGAATTCCTAACTCTAAGCACAGAATGCTGCGACATAGATATAAATATTAATCAGTTCCTCCAAGAGCAAAACCAAACTGAAGACACTGTGTTTCGCTCTATTAGAGCTCATCAGTACAGTATAGGGTTGTCTTTTCAGTCACTAATAAAGAGACATCCCCGGTATAGACTGGCTAATATTTATTATTAAAGTTTGTACTGTACTGATGAGCTCTAATTAGAGCGAAACACATACTGAATGACTACTCTGCTTTTTCTAAAATAACTTCCACTGGCTCCTCTGCTTTAAGTTTCTAATAACCGCTTCATTTATTATCAAAAAAAATTATATTAGACAAACGATGAGATTTTTGTACAATTATTTATTAAATGAAATGAATCATTTTACGTTCGTTTCGGTATAATGTTATAACATTATTTCGGCTTCAGAAACAATCTACAATACAATACAGTTATTGTTATTATACAACTGGTAAATGATTCTTTAATATTTGTTTATATTCTCAAGGTAACTCATTTAAATGTCTTTAACAATATGGTTAATAATATACTACTATGTACCTACTTTATTTCCATGTCATAATTAAATAAGCTATTGTTTCATAATAATTATTATTATTATTATTATTTGAAAGGTCAGTGAAACGGATATAAATTCAGATTTCTAAATTCACAATAATACAAAATAAAATTTAAATTTTAGAATATACTTATTGCATTAAAAAACATAATACATAATAGAATTTGTTAAATATTACGAATTTACAGTTTTTTTTCTCTCGTCGTGTTCTTTGTCTACTTTTATTTTTCGCATTTAATAACTCGCTTATTTATAAAGAAAATTTAACAAAAATTTATTATATTATATATTGTACTTTATTTTATCAATATGCAAAATTTGAGGTAATTACCTCAAAGCATTCTTACAATACAATTTTTTGAAAAAATACCTTCATATGCTTTATAAAATATTAAATCAAAACATTAAAAATTGATGAAATATTTTTTTTCATTTTTTTCCTATTAATATTATCATATATTTACATAATTCCTCATTTTTTGTTTTAAAATTAAATATTTTATAAAACGGAATTCCCTTTTCAGAAATATCTTTAAATTCTAAGAATTCTATAATTTCTTAGAATTTAAATAGAGCACATTCCAGCCGTTTCCATAGAAACGAAGTATTGGACCTAATTTCCTATTGGCTAACGCCAGTCGGCCATTATTAAAATTCCAAGAAATGACGTTTCATTGACAGAAGTTCATTTATTGTGTATTTATATGTAAACATTGAAATATTTTAGTAAATAAACTGTTGAGAGTATATATATTATTTACGGATACGCAGTGGGTAAGTGTTTTATTACTTTTATATTTCATTTTACAAGCGTTTAATCATTGAAAAATCCTGTAATATAATAAAAAATACGATCAAAAGAGAACCTAATTGTATTCTTAACCTCAAAGTTTTTAATACCGTTTAAAGGTAATATAGGCATTGACATTTAGTAGTAAAATGTTTGTATTAATATTAATACTTATATAGTTCATTTTACATGGATTTTATCATTGATAATTGCTTTATTAATATATATTTATATAAATAATCTGATACATTACGATTACCTGTCAATGTTAATGAAGGTTGTTTTATAAATAAAAACGTCATTTTAACTAATCAAAAAGTCTTATTACTGTTTATTGTATATTTATAATTATTATTATTTGGTTTGTAAATTTCAAAATTAAGGGATATAAATATTTGTAACATGAAACTAATACCTAAGTTCGACAACTGACATGCTAATCTGTTGTGGCGAAATTTAATCAGCGTTGAGTTTACGCACGCAGATGGTGATTAAACTGGGTTCGACTCTCCACGGCGGAGTGTTATTTATTTTTTTTATTTAATAATTACTATTGTCATTTTTTTTTTCGTAGTGTTCTTTGTCTTTTTGTCATTCCGGGTGGGTTTTGTAATCGAATTTAAATCTATTTCCCGACCACCTAGAGCTCTGAACTACTCTCTCAATAAATCAACTACTTAACTGTAACAATGTATAAATTTAATTTATTTATTTGAAATGTGGTTGAATTTATGATCATTTCGTCGGCGTATTTTCTTTTTCTCAAGCGCAACGCAATAGTTTCCCGAGCAATTTAAAATACCTAATTACATTTGTAATTATTGCATTATTTACTTTTACTTTTATTTTTAATTAGATAGTTTCATTTGAGTTAAAAAAACACAGTTTCTATAATATTCGTGTGTTTGCTTTTGTCATATATCTGTAATCCACTTATGTTGCATAATACCGAATTACTTCCTGAATGGAACTAGGTCATGTTCGCTTTACCTCACTTTATGTCGAAGTACAGTAATGCAATATGAATGATATATATTTAAGATTCGATTCGATATTGAACTTCTATACAGTTTTATTATTTTTTTTCCTCTTAATATTATCATATTTTTACATATTTCCTCATTTTTTGTTTTAAAATTCAATATTTTATAGAACGGAATTCCCTTTTCAGAAATCTCTTTAAATTCTAAGAATTCTATAATTTCTTAGAATTTAAATAGAGTACATAGAAACAAAATATTTGACCTAATTTCCTATTGGCTAAAGCCAGTCGGCCATTATTACAATTCCAAGAAATGACGTTTCATTGACAGTTCATTTATTGTGTATTTAAATATGTAAACATTGCAATATTTTCGTAAATAAACTGTTAAGAGTTGATATATTTATGGATACGCAGTAGGTAAGTGTTTTAATACTTATATACCTATTTCGTTTTACAAGCGTTTAATGTTAATCATTAAAAAATCCTGTAATATAATAAAAAATACGATCAAAAGAGAACCTTTTACATGAATTTTATTATTGATAAATTGATAATAATAATAAATAATCAGAACAAGTTTTCATTAAAGAATTAATCAAATTTTCTTAAAACAAATAAATAATAAAATTTTAAAATTAATCTAAGATTAAACCGCTTTCACAAATTTGTAAAAAAAAAAATAATTGCCAAATTATTCAACATAATGTGATAAATGTCGTTGTTAATATAATAAACTCGTATAATAAAAACATATATCAAATATCACAAACAATACAAATATAAACAATCAATAATCTATATTTAAATGTAAATGTAAATATTAAAGTATATATAAATAAATTATTAATAAAATAGGAAGTAGTTCTCGTATTCGTAAACATCTTTTTAAAAATATTAAGCATCAGTCCCTGTAGCGCAGCGGATAGCGCGTTGGACTTCTAATCCAAAGGTCGTGGGTTCGATCCCCACCAGGGATGGCACTGTGGTTTCTTTTTTTTTTATTATTTATACGAAATAAAATTATTAGTGCTATTTATGCTTATGAATAAGTTATATTTTCTGAATTTTTTGTTTCTTTTTATACAATTTGTAGTCTTTTTAAAAGTGTGGTACCTATTAAAATTGTGGTTCGGTTTTTTTGTATTTTGTTTAACTTTAATTAAATTTACATTGATCTGTTCTTTATACGTCTATAATTAAATACTTTTTTTATATTTTTAAGAATAATCAATATTTTTTGTCATGATGGTTCTAGCAATGTGATTCATATTTGAAGTTATAAGGAAATATAATGTGGGTAAATCCCCAAAAACCGACATGAAATTAGTGAAGATTTTAGTTTTTAGAACGAAGTTCCCTTTCGCGCGATACGAACAGTTAGGACTGACGCTAGGAGCTAGCCAAAAAAAATTCATACCAAAAGTTGTCACGACACTATGACACGACACACGCATGTTTCTCTCTCTTACAGACTTAAAAATAAATAACTCTCTCTCCCTCTCTCTCATAGATAGATATATTACAATTAAAAAGACACTATTTTAAATTAAAAGAAAATGTACATTAAAAAGAAAATACTGTAGAAAAAATAATAATTAACTATAATAGTATTACATTTTATTTCATCCTGTTTTTATAAATTCATAAACATTTTAAAAATAGTTCGTAACTTGACTATTTAGGTACCTACGTCAAATTACCTTAACTGTCAGTTACTGTCAAATATTTTAATTTTAAAATTTTGTATTGAATTGTTAATTCCTATTTTAAATTATAAAAAGTAATTCTAAAAAGATGTGTTATCTAAAGCTCTGGTATTGTATAAATGGACACTTTTGTTAAAAGAAACGAACTGTTAGGTAAGTAGAGATTTTATACAGACAAAAATAAATGCTTATGTATGTATAAACACTCTGTTGTGTTTACAAATTACTAATTCCTTCACTAATTAATCGAAAGGAACTTCGTTCCATCCGGGTGTTCCTTGACACCTCACACTTTTTTTTTTACGTTTGTGATACTGAAATTTATCATTGGATTATAGGAGGAGAGCGAGTCGTGAATATGGGGAGCAATTGGAAATTAACGGTAATCGGTAAACGTCGGCACTTATTCTTTTTGAAATAATTAGGAGAAAAGATAAGAAACCCAGTTAGAAAGAATCTATCAAATTAGGAACAGTAAGGGAACACACTTAACCTTACAAAAATTATCAAAAATGTATCGTCTATAAAATCATTGAATCCTTATACTTTTGTGTTTAATTAATATTTTCCTTAAAAATTGAAATCATTCACAAATGAAATTTTTATTTTGAACATTTACTGCGAGGGAAAAGAAAAATCTCCAACATTTTAATAACAATGTAACTGAAAATATATTTACAACAGACTCAAAACAATAATTCACTAAACAAGTGCCTTGTTTAAAACTTACCAGGCACAAACTGAACTAAAAACAGCCGGGGATTATATCAGATCAAAATCCCAAAGCCGCCATTGCTAGTACGACCCCGTTCTCGGGTCGAACGCAATTTTTCCGACGAAGGCCGGATCGTAAGTGGGCGCGAATTTTATGCTTTTTGTATCTACAACAGGGATCGGGCGTTTTCGAGTTGTTTCGAATTGTAATTGTGTTGAGAGCTAAGTTAATTTGTGACAACATTAAAGAATATATATAATTGAGGATTACCTTGGAAATAAGTTCATCGTGATTGGCTAGATGTGCCCTACAATGGATGCACGAGTATGTGCGATGACATTGGGGCAAATAGGCCTGGAACGTCTTGACCATGTTGACTTGGCTGCGACTGCCACTGCCACTGCTGCTGCTTCCTGCTGAGCTGCTGCTGCTTGTGCTGCTGGCTGCGACGGCAGGCCATGCGGATTTGTCACACCTAAAATTCACTCACTTTTATAAACGCATTTAAAGAACTCTTCCTTAATGATAATAAATGTTGTATTTTTTTTTTCATTAAAATGAAAGTTAATAATTTTTTTTATCTTAAACGTAAAATAAAATGATAAATAGAATCATTTCCGTGTAAAAGTCATAATAGCTTCCACTTTACAGATAACTGTAGTTCAAAGTATGCATATAAAAATATGATTGCATTCTTTTGTCTGAATTTTTGAGATTAAATTTTAATTACCTACATATCTTGAATTATATGTACTTTATAGATCAAAAGTTTTAAATTAGAATATATACATCATTCAAAGCTTATTTATATTAAAGTAGGCCTTGTTAGGGTGATGAATTTCGCCATGTATATTTAATCTTATTCTCAGTTGTAAATGCGCTGTTGTCACGTCGTCAATAAAATCATAATGTTAGTGAAAATAAATAAAATAACAATTGTGTACTCGATTTCAGCGCCATCAAATCATTAAAACTTAGTTCTTTCACAAAAAAAGGAAATCGTCAATTTACAAAATAATAGTAATTAAATGAAAGCAAACAATAAAAACATTTACAAAAAAGTCTTCAATTGCAATTTAGAACAAATTTTCTATGCCTATATAACGATATTATAAAACATTTAAATTGGACCAGCTATAAATGAGAAAATACAAAATATTTCATTTTGTCGATAAGTATTACAGCAGCTATATATTGAAGAATTTTTCGTGGAGCTTTCCAGGTAGTGCGGCATTATGACATACCAATTGGTTTCAGCTATTTTGATAAGTAAAACAAAGATAAAAATTCCCACAAAATTTTATGCTTCAAATAATGGAAATCCGTTTAATATGTGTTCAATAGTTACAGTGCAATAATTCAGCAGAAAAGCAGATACACTGTAACGATTGTATCGTTAATTTTCGAACAATTCTCCTGGACTATAAATATTTTTAAATTATCTATTGTTTTGGCGTTGTAACGAGTGGGAGACTGCAAAGTGGAAGGAGAGTTATTGGCTTCGTAGTTAATTTGTGATTTTATTCCGTTCATTTTAACGTTGAATTTTATTTAATTCAAAGTTTTCCGACCAACTTTGCCCTTCTGTCTCTGGTAAGTTACTTATTACCTTGGTTTTAAATTTAATAGTTTAATAATCCAAAATGCGGTGAATATAATATTTTATTTATTTTCCTAATATTTTAAATATTCGAATACAATGGCTGAATTCAATACTAGGTCAGTTTTTGTGGTATTTTTTTTATTTATACATAAAAGATAATTAATTTTTTCTCAAAATTTGGAGATACTTATAGCTATTGTGTTCGAATAAAAGTATTTGAAATTCGGAGTTTTGATTCCAACTTTATTGACAGGGTTATTGCCAACTAAAAGAAGGTTTACCAAAAACAACATTATTATTTCGTCAAGAGGTATCATCGGAGAAAGTCCGTTGCAGTTCTGATTTTCCGGACAGGAAAAACCGAAGGGAAATTCCTATCGGCCGCTGTTGTCTTAGAAGTCATTCAGTAGAAATCAAACTTCACAACAAGTGCTTAAGAAAACACCGTTTATCAAGCCATCATTAAAACAAAGATAAGAGATTAAATTAATTTTTCATTAACTGTCAGCAGTAATTAACCAAATTTATAGAAATAAACCATTTTAAAACTGATCTAATATTTTATTTGTATATCTGTACTGGCGCCCTATTAAAAAACTTGATTGGGGAAAAACTAAGCAAAATTTCAGCAGGAAAGTCACGACCCTCTGGAGCTAGCAAAGGGTATTTTAACGCTACAACACTAATAGTAAAATTAGCAAAGTAAAAAAATGAAACATACAATATTAAAAAAACATATAAACAAAAATTGAAGTAACAGATTTGGTTAAAACTATTGTCACGTTATCTATTCGTTATGTATTTTCAATTCACCTCCAGTATCAAAGGTAAAATGTTGTCAAGTGAACAATTTTTCATGTAATAAGTCCAATCCGTCAAAATAATTTCTTCTGTATGTCTACAAAAATTTTTCCACATGTCTGGTGTACATTGTCTTAACGCTTCTGTCCAAGTTTTGTCCAAATATAAAAATGGAAAATGGAGGTAATCCAAGTAAATCATGTCTATGTTGGTTTAATATTTCATCTGTTACATGTCTTATCGTTGCTTCTGTATTGTGCAAGTATAATTGTCTTTTTTGGAACGAAGTTCCCTTTCGCGCGTTACGAACAGTTACGACTGACGCTAGGAGCTAGCCAAAAAAAATTCATACCAAAAGTTGTCACGACACTATGACACGACACACGCATGTTTCTCTCTCTCACAGACCAAAAAATAAATAACTCTCTCTCCCTCTCTCTCATAGATAGATATATTACAATTAAAAAGACACTATTTTAAATTAAAAGAAAATGTACATTAAAAAGAAAATACTGTAGAAAAAATAATAATTAACTATAATAGTATTACATTTTATTTCATCCTGTTTTTATAAATTAATAAATTCATAAACATTTTAAAAATAGTTCGTAACTTGACTATTTAGGTACCTACGTCAAATTACCTTAACTGTCAGTTACTGTCAAATATTTTAATTTTAAAATTTTGTATTGAATTGTTAATTCCTGTTTTAAATTATAAAAAGTAATTCTAAAAAGATGTGTTATCTAAAGCTCTGGTATTGTATAAATGGACACTTTTGTTAAAAGAAACGAACTGTTAGGTAACTAGAGATTTTATACAGACAATAATAAATGCTTATGTATGTATAAACACTCTGTTGTGTTTACAGATTATCTACTAATTCCTTCACTAATTAATCGAAAGGAACTTCGTTCCATCCGGGTGTCCCTTGACACCTCACACTTTTTTTTTTAATTTTTTTATCAAATTCGATATTATTGCTGCTTAACCACCTCTGTTATATCTATTTTGTTGCTAAAAATGTAGGTGGTCTGTTTTGTTGTACAGAATGAACTGAAGCATTATCCATGTTTACTTTATACACATTTCTCTGGAAAATTGAATAAAGCAGGAATAAGTTAATAAACAATCCAGTTTTTGAAAATATCACCATTTATAGTTTTGTGATAGTCAATGTCAGTATTTGAAGAGTCTAATAACAAATCACATCCCTATTGACCCACCATTTGCTCCTGCGAGTAAAATTGTAAATCGCTTTTCTTCGGATTACACATGCAATGGATTACGTTTTAAATAAGATTACTGTACCCATCGACGCGTTGGAGTACCATTTTTTTATATCCATGTCTAGGTACACGAATCTGATGATTTCATTGCGCTTTTTTAATTCCATAAATTTCTGAAGGAAAAAGATTTTGCTGTCTTCGTTCACTTAAAATTTGTCGTCAGTTCACGTTTTTAAGTTTATATATCATTAATTTTGTATAAATAAGTTTGTTCACCGTTTAAATCTCAGTTTTGTTTTGCGTTAGTCAAAAGTTTATCTGAAGTAAAATATTCGTTTTTGTAATTGTACGTCCAAATCTGCCGCTGCAATTTTTTTTTAAATGAAGTTCTTAAATGTATCTGCTTCATCTTTCTTCCTCTTATTTGCCGCTTCTTTATCATTAACTAAATCTTTTTTTAAGATTTTTCGTTTACATTTAACACTAACCTAAAAAAACACGAAATATTTAAAAAATGTATTATATTAAAATTTAAATGATATTTGATTGGTCATAGATTAATGAATAAAACATCGATTCGTCCATGTCCTATCAAATTACATTTTAATTTTTATTATGGATCATTGTTATTAAAGAAATTAATGAAAATATTTTATTCTTAAACATTTTTAACTTTTACTATAGTGTGTAATCTGGCAACATTGTAAAATAATGACTGACAGAAGAAATGTGAGGTTAGGTATGCTTAATAAATTATAAGTAATTTGAATGTAATAAGAATGTCAAAGTGTATTTAATGTAGCAAATAACTTCAAATACAACTATTAATGAAATTTAAAATGTTTGGAACTATTTGCTTATGAAAACATTGGAAATAATCTTGTATAGAAACACAATTAGTACTTACATTAAAAACCTAAGAGATCTTATATAAATTACTCTTCTGAAATTTTCTGGTCTTTTCTAAACATGTAATATCATCTTTGTATTCATTTTTTTATCTCTACACCATTTTTTTTCGGCATATTATTTTTTTTAATGCATTCAACCATTATATTTATAATATTTGTTGTCAAGCTTGTCAGTTTGTGACTTGCAATGACTTGGTAACTTTCAAACACCCACATGACAAAAACCAATACCAACGTGAATAAATAAAAAGATAGCGTGCTAGATATAAATAAACGTTGAATCGTTAATATTTTTGTTGATTTTATTTAAGTTTGGTATTTTCTTTTTTCAATTTCAGTTATTTTGAATATTCTTGTAATTTTGTAATTATTCGTTAAATCGTTATAAGTGATTATATTTGTTCCTTTTTTTTTGGTCACGATTTGTGTAAATACTTTGAATGTTTTTTGCGCAATTTTTAATAAAATAGTACGAATAATCATTTTCAGAATTACTTATCTTCTTGTGTTTCATACCTTTTTTTTAACAATATTTCTAAAATTCCTTTTTCAGATTTTATATATATTTTTTATTTTATAAACTTTTTATATTAGTCTTATAACTAATACGGTTACTGCCCATCTCCAACGTATTTATTTAGTAACACCTCTCAATGAATAGAGTTAGCCAATAAAGATTTAATAGAGGTGGGCGATAATAAATACTTTAAAATTTTTACTAAAATAATAACACGTCGTTTATTTAATTTGCTTAAATTCAATTTACTGCAGTTTATTTTTAATTAGAAGATTCATAAGGTCGAAAAAAACATTTTTTGTTTCAATAGAAATCTTATATTTTTTCATTACTATTAATCTCTCTGCTAAATGTCATTGAACTCCTACTCCTAGATGGACTTTCTAGACACCAACTCTTTAACCCTCCCTTTTCAACATGAATTAAGACCAAACCAATCTACCCAAAATAAGATTCTCGAAATTCAAGCTTTAACCGTCTCTGCCCTAAATCAGAGAAACGTCGTCTCTGTCTACTAATGGATGTTTAAAATGCTTTTGACAAGGTTTGGCACGCTTGCCACACATTCTAGCTATAAAATTAATACACTCCTACCTCTCCAAGACAATAATCCGTATCAAAGTTGGAAATGTAATTTCAGAACCTTTTACCCTCCTTTCAGGAGTTCCACAAGGGTCAATCTTAGATCCTATTCTTTAAACTATCTCAGAGTCTCAACAGCATAGCCCAGAGGACCCTCCATCCCCACTGGAGCGGAGGAATCCAAAGAAACTGAAGAATTCCGAAGATCAAGATCCCCCTTTTCTCCCTAAGACTTCTCCAAACCGTAGAAATGGTCCTTCCTGCAGAACTTGACGAAACACCCCTTTCCTACAGGTAGACACTGGACGGCAACAGGATACAAAAAAAATTGAATCCTTAGCGAAGGTTTTTGTGGTTCCCTTCGTCCTTGCCAAATGGGAATCCTCACGCTGGAGGAGACACGCTATAGAGTCAATCTCCCAAATCCACAATCCACCACGTCATAGTATATATAAGAATAGTAAGTTCACTCTCAGGTTTTTCCTTTGATCTCTTTGAACAATTATATTGCCGACGAGTGCCGACGACATCTGGGGAAATATGAGTCATCTATCGCTCGCTGCTGTGTTTGCGGGCTAAAACCAGGCCGGAAAGATAGACGGGGTGAAGGGAATGAACGTGTCGGCATCCGAATGAGTGACGCTACTATTCTTATATATACTATGACCACGTGGGCTAGACACCTACAAACACTCACATCAAAAAATGTTTTGTTTTTGAGTGTTTAGGCGTGTTCTAGGAACCAGGAACACCGAAACAGCAGAAAAACCAGGAAGCGAACACCGACGTCTGATAGTAACTCTTTCCAAACTCCCTAGAAAGGACTCTAGCTGACCTATAGCTGTGTTTTCTATTTTAGGAAACAGTAACATTGAAAAAGAAGCAGAGTTATTAATTGGCAATAGAACATTTGATAGATACTCTGATTTGGGATTCGGAATATAACTGATCTTTAAAGGAACAAGCTATTTAAACATAATTTTTTTGTTGTACTTTTTTGGAACGAAGTTCCCTTTCGCGCGTTACGAACAGTTACGACTGACGCTAGGAGCTAGCCAAAAAAAATTCATACCAAAAGTTGTCACGACACACGCATATTTCTCTTTCTCACAGACCAAAAAATAAATAACTCTCTCTCCCTCTCTCTCATAGATAGATATATTACAAATTACAATTAAAAGGACACTATTTTAAATTAAAAGAAAATACTGTAGAAAAAATAATAATTAACTATAATAGTATTACATTTTATTTCATCCTGTTTTTATAAATTAATAAATTCATAAACATTTTAAAAATAGTTCGTAACTTGACTATTTAGGTACCTACGTCAAATTACCTTAACTGTCAGTTACTGTCAAATATTTTAATTTTAAAATTTTGTATTGAATTGTTAATTCCTGTTTTAAATTATAAAAAGTAATTCTAAAAAGATGTGTTATCTAAAGCTCTGGTATTGTATAAATGGACACTTTTGTTAAAAGAAACGAACTGTTAGGTAAGTAGAGATTTTATACAGACAATAATAAATGCTTATGTATGTATAAACACTCTGTTGTGTTTACAAATTACTAATTCCTTCACTAATTAATCGAAAGGAACTTCGTTCTATCCGGGTGTCCCTTGACGCCTCACACTTTTTTTTCTGTACAACTTCATATAAAGTACAGCAAATTTGGATATATGCCATTCATTGCTACATAAACGAAAAAAAAAAAAAAATTAATGATCTACAAGTTCAAGTACACTATCATAAAAATTTTGTTTTGCATATATTTCATTCCTCCCACAGGACCTTCTAAAGCAAACCTTGAACTTCATTTTTTAACTGATTTTTTTTTATTTGTATTTTTCGTGGTCGACTGCCTGGCTCGTTACTTTACTATAAATATTTATCAGAGATTTGACTTTGTACTAAAAAAATACAATAAAACTTTATCTTTCTTTTTTTTGTGAATACCAGGATTAATAAATATAACGAGACGAATTGCGACAAAATATGACAATAGTAATTATTAAACTGTTGTATTGGATTGTAAATCTCGTTTAAGAAAACTAAAGGCGCCTATACATGTTGGCTGACCTACAGCTCGTCTGGCATGTTCGCCTTCGCTCGTGATCACTTGTCTCACTTCGGAGTGGTGTCGATTTTTGAGCACACTTTAAATGTGCTCGGCCAATAGCATCAGAGTCAGAGTTGTACAATATGATAAGTCGATCGTTCTGACTTCACCTGTTTTGGATGTGAAGAACTAGCTTCATTCCACTGTAAACGTTATTGTTTTAATTTAGGATCATGATGATTGATCCATAATTATAAAATTGCTTTTATTCGCCTTAAAACGGTCCAAATTACGCTAAAAAATTTGTTTTCTATTCAGTTTTTGTTGAATTGTTAAATCTGGACCCTCCTTAAGAGGTGCCACCAGGCAAATATTGTCATATTTGACATTTAATTCTAATGATTATATTTTTGGAGTTACATAACATCATTAAAGTTATTTATGAGTGAAGAAAAGACAGCTTTCTAATGATACTAAATATGCGATAAATAAAATTACCAACCAGTTTTGATTTTATTCTAAAAATCTTTTTGGATTAATCTAATTAGTCTGAAAACTAATATGAAGGCTCTAGTAGGATCTATTTCAGTCATTCGTTTAAAGACTAATCCGGTTTAAGAAGAAACAAAATTTCGATTTTGGAACAATAATCCGCTATAGATCGCCCAACGAAAGTTTGTGACAGCCACGTGGCCTCTCGTTCAATGCGCAGTGGTTTAATTACGAGCGTTACGATAACAACGACCGTTCTGAAAGCTTGTCAGTGTGGTAGCTGGAATAGTTTTGTAAACTGTATTTAGCTACGAATATGCTGAGAGAGTTTCTGAGTTGTTTTTTAAATATATGTATTTTTTTATTTTAAAGTGAGCAGTAACAAATTTATATAAAATAAATTCTTCTTAATTATGTTAGCATCATACATTAAAAATTAATTTAAGATCTATAATATATTTTTATTTCCGTCCGCCACTGATAAAAAGACTCCGCCTACCTGCGCCGACTAACAAGTGGCTGTCCCAAACTTTCGTTGGGAGACCTATACACTTAGCTGAAAAAATGCTGTTTTGAGAAAAAATCTGTACAGCAAACCACCTTGTAGAGAAGATTATAGGGACCTCTGGATGATTTTGGTCTACTTTCTAATTTAATCTAATCTAAACAACCTGGCATGGTCTCTCCTGTGGAGCCCCATGTTTAAGCACTGCTTCCTATGGGAATATTGTGACCAGGTTCAGCACCAAGAGGCTTACATGCACCCGATGCGTGCAGGACTCTAGTTTGTTCAGCTGAAAATCAACGTCACGCTGATCTTCAGGTAGGCTAGAATCCAGATGTCCGAAATTTCTTGAGTTACTGTTGTCACAGAGCAGTTCCCTTGATAAGAGACTTGAGTCCTGTGACTAGCTCCTCAAGGTGGTGATAGGATTCAGGATTCGTGTCACCGAAGATGAGTTGGTCTACTTTAGGATGTAGGGAAAAATCAGGCAATTCTTGTGCGGTTTTTGGTTTTTCGAATCTATCTTGAAAACTAAGATAGTTACGGTATTGGCCCAATAAGAGAAAATGTAAAGAATTTTATAACCTTTAAAATGATTTTTCATGCGACCCAATCGGATAATAACTTTCCGAGAAAAATAAGAAAATGTATAAAAAACGTGAATTTTTGGAAAAACTTTAAAAAAATCATATTGTTTTCCTAGCATCCCAAAGTGAACCAAAATCATCCAGAGGTTCCTACAAACTTGCTCTGCAAAGTTTACTGTACAGAATTTTTTGCCCAATTGTTGCAATGTCAAATTTTATATCGGTGGCCAGAAGGATATGCAGTAATATTTGGTTTTTTGATATATTCAACACATAATTTGATGCGTTTTTAAACTAGAGATATAACAGGTTGATACTTTTATTTGATTGAATAGAGAGAATAAAAAACAAAATGATTAAAATTAATAGAAACCACCTACCCGTGACACACATTACCACATGATGCTAGCACCAAAACAACCTGCAATATTTCTGTGTTAATAAACTTAAAGTGTAACTTAACATCACAAAGCGTCAATTAAATTATATATTCGAAATTAAAGCAATAGAAGCATTTTCTACAAACAATAAAAATCTTAATCTTAATGATGCATTTATAGTTTCAATCACATGCAGAACATGCTTTTAGAAGCAAACAAAGACTAAAAGTGAATCAATGCAACAGACTATTTTAGACATGAAAAAAAACATTAAGTGAGCATCGAATATTAGCTTTCTATACGCTAAGCTATTGGAACTAAGTTCCTTACGGCAGGCTTGGATAAGATAGGGATTTTGCTGCGTGACCGAACTGAAAAAAATGTAATAGTAAAAAACCGTAACAATAAAACCGTAACGCTTGTAATAATGCCACTATATCTAGTAGGCAGGTTACCGCTAGCCTCCACACAACGCTAGCCTCTACTCAGTGTTCAGTATACGATAGACATAATGTTGACAGTTATGATATAATTTTTAACCGAAACTTTTTTAAAAGTGTCTACAAAAAATATAGTAGTTATAATGAATCAAGCAAAAGATGATCTTCTCATCACAGAATCTCCTAACGAAAGGTAAGTTTAATAATATAATATATTATAAACATTGTAAACAATATAGAAATATCCAACGATGTCAACTTTTGTGATGTCCTATAAATTAATGAAAATCATTGGTTTTTAAAAGTAAAATGTGTAAATTATGTTGTAATATTTTATTTAATTGGATTATCTACACCTGTTACTAATGTTAATCTCAAAATTTATAATAAATTATTATTATTAATATAATCAACATTTATGCAGTAAATACATGAAAATAATTTGACTAGCATATGTATGATAACTCTTCACGATTGGATATCGTTGGAGGATCGAATACGCGGGATGGTAATTTTTTTTTAGTTCTTTTCCAGTGTTAAACAAAAAACTATAAATATTATTTTAACTTTAAATAAAATTAATTCAATTATCTTATTCCGATCATTATCATTATAAAAATTATATCTTTAGAGAATTTATTGATATATAAGCTGCCCAGACGAAAAGTACAAATTATGAAAATATGTACAACCAAAAGAAATGTAATTATTAATCTATAACGTAGTATAATCAAAGGCTTGGAGGAGATAGGGATTTTGCTGCGCGACCGAACTGAAAAAAATGTAATAGTAAAACCGTAAGAAAAAGTCCGTGGAATAAAACCGTTAAATGAGAGTGCGCAGGCGCTACAGTCGTATACACAAGCGAGTAGTGTCGATTCTACATTAGCCGAAGGAACTTAGTTCCTACCTGGTGTCCCACGACACCATTATAACTTGTTTTTATTGGAACGAAGTTCCCTTTCGCGCGTTACGAACAGTTACGACTGACGCTAGGAGCTAGCCAAAAAAAATTCATACCAAAAGTTGTCACGACACTATGACACGGCACACGCATGTTTCTCTCTCTCACAGACCAAAAAATAAATAACTCTCTCTCCCTCTCTCTCATAGATAGATTATATTACAATTAAAAAAACACTATTTTAAATTAAAAGAAAATGTACATTAAAAAGAAAATACTGTAGAAAAAAAAAGAAATTACCTAAAATAGTATTATATTTTATTTCATCCTGTTTTTATAAATTAATAAATTCATAAACATTTTAAAAATAGTTCGTAACTTGACTATTTAGGTACCTACGTCAAATTACCTTAACTGTCAGTTACTGTCAAATATTTTAATTTTAAAATTTTGTATTGAATTGTTAATTCCTGTTTTAAATTATAAAAAGTAATTCTAAAAAAAAAGTTATCTAAAGCTCTGGTATTGTATAAATGGACACTTTTGTTAAAAGAAACGAACTGTTAGGTAAGTAGAGATTTTATACAGACAATAATAAATGCTTATGTATGTGTAAACACTCTGTTGTGTTTACAAATTACTAATTCCTTCACTAATTAATCAAAAGGAACTTCGTTCCATCCGGGTGTCCCTTGACACCTCACACTTTTTTTTTATTCTTCTTCTGTTAAGTATTAATAATGACAGGTGTCAACTGTCAACCAACAAACTCATTATTTTAAAAATACAGGGATAATAAGGGTAAATATAATATAATTTATATAGAAACCAACACAAATCTCCAAAAACTCATAGTACAATGAAAAAGGTATCAAATTTTAAAAATTTTAGGAAGCGTAAACGAGAAAGGGGCATTTATGTTTTCGACCCTCAGAAATCCGAATCTGAAGTTAGTTTTTTTTTTTTGTAAAAATTGACGTTTTGTATCTTGGTCGCTCACCAGCAGCGTTGCCAACCTAAAATTCCAAAAAATCGGTAAACACTGTTTTAAATTTGTCGTTATTTTTTTAAATCAACCGATTTGTTCTATTTTTTGTATAAATCTACCGTAGTAGTATCTTATGTGCTATTTAGTAAAAGACCGTACGCTTATAAATATGTGTCAATTATTTGCAGTTTAATAAAAAACGCGATTTTAGTTGTGTAACGGCGCTATAGCATTTCGATTTCCATTTCGGTTTGTATCTTTGTCGCTCACCAGCAGCGTTGCCAACTTAAAATTCCTAAAATCGTTAAATACTGTTTTAAATTTGTCGTTATTTTGTTTAAATCAACCGATTTCTACTTTTGTTTGGATCAATCTACGATAGTCGTTGATCATGAATGAAAGACTTTGTTAATTATTGTATCATTTTTAAGTAAGAAATTATATTAATAAATATAAATCTTGTTGAGAAAACATGTTTATATGCCAATCTATACCAAATTTTTTTTTAAAACAAAATAAATTGAAAAAGTATCTGATGTGTTATATAGTGAAAGGCCATACGCTCATAAATGTGAACGTAGATGTGTTAACTATTTGCAGTATAATAGAAAACGCATATTGTATTATTTTTTAGTAAGAATTTAAACTTATAAAATATAAATTTTGTGTTTGTTTGTATCACAAAGGCTCTGAATAAAAGACATAAAAAAATCTAGAAAGTGGAATTAGAATTTAATAAAATTAAATTAGATTAATTACCTCAAAAAAACTGTAAATCTCGTTTTTGATTAAAGATGAAAACATTCACTTAACAACACGTATTATCAGCTGTTTCTGGTTGTAGTTGGTTATGATAATCAGCCTGCTCGCGTTTATCCATTTTATTTTAGTAATCGTATCAAGGACGTCGATATTTATTTATTTATTCTGCTTTTAATCTAATGATATTCTGATATTTCCTGGATTTGCGAAATTAGAACAATATACACAGTGAGAAATGTTCATTATTTTAACGATTTTAATTTTAGTACAAACAATCTTGGTTGGGAACCTCTGTTTTACGTACAATTTCTTTAAAAATTTTAATCACCATATTTTACACTTTTACAAGAAAGACAGTTGACATTTGACAACTATTAGTGAACTATTGACAGTTGACATTTCTTCCAACTTCTTGTGTTTTGTGTTAAAAACAATGACAACGACAGGTGTCAGTATTTAAGTTATCATCACTTTACTCAATATTTTACGTATAATTTGTTTAAATCTTTTAATGACAGACAGTTGACAGCCATTATTGAACTATTGACAGCTGACATTTCTTCTAACTTCATGTGTTCTGTCTGAAGAACAAGAACAGTGACAATGACAGGTGTCAGTTTTATGTGTTCATCACTTTATTCATTATTTTACGTATAATTTGTTTAAATCTTTTAATAACAGACAGTTGACATTTGACAACTATTATTGAACTATTGACAGCTGACATTTCTTCCAACTACTTGTGTTCTGTCTAGAGAACAAGAACAGTGACAATGACAGGTGTCAGTTTTATGTGTTCATCACTTTATTCAATATTTTACGTGTGATTTGTTTAAATCTTTTAATAACAGACAGTTGACATTTGACAACTATTATTGAACTATTGACAGCTGACATTTCTTCCAACTTCTTGTGTTCTGTCTGAAGAACAAGAACAGTGACAATGACAGGTGTCAGTTTTATGTGTTCATCACTTTATTCAATATTTTACGTATAATTTGTTTAAATCTTTTAATAACAGACAGTTGAAATTTGACAACTATTATTGAACTATTGACAGCTGACATTTCTTCCAACTACTTGTGTTTTGTCTGAAGAACAAGAACAGTGACAATGACAGGTGTCAGTTTTATGTGTTCATCACTTTATTCAATATTTTACGTATAATTTGTTTAAATCTTTTAATAATAGACAGTTGACATTTGACAACTATTATTGAATTGACAGCTGACATTTCTTCTAACTTCTTGTGTTCTGTTGTAACGTTAATAACGTTAATCGTGGCCTGGCCTATTGACTATTAAATTTTTATAAATATCAGTGTTATTTTGCGTCGTCGCGACTACTTTATCAGATTTGAGTAGGAGAATTTTTAGTTTGTTCGAAAGCTGCGTCGCTATATTCATTCATTTTCATTTTGTGCTTCGATAAAAATTAGTTCTCTTCACTTCTTACACCCTTCTTGGGCTTTTGCCAAATAGCGAAGGGTCCTATGTGAGGGCTTATCGAGCCAATTAATTCTATTAAAAGCAAAAACCAACTGGCCAGCGACACCGTAGACCGTACTGTCCACTTCGGAAGTCTCTACATTTCCTGTTAAGAAAAACCATCTTGCCAGCGACACCCTAGACCCTACACCGTACTGTCCACTTCGGAAGTCTCTACATTTCCTGTTAAGAAATACCATCTTGCCAACGACACCCTAGACCGGTGCTGTCCACTTCGGAAGACTCTACTTTTCCTGTTAAGAAAAACCATCTTGCCAGCGACACCATAGACCGGTGCTCACCATTTCCAGAAGTCTCAACAATTCCGTCCTGAAAACATCTCGACATCGTTTCCGTAGAACACAAAAGCAAAGATAAGAAATTAGTTAATTACTTTTTTTACTAATCAGTTAAAGATATTTCCTGAATAAACAATTAAACACTGATTTCACTCTTTTATTTGTATGTCTGTACTTGGCGCCCTTTATTATTTGTTTGGGGAGAGTTGAAAAAGAGAAAGCCAGAAGGAAGCCACGAACCCTGGAGCTAGCAAAAGGGTATTTTTACGCTACACTGTCTGAAGAACAAGAACAGTGACAATGACAGGTGTCAGTTTTATGTGTTCATCACTTTATTCAATATTTTACGTATAATTTGTTTAAATCTTTTAATAACAGACAGTTGACATTTGACAACTATTATTAAACTATTGACAGTCGACATTTCTTCCAACTTCTTGTGTTCGGTCTTAAGAAAAAAGACAATGATAATGTCAAGTGTCAGTTTTATGTTTTCATCACTTCACTCAATATTTTACGTACAATTTCTTTATGTTTTAATCACCATATTTTACACTTTTACAAGAAAGACAGTTGACATTTGACAACTATTAGTGAACTATTGACAGCTGACATTTCTTCCAACTTCTTGTGTTTTGTGTTAAAAACAATGACAACGACAGGTGTCAGTTTTATGTGTTCATCACTTTATTCAATATTTTACGTATAATTTGTTTAAATCTTTTAATAACAGACAGTTGACATTTGACAACTATTATTAAACTATTGACAGCTGACATTTCTTCTAACTTCATGTGTTCTTTTTGAAGAACAAGAACAGTGACAATGACAGGTGTCAGTTTTATGTGTTCATCACTTTATTCAATATTTTACGTATAATTTGTTTAAATCTTTTAATAACAGACAGTTGACATTTGACAACTATTATTGAACTATTGACAGCTGACATTTCTTCCAACTACTTGTGTTTTGTCTGAAAAACAAGAACAGTGACAATGACAGGTGTCAGTTTTATGTGTTCATCACTTTATTCAATATTTTACGTAAAATTTGTTTAAATCTTTTAATAACAGACAGTTGACATTTGACAACTATTATTGAATTATTGACAGCTGACATTTCTTCCAACTTCTTGTGTTCTGTTGTAACGTTAATAACGTTAATCGTGGCCTGGCCTATTGACTATTAAATTTTTATAAATATCAGTGTTATTTTGCGTCGTCGCGACTACTTTATCAGATTTGAGTAGGAGAATTTTTAGTTTGTTCGAAAGCTGCGTCGCTATATTCATTCATTTTCATTTTGTGCTTCGATAAAAATTAGTTCTCTTCACTTCTTACACCCTTCTTGGGCTTTTGCCAAATAGCGAAGGGTCCTATGTGAGGGCTTATCGAGCAAATTAATTCTATTAAAAGCAAAAACCAACTGGCCAGCGACACCGTAGACCGTACTGTCCACTTCGGAAGTCTCCACATTTCCTGTTAAGAATAACCATCTTGCCAGCGACACCCTAGACCGTACTGTCCACTTCGGAAGTCTCTACATTTCCTGTTAAGAAAAACCATCTTGCCAGCGACACCCTAGACCGGTGCTGTCCACTTCGGAAGACTCTACTTTTCCTGTTAAGAAAAACCATCTTGCCAGCGACACCATAGACCGGTGCTCACCATTTCCAGAAGTCTCAACAATTCCGTCCTGAAAACATCTCGACATCGTTTCCGTCGAACACAAAAGCAAAGATAAAAAATTAGTTAATTACTTTTTTTACTAATCAGTTAAAGATATTTCCTGAATAAACAATTAAACACTGATTTCACTCTTTTATTTGTATGTCTGTACTTGGCGCCCTTTATTATTTGTTTGGGGAGAGTTGAAAAAGAGAAAGCCAGAAGGAAGCCACGAACCCTGGAGCTAGCAAAAGGGTATTTTTACGCTACACTGTCTGAAGAACAAGAACAGTGACAATGAGAGGTGTCAGTTTTATGTGTTCATCACTTTATTCAATATTTTACGTATAATTTGTTTAAATCTTTTAATAACAGACAGTTGACATTTGACAACTATTATTGAACTATTGACAGCTGACATTTCTCCCAACTTCTTGTGTTCTGTCTGAAGAACAAGAACAGTGACAATGACAGGTGTCAGTTTTATGTGTTCATCACTTTGTTCAATATTTTACGTATATAACAGACAGTTGACATTTGACAACTATTATTAAACTATTGACAGTTGACATTTCTTTCAACTTCTTGTGTTCTGTCTTAAGAAAAAGGACAATGATAATGTCAAGTGTCAGTTTTATGTTTTCATCACTTCACTCAATATTTCTTTATGTTTTATTCACCATATTTTACACTTCTACAAGAAAGACAGATGACATTTGACAACCATTATTGAACAACTGACATTTCTTCCAACTTCTTCTGTTTTGTGCTTTGTGTAAAAAACAATGACAACGACAGGTGTCAGTTTTAAGTTTTCATTACTTTACACAATATTTTATACATTTCCACATATTTCTTGTGTAAATGTCGAACCAAACTAGACCGAAGTGAATATACTAAAGAAATCTTTTTTAAGACATCAAAAAGACTATAAGAATTGTACAGGAAACAATATAAACAAAGTATCTTAGGTACTATATAGTAAAAGTCTGTAGGCTCATAGAAACGACCCACGTGATTCCAGACGAAGTAGCTGACCAAATGAAGCAGGAAGAGTACCTATCCGGCTCGAAGAACCAAAATTTGAACTGTATTTTTGTAATGTAAATATCTTGTTGATTAAGTAACTTTATATTAGAAATAAACCAACATAATAATTATAAAAATCACACCAAATTTTTAACTTTTGTCGGTATTACCAGTCGCCAACTTGCGAGACGAGCAAAACAGATCAACCAGCAAATACAGTCCGAAATAAGAAAGCTTCAACAAGAACTGGAAGCTTGTCGCCGAAACCAAATCATCCACCACGGAAAAGCCGGAAGCAGAAAAATGGAGAAACTATCCAGGAGTTCGAGGCAGAAGTGGAAAAAATGGTACGGTTTGCGTATCCAAATGCAGCGGAAGATTTTCTGGAGTGCCTGGCGATCCAAACCTTTACCGATGGTCTTCGAGACGCCTAGTTGCAACGGGCTGTACGGTTGGCGAGGCCAAGATCTCTTGTAAACGCCTTGATCATTGCCCTGGAGTTCGATACGGCGACGGAGGCCTCACGTGCAACTGCTCGACTAATGGAAGACACTGGTATTACTGGTAACTTCGACTATGCCGTTTATGCCGTTTATGCCGTCAGCGACGTCGAAGCGGTAGTGGAGAGGGTAATGAAGTTTTCTTCAAAAAGAAGGCGCCCAGTGAGGTGCTGGAACTGCGGAGAACTAGGCCACATAAAAAGCCCCCATAAGTGTTTCAAATTGGTGTCAGGTGTGGGGTGAAGATACAAGAATGCCTGGAAAAAAGATAAATGAACTATTGGTGGCTGAGCTCAGAAGAGAGCTTGAAGAATTAGAGTTGGAAACTACTGGAAGCAAATCCGTATTGTTGAGAATGCTCCGTGAATACTACGTAAATAATAATTTGGACTCTGACGCTGTGGAGTTCGAAGACCCAGTTCAAAAAGCAAATTCTGAACTAACTTAACAACTTTCCCGGCTGCGAGAAGAACAAGCTCAACAACTTTCCCGGCTGCAAGAGGAGCTATCAGGACGTATGACGAGCCAGCAAGAGGAGCTTTCCATTCAGATGAAGAGCCAGCGCGAAGATATGTCCCAGCTGTCGCAACGAATGACGTGCCAACAAGAAGAACAAACCCAACAACTTTCCCAGTTGTCCAGTCAGATGAAGAGCCAACAAGAGGAGCTATCACAGCGAATGACGAACCAACAAGAGGAGCTATCCAGTCAGATAAGAAGCCAGCGCGAAGAGGTGTCCCAGCTATCACAACGTATGTCTACCCTACCAGAAGAGTTATCCAGTTCCTTCTCCCAGCAAATATCACATCTTCGTGACGAGCAAAATCAGCAAGTTGCCAACTTGAATCAACTGTCAAAAACAATCTTTCAAATTAAGGTCCCTTCCTTTACGGTTATCCCGTTACACTGCCCCCTCCTTAGATTCATTCCTCCTGGAATGTTATTTCCTACATCGGAATCCCGCACACTCCCTGAGCCAGCCAAACCATCTTCTTGGAGTTGCTGCGCATCTCCACTGTGGTTTCCCTGGTAAGGCGCCAAACGATCATGATGGACAACGACGGGTTTCCCTCTGGGAATTTTCACGATCCGATAAATGACATCGTTAATCTTCTTCTTGATGGTGTAAGGACCTTCCCAGTTCTTTTGTAATTTGGGACAAATACCTCGACGCCGTCGGGGGTTATAGAGCCAGACTAAATCTCCAACTTGGTAACTCTTTTCCATTGTCCGTGTGTCATAGTACCTCTTCATCCGATCACTAGATAATTGTAGTTTTCCACGCACCAGGTTGTGTATATTCTCCATTCGATTCTGAAGGTCGGCGACATATTGTTCACGTGCCATTTCTTCACCAGGTTTACAACCAAACACCAAGTCACATGGTAGCCTCATTTCTCTACCGAACAGGACCTTCGCAGGCGTTTGGCCAGTTCATTCGTTGATGGCCGATCGAATTGCCATTAGAAATAGTGGAATATGTCGATCCCAATCCCTCTGACAATCTGACACCACTTTTGACAGATAGTTGGTTATAGTCCGGTTCATTCGTTCCACCATTCCATCAGACTGAGGGTGCATCGCTGTGGTTCTCGTTTGCCTAATCTTTGGCAAACTTCTTGAAACAGCTTGCTCTCAAAATTTCTTCCTTGGTTTCTAAAAATCAACTGACTATTTTAAATAATGTTTCTAGAAAATTCTAGAAACTTCTAAACACACTGACTAGATTAAATAACGTTGTATATAAGGGGATGCATGGGCAGTTAACGTCAGTTCAAGTCAAGTGTTCACAAGAGTTCATTGTATTGTCAAGTAGTTAGACGTTATCCAGCAGAGTTCAGTGTATCTTAACAATTTTGTAAATAAATTGTGTAAAAAGCCCCCATACGTGTTTCAAATTGGTGTCAGGTGTGGGGTGAAGATACAAGAATGCCTGGAAAAAAGATAAATGAACTATTGGTGGCTGAGCTTTCCAATACGTAGAATTTTTTCATATTTTTATTATACGTCAAATTAAATAAGAATTTCACTAGGTTCATTTATAAAATGACTTTCTTTTAAAGGATTAAAGGATTGGCTTTCTAAGTCTGTTTGGAAATATAATACACCAGAACACTTTAATAAAGATATTTAAATCCGGCTCGAAGGACCATCATGGCAGCTAATTCTATAGTATTCATATGAAAAATATCCAATCCAAAACAGATCTCGCATAGACTATAAGAAAACTGCAGACAAACATAATAAAAACACGACTGAAACATAAATCATATAAAATTTTACAGACGTTGTTATCTTATCCAATACACGTACGACACTTTTAATATTCGTAAAAGTAAATATATAAAACTTGAAATGATGTTTGGATGTAGATATTATTTGTATTCAATACCGATACATCAAGACAGTATTAGTAAAAGTTAGAGTTGTTTGTTTGTATATTACGATAGATGGTAGCAGTTCCAAAGCGAAATCGATAATAAATAAACATTAAGGTTTCAGTAGATTAAAGTCCTGAATATTCATATCGCTTTTTGACATCTAGTTGACAACATAATTACATCGTTACAATGTTAAACGTACCTTTAGAAAATTGATATAAAACAGACTTGGGCGAAATTAAATTGCTTACATTATCTTGTTTGGTTTTTTACTGTACCAATGTTTCTTTATTGATCTATATTTAATGTTAGATTAGACGAAAAATGTCAATAAAAGTTGTGTAGGTAGATTAGGAAATAATAGCGAAAAGGGGTTGGTCGAAAGAAACGATGGGCCGTTTCAAAAACACTACGGGGTCGCTTCTATCGTTGGTAAGCAAAATTAAATAGGAATTTCAATAGGTGCGTTCTTTTAAAGTGGTTCTGGTTAAATCAGAACAATAATTGACATTTCAGTTTGTGTTGGATAAAGAGTAGATACAATATTGCAATGAATTTGAACAAACGTATTGCATGCATAGCAACTGCAACAAGAAAGAAGTTAGGCTTTATTTTTAGAGCACGGAACCATTTTTCTCCATCAGCTACTCTTTACAAAGCCCAAATAAGACCTAATCTTGAATACTGCTCACTTGTATGGGGATCGGCGGCTTCGTTATGGCTCATTGTCCCACCAAAGAGCAATGTCTAATCTTTCCCTGTTTTACCGAGACTTGAAGGGTTTTTGCTCAGAAGAACTCCGCTCTAAAGTGCCTCCACACTGCCCAAAAGACAATCGATCTTTTGGAGCTTCAAAACATCCTACCACCGTATAGACTTGACCTAAGACCCAATGACTTCTTCACGTTCCCAAAGATAAAGAATTTAATGCGTGGGCAGCGATTTCAGTAGCATGAAGAAGCCATCGATGCCATTAAAACAACGATTTTACAGGTGTCCACTGAAGACAAAAGTGTATCGGTCTTGGTGGGACATATTTTAAAAAGCAATAAAGCATTCCTCTCGGCGATTCAGATGAAGACCTTTCTCCAGCTTCATTTTCGTGAACTTTTTCAAACTTTAGCATCCAAAATTGTGCAATTGGATTGATATTAGATCTTCAAAGTTGCCTAGAGGAATTCTGAGCACCAACAATCTTTATGCGTTATTTGCAATAACGTTAGTTTGAAGTTAAATTTCAGTTACTATTAACTTAATTTCTAATAGTTTTAATTTATATTTCTGTACGTTAGATTCTATATTTAATTTGTATGCCAAGAATCTATGGCAATCGCAATTTTGTGGAACCCGGACATAGCTATGGGGGTCAATTACCTTCCGAACTTTATTCAGGACATTTTATTTTCGTCCATCCAGCACATAGTTCGGACTAAATTATGAAACTGTGAAAATCGGTTTAGCAACTCCTGATACTTGAAATATTTGATTTTTTCGCTCTAATAATCAACATTTTCTTTTAGACTCTTTAATCTTTTGCAAAAATATCCAAATATTAGCATTTCTCCCGTTTCTTGTTTTGAGTCGTTTACGCCGTTATGAACATATTCTGGCAAACCAAATGCAAACATTCTTTAATTTATAACGGCCCAAATGCTATTTCCGGAAATCTCATTTATCACAGCTAGGAAAAATCTCAGAAAAAGGATGATACGATTTATAAAACAATCTCCCAAATATAATTCTCGTTAATACACCTATTTGTGTAAATAAATATTTGCACTTAACCGAGAAAATATTTTCGGAGAAAATAACTCGAAGGTGAAGGCTAACATTTCATATTTGGGCTTACTGCCAAATTTTTTACGATGTTTTTATATTTAAATAGTATGCGTAGTAAAGATTGGTTTATAAATTACCCAACGACAAATTTTGTATGATTAAATCTAAGAATGCTGATTTTGTTCCTCAATAATCACCATCATATCAAATTTCATGGTTGGTTACCATAGTAGTTTTAGTGGTGTTTAATAGTTGCCATGGTGATTTAAGGAAAATTAAAATTTTTCTTTAATCGTTCTAATCAGAATCACTGGAACACTTTTCTAATCAAAAGATGACATTTAAAATTTGTGACCTTTGACATTTCCAACATTTTATAAGAGTTAACAGTTTGTCACGTGCCAAATTTGATTATTTATCAAAAGGGAAATTTAAATTTGTATTGAAAATCGAAACACATTTATTTACTATAGATCCAGCGAGCGACCTCTAGTGGACGTCTGAAGAAACTTCCGTGACCTTAGTTTATGTGTTAATCAGCTAAAATAATAACTAATTTAGCAAATAGTGATTCTTCGTGACTTATCTAATAATTAGTATATATAATTTATTAAGTTTAAATTAATTTTGGCCTGTTTATGTTTAAAAATTTAATATTCAATTAGTCATTGAAATAATAAATCGAGTTGGCAACAAAACGCACTTCTCCCTCCCCGGAAGTTTCGGTAGAGTCAATTTTTCGGTTTTAATACGCATATAGTTGCTTTTTTTACAATCTGTCCGTCTACGAATCAACAACTGATAATTGTTAGTGAATTTATTCGGTGAAACGCCATTCACTGGGTGCATTTTATTCTGATCACATCGTGGTTGCCTTAATTGGATTTGGAATGCTAACACTATCAATAATCTAAGCCTCATTTGGTGAATATTCCTTTGGTGATATTTTCTTTTTTTTGGGGAGGCCTAGATTTTTCCATTTTGTGGGATTTGTATGTGGTTAATTCACGTGTATGATTTGCTAAAATTTCGATACGTGGATTCGTGGACTGCCGAAATAGGATTTGATACAGGGTGTTGGTGGAATAAACATCGTCAGACTGACTGCTTTAACCCCTAATCACATAAAGGGGTCCTTTGGCTTGGCGCAAGCATCTACATTTCCTTTGGCTTGGCGCAAGCATCTATATTTCCTTTGGCTTGGCGCAAGCATCTACATTTCCTTTGGCTTGGCGCAAGCATCTACATTTCCGTTGGCCTGGCGTACATTTTTTTTTGGATCTGGTTAAATTCTTGGTTCTGGCTAAACCTTTTGTTGGCCCTGGCGAATATAGCTGGGAGTGTTGTAAGATCTGTGCACTACCGGGGACCAACGCTATACCTCACCACCATCGGAGCAGCGAGGCTAGTACAGTTAGCCTCTCTACAAGATCCTCTGTGCCAGAGAAGTTCATCAACCAGATAAGCCAAAATTAATCTAAGTTTCAAGTCATTGTAACGGTCTTACCTATTTAATTTTGTAATATTGATTTGTATAAGCGGATGTATCATTTTATAGTTATACATTTTTAGGTACTAACTATTTAACCATTTCTTATTGCGCTGGGTGATCACTCATTTATTTAATACGCCAGTATATTAGCGGCATTTGTTTTTTTTTATCTCTTTTTCTTTAGCTTTTACCAATATCCATAGGATTTGTTAAATTGAACCGTTGGGTTTATTGTACCGAATTATTATTGTTGAAAATATAATAGATAGATCTAATTTTGTTGTCTTACTCAGCCAATCACCCACTCACAATATCTGCTATTCAATTAATTTTTTTTTCTCTTATTAAGATTCTTAAATCCTTTATTTATCTCCAGTAAGATAGGTCAGTGCCTGGAACATCAGGGGTTTCCGATTTGAACCGTTTAAATCGGTGGCGCGACTCACACTTTTTGTACTTACCCTCTACGGCTGAGCTGGGCACAAATTTGCCAGTAGAGAAACCACTTACCCATCTTAGCTGGAGTTGGAAATTTCAATTCAATCCATTTAAATAATTTTTCAAAAGTTGATTTTATTTTATTTTTATTAAAAGTACGTGGCAAGTTAACAATTTCTGACACTTGACATGTGACGGTTGATATTTAACATTTTCAAGATTTGTCATTTCTGACATTTGACAATTTTGACAGTTGATGTTGATTAGAATACTTTTCATAACGAAAGACCAATCCTTTAACATTAGAATTTGTAGCATTAAACATCGCTGACATTTTACAATTCTGATAGTCATCTTTCACATTTATTAAATTTAATATTTCTGACTTTTAAGATTAAAAACTTTTGACATTTGACATTTTTCACATTTGAGATTTTTTAAAAGTTCGTTAGAAGTGTTGTGATACTTAAATTTCTGAAAATTAACATTATACAGTTAATATTTAGAAGTTTGTAAGATTTGAGATTTCTGACATTTAACAATTCTGACAGTTGTTTCGACTCGAATAAAAATTACTGCTTAAACCGAAGTGACGTTCACTAGAATCAATCAATCCTCAGACATTTAAAATTTTGTGTCAGTTGACATGTAACACTTTAAAATTTTTGACAGTTAACACTTTTTAAATTGACATTTAACATTTTTAAGTTTTGACTTTTCTGATATTTGACAATTCTGATAGTTGTTCTGTGACAATTTTAAAACGTAACAAATCTGACAGTTGACAATTCTGACAGTGATCTTTGACGTTTCTTAAATTTGACATCTTTGACAATTGACATTCATGAAAGTTTCTTATAGGTGTTGTGATTATGAAAGAAATGTTACTTTTAATAACATTTTCACGTAGAGTTTCAACTCAACTTAAAAGTAAAGCATAAAACGAAGTGACTTTCACTGGAACACTTTTCATATCAAGAGACCAATCCTCTGACATTTAACATTTCTGACAGTTGACAATTCTGACAGTGACCTTTGACGTTTCTTAAATATGACATTTTTGACAATTGACATTTTAGTTTTTAGAAGCTTTGTGATTATGAAGGAAATGTTACTTTTAATAACATTTTCACGTAAAGAGTTTTAACCCAACTCAAAAGTAACGCATATAACGAAGTGACTTTCACTGGAACACTTTTCATATCAAAAGACCAATCCTCTGACAGTTAAAATTTAACATTTCTGGGATTTGACAATTCTGACAGTGACTTTTGACATTTCTTAAACACTTTTCATAACATTTTCACGTGATGAGCTTCAACCCGACTTAAACGTACAGCTATACTTTTCAAATCGTAGGATGACATTTAAAATTTGTGACATTTGACATTACTGACATTTTATAACAATTAACATTTTTGACAGTTAAAATTTTTTTAAATTTCTGACACTTGAAACTTGACATTAGACGGTTGATATTTAGCATTTTTAAGATTTGATATTTCTAACATTTGACATTTTTAAATATCTTACAGTTGACATTTTTTAAATTTCTTACAGTTGACATTTTTTTAAATTTCTGACACTTAGACGATTGACATTTAACATTATATTCAAATTTTATCATTTATGAGAGTTGGCCTTTGACATTTTTAAAATTTAACAGTTGACATTTTTGACTTTTAACACTTTTGACATTTAACTTTTCTCAGATTTGACATTTCTGATATTTGACATTTCTGGCATTTTCAGTTCATTAAAACTATTGCGATTGCCGCCGAACCATAGGACAGACCTGGGGATTATCCCCCAAGGTCACCATGTGGATCTACACGGCAATCATAAGACCTATGCTAACATATGGTGCTGTCGTGTGGTGGCCTAAAGTGAAACAAACGACAGCTATCAAAAAATTAAACCAAATTCAAAGATCAGCATGCCTTCTCGTAACAGGAGCCATGCGAAGCACACCGACCAGCGCAATGGAAGTCATACTTGGTCTCACCCCCCTTGATATATTTGTTAAGGAGGTCGCATTGATGACCATGGTACGCTTTCGCACGGTTGGTATCGAACCCACTGTAGGGACTGGCACCTATAGGGATAGTCTGTGGAGGGAATCGATAAAAGTGATACCACTCTTACAGGCAGTCACGGATGCCGTCGCACCAAGATTTGTCTTTGACAAACCCTACAAAATATTAACAAACAAGACAGCAGACCCCAACGTAGTGAACGCTCTGAGCGTATATACGGATGGATCAAAAACAAAGCAAGGTGTGGGATGTGGAATTTATTCTAGATCCTTAAGCCTAAAAACAAAATGGGCTATGGATGGCTTGTCAAGTGTGGTTCAGTCAGAACTCACAGGCATAACCATAGCTGCAAAAGAATTAATCAATAGGAACATCACAGGCAGGAATATAAATATATATACAGACTGCCGACAAGCACTACTGACCTTGAATAGACCACGTTTCACTTTAAGTTTAGTACTAGAATGTCACCAATGTCTAACTGAGGCCAGCCAGAATAACGTGGTCACTCCCAGCTGGATCAAAGGACATGGGAACTCTAAAGGCAACCGCATTGCGAACAATTTAGCAAAGAGGGCTGCGGGCTACAGATATGTTAGCCCTCGCCCGTCTACCAAGCTAACATTGTCCGCAGTCGTGGACCTTATTAAACAGCACTCTCACCAAAAATTTATACAGTGCTGGGATGAAACTACGAACTGTAGACTGGCCAGAGAGTTATTACCTCATCCTGGCGAGGAAACAGCAAAAAAATTTAAGGCATTGACCAGACAAAATCTCCGAACAGCTGTGGGAATCCTGACAGGTCACTGCCAATTGCGACAACATCTCTTTAGGATGAAACGAACAGAATCGCCGCTATGTAGAGGCTGCGAACAAGAAGAGGAAACAGTAGAACACATTATGTATGACTGCTCTGCTTTTTCTGAAATCAGAAGATCCGTGTTGGGCGAGTATTGGCTTACACCAGCCGATGTCAGGGAGATCCCCCTCGGGAGCCTCATCACCTATTTTAAATCAATAGGCCTGGTGACATCCTGAGGTGAGGATATCCCTACACACGGGAGGATGCACAATGGGTCATATGTGGCCTCAGTGCTGGCTGAGCACTAGCTCGCCCCTCCCAAATTTCCAGATCCAGAAACTATTGCGATACTTAAAGAAGTGTTTTTCTATACTAATATTATAAAGAGAAAAGGTTTGATTTTTTGTTTGTTTGAAATGAATAGGCTCCGAAACTACTGGACCGATTTCAAAAATTCTTTCACCGTTGGCAAGCTACACTATTCCCGATTGACATAGGCTATGTTTCATTTTCAAAAAAATTAGGGATCCTTACTAAAATGCCATTAATGTAAACAAAAATGACCTTAAAATCCTTACATCGCGTGCGCTGAGAATACTATTAATTATAGAATAAAATAATGTACTACGATTTTGAAGAATATATAAATATCTACAAAAAATGCCGCACTGCATATGTCTAACTGTTATAGTTACGTCACAATAACTATTTTTTAATTTTTTAAAAGTTTTTATCTTGGTATTAATCCTTATCAAAATAACTTATTACATAATCACGATAGATATCACGAATTTAGCATGTGCAATGGGACGAGGCTACTTATAAAGGAATTAAAGGACAATTAAGTTGTAGCCACCATTATAACTGAACCACCAGCTGGTCAACTAGCTCATACACTGAGGATACCGATGATCCCAACTGATCTACCAAAGCCATTTAAACCGCTTCAATTTCCTATCAAACATCTTTCGCTTTTACTAATAATAAGTCTCAAGGTCAACCTTCCAATTAGTAGGGATCGGTTTTCCTCATGGCCAACCGCCTAAGGCGCACCTGAAAGTCAATTTATTTTGCTGCCAGAAAATAAAACAACATGTAATATTGTTTACAGGGAAGCGTTGACCCAATAAATTTAATGGCCTTTGTTATTTTTCTTTAATCCCCGTGCAAAGCCGGGGCGGGCTGCTAGTTTAATAATATTTTAAGAGATGAAGTTTCAACCCGCCTTAAATAAAAACCTCTTCATATAATGAGGAGATTTTACACGAAATATGCATCCTTTTTGAAATCCTAAAGAAAAATCCTTCGCTGATACACTCTATTCATTATTAAAATTTCACTTTACTTTATTTTCGTTGCAGGTAGAATTCTAACAGTTCAACTCCGAAGTTGAACGACCATTTAAATATAACGAGGGGAGACGCTTTCCTGGAAGGGTACAATGGCTTTTGGGAAGTCTGATTAGAGTGTCTCGAAATTGATGAATATGTATATATTGACTTCTGGGAAACTTCTAATGGAATTATCTCGCTGACTGTGTTTTCCTAGTAAAGTTGCATGATTAAATTCTAAAAATGCAAAAAATAAACACCTCAGTTGAATCACATTTAATCAGAAATAAAGTTTTCATGAGATGCAGATTTATGGAGAAATATCCGAATAGATTTTAATTTAATCGACCTCAAAGTAAAAGATCTAAAGCAATTTAAATGGCTTTACAGACACAGGTTAAATGCTTTTTTAATTGGTCTGCCATGTTAAAAGTCTGGTAAAAAATCTCATTTTAGACTCTAAACCAATCGATGCACATTTAGTCGGGAGTCAAGATAAAAAAAACAGGAGAATCCATATGCGTCTAGAAACTTCTCCAATACTACATTAAGGTTTTATAGTACTCAAATAAATTAGGAGGCTTTAATATATAATATAAATGTTAGGTCGAAAATATCCCGCTTTTCTTGTTTTTGGATCTGGATCTAGAGACTGGAAGATTGGGCATCCTCTCGTGTGTAGGGAAATCCACATTTTAGGCTGTCAAACAATGTTCATATTTCATATCATATTCGAGAACAATCCAGAAAGATTGATCACCCTAGAATTGCGCGGGACTTCGAGTAGAGTGGTGTAACCATACCGTAGTTATAGGGTTTCGATTTTCCCGTTTTTTTTATCATTTTTGTATGTGTATGTGTTCCGGGTCGATTATTACAAGAAAGATTGGTAATTTCTTTGAAATGGTTTTACACTTGCCACCTTCAACTACCTGCTCTCTGTCTCTCTCGTAGCGTCACAACCCTTCGTGGGTCTTAGTTGCATCTACGACTTGCCTCCACCTATCCCTGTCCAACATCGCCTCCTCCCACTCCCGTACTCCTAAGACTTTTACATCCTCTCTGATATTGTCTCTCCATCTGAGCTTTGGTCTTCCTAAAGGTCTCTTTCCTACTGGGTTTTCCTCCCATATCCTCTATTATATGATAAGACGTTCGTTTGGCGATCTCTGTACGTATCCGGCCCATCTGGGCCATCTCGGTCTTTTATATCTGTTCTTAAGCTCCTCATTTGTTCTTATTCTATATTGGCTCGTTCTCTCGTCTACTGTCGGCCCAAAGATTTTCCGCAGCATCTTTCTTTCGAAGCGTCTTAGCGTCTAGTTCGTTCTGCTTCGTCAGTGTCCATGTTTCCGAACCGTACATAATAATTGGTTTGATTACTGCCGACTACATCCGTATTTTAGAGTTCCTAGATATTAGTCGGGACCTAAATAGTACTTGCAAGGCGAAAAAACATGTATGACCCGTTTGTATTCTTGTTTTTATTTCGCTGGTGATATCGTTGTCCGAGGTTATAACTGCTCCTAGGTACTGAAATTGATCTACGCATTCGAAATTGTAGGTGTTCATGGTTATATTTTGCCCTATTCTGTCCCTTCCTGCTCTCCGTCTGACATGCATGTATTTAGTTTTGTCCTCGTTGATCGTAAGGCCCACCTTCTTGGTCTCCTTCTCTATGTTCATAAACATTTCTTTTATTTTGATCGTACTGCTTCCTACCGTGTCAATGTCGTCGGCATATACCAGGATCATTTCTGGGCCCTTATTTGTGAATATTTCCATACCGATGTTTGTTTCTTTGATAGCCATGTCCAGCACTTTGTTAAAGAGCAATGGTGACAGGCCATCGCCCTGTTTTAGGCCATTG
This sequence comes from Altica lythri, assembly GCA_964028335.1. Classification (NCBI taxonomy): domain Eukaryota; kingdom Metazoa; phylum Arthropoda; class Insecta; order Coleoptera; family Chrysomelidae; genus Altica; species Altica lythri. The sequence continues at coordinate 72,638,041 of OZ034805.1, forward strand.
TTGATATAGAATGTTTCAGTGTTGTTCTTTCCTATCCTAACTTTGGCGTTAGAGTTTTCTACGCATATCTTGGTTAACTTTATGATCTTTTCTGGTACCCCTATGACTTCCAACGCTTGCCAGATACTTTCCCTGGTGATGCTGTCGTATGCCTGACGAAAATCTACAAACAGTTGGTGGATCTCTCTGTCAAACTCCCAACTTTTCTCTAGGAGCTGTCTTATGGTGAATATTTGGTCTGTTGTTGATCTCTTGGGTTTAACCCCGCATTGGTAGTCCCCTACGTTGTCTCCTGCATATGGGGATATACGTCCTTTTAGCACATTTGATAGTAGCTCTAGTATGGCAGTGTATAGATGTTTTCCTCCATTTTTTATACACTCCGCCCTTATGGAGTCCTCACTCGAGGCCTTGTTATTCTTTAATTTAATGAGACAAATTCAATGATAGTTCACTTTTAGCTTAAACAGGGTACACATAGATAACAATATCATAGCTTAGCTGTTATCCTAAGTGTGTAAAAAGCTAATTATAGATAGTCATTCAATGTGAGTAAAGTATTATATCTATTTGTAGAATTATAAGTATGATTCCATTTTTTTTTCGCTTATTGTCCATAATAGAGAATTTTGTTTTCTTTCTGGAGTGTGTTGCTCTGATCAATATTAACTGTTAATCTTATAATAAAAAAAGTAACGAAAAAGTTATTAAAAATTGATTCTAACCATAGGGATAAGTAAGAATAAGTGTAAGTATTACTCTTTTTTTTAAGTGTTATACCCTAGAGTTTTCTAATTCGTATTTAGTCCCCAGAGTCCAAATTTGATCCAATTTCATCTGATAATTGAGACTTCTAACTAAACCTTGATTAAAAACTAGATTTGCTGCACCACTGATTTAAGTTCGACTGTAGAGTAATTTAAAGAACACAGAAATGTTGGAATTAAAAGTCTAAAGGATATTAAAAATAATAAAGGATGTAGTTGGACTTTTTAAAAGATTAGAAGAACATTACATCTAATGCGGAATAAACTTGTTTATAATTATATATATAACAGCACTGGCAGATTTTATTGTTGTTTAAATTGGTATAAATCATTTTATATATCTGACCTATTTATAGGATATTCTATTTGATTTGTATTGCTATAAATAATCTTCGAACATGTGGTTAGTTTCAATTAATATGTATCATTTCAAAACACACATACAAAAAATCGAAATAATAGGTATTTTAATCCTATATTGCTCCTGTGTGTATTACGTGAAGCAAATGGCGCAGTCAGTAGGAAACCTATTGTATTAATTATAGATGTAATCTTAAATCCCTTTGGGAAAAATTTGGTTAAGAGGCTATTAAATCTTGACCATGAATCTAGTTTTTGGTTACAAAAGATATATGGAAGTAATTATCAAATTTACGGTTTACCGAGTCATTTTTCTGGAGCCAGTTTCAATTTCATAAGTTTGAAAACGGAGTTCTGTAGGCTCTAACAGGATGTTACAGGGATAAGTTTAAACCCATTTTTCATTGGAAAAAAATTTATTTGCCAAAAGTATCACCATTACACTAATGAGGTTTTGCCAACGTGGAACCAATTCTTATAGCACTCCCTGCATTTGAAGGCAAAAGATAGGAAGACTGCATTTAATACACCATCTCGAGTTGTGAACTGGCTGTTCCTCATACAGTTGCCAAGAGACAGAAAAGGGAGAAATGTTAGGTGAATATGAAAAGTACGGTAACGTTTTTAAGCCTAGTTCAGAAATTTTTGCTCGGGTGACTCTTGAGGCTTTGCGTTACCCTTTCTTCCAATTGATCAAAGGAAACTGTTTCTGGTTGAGAACTGCTTGAATTTGTAGAAGCTACTCACAATATAAGTTAACATTGATGGTTTGACCTGTTTCCAAAAACTCATAATGGACAATTCCAGTTGCTGTCCACCAAACACACAACAAAACCTTTTTTGGGTGCAAAGAAGTCTTGGGCGTGTGTGATACAGAATCAGTGGGTGACAACCAATAATCTGAAAGCTTAGAATTTGAATACAAGATCCATTTTTCGTCAGAGGTCAATAACTGATTAAGAAATGGTTCATTATCTTTACGTGAAATGTTTGCTGAGCAAATGGTGAGTCGACTGCATTTGTTATCAGTTGTCAATTCATTTGCTTAACTTCCACGTCTTTCCTTGCTGATGATGATGCAAACTAATAGTTTCAGGACTCACACTGAACATTTTTACAAGTTCTTGGCACGGTGTGGCAGAATTTTCGTCCACAACCAGTCGAATATTCTCGTTGTTTATGGTTGTTGGTCTTCCTTAGCACTATCCATCGGTCAAACATAAATATGCCGAAGAAAAATTTTGTGAACCACTTCTGTGCTGTTATTAAATTATTAAAACTAGGAATGTTACAATTTTCAGCAACTTTTTAGGTGGGTACAAAAAGAAGTATTCATATCAAAGTGAAAATAGGTAAAAACCAATCGATATTGATTAACAACATAAAAAATATCCATGCCAATATGCTATATACAGAAACCGCAGGTATTTAATCCTATATTGCTCCTGTGCGTATTTCGTGAAGTAAATGGCGCAGTCAGTAGGAAAACTATTGCATGTAATCTTTAATCTTTTTAGGAAAAAATTGTTCATAAATTATATTTGTTAACAGGATAATAAATTTTGACCATGATTCTAGTTTTTTGGTTACAACAGATACAAGCTTGCGTTTTCCTGAGTCATTTTTTTTTCGACCCAGTTTCAAGCTGTGAAGTTTAAAAAACGTATTTACGCTCTAACAAGATAAAACAGGGATAAGTTTAAATCCTCTTAAGCCTACATACGTTCGTTTTGTGACTAATCAAGTTAAAAAGAGTTAAAAAAAATGTTGACTTGTTGAAATAACAAATAATCTACGCAATTCTTGTGAATAAAAGTAAATGGCGCAGTTGGTAGGATATCCTAAAAAGTTAGATTATCAATTTAACCAAATACGATGGGATATAAACAAATCAGCTTAATTTAATATTAATTTAAAATTATTGATTTTAAACCATTTGAATATGCACAGCTAACAAAGCAACTTTTAATCAAAAAGTTCATAAATAAATTAAATGTAACCCACACACACTCACACGATATGTTTACCCTAGTAATTTGTTATAAATGTTATCAAAGACTTATTGTTTATTTTTGACAATCAGATCATTAAAATTGTCATTGAAATTATGTCAAAGAATCACCGTCTATTGACCTCATCAAGACCCGCATTGTCAAAATTTCTGAATCGGATCTCAATGACATACGCGTGCTGATAATTATATGTATGTAAACACAGTGACCCAGAAATTATGCATAGATCAGTCATGCTATTCTTTAACAATCTTTTGTATTGATTTTTTTTTAACCTTTATTTAAAGTAGAAAACTAACAACGAGGTTATTGTTAGAGTGCTAAAAAAATAACTTTTTTATATGTCGTAAAACCGACAAATGTCGAAAAAATTAGCGGAAAAACGCCGCAAAACAAAAAAAAATGGCCCTTGGTAAGCCAGGCGCATCAGTAGATTTATATTAATTAAATATATTAAAAGTATACGTTTTAGATAAAAGTTGTAGGTCTCATTAAGACAAACAAAAAAGTCCCCTAACATTTTTTTATACAGGGTGAAGTAAAAAAGTTACGAATTTTTTTCCATTTTGATTTGATGTCACGCCCAAACGGCCTTACCGATTTGGCCCATTAACGAACTCGACCGAGATTTTGGGACGACTGATTTTTGTACCAAATTTCATTTCGATCCGTTAAGAAATGCGACCGCTATCGTGTCCACAGATTTCGTTATATCGGAACTATACATATATATATATACATATAACTTTTGAACGGAAGGTGTTTTTGAAGTCAGGGGGTCCCAAAACGAAAAACTGTAGTGAAATTTTCCCGAAGTCGTGACTTGCGAACCAGCTGAATAGTAGATATAAATCTACTAAAAGATGGATGAGCACGACCGACGTCGGAATCAAGAAGATTGGAACTTCACTCTTATTTTCTGGTCTAATTTGACCGTGCTAATATTTTATCAAGGACGATGTCATTTATATTTTTCTTAAAAAGAATACAATAAAATTTTAGTTTGTTGACCTTCAACGCCTGCATACTCGAAATTTTTGAATGAGCTCTATTGTATAAATATCTCCCGCTAAAAAGTATTTGCCAACTTTTTGTTTACATTTGGTTCGTTCTGTTTGTAAACATTCGTTAAATATTTATATTTTCGCACAGCTTATCGAATCTGCAACTATTTGAGATTTATTTCAAGAAATGGAATTAAGTATATTAAAACGCTGATTTATTTCAACAGTAAACAAAAATAGTTTGAAATTTTCGAGTATGGTATTTATACAACGATGGGGGCTAATCCATAAGCACAACCCTTTTGTAGAATAAGTGTCTAAATGGCTTTTAAACAATAAAGAATTGTAATATCAAAATAGGATTTTTTGTATATTTTAATGGAAGATGAAATATTAAAATAGCATATCAATTTTGATTCCTCTACTACTCTACTAGTTAATAAGTGTCGCTTTCAAAACTTTTCAACTAACCACTAGGATCTGGATATGGAAATTTGGGAGGGGCGAGCTAGTGCTCAGCCAGCACTGAGGCCACATATGACCCATTGTGCATCCTCTCGTGTGTAGGGATATCCTCACCTCAGGATGTCACCAGGCCTATTGATTTAAAATAGGTGATGAGGCTCCCGAGGGGGATCTCCCTGACATCGGCTGGTGTAAGCCAATACTCGCCCAACACGGATCTTCTGATTTCAGAAAAAGCAGAGCAGTCATACATAATGTGTTCTACTGTTTCCTCTTCTTGTTCGCAGCCTCTGCATAGCGGCGATTCTGTTAATTTAATCCTAAAGAGATGTTGTCGCAATTGGCAGTGACCTGTCAGGATTCCCACAGCTGTTCGGAGATTTTGTCTGGTCAATGCCTTAAATTTTTTTGCTGTTTCCTCGCCAGGATGAGGTAATAACTCTCTGGCCAGTCTACAGTTCGTAGTTTCATCCCAGCACTGTATAAATTTTTGGTGAGAGTGCTGTTTAATAAGGTCCACGACTGCGGACAATGTTAGCTTGGTAGACGGGCGAGGGCTAACATATCTGTAGCCCGCAGCCCTCTTTGCTAAATTGTTCGCAATGCGGTTGCCTTTAGAGTTCCCATGTCCTTTGATCCAGCTGAGAGTGACCACGTTATTCTGGCTGGCCTCAGTTAGAGATTGGTGACATTCTAGTACTAAACTTGAAGTGAAACGTGGTCTATTCAAGGTCAGTAGTGCTTGTCGGCAGTCTGTATATATGTTTATATTCCTGCCTGTGATGTTCCTATTGATTAATTCTTTTGCAGCTATGGTTATGCCTGTGAGTTCTGACTGAACCACACTTGACAAGCCATCCATAGCCCATTTTGTTTTTAGGCTTAAGGATCTAGAGTAAATTCCACATCCTACACCTTGCTTTGTTTTTGATCCATCCGTATATACGCTCAGAGCGTTCACTACGTTGGGGTCTGCTGTCTTGTTTGTTAATATTTTGTAGGGTTTGTCAAAGACAAATCTTGGTGCGACGGCATCCGTGACTGCCTGTAAGAGTGGTATCACTTTTATCGATTCCCTCCACAGACTATCCCTATAGGTGCCAGTCCCTACAGTGGGTTCGATACCAACCGTGCGAAAGCGTACCATTGTCATCAATGCGACCTCCTTAACAAATATATCAAGGGGGGTGAGACCAAGTATGACTTCCATTGCGCTGGTCGGTGTGCTTCGCCTGGCTCCTGTTACGAGAAGGCATGCTGATCTTTGAATTTGGTTTAATTTTTTGATAGTTGTCGTTTGTTTCACTTTAGGCCACCACACGACAGCACCATATGTTAGCATAGGTCTTATGATTGCCGTGTAGATCCACATGGTGACCTTGGGGGATAATCCCCAGGTCTGTCCTATGGTTCGGCGGCATTGCTCATAAGATATAAATGCTTTTTTAACTCTGCTTTCTATGTGTGAGTTCCACGTCAGCTTGCTGTCGAGGATAATACCTAAGTATTTCACTTCTGTAGCAAAGCTTAATTTAACGTCGAAAAGACTGGGTGCGTTTAAGCCCCTAGGTTTCGTTTTCTTTGTGAAAAGAACCATCTCTGTCTTTTTTGGGTTAATAGACAGCGATTGTTCTTTTCACCATGTCTCTAAAGTTCTGAAAGCCACTTGCATTCTGTCGCAAAGGGTGCTTTCAAACTTTCCTGTTGGCAGAATAACAATGTCGTCTGCGTAGGCTACTGTATAGATTTTGTCATGTTCATTGAGGCGGTGAATGTTCCACAGTAGAGGTGATAAAACCCCTCCCTGTGGGCAGCCCCTCGTAACCTTGCCTCGTATCTTGACTTCATTTACAGTTATTTCTATTGCACGCATGGAGAGCATGCTGAGAATCCATCCGCTTACTGTTGTAAGTACATTTCGATCAGTAAGCGAGTGCTTTATTTTAGGGAACGTGGTTTTGTCGAAAGCTCCCTCGATATCTATGAATACGCCCAGGGTGGACTCTTTCTTGTCCAATGATCGCTCAATCTGACCAACCACATGATGTAGGTCCGTATCGGTGGATTTCCCTGTTGTGTATGCATGTTGGTTGGGATGCAGTGGTTTGGTGTTAATCACTGTATCCCTTATGTACCTTTCATTTAGCCTCTCTAGCGTTTTTAATAAGAACGATGTAAGGCTAATAGGCTGGTAAGCTTTTGGAATGGAGTAATCCATTCTTCCAGGTTTTGGTATGAAGACAACCTTTACTTCTCTCCACATCTTCGGTATATAATTCAGAGCTAGGGAAGCTCTGAATATTTGCACTAGGTGAGGAAGAAGCTCCTCCAGACCCCACTGCAGCAGGGCTGGATAAACTCCGTCCATTCCCGGTGATTTGAAGGGGGAGAAGCTAGATATTGCCCATTTAACTTTGTCCTCGGAAACAATGAGTCTGGCAATGTGCCAGTCCTCTGTCGAGGGTATGTGATGTTCCTCGTTCCACTTTGCCTCTACTGTGGCAACAGAATCGGGGAAGTGTATTTCTCGCAAGAGATGTAAACTTTCTTCCAGGTTGGTAGTTTGACTACCATCCTGTTTCTTAAGTATACCAATATCTCTATATGGATCTTTTGTTAAGGCTCTTTGGAGTCTCGCTGCCTGTGGAAAATCCTCGATTTCTTCACAGTAAGTTCTCCATGCCGTTCTCTGTTTTTGCCTAACGACTTTTTTGTATTCCTTAAGGTGGAGCTTGTATAAGTTCCAATCCTCGAGGAGTTTTGAACTACTTGCCTTGTTAAAAGCCTTTCTCGCCATCTTCCTTAGGCCAACTAACCACTATTAATAAACAGTAATAGTAGGAATTTAAAAAAATGAAAATATATTAGTGTTACGAGCCGGTCCGGACCTGTCGCCCAGACAGTGGTGGGTGTGTGTGTGTGTGTGAGTGAGTCGCTGTTCTGAAAATCTTCGAATATTCTAGTGGCTGTTAGAAGGTCCAAATAATCCGAGAGTGTTCTGTTCTAGATGTAATTTCAGAGACGCTTCTAGAAGGAATTAATTTCATATATAAGGGACCGCTTTGGACGAAGAAGAATATTAGTAATTTTAATGGTAATGCGATAGACTGCGATTGTAAAATAAAAACGAATTGTGACTGTATGAAAGTTGTGTAGATTATTTTTTATAATTCACGTTCACAAAGTTTCTATTTCGACACTAAAAACAGTATCGAAATAGATTCATTGTAACACTGTTTTTGGTAACTTTTTGTTTTACACAATTGGTTGCACTGCACTGATTGTCAACGAAAGAGTTCAGGTAGTAAATCAAGAAGTATGTTGTAGTAAATTATTAACTACATTATCAGCGTTATTGCTAAATTCGGAATATTTTATACAAATTTGACAAACATTCAAATTTAAAATCATTAAAACAGACAAGTGTCAAAAGTGTCAAGATTGCAAACATAAATAAATATTTCGAAAAACTCATTTTATTTATTTTTTATACTTTTAAAAGTTCATTATAAAAAATAGTATGTAACACTCGAATTACAATGACGGTTTGTAGTACTCGTTCTTTGCGAAACTCAACGCTTCGCGGTTCGTTTCACAAACTGCACTCGTACTACGAACATGTCATTGTAACACTTGTATTACAATACACTATTAAGAAATTGTTATTTATTTGTGTTGATCAATAAATTGTTAAGTTTGTCTGCTGTTTATCAGTTATTCTGAATCCACGAAGGAAAAATATAACACTATTTTTTAACATTTTTACGCTTATATATTTTATAATACGACCAAAGCGACATTATGTTTTTATTTTTATTTTATTTGGTATTGTTCTGTTTGTACCCCGATCGTTTCATTTTAAATCTGATATAAAGTGATTAATTGTCCATTGGTCTAGAAGAGTGCGATGTGGTACATAAAGTGTAAAGTTCAATAGACATTATAGCGAACAAGAGAATCAGTAAACCGTGAAATCGTATAATTTAAAACTGTTTTACGACCAAACTCTTAGATTGAATATTTCGGAGTACAACTGGGTACCTCAAGGTTATATTTGAAGTGCTTTTTAACTTCCCGCCAAAAAAAATTAAATTTTTTTTTTAAATCGGGAAGTTATTGGTTTTACCCTGTTTTTCGAAAATCGAGTTTTCATCGGATCTCTACGTTTTGAGGTATTTGGAACCTCCCCTGACTATTTTTACGAGGGTGTCTGTATGTCTGTATGTACGTGTGGATGTGTGTGTGTGTGTGTGTGTATGTATGTAAACCTCTTATAACTTTTGAACGGCTTGACCGATCGGAATAAAATAAAAAGCGTTCCAAAGAGTTTCATCTAACTTAGACTCCCTGTAAGTTTAAGCCGATTCAAACCAGTAGATTTTGAGAAATTTCAAAATAACCGAAAAAAACAATTGGTAAAAATGATGTTTTTTGGGTATATCTTTTTGGCTATTACATCGATCAATTCCATAACCTAATCAGCTCTCAAGCTTAAAAAATCACGTCGATTGCCGTTTTGCAAATTAAAATCGGTTGATTCGTTCGTGAGATATCGTTGTCGAAAAATTTCAAAACAAGTGTTTTTTTTTAATAACTTACAGGTTTTTCTACTAATCGATTTTGCACTCCCAGTAACATTTTTAGATCTCAAAAAACTGCGTCGAATGCAATCTTGAACATCAAAATCGAATAACGCGTTAAAAAGTTATGGCTTTTTAAACATTTCAAAAAAAGTCAAAAACGTCAAAATACGTCACGTTACTATAACTTTGCGGTTAAAACTAGCGGGAAGTTGCAAGGATGGCCTTTAAGGTCGACCTCTTTTCGAATTTTTATACTTTATATGTATGTAAAATTAATAGAAAATTTTACTTGAATACCTAAGAATCTTAGTTAACTGTAAAATCATAGTCCGAACCAAACAACTTCGGAAAACAGACGATTCAATTTGGAAGGATGAATCTCTTACTTATGTTGGGTTACAAAAAATGGCCGCTAGGGAATTTTTGTCTGCTTACTTGTGTCTTGTGTCACGTTAATATTTTGGATATATTTTTGAGAGGCTAAAGAAGACCTATTTCGTCCTGTAGATAGTGTAGGCAATTCAATTTGGAAGGATGAGTCTCTCACTTATGTTGGGTTACAAAAAATGGCCGCTAGGGAATTTTTGTCTGCTTAAAATTCCCGGCAAATTAGTGTTTTGAAAGTTCTAAATAGAACAATTTTTAAGTGATTATCGTCCTTTAAAGTACGATCTACGTTACTTGTGTCACGTTAATATTTTGGATATATTTTTAAGAGGCCAAAGAAGACCTATTTCGTCCTGTACATAGTGTAGGCAATTCAATTTGGACGGATGAAACTCTCACTTAGATAGATAGATAGATATTTTTTTGGGTTGGCTGTTAGCCTATATCACTGCGACCTTTGCAGATCTATTGTGAACACCCATTATCTGTGGAATAGGATTAGAGCACCTTGTCCAGCTCTGCCCTCTTAATGAGACTTAATAGCCTTGACAGTGGCCACTCCGCATAGCTTGGAGCAGCTGGTTTCTCCTCTCCCAGTACTAGATACCGCATCCTTGCAAGGCCTTCACATTGGCATAGGACATGAAATGCAGTTTCCTCTTCCTCTTGGCAGTATCGACAAATGTCTTCATCTGCTAAGTTTAGCTGACTCATGTGTTTTCTGAGCCTACAATGTCCTGTCAAGAGACTGACAATCATTCTGACATCATTTCGCCTTTGTGATAGCAGCTCTGCAGTAAACTTCGCCGAGTAACCCTTTATGAAGAGTTTGGCTTGTCGCTTGCCCGGTGAGGTTTCTCACCACTCCTGGGCCTTTTCTAGCCTCCATTTCTCTATAGCTGCCTTTCTGAATGTATTAGCAACTCTGCCGGATGGTTCCGGGCCAATCATTGGAGTGTTAGCTCCCGCACGGGCCAATTCATCAGCCTTCTCATTGCCCCGAAACCCTGAATGTCCTAGTATCCATGCCAGTGTCAGAGAATTTTGACTAGCGGCATGTGTCAGGGCCCCAACGCAGTCCCACACCAGCTGTGAGCTTATTTGTGCTGAGACTATCGCCTTTAGAGCTGCTTGGCTGTCCGAGTATATGACTACGGTTTTACCCGTTATACCCCGACTTACGATCTCCGTTGCACAGTGTTGTATGGCCGTTACTTCAGCCTGAAATACTGTGGCATACGCACCTAGACTTAGTTGGATTTTTATCCTGTGTCCTCTACTGTATATACCTGACCCTGTGCCTTTCTCAGTCTTTGAGCTATCGGTATACCAAATTGACTCCCCTTGGATTGGGGGCCATTGTTCCATGAGTCCCTTTCCAGTATTTCTACTCGAAAGTTTCTCACAAAGTTATACCTGGGGACTATCCTGTCCTGAGGCATACTCATTATTTGAAACTCTCACTTATGTTGGGTTACAAAAAATGGCCGCTACGGAATTTTAGTCTGCTTCAAATTCCCGGCAAATTATATTAGCGTTTAATTAGTGTTTTGAAACTTCTAAATAGAACAATTTTTAAGTGATTATCGTCCTTTAAAGTACGATCTACGTTACTTGTGTCACGTTAATATTTTGGATATATTTTTGAGAGGCCAAAGAAGACCTGTAGATAGTGTAGATAATGGTAACGACTGCCCAGAAGTATTGTTATAATTTTGGTAAAATATTTTCGTATATTCCTGGTTTCTTTTTGTTGATTCACTGTGGATGACTTCTCAGCTAACTAAACTTTTTCGTTTTGTTATACTTGAATGTATACAAATAACCTTTCTATATTCTTATTTCCCAGTTCTTACTCCTGAAATATGTAAAAGCAATTTGTCAATCGGATTTAATTTTATCAAGGTAAAGTCGATATACGATTTCATAAATAAATCCCGAGCTGTTTAAATATTAATAAATATTCTCATTAGAAATCTATCGTGTTAGACGTTAGACCTAGAACCTTTCTAAATGTATGCTGTTGACATAACATGTTCCGGCGCCATGGAAATTTGTGTGTCAAACAGTTATTCAGTCTTTATTTTATTCGTCTATAAAATGAAATAGGTAGATGCTTTCGAATAAATTTACTTTTACTTCAACCTTCAACGGATAGTTAATGAAAATGTTATTGCTTTGTAATGACTTATTTCATTGAGTTTTTTTTTATCAAATATATAGAGATGGCGGTACTTGCAATGGGTTTATACTTTCGCAATACATTTACATCAAATATAGACCAATCTATACCGGGAATCTCTCTTCATTGGTGACTGAAGAGACAGATCTATACTGTACTGATGAGCTCTAACAAGAGCGAAACACGTGTCTGCAGTTTGGTTATGCCTATTTATAGACTGAACAATATTTATATCTATGTCGCAGCATTCTGTCAATTCTGTGTCCTAGAGTTAGGAATTCTAACCTTGCACAAATTCGGAGCACTAAATAGTTATTAATTGGATTCATCCTGATGTAGGATTCTAGACATATACACTGCTAGCTTGACAAACAGGGTCAGGTATATACAGTAGAGGACACAGGATAAAAATCCAACTAAGTCTAGGTGCGTATGCCACAGTGTTTCAGGCTGAAGTAACGGCCATACAACACTGTGCAACGGAGATCGTAAGTCAGGGTATAACGGGTAAAACCGTAGTCATATACTCGGACAGTCAAGCAGCTCTAAAGGCGATAGTCTAAGCACAAATAAGCTCACAGCTGGTGTGGGACTGCATTGGGGCCCTGACACATGCCGCTAGTCAAAATTCTCTGACACTGGCATGGATACCAGGACACTCAGGGTTTCGAGGCAATGAGAAGGCTGATGAATTGGCCCGTGCGGGAGCTAACACTCCAATGATTGGCCCGGCACCATTCGGCGGAGTTGCTAATACATTCAGAAAGGCAGCCATTGAGAAATGGAAGCTAAAAAAGGCCCAGGAGTGGTGGGAAACATCACCGGGCAAGCGACAAGCCAAACTCTTCATAAAGGGATACTCGGCGAAGTTTACTGCAGAGCTGCTATCACAAAGGCGAAATGATGTCAGAATGATTGTCAGTCTCTTGACAGGACATTGTAGGCTCAGAAAACACATGAGTTAGCTAAACTTAGCAGATGAAGACATTTGTCGATACTGCCAAGAGGAAGAGGAATCTGCATTTCATGTCCTATGCCAATGTGAAGGCCTTGCAAGGACGCGGTATCTAGTACTGGGAGAGGAGAAACCGGCTGCTCCAAGTTATGCGGAGTGGCCACTGTCAAGGCTATTAAGTCTCATTAAGAGGGCAGAGCTGGACAAGGTGCTCTAATCCTATTCCACAGATAATGGGTGTTCACAATAGATCTGCAAAGGTCGCAGTGATATAGGCTAACAGCCAACCCAAAAATATCTATCTATCTAACTTGACAAAAATAAATTTTGCAATTTCTGCAAATCTGGTAGAGCACAAAATTTGCAATACTGGCAAAAAATTAGCACTAAATTAAACAAAATAATTAGCGATTTTGCTCATGTTGACATACTAGCTTTAAAGACGTAAGTTCACGGGGTCAGATGGTATTATTTTCAACGGCACCTTTAACTGTCTTCATTTATTGAATTCAGTCACCCATTGCAAATCTAATTCTCACGTCTGGGAAAAATGCACAAAAATCTGAAATTATCACATTGTGTTTAATTAACTTTCCAGTTAAGTTAATTAACACATTATATCTAAAAAAAAGTTCGCTAATGAATAATTAAGACATATAAACCAACGGTAAACATTTGCAGCTATATTTAACTCAATATTTCAATATTTATCAACTAAGTTTAGAATGATTTTTAATATGGAAAAACAGTTAAAGAAGCAACTTTTCGCAGATTGGTATTATTTTAGTATATAATCGTTAAGAATTATAGAGGTATAGAAAATTCTAATAAAGTCCGATAAACTTGCCACGTATTTTAATGAAATTAAAAACAAAATCAAATTTTGAAAAATTAATAAAAAGGTTAATCAATTTATTCCAATTTAAATCCAACTCCAGCTGAGATCGGTAGTGGTTTCTCTACTGGCAAATTGTGCCCAGCTCAGCCGTAGAGGGTAAGTACCAAAATAAAGTGAGTGCGCCACCGATTTGTACGGTTAAAATCGGAAACCCCTGATGTTCCAGGCACTACTTCACCCACTGGAGATAATTAAATAAATTTTGAATATTAAACAGTTCTAATTGACTTACACAATAAAAGAAAGCGACGATAAAGTGAGCTAAATAAAACAAAATCTCAACTAGACCCTTCTTTAATAGAAATATTAAGAATTACAAAACTGTCAAGCCTCGTGCTTGACAACGCTATTGATATTTATATAAAAAAAAATATATGAATAATATTAAAAGAGAATTTTATCCCAAAATGTGTGATCACACGCAATATAAAAAAAAATATAAACAAGAAAAAGAGATCTTAACTAAAACTATACTTGCGCCTTAAATCTAATTAGCTTATCTAATAATCTAGATACAATTCCTCGTCGTCCTAGGCTTCTCCAATACTTAGGCCGGTACCAAATTCAAGCCTGTTCCCAGAACCAATAGGCTTGCACCAATCACAACTAACCTAAGCTCGACTAAGTATCAGGTCAGCAATCAAAACTCAACCAAAAACTAGGACTTAAACCCTTAACTAGGATTTACACCTGTATCTAGGACCCTAAAATCGTAATTCGGAATTAATAATAGCTCAAACAAATTTTAATGACTCCTCGAATTAATTGACTTACTGACTTTAATACAATTTGAACACATTAACTTAAATTTGTACTACAATGAAAAAATAAAAATGAATTTAAATGAATAATACAACATTTAGAAGCTGACTTCTCTGAATTTACAACTAATGATCAAAACTAATGATTTAAATGTACTCAACAAACTTAAATTTGACTTGCTAGTCACGACAAAATTATAACAATAAATTAAATCAAAATTTAACATAAAATTAATTTATAATAGTAAAGAATAAGCAAAAAGGAGTCTAGTTTCACATAAATAAACCTACATACAATACACAAAGAAATATACATGTAAAATCAAGATATTAAAACTAAAATTGCGACTATATGGCGTTATTAATCTTATATAAAAAAAATATAATATAGTAACTCACCTATTAAGATAGGGTTGTTTTATTTCTTTAAACTCGTGACACCCCTGGCTGGTAAACGGGTGGAACAATATTCTCGTTGCTAATTGCACCAATCGGGAATTCTACCACAATTTACCGTCTGAACGGTTTTAAATTACCAAATTTCCTTACTGTCTGCTCTATGGGCTACCTACACTCATAGGGAACGAAAGAACCATAAGAATCGAACAACCACATGAATAAATAACGTGTTACTCACCACAGAAGATTTCCTAAATATCCCTTCACGAGGAATTTTTCCAACGAATCCACCAAAATAACGGAAAATCTCACTCCAATACTATTCGTTAGGAAAATCTGAGGTTTAATTTCGTAAATCCAAAATTAATTGTCTCCGATGAACAGAGATTACAACTTAAACCCAGAAAATCTTCTCACTGCCACGTTTTCAAGACAAAGGCTGGTAATAGAAAGAACAGATTCTTACATATTAACGTTCACGGAATTTGACACACGTCGAAATAAGAGGTGGCCTCTACTACTATAGGGACAATAACCGTAGGATCTTCAGCTACCAATTTACGAACAAACAGTGGTCGTTAGATACGACTAATCTTATTATTTATCAAGATATCAATAAAAATCTCAACATTACCTAATTCCTCGTTCATTTTCAATTTTAGTAAGCAAGATAGAAATATAACGGAACACTGACTGTAGAACACTATACGTCGAGTTATCGACAAAAGAAGAGAAATAGTACCTCGGCCGGGTGAAAATAAAAACATAACCCCAAGAATTCATAAACTGAATTTTAATAAATATACTTCTAAAAATAATTCCAGCGATATTAGGAATAATTTATGGCCAGAATAATAAACAATAGCTGGCGATTATCTATAATCAACTGGTTCCAGACTCGAGTAAACCTTTAATAATGACGGATTTATAAGGTAAGAATTTAGTTATACTAGAGCGAATTTGACCCGTGACAAACTGATACGTGTTCAGCGAGTAAACGAACTTAATTTTCTTTGGGCCAGATTTCCCAGTCGTAAAAAAATAACGTCTTGGCAGCAAAAATTCGCTTCTTGTAAATATGCCCTCTGATAATTATATTCTGTTCCAGAAAATGAAATATTTAAGGGTTAAAAGTGGTAGCATAGACAATACAGAAGTTTTTTGAAGTTATACTTCTATTCGGACACTCTGTGGAATGAATTAGTGTGTAGCTAAATGGGAAAAATCATTACATATGTAATGGTGTGAGTAAGAGAGAGACAGAATCACATATAAGGTGTATTGTTCGGTAAAAACAAAGATGAAATATTTACTACATGTTATTAGTCATCACTATAAGTCCTTTGAATACCGTTTAAACATTCATTGCATTGAAAAGAGATAGATATACAACAAACAGTCTGAGCTATTGTTATTGTATTACATTGACGTATCGCATTATGTTTGACATATTATTTTATAATTCTGTCCAGTAAGTATACATATTAAGTTTAGTATTTTATATTAATAATAATATTCAGTAATGAGTATTGTATTGTAGTCTAAAATACCGTCACATGGTTGCATTATATCCTTCACTATGCGTTTGAGTCGAAGACATGCGTGTGAGTTAAAACCGCCTGTTCCTGCAAAGTTACTGAAAAGTGCAGTTCAAAGTGCGTTAAAATTTTGTAAAAGTGTGTACCTATATGTTGTTAGAAAATGTTTTGCATTGTTTTCTAGTGTTTTAAAATCTGTAATAGCCCACGGTAAGCAAATCGGGTTTTGTAAACACTTTTTTTGTACATTGATCGTTTTACTGTTTGGTTTTCGTGTTTGAAGTAAGGACACACATCAACTGGTCTTATTTTTCTTAGTATTTATTTAATTAAATACAGTTAATTTAAAAAAAAAATATTTCTACTTGCCTGTGTTTGTAGTTATTAAGTTTTATTAGTTAACAGTGCATAGAAGTATAACTTCCCACTGACTGCCACACCCTTTTTTTTTGTTATTATTAAGAGAAACGTAACAATAACAACAACAGAGCGAACAATGACCAGTATATGTTTCTATCTTGTCTGATTGCAAATAAGTGACAATTGGAAAATTCAACCACAGAATTGTGTCCTAATGGTTGCTTTATTAATTTTCCATGTCTGACTTGCAGAAAAAATCTATCTCCTTCTATATTCTATCAAAGGTTAGTATATTCTATAATTATTTGTATCCAATACTTGTTGTTAATGACAAAAGCTCTCGACTGGTGCATTTTTGTGTCAGAAATAACAATGATATATTTTTCTTTTTGTAGATCAACATGATCTATTTTTATCGAATAAAGCTGATTAATGTAAAACTACGTTTTGTAACGATTACAGATTCCAGAATAATTACAACGAATTGTATTGTAGAATAAACGATTGTGTAGCCATTATACATTTTGGTTAATTCCAGTTGAATTTATTATTAAGAGAAACGTAACAATAACAACAACAGAGCGAACAAGGACCAGTATATGTTTCTATCTTGTCTAATTGTAAATAAGTGGCAATTTTTGGGAAAAATCAGTCACAGAATTGTGCTTTGTTAATTTTCAATGTCTGACTTGCAGAAAAAATCTATCTCTTTCTATATTGTTATAATTTTTCTTCGTGGATTCGGGATAAGTGATAAACAGCAAACAAACTCAACCATTTATTGGGAAACACAACTAAATAACAATTTTCTTAAACTAATTTACACAACTTTGATATTATAACAATTACTAAATAACGTCTCTAAAATGCCTCGTACAAAAATCCGCACTTTATCGCCAGGTATTACCATTACAATTCCTCTTTCTCCGTCCAGAGCGGTCCTTATATACCAGATTAATTCCTTCTAGAACGTCGCTAACGTTACATTTCTAGAATCAAACAAAATAGAACATTCCACAGCTACTCGAATTATGTGGATCTTCCGCAGTGTACTCGAGTCGTCGGAGCTTCTGAGAATTCAAACAACACCTCACACCTTCTTCTGGGCGACAGGTCCGGACTGGCTCGGAACAATATTCTTTCAAAGGTTAGTATATTTTGTAATTACTTGTATCCAATACTTGTTAATGACAAAAGCTTTTGACTGGTGCATTTTTGTGTCAGGAATAACAATGACACATTTTTCTTTGTGTAGATCCACACGATCTATTTTCATCGAATAAAGCTGATTAATGTATAAAATTACCAAAATTTATTTACTCTCCAACTTCCCGTTATTTTTTATTTAAGACAAGATACTCGTAGTAAGACTACAGTGGGTAATTTAAACACCGTTCCATATCCGGTCATACTAAAAAAAAAATTAATAATAAAGAACTACCGTAACAGCGAAGATACAATTGCGGAAAACCTATCTTGATAATAATGTAGACAATAAAATTAAAAAGTAGCCAAATATAGTGGCCCGTTTATTAGATTGTTGAACTTAAACATAACGTTTTGTTTTTCTGAATATAATTGTCTCATAGGATGAGTGAGAGACGCAATAAAATAAAAAAGTTTGTTTTGTTTTAACCACCCAATTCAACTGCCACTAAAAGTCAACGATCTTAAATTGTTGGATATGGTTAGCGGTAAAAATAATAAGTAATCACATTTATTTATTTAACTAAAGTTCGTTGCTCGAGATTTGCCAATAATCATTTTTAATAATAAAAAAATGGCCCTTGGTAAGCCAGGCGCATCAGTAGATTTATATTAATTAAATATATTAAAAGTATACGTTTTAGAAAAAAATGTTTTAGATAAAAGTTGTAGGTCTCATTAAGACAAACAAAAAAGTCCCCTAACATTTTTTTATACAGGGTGAAGTAAAAAAGTTACGAATTTTTTTCCATTTTGATTTGATGTCACGCCCAAACGGCCTTACCGATTTGGCCCATTAACGAACTCGACCGAGATTTTGGGACGACTGATTTTTGTACCAAATTTCATTTCGATCCGTTAAGAAATGCGACCGCTATCGTGTCCACAGATTTCGTTATATCGGAACTATACATACATACATATACAGGGTGTCCCATAACTAATGGACATTATAAGAACTGTAGAAAGGGGTGATAAAAATAAGTCGTTTGATACAAACATGCACAAGTAAAATGTTAATAGTAAGCGAGATATGGGGCGTTAAAGTTGACAAAATATTTTTGAAAATTCGTAATATTTAGAAAACAACTGAATGTATTGGTCTCAAAATTGGTACACTATGGTTTTTAATGGTAATAAGCATGATATTGCCTTAATTTTTAATAATACTTCTAGATGGCGCTGGTTACACAGTTAAACTTTGATAGATCAGCGGTATTTTTTTTACCCCCTGTATAATGTGCATTTTATTACAAAATAATAAAAACTGCATCATTTTGAAACAAAAAAGGTATACTTGTTCAATTCCTATATTTTAAGTCGTTTTCAAGATATTGGTATTTTAATACTGCTTGCCACGCTGCGCCGGCATTTAAAAATTATTACCTAAATAAAACATTGGTTGTTCAAAGAATACAATTTAATTGGAAAAAGAAAAAAGAATAATTTTTTAATTCCATACAGATATACAAAAAACAGTCTGAGCTAATGTTTTAGTATCATAGTGACGTTTCACATTGTGTTTGGCAGATTGCTGCTAGAACTGCTTATCTCTTGTCTTTCTGCTCTTTTACACATTCTAACTGTGGCCTCTCTGCTTTTCTATAACTGTTAACTTCTTCTTTTTTCTGCTATATAGCTGTTATCTCTGGCTTGTTTTTCTATTATATGCTCCTACTTATTGTTTTACTTAAGTTTAAAGTAAACTTTTTTGATGTTTTAATTCAATTCCATTTATTTTCAATTACAATTTGTTTTACATTTCTATCTGAATTTTTAATTCCATACAGATATACAAAAAACAGTCTGAGCTAATGTTTTAGTTTCATAGTGACGTTTCACATTGTGTTTGACAAATTGCTGCTAGATCTGCTTATCTCTTGTCTTTCTGCCCTTTTACACTTTCCAACTGTGGCCTCTCTGCTTTTCTATAACTGTTAACTTCTTCTTTTTTCTGCTATATAGCTGTTATCTATGGCTTGTTTATCTATTATATGCTCCTACTTATTGTTTTGCTTAATTTTAAAGTAAACTTTCTTAATGTTTTAATTCAATTCCATTTATTTTTAAAAACAATTTGTTTTACAATTCTATCTGAATTTTTAATTCCATACAGATATACAAAAAACAGTCTGAGCTAATGTTTTGGTGTCATAGTGACGTTTCACATTGTGTTTGACAGATTGCTGCTAGATCTGCTTATCTCTTGTCTTTCTGCCCTTTTACACTTTCCAACTGTGGCCTCTCTGCTTTTCTATAACTCTTCTTTTTTCTGCTATATAGCTGTTATCTCTGGCTTGTTTTCTTATTATATGCTCCTACTTATTGTTTTGCTTAATTTTAAAGTAAACTTTCTTAATGTTTTAATTCAATTCCATTTATTTTCAAAAACAATTTGTTTTACATTTCTATCTGAATTTTTAATTCCATACAGATATACAAAAAACAGTCTGCGCTAATGTTTTAGTATCATAGTGACGTTTCACATTGTGTTTGACAAATTGCTGCTAGAACTGCTTATCTCTTGTCTTTTTGCTCTTTTACACTTTCTAACTGTGGTCTCTCTGCTTTTCTATACCTGTTACCTTCTTCTTTCTTCTGCTATATACCTGTTATCTATGGCTTGTTTTCTTATTATATGCTCCTACTTATTGTTTTGCTTAATTTTAAAGTAAACTTTCTTAATGTTTTAATTCAATTCCATTTATTTTCAAAAACAATTTGTTTTACATTTCTATCTGAATTTTTAATTCCATACAGATATACAAAAAACAGTCTGAGCTAATGTTTTAGTATCATAGTGACATTTCACATTGTGTTTGACAGATTGCTGCTAGATCTGCTTATCTCTTGTCTTTCTGGTCTTTTACACTTTCCAACTGAGGCCTCTCTGCTTTTATATAACTGTTAACTTCTTGTTTTTTCTGCTATATAGCTGTTATCTCTGGCTTGTTTTTCTATTATATGCTCCTACTTATTGTTTTACTTAAGTTTAAAGTAAACTTTTTTGATGTTTTAATTCAATTCCATTTATTTTCAATTACAATTTGTTTTACAATTCTATCTGAATTTTTAATTCCATACAGATATACAAAAAACAGTCTGAGCTAATGTTTTAGTATCATAGTGACATTTCACATTGTGTTTGACAGATTGCTGCTAGATCTGCTTATCTCTTGTCTTTCTGCCCTTTTACACTTTCCAACTGTGGCCTCTCTGCTTTTCTATAACTGTTAACTTCTTCTTTCTTCTGCTATATACCTGTTATCTATGGCTTGTTTTCCTATTATATGCTCCTACTTATTGTTTTGCTTAATTTTAAAGTAAACTTTCTTAATGTTTTAATTCAATTCCATTTATTTTCAAAAAAAATTTGTTTTACATTTCTATCTGAATTTTTAATTCCATACAGATATACATAAAAAAAGTCTGAGCTAATGTTTTAGTATCATAGTAACGTTTCACATTGTGTTTGACAGATTGCTGCTAGAACTGCTTATCTCTTGTCTTTCTGCTCTTTTACACATTCTAACTGTGGCCACTCTGCTTTTCTATACCTGTTAACTTCTTCTTTCTTCTGCTATATACCTGTTATCTATGGCTTGTTTTTCTATTAAATGCTCCTACTTAATGTTTTACTTAATTTTAAAGTAAACTTTCTTGATGTTTTAATTCAATTCCATTTATTTTCAATTACAATTTGTTTTACATTTCTATCTGAATTTTTAATTCCATACAGATATACATAAACAGTCAGAGCTAATGTTTTAGTATCATAGTGACTTTTCACATTGTGTTTGGCAGATTGCTGCTAGGACTGCTTATCTCTTGTCTTTCTGCTCTTTTACACATTCTAACTGTGGCCTCTCTGCTTTTCTATACCTGTTAACTTCTTCTTTCTTCTGCTATATACCTGTTATCTCTGGCTTGTTTTTCTATTATATGCACCTACTTATTGTTTTGCTTAATTTTAAAGTAAACTTTCTTAATGTTTTAATTCAATTCCATTTATTTTCAATTACAATTTGTTTTACATTTCTACCTGAATATTTAATTCCATACAGATATACAAAAAATAGTCTGAGCTAATGTTTTAGTATCATAGTGACATTTCACATTGTGTTTGACAGATTGCTGCTAGATCTGCTTATCTCTTGTCTTTCTGGTCGTTTACACTTTCTAACTGTGGTCTCTCTCCTTTTCTATACCTGTTACCTTCTTCTTTCTTCTGCTATATACCTGTTATCTATGGCTTGTTTTTCTATTATATTATGCTTCTACTTATTGTTTTGCTTAATTTTAAAGTAAACTTTCTTAATGTTTTAATTCAATTCCATTTATTTTCAAAAATAATTTGTTTTACATTTCTATCTGAATTTTTAATTCCATACAGATATACAAAAAACAGTCTGAGCTAATGTTTTAGTATCATAGTGACGTTTCACATTGTGTTTGACAAATTTCTGCTAGAACTGCTTATCTTTTGTCTTTCTGCTCTTTTACACTTTCTAACTGTGGTCTCTCTGCTTTTCTATACCTGTTACCTTCTTCTTTCTTCTGCTATATACCTGTTATCTATGGCTTGTTTTCTTATTATATGCTCCTACTTATTGTTTTGCTTAATTTTAAAGTAAACTTTCTTAATGTTTTAATTCAATTCCATTTATTTTCAAAAATAATTTGTTTTACATTTCTATCTGAATTTTTAATTCCATACAGATATACAAAAAACAGTCTGAGCTAATGTTTTAGTATCATAGTGACGTTTCACATTGTGTTTGACAAATTTCTGCTAGAACTGCTTATCTTTTGTCTTTCTGCTCTTTTACACTTTCTAACTGTGGTCTCTCTGCTTTTCTATACCTGTTACCTTCTTCTTTCTTCTGCTATATACCTGTTATCTATGGCTTGTTTTCTTATTATATGCTCCTACTTATTGTTTTGCTTAATTTTAAAGTAAACTTTCTTAATGTTTTAATTCAATTCCATTTATTTTCAAAAATAATTTGTTTTACATTTCTATCTGAATTTTTAATTCCATACAGATATACAAAAAACAGTCTGAGCTAATGTTTTAGTATCATAGTGACGTTTCACATTGTGTTTGACAGATTGCTGCTAGATCTGCTTATCTCTTGTCTTTCTGCCCTTTTACACTTTCCAACTTTGGCCTCTCTGCTTTTCTATAACTGTTAACTTCTTCTTTTTTCTGCTATATACCTGTTATCTATGGCTTGTTTTTCTATTATATGCTCCTACTTAATGTTTTACTTAATTTTAAAGTAAACTTTCTTAATGTTTTAATTCAATTCCATTTATTTTCAAAAACAATTTGTTTTACATTTCTATCTGAATTTTTAATTCCATACAGATATACAAAAAACAGTCTGAGCTAATGTTTTAGTATCATAGTGACATTTCACATTGTGTTTGACAAATTGCTGCTAGAACTGCTTATCTCTTGTCTTTCTGCTCTTTTACACTTTCCAACTGTGGCCTCTCTGCTTTTCTATAACTGTTTAACTTCTTCTTTTTTCTGCTAAATAGCTGTTATCTCTGGCTTGTTTTTCTATTATATGCTTCTACTTATTGTTTTGCTTAATTTTAAAGTAAACTTTCTTAATGTTTTAATTCAATTAAGCCTTTTGCTATTGAGTCCCTCATTTTTAATTTTTTTTTAATCTGTTTATATGTGTTTTATTCTGTTTATAAACAAAGTGTGATGTTTTATTAATGTGATATATCTATTATGTTCTAATAATATCTATCGAATGCGTATTTTAACATATTTTGTTAAATTTTTTTTTTTTTTTGACGAAGTGTATACATTGTAAAATGTCTTATAACACGATTTGAGTAAATAAAAAAAAATTCCATTTATTTTCAAAAACAATTTGTTTTACATTTCTATCTGAATTTTTAATTCCATACAGATATACAAAAAACAGTCTGAGCTAATGTTTTGGTATCATAGTGACGTTTCACATTGTGTTTGAGAGATTGCTGCTAGATCTGCTTATCTCTTGTCTTTCTGCCCTTTTACACTTTCCAACTGTGGCCTCTCTGCTTTTCTATAACTGTTAACTTCTTCTTTTTTCTGCTATATAGCTGTTATCTATGGCTTGTTTTTCTATTATATGCTCCTACTTATTGTTTTGCTTAATTTTAAAGTAAACTTTCTTAATGTTTTACAATTCTATCTAAATTTTTAATTCCATACAGATATACAAAAAACAGTCTGAGCTAATGTTTTAGTAGCATAGTAACGTTTTACATTGTGTTTGACAAATTGCTGCTAGAACTGACAATTTTTTAATTTCATACAAAAAACATTCTGAGCCAATGTTTTAGTATCATAGTGACGTTTCACATTGTGTTTGACACATTATTGACATAATATTGACATATTATTATTATTCTGTCACGTAAGTATACATATTAAGTTTAGTATTTTATATTAATAATAATATTCAGTAATGAGTATTGTATTGTAGTCTATCTATAGTACCGTCACGTGGTTGCAGTATAGCGTATATTATATCCTGTACTATGCTTTTGGGATATTATAATGTATTTTATAAATATTGTTTCATTTATTGCATTATATAATATATATGCGTATATGTTACTTCTTCGGGAATTTTCGAGTTTAACTTTTTATAATTTGGCATGAAGTGGTGCAAGGAATCAACAAATACGCTACCTACGTGACTTCTTCTTGAACTTTTGCAATTTAAGGCTAGTTTTTATATCAATCTCTTTCTTCGATCTTTCTCTATTAAAGAGACAACCTAACCCTGATATTTAAAGTAAAGATAAAAAACAGGTAAATTAAAATGGGTTTAAATTAATTTGTTTTACCTTTATAGAGCCTACATTCGTTCGTTTCCAAACTAATCAGGTTAAAACGAGGGTTAAGCAAAAAAAAAATCGACTCGCTATAATCAAAATTGAATCATTAATTTGCCTGTCTGATTTTTCTCTAATGGCGTCTGCTTTTTTATCACTATACTTATATATAACATATATTTTCAGTATAATAAATAAATTAAGACAATACAAAGCGGTTTTCAAGTTTATTACACCACATTACTCATAATCTCAGGTAGAAATCCCATATTTGATTCAAGAAGTCTTTGTTCTATACCTGCCTCTTAGCTTGTGTTCCTGTTCCTCTAATAAAATCAGCGTGTTAACCACACAAGCATAAACATAGTCTGACACTCCTTTATCGTATCTCAAAGAAATCTTTGTTAAAATACTTTGCTAAAGAGAAAAAAAAGTGGAAGACTTTTTAGAATCCCGACTAAGAGTTTAAGAATGTAACGTTGTCTTGTTGCAAAGTAAACAGGAGAAAGAAAACAAATTAACTTTTTTTTTGGTAAATCGAATTTATTTTATTTAAAATAGTGCCCTTTAATACACGGTTTACAAGTTTCAGAATTAGGATTTCAGCTCATTCTTCAAAATGATCGTCGACTCCTTTTGGATGGCCTCTACGTCCCTTCAAAGGCAAATGTAGTCTACCAAAAGAAAAAAGTCACACGGTGGCATATCCGAAGAATAAGGGGACTGATTAAAGGTTAAAATGCCATTTTTTGTCAAAAAAAATGGACACAAGTGTCTATCGATGTGATGGTCACTAACGTACAACAAGAGCGAGCTTACTTCTCCACGATAATACAGTGCATTTGGCCTACTGGAACGAATTCGTTTGATTAGTAGAATCAAATCAACATTGTCTACACTCTTGACTTTTCCGAACACAAGAAGTCTCGTGTTAATTGCTCTGCACGTTTTTTGAGACTACTAGACATGCTTTTTTTCCACCTGTTCACAAGGGGCTAAAGTATACAAAGAGGCTCTTCCTTGCTTCTTAGGTTTAACTGAAGAGCTGAAAATCTGTTAAGAAATGAAGGAAAATATTCCAAATTCGATTCATACAAAAATGCAATTGTGCTGCCAAACATAAGAAGTCTGTGTAAATTGCTGCACACGTTTTTTGTGACTAGTAGCATTACGATTGTTTCCACCTGTTGCTGCCTGATATTTCAGCGACGAAAATATAGATGATGATTTGCAAGTGGTGAAATATACAAAGAGGATCTTCCTTGCTTCTTAGCTTTAAAGGAATAACTGAAAATCTGGCAGGAAATAAAGGAAAATATTCTAAAGTCACCAGTGGATAAAGATATAGATGATGTTTCGCGCAAAGTGACAAAATATACAAAAAGGATCTTCCTGCTTCTTATCTTTAAACGAAGAGCTAAAAATCTGGCAAAAAATGAATATATCAACGTCGATTCATACAGAAAAGCAATTATGCTGACAAACATGTTAGAATTGTTGTGGAGGTTTTTTGTGACATAAGCATTGTGATCTTTTTCCACCTTACGTAGCTTAAAAACAACCTCGGAGCAGCATGACAGAAGATCGATTGAAAGAGCTAGCTTTAATGCGTATTCATCAAAATGTAAATGAAGTTATTATTAACCGAAAAAGGTTTTATTTATCTGAACTGCCTTTGTCTAGACTCCTTCCCAAAAATTCGCCCTGGCCGAAGTCAACAACTTTTGTTTCAATTTTTTTCCTAACCAGTGCTCAACCTTCTTACTCAGTATCGAAAAAGGGTAGGACAATTCTTTACTTATTTAAGTTTTTTTTCTTCTTTAATATGTTTATAATATAGAATTTAACTCTTTCTCATAGTCTTTAATGCATTGTAACTTTAGTCATATCAAATTTCAAGTTTTGTAATAACAAAACATAGATTTCTGTTTAAACAATTTACGATATTCTCTTGACCTTTAAAAGTATTTACAATCCCTGACTAGACGACAGAAAAAAATACAATTTTCAGACTTTATCTTTTGGTATCCCGAATCGTAGACGGAGAGGTCAATAATCTACCTCTGGGTCCGTACAAGAGCGCAACTATCTCAGTTTCAGTATTATAAAAAAGAGTATATGACACTTGTTATCTTATAGAAAGTTTGTGACATTATTTACGTTAATTTCTGTTGTTTTGATTAATTTCTTTTCTTTTAAAAGTTAAGACATTTTCTCGTTGTTTATGACATTTTCTTTAGCATTGCTACTGGATTGCGACTGTTTTACCAAGCTCGATATAATATTTTTTCTATTAATAGAATATGGATGTAAGCTTAAAGGGTTAGTTGTTATATCTACAGGTAGTTATTGACTTTTTAACTTTACTAACTTGTAAATAAATGTTATCTAAGTTAGAAATCCAATATTTATCTTATCTTTACTAACTAGAACCTAACACCAGATCTTTGTTTATCTACCTCTAAAAAAATCGGTGTTATAACAACACAGACAAATATAAACAAAGTCTGGCACTTCTTCTTAAACAATTCTTGAATACAGTTTTCATTTTGAAACTTTTTCTTTTAGTCTCCCGACAAGCCACCGAAAGAGGTCAACAATCTACCTTTGCCTCATTTCTTTTTCCTCAAGGGATTTTACCTCAGTAAAATTGCAAAATAAGCCTTGTAGTTTTGAACAAAGACCACACGTGGACTGCAGCACAGTAAGAGATCAACAATACAACTATAAAATTTAAACTTTTGTAGTAACAAAACAGTTTACGATATTCGCATGGCCTTTAAAAGTATTTATTTTTAACTGGCATTTATTATAATGTATTATTCATCATCTCAGGTAGTAATCCAATATTGCTCTTATCTTTTCTAACGAAATTCTAAACGCTACTTTTGTGTAGGTGCCTTTTAGAAATCAATATTCTAACAATACCCACAACCATAAACAAAGTATTGTACATAATACACCTGTTTACGTTTTCTCAAACAAATTTTATGACTTCAGTCATTTCATTCGGTCTTCTGACTCGCAGATGAAGAGGTCAATAATCTACCTCTTCTTCCTCACAACAATTAAACTCAAATTTCGAGAAGGGTACTTTATCTCTAATGTCAATGCATTACAAGTAGTAAATCCTAAGCAATCTATCTATTTGTCTATTTATCAAAATCGTAAAAGTATAGGCAATAGTCAATTATCCCAACAACTAACACAATATTGATTTAAGAAATTATTTTTGTAGTAGATTGAATATTATGGATTTCACAGGTAGATCTACCTTCGTTAGCGCAATAATTAATTCTATTAGTGGAATAGTAAAAGACCTCTCTTCTACGCATGTTACCTGAATCTTCGTCTTTTAATTTTGGATTTTGAGACAAGCCTCTAATTTCTGACTGGGCCATTGAATGCATCTACGTTTTGGTTGTATTTTTGGGTTATTTCGTGTAGAGAGAGTTTATGTGTCGATATAGTAGCAGTACGTTATAAAGACGGCTTTTGGGGCAAAATCAACGTCCCAGGTTATTGTAGGAGTGCATAGTCGTACTTTTGTTGCCCTATAACATCTTAGGGTTTTTGGTACCCTCATTTCTTATTTTAGGTTCTGGCAGTGTTTTTGGTAGTACCAGCAATTGAATAACCACTCTAAATTGTATTTCTTTTTTTGGGTCTACAACATATTTGTATTAAAGAAGGGTCTAGTTTACGAAACTGAATTGTTTTATTTAACTCACTTTATCTCATTCTTTTGGATTGTAAAAGGGTTGTTAATGCCTATTACATCTAGAAGTTTCCGGCTTGTACCGTCTTAGCCGGTAGAAATAAAAGGGGCACCAAGTGAGACCCCTGTGGAACACCGGAAGGCCCCTCCTTGTTTGTAACATATATATAAGTCATTCGCAAAAAGTAGAAAATTTGCATATTTGAAAATACTACCAACGCCATTAATGAATAATAGAAATAAAAGGTGCTCTAAGTGAGACCCCTGTGGAACACCGGAAGGCTCCTCCTTGTTTGTGACATGTATATATATATATATATATATATATATATATATATATATATATATATATATATATATATAAGTCATCCGCAAAAAGTAGAAAATTAGCATATTTAAAAATACTACCAACATCATTAATGAATAGTAGAAATAAAAGGGGCCTCAAGTGAGACCCCTGTGGAACACCGGAAGGCAGTTCCTTGTTTGTGACATATATATGTCATTCGCAAAAAGTAGAAACTTTGCATATTTGAAAATACTACCAACATCATTAATGAATAGTAGAAATAAAAGGGGCCTCAAGTGAGACCCCTGTGGAACACCGGAAGGCAGCTCCTTGTTTGTGACATATATATGTCATCCGCAAAAAGTAGAAACTTTGCATATTTGAAAATACTACCATACATCATTAATGAATACTAGAAATAAAGGGGGCCTCAAGTGAGACCCCTGTGGAACACCGGAAGGCAGCTCCTTGTTTGTGACATGTATATGTCATCCGCAAAAAGTAGAAACTGTGCATATTTGAAAATACTAGAACATCATTAATGAATAGTAGAAATAAAAGGGGCCTCAAGTGAGACCCCTGTGGAACACCGGAAGGCAGCTCCTTGTTTGTGACATATATATGTCATCCGCAAAAAGTAGAAACTTTGCATATTTGAAAATACTACCATACATCATTAATGAATACTAGAAATAGAGGGGGCCTCAAGTGAGACCCCTGTGGAACACCGGAAGGCACCTCCTTGTTTGTAACATATATATAAGTCATCCGCAAAAAGTAGAAAATTAGCATATTTGAAAATACTACCAACATCATTAATGAATAGTAGAAATAAAAGGGGCCTCAAGTGAGACCCCTGTGGAACACCGGAAGGCAGCTCCTTGTTTGTTACATATATATGTCATCCGCAAAAAGTAGAAACTTAGCATATTTGAAAATACTACCTACCAACGTCATTAGTGAATAGTAGAAATAAAAGGGGCCTCAAGTGAGACCCCTGTGGAACACCGGAAGGCAGCTCCTTGTTTGTGATATATATGTCATCCGCAAAAAGTAGAAACTTAGCATATTTGAAAATACTACCTACCAACGTCATTAATGAATAGTAGAAATAAAAGGGGCTCCAAGTGAGACCCCTGTGTAACACCGGAAGCCACTTCCTTGTTTGTGACATATATTTTCTTTGGCATAGCAACTGGATTGCGACAGTTACCAAGCTCGATATAATATTTTTTCTATTAATAGAATATAGATCTAAACCTAAAGAGTTTTATCAATAAGCTAATCATTGACTTTTTAACTTCACTAACTTGTAAATAAGTGTTATGTCAGTTAGAAATCCAATATTTATCTTATCTGTACTAACTAGATCCTAATACCAATTTACAGACATATATAAACAAAGTCTGACACTTCTCAAACAATCCTTGACTAGCCGAGAAAACAAAAACACAATTTTCATTTGTAAACTTTTTCTTCTGGTCTCCCGACAAGCCGCCGAAGAGGTCAACAATCTACCTCTGCCTCATATCTTTTCCCTCACAGGGTTCTACCTCAGTAATATTGCAAAATAAGCATTTTCGTTTCAAACAAAGACCATCGGAACTTCTTTATTCAACCCACACACGTGGAGTGTGGCGCAGTAAGAGACCAACAACTCAAGACGTAGTGAAAACCAGATGTGAAAGTAGAACTGCTAAACAGCTGACTTTCAACAACAAAGACTCGATATATGTTCATTATTTATTTTATCGATATATTCTATATAATGTGTTTATTTAGATACATTTTAATATTACGTTTAATATATTTTAACAACGTCTATATAATATCCAGTTCTCATTAGAATAATATTGATACTGCAATATCGCGCACAATAATATTGATAAAAATTTAATTACGTAGAGTTTAACAACCGTATTTAAAAAAACAACAATAACATGCAACTTATTATAAAACGCAATGGTGATAAGGGATGCAACTAAGTGCATTCAATCAAATTAAATTAAATTCGTAAAAAGGGAGAAAATGGCAGCGCAATTGCAGTCTAACAAAGAAACAAAGCGAAATTCTATTGACAAACATTATTTGACTTACGTTTGAAATCATGCGTATATGCTGACGTTTATTGAAACTATTAACAGCTAGATGTTCGCGAATCAATGTCTATTTTCAGTTAAAAACATAAAATAAACAAGTCGAATTTCACGAATTCAATCTGCACTGGTCCCGTAACCTACCCGATTGCATTCAAAGCACTGACAGAAGTTTCGATCAGCTCCGAACAACACTGATGGCAGCACTTTACTATATGATGCGATGCGCGTATAAACAATAGCGGTATGTTTTGAGCACTGTTGCCGTTATCTTAGATATAACACATTTCCCGTTACTTTTTCTCTTAAAATATGTTTGTGATATACTTATAAATAAGTCATCCGCAAAAAGTAGAAAATTAGCATATTTAAAAATACTACCAACGTCATTAATGAATAGTGAATAGATGAAATAAAAGGGGCTCCAAGTGAGACTCCTGTGGAACACCGGAAGGCACTTCCTTGTTTCTGACATATATATATATATATATATATATATATATATATATATATATATATATATATATATATATATACCTAAGTCATCCGCAAAAAGTAATGGCATATTTGAAATTACTACCAACGTCATTAATTAATGGTAAAATTAAAAGGGGCTCCAAGTGAGACCCCTGTGGAACACCGGAAGGCACCTCCTTCTTTATGATATATATAATTCTTTACTATATGCGATGCCCGTATAAACAATAGCGATATGTTTAAAGCACTGTTGCCGTCATCTTAGATATATCACATGTCCCGTTACTTTTATTCTTAAAACTACTGTTATGGTATATTATCTGACCCGGTGGACAACACCTAACTTAACCTAACCATTTTTTAAAATTTTTAATATTTTGTTTGGTTAAAGAGTCTTTGAAGTCACCCCTTACCTGGGCCCAGCGTGAGACCAATAAAAGAGACCTTTTCTTGGACCCTAACTGCATGTGGTTGTACGCAATTACGATTTTACAATCTATTGTTTAAATTTAACAATATGTGTTTATCGCTGACTATGACCATAACACTGTCCCTTATCCGTCGAAAGCGGTTCTTATATATCAAATTAATTCCTTCTCGAAACATCTACAAAGATCCCATAGAAACAATTCTTCTAAAACGGAAGAGTCTCGAAGTTCAATCGATCCACCAGTTAAATGAAGATTTTAAAATTCCATGAAAGGAATTCACTCACACCTCACTGTCCGCGACAGGTTCGGAGCGGCCCGTAACAATATCCTATGCCCGCTTCTTGTTTCTAAGCCACCTCCCCATCAATTTTCAGCCAATTTGGTTCAGCCATTCTTGAGTTATAAATCCCAACCTTAGTCAACGAGAAAATCTGTCTTTCGACCATATCAACCTGTCACTATCAACAAAATGAGAAGACAAGCGTCCCTTCTAGGTGCCCTGGGCGGGAGACTCAGAAGATGTGACACCAAAACCATACTCCATACTTATAAAACCTTTATTAGACCTCTGGTGGGTTATAAGGCTGTGCCATACTCTGCCTTTCCTCAGAGACTTCTTCATTCTATTAATACCACAGAGAAAGCGATCATACGTAAAGGAAAAAACCCAAGCCTTCTTTTCTATAATAACACAAATATACTGTTTCTCCCTTCTCGTTTTCAAACGTTACAACAACGATACGTCACTCGGTCTCTTCAGGAAACGAACACCATAGCTCAGAGGACCCTCCATACGTACTGGAATGGAGGACTCCAAAGAAGATCCAGAAGTCCCGAAAAACAAGATCCTTCTTCGCAACCTGAAACTCCTTCAAACGGTAGACAGGGATCTTCCTGAAGACCTGGAAACCCTCCTCGACGAATCCTTACTCTCTGTGGTTTCTGTGGTTCCTTTCGTCCTCGCCAAAAGGGAGGACTTACGACGGAGGAGACATGCCATAGTGTCAATCTCCCAATCCCACATTGCACCACGTGGGTCACACTTTTACACACACCTACAAGGACATAAAAAAAAAGAATGTCAGTTTAGGCACGTTCAAGGACCTTTGGAATTAGAAGAAATCACAGGAGCTACAGAAGAAACAACACCAACTACAAATGGGGGAGTTTGTGAGTGCGGGGCCGGCGACGGAAGCTAACAACCAACCCTTCCAATCCACTCTCTGAAAAAGACATTAGTCCTACCACAGGGACCTTACATTTTTAAGGAATTACGTTTGTATCCTTTGACAACATTGTGCAGTAAGTGCATCATATCATAATATGACGTCACAGGAATAACAGACGTTGCGAATTCGGGGATGAAATCGAAGTTGGGATATCAGAAGTGAGGTTGAAACATCTAAATATCCGATCATTAGGAAGAACTGAATGAAAGGATCCAAAACCATTCAAGAAAATTTTTATTATTTTATAACTGCTTACGAGGCGAGTTCGTAAAATATTCTTATATTAATTTGATGAAAATAAGACGATTAGTTATTCATTACAGAGGATACGTGACTGATTAAAACAAAAGTGAGGAAAACGAATAGTAAATACAGTAGAAAATATTTGTATTAGATCAGTTTTCCACCTATTAAAAGAGATATGTATCACAATTAATTTCATCATTCTTACATTTTCTTTCTGGGAACATTTAGTAGACCATCATGGCATTATATGAAAGATATATTATTACAACAACAATTATTAAAATATAAATTGCAAGGTTATAATATGCATAAAAAATTATCAGTGCGTAGAATTTAGCATTAGCTTAGTGGAACGGTTAAACAACATGAAAAATTTCTGTTGAGAAATGGCTTAATTAAATAATGTACGAAATCTATAATTATCTAAAAATAATATAATAAAAACAAAAAATTTGCCCATTAAATAATCACAAAATCTAACGATAAGGCTAATAAGTTATTGTCCAAATGTTGTTTCAACTCACGTAGATTGTGATTAAAAAATTAGTGCAGCAGAACCAAAATAAAATCCAGTAAACAAACTTATTAAGTACAAACTAAACCATAATTAAGACGGTAATTTTCACGGAGCCAAATTACACAGCGGCCATTGTTAATCTTCGCATCACAATCTAATTCGTAACTGCTTTTCTTTCTGTCCCTGCACAAAGGGGATCGGGCGTTTTCGAGTTGTTTCGAATCGACTAACCAATCAGAAACAGTAATTTATTTCGAATCCTGGATATTTGAAAGACACTCAGACACTCTGTATATTCTTTTATTGTAAAAATAAAGAACGAATATTAATGATTTAAAATAGATTTTCAATTTTGAGATTCTTTAAATGTATAAAATCCATTTACTAACTCAATTGTGTTTGCCAAATTTCTTGTAGAAGTTTGTCTAGTAGTAAAAATTTAATTTATTTTATCTGTCCTCGAGGAACTTCAATTGGTAAAATTAATGGAGAATATTTAGGTCAAGTACGTCTTTATCAATTGCAGAGTGAAAATAGAAAAACTAGTTTCCTTGGCTTCACTAAGATTTAAAAGCGAAATTGTCTTTCATTTTATACGAGGTCAGTCTCAAAGTAAACGGGACTTTTAAGAAATATCTGATACTAGTAGTGCCATCTGTTATTCGATAGGTACATCTTTCAGTGATGATCTGTCAAAATTTCATGACAGATGATACGTTGAGTTATCGAGTTCAAAGTGACAGTACCTTTTTAACATCGGTCGAAAAATGAGCATAGAACAAAGAGCCAATATTAAGTTCCGTTTTAAACTTGATAAAACATTTCCGGAAAAGAATTGATTGTTGAAACAAGTTTATGGTGATGATTGTTTCTCTCGTAGTGCAGTCCACGAGTAGTTTAGTTTTGATTATGCCAGAAACTGCTTCTGTTTTTTAAAATCAAACCAAAATTTTCATTGAGATACATGCAAATGGAATTAAATATCTCCAAAGATTGGATCTATTTGTTTTTGAATTTGTAGAGAGTTGTACGATGATAAATTAACAGTTAAAGATCTGAAAATCAGGACAAGAATAGCAAGAAAAAACCAAAAAATACAAGAAAAAAGATAACGAAAAATTGGGAAAGTCGATAAAACAGAAGACTCAAAAACAACAACAGAAATCTGTAAGTTTAGAAGAGAAAAAGAAAAAGACTAAACAAAAATAGAAAATGTAGAAGAAACAGACGACGTAGAGAAAGAAAACAAAAAATTAAATTAAGAATAAGAATAAAAAGAAAAGCAGAAGAAGAACCAGGAAAAGACGAAAAAGAAGAAGAAAAAAGAGAAGAAAGAAAAACATCAGAAAAAAGAGAAGAATAAAATAAGAATAACAAGAAGAATGAAAAGGAAAAGAAGAAGAAAAAGATGGAGAAGAAGGGGAAGTAGAAAAAGAAGATATAGAAGAACGGGAGGAAGCAGAAGAAGGAAAAGAATAGAAAAAGTAGTAGAAGAAGAATAGAAAAATAGAAGAGCTCTGTAAAATAAAAGAAAAATCTGTCAAGAGTGTGAGCACATCATCCAGTTTGATTTTGTAAAAAAGTTTTATTATTTTTAGATTTACAAATACAAAATTCTTACTCGTTTAAAAATCACACTGAGCGGATTGAAAATAATTAAATTATGTTATTCCATTATTTTTATTTTTAGAAATCTATTAGCATTTTTAACAAACATATTTTATTAAATTTGTTTAAATATTTTTATTTCAAATATTGTACGTTTACTGCCATCTAGAAGAAGGAAGCTGAGTCTTTAGAATATAATATGCCACTATCAATACAGAACATTGTTATTAATGTTGCTGTATTATTACACACATGCTCAAAATATTTATTTATAAAATGTATCAAAAGTATTTTATAGATTAACTTGTGTGAGCCTGATACGTGGGAAGAGGTAAATGAACGAAGATATCTAAAAACTCATTTTCATAAAAAAAACTAAAAAATTGAATGTGGAAGAAAAAGAAAAATTTTTGAACAAGGAATGTGCCTTCTTCGTACATTTCCCTTCTCCCCTTTCCGTTTAACTCCAATTCCCTTCTTTCTCTTAAACTCGTTTTTAGAAAACCCATGATGAGTTCTCCAGAGGTTTAATGGTCCGGAAGTAAAATAGTTCCCCATTCGGATTTCCGGGGGGGACAATCTCGGGGAAGTCATGATGGAAATAACATAGCCATCGATCAGCCTGCTAGTAGACCAACCATTAGTTCGGCTAAATTTACCCAGAAGCCAAAACACAAAACAGACTGCATATTAACATTCACGAACATCTGCGGGTTGAATGCCAATATTAACGCAACCCATCACTATTTACAGTCTGTGAAACCTCATGTTCTGGTTCTTACCGAAACACAGGTTTCTGGGAAAAATAACCTGAATCATCTTAAATTTCCAGGTTACGAACTTTACCACAACTTTAAAAGGCACCATGGTGCAAATGTTCTGTCTCCCCTAGGTAACTCTGATCATGCTGTAGTAGAAGTCAAATGTCCAATAGAACCTCACCCATTCGAGGCACCACCCACGAGAACTTTTTGAAACTTAAAAAAAGTAGATTGGGAAGGCCTTCGAGACTACTTTTCAACTTTTCCCTGGAATCGAGTCTGCTTTATTAACAAAGATCCATCGGCTGTTTGCAACAGTATAACTGAAATCATTCAGTGTGCCATGGAAGCTTACATTCCTCACTTTACCAAAAGCTTAAAAGCCAAACAGAAGCCATGGTTTAATAAAGATTGCGATGTAGCTCGGAATGCTAAGATCAAGTCCCACAAATTATTTATACAAAATCCATCAGAAGAAACAAAACAGGATGATATAAACGCCAGAAACAGATACAACACCACTATTTCCAATTCCAAAAGTCTCTTTGACGCTCGAATGAGAGAGAAAGTAATGTCAAACCCTAATGGAAGCCGGTCCTTTTGGACTCTCGCCAAACATATCAACAACAATTTCACAACTAGTTCATTCCCTCCACTCACATCAGATGACGGCTCAATAGTTACGTCCTCCACAGAAAAGGCAGAACTCTTTGCCAAAATATTCTCTTCGAACTCGACACTTAACCCACTGGACAACATAGAGCTACCTTCTATTCCACGGGCTCCCCACACAATGAAAAATATCATATTTAGGGTTAAGCGGGTGCAGAGAGTCCTTGCGACTCTAAATACCAACAAAGCAAGCGGGCTTGATGAAATACCTGCTTTACTCTTAAAATGTTGTGCTCCTGAACTAGCGCCAGTTTTTACTAAGCTATTTCAACTATCATATGATACTGGTATTTTTTCACAATCCTGGAAAACTGCTCGAGTACAACCAGTCCCCAAGAAAGGCTCTAAAACCCAGCCTTCTACAGACCCATAGCTCTTCTATCTGTTATTAGCAAAACTATGGAGAAATACGTCAATCACGAGATCTTGAGCTACCTTGAGACACACAACCTTTTAAGTGACAGGCAATATGGTTTTCGCCAACAAAGGTCAACAGCCGATCTACTAGCATATGTAACTCATGTCTGGAGTGATGCCATCCACCGCTATGGGGAGACTCAAATAGTATCACTAGACATCTCAAAAGCATTTGATCAAGTGTGGCATGCAGCTCTTTTGAACAAACTGCCTTCATACGGATTCTCGCAAAACCTTTGCAGATGGATATACAACTTTCTCTCCAACAGGCACATCCAAGTTGCTGTAGATGGGCATTCTTCCAACCTCTACAAGATCAACGCTGAAGTTCCCCAAGGATCGGCTCTAGCTCCTACTTTATTCTTACTACAAATTAATGATCTGCTGGAAGCCACTAATAACCCGATACATGGTTTTGCAGATGATAGCAACCTACACTGTAGCAAGGCGCACAGCCGTCCCATACCTCTAGATATTCTGGAAGAGGACAGAAGATCCACAACGACTTCTCTCAATCAAGATTTGAGAATTGTAGACGAGTGGGGAAGAAAGAATCTTGTTAATTTCAACGCTTCCGAAACAAAGACATGTTGCCTATCCAACAAGAGGCAAACATGCGGCCCATCCATTACAATCAACAATCAGACACTGGTAGCGGGCGACTCCATTACTCTGGTTGGTATAACGATCTCCCAGGACTTACTCTGGAACAAACATATTGCATCCATAGCAACTGCAGCAGGAAAAAAATTAGGCTTTCTGTTTAGAGCACGGAAATATTTTTCTCCATCCAACTTGGCTACGCTTTACAAAGCCCAAATACGGCCTAATCCTGAATACTGCTCACATGTATGGGGTTCGGCGGCTCCGTCAAGGCTCGGAGTTCTTGATGCAATACAGAAAAGGGCAGTTCGACTAATAGACGACACCAGTATCACCCAAAACCTAGCCCCATTATCCCACCGAAGAGCAGTGGCTGATCTTTCCTTGTTTTACCGATACATAAACGGATTTTCCTCAGAAGAACTCCGCTCTATAATGTCTCCACTTGCCAGACCAGCCAGAGCAACGCGACGTGCCAACTCCATGCACCCTTATACTGTTCAGTGCCCGACATCGAAAACGGATCGATTCGATCGTTCCTTCATCCCCAGGGTCTCCAGATTATGGAACTCCTTACCTCCCCATGTCTTCCCCACTCATCCTAACTAGCGGGCCTTTAAATCTCAAATTAATAAATTACTCATTCTGTCCCAATAGATGTTCTCGGTACATCTGTATTTAGGTCTATACCTACGAGGACATCCTTAACAAAAAAAAATTATGATGATCTACAACGTCTTTCCTTACTAATGAACAAATTATCCAGATCTTCTTGGGGAATCGCCATCCAGCAGTGTTGTAGAGCTTTAAATTGATTTTGGTTTTTCTTCACTGAAGCATCCCTCGCATGCTCAATTGGGAAATTGAGCTGACCAAGGCAAAATTCTGCTCTTCCAAGAAAATTCTTGTTACTCTGGCTGTATGTGGAGTAGCAGAACGAGCTCAAGTTCTACTACCAAGTGACTGGCGCGATTCCCTCGACTTTAAGGTTGGCATCTCCATAGTCTTCGGATCCCTAACTAAATTACCTTTTCTCAACCTTCTGTAGATAGTTTGTCTGGAAACAGTCTCTTCTGAGCTCCAAGGAGATGAATAATTAACTGCCGTGCCGTCACTGTGCGTTTTCTTCATATCGGTCCATATGAGGTTTGTCTCTTCAGTCACTAATGAAGAGACCTCCTTGGTATATACTGGTCAATATTTGATGTAAAAGTTTGCCAAAATATAACACACTCGCAAGTAGCGCTATCTCTACTCCAAAAATGGCTCTCTTTTGGTCGCTTTGCATATCAAATAGAACCTTAGGCTAACTATGTATATAAATAAACGAACGAGGCGTTTTTTGACAGTCTTATACATAATATGATGAAAAAAATTATACAAGAGACTGAAGAGACAAACCTTTACTGTACTGATGAGCTCTAACAAAGCGAAACACAGTGTCTACAGTTTGATTTACCCTTGTACCGACTGATTTATACTTATTATAATAATATATTAAAAAAAATTCTATTACGACAACGTTTAACAACAATAAATTCTGTTGTTAAATTTTACAAATTATGTTAATTTAATTGTTCGATTAAATAATGATTTCAATTCAACTAACACGTATTAACATATAAATTTTGCTAATCTTGATGATGAATTAAACCGTTGAAAAAAATATAAAAAAACCAGTTTCCTGTTGACATACATGATATTTACATCTATAAAGAATAACCAGATAGTAGGTGTAATCCCATTATAACTAGTTCTCTTCTCTCTCACCGTGGACAATAATTTGATTGTTGTAAATTTACTATTAGTCCATGAGCAACAATATCTGTTAATATATTACAATGTAAATCATTTTATTTTCCATATTCAAAACCGATAACTTTGTATAAGTTGAAATGTCTGAATCTTCCAAAAAGTGGAAGAAAAGGAGCATTTACATACTTCTTCTTTTCCTTTTCTCCCCATTTCGTTGAAATCGCTTTGTAAAGAGCACCTTTTGCTTTAGATCCAAGAGATTTTATTTTCACCTTATTGTTTAAGTTTTTTTCGGATAACTCTTGGACCTGAATAACCCTCTCCCATAATCTGTGGAGCCTAGACTTCATTTTGTCGAAGTCAGGCCCCATGATAAGGCAATCTGGGCTGCTGCTCTTTTCATATCTTTTCCTCTCTTTCCAGACGGCATTTTCACCACAAGGGCGCGATGCCCAACTCTCTCTTTTTTTTTGAGGGAGGAAACCATGTGGCACTCCCTAAGCCAATCTAACCGTGTTACCATTCATTCCGACACATCAGCATGGTTAGATGCTGTCAACCTCCGCTATCCTGGTCTACTTCTGTCATGCTCCACTTTACATTTTATGATGGATACGATAAAGTTATATCACTTATTACAATTCACTTTCCAGACGGCATTTTCACCACAAGGGCGCGATGCCCAACTCTATCTTTTTTTTTTTTTGAGGGAGGAAACCATGTGGCACTCCCTAAGCCAATCTAACCGTGTTACCATTCATTCTGACACATCAGCATGGTTAGATGCTGTCAACCTCCGCTATCCTGGTCTACTTCTGTCATCCTCCACTTTACATTTTATGATGGATACGATAAAGTTATATCACTTATTACAATTCACTTTAAAACTGAACATTTTCGTTATAAATTCCTCTGGATGCGGGATTAGGCGCTTACTCCATTGGGCCACTTCTGAATTACGATCTCTTTTGTTAGATACGGATAATCACATCCCACTCGCTTTGCCTGACTGCGTCTGTTATTCCATCTATCCACTTTGACTCTCTCATCAATCAATAAGTCGATCGGGGGAATCCCACATATAACCATCAAAGCCTCTGTCGACACTCAACAAAATAAGAAGACGAGCGTCCCTCCTAGGTGCACTGAGCGGTAGACTCGGAAGAGGTGACACCAGAACCCTACTCCATACATACAAAACCTTTATCAGACCTCTGGTCGATTATAAGGCCGTGTAATACTCTGTCCTCCCTCAGAGACTTCTCCACTCTATTCATGCCACATAGAGAGCGATCATTCGTAAAGTGAAAAATCTACACTTCCTCTACTCAAGCCACCTTGTCTACAACAACACACATACCGCCTCTTCCTTCTCGCTTTCAGACACTTCACGTCGCTCGGACTCTTCAGGGAACGAACACCACAGCCCAGAGGACCCTCCATACCCACTGGAATGGAGGACTCCGAAGAAGATCCAGAGTACCGAAAAACAAGATTCCCGTTCCCAACCTGAGACTCCACCAAACAGTAGACAGGGACCTTTCTGAAGACCTGAAAACCCTCCTAGATGAATTCCCCCTTTATTACAGGTAGATGGTGCCCACAGGACTGACTGACTGGATACTACAAAAAAAGGGCCATTGGGGAAGGCTTTTGTGGTTCCCTTCGTCCTTGCCAAATGGAGACACGCCACAGCGTCAATCTCCCAACCCCACATTGCACCACGTGGGTTACACCTCCACATACACTCACACTCACACCAAAAAGAAAAGACTCTTTAGGTACGTTCAAGTGCCATGAATGGCAAGAAGATACAGGAGCTACAGTTAAAGCAATCCAACCTGCTGCAAATGGGGAAATTTGTTAGAGCGGGGCCGACGACCGATACTAACACCATCCAAACTTTCCCATCCTACAACAGGGTCCTTAAACCCAACACTCCTATAAACCTTCTTTTATCTACCCATCAACCTCTTGTCTTGTCTTGTTGACACTGTTCTTTTAACAGCATACTTCTTTGCGTTAAAAGAAGCATTTTATATATT
Organism: Altica lythri; assembly: GCA_964028335.1. Classification (NCBI taxonomy): domain Eukaryota; kingdom Metazoa; phylum Arthropoda; class Insecta; order Coleoptera; family Chrysomelidae; genus Altica; species Altica lythri. The sequence goes on from OZ034805.1 coordinate 72,679,631, forward strand.
TACCAAATCCAACGCTTTCTTCCATACCGGGATAGCGTAGAGCAGTGATGATGACACTATCCCAGCTAAAAACCTCCTTTTGCAAATCCCTAAACCACCAACATTTGGCAGGATCTCTGGATTTTTCGCAGGTTTTCCTAATGTGTCTGGGATTTTTGAAGACATACAATTTTTTAAGATTCCTCAAAATTTAAGATATTTTAAAACAGATGGAGAATGACTTAAAATTAATCCCTGTTTAACCCTAATAGAGCCTACATACGTTCGTTTTAAGGCTAATTTTAAAATGATGTTGGAATTACACAATTTGGTAGACAATAACCAGGAAAGTCTTTCAGTTTGGTGCAAAATATTAATTAAAGAAATAAAGAATTACCTAAAGTAAAAAAATACATAAATAATGTATATTTACTGCATCTGATGATAGTCTTGACCTAGATTTAATCGAATATATACATTTTCGGTATATTTTTTTCTGCAAAAGAATCAAGCTCAAGGACTATACCAGAGGGGAGTTTACCTATATATAGCAAGTTAGTCTTTGTTACCATGTTATTATTATTCATAAGTCTACAGTGTAATAAAAATGAGAATCACAATTGTGTTTTTTTTCGTCCTTGGTAAGTATAAAATTCTTTGAACTCATCATATTGTTAAGCTCATTGAAGTTGTTACAAAATCTAACGAATATATTTTTATATAAAGATCCGGTAACTAATTGTATAAATAGGTTCTCTTAAATATTTAATACGTGTTAGTATAAACCTTTAGGTATAGCAAAATGTCTTTAAACTAAAGTAACGAAGTAGCGACTAGTTTTGGATCCACTGAGCCATCTTCAGGCTAATAATATTTTTTACAAATATAATATCAGTTAATTGAATCCAACATAGACAGGAAGAAGTTAAAGGTTACCATGACTAACACTAAAATTTTGGAGAATCGATCCAAATCGAGTTTTGAAGCGAGAAAGGGGAAATCCAGACCAAAGTTTGTTAAAATTCATATTGGAAAAAGTTTTTAAAAATTTTTAATAAAAGAAAGGAACATTATAAAGTTATAAAGTGGCGAATAAGGGGCCCACTACAGGATTAAATTTAATGTGAAGGATACACACGACTCTCTAAGCCACGTAATGTTGATTATGAACACATAAAAAGGAAATAAAAATAATTGATACCAATCTAGTATTAGGCAAACGAGGCCAATCTATGAAGAACTTGTAACGTAATGAGTATGTCCAGTCTGGCTCTAAAAACTTCGGCACAACCATGGGGCATGCTTTCAACCAAATTTCTGATTATTTGTTGTGGTAACTGCTCGTAAATCGCCAAAACAGCATCTAGAACTTCGTTCAGATTTTTGAAGAGTTGATGATCATCCAAACGTTTTTCCACTTCATCCCAGAGGTGCTCCATATGATATAGATCCGGGCTTTTAGCTGGCCAAGACATTAATATTGTGCTCCTCTAAAAAGTTTCTCGTAACCCTGGATACGTGATACGTGTGGTCTGGCATTATCTTCTTGTAGAAAAACCCAGCGAGCGCCCATATTTTAGACAAATGGGACATGAGGTTTCAATATCTTTTCTATGTAACGAACAGCCGTTAAAGTCAGTTTCTGAAATACCACAAGGTCCGTGTGTCCTGTCCAATTTTTTCCAATCCATATTATAATCGATCCACCTCCGAATAGAGAAATTTATTGCACACCGTCATCGAAATATCGTTCACCGTGAAGTCCCCATACCCGAACACGCCATATTTTTCATTTTATGTAAACATAACATTGGTCCAATTAAATTCCAATTAATGCACTTTTAGCAGGGCTCTAGCAGGGGCTCTAGCAGGTCGTCTTGCAAGAAGTTGTCATTCGGTTTCTCGTAGCTTTTATAAGGCAACTTTGCAATGTTCTAGCAGTAGCAGTGCGATTTCTAATTGTCCAGAGAAAAATACGATCTTCTTTCTGGGTTGTTGCCCTTTGTTGATTGGGATAAGAGGCTCTCTTTACTATGCTGAAAATTTGGTAGCAATTTGAAGCTCTGGAAACCACAGAATGACTCACATTAAACATTTGGACTATACGACGTCTTGAATACCCTACTTCAAACAATACCACTGATGCTTTAGCAACTTGGAATTCCTTTAGGTATTCCTTACGTATCTTAAGGGGCGTTGCAACGTTCTGGTATCAATGGTACCAATGGCCACAGAAGCTAAACACCTGGGTATGGTTTTTGACCAGAGGCTATCATGGAAGCCGCACATTCAAATTGTCATACGCAAAGCTACAATTGCCAAATAGTCAAATGTATGGCAAGAACTGGAACCTGAACCACAAAATGAACCTCTGGTTGTACACACAGTTTATTAGAAAAATTTTAACCTATGGTTCGGTGGTTAGATGGAGTAGAACGAAACAGTCTGAAGCGATCATGAAACTGAGAAGCATTCAAAAGGAGTCATGCCAGAATGTCACAGAGGTCATTTTAACGGACGCATTACAGGTTCTTCTCAACTTACCACCATTGCATATCTATATACAAAGCGAGACTATGGCTAATGTAAACAGGTTGCTACAAGGCCAGGTCTTCATAACCTGATCGAAGGGAAAAACCAAGCAGAGTTAAGGAGGATCTAATAATCAGTATGCTTCAGGCTTCATGACAGAATAGTCGCCAGGGATAACTTTGCGAAAAACTTTAGTAGAAGTGGCTCTCAATTCAAAGGGAGTCAATCTGGTATACCGATGGCTCAAAGACTAAAAATGACACAAGGTCGGGTATATATAATGGAAGACAAGTGGTTCAGAAAGACTGCCATTTAGAAATGGAATGCCCAGAAGTGGTGGAAAAAATCACCAAGGACAAGCGACAAGTCTAAGTAATTATAAAAGGACACTCAGTTATCACAAAGCGAAAATATGTCAGAATGATTGTCAGTCTCTTGAAAGGACATTGATTTTGGCAGATGAAGACATCTTTCGATACTGCCAAGAGGAAGAAGCAATCGCATATCATGTCCTATGCCATTGTGAAGGCATTGTAAGGACGCGGTATCTAGTATTGGAAGAGGAGAAACCGGCAACTCCAAGTTAGGTAGAGAGGCCACTGTCAAGTCTCATTAAGAGGGCAGGGCTTTAATCCTATTCTAGAGATAAAGGGTGTTCATAGTAGATCTGTAAAGGTCGCATCTATCTATCTACGTATTCTTTATCCATTTTAAAATTGAATACCTATCACGAATTCAACTAAAGTGTAACTAAATAATATATTTATCATCTCAATGATTTTGGTTTCTTATGTAGCTCTTATTTATATTTTACAGTGGTAGCGTTAGCTTGGGTTCAAGCTCTTCCTTCTAAAGGATCAACTAAAGCATCATTGAACAAGAAACCAGCATGTCTTAAGGATTGTAGTACTGCTGAATACGCTCCAGTATGTGGAGGAGATGGTACTGGAAAAGGTGATAAATCTTTCGGAAGCGAATGTGTGTTGAATAATTATAACTGCGAAAACAATGCGAGTAAGTATTATATATATTTTATTGAAAGCATCCTTTTCTCCATCTTATTTAGCGATTGTTTTCCAGTTGTATATATTTTTTTTATTTTAGGTCTTAAATTACTCGGTAAAGGAGAATGTCCTGGAGGAGGTGGCATCAGGCTACAATAAAAAAAATTATAAAAAAGAACAACAAAACTGTTTTTTCTTCTATATAATTAAATATATTTTGAATTAAATCGAACAATAAAAAAATTATAATAAAATGATGAGTCACATTTTTTTCTCTACTTTAAGAAAAAGCTACATAAATAATGCAGAAATTTTTATTAAATGTTTTGATTAAACCATTGATCATTGAAATTGTATTAAAATAAATATTTATGGTTGAAATAGGAACCATTATGTGTGTGAAGGACCAGTGGAGTGTTAAGAATGGGATAAAAGAGGTGAGATCGTGGGTTCTTCGCAACAGAAACATAGACGCTCTTTTTATTGTGCAAAAAGAGGACTTATTGGTTTCTTCTCTTCGTGTTTGGGGTCTTTTTAAGAAAACGTACACCGACACTTGGTATTAGTTAGGAGAAAAGGGTGTGCTATGGCAAGCAGGATATAAAATCATTACAGTTTTAGCATAGAAAGAGGCTGGCAACTGTCCCGTTGCGATTCTATGTGATCTAAGCAGAGCATTTAATTGTGTCTATCATGAATCTCTGCTGACTGTTCTTGAGATGTATGGTATAAGAGGAATTCCATTAAAATGGGTCTCAACATTCCTCAAAAATCAAAATCAATATGTTGCAGTTAATTTTGAGAAAAAGAAAATGTTGTAAATATATTAATCTTATCTGCTGAATAAAAGCACGGGTGTCCCACAAGGGTCTATTTTGGGACCCATACTTTTTATTCTTTATGATAATGGGTAGACACAGTTATTCGTAGGAATAACTATGTAGCTTAGGCAGATGTTTTTATGGTTCAAATAGGAACTATTACGTGTGAAGGACCAGTGGGGCGTTAAGAATAGGGTTGGTTGCCAATCGAGTTAAAAACAAAATATATAGAGTACCAAAAAACGAAAACAATGTTGATATTGTTGGTTCTTGGTAACAGAAACATGGACGCTCTTTTCATCGTACCAAAAAACACACATGTGTTTGACTTATTGATCTCTTCTCTTTTTTGGGGCCTTTTTAAGAATGGTTTCAGTAAAAAAAGATGACTTACTAAAATAAAAATCTTTGAGTGTTGTTCAAGGAATTAACAATTACTTTAATAGTTTCGATTTGTTTTTTGATGTGGATACAACACAATTAGTGAGCTTTCCCAATTTGCAGGAAGAGGTAAGTGTTACTATTGGTCAAACTATGCATGAAAGTGTACATTCTCCTGGAATTCATATTGATGAGTCTCTTTTCTGCAAAAGCCACTGTAAGGCGCTTGGTCAGAAAATCAATGAGATAACTTTTCGTCAATTTTCGAGAGGTGGTGGATGTGAGTTAGCTTGTCTGTACTTTGCACAAGTTGATTCTCGACTCAGATATGGAGTGTGTTTATGGAGTACTGCGCTGTATAGGGAGAATTTCAGAAAGACAATATTGTAAACCTCTTTTAAAACTTCCCTTCCGGGTCTTGTCTTTAGAAGATGATTTCCGATTTTCACGAAAATCGTGCTTAATACCGTAAAGTGTAATCAAATCCTAAATTTTATAATTTTTCATAATTCGTTTTCAGAAAGACAATAATCTATTTAAAAATTGGCCCAGTTGCCGATATGGTTTTGTAAATATTACAAGGAATTTCTAACCTTATAGATATCATCGGTATTTAACAGGATATTTGCAGTCAATGATATAATTTGCTGTTACTGTTTTAAATTGCACTGATCAATGTTTAATAATTTATATTTAAAAAACAGTCATTATTTTAAGTCTTAAAAACAGGTGAAAAATGCTGAGAATCCATTATAAATTTAAAATAGAAAATGTTATGTTATGGTCGACAATTTCCTCTGTAAAATTTATTACTTAATATCTAAATAACACAAATTTATTCTATAATCCTTTTAGACGCTTTTGACACTTGTCATCATTTGCTGAACCTCCTATACCTGACTCTCTTCCGGGAGTTACTCCAAAGCACTAATTTATATTAAATGTATTTTTATCAAACAAATAATGGATCATCTACATAATAAATAACAAGAAGTATATTATATGAGGCAGAGAAGCAGTAAAAAGCGGAGCAACACAAATCAGCATCTAACTTTATCCATTTGATTCGGGAGAGCGTCAGGACAGCTTGTAAACTAAATTAAACTCCCACAGATGAAAACTGCATTTGAGCATAAGAAAAAAAGACACAAAGACACAAATTTAATGACGGCGATGGTCTTTGAAGTAATCGGCCCAGAGTGGATGTCATGGCCTGGAGTTTGCCAAATGGAAGGACACACGGCGGAGCACACACGCCACAGCAGACCTAGAAGATGATGTAACCCTCCTACAGATAGATGGTAGATGTGAACATGATTAACGAATGGAGAAAATACTGAATACAAAAAAAGTGAGCCTTCGACGAAGATTTCTGAGGTTCCCTTCATCTTTTCCAAATGGAAGGCATCACGTTTACAGTGGACTGAAGCTGGTTCTTCAGCTCCAAAACAGGTGAAGTCTGAACAAAGTGGATGTCATGGCCTGGAGTTTGCCAAATGGAAGGACACACGGCGGAGGACACACGCCACAGCAGACCTAGAAGATGATGTAACCCTCCTACAGATAAATGGTAGATGTGAACATGATTAACAAATGGAGAAAACACTGAATACAAAAAAAAGTGAGCCTTCGACGAAGATTTCTGAGGTTCCCTTCGTCTTTTCCAAATGGAAGGCATCACGTTTACAGTGGACTGAAGCTGGTTCTTCAGCTTCAAAACAGGTGAAGTCTGAACAAATGTTATGGCATCAGTTTTTTAGTCTTTAAAGTAATCGGCCTAGAGTGGAAGTCATCGCCTGGAGTTTTATGTAAAACATAAAGATGCAGTCCCATTTTGGATACCAGGTAGTTCAGAGACGATCACCATTATAAAATTCGTGTTCAGTGACCTCAACAACCCCGTGTAAAAAATTAAATTCATTTTCGTTACAAACTTTTCATTTTCCATCTCTTTAAGATGCATTTTTTCTTAAGCTCAAAGAACAATTTTCATCTGTCGAATCTCAATTTTATAAACACGACATTGAAACTACAAAATTGAAAACGAAATAAACATGACCGAAGAACAACAAGGCTTTAGAAACAGCAGAAGCACAGAAGACGCTACATTTATAATAAGACAACTAGTAGAGAAATCAATTGAATACAACAAACCGGCATATATGTACCTACTTTGTAGATTTGAAGAATGCCTTCGACAGAGTAAGGAAAACTGACATCCTAAGACGAAAGCCATGGGATCAACGCGTGGACAGAATGGAACAGGGGACACTACCAAAAACCATATAGCAAAAGACCTCAGAGACCAATCAAAAGATGGAAAGAGAGCTGGCAGACAACAAGTACATTAACAGAATAGAGGCAGACAAACAGGAGTAATCCAAGTTGAAGAAGAAAGAAGGAAGAAAAAGAAGGATCTCAGTTTAGTTCACAATATGTCCTGACGCTCTCCCGAATCTGAATGTCGATTCATTTTGCTTCACTAAATCGGAAAGTGCCTCATTGCCTCGATAGTTGGCGTTATAAAACTGAAAAAAGGAAGAAAAGGTGATATAGAAATGTATTTTTTTTTATATAGATGCTATTTATGTCTAATATTTGGCTTTTCCACATGAAACATTTATACATTAATGATATTTTATCTCTGTCTAGTATTACAATATCACATTTCAAAGAGTTTTTTCTAACATACAATTCATTAATTTTAAAATTTATTTAAAAAGGTATTTATTAAATAAATTTTATATTAACAAACTTCTAAATATATCCATATCTAGCTAACAATAATAATTATGAGATAAATATTTTGTAAAATAATATTTTCAACAATTTTTTAAAATTTATATCTCACAATTACATAGATTTATCTAAAATTCCTAACACGCTAATAAGTTTATTTATGTATTTATATTAAATTACAGTTTAAATATTATTTATTTTTTAAATTATTTGCAAACACATAATTGTATCAATTATTTCAATTTTAATTACAAAACTGTATTGGAAAAGGAATAAAGTCAAAAAGAAAACGGTAGGTAAGAATACCTACATAAGAAAATAAAAACAAGCTACAGGAAAGAAGGTCAGGTCAGTTTGTAGAAAGAAAAAAGGTAATAACTTGAACCAAACATCCAAAAGATTGAAGAAAACTATAATAACAAAACTCCTCCAGGGACCTTCCTGCAGACCAAGAAGACCTCCTTGATGAAACCCCTCTCTCCTACAGACAGATAGTAGATGTGAACATGATTAAGGCATGGAGACCACACTAAACACAAAAAAAAGCTGAAACCTCGGAGAAGGTTTCTGTGGTTACCTTCGTCCTTGCCAAAAGATAGGCCTCACGGCAGAGGAGACATTCTACAACAGACCTAGAAGACCTTCTTGATAAAACCGTCCTACAGATAGATGGTAGATGTAAACATAATTAACCCATGGAGACCACACTAAATACAAAAAAATGAGCCTTCGTCGAAGATTTCTGTGGTTTCCTTCGTCACCGCGGAGGAGACACGCCACAGCAGACCTAGAAGACCTCCTTGATGAAACCCCTTTCTCCTACAGATAGATGGTATATGTGAACATTATTAACGCATGGAGACGACACTGAATACAAAGAAAATGAGCCCTCGGTGAAGGTTTCTGTGGTTCACTTTGTCCTTGCCGAATGGAAGGTCAAACGGCCGAGCAGACACGCCACAGCAGACCTAGAAGACCTCCTCGATGAAACCCTCCTACAGATAGATGGTAGATGTAAACATAATTAACGCATGGAGACTACACTGAATACAAAAAAAACTGAGCCTCCGGTTTCTGTGGTTCAGTTCGTCCGTGCCAAATGGAAGGCCTCATCGCGGAGAAGACACGCCACAGCAGACCTAGAAGACCTCTTTGATGAAACCCCTCTCTCCTACAGATAGATGGTAAACGTGAACATGATTAACGCATCAAGACCACACTGAATACAAAACAAAATGAGTCCTCAGCGAAGGTTTATATGGTTTCCTTCGTCTTTGCCAAATGGAAGGCCTCACCGCGGAGAAGACACGCCACAGCAGACCTAGAAGACCTCCTTGATGAAACCCCTCTCTCCTACAGATAGATGGTAGATGTGGACATGATTAACGCATGGAGGCCACACTGAATACAAAAAAATGAGTCTTTGGCGAAGGTTTCTGTGGTTTCCTTCATCCTTGCCAAATGGAAGGCCTCACCGTGGAGGAGACACGCTACGGCAGACCTAGAAGACCTCCTTGATGAAATCCCTCTCTCCTACAGATAGATGGTATTAGTAAACATGATTAACGCATGGAGACCACACTGAATACAAAGAAAATGAGTTCTCTGCGAAGGTTTCTGTGGTTCACTTCATCCTTGCCAAATGGAAGGCTTCACCGCGGAGGAGACACGCCACAGCAGACCTAGAAGACCTCCTTGATGAATCCCCTCTCTCCTACAGATAGAAAAAGAGTTTTGTTGATAAATTATCTTAAAAAAGGTAAAACAATTAACTCTGAATATCATTGGAACCTTTTGGATTAGTTGGATAGAAAATTCGTGAAAAAAGACCCGGTTTATAGAAGAAAACAATCATTTTTGATCATAAAAATACATATTGGTTGACGATGGCTAAATTGAACAAACTACAGTACGAATTGCTTCAGCACCCACCGTCTTTAGCAGATTTGGCTTCTTTCGAAGTCATCAATCTAATACCTCAACCATCCTATAGCTGTCATCGACTGATTTCTAATTGCCAGAATATTCCATGGAGATCTAGAAACTTCCTGAATGTTCGATAATCTTCTAGAACCAATAAAAAGTATATATATTTACAGAGGTTTAAGTTGTACGTGTTCAGAACGAAGTTAAACTCACACTATGGCACCCAACGTGGGGCATACACTCTTTGAAGAACGTAGACGATCCCAAAGGATATCCAACAGAGAGAATCCCAAAGGAATGCATCTAAAGGGGGGCAACAAAGTTAAACCCATACTATGGCGCCCAACGTGGGGCACAAACAAGTATGAATAAACTAGATTTACTTAAATCAAAGGTTTTGTTAATATTTTAAATAAAAATTTGTATTTTCGTAATAGGCCCTCAGTATGTAGGTATGCACTAATTTTTATTTTTTTAATACAGAAATGTGTTTACAGGTAAGGTCAGTATACATTTATTAAAGGAATTTAACAATCTTTCATAATGTTATCTTTTTTATTATAAATTTAAACTTTCAGTACCAGATCAATACACATTTACATAATAAATGTAGGTACACAAATTATAGTTAAAAATTGAAGTTTCCGTAAATATAAAAATATTTTTTGTTTGAAAGAATTATTGACTACAAAATAAACAGTTTTAGACACTCCTAATAGTTATTTGATGGCAATAAGTTTATTTTTACTACCCAATCGATTGTTTGAACGTGTATGGTTCATTATTAAGGAAATATCCATTTGTAAAATTCAATGGTTAGTTTCATTCATAATCGCTTGGAAACCCAATCAATAACCCCAATGAAAATGTTAAGCTATCTTTACACTATCGCAAAGAGGTCTTGGCGATTGTTTTGGTAAGACAGTTTGTGAGACAAGGAGCAAGATAGAGTTGTCGTTTTGGTTTTGCTTATAGCTTATTAGAAAGCGCCACAAATAGAAGCTTTCCCACTTCTTAATATTTTGTTGACATAAATCCAAAAGCGATGAATCCAGGCAAGGTTCTCCCAATACAGCAGTCATACACCAAAACATTGATCCGGTTCGTCAGATAATTAAGTATGACCACCTTGTAACATACCGAAAGATAGAGGCATCTTTGGGTATTTTAAAGACCTCGATCCAAAAGATCCTATACGAAAAACTGGGTGTTACGAAGTTGGTTTCCATTGGATCCCTCATTTGCTCATAGAAGAGCAAAAAGCTATTCGCCTATTCGCATTAATTGGTATTGAAAAACATTGGTAAGGTTCAACAAAGGAAGCTCAAAAAACGTTTATAGTATTGTATCAACCGTATAGTCCCGACCTAAGTCCCAACGACTTTTTCACGTTCCCACAGATCAAGATTTCAATGCGTGTGCAGCGAGTCCAGTAGCCATAAGAAGCCATCGATGCCTTTAAAACAGCGATTTTGCTGTTTCAACAATTGGATTCTTTTGATTAGTACCACTTTTCTGAGCTTATAGCTCGTGGACTAGTTTTTCCTTCAATTCCAACACAAAATCTCTTTTTGTACTTAAGCAATCTTTGCTAAATCTTATACATTTTCATATCCAATATCGCTTTGAGAAATTTCTTTAGAAGGATAGATCCAATAAGGGATAGAAAACAGTTCCAGTATGGTTCCAACTTTAAATTATCCAGAAAGTTTAAAGAAATCGATATTAATGAATAAGATTCTTAAATATTAAAAACAAACTTAATTAAATAATAATATTGAGGTAGTACCAATTCCTTAAATCATCAACTTTGTAATATACTCTAAACAAATAAGGAAAAAATTTATACATATTAGAGAGAATTTACAAATTCCACACACATATTTTTTTAAATCTCATAATCTAGATCTGGTTTTGAAAGGTTGAAAAACCACCTTCAATGTTATATCACGTTAGTTCATACTGTTTCCGATGCAGCACATTAACATCGCTAGACTGACCACTTTTCACTACAATCGGAATAGTAACACTACTCTGATAGTTCTTCGGTGGTCCCCTACTACTGTATACTGTATGTTGTTGCTGGTTCTGAGCTAGCACTTGTTCCCGAGCTTCCTTATACTGTTGGTACTGCACTGTATGCGGATTATACATGTGCTGCTGGAGAAGTTCTCCGTTACTATACGATGGTTTGTACTGGAATAAAAAACAATTATTAATGCCTAGCACCCCTTAAGTTGAAAGTTTATAACCCTCTACTGGATGTAGAAATCAGGTAGTTAGGATCTATTGGAACAGACTATTATCAAAGACAAAAAAGTAGCCCTAGTGGCGTTCATTGACATAGAAGGAGCCTTGAGTAATGTGGGACCCGATTCAGTGATCGACACACTCTCAAGGGAGAGAGTTCCCACTCTAATATGCGAATGAGTTTATGCCAACCTAACGCATAGGATGGTAGTGCCCAATTAACGTGAGGCTTCCATTGAAGCAAGAGTGGAAAGGGGCTGTCCAAAGTGAAGGGTACTGTCATCCCTGCTGTGGTCCGCACTTAAGAAACTGCTAAGCAAAGGCTTTCACTGCCTAGGTTTAGCAGATGACCTGGCCATAATCGTTGGGGAGGTTTCTGGGCACAGTCTCAGAGCGGATGCAGACCGCAATGAATATGGTGTACAAGTGAAGCCTGAAGGCCTAATAGTCAATTCAAAAAAGCATCAGTTGTCCCAATCAAAATAAAAGTGCATTGCAAGGCTTAAAACCGATGACGCTAAATAATGTACTGGGTGTGTTGTTTGACCAGAGGCTATCATGGAAGCAGCACATCTAAAAGGTCATACGCAAAGATACAATAGCCCTTGGTAGGTGTAGACAATGGTGTGGCAAGAACTGGAGCCTAAACCCCAAAATGAAGCTCTGGTTGGACACACATGTCATTAGGCCAATGTTAACCTATGGTTCGGTGGTGTGCAGTAGTAAAACGCAACAATCTGAGGCGATCAGGTCACTGCGAAGCACAGCTGAATGTCTCGGTGGCCATGGGGACCGCCCCAGCGGACGGATTACACATTCTGCTCAACTTATCAACAAATATCGCATATCTATATACAGAGTGAGGTTCAGAAGCTGCTACAAGGCCAAGCTCACATAATCTTTTTAAGGCTAAAAAGCAAGCAGAGCTACATGATAGGGTTAAGACGGATCAAATAATGAGTATGCCTCAGGACAGGATAGTCCCAAGGTATAACTTTACGAAAAACTTTCGAGTAGAATTACTGGAAAGGGATTCATGGAACAATGGACTGAGCGTTTCATCAGGCAATGTAAAGAGACCATCTTAACTTCTTTCCTCTTCCTGTCTTTTTGTATGGAGGGGTCAGTACTAAAAGAGCGAGATAACTGTAAATAAACAAGAATAGTCGGATCACTATGCGCACCTGCCTTGAATTACTTTGTACTAGATTTCACTCCGGTTTGCCGACGTTTTATCGATTTCCATTTTTTTTATCAATCTACCGATTTCAGAGAGTTTAGGTTAGCAACGCGGCTGGTGGGCTATCAAGATAGAGACCTAAATGCAGACCGAGAGCTTCGGTGACATGGAACCAGTTTTAGCAAGAGTAATCCTATCAGTTTTGAAACTTTGTTGAGATTTCGATCAGTAAAATATTTAGTTAGTTTTTGAATGTTTAATTTTGTTTAAATGTGATACAGAAATAAATTCTCTGTTTTTATATTTATTGTAAAATATAAGCAAGAGTACATACCCCCATATCATTACTTTTGTCTTTAAGACCTGGAGGAGGACCAGGAGGAGGCGGTGGCATTGGCATTCCATATACTCTATGAATAGGAGAATATGCCAATGGTTGATCATATGGAATATGATTAGGTGAATTATTAACATATGACTTCATCGGAGTTGGATGCTGGTTATAAACTAAAAGCAAAAAAAAAATACATTACATTGCAAAAAATCTCGATGGGTTTCAGAGTTTAAACGTGGTCGTACAAGCGTCGAAGATGAATTATGTAGAGGGCGTCCAAAAAGTACAACAACACCAGATATCATTGAACAAGTCTATGATTACATATGAAATAAAAACTGAATCCAAAACAAATTTCACAGAGGAATTTGGAGCGTTTTAAGCATAATAAAACTGATTTTGTAACTATGGATGACACTTGGATCTACCATCATAATTCCAAACTAATATAAGAACATTTACAGTGGATTGAAGCTGGTTCAGAACGATCGGGAAAAAAGGTTATAACATCAGTTTCTTGAAATGCAAAAAGGGTTTGGTTGATTGATTATCTTGAAAAAGCTAAAACAATTAACTCTGGATATTATTGCAACCTTTTGAACCAGTTGGATAAAAGATCCGGTTTGCAGAAGAAAATAATTATTTTTCATCAAGACAATGGCCATGTGTACATAAGTTTATTAACGATGGCTATAGTAAACAAATTAAAGTACGAACTGCTTGAAGACCCACCGTATTCACCAGATTTGGCTCCCTTTGACTATTACCTCTTCAGAAACTGGGTGGAAAGCGTTTTTAGTCGAATGAAGAAGCTATTGCATCAGGGGAACAATCTTTTGCAGAGCTTCCGGAAAATCATTATACAGACAATATAAAATTTCTCGGGTATATATGATCTTTTACTAATTTCTTTTTCTATATCATTGAAAAATTTTACATGAAGACTTACCACTAATTTTCTCAGTATACTGAGAATACTGCCTCACTGGAGGTGGTTGATAAGTGGGTTGATTAGCGTACATTGGACTAATGGCCTGGTACTGCATTGCTGAAGGGTATGTCATTTGGTGCGAAGGACTTTGCGTAACATAATTAGGGTTATTGTAAGTCACTTGACGAAATTGAGGTTGTGCCACTCCATAAGATTGGTGGATAACACTTGGAGGAATCTATAAAAATATTGCAACGTAAAAACTGTTTCACCCTACTTAGAACTAATTTAAATCTCCTTATCAGTATCGCTAAGTCACTGATTAATTTTGTCAAAAATGTCAAATATATCAAATGTCAAAAATGCTAAAAACGTCAAATGTCACATTTAAGAATTGTCAAATTTTGGACATGTGAAGTGTTATAAATGTTAAAAATCTCATTATCTGCATAGCTAAGTCATTGATTAAACTTTTCATTTACTCTTTAACTTTAACGTCTCTATGTACATTTTATAACTCATAAGAATTTTAATGAACTCTCGATCAATCCGTTAAACGACAAACATTTTACTTTCAGCTTTTGAGTCTGATATCGTCCCTCAAGGGATCACTGATGTGAATTTCGAAGGACTATAAACCCATCGATTTAAAAAGGACTTTTGAGTGCTTTTGAAATTTTCGAACACAGCATCAGACAAATTTGAATTTACCACAAATACCTTTACCTATACTCGGCGTAGGTTTTAGGAAAGCTTTATAAAAATGAATAATATAGAGGATGGAATATGAATGGATGATAATTTTCTTTGCTATTCATACCTTATAAACGAAGGAGATATTGTTGATATTTTATCCTTCATAAATATTTAAAAAATGTCAAAAATGTCAAGTGTCAAATGTACCAAATAGTAAAAGTCAAATGTTGGAAATGTCAAATTTCTCATACAATAAAAACGTCATTCAGCAAAATGTCAAAAATGGCAATTGTCAAAAAAGCCAAATGATAAAAAGGCTATTGTCAAAATTGTCAAACAAGCCAAATGATAAAAATGCTAACTATTAAATGTCACATGTCAAATGACACATTTAAGAATTGTCAAATTTTGGAAATGTCAAATATTTCGACAAAAATGTCAAACTTCAATAATGCCAAATGTCATTTTTAACTGTTTTTAACCATCTTTTATTAGTTTTAAGTCATATTTTCTATTTTTTAATGATAAACCGTTTGTATTAGAACGTTAAATTTAAATTTTACTTTTTTTATCAGAAACAGTTTCATTAGAACAAAGCTGTACTTCCCTTGTAATGATTTTCCCTTAAAGCCAAACATTTTATCAACATGTAGAATCAAGCAGAAAATTTCTCTCTTACCTGCGAGACATAAACCCTCTCTGGCGCTCTAGGGGGTAAAGGAACATCACGAATGACTTCTGCGGATCTTATCCCGTCGCTTCGAGCTCCAGGGGGTCCTGTCGCCGTCAGGCGCTTCTTGGGGGTGACCGGGAGTGATCTGGAACCGGCACTTGCAGTTTCCCAATCTTTTAAAAGATTTTTAAGTCGAGCTGCTTCTTGAGCTTTTTCTGATTCACTTTCGGAATTATAGTCTGGACCCTGAAATATTATTTTATAGATTAAAAAGCGAATTTGGCTCATTCAATGAGAATGATACGAGGGTTGTCTTTTTAGGTTTGCATATCTTTATAAAAAGAAAAAATATGCTTTTCATACTTCTTCTGGCGACTGGAATCGCTCCCCACGCATTGAATTCTTCATCTTTGGGAACGTAAAGAAGTCGTTGGGTTTAATTAGCTGACGAACCACATGATTTGCTATGGGACTGCTGTTTTAGATGGAACTATCTAGCCTGGATTCGTCGCTGAGGCTGGAGCGACCAAGTTGAAATTCAAAATACCAGCTCGAAATAGTTGACTCGATCGACTTTGCAATTTCAAAAATTCACTTGTTGTATTGCAATGAAACTCTAGATTTATGTTAACAAAAGATTGAGGTTAGATTTGTGTCTGAAGGTTCTTTTGGTGGCGTCATCTAAGCGGCTATATACAAAACTAAAAAGACAACTCTCGTAACAACTATAGTGGTTAAGATTGTGATTAAATTTATAATGAAATTACTTACATTTTGTATTTTATCGTCCAACATCTTGAAAAAGTCTTGTTGACTTGTAGATATTTCTCTGAAAGTTTTGTTAGTTATCAAATTATTTTCAATAATTTTTAGTAAAAATGTCAAATGTCTAATATGTCAAATTTGTCAAATATGCTAAAAAAAGATTAATTTTTAATGTTTGATAATGTTTGATCTACTTACGTTTGGGCTAATAATGGACCACCAAAAGGTTTAAATTTTATTGTTCTTTTTTCGCAGTCTTCTATGTCTTCTGAACTATCGGCTTCTTGTTCAACACCCTCTTCTTCTTCTGATTCTGCTTTTTCTGCAGATACTGAAAGAAAAAATTCATGAAATTTTAATTATAACAAACACTTCATGATTATTGGGAGCTTTTCAAGTTCAAAAATGTGTTTTTTCTGCTATTTGGATCTCTTCGGGCATAAAAGAGGATTTGTGGTGCTGTTTCAATCTTCCTGAACTTAAAAATGTGTTTTTGGTTCTTACTGTTTTGACTTTTTTGAGAATAGTATTGATGTTATACTTTTGAGCTCGAAGAGACAGACAGACAGACAGACAATCAGATAGACAGTTTTATTTTTATTGGTCTGGATCTGGAAATTTGGGAGGGGCGAGCTAGTGCTCAGCCAGCACTGAGGCCACATATGACCCATTGTGCATCCTCCCGTATGTAGGGATATCCTCACCTCAGGATGTCACCAGGCCTATTGATTTAAAATAGGTGATGAGGCTCCCGAGGGGGATCTCCCTGACATCGGCTGGTGTAAGCCAATACTCGCCCAACACGGATCTTCTGATTTCAGAAAAAGCAGAGCAGTCATACATAATGTGTTCTACTGTTTCCTCTTCTTGTTCGCAGCCTCTGCATAGCGGCGATTCTGTTAGTTTCATCCTAAAGAGATGTTATCGCAATTGGCAGTGACCTGTCAGGATTCCCACAGCTGTTCGGAGATTTTGTCTGGTCAATGCCTTAAATTTTTTTGCTGTTTCCTCGCCAGGATGAGGTAATAACTCTCTGGCCAGTCTACAGTTCGTAGTTTCATCCCAGCACTGTATAAATTTTTGGTGAGAGTGCTGTTTAATAAGGTCCACGACTGCGGACAATGTTAGCTTGGTAGATGGGCGAGGGCTAACATATTTTTAGCCCGCAGCCCTCTTTGCTAAATTGTTCGCAATGCGGTTGCCTTTAGAGTTCCCATGTCCTTTGATCCAGCTGAGAGTGACCACGTTATTCTGGCTGGCCTCAGTTAGAGATTGGTGACATTCTAGTACTAAACTTGAAGTGAAACGTGGTCTATTCAAGGTCAGTAGTGCTTGTCGGCAGTCTGTATATATATTTATATTCCTGCCTGTGATGTTCCTATTGATTAATTCTTTTGCAGCTATGGTTATGCCTGTGAGTTCTGACTGAACCACACTTGACAAGCCATCCATAGCCCATTTTATTTTTAGGCTTAAGGATCTAGAGTAAATTCCACATCCCACACCTTGCTTTGTTTTTGATCCATCCGTATATACGCTCAGAGCGTTCACTACGTTGGGGTCTGCTGTCTTGTTTGTTAATATTTTGTAGGGTTTGTCAAAGACAAATCTTGGTGCGACGGCATCCGTGACTGCATGTAAGAGTGGTATCACTTTTATCGATTCCCTCCACAGACTATCCCTATATGTGCCAGTCCCTACAGTGGGTTCGATACCAACCGTGCGAAAGCGTACCATGGTCATCAATATTTTTATTGGTAAAAAGAAATGAAGAGTTTACTAGCAGAGGATGGCACGATAAAAAATTCGAATCGAACATCAATTGCTTTTGTTCACATGATACGAATTTTGTTGATCTAGCGAATACCAAAATTGCACAGAGAAAAGTAGTAGGTAGGTGTGAAATGGATAAAGTGGATGTGGTACTTTTGATAAATTTAGTGGAAGAAAGACATTCTTTAAGATATAAAACCATTGATGATTATAAAGATGAAGATACAATAGGATGTCCCCAATATCTTCTATTTTGTCGTTTTCGGCATTTTATTTACCAATACCTTTTCTCCCATTCTATATCCTCTTCTTTTTTAACTTTCTTTATGATTTCATTCAGTATTGGATTAAATATTAATGATCTCAGTGAATCTCCTTGCCCAATGCCAGTTGCGAGAGTTTTTGTTACCTACCCTATCTATGTTATCTTATATATATATATATATATATATATGTATATATTCTCGATGGCTTTTACTAAATCCAGTGG
Source organism: Altica lythri (assembly GCA_964028335.1). NCBI lineage: Eukaryota > Metazoa > Arthropoda > Insecta > Coleoptera > Chrysomelidae > Altica > Altica lythri. The sequence goes on from OZ034805.1 coordinate 72,698,105, forward strand.
TATGCTGGTTGCTGTAGTCCAGCGATTTTTCTTTTATTCGTCTTATTACAAAAACTGCATCCGTGCATGATCTTTCTATCCGAAATCCTTGCTGGTCCTCTTGCAGGGTTATTCGTTCGTTTATTTTTTTCACTATTATTCTTTTTGTCAATTTAAGTGTTGTATTTAAAAGATTTATTGCTCGATAATTATTGGAGTCTTTCTTATCTCCTTTCTTGAAGAACATCAACATGATCGCTCTCCTCCATTCATCTGGTAGGTAATATGTTCGTGGTGATTATTTTTTGAATAAGAAATTGCAGTTGTTATACAAGGTAATCATCTCCATATTTTAAAAGTTCATTTGGTATTTGATCTTCTACTGGTGACTTTCTATTTTTTTGTTTCACATCTTTATGGAAGATTTCGGTATTTTCGTCAGTTATTATATTTGGCGTTTCTAGTAAAGATTCTTCGTTTTCTTTTTTTAACACTTCTGTCAGGCCACCACTCCTTTGTTATGTGTTTTATTTCAACTAGTTCTTTGAATTCGCTCCTTTGTTGCCTTATTAAGCGCCATACCTGTTTCTTTTGTCCGTAGAAATCCATCTCTAGTCCGTTTTGTGAATCTTTACAAGTAATCTGTTTTTGTTAGGTACCAATTGATGAGTTTCAGTTGTTATTCTTTTATATTCTTCATATGATTCATTCGTTTTATCTGACTTATATTTTAGGAAAGCTTTCTTTTTTTGGTGACATTTTTGTTTAACCTCTATTGTAAACCATGGTGTTTTCGTTGACCACTTTTTGTTTTTCTTTAGGGCAAGCGCACACTACAGACTTTTTATCGGCCGATAGTTTAGTTGGATGCTTATTAGTATAGAATCGTAATGTGAGTCCGCACATCTAAGCGATTCCAGTCGGCCGACTGAATAATGAGAAACAAGTTGGATAGGTTTCCCAATTCTGATTCAATTACAAAGTTGGACAACTATCGGCCGAGTTCAAATCAGACTGTGTGTTTATGAGAGTGCGCAGACTCACCAACTAAACAGTCGGTGCCAGCAGACTCCCCACTTTACATTCCATTGTTGATATCTGATATCAAATATTATCTAGTACCCACTTTATCTTTGAATATAATTGCGTTTTCATTACATTTTTTTTTTCATAATTATGTCGAATATTGCCGAATGTTCAGTAGAAAATTTAATTGCGGAAGTTGAAAAGCGACTTGCTTTATATAATAAAGCATCAAAAGAATATTCCGATGTTAATATTAAAAAGAAACTATGGGATGAGGTTTGTGCAATTGTTGTTCCTACATGGAGTGAAATGGATGCTGAAGACAGATGGAGCGTGTAGAACATTCCTTGAACTAACCTATCACTTAAAATAGGGTGCACCCACCATTCAAGGTTTCTTTTGCTTGTTTTCTTCATATTTCTTCTTCATGCAATGATAATTGCAATAATAGCTTTTCTCGATAACATTCTTCAATACTTTCAATACAACGCATCAAAATATTATATACGTCAACAACTGTTCAGACTTTTCAGTTGGTGGTCTGCGCACCCGCACCGAAACGAACAGTTTTGTGTGAGTAGTGTGCGCCCACCCAACCCAACCAGACTAAACTATCGGCCGATAAAAAGTCTGTAGTGTGCGCTTGCCCTTATTGTTTTCATTCCAAGTGCTTCTCGGGCAGCGTCCATAATATATTTCTTAAATTTTCTTTATCTAGTTTCTACATTGCTTTCATTTTCGATATTTTTATCTTTTGTTCTAGCCTTTTTTGATATAATGATTTTATGGAGTCATCTCTTAAATTTGAACCGACTTTTTGCGCTATAATATCGACTACACCATACACCAAAGAGTAGGTATAGGTAAACATATTACATATTACAAAGTTCTAAATAACTTTTTAGGGTAAAAAAAAAATCCATAGATATTGGTATTAAAAAGTAATAGGCGGTTACCACACAAATAGAATAAATATAGTTTAAAAAAACTAAAAAACACGCTTTTATAAAGCATGTTTCTGAAAAACATCGAACTAAAAAGTTAAAAATAATTTTCAAAATAAAATTAAAACAAAAATAAATGAAAAATACTAGTATTATTGTGAAAAAAGCGTGGGCGCTTGACATTCGAAAAATATGGTATGCAGCGCCCACGCTTTTTTCACAATAATACTAGTATTTTTCATTTATTTTTGTTTTAATTTTATTTTGAAAATTATTTTTAACTTTTTAGTTCGATGTTTTTCAGAAACATGCTTTATAAAAGCGTGTTTTTTAGTTTTTTTAAACTATATTTATTTTTTACTTTTTAGTCCAATTTATTTTATTTCAATAGATTCGTTAATTTGCTGTGACGATTATAAGACCCTCACTCAATCATTATTCGTTTATTTAGTTGGAAATGCTTTGAAAGCGTGTTTTTTTGATTTCTCAAATTATATTTATTGTATTCATATTGTTGATGATTAAACATATTGTTTCAATCACTTGGAAAAAAAAATTATTATTGTGAAATCTAAAAAATTGTTAGATTAATTCTAAGACAATTTCATTCATATTGTTTATAATTAAACGTATTGTTTTCAGAACTTGGAAAAAAAAATTACTATTGTGAAATCTAAAGCATTGTTAGATTAATTCTAAGACAATTTCATTCATATCGTTTATAATTAAACGTATTGTTTATTACCCACTCCCGGCACGGGGAGGTAGTGACTAAAAATAACGATATGGGACTCACCCGAGGCAGCAGCCGCGGAGTGGAAAGTTACAAACAAACAAACAAACATACATACATACATACAGGTGAAGTTAATTAATAATAATAATAAAAAGCGTGTTAAAAACAATAACTTTTCGAGATATTCACAAAATAGTGTTTACTTCGAAAACTGTCAATGTGACAGCTGTCATAATTTGACAGTTAATGTAAAATTTAATTCCAAACGAAAAAGTAATCTTGTGTTTTTTTAAAAAAACGATAACTTTTCGAGATATTCACAAAATAGTGTTTATTTAGAAAACTGTCAATATGACAGCTGTCATAATTTGACAGTTGATGTAAAATTTAATTCCAAACGAAAAAGTAATCCTGTGTTTTTTTAAAAAAACGATAACTTTTCGAGATATTCACAAAATAGTGTTTATTTCGAAAACTGTCAATATGACAGCTGTCATAATTTGACAGTTGATGTAAAATTTAATTCCAAACGAAAAAGTATTCTTGTATTTTTTCAAAAAAACGATAACTTTTCGAGATATTCACAAAATAGTGTTTATTTCGAAAACTGTTAATATGACAGCTGTCATAATTTGACAGTTGATGTAAAAATTAATTCTAAACAAAAAAGTATTCTTGTGTTTTTTCAAAAAAAACGATAACTTTTCGAGATATAATTATATAACGGAGTGGAGAGTTACAAACAAACATACATACATACATACATACATACATACATACATACATACATACATACATACATACATACATACATACATACATACATACAGGTAAAGTTAATAAAAGCGTGTTAATAATAAAATAAAAAGCGTGTTAAAAACAATAACTTTTCGAGATATTCACAAAATAGTGTTTATTTCGAAAACTGTCAATGTGACAGCTGTCATTATTTGACAGTTGATGTAAAATTTAATTCCAAACGAAAAAGTAATGTTGTGTTTTTTTAAAGAAACGATAACTTTTCGAGATATTCACAAAATAGTGTTTATTTAGAAAACTGTCAATATGACAGCTGTCATAATTTGACAGTTGATGAAAAATTTAATTCCAAACCAAAAAGTATTCCTGTATTTTTTCAAAAAAACGATAACTGTTCGAGATATTCACAAAATAGTGTTTATTTCGAAAACTGTCAATATGACAGCTGTCATAATTTGACAGTTGATGTAAAAATTAATTCTAAACAAAAAAGTATTCCTGTGTTTTTTGAAAAAAACAATAACTTTTCAAGATATAATTATATAACGGAGTGGAGAGTTACAAACAAACAAACATACATACATACATACATACATACATACATACATACATACATACAGGTGAAGTTAATAAAAGCGTGTTAAAATAATAATTAAAAAATAGAAAATGGAAACTAGAGATTGCACTTATTTAAATTTTATTATTGAATTCTGATAATCCCGCCACTGATCAAGGTCGTTTAGTTCGTACGTTGCACAACTTTTCAATAATTTAACATTATAAATATACATAAAAAAAAATGGAAATCCCGAGTCGGTCCCGAGCGAACATTAGCGACTAGCGATTTAGCGGTTGTCAACTAAACTAAAAATTAAAAAGTGCAGACAGACAAACTTATAGATTGCAAAAATTGTTTATGTAGTATTATAAAGCACATTAAAGAATAAGTTTTAATAATTTCTGTATTGTAAAGTGAAAGTAGGTACACCGAAACAATGAATACGTTTCGGCTTATTGGTGATTTATTACATGCCTTTGCTATCATATTTCTACCTGTGGGTATTTTGTATCATCGATCATATGATGGTAAGTGTTTTATTGTTAATTGTAATTTGTAATCAAATATATTAAAATTTAAATTCTGGTATCATTACGAGCTTAGTGGTAATTTCATAAAAAATTTATGCAAAATAACCTCCGCGTTAAACAGCTGTGTGATAAAATTATTATTGGCCTGCATGCACAACAAAAGCACATTTTGATACAATTAACATTATTTTTCTACGTTTACGTGGCTTTTTTGTTATCTGAATACTCAGCTTAATATTTGATAATACATCGGTGTTGAAAGTCATTATTGTTAAAATATATATACGAGGTATGTTTAGAAAAAAAAATGTGAGCCGTCACGGGACGCCTGGCAGATGTGAAACATCGACATTATTGTGTAAAAGTAATATGCAGAAAAGAACAGATTGTGATAGGAACTAAATATGTCATAATGATAAAATAAAATATTACGATTTTTTCCAGATAACGATGACTATTTATTGAATAAATTTAAAAAGTGATTTCGTTTAGCTTTTTATTTAATTGCCTTCAATTCAATAATCTTAAAAAAGGAAATTATTAAAACACAAATTTATATAGAAGTACGTTACTATATTAATATAATTGTAGTTACTTCATAATTTTAGTACAAACAAAAAGCGATACTAAATAAAAAATAGGAAAATGATGAATTTAACTATGAATACAACTTTATCGTTGAATAACTTTTAAACGGTATTTAAATGGGAAATGTATTATGATTTAGGCACGGGTTAATGTGAATATTAAGGGCTGGTTAAGGTCTGATAATTTTTGTTAGGTCATAATCTAAAAATTTGATGGGTGTTTGGAGAACAAAACCAAATCTGGGAAATAACGGACACCCCAATGTATATAGAGTACTCACTCATTTTTATTCATATTTTTTCATCACTTTCTTTATTAACACTTTGTTTATTCATATTTAAAAGTAAATACACAAATTTTACGCGGACAACTATATGACAACTATTCACCAATAATCTATTTTGATTGACTAGCTGTCAATTTTACAGGTCAGCAAAATATGTAGGTATATTATGTTGCCTATACAAACAATCATTTTTATATATATAGAATAGATAGTAGGCGGAATCGAGTTAGGTTTTTATGAAACAATTCATACCCTGTCCCACCAAATTTGTGAATCGATGAGCTTCTTCCCCCTATTGTTGGCGCGCCACCGTCGCGTCGCTCAAAACATGACACCAATTTCATATAAGATATCAGTACATCTCTTATCGATTATTATCGATGCGTTAGGTTTTTTACGTCATGACGTCACCGTCACCACGCCAAAAATCTGATTTACGTGCCGCTATAGATGTTTCACATCAAAAATATTTATTCATCAATATCTATTTTTCCCATTTAAAGTAATCCCCCTCAGATATATCAAACTTCTGCCAGCGCTTCTTCCAATGTTCTGGAGCAGTTCTGGAACTCGATTTTGGATACTTCCATCAGCTCTTCTTTCGGCGCAGTCTTTATACCCTCAATTGTGGCAAAACATCGTCGTTTCATCGGTTTCTTTAGTTTTGGGAATAGGAAAACGTTGAAGCCGGCCAAGTCCGGAGAATACGGTGGTTAAGGCATGATAACGGTATTGTTTTTGGCCAAAAACACACGAACAAGCAATAATGAATGTGCCAGTGCATAATCATGTTGCAGCAAAATCCATGACTGGTTTTTCCCTACAATTCCTTGCGTTTAAATCATTGCTTCGCGCAAACATCTCATAACGACTTTCCACAGCCCACGCAGTTGTCGTCTTCATCTTGGCCTAATGAAGAGTTACTCTCGTGTAGCGAACAGTCATAGGAAGTGTCACTTGACACACTGGGTCTTCTATTTTTGGTTTTTACAACCTTTCTTTTTGAACTGATTCCAGAAGTACCTGCGTACTTTTGGAATAGAAATTTGTACTTTCTTTACAGTTTCTTTCAGCCAGTTTGTTTGCTTTTGCTTTCTTCTTTCTGCTTATATCCAGTTTCTTAACTCTTTCTAAATTTTCAGAAGATGTGAGAAGTTGAGCGAGCCACTTTACCTCCTCTACTTTTAACATTTAGCTTCAGGTTGGCTCTGCTTCAGGAATTGGCGCTACAATATTAAGTACCTTTCCTGAAGTTTGATTATCTTGAGTATTATTTTCAAAAGTTTCATCAACCAAACTAGGATGTCGCTTATTAGCTTATTAGTACATTTTCCAAAAGATTAACTTGATCTCGAGTTTCTAATTGAGTAAATGCATAATCTGGTATTTGGTTCGAATCATAAGGATAGATTTCTGTAGATCGGAAAGCAGATTATACATTATGTACAGACGTTTAAAAGTTTGCCAAAATTAAGCCTGGTAAGTTTTCTGTCTTTACTACCTTTGATAAAAGTTGGTAATAAGCCGTATTTAAAGATTTGAAGGCGGCCCTGTCCAAAGGCAGAAGATAGTGTGTGGTGTGAGGTGGTTAACAAGGCAGAATTATGTCATTCTCTTCTGAAAATGTCAATACATCTATTGAGTTTGTGTGTGAAGTATCCCCGTCCAAAATCAAAAGGCATTTGCCTGGAGATTTTCGAGGTAAAAAATGCTTCTTTAGCCAACCATGAAACAACTCAGCGTTTTTTTGACATGTAAACAACTGATCCTGGTGGCATATCACCCCTTACCTATAGTAGGTGAAACACCAAACCTGTAAAGCTTCTTTATATGATCTACCATCTTCTTCTCAGTTTCTTCGTTAAGGATGCTAGCAGGACCCATTCTGCCTTTAGTCAATTCTTCTTTTTAAAGTTCTAACACTGATGCTTTATCTTTTCGAAGCCTCGGCAACTTTCGTTCCTTTATAAACAGCTGTAACTGCCAACTTTGCTACAGACCTCGTATTGTAGAAGATAATAGATTATTACTTTATATAATGATTCATAAATTCGTCAAACTATTAAAACTTATAATTATAACCGTATATTCATATCAAAATATTTTCGCAGTTTCTACGACACAAATATAATTTTAATGGTGATTAGTGTTATCAGTGTTATCGTACATAATAAAAATGATTAGATAACCAGCAGAAATATGAATTTTAACCATGAAAAATGCATTTATTATCGTATATACAAAGTGTTTTAAAAGTTTACTTTTGTACGAAAATTTTTAAGGAAATTAAACGTAAAAAAGTACTTTGGTAAAACAGTTATTCCAGTCTTCACTTAACACCAGCAAACTCACTGTTTTTAAGACATCGATGGCTTCTTCTGGCAACTGGAATCGCTGCCCACGCATTGAATTCTTGATCTTTGGGAACAAAAAAAAGTCGTTGGGACTTAATATCGGGACTACACGGTGGATGGTCTATCAAAAACTCGTCTTTTGTCTTTTGGGAAATGTTAACACTTATATTGTCCCGTTATGTATTGCTTTGTCGGAGTTTCGCGATAACTTCTGGTAAACAAGCATTTATATACCAATCGGAAGTAACCTTTGTTACCAAATGACCAAATTTTGATAACTTCGAGAACGGATTACTTTGCAGATTGGCGTATATTTTCTGCTTCTTAGAAGTAAATCCAAGATTAAACTGTGAAAGGCTTTCGCGGCCATTGTCTAATGTATCAATGGTTTTTGGGCTGTTAGGCCGGCGTCGATTGTCTTGCTGACTTGACGTTTCGCCAACACGAGCGGTTGGCATCTTCAGAAGTTGCTTCCTGGTTGACAGTCTGCGAACTACTGAGCTCTGCGTGGATGGAGCTCGTATTTATACGTCAGGAAGGAAGTGGGCGGGGCCTCAGTTGCTTTCGATTCCAATCGGTTCTGGTCGGTGTTGTTCGTTAAGGGTAGAATTAAGGGTGAGAAAACTTTACCACCTTGCAAAATGTCTCGTCAAAAGGTTTTGGAGGTAGCGTGGTTTGTATCGAAGAATGGAGAAGTTTGTGAGAGCGGGGCTGATGACCGATACTAACACCATCCAAACACTCCCAACCACTCCCTGAAAAAGACATAAGTCCTACAACAGGAACCTCAAATCCAATACTCCTATTAACCTTCTTTCATCTACCCATCAACCTCTTGTCTTGTCTTGTCCTCCCTCCTTAATCCACTCAGACGGAATCAGAAACCCCAGAGTTTTTACCATTCTTTAGTTTACTTATGGCTTCTATCACTTCATATGTGTGTGCGTTGTAAGCTTATTGGATGGGTTAAAACTTGTGAGTTCGCGTCAGCGACAAGCTATAGTAATTTAGAATAATAAATAATAAGTTAACATTTACACTTTTAACACTTTGTATTTAATGAATGTAAATCTAATATAGAATTTTTTATTTTTAGGTATATCTGCTCGAACTCAACTTTTACTTTCCATGGTATTTATTGCCAGATACCTAGATCTGTTTACTACATTCATTTCCTACTACAATAGTGCTTTTAAAATACTTTTTGTTATAGTAACAGTAAGCACTTATCTTCTTAGTTACTGTTATAAATATGACCGAAAACTGGATAATGCCAATTCTGAAATATGTGTTTTTTACGCAATGGTGATGGCTTTTGTGTATTTCTACTATCCTGATCCTAAAGAGGTAATTTTTTATATGATTATAAATATCTATACATAATCCAATTTAGAATCGTAAAACTTTTGTATGGTAAGTAAGAAGCCATTGAGGATAACAAAAGTCGACCTATAAGACCAAATTTATAAGTGCGATAATAGTGCTCTAAGGATAAGTTTTATTCTGGACATAAACGAAGCAAGGAAAGAATAACTATAATGACATGCTTCAGTTCATCTGGTAAGCATAAAATGCTGATGGGAATTGGGAAATCTGCATGCCCAAGAGCTGTATAAGTCATCGACCAAAAGCCTTCTTCTTCTTCTTTAGGTGCCGTCTCATTAGTGGAGGTTGCCGATGATTTCTGCAAATTCTTCTCTGTTTTGAGCCTTTCTTTGGAAAGTTTGGAGATCTAGACCTGTTTATCTGACGTCTTCCAGTACTGCGTATGCCTTCTATTTACCCTTCCATTGTAAGTTGTAGGAAGAAGTATCTTTCGTGTCAGCAGCTGAAGAAATTGGATATGATGATGGCCTTAAAGAATGTGTGGCTCATGAACAAGAATGATTTAGCTTTGGAAAAGCGTCGCTTTCTGTTGAAAAGTAACCAGATTTTGATATAAGAAATCTAATATTTTTTTTTATATATTTTAGACACTTTGGGCGTTCAGTGAATATTTGGAAGCAGTAGCTATTCTTCCTCAGTTCCGTATGATTTTAATAGAAAAGAAAATTAATAACACAATGATGATATATCTGTTATGCCAAGGTTTATACAAATTATTTTATGGATTTAACTGGGCTTACAGATATCAAGCTGAAGGACTTTTTGATTCTGTCTCAACTGTAAATGGTAATTTTTTTATTTATTTTCAATTAATTTAATTTATTGAAATTTTTTTATATTCAGGAATGGTTTTTCTATGTTTATATGTAATATTTATTTTACTAATGGTTTTTGGAAGAATCCGTACGAAGAAGGAGAATGAGGGAATGTTGAAATCGAATATATTTTTTATCACTTCTAATTCAGAAAATATGCAAATAGACGGTGTTCCTTTGGTTAACGAAAAAGGCTCAAATCAAAAAGTTTAAGCAATTTACTTATCTCAAGACTCAGAAATATTTTATATCTATTATAGACAGTTTTGTCGTATTTTAATTAACTGACCTGATGACATGTGACATTTGACGTTTAACTGATTTCTGACAGCTTTCTTATTAAATTGTCAAATTTTTATAGTTAATTATGATGTGTGTTCTTATTTTGAAATTTGACAATAAACGTAGTCAGATTTTAGTCAGTTTATTTACTTTAATATTTGGCAATTCACTCGCTTTGACATGTTACTTTGACATTTGACAAACAACAAACTCTGAGATTTGACTTTTGACGATTATCTAACACTGATGTTTGACAATTTAATATATGTCATATACATTTGACAACTTAAAATAATTTGACGTGACATTTGACATGTTACTCAATTTTGACAGTTTTTGTAATTTTTAAATCTGTATAGTTTACTATAATGTGTTCTAAATCAATTTTTTTAACTGGGTCATATGTGACATTTGACAGTTTACTGAGTTTTGACAGTTTTCTAATTGAAATTTCGTAGTCAGATTTTAGACAATTTATTTACTTTAATATTTGGCAATTCACTCGCTTTGACATGTTACTTTGACATTTGACAAACAACAAAATCTGAGATTTGACTTTTGACGATTATCTAACACTGATGTTTGACAATTTAAGGTATGTCATATACATTTGACAACTTAAAATAATTTGACGTGACATTTGACATGTTACTCAATTTTCACCGTTTTTGTAATTTTTAAATCTGTTTAATCGGTATAGTTTACTATAATGTGTTCTATGTCAATTTTTTTAACTGGGTGATATGTGACATTTGACAGTTTACTGAGTTTTGAGAGCTTTCTAATTGAAATTTTGTAGTCAGATTTTAGTCAGTTTATTTACTTTAATATTTGGCAATCCGCTCGCTTTGACATGTTACTTTGACATTTGACAAACAACAAACTCTGAGATTTGACTTTTGACGATTATCTAACACTGATGTTTGACAATTTAATGTATGTCATATACATTTGACAACTTAAAATAATTTGACGTGACATTTGACATGTTACTCAATTTTCACAGTTTTTGTAATTTTTAAATCTGTTTAATCTGTATAGTTTACTATAATGTGTTCTATGTCAATTTTTTTAACTGGGTGATATGTGACATTTGACAGTTTACTGAGTTTTGAGAGCTTTCTAATTGAAATTTCGAAGTCAGATTTTAGTCAGTTTATTTACTTTAATATTTGGCAATTCACTCGCTTTGACATGTTACTTTGACATTTGACAAACAACAAACTCTGAGATTTGACTTTTGACGATTATCTAACACTCATGTTTGACAATTTAGTGTATGTCATATACATTTGACAACTTAAAATAATTTGACGTGACATTTGACATGTTACTCAATTTTCACAGTTTTTGTAATTTTTAAATCTGTTTAATCTGTATAGTTTACTATAATGTGTTCTATGTCAATTTTTTTAACTGGGTGATATGTGACATTTGACAGTTTACTGAGTTTTGACAGCTATCTTATTGATTTGTCAAATTTTTATAATTCACTATAATGTGTATTCTATTTCAAATTTTTTTGACATGTGTCATGCATAAATTGAATGCTGAGATCTTAACTGTCAACTGAATATTCTCTCTAAGTCCTATTCCGGGATTGGTAATATTTGTAACAATATTTAGGTTCAAGAAATATTATTTTGACATTTGGCAATTAGCATAGTCATATTTTATCAGTTTATTTACTTTAATATTTGGCAATTAGTTCGCTTTGGCATGTTACTCTGACAGTTGACAAACAACTGATTCCATTGGCAACACTGACGTTTGAATGTTTGACAATTTAATGTACGTCATTTACATTTGACAACTATATAATTTGACGTTTGACAATTTGCTTACTTTGACATTTGACAATCAGTAAGTGGGCTTTGACGTTCGAGTATTAAATAATACTGATAATTGACATTTTTTGTCGATAAATTGTAAAATTGAGATTAATTTCTGAGTTTATTTATAAAATTACTAATTTATCGAAAATTTTATATAAAAATATATATTTTTTTTAAATCTTAAATAGTTTTAACTAAAAATCCTGTTATCCAATTTTCCATCAAACCGACCCTTTTATGATTTATATGCAGATATATTTACAAACTTTTTATAGCGTAGTTAATCCTGTAGAATGCTTTATTCCTTTCTAAATAAAGTTTTTTTTTGTAACCCATGACCTTAATAACCGAACATAAATATTTGAATACTAAATAAGTTGTTCCGATGATTGCTCCTCTTTTAATTAGACTAAAGAACAGGTGTGGAATGAGTTTATGAAAAAATCTTGTTGGTCTTATCACTTTTCGTTATTAACTTTCGGATACAGTGGCGGTTGGTTCATAAGAGCACATAAGGATGTGAACCCCCAACGTTAAAAATTCGCATTTAAAAAAAAACATTTTATTCTAGCGACGCGCAAACGTCTCATAACGACTCTCCACAGCCCACGTAATTGTCATCTTCACATCTTCATCTTGGCCAAATGAAGAGTTACTCTCGTGTGCTGAAAAGTCATCGGAAGTGTCACTTGACATACTAGGCCTTGTATTTTTGGTTTTTCCAACCCTTCTTTTTGAACTGATTCCAGAAGTACCTGCGTACTTTTGGAATAGAAATTCGTACTTTCTTTACAGTTAGCCTTACTGTTGTTTGCCTCTGCTTTCTTCTTTCTGCTTAATTGCATTTTTTTAATTTTTAGAAGATGTGAGAAGTTGAGCCACTTTACCTCCTCTACTTTTAACATTACTAATAGCTTCAGAAATTGGCGCTACAATATTAAGCACCTTTCCTAAAGTTTGATTATCTTGAGTATTATTTTCAACAGTTTCATCAGCTAAACTAGGATGTCTTTAGTTACATCATTTTTCTCAATTCTTCTTTTTAAAGTTCTAACAGGGATGCTGTATCTTCTCAAATCCTCGCCAACTGTGGTTCCTTTATTAACAGCTGTAACTGCCAACTTTGTTACAGACCTCGTATTGTCGAATATAATAGATTATTACTTTTTATAATGATTCATAAATTCGTGAATCAATTAAAAGTTATAATTATAAACGTACATTCAGATCAAAATGTTTTCGCAGTATTCTACGACACAAATATAATTTTAGTGGTGATTAAAGATTAAAGAACAGGTGTGGAATGAGTTTATGAAAAAATCTTGTTAGTCTTATCACTTTTCGTTATTAACTTTCGGATACAGTGGCGGTTGGTTTATAAGAGCACATAAGAATGTGAACCCCCAACGTTAAAAATTCGCATTTAAAAAAAAAAACATTTTACTCTAGCGACGCGATTTTAGATATCTTGAATATTTATATCGTTGAGAGGTCAAAGAAGACCTGTGTTGTCCTGAAAACTTCTAGATCGTTGTTCCAGAAGAATTCCTATGGTTTGGTGAAATATGAAATATTCTGTGTGATAAAGGAATCACTTTAAAGTTAAAAGTCAAATTAATACGCTTTTACATATTTTTCATACTGCTATATGGTGCAGAAAGTTGGATGCTGACAGATACTTTACTAAAGAAGCTGGAGGCTTTTGAAATGTGGGTCTACAGAAGCATTCTACGAATAAGTTGGGTAGACCGGATAAGAAGTCTTACAGAGAATGAAAAAGGGCACATATTATAACTTAATTATTTTGTTCACTTGATAAGAAAAAAGAAAAATATAACCTCTTGCATCTGGATATGTATGGTAAAATTGCTGAAAAAAAGAAGTCTAGGTCGAAGAAGAACATCTTGGCTCCAAGAGTGGTACCAAAAAACATTCCGAGATGCGGTGATTTAAGTGATTATAGCCAATATGATTGCCAACATCCGATATACGGCAAGGTACTCGAAGAAGAAGAAGAAAGAGGAGAAGAAGAAGAAGAAGAAGATGTATGTGTTTGATGACGATTTAATTTAAGGTGTTCTTGTGGAGAGACGCAGTTTGGTAAAACGTTTTTTCAAAAATCTGTTGGGCATTTTTAATAACCTAAAACGTCACCTACTGAAGAAGGTTAGTGCTGCTGTGTCGGTAAAGCAGTTAGTTGCTTCCAATTAAAAAAAATAGTAGTACCTATTACTACTCGCAAATAGATGCCAGGAAGAGTAACATATTTCAATTTATTTTAACAACTCGCTATCTCACTTTTGAAAAAGTTGATAGTGTTTTGTTATTTGAGCAAAATCGCTGTAAACTGTCTCTTGCTTTCTCAATTTTTAAGAAAGTTGATAAAATTCTGTTTTTTAAGAAAAATTCTTAATATACTAAGAAATAGAACTAATAGTAATATTAAACTTACCTGACTTTTTAGAACTGGTTTTGCTTTTCGATTTCCTAGGGTAAATGTTTATTTTACTATGACCACAGCCCATCTCCAGGTGCTGCAACAATTGGGCAATCCGTTAAGCCGCCCTTTTTTAACTTCAAAACTTTAGAATCACATGGTCAGCCTCCACAGTTGTTCAACCAGTATCAGCAACTTTCAATAGAGCTAGACAGATTATGTTCCAAAGTTTTGCCATCTGTAACAAAAGATCGTACAAAGTTAGATACAGATTAGATTAAGCGCAAATAACAAAAGTAATTTGTAACCAGGAAGGTATTTAGATAGGACGCTTGCGCAAATTTGCGCGGCTAGAGCATACTTTGGTTCGTATCGTGTGACCCGCCATTCTCATCCGGGCCTCTAGTATAACTCGTACAAGTACGAGGCGAGAGCGAGTTCAACCAGTCAATTAAATTAGTCAATACATATACCAGTAACAACAAGACATCGCATTGGATCTTCTTTTGAAATACAAATAGTTCGAACTAACAAATGTATACTTTAAAATATTATTTCTTATTTTCAGAGAAAATTAGAGAAACGTTTTCTTTGTGAGCACAGCGAAAAATTAGTTTAATAAATCCGTTTTCTCCAAACTTTTCAACATAGTCTCACTGTGTTTTACAAGTCACGTATTTAAGTAAACAGTTAACTCCAGTTGTAATTATATTGTATGCAGGAATTTTGCGTGACTTGTTTACACAATAAAATGCCAGAACTTAGTTAATTAAATATCATACACCGAAACAACAGAAAACTCTTTAAAAGCAGAAATAATGCTAACAAGTTCAACATCTACAATAAGAACTTTCTGTTAAAATAATGCTATATTATATTTTTTTAACCATCATCCACCATTTACCATTTAATTTAGTATAATATACATATTTTTAAATCAACACACTGGAAGGTATCGCTAGCACGATTCCAAATTAACGCACGAGAGGGCATCGCATACGTGCTTTGATCTATCTTTTCAAAATTTAAACGTCAAATGTCTACTTGTCAAACTTGTCCGTCAAATGTCAAAATTGGTATTATTGAAAGATGACATTTGAAAATTTGTCAAACTTGTGGTGTCATATGCCAAAATTGTCATATTTGTAACATCAAATGTCAAGGAAAGAAGTGGAAGAATGTCGAAAATTTTTCGTAAAATGTCAAAATTTGAACGTCAACTGCGTCACCTGAAGGTAGCGTCATAGTACTTAATTAAGTAAGAATTGCTCGTTTCCATATTACCAGCACCACCTTACGGTGGCGTCATAGTATTTAATTGAATACGAATTGCTCGTTTATATATATGATATATTGACTGCGCCACCTTACAGTGGCGTCATAGTACTTAATTTAGTAAGTATATTCCTAGTTGTTCCGCATTTTTGTTTTGTTTTTTTGACTATTTTTTATTTTACTTTAGTATCTCGTTTTCCTATTTATTAAGAAATCGAATAACAACACCATCTATAACCTAGAAATCCAAACAAATTAACTTACATTGCCATCTATTAGGATTTAATTGAACTATGTAATACATATATAATTTGTATTGGAATATGAAAGAAACAGGATCGACTATCTGTCTCCTGGTTTTAAGCAACCTTCCCAACATTTTTCAGACAAATCGGTTCAGCCGTTCCTGAGTTATAAAAAGTGTACATCCAGCAGGACTCGAACCTGTATCTTTACCTATAGGTGGTACCGCTTCTAACAATTTCAATCACAGATGCATTCGTAGTTGAGTTGAATCCAGATGATCAAAACGCCGACTAACTACTGATGCATCTGTGTCTGAAGTGCTTAAAAGCGGTACCGGCTATAGTTAAGAATTGCAGGTTTGAGTGACATTTTTTCGATTTTCTCGTTTATAGTTCTAAGTACCTATCAAAAAACCGTTGAGAGATATCTTAAAATAATTAGTTCTACTATTATTTAACAGCATCTTTAAATTTAATTTTGTTTTATGTTTTCGTTGAAAACTTCACTATTTTCATTCATAAACAATTATCGGAGAGATAAAATACGAAACAGGCCTTCTGCTACAAGCTCAACATCCGTACATTTATTGCCTAAGAAAATCCATCTTGTAGGTGCAGTAAATCGTTTAAGAGCTGGAAAATAACTCTGGCGGAAAATAGGAAAATTATATCCCTTATCGATTTTGTTCCAGATAGAAGTTCATCCACGGTTTGACCTCGTCTGTTTAATATCGTGGTATAAGACCAGTGATGTAGCTAACCACTAATCAATTTTCAATGATTGTATTAATAATGCGAATCAATACGAGATGATGGGTTTAAAAACCTCGATATATGATTTGTTTTGAACGATCGTTTATTTTAAGCAACAATTTATGAATGAAGTGTATTTATTATCTTCAGCACAGATGATCAGATCAAAGAGAGAAAGAAGCAAGTTTAGTAAACACAATAAAAAATTTGAAAGGCATTTTAATAAATTTAGCAAAATTAATTGCAGAATTTTGTAGTTGCAAAGTTTTTGTATTCTCTTTTCTCGAAGTCAACCCTTCACTCATCAATTTTAGACCATTATCTGGCTCATTGAAATCGTATCTTAGAGAGGTCTTGGAATTAGTTCAAGATCTTTCTTGAGAAGTGCCTATAAGTTAACAAGGCCTTTATGGAACCTGACAATCTTTGATCCTAAGGGATGCAGCAACCTTATCCATGCCCAAAGTTTTTATATTCCCTTTTCTTGAAGTCAACACTTCACACATCAATTTTTTGCCATTATCTGTAACAAAGTTCTCATTTACTATTTTAATAAGAACGTGTCTTAGAGAAGCCTTGAAGATAGTCCAAGATCTTCCTTGCGATGTGCCTATAGGGTAACAAGGCCTCTATGGAACCTGACAATCTTTGATCCTACGGGTTGCAGACAACCTAATCCATGCCCAAAGTTTTTGTGTTCCCTTTTCTTGAAGTCAAACTTCACTTATCAATTTTTCGCCATTATCTGTAACAAAGTTCTCATTCACTGGTTTAATGAGATCGTGTCCTAGAGAGGCCTTGGAGGTAGTTCAAGATCTTCCTTGAGAAGTGCCTATAGGGTAACAAGGCCTCTATGGAACCTGACAATCTTTGATCCTACGGGTTGCAGCAAGCTAATCCATGCCCAAAGTTTTTGTGTTCACTTTTCTTAAGTCAAACTTCACTTATCAATTTTTCGCCATTATCTGTAACAAAGTTCTCATTCACTGGTTTAATGAGATCGTGTCCTAGAGAGGCCTTGGAGGTAGTTCAAGATCTTCCTTGAGAAGTGCCTATAGGGTAACAAGGCCTCTATGAAACCTGACAATCTTTGATCCTACGGGTTGCAGCAAGCTAATCCATGCCCAAAGTTTTTGTATTCCCTTTTCTTGAAGTCAACACTTCACACATCAATTTTTCGCCATTATCTGTAACAAAGTTCTCATTTACTATTTTAATAAGAACGTGTCTTAGAGAAGCCTTGAAGATAGTCCAAGATCTTCCTTGAGATGTGCCTATAGGGTAACAAGGCCTCTATGAAACCTGACAATCTTTGATCCTACGGGTTGCAGCAAGCTAATCCATGCCCAAAGTTTTTGTATTCCCTTTTCTTGAAGTCAACACTTCACACATCAATTTTTCGCCATTATCTGTAACAAAGTTCTCATTTACTATTTTAATAAGAACGTGTCTTAGAGAAGCCTTGAAGATAGTCCAAGATCTTCCTTGAGATGTGCCTATAGGGTAACAAGGCCTCTATGGAACCTGACAATCTTTGATCCTACGGGTTGCAGCAAGCTAATCCATGCCCAAAGTTTTTGTGTTCCCTTTTCTTGAAGTCAAACTTCACTTATCAATTTTTCGCCATTATCTGTAACAAAGTTCTCATTCACTGGTTTAATGAGATCGTGTCCTAGAGAGGCCTTGGAGGTAGTTCAAGATCTTCCTTGAGAAGTGCCTATAGGGTAACAAGGCCTCTATGGAACCTGACAATCTTGATCCTACGGGTTGCAGCAAGCTAATCCATGCCCAAAGTTTTTGTGTTCCCTTTTCTTGAAGTCAAACTTCACTTATCAATTTTTCGCCATTATCTGTAACAAAGTTCTCATTCACTGGTTTAATGAGATCGTGTCCTAGAGAGGCCTTGGAGGTAGTTCAAGATCTTCCTCGAAAAGTGCCTATAGGGTAACAAGGCCTCTATGGAACCTGACAATCTTTGATCCTACGGGTTGCAGCAAGCTAATCCATGCCCAAAGTTTTTGTGTTCCCTTTTCTTGAAGTCAAACTTCACTTATCAATTTTTCGCCATTATCTGTAAGCAAGTTCTCATTCACTGGTTTAATAAGATCGTGTCCTAGAGAGGCCTTGGAGGTAGTTCAAGATCTTTCTTGAGAAGTGCCTATAGGTTAATAAGGCCTCTATGGAACCTGGCAATCTTAGATTCTTAGGGTTGCAGCAAACTAATCCATGCCCAAAGTTTTTCTGTTCCCTTTTCTTGAAGTCAACACTTCACACATCAATTTTTCGCCATTATCTGTAACAAAGTTCTTATTCACTGGTTTAATGAGATCGTGTCCTAGAGAGGCCTTGGAGGTAGTTCAAGATCTTCCTTGAGAAGTGCCTATAGGTTAACAAGGCCTCTATGGAACCTGGCAATCTTTGATTCTAAGGGTTGCAGCAAACTAATCCATGCCCAAAGTTTTTGTATTCCCTTTTCTTGAAGTCAACACTTCACACATCAAGTTTTCGCCATTATCTGTAACAAAGTTCTTATTTACTGGTTTAATAAGAACGGGTCGTAGAGAGGCCTTGAAGATTGTTTAAGATCTTCCTTAAGAAGTGTCTATAGGTTAACAAGGCCCCTATGGAATCTGGCAATCTTTGATCCTAAGGGTGGCAACAACCTAACCAATGCCCATAGACATATCTCCAAAACGATATTCAAACTTACAAAAATGTCTTAACTTATTATACTTATGGGTCTAAAACACCAGAAGAAATAGGTATAGGTATCCAAATGTTAGGCTCTCAACAGCTCTGGAAAACACTTCAAGTAGAACTATAAACTATATACTTCTCTGCTAAGCCTTAATTTAGAGTGTCTTTAACAACCGACTCGTGGTCCTAGATGTTAGTAACTATAAATGACAGTAGTTCCAAATCGAGTAGGTACTGAATACAATGTAAAAGGTGACAGGAAAATCAAAAAGATAAGTAAGTGAAGAAAATTATACAGTTTTAGAAACTTTATTGTGGATATATATCTACATATTAACCTTTTGTAAGAGCACAGTTAATACTAATTGAATACCATTTTTTTTTTGTTAATATTCACTTTTTCAATACTTTCGTCATGCTAAATAATCTTCGCTGTGTTATCATCATTGTTTTTTCCATCATGGGTTTTCTCCTCCTGTATATTATCACCTTTATCTACTCTTTCCTCATTTTCTTTTCTCTTCTCTTTGTTAACTTGATGTTCTTTCTCACACTGTTCTTTATGCATTTCGTTGCTATCTGAATTTTCTTTCCCGTGTTGTTCTTGTAAATTTACTTTTTCTTTATTTTTTTCCTTTTCCTTTTCCTTTTCCTTTTCCTTTTCCTTTTCCTTTTCCTTTTCCTTTTCCTTTTCCTTTTCCTTTTCCTTTTCCTTTTCCTTTTCCTTTTCCTTTTCCTTTTCCTTTTCCTTTTCCTTTTCCTTTTCCCGTTTTTGTTTCTCCTCCTCTTTTTTAATTTGTTCTTCTAATAATACAACTTCTCTTTTTAGCAATTCTCGATAGTATTCTTGATTTATTAATGATAAACTATACTTAATTTCATTAATACCTTGTTTTTTCATGTTTAAATTACATAAAGCTTCACCTCGTCTTCCTGTACATAAAGCTCGTTCATATAAATTAGCTTGGCAAATTGGATTTAAAAGTTCCAAAGCAGTGCTGCAATCCTCAGCTGCTCTCCAATAATTTCCAGCGCCCATATGAGCTTCTGATCGGGATATATAAAAATCCACAAAATCTTTACTCAATTTTATTCCATAACTATAAGCACTTATTGCACCGAGATAGTTTTTATTTTTTAAAAATTCGTCACCTTTAGCTTTAATAAACTGAGGATTCCGTTCTTCCGGTCGTATATCTTCACTAACAAAACCTACAGAACGTCGTGCTGCAGCTTGTTTTGTTAAAAATTCGTGTTCTTCTTCGAGTTTTGATTCTCTACAAGGTGTTGGGAACTGTCTTGGAGTGAAATCTATTTGTAATGTTGATGTGCTGCGAGTTTTTGGTACTTCTGGAGGAGGTTTTTCTGGTTCTTGGCAATAGTATTTAACAGGAGGTTTGATTGTTCGTGTTTTTGAAAGTTTTTTTGCTACTTTTTTCTTAAACTCCTCCAAGTCACCTAAAACAACAACTATCAGATAATGTATGTTTACAACTGCATCAATTATGTAATTAAAGATCAAATTTTGGGAAACAGCCTAAGAAAATAAGGTGATGAATGTTGTTGTTGAAGAATAAAATAAAAAAGTAAAAAACAGGTGTAGGAATGCTAAGGGAACGAATCGAGATAATAATCGAGAGGTCTGGGGGCCTTTCCCCCAGACAGTGGGACAAGTGGTCCACGCTAATCCTCCTTGATGTGCGGAACTCCAGTGAAGTGTGGAAATAAGGACCTTAGCCGAAAGGCAATGCCCGGGGTACCTAATAAACATCGTCGATGGTTATTTGTCGGAGCGACAGATCTCTATCGAGAGAGGTATGGTACTGGACGGGACAGCTGGTGTCCCCCAACGCTTTGGAACCTGGCATACCAGGGTATTACCCACATCCCATTCGGCGATGACCTGGTAGTGCTAGCAACCGTAAAGGACCAACACGATCTCATGTTTAGGCAAATTTTGTTTGTGGTTTCGTTGGAGACTGAAAGCGTGAAAACGGTTTGAATCTGGCAGCAGATAAAACCGTAGCGTTGGTGTTAAAGGGAGCAAAAAAGAAAGAAGTGGATGGGGTGTAGATCACGCCCAAACGATACGCCAAGTATCTAGAAATGACTCTGCACGAGAGTGGTAGAATGGTAGAGCACCTAAGAAGGGTGATCGCGAAAGCAACTAGACGGAGTGGAATTCTCGGTGGCATAATACCAAGAGTTGGAAGGCCAAACTCGATAGGAGGAGTGCACTATATTTGAAAGAGTCCATCGTCTTCTACGAGGCTCTGATCAGGTATTCAGCGGTGGAAACCCCCTTCCACAGGCGGCTTGTTACCAGGGTTGACAGGACAAGTCTGTTGGGGCTGTTCTGTATCTGCGGATTCGCTTTGGGTAGTTGCGGGCTGTGTGCTAACACATATCCTCGCACAGGAAAGAATGAGGAGAAGGCTACATCTATGGCTCAAAGGCCGAAGTCACTCTTTCCGGTCATATGAACCTGATTGGGATGTAAGCACTGGTCTACGGACTATACCCTGGTGCAAGTCGTATCTACCCAGGTTCAGAAGGGCACAAAATCCTGAATGTCCGTACTGTGAGGCTTTACACACTGTGCGACATACAATGTTGGAGTCTAAGAAATGGGCTGGTGAAAGGACAGTGTTGGGTGTTGCTAGAATGTATGATTGAGAATGAAGGTAACTGGAGGTGTGTACATGAGTATGTCCGTGTGGCTATAAGTATGAAAAAGAGGATAAAAGGAGATGAAGGTGAGACTCCATCCCGGAAGCCAGAGGAGGTAAGCTTGTGTTTAGGTTTAGAATCATCTAGAAGCACATAGTTGTATAAGAAAATGTAGAGTAAAAAAGTACCAAGAAAAAAACTAATAACAAACAAGTTGTTAAAAAGTGGAAACCTACGATAAATTCCTTGAGTTAATAGTACACATACTTAATTAAATCTTACCTAAAGCTTTCTTTTCTTCTTCTTTTTTCACACTATCAATATGGTCTCTATTTTCTGTATCTAATTCTATTTGCTTTTGAACAGATAATCTTTTAAGTTGACATTTCTTATTAAAACCTTTTTCACAATCATCAGCAACTTCTTTATAAGCTTCTTCTAAGATTTGTTTCTTTAATATTAACTTTTCCGCCTAAAATACTGTTTTTAAGTATTTCTTAATAAATTAAACTACATTTCTCTCACCTTACTAATATTAGGTTCTAAATATTCCCAATCACCTTTTTCCCATTTTTTTAATTCGAAAATAATATGGGTTGGTGTACGTATACATTTACTGGTTTGTTTTTCAATTGGTGAAAACAATACAAGCTCGAAATGGTATTGTTCTAGTGACGCTTTTACAAATCTTGAAGAGATGAAAATATCCAATTTTGATTGTTGCGCTCCTCTAAAAGGAACTTGAACTATTATATCAGTTGGAGTTTGCTTCCATTTGAAATCTTTAATTACAATCGGCATAGTTGACGTTTTTTATTTGACAAATTCCCTGTCAAAGCATAAGTGGCTTAAATTTCTTATCTGCAAATACTAAAGACATAAAAATATCATCATACTTCATGTTGAAAATATAGATATATTATAAATAGAGAAAGGAAGCTATTCCTTGTTGAAATATTATCATTTTCCAGGTTTTTACTTCACTGTTTACTAGTTGTTATGTACTTGTTTATAATATAACAACTAAAAGATACTTGTCATATATATTTTTAAAGTTGTCATCAATATAATTTTATTTCAAACATAAAATCTTTTAATAGAGTATTTCTGTGTTATTGGGTATGCTTCAACAGGTTATGGACTCAGGAACGCAATAAATAAATATACCCCAATTTTTGTCATCACAGATTTAGTTAAAAAATGGATTTTACAAAACTACAAATTGGTCTTTTAGAAGGTAAATCAAATTGGTCTACGTGGAAATTTAAAATTTGCACATTACTTAGAGGTATTATTGGAGCTCTAGAAATTGTAGAAGGTACACTGAATGAACCTACAACTTTAGCAGAAAATGCTACGGAGGCAGAAGGTATCAAGTACAAAGAAGAGTTGAAAGAGTACAAAAAAGTAGAAAGCAGTGCAATGATTATCCTAACAACCAATATGACCGAAGATACTTTAAAGAAAATTATGAGATTTTCAACAGCAAAAGAAATATGGCAAGAATTACACAGACTATTTGATGGTGCAACAGAAGAAAAAGTTTATGATCTCTGTTTAGAATTCTTTAGCTTTGAAAAACAACCAAATGACGATGTAGCTACACATATGTCTAAGCTTAAAAATATTTGGAATGAATTGAAATTAGCAGTTCAAAAAGAAAATGCAATTGAACTACCAGAAGTGTTGCTAATTTGTAAAATTTTAGGAACATTACCAGACAATTATTTCTCATTTAGATCTAGTTGGATGTTAATATCCAAAAATAACAGAACAATAGACAACCTTACGAATCAATTGTGTGTTTATGAGAAAGCCTTGAATGAAAAGGATAAAAATAAGGTGAATCAAGAAGTTCTTTTTACTGGTACGTCTTCATATCTAAATAAAAATAAGTTCAAGAATTGGTATTGCAAATATTGTAAAGAAAAAGGTCATAAAGTTAAAATGTGTCCCAAATGGCATGCTGATGGCAAACCCCCTAATCCAAGTACTACAATTTCAAAAGCTAACGTCATTCTAGTCTGTTCAAATGAATGTTTTAATTCAGAGGAAGTGGTTCGTAACTGGTATGTAGATAATGGTGCTACAAATCACATTACATTTTGTCCAGAATTATTTGCTACTTATGAACCTTTCACAACAGCTCATCAAGTGATAACTGCAAGTGGTGAATCAATTGAAGCCCTAGGAAGAGGAACAATAATTTTTGAAACATTGGTCAATAATAAAAAAGACACACTAACTCTTAGTGATGTTTGGCTTGTACCAAAAATCAAGAAAAATTTGTTTTCCGTTCTCGCTGCTCAAGATAAAAAACCGAATAGTCAGTTTATCTCCAGATCCACAAAATGTTTTCTAAAAATTGATAATATAGTTGTTCTTGAAGGTTACAGAAGCCAAAATTCCGGATTATTTAAGCTAAATATAAATACTATTACGAAACTACCTGAATTGAATAGCATATCAAATCAATCTCAACTACAGTTATTTCACGAAAGACTAGGTCATCAAAACAAAAGACATGTGAAAAACTTAATAGAAAGAGAATTTGGAATCAAAGTATATCTCGATAGCGAAATATGTGAAGGATGTGTGTTTGGAAAAGCCAATCGAAGAAAATTTGGTACAAGAGAACATGCAACTCTACCTGGAGAACGTATTCATACAGATGTATGTGGTCCATTTTTAAATTCTATGTCAGGGTTTAGATACTATGTTTTATTTAAAGACGATTTTACTTGTTTTCGTGAAGTATTTTTTATCAAACATAAATCAGAAGTTTCCTCTAAGCTACAAGAAATGTTACTTCAGATAAGAACTGCAGGTCATACAGTGCAAGAACTGCTTTGTGACAATGGAGGAGAGTTTGATAATAAAGAAGTTAAAGATATTTTAGCCAAGTATGGAGTAAAACAACGCTTTACTATGCCGTATACACCGCAACAAAATGGTTCTTCAGAAAGAGAAAATAGAACGCTGGTAGAAACAGCTAGAGCTCTTATGCACTCCCATGAAGAAATTCCTCAAGGATTGTGGGCTGAGATGATAAATACAGCTAAATATATTCTTAATTTCAGTGGTTCTTCTAGAATAGAAGGAAAATCACCAATACAATTATGAATCTTTACAAGAAAACCAAACGTGGACTTTGGAAGAACTCCCAGAAGAAATTAAACCACTTCCATGTAAATGGGTTTATAAAGTGAAGACGAATCCTGACGGCTTCATTGATAAGTATAAAGCTCGACTAGTCATAAAAGGTTTTGCTCAAAAAGAAGGCGTAGATTATGATCAAACATTTAGTCCAGTTGCGAGATCTAGCACTATAAGACTTTTACTTAGTGTTGCAGCAAATGAAAAGTTGAAACTCACTCAGTTTGATGTATCAACTGCTTTCCTTTATGGAGAGCTAGATGAAACAATATACATGCGTCAACCTGAAGGATTTAATGATAACTCTCAAAAGGTTTGCAGATTACACAAGAGTCTATATGGGTTAAAACAGGCGCCTAGGTGCTGGAATCAACGTTTTGTTAAATTTTTAAAGGAATATGGATTTATGAAGAGCGAAGCTGATCCTTGTCTTTTCGTAAAGCTACATGGAAGAATCAAACTTTTACTTGCTCTTTATGTGGATGATGGCCTGTTAGCTTCTAATCATCCTGAGTATACTGCAGATTTTGTTGAAAAGCTGAAGTCTGAATTCAAAATTACCCTCAAACCTGCTTTATATTTTCTAGGTATAGAGATATCTACTGAAGACAATGGTTCAATAAAAATACACCAAAAGTCCTATACTAAGAAAATTTTAGAAAAGTTTGGCATGGAAAATTGCAGACCAGTTTCAACACCTATTATTAAGGACTATTCTCAATCAGGGAAAGATCAAGATGAATCTCTAAATTTTCCTTATAGAGAAGCCGTTGGTTCATTAATGTATCTCATGGTATCTACAAGACCAGATATATCTTATGCACTAGGAGTTGTTTCTAGATCGTTGGAACATCCCAGTAAAGAAGATGTGATTAAGGTGAAACGAATATTTAGATATCTCCAAGGAACATTGGATTATGGAATCATTTATAAACCAGACCATCTGCAAGGAATCATAAGAATATACAGTGATGCTGATCATGGTGGTGATACACTCACTGGTAGATCAACATCAGGAATTGTTTGTATTTATGCTGGAGGTGCGGTATCATGGTTAAGTCAAAAACAAACTTCAGTAGCAATTTCCACAACCGAATCAGAAATAGTTGCTGCAAGCGAGGCTGCTCGCGAAATAGTTTGGATTAAACGTCTCTTGACAGAAATAACTAACTTATCAGCTGTACCAGAACTTCATATTGACAATGAACCAGCATTGAGGTTAGCTCAAAATCCCGAATTCCATAAACGTACCAAACATATTCGAACAAGGCACTTTTTTGTACGGGAATTGGTATTAGAAGGAGAAATTGTTGTTAAGGAAGTACATACTGAGCATCAGTTGGCTGATATGATGACCAAAGCTCTTCCGAAACCTAGACTAGTACAGCTTTGTACAAATATAGGATTAAACTAACTTATTGAAAAGAAAAACCACTCAATGAGGGAAAGTGTTGAAATATTATCATTTTCTAGGTTTTTACTTCACTGTTTACTAGTTGTTATGTACTTGTTTATAATATAACAACTAAAAGATACTTGTCATATATATTTTTAAAGTTGTCATCAATATACTTTTATTTCAAACATAAAATCTTTTAATAGAGTATTTCTGTGTTATTGGGTATGCTTCAACATTCCTTGGTTGGAAAGAGATATAAGATCTATCTTAAAGCTCAAATGTTATTGCTATAAATAGTTTTTATGAATCTTCTGGGTATGGGGTGTTCACCTTAAAGTACTTCTACTTTCTGCCTCTCGTAGACGATTGATAAATTCTTTAACATTTACTTTAGCGTGGACCTTCACTTTTTCTCCTCAGAGACTTCTACATTCCATCCATGCCACAGAGAGAGCGATCTTACGTAAAGTGAAAAACCTTCACGACTTCTATCCAAGCTACCTTGTCTACAACAACACAAATATACTGCCTCTCCCTTCTCGTTTTCAGACGCTTCGACATCGATATGTCGTCCGGACTCTGCAGGGAACTAACATCTTAGCCCAGAGGACCCTCCATACATACTGGAATGGAGGACTCCAAAGAAGATATAGAGTCCCGAAAAAGAAGATCCCCTTCCTAACCTGAGACTACAATCCGTAGACATGGACCTTCCTGAAGACCTGGAAACTGTGCTGGACGAAACTCCTCTTTTCTACCGCTAGATGGTGCCAACCACAGGATACCAAAAAATGGGCCCTGGACAAAGGTTTCTGTGGTTCCCTTCATCCTTGCCAAATGGAAGGACTCCACGACGGAGAAGACACGACACAGCGTCAATCTCCCAAACCCACATTGCACCACGTGGGTCACACTACCACACAACACGTACACTCACACCAAAGAAAGAAGACTGTTTAGGTACGATCAAGCACCATGGATGAAAAGAAGACCCAAGACGAATCCATGGCATTATGAAGTCTGTAAATTAGCGAGATCTAGCGGACTAATTATGAAGTGTATAAAATATACTAAACAGTATTTAAAAATGAGAAGCTGAAAATAAAAAACTAATTTTGTTAACTTTTCTTACTTTTTAAATAATCTTCACTTTAATCCACTTTTCACCATGATTTACTCTTTTCTCACAAATTTTTTGTTCCACTTCTATTTTCATCTACTATAAAAGAGATTGTAAATTTTATTATAAATATCACATAACGAACATTTTGATCACCATTAATTCTCTTTTAGTGCTGTATATATTGTTTAGGTAGCTTCTGGATTAAATTAAAAATGGAAATGTTAAACAACTTGAAACAGTATTCGATCTAATAAACCTATTCCATAGCAACCTCATAAATAAGAGAATGTCAAGCCCAGAAAGTCTGTTTCTAACGTTTAAATAGTAACAACAGATGCCTAATAGATGGCAGAGTATATTACGGAATTAGAATCTCAAAAATTGATGATAATTTATCAACAGAAAACCGATTTTAAGTTAAAAAAATTCGATTGAAAGTTTGAGCTTTCTTTTATATGTAAGAAAATTGGCGTCTAACTTAGAGCCTTATTTAGGGTCTAGAATAAATTTGAAAATTTGCAATTTTGTTCCAGTAAAATTAAATAACGGAGCTTTTAACTTCTTATATTTTTTTCTCTAGGAGCAATATTTTCGAATTATACACGAAAATCGGAGCAAAATAGTATATTGTTATACAAGTGTTACAATGATAGGTTTCGTAGTACGAGTGCAGTTTGTGAAACGAACCGCGAAGCGGTGAGTTTAGCAAAGAACGAGTACTACAAACCGTCATTGTAATTCGAGTGTTACATACTATTTTTTATAATGTACTTTTAAAAGTATAAAAAAATAAATAAAATGAGAGTTTTTCGAAATATTTATTTATGTTGGCCATCTTGACACTTTTGACACTTGGCAGTTTTAATGATTTTAAATTTGAACGTTTTTCAAATTTGTATAAAATATTCTGAATTTCGCAATATCGCTGATGATAATATAGTTAATAATTTACCACAATATAATTCTTGATTTACTACCTGAACTCTTTCATCTTTCGTTGACTATCAGTGCAGTGCAACCAATTGTGTAAAACAAAAAGTGACCAAAAACAGTGTTACAATGAATCTATTTCGATACTGTTTTTAGTGTCGAAATAGAAACTTTGTGAACGTGAATTATAAAAAAAAAAAATTAAAAATATCGAAGGTAAATGGTCATTAAAAGGAATTTTCGTCGACGATTGGGTTCGGATTTATGGACGGCCAGCTGTTCCCAGGTTAGGGGTGACTTAAAGACTCATTATCCAAAGTAAATATTACAATTTATTTTTGTAATGCAAAATGTTATTTTTTAATTGTTTAAATATGTTTGCGTAGCTAAGTGTATTGTTCATTTATTTTTGTTCAAATTATGATTAAAAAAATTTTATCAAATAATTGTTTGTGCATTAGAAGTGAATGACCTTTATATAAAAAAGTATTTTTCTTTCTATACATCGAAAAAATGTTGATGGTACCATTTCAATAAATAATAAATATAATTGTAGAGGTGTTATAAATAAAATAGACCATGTACTCTAGTCAACATCTTCAAAAACGTGAAAAATTAAAATAAAGGTCCTAAAAATATGAGCGATAGCTCATTGGATTCGGAATCACCTGTAGAAAAATGTTTTTGAACGAAAAGTGTGCAGGCAAAAAATTGCAATTGTTATTAACAAAATAAGATGAAAAAAAAAACAGATATTTATGTTTTTGTTAATAACTCGAAAAATATTAATATTTAAGCAATTTTGAAAAAACCTCGTTAAAGAGGAGGAAATTTCCGAAAAAAAAGTCCGTCCTCCCGGAACTCTATCTCCATTATTTATAATTTTAATTTGACGTTGAACATGGGGCTTTGAGCGACTTTTACGGCATGCGCGCGCTACCGCTAAACGGTGTTTATCAGATAAAATATTTTTTTTATGACATAAAATGTTATTTTAAAAATTTGAAAAAATTCCAGTATTTTCGTAATACTTGAAAGAATCTAAATCAGTTGGAAAAAACATTTTATCACTGTTTTTCAAAAAGTTATTTAATTGTTAACTAACAAATTTTTTCCTAATCTCTGTTGACATAAACAATGGGATAAAAGGTTTAAATAGTTGGCCTAAAAATTTGAAACTTTGTGGAACCCTTTTCATATGTATACTTTACAAGATTCTGCGATAAATCTTCATACAAGTTTATTAATTTGTTAATAATACTTTCTAATATCATACGTCACGTTAACTGCAGCGCCAAATAACTTGCCAATTAAAAAAATTATATATCTTTTAAACTATTGGAGATATGATAAAGGATATTCAGAAGTTTTTTATAGAAAATAAGTTTCTCTTTTAAATAATTCTAAGACCAAATTCGTATTTATTGTTTATTAGATACTACATGCATTTATTTGAAAAAATTCTATATTTTTCTTTACTTTTTCGCAATATTTTGCAATAGTTATGAAAAATCATAATTAACAAATTAATAAACTTTTATAAACATTTATCACAGAATCTTGTAAAGTATACATATGAAAAGGGCTCCACAAAGTTTTAAATTTTTAGGCCAATTATGTATACCTTTTATCCCATTGTTTATATCAACAGATATTAGGAAAAAATTTGTTAGTTAACAATTGAATAACTTTTTGAAAAACAGTGATAAAATGTTTTTTCCAACTGATTTAGATTCTTTCAAGTGTTAGGAGAATACTGGAATTTTTTCAAATTTTTAAAATAACATTTTATGTCATAAAAAAAATATTTTATCTGATAAACACCGTTTAGCGGTAGCGCGCGTATGCCGTAAAAGCCGCTCAAAGCCCCATTTTCAACGTCAAATTAAAGTTATAAATAATGGAGATAGAGTTCCGGGAGGACGGACTTTTTTTTCGGAAATTTCCTCCTCTTTAACGAGGTTTTTTCAAAATTGCTTAAATATTAATATTTTTCGAGTTATTAACAAAAACATAAACATCTATTTTTTTTTTTCATCTTATTTTGTTAATAACAATTGCAATTTTTTGCTTGCACACTTTTCCTTTAAAAACATTTTTCTACAGGTGATTCCGAATCCAATGAGCTATCGCTCATATTTTTAGGACCTTTATTTTAATTTTTCACGTTTTTAAAGATGTTGACTAGAGTAATGTATTTCAATTAAATTTTGCACTTTAAACATAACTATTTTTAAATGAAAGATACTTTCTTATCTTAATTCAAAATAAATATTAAATTGAATGTATTTTTTAATCATTTTATATAATAAAAATACTAGTTCTATTATTAAGTCATTGTCTTGTGGTCGTGAAATTATTTCATGATATAGATCCATTTATTATATATATATTATTAAAAAAATGGAACTCAAAGTATCCGAGATTATTGACAAAGGTAAGAAAAATATAAATTTTGCTACACATTTTAATGATCTTTTGAAAAAAGTGGATTTATAGTACTGATACAAATTTTTAGTAAATAATTAATTTGAGATATCTCCAGCAGTACTCGAACCCGCAACCTTTGTCTCTATGCAGCAATGCTTTAACCTCTAAGCTATGAATGCTTAGAAATTATCTAGTTTTTTGGTCGTTATTTCAACTTACTTTTTCTCACGTTCTCTCTAAGCACATACAGCATGACGTTAGAGAGAGAGAGAGAGAGATTATCTATACTAATATTATAAAGAGGAAAAGTTTGATTTTTTGTTTGTTTGTTTGTCGATTTCAAAAATTCTTTCACCGTTGGCCTGCTACACTATTCCCGAGTGACATAGGCTATGTTTCATTAAAAAAAAGGATCCTTACTAAAATGCCATTAATGTAATTAAAAATGACCTTAAAATCCTTACATCGCGTGCGCTGAGAATACTATTAATTATAGAATAAAATAATGTACTACGATTTTGAAGAATATATAAATATCTACAAAAAATGCCACGACAGCATATGTCGAACTGTTATAGTTACGTCACAATAACTAATTTTTAATTTTTTAAAAGTTTTTATCTTCGTATTAATCCTTATCAAAATAACTTATTTCATAATCACGACAGATATCACAAATTTAGCATGTGCAATGGGACGAGGCTACTTATAAAGGAATTAAAGGACAATTAAGTTGTAGCAACCAATATAACTGAACCACCAGCTGGTCAACTAGCTCATACACCGAGGATACCGATGATCCCAACTGATCTACCAAATCCATTTAAACCGCTTCAATTTCCTATCAAAACATCTTTCGCTTTTACTAATAATAACTCTCAAGGTCAAACCTTCCAATTAATAGGGATCGGTTTTCCTCATGGCCAACCGCCTAAGGCGGTTTGGAGCACCTGAAAATTAATTTATTTTGCTGCCAGAAAATAAAACAACATGTAATATTGTTTACAGGGAAGCATTGACCCAATAAATTTAATGGCTTTTGTTATTTTTATTCAATCCCCATGCAAAGCCGGGGCGGGCTGCTAGTATTATATAATTGAACTACGATATTAGGTACATACCAAAAACTCAGGGTGACGATGTGACACTTTCAATGTCATATTCATTTTCAGCGACCCCAGAAACCTCCCTCGTAACAAAATTTAACTTATTTCCGCCAATAAATATCAAGTTCTATTAAAAATGCACTTTTTGTATGGAAAAATATAGTTTTCATGGTCGCTAAGGTCACAAAATTTCCTGGCGCTCTCACGAATTGATTGCAAAAGAAAACGAAAACTTTATTTACTTAGATTTTTACATATTTATACAAATCTAGCATTATTTTTTTAAATTTAACATTCTGATTTGCCAAAAAGTAATTGTAAAGATAACTTTTTTTAGGACCCACTTTTGGTATTCGACATGTACAATTTATCTTCATATTTTTCTTGGGAATGTTGGTCTACTCAACGAGATTTGGATTTTCAGTTGCTATAGTAGCAATGACTGAAAACTATTCTGTAAATCCAGATGTACCGGTAAGAATTAATTTTTATATTTTTTCAGTACGGAATAAAACTTCTTTGGTTACGTTATTTCAAAGTTTGAGCTTATTACGTCATACTGAAGATACTCGCGCCTTATAAGAGTAGTAAAAATAAATAATTAAATCGAAATTAACAGGTCCAAATATTAGAAGTTTTATTTCTGTTACCATTAGCGAAGCTTTTAGTCAATTTTTGAAAATCTCCCTAGAGCTTCTTAGATCTTAGATATTTCTTTAGATCCTTTTAGATCGACCTAGATCTTCTTGAATCTTCCAAGATCCTCTTAAATCTCCTTAGAACTTCTTAACTGACTCTTATATCTCGTTAGATTATTCTTAGATATTCTTATATCCTCTTAGATCTCTTTAGATCCTGGTAGATCTCTTAAGATCATCCTAGATCTCCTTAGATCATCTTAAATCTTCTAAGGTGCTCTTACATCTCCTTAGTTCTGCTTAGATCTTCATGTAATATTTCTTCAGAGCCCCTAATATCCACTTTGACCCTATTAGATTTTTGTTAGATCTTCATAAATTCTATTAGATCACCTTATCTCTTCTTAGATGTCCTTATATCCTCATAGATCTTCTCAGAGCTCCTTCGATCACCTTAGAACTCCTTAGATTCTCTTAGTTTCTTTTATCTCCTTTGATTCTATTAGATCTTTTTAGATCCTGATAGATTTCTATAAATTCTTTTAGATCTTCTTATTTCTTTTTAGATGTTCTTGCATCCTATTAAATCTCCTTAGAGCTCCTCAGATCTGCTAAGATCAAGATTTTTTTGGATCTACTTAGATTTTTTTAGACAATATTAGACTCAAGAATGGAATAAGAACTGCGGAAGCAACAGAAATATTGTACTTCTTGTTATCGATATTTGTTACTGTTTAATTATGAATTTTCAGATTTACAACTGGCATAATAAAAGTTTTATCCTTTCAACATTTTTCTGGGGCTATATTGTACTTCAAATTCCAGTAGGAATTATGGGTACTAAATTTGGAACCAAATTATTTTTATTAGTTGCTGTATTCTTCAATTCAGTATCTATGATGATGATCCCTCTAGTAGCTGCTCATTTTGGTTCCACTGGAGTGATGGTTTGTAGGATAATTCAAGGATTATCCCAAGGACTAGTGATACCTTGTGTACATGGAATGATTGGTAAATGGATACCACCAAATGAGAGGAGTAGAATGTATGGACTTTCTAGTATAGGTAAATACATTTACAAAGTTTTAAGTGGGTTTTTAACCATAGAGATATAAGATATAGAGCACGGGAGCCAGCCGATACGACCAAGACGAAATAGAAAGAGAGAGGACAACTAGTGCGTCGGTGCCGATACGACCAGCACGAAATAGAAAGATAGAGGACAACTAGTGCGTCGGTTTATCTTTGTCTAATCACATGCGCAACAGGCGAGTCTCTCTCTTTCTATTCCGTGCTGGCTTTCACTTGTGTGCGTTCCTATGGCTCACGTGCTCTATATCTTATATCTCTATGTTTTTAACACCATTCGACTATTAGCTGTCATAATAGTCATCTGTCATTACAATCATCTGCCATTACAGTCAACTGCCATTAAAGTCATCTGTCATTAGTTTTATCTGCTATTACTGCTACTGCGTTGTCTGTTGTTACTATCGTCTGTCATTACTGTCATCTGCCAATATCGTTACCGTTCATTACTGTCATCTGTCATTACGATCATATAATCAATTCCAAGTTTAAAAATATTAAAGTAGGCCTTAGGGTAATGAATTTTGCTCTGTACATTTGTACAAACTTTTTCTCCACTTTCTAAAATGTTAATAAAAGTAAAAACAGAAAAATGGCTGTATTGATTTATCTACAGATAAATACAAAGGTTACCAATTGCGGAAGGCACACAGGAGGTAGGTGGAGAGCGAATCGTGAATTCAAGATGTTGTGGTGGTCAGTAAGGGGCTGATAAACTAAATTAAGAACCTATAAAAGAAAAAGAATAAATCTAGATGGATGGTTATACAAACAAGGAAAAATGAAAGTTTAACTGATACAAATTTTTAGGTTACATTATAGGATTTGTAATAGGAGTAGGGATAACTGGATTCATTTGCGCCTCATGGTATGGGTGGCCATTAAGTTTTTATTTACTTCCCGCATTGGGACTTGTATGGATGGTAATTTTTTATATTTACGGTGCAGCTACTCCAGCTACACATCCAACTATAACAATAGCTGAAAGAACATATATAGAGTATTCATTGAAAAGCCAAAATATTATGGTAAAATTTATATAGTTATAATATAACTTTTTTTATAATAAACTTTTATAGAATGTTCCTATACCGTATAAAGCAATTTTAACATCAGTACCAGTATGGACTTGTCTACTTATGGCTATGTGTAATAATTGGATTATGGCCATATATACAATAGAAATGCCCATTTATATGGATAAGGTTATGAAGTTTAATATTAAATCTGTAAGTATATTACAACTTATTTTGGTACTCAAAGAACCACTCTAATAAGAGATGAAACAATAGATCCCTTTTTTTTCTGTAAATTTTTAAAATTTTCCGTAGTAAAAACGAACTACAAACTCCGGAAGTCCGGAAGCCAAAGGTTAATAGAATTAATAATTTTATTCTCAATTGTTTTAGAACGGAATAGTTTCGGCTCTCCCTTCAGTTTTCTCGATAATCGCTACAATAGTAGCTACAAGTACAGCAGATTACTTAATTAGTCACAAATATTTCAGTGTAGGAACCACAAGAAAAATAATGACAACTTTAGGTATGTTTTACATAATTTTATAATTATGGGTTAACACGATTGGCAAGTCTACGCAAGCATCCACAAGCTCCAAGCCTTCACAAACATTTGAATGTCATTAAAAGGTTTGCAAATGCGCTGGTGTGTTACGGACAGGCAAAGATGGCAGACGTAGAAGTCGAAGTTTCAGAACTTGCGTTTGGCTTCACATAAAGATGCACCAACCTGTAAATATGTCACAAGCTTTCTTTGATCTGTGTTCAAAAAGCGGATCAGCAACAAGCTCTCCCTATCTCACGCAAGCCAAGCCAAACACTCTTTTACATGCTTGTGTTTGTGGAAGCTTGCCGAGACTTGCCAAGCATGTATCATGTATTGGTACGTATATATGCTTGGAAAGTCTCCGTAAGATTCTACTAGCTTCAAGCCTTCACAAACATTGCAATGCCATTAACACGCTTGCGAGTGCACTGGTGTGTTATGGAGAAGCAAACATGGCACACGTAGACGTCGAAGTTGTTTCAGAACTTGCGTTTGGCTTGACATAAACATGCATCAACCTGTTAATATGTCGCAAGCACTTGTCGCAAGCTTCCTTTTATCTGTGTTCAAAAACCAGGTCAGCAACAAGCTCTCCCTATCTCAACACCCCCTTTACACGATTGTGTTTGTGGAAGCTTGCCAAGCCTTGCCACGCATGTAAACTTACCACACGTATTATTGATTGTTATCCAATTAAATTTCTAGGTTCTTTAGGTTGTTCTGTATTAATTTTGATATTTGCATATTTGCCATCTAGCAATCATACATTACCAGTAGTAATATTGATACTCTCCTATTGTTTTCGTACGTTATGTTTAGGAGGATATAATATAAATCATTTAGATTTGGCACCGAATTTTGGTAGCACTGTTATGGGATTTATAAATACATGTGGAGAACTTTTGTCAGTTATAACTCCAATTTGTATTCAATTAATAGTCTATGATGAAGTAAGTAAAAATATTAAATTATTATTACAGAAAACTGTAATAGTGTCTTACTTAATAAAGCGAGTTATTAATGAACAAATGTTGCAAAATGCAGAATATTAGTTATTCTGTCGCTTTACTAGTTTTGAAAAATATTTTCAAAAATATTGACCATTTAACTAAGAAGAAACAACTACTTCCCTGGCTATTTGCCTCGAGGGATATTGAATTACACTACTATCACGGCGTTTACACTTTCATTACTGAAAGTAATATATCGTTCGTGATTTTAGTCAAATCTTCAGTCAGCGATTATGCCTTAAGCTCGCTGACGGATAACATATACCTTGTACTGACGAGACCCAATAGGTCGAAACCGGTCTACAAGTTATGTTGTCCCTTCTAACTGCAAACTAAAATGGTTGGTTTAAATTATCTGTTAGATATGCCAACCCCGTCGAGGCACATAGCCAGGGAAGTAGTTGTTTCTTCTTAGTTAAATGGTCAATGTTTTTGAAAATATTTTTCAAAACTAGTAAAGCGATAGAATAACTAATATTCTTCATTTTGCAACATTTGTTCATAAGTAAAAATATTTTCTATTTTCTTAGATCTAAGTTCTAAGAGATATGAAGTGTGACATGTGACGTATGATATTTGACGTATGATATGTGACGTATTACGTATAACTTATTCTTACACTATCTGTGGAAAAATTTGGTTGGTCATAACTGTCTCTTTTGCCCAAATACATGTTCTCGGTACATTTGTATTTAGGTCT
Source organism: Altica lythri (assembly GCA_964028335.1). Lineage (NCBI taxonomy): Eukaryota > Metazoa > Arthropoda > Insecta > Coleoptera > Chrysomelidae > Altica > Altica lythri. The sequence continues at coordinate 72,735,405 of OZ034805.1, forward strand.
ATACCTACGAGGACATCCTTAGATAAAAAAATAATAAATAATCTGTACGTCTACATATAGTATGACGTTGTTTACTTTTGACCTAAGAGATATGAAGTATGACATATGAGATGTGACATATGATGTATAATATGTGACATACGACGTATGACATGAAATTTGACTTATCACATCATGTTTTATATTATTAATCTATTAATCATTAAACTATTTTTAGACGGATCAACACTTGTGGAGAATAATATTTATTACAGCAGCGTGTTTATTGACTGGTTCAACAATCTTTTATATTTTCAACGCTTCTGGTGAGATACAGGAATGGAATTTTGTTAAAGAACCTGTCGAAAAGAAATTATTACCAAAGCATGATGTTCAGGAAAAAGTTTAATATTATTTTTGGTAATAAATTTATAAGAAAAAAACTTTGTTGGAGTATTTATCACAGTCCTTCTTCTTCTTCTTCTTCCTTCTTATGTATAAGCACTTTTTTGCTTGTTTTTCTTCGTCTCTTTGCATGGTTTCAGTTTACATTAAGGTTGTCACTCCATCGCTTACGAGGCCTTCCGGTACACCTTCGTCCTGCCGGTGATTTGTCCCTCGTTATCTTTACTATTCTGTCGTCAGTCATGCGGCTGATGTGTTCATTCAAGTTCCTTTTCTTTGCAATACCCAGTCATTGATGCTATCGATTTTACACTTTCTTCTGATTTCTTCACTTCTTTTCCGGTCAAAAAGTGTACTGCTAGCTATTTTGCGCACCACTTTTATTTCCGTTGTTTCCAGTATTTGTTTCGTTTTCGAGGTTTCTGGTCTGGTCTCTGCGATGTTAATATGGGTCTGATCATAGTCCAATTTGATTAATTTTTATATCTAATTTGATCTGACTCGATTCTGTTTTAGAAAAATACAGGTTTTAAATCTTTTACGTTAATAGTGACTAAGGTGCACTTTAGATACTCTTTTAGCATTTTTCATAAAATTTTATAATCCAGGCTTCTGAAACCAATTGCAATTTTCCTATTTAGCCCTTAGAAATATAACTAAGAGAACATGAAGTGATTGAAGTCAATAAAGGGACTACTAGAGTATGTTTTGTTGCAAAGATAATTTGCAGATCAATAATTAATTAGTCGATTTAGATGAATCTGGGTCACTTAGAACATTGTAATACGACTACAGTAATTATCCTTATTGTTTAAATTTTTAAATTATGTATAAGCTATATAACTTAAAATTATGATTGAAAAAAAATGTCGTTTTTACAAGGTTTAGTGTGTAAGTAGGTACAACAAAAAATTATCATAGACTCATTCTCAAAATCATTTTCATAAAAAAGAAGAACAATTTAAATTTTATAAAAAAATGACAGTGGAACAAGGACAAAAATGTTTTAACAAGGAATGTGGCTTCTTTGTGCCTTTATGATGGCTCTAAATTGTCTCTCCATACTTAGAATCAAGTTATCCACACATTTTTGGGGAATCGCCATCCAGCACTGTTGAAGAGCCTTAAACAGCTGATTGTGATTTTGCTAAAGCATGCTCAATACGATTGAGATCGGGCGATTCATCTGCCCAAGGGCAAAACTGGAATATTTTGCTCTTCCAAGAAATTTCCAGTTCTACTACCAACCGAAGTCCTCTGCGACATAGTGCAAAGAGGACTGAACATAGCAAAGCAGTGATGTGATTCAGTGGGACTTAATATCAACCCCACCAAAACCACGTTAGTAGCCTGTACAAGGAAAAAAGAAACCTAAACTAAAAACCATAAAAATAGGTGGAAATATCGTTGAGTGGAAGACAGAGGTCAATTATCTAGGGCTAATCCTAGATAATAAGTTACTCTGGAACAAACACGAAAACGAAATAATACACAAAGCTACAAAAGCCCTTATGGTGTGCAGAAACATTGCTGGGAAAAATTGGGGCTGTAACCCAAAGACAGTGCAATGGATGTACACAGCAATAGTGAGACCTATCATCACATATGGGGCAGTAGCTTGGGGCACGAGAGCTAATCTGATAACTACGAGGACAAACCTCTCAAAGATTCAGAGACTAGCCTGTGCATGTATCACTGAAGCAATGAAAACATGTCCCACTGCTGCAATGGAAGTAGGTAATAGTAAATCTCTCGCCACTGCATATTCAAGTAGGAAATGCTAGGAAGCAAACAATATATAGAATGATCAAAGAAGGAATAATCAAGGAAAAACCTCGATCACTCCAACTTGATCAAACTTGGGAAATGCCCCAAGATGACATGCCAAAGAAATTTATTTTTCTAAGGAAATTTACCACTAAACTGGAAGGTAAATCTGAATGGGACGAAAACACCATATTGGGGCTAAGCCAAAACGTCATAAAATGGTATACGGATGGCTCCAAGACAGATAAAGGAACAGGAGCAGGGGTGTTTGGACCTAGAACCAAATATTTAGAAAGCTTGGGTACGTACCCAAGCATCTTTCAAGCGCAAATTCGTGCCATCGAAAGATGTATAGAATTTAACATTGAAAGGAACTATCGTAGACAGAAGATTGTAATCATGTCAGATAGTCAAGCAGCCATCAAGGCTCTGAATTCAGATACAATCAGTTCAAAGATGGTCTGGGAATGCCTAGGCAAATTAAATGAACTAGGATAGAATAACACTGTTACCCTTCTATGGGTTCCAGGACACGTAGAAATAGAAGGAAATGAAACAGCAGACAAGCTGGCAAAAAAAGGAGCTGAAACCCCATACGTGGGACCAGAACCATCCTGTGGAATCAGCAGTAGTACAATCTTAGAAAAGCTAAGGAAAAAAATGGATAGCGAAAAATCCAAGTACTGGAATGATCTAGAAGGACTAAGACAATCGAAGACGCTCGTGGGAAACTATAACCAGAAGAGATCTCACAGCTGTTTTAACCTGAGTAAGAAAAACCTTCGAATTATAACAGGAATACTAACCGGTCACTGTCGATTAAGAGGACACATGAAGAAACTAGGATTAGTAGATGAAACAAACTGCAGATTCTGTGAGGTAGAGGATGAAACCTCAATACACATACTTTCAGAATGCATAGCATTAAGTACTTCTAGGGTCAAATACCTAGGGTCATAAGAAGAATTACCTAATTTAAAATCCAATGATATCCTAAACTTTCTAAGGAAGATAGGACTAGAAGAGCTGCTATAAGTCTGAGGAATCATCAGAAATATAGCAAGAAAAGGGGGACACAATAGATCTTATAGGTCGCAGGTGTATCTGTTACCCCTAACTACATACATACATACATACATACATACATACATACATACATACATACCAACCGAAATTTCTGCCCATAACAAAATTGTACCTCCGCTGTAGCTGTGAACGTCTTGTGTATGTTGCATTCGATTTCTTGCGTCAGGTTCTCTCCATACGCTTATCCTGCAAGAATCTGGATACAAAACAAACGAAGATTCATCGGTAAAAAAACATTTTGCCATTTTTTTCCTCACATATAACTGTTTTTGTTCCCAACGTAGTCCACTGTCGCGATTCCCTCGATTTAAAGGTTATAACCTCCACGGAGATGATTAATAAATTGCCGTGCCGTCACTGTGCGATTTCTTCGCACTTGTAACTGAATATATCGGTCCATATGAGGTGTTGTCATCTTTGATCGTCCGACATGCCTTTCGGAAACAAAATTATTTTCGTTCCAAGGGCTTCTCGGGCAGCGTCCATAATATTTTTCTTAAGTTTTTTCCATCTAGTTTCTACATTGCTTTCATTTTCGATATTTTCCATTTGTCTATATTTTTTATTTATCAAATCACACAGTAATCTAGATTTTTAAAGGATGAATAAAATAAATAAATATCTGATTAAAAACGAAATCTTTTATTAAATATGTTATTATGTTGATTAAAAATATCTTGATAATTAGACAATAATATTATTAATAATTTAAATCTCTATCAGGATCTGGGTGCCGTGTGGAAAACAAATTTTTAAATAAATTTAATAATTTTTTTATTTATTATCCCAATTACTAAATGGATTATATTACAATAGGACTATTGTCATCAAACAGTTTAAAGTGCACGAGATTATAAACAACTTCATATTAGTGTCTCGTTATATAAAATAATCATTAATTAATTACTGTTAAAGAAAAATTGAAAATTTATCAGTCTGTCGTACAGGAAGGAATAAAAAATGGTGACTCCACCTAAAGGTATTTATTTATTTATTGTTTATTATTGTTATTGTTTAAATTTATATCCTACTCAAAGAAATCAGTTTAAATTTGTTAACAATTATATTAGTATGGGCGACAGGTACGTTTTCGTTGACATTATAGGGTCATGGCATTACCCTGTAGAATTTTTAAAAAGCAATTAATTAATTTATCTTTAAATGTTTCCTTTTTATATATAAGCCGACCCTGTCGTTAAAAACTTTCCGTAAAATCAGTCAGAATGGCCTACGTGATTAAATGAGCGTATTACTTACTTCGGGTGGAATGATTTAACCATCCCCATAGTCAGAAAAAGTTTTGATTTTCCCGTTTCCCCAACGACGCAATACTTCTTGTGTTAATCGTATTAACATCAAATGACTTCGTAAATAATCAAATATTCTACATCTTAATTGATTTTTGATCCTTTATTGTTTCCGGTATACTCCAACTACCTACATAGTTACAAAATGAATCAATTAACTTTCCTTGGTATAAATCGACAGGGTTTCGGATATCTATTGATAATATATCACTCTTAATAAATGGTTGAAACCCTACTGTGGTAGTTTCCCTTACAACCCTTCAATGAAATAAAACAGGTGGTTTCCCAAACCCTTAGTTATATTTATTGCTCCATTAGTTGAATTTTAACTCGAAATCCATTCACGTTCAATAGTTATATATAGATACCTACGTTTAAATTGCATGTGTAAAAAAGCTATATTTATAATAATAACAGATTTGTGTTATTTTTTAAGGTTTTGGAGTACGGCATATACAAGTCATATTTTGGTTTTTTCAAAATTTAATAGCTTACTCCATGAGGTTTAACCTCTCAGTGGCGATTGTTGCTATGACCAAACAGACTTCAACAAATTCAAACATTCCAGTAAGTACATCTTGTTTTTCTTTGATAATAGATCCATTAAACTGGCAGTGAACTAATGACTAATCTTTTCATTTGAATTTGTACCTAATTAGTTGCTGAATGACCGATTTTGTAGTTCCAGACGAATCCCCAATACTCGAGTTACTGCTATCTTCACAATAAGCTAGCAGTAAAACCTTGAAACCTGTGTTAAATAAAACGACTAATCGGTAGGAATTTATAGCTAATTTGTAGCTGAAAAACAGCGACAAAAAGATATGAAAAAAATAAAAATCAGCTAAACCTAGTGACCGGAAACGGGACACTAGAGTCTCTGCTGTCTTGACACTGGGTTCTTATTGACTTTAAAAGGTTTTAAACTTTGTATCTGGCTGCTAATAGTTGCAGCTATGTCCAGAGCGCCAGCACCAAAATAGAAACAAAAAATCGGTTGAACCTAGTGACCGGAAACGGGACACTAGAGTCCCTGCTGTCTTGACACTGGGTTCTTATTGACTTTAAAAGGTGTTAAACTTTGTTTCTGGTTGCTAATAGTTGCAGCTATGCCCAGGGCGCCAGCAACAAAATAGAAACAAAAAATCGGTGAACCTAGTGACCGAAAACGGAACACTAGAGTCTCTGCTGTCTTGACACTGGGTTCTTATTGACTGTAAAAGGTTTTAAACTTTGTTTCTGGTTGCTAATAGTTGCAGCTATGCCCAGGGCGCCAGCAGCAAAGTAGAAACAAAAAATCGGTTGAATCTAGTAACCGAAAAGGGGACACTAGAGTCCCTGCTATCTTGACACTGTGTTCTTGTTGACTTTAAAAGGTTTTAAACTTTGTTGCTGGCTGCTAATAGTTGCAGCTATGCCCAGGGCGCCAGCAACAAAATAGAAACAAAAAATCGGTTGAAGCTAGTTACCGAAAACGGGACACTAGAGACCCTGCTGTCTTGACACTGGGTTCTTGTTGATTTTAAAGGGTTGTGAATTTTGTTGCTGGATGCTTATAGTTTCAGCGGTGCCCAGAGAGCCAGCAAGAATATTGATAAATAAAACTGGCCAGGCCTAGTGACGGAAAGTAAAAAACAAATGGTGTTTCTATCTTGAGAAATGGTATTTCTATCTTTGGACAACGTTTAATGTCGTTGCTACTCACGAATAGTATTAGTGATAACAGCAACTAAATTGAAAAAAAATAGGTCGTAACTACCGGAAACTGAATACTCTGGGCTTGCTATTTTGAAACACGTTGTTTAGTCTTAGGATAATAGTCAATTTTGTTTGTCTTAAATCACAACAGGGTGCCCAGAGAACCAGAAAAAGTTTTGACAACCATTTAAAGCCAACTAGACCGTTTCCGGTTACTAGGTTCAGCCGATTTTTTGTTTCTATTTTGTTGCTGGCTGTCTTGGCATCACTGAAGCTATAAGCAGCCAGCAACACTATCGGAGTGTTCCAAATTTTTCCCAATTGTGTTCCTTTGTAAATAGTTACTGAATGGTCATTAATGTTGATTGGACGAAGGGGCATATTCATCACAATCATTAGGAGTGCTTTTTCAATAAGAACACCTTCTTCTTGATAGTAAATTTTGGGTTCCAACATAGCTGGAAGTAGATTTGAACTGGTGTTGTTTAGATAAGCTTGGATAAATAATTCTCTTCTCAATGGGAGTTCAATTTCTTCATCTAACATGCACTTTTGCTGCTACTGCGGCTTGTGGATGAATGATTAATTCTTCGGTACCGGTTCTGATGATCTTACTCTTTAAATCCATAACGCAACCATAAGTGTTCATAACACCCATTCATAAGATAACATCTTCTTTTATTTCGACTATCAAGGATGGATGGAAAATTTTTGTTGAGCCAAACTGTACAATAGCAGCTGTGGAAATGCGCTTTTTCTTTAGTGGCGATACACAGTTGCCCCCTAGATGAAATTATTAGGGACACACAAACCGATCTTATTGCTTACCGATAGTACTTAATAAATAAGACAGCAGACTTTGAAACAGCTGATGGATTCATTAAACAATTAAATTTTCGTGACAGAATTCCAAATCAAAAGTTTCTGAATGCAATATAATCTTTTAGTATCTTTACATGTGGTTAAAGAAGCGAAATAGATAATGATGTATAAAGAGTATTTGTAACAGCTGATGAATAACCATAAGAGAAACTTCCGGAATATATGTTTTGTTTTTAAGGATTCACTTCTTGGGGCTTTTCCTTTACATCTCCTGGATTTCTTTTAGATTTTCAAAAATTTAAAAATCTCTGTCCTAGAAATGGGTATGTTTGAGACCTTACTTTACAGCTTTATAATTACACCATTAGGCCAGTTTTGCAGCATTCTAGATGCTTAAAGGTGATCTTATATATAAATTCAGATACTGAAAAATATTGCAACGAAGTTTAACAAATTCACACTATAAAGGAGTTTAACGAGCTTTATTTAAAAGAGTCCAATAACTAATTAACCAATTTATGTTTTGAGCCATAACTCAGCTTCTCTATAAGGTTCCTTAGCATTTCCTCTTTCGCTTTTGCACTATCTTCAGGATATCTCAACATTTAGATCCACTCACAAGTAAATTTCAATAGAATCTACGAACTTAATAATATACAGTTAACCAATAAAACTCTTTTTAGTAGATTTATATCTACTATTCAGCTGGTTCGCAGGTCACGACTTCGGGAAAATTTCACTACAGTTTTTCGTTTTAGGTCCCCCTGACCTCAAAAACACCTTCCGTTCAAAAGTTTATATATATATATATATATGTATATATTGTTATGATATGATTGGTTCATAAAATTTTTGTATTTGATAATAGGTAACTGTCTTTATATAGATGTTTAAGAATTTTATTTCAGAAAGAGTTGATAATTGTTGATTTTGTTTATGATTAGATTGTTTTAAGAGGTTACCTAGGGACAAGGGGGATAAATGGAGATTATTATAGAATTTGAATTGGAGAAGAGAGTTTAATTTTAGAATTTATGATTTTGTATAATTGAAGTTAAAGTTAAAAAAAAATTTAAATAAAATAAACAAGAATATAAAGGAAGTTTTAAGTTGAATCCAGACCCAATAGCAGGAGAAGTAGCCGGAGCCAAAGAAAAGTCAGATTTCATAACAAATTGTCAACCAACGTGGGGCATAAATGATTTCATAACAAATTGTCGATCCAACGTGGGGCAACAACAAGGCAGAAAAAGAAAAATCTAAATCCAGAATAAATTGATGAACCAACGTGCAGCGCAACTTGTCAAAAAAGAACACCCAGACACCCAGAAAAGAATAAAAAGAAACAAGACACCAAGCCGATCGCAAGAAACCGAAATAGAAATTTTGAAATTTCATATTAGAAAAATTGTAATCTGGGGTAAGATTTTTAAATTTCTATATAGAGACAGTTTTTTATTTTGTTGTTTATATTTGAAATAGGGGGGATACATAAATTCTGTTAAGACATAATTTATAAATATTTAGGTTGATACAAATCATTTTTATAAAAATTTTTTGATTTTGACAGTGTCAATAAGACATAAGAAATTTTGATATACGGGGGGTGAATTAAAATTATAAATTTAATATACATATTAAAATTTAAATCAAATAAAAACAAATTGAATAATTTTAAATAATAAAATGGAAACAAGAAGAAGGCAAAACAAGAAACCGGATTTACAGATACAACAAGGAGATCATCAAAAAGATGAGGACATACAGATTATGGGAACAAATGAATCGGGAGATGAAAAAGAGAATACCACGATAATAGAAGCAATTATTGAAAGTAATGGTAACAAACATGAAGAAAGCGATATGGATAGGATGTTTAAATTTTTAGAAAGAATGAATGAAAAACAAGAAAAAATGAATAATAGCTTAAGAGAAGATTTGAAGAAGAATTTACAAGAAAATAAAGAAGAAATAAAAGAAGATATGAAAAAAGAAATAAAAGACATGAACAAGAATATGGAAGTATTTAAAGATGAAATGAAGAAGCAGATGGAAATGTATAGAGAAACAATAAAAGATATGAAAACAATTTATGACAAATCAGTAATTAATAAGGATTTTAAGACTGAATCTCCTGAAGAAAAAGATATGGGGAAAAATGAAAATAAACGAGAAAATGAAAGAATACAAAGAGTTATGGAAGTAAATACTATGACAATAGCAAAGAAATTTGAAGATGAAACAAAAAAATTACAAGAGATGCAAAATGAGAGAACTGAGGATAGTTCATATATGGTAATACAGGAAGGAAAAAGTAAAAATAAATATTATAAAGAATATGAGACATATAAAAACAAAATGAAACAAGAATATGAAATTATGAAATTAAAATTAAATAATGAATATGAAGAGGATAAGAAGAATGAAAAAGATAATTATTATAAAAATGAAGAAATAAAATATGAAACTGAAATATATGAAGTTAATAAAAATGAATTATATTATTATATCAATAAAATTAAATATAAAACTGAATCTAATTATGACAATGAGAAGAAAAGGAAGAATAAAACATACGAGGATAATGATATAAATTACTTTGAAATATGTGATGAAATTAGAAGATTAAAGAAGGTTTGGAAGGATATCATATACAATTATAAAAAGAGAAAAAAATAAAATAGTTAAATAAAAGTAAATAAGATTAAAATAAAATTAAAATTAAGATTAAAATTAAAAAAATGAAAGAAAATAAATATCGGGAACAAACTGATTAAATAAAATAAATCAAAAGTATTAAATTGATAGAATTCGATTATAACGTTAAAATAAGGTATAAGAGTAAGGGATGATATGAGAGAAGATTAAATATGAAATAAATTTAAAATTATAAAATGTGTCTTAAAGGAAAATTTTAAAATTTTAAATTTAGGGGGATTTTGTTATGATATGATTGGTTCATAAAATTTTTGTATTTGATAATAGGTAACTGTCTTTATATAGATGTTTAAGAATTTTATTTCAGAAAGAGTTGATAATTGTTGATTTTGTTTATGATTAGATTGTTTTAAGAGGTTACCTAGGGACAAGGGGGATAAATGGAGATTATTATAGAATTTGAATTGGAGAAGAGAGTTTAATTTTAGAATTTATGATTTTGTATAATTGAAGTTAAAGTTAAAATAAAATTTAAATAAAATAAACAAGAATATAAACGAAGTTTTAAGTTGAATCCAGACCCAATAGCAGGAGAAGTAGCCGGAGCCAAAGAAAAGTCAGATTTCATAACAAATTGTCAACCAACGTGGGGCATAAATGATTTCATAACAATATATATGTATGTATGTATAGTTCCGATATAACGAAATCTGTGGACACGATAGCGGTCGCATTTCTTAACGGATCAAAATGAAATTTGGTACAAAAATCAATCGTCCCAAAATCTCGGTCGAGTTCGTTAATGGGCCAAATCGGTAAGGCCGTTTGGGCGTGACATCAAATCAAAATGGAAAAAAATTCGTAACTTTTTTACTTCACCCTGTACAAAAAAATGTTAGGGGACTTTTTTGTTTGTCTTAAAGAGACCTACAACTTTTATTTAAAACATTTTTTTCTAAAACGTATTCTTTTAATATATTTAATTAATATAAATCTACTGATGCGCCTGGCTTACCAAGGGCCATTTTTTACTTAGGTATAGGGTAGAGGGTGGCAAGACTGGGTAGCAGGTAAGATGGGGTACTCTTATCAAAATATCTGAGCATTGAATTTAACTTAATTTATCAATTTGTTTTAGTATTATAATTGGGACAACAAAAATGTAGTACTATCGTCTTTTTTCTGGGGTTACATTGTATTCCAAATACCTGCAGGAGATCTAGGCCGAATATTTGGAACAAAAAAAATATTGTTAATATGTATGCTGACAAATGCTGTTCTAGTGGTTCTCACTCCTGTTACAGCTCAATATTTGGGAGCAGAAGGTATGATGTCTGCAAGAGTGGTACAAGGTTTAGCTCAAGGATTTTTCTTTCCATTACTTTCAAATAATAATGGAAAGTGGGCACCTATGGAGGAAAGAGCTAGAATTGGATCCATTACGTTTTCAGGTAAAATTAATATATTTAAAACAAGATACAAAATATTACCAGAAACATTTTTATGGTCATTTAACTAAAAAAAACTTAAATAAATCACAAAAGTCAGATAAAGAATAAGCACAGTGTCGTACATCATGACTAGGATGATGCCCAATAGCTCTAGAGCAATTATTCTCATTAACCCAAGTATAGTCAGGAATTTTATATGATACAATCATACATAGTACTACCCTCATCTAACTGTTGAAGAGAATTCTGCAAATTTAATGTATACTCTCTATAACAGGCTAGCAAGGGAACATAAGTCGCAGCAACAACAAGATGGATCTATCAGTGATAGAATGATGCTGAAAGGTGTACCACGAGAGAGCCCCCAAGATGTGGTTGATGGTGTTTTTTGATAATAGTTACGATCGATATGAAAATAAAGAGTTGACTAATTTGTGTAACGTATTTAAATAACATTATTACGTTAGCTTCTATTTCTAAAGAGGAGATTCTCACTGTTTTAAAAGCTATCAAGCACAAGATGACCTCTGGTACTGATCCCATACCTGCTTTCTTAGTAAAAGATTGCAGGTATGCATTAACCTCTCTGCTATGCTTTATTTTTAACTTGATTTTAAAAACATGGACTTTTCCTGAGCAATGGAAACTATCCAAAATCTGCCCTGTTTTCAACAAAGGAAATAAAAGTGAAATATCAAATTATAGACCAATCACCATACTTTGTAATTTTTCAAAAGTATTTGAAACCATTATTCATAACCACCTTTCATTTAATCTTCACAGTGTAGTAACTCCGTTTTTTGACTTAACATGGTGTATCACTAAAACCATAATAGTTTTAAAAAATCTTAGTCTACCGTTTGTAAATGACTAGTTTTTCTTATAATCGTACAAGTTTTCCTTAATATTGCTTAAAGAAAAATACTGAAAATTTAAGGGAGAGACTGACGATGTTTGTTTAATGTAAAATTTTATACAGTTTTTTGACTTAACATGGTATATCACTAAAAACATAATAGGTATTAAAAAACTGAGTTTACCGTTTGTAAACGACTAGTTTTTCCTATAATCGTACACGTTTTCCTTAATATTGCTTAAAGAAAAATACTGAAAATTTAAGGGAGAGACTGACGATGTTTCTTTGATATAAAATTTTATACCGTTTTTTGACTTAACATGGTATATCACTAAAAACATAATAGATATTAAAAAAACTGAGTTTACCGTTTGTAAACGACTAGTTTTTTGTATAATCGTAGATGTTTTCCTTAATATTGGTTAAAGAAAAATACCGAAACTTTAAGGGAGAGACTGACGATGTTTGTTTGATGTAAAATTTTATACAGTTTTTTGACTTAACATGGTATATCACTAAAAACATAATAGGTATTAAAAAACATAGTTTACCGTTTGTAAATGACTAGTTTTTCTTATAACCGTACAAGTTTTCCTTAATATTACTTAAAGAAAAATACTGAAAATTTAAGGGAGAGACTGACGATGTTTGTTTAATGTAAAATTTTATACAGTTTTTTGACTTATCATGGTATATCACTAAAAACATACTAAAAACATAATAGATATTAAAAAACATAGTTTACCGTTTGTAAATGACTAGTTTTTCCTATAATCGTACAAGTTTTCCTTAATATTGCTTAAAGAAAAATACTGAAAATTTAAGGGAGAGAGTGACGATGTTTGTTTGATGTAAAATTTTATACAGTTTTTTGACTTAACATGGTATATCACTAAAAACATAATAGGTACTAAAAAACATAGTTTACCGTTTGTAAATGACTAGTTTTTCTTATAATCGTACAAGTTTTCCTTAATAGTGCTTAAAAAAAAATACTGAAAATTTAAGGGAGAGACTGACGATGTTTGTTTAATGTAAAATTTTATACAGTTTTTGACTTATCATGGTATATCACTAAAAACATAATAGATATTAAAAAACTGAGTTTACCGTTTGTAAACGACTAGTTTTTCCTATAATCGTACAATTTTTCCTTAATATTGGTTAAAGAAAAATACCGAAAATTTAAGGGAGAGGCTGACGATGTTTGTTTGATGTAAAATTTTATACAGTTTTTTGACTTAACATGGTATATCACTAAAACCATAATAGGTATTAAAAAACATAGTTTACCGTTTGTAAATGAGTAGTTTTTCCTATAATCGTACAAGTTTTCCTTAATATTGTTTAAAAAAAATACTGAAAATTTAAGGGAGAGACTGACCATGTTTGTTTGATGTAAAATTTTATACAGTTTTTTGACTTAAAATGATATATCACTAAAACCATAAAGGTATTAAAAAACATAGTTTACCGTTTGTAAATGACTAGTTTTTCCTATAATCGTACAAGTTTTCCTTAATAGTGCTTAAAGAAAAATACTGAAAATTTAAGGAAGAGACTGACCATGTTTGATGTAAAATTTTATACCGTTTTTTGACTTAACATGGTTAGGTATATCACTAAAACCATAATAGGTATTAAAAAACTTATGGATTTATGGCTGGTCGTTTAACTGTCACTAATTTATTTTGATATACTAAATTTATATCCAAAACTATAGATAGAAGAGGTTAGGTAGATGTAATCTACACTGACTTTTCCAAAGCATTTGACAAAGTCAATCATTCCTTACTGTTAAAGCTACATAACTTCGGGCTCGATATGTCACTTATTTCCACTGTGCTATCTTATCTGTCCGGCAGAGGGTTATTCGTCTCAAAATTTTTCTCAAACTTCCGGTGTCCCGCAAGGGTCTGTCTTGGGACCTTTACTCTTTGTGATCTTTATCAATGATGTGTTTGCTAATATTAACGTTCATTATCGCTTATATGATGGCGATTTAATGTTATTTTTTTAATGTTTAAAGCTGCATCTTGTATTGATCGCTTCGGATCACCAATTTTCCATCTCCAAGTTTAGTTTTGTTTCTGAAAACTCAGTGAACTAAAGGAACTAAGTTAGGTTAGAAATCACGAACAACACCACCATCACCACCTGGTTGGGACCATCAAGTTTAGATACTTGTCCAAAATTCCTTAATTTGGATACAGAAATCCTACCTGTGTTAACCTTTTTCTTCTCACAACAAGACACAAAAGATTTATACCGTTTTTTTTAACTTTTGATTGATATTAAAGTATAGATAATTTCGATATCCTTCTTATCCAGATCTATTAAGAAATCCCCATTTCAAAACGATTCGAAGACTATTTCATCGCTTTTTTTGGTCTTTTCTACACCATATCTAATTTTCTTTTTATAATAAATAAACTGTATAATATATTTTTTTAATAATTACATATCTGTTAACAAATAAATTGCAGTTGGTTTACTAAATTAAAAAGCCAGCAGGTGTGTTTGATACGATATAGTCTTCACTTAATTCGTTTGATAAAACAGATGTTGGTAACAACAAAAATAGTAGGAATGTGAAATGCGTATCTAAATATATCTAACATTTAATCTACCATTTGCTTATTTGATGTTTAGATTAAAATTAGCACAATATTTGAACTAAAATAAAGTCTGTTAAATTACGTAACTGGCGATTCTTAATGATTAGCTCTTTACTATAAACAGTGTTTAAAAACATTAACAAACTTGTTTGTCAGTTGTCCTATCACTAATCATTTATCACTAACTAGCAGCCCGCCCCGGCTTTGCACGGGGATTAAAGAAAAATAACAAAAGCCATTAAATTTATTGGGCCAACGCTTCCCTGTAAACAATATTACATGTTGTTTTATTTTCTGGCAGCAAAATAAATTGATTTTCAGGAGCTCCGACCCGCCTTAGGTGGTTGGCCATGAGGAAAACCAATCCCTACTATTTGGAAGGTTTGACCTTGAGACTTATTATAAGTAAAAGCGAAAGATGTTTTGATAGGAAATTGAAGCGGTTTAAATGGATTTGGTAGATCAGTTGGGATCATCGGTATCCTCAGTGTATGAGCTAGTTGACCAGCTGGTGGTTCAGTTATATTGGTTGCTACAACTTAATTGTCCTTTAATTCCTTTATAAGTAGCCTCGTCCCATTGCACATGCTAAATTTGTGATATCTGTCGTGATTATGAAATAAGTTATTTTGATAAGGAATAATACCAAGATAAAAACTTTTAAAAAATTAAAAATTAGTTATTGTGACGTAACTATAACAGTTAGACATATGCTGTCGCGGCATTTTTTGTAGATATTTATATGTTCTTTAAAATCGTAGTACATTATTTTATTCTATAATCAATAGTATTCTCAGCGCACGCGATTTAAGGATTTTAAGGTCATTTTTGGTTACATTAATGGCATTTTAGTAAGGATCCCTATTTTTTTTAAATGAAACATAGCCTATGTCACTCGGGAATAGTGTAGCTTGCCAACAGTGAAAGAATTTTTGAAATCGATCCAGTAGTTTCGGAGCCTATTCATTTCAAACAAACAAACAAAAAATCAAACCTTCCCTCTTTATAATATTAGTATAGACAACAGTTTAACAGTTAAGCAATAAGATTTATATGCATTTATCAGTTGTCGCTTGTCAGTTGTCATCTTGTCAGTTGTCATCTTGGCCGTTGTCATCTTGTCAGTTGTCATCTTGTCAGTTGTTATCTTGTCAGTTGTCATCTTGTCAGTTGTTTTTTTTTAAGTAAATAAATGTGTTAATTTGATACAAATAAAACATAATAAATCATAGCTTTGTTAGGGTTTGTTTTTTTTGTAATATTAAATAGGTAAACTAATTTTATACATCCATTAACGTACAGGATAAAATGTGGTTTATATGATATATCCTGAAATGAAACCAACTCCGGTAAGTAATCAATTATGATGTGAAATACGAAGGTGAGGCATTTAGCTACATTGAGACTCTATTTCTAAACGTTATGGCTTTAAGATGAATGAAAGTTGATTTTAATTTAATATCTTACGGATTTTGTAAAGTACATTTAACTAACGAACACAATAGTTAACTAAATTCTTTTTATAAATCAAACTATGGCTTTGTATAGTTTAATTAACAACTTCTGACGAAGTGTGCGGCTGGATCTCTTCGAAAACTGGTGAGTTTGATGTGTCAAACTAAAATTAAACAATAGATTGTAAAATCCTGAGTGCATATCACTGCCTGCTGTGAGGGTCGAGAAAAGGTTCGGATTTATGAACGGCCCACTGTTCCCAGGTAACAAAGACTCTTTAACCTATTGTTCATACGTATATTCCGTCAACTAATTCTTTAAAAAGAAAGCTATGCTATCCCTCGTCAGTGATTTACGACTAGAATCATTGATGACAATGCATACAAACAGTATAATTATTGTATATTTTGAATATGAATTGTTAATTTTTATACAGTAATTAGTTTTTAATGAGTAGAAAACAAATATAAATATTCACAGAAAACTTTCAGTTCTGAAAAGCTATTAAATTAAAATCTGAATCGCATAATTAACAAGTTGTAAATGTGAATTATTAAACTCATGGATTTCTGTATTGAAACGGTAAAATGTATAAACGGATTATAAGTTTACTGAAAATACAATACTACTAGAAAAGCTGATAATTGCAATATTCAACACTATGGAATTTAATTGTAAACAAAGAACTATGATGGGATTTCAATCATTTTTTCAGAAACGTTTAATTAATCATTTAGTAAAGTAAAATAGTGAAAATTAAAGCAAAAGAAGTAATGATATTGTAACTTATTCATTGTCATTGTAAAACTGTTGGTGTCAGCTGTGGGGTGAAGAGATACAAGAATGCTTGGAAAAAAGATAAATGAACTATTGGTGGCTGAGGTCAGAAGGAAGCTCGTAGAATTAGAGTTGGAAACTACTGGCTGCAAATCTGTATTGTTAAATAGGCTCCGTGAATAAGTAATAATTTGGACCGTGACGCTTTGGAGTTCAAAGATTCTTCTTCTTCTTATTCTTTTATTCGATCTGTTAATTTCGAACATTGCGCTGTAGAATTTCCTCTGATGTGGACTGCCAGCTGTCCCTCCATCTCTTTGGGGGTCTCCCCAGCGGTCGTTTTTCTGCTGGTCTTCCAACTAACGCTATTTTCATCCATTATTCTTACGTGGTTGTGCCACTGCCTTCTTCTTTGTCTTCCCCATCTTACTACATCCTGTATTCCGCATTGCTCTCTTACTTTTGTGTTTCTAACCCGATTTCGTCTTGTTTCCCCTACTATTGTTCTTATTATGTTCATTTCAGCAACTCTCAATATACTTTTGGTCTTATCCGTGTTTAAAGATCCGGTTTAAAAAGCAATTTCTGAACAATCGCAACAACTTCCCCATCTATCACAACGAATGACGAGCCAGCAACAGGAACAGACGAAACAACTGACCCAGTTGTCCAGTCAGATAAGGAGGCAGCGCGAAGTTACGTCCCAGCTATCACAACGGATGTCTACCCTAACAGAAGAATTACCAGTTCCTTCTTCCAGCAAATATCGCATATGCGCTCCAAAATGTGCACTCTTGCGACACGACAACCAGAAAATGCAGTCCAAAATAAGGAAGCATACAAGAGAACTGGAAGCTTTTCGCCGAAACCAAACCATCCACCACCATAGCTCTGCAAGGCTTTAGACGTCCTACTTTCATTGACACCCGATAAAGCTGATAATTTTAAGCTATTGGTAAATCGTCTGGAGATGCGTTATGGTCAAACTCTTCTACAACCGTTATACCGAATGCAGTTGAAGAGCCAGAAGCTGAAAACTATCCAGGAGTTCGAGACAGAATGCAGCGAAAGATTTCCTGGAGTGCCTGGCGGTAGTGGAAAGGTTAATGAGGTTATCCCCAAAAGGAAGGCGCCCAATGAGGTGCTGGAACTGCGGAGAACTAAGCCATGTGAGAAATACTTGCCCACAAAAAGAAAATTCTCCTGCAGAAGTTCCCCAAAAGCAGGAAAACTGGAACGGGTCGTTTCTTGGGGGGTGGCAACGACCCCACACCTGAAACCAATTTAAAACACTTATGGGGACTTTAACACAATTTATTTACCAAAATTCTAACAGAACTCTGCTGGAAAACGTCTAAACAGTTTTACAATGACAATGAACTATTTAAACTCCCCTTAACTGCTAATACATCCCCTTATATGGTAAAAATGAATTATCTAGTATCGAGTAACCAAAACAATTTATAATTTTATATTCTGTCATAAAATGATCTTGTTATACATTATAATTATTTACTTTTATTTATATTTATATTTTAGGTTCAACTTTAGGTCTAGTTATCACTTACACTTTAACAGGATTCTTATGTAAGTCTTCTATGGGATGGCCTATGAGTTTCTATTTTTTTGGTTCGTTAGGATTCGTATGGACAATTTTATATTATTGTTATGGTAGTGATGATCCTGCTACACATAAAACTATTTCCCACGAAGAAAAAATTTATTTACAAGCATCATTAGGAACCACACATTTAACTGTAAGTTGTATTACCAAAAATTATTCTCATTATAAGAAAAAAAGTGTATGGTACTTGGGTAGTACCGACAGAAGTGAAAATTCTTATGGTTGGGCATTTTACTATTTATCCCTACTTCTCTTAGAAGGCTCGAGTATCTAATTTATATATACGAGCTCTGTCGTAAAGTAAACAGGATTTTTAAGAGATATCCAATAGTAGTAGCTTTATCTGTGATTCACATTTACTCTTTTTTTATCTCTGCATCTTGCTAGGCCGATCTTAAAGTAGTCTTTGCCGATGAGATCGCATGATGGTGGTTTGAGAGAGGTCTTAACTCCGATGCTTCTATAGAGTTCAGATCTGCGCTGGTTATTTTTGCAATTGACCTTAGTACCTCGTCTTTTGTGGTGACTAATTCAATGCCCCTGATGTGTCGTCTTCTCCCAGTTGCCTGGTGCTCACGTTGTTTCTTCTAAGCATGTTTGTGATGTTTTTTAGTTCACTCAGATTTTAAAAAGCTTGTCGTCTTGGGTGCTTCTAATTTTGCGAATTGCCTCGATCGCTTTGTCCTTGTAGCTCTTGCCTTCGTTACTCACAATTATCCCATATGTCATCTTTTCTTTAGGCTCGTTTTGACTACAACCCATTTTGATCCTAGTAGTGTAAATAGCTACTTCTGTGCTTTACGTTTTAAAGACAGCTTCCAACATCTTACGAAACCTTGTATTCGACATTTCCTTTGATGTTAGGGACACACACCTCCTCGTCGTTCTGTGCCATTTTGGACAACCAGCATAATTTGTTCCAAATGTTCCCATCATGTCTGATTCGGACAATGCTCTTTCTTGAGATGTCTTGTAATTTGTTCAAAAAACTCGCTCTCCCCGTCCACGCAACCTTATTCAGGATATTTGTCTCTGAAGTGCTTCTGGATGCTCGCCGTCATGTCGGGGTCCTTCGTTGCTTTCAAGACAACCTATATGACTACTATTCTCCTGTTCCGAAACAAGGTCTCTTCCCACATTTTTTCCACTTCTTTTTGAAAAATATGTACGTTATGCACGTTTTCAATATCCTTGGTAATATCTTCGGATGCATCTTCTGTCTGCTTCCCATCTCACGCACCATTCCAGCTTCGATAGGTAGCGTTTGCACCTCCATATCCTTCGTTGCTTTGCTTATTGTTTTTAATCTCGATCATCTTAGTTACTTTTCTTCTCTCACTAACATTTTCAATAGTTTAGAAATGCCAATTACCATCCAATTTGGTATTCGGCAATTTCTTTATGTAAGCTTCTAGTTCAGTAATATTCTTTTCCAGCTTGTTGATGTATGGATTGGTACCGTATTCAGCTTTCCATTTCTTGCCCTTTGAGGTCTGCGAAAACTCGAATGACTCTCTTGTCTTCCGTTTTCTTCTTTATCCTCATCTATAATAAGAGTTTCGTCTGGGTGTGGTCCATGCTTTAAAAATGAGTACAGTTCATTGCAGGATCCTCCTACGTCTCTGCGTACACTTAGAGATGTCCTGGGCAACGAGCGTTGTCTCCAAAAAACTTGTTTTTTGATTTTTTCCTTTTCTGTCTTGTCCTGCTGGCGTCCAATCTTTCATTTATATTCTATTAGAATTACAAGGCAATTGAACAACGAGTTCTCGCGCTCAAAGTGACAGTACCTTTTTAACATCGGTCGAAAAATGTGCATCGAATTAAGTTCTGTTTTAAACTTGGTATTTTACAACAATACTTTTATTCATATTTATCAAGTTAGTAAAAAAATCCTATTCAAATTGTTCACAAACTTTTTTTTTATAAAAATAACATTTTTTTCTGTTGACATCGCAAATTTATCTGTGGTCGTATTTTACGAGCATTTAAAATTTTTTTGTGCTCTATAAAAACATACATAAAATCTCACAGAGGTTAGTTTGTATTGAAAAATAAACGATAGGTCAATAACTTTGATCTGTTTATTTTTCTATGAATTACGATGTTGCTTTGTTAGAAATACGTTTGATTTTATCTATTAAAGTTGCAATACGATAATAACATTAAATAAATGAGAAAAAGTCAAATTCGTCGCAATTTCCACACTCGCCGAGTTAACATTGTTATCTCAGCCTTGCATTCTGGTTTCGCATCCTTTCATCATGCGTGCAGTGAGTTTACAATTGGATTTTAACATAAAACATATTCCTATATGGAAGCTGTTTTATGATTCGAAGTGTGAATGTGAAACCCAGAAAATCACTTTAAAGTATCGCAAAGTAAACTGGACAAAGAAAAAAATTAACAAAGTGCGATATATCGAATCTTTGGAGATATTTAATTCCATTTGCATGTATCTTAATGAAAATTTTGGCTCACTTTTTTGACAGTTTCTGGCGTAATCTCAAATTTCGGCTGACCATCATGTTCTTCGTCTTCCAGCGACTCACGACCCTCTTTGAACCGTTTAAACCACTCGTTCACATTCAGTTCTAATTTTCTTACAGATTTATATGAAATCTTAGAGCATATACTTTTGGAGAAAGCGTGTGATGTGTGTATGGAAAGAGAGAGCAATAAAAAGAGGAACTGCTATCTCATTTCTACACTCACGTAATTGTCTGGAAGGAAGAGGCAGCTAATTGCCTGAGTTGGTCTCCTTTTAAGGTGTAGCATGTCCAAAAAACTCTATGCAAAAGATTTTTATTTTTTATTTTTTATTATTTTTTCTTACCTAAGCCGACCCTGATCATATTACCTTCCAGAAAATTCTCGACTTTAACGGACTTTAACCGTCAAAACTATCGATTTTTTTAGACCGACCAATCAAATCTGGTGAATAAGGTCATGCGGCGTAAGTGGGGTAGTTTGAAGAGACGCGGGTTACTTTTTACCGGGATTTAGAATTCAGTCTAGTTTGGGTCTCTGTGCTGGCAAGTCATTTTGTACAACCCCTAGATTCAAATACCGGCAAATTTCCTTTAGATTTTCAAAGAATTACTTGCTATTTAGTGTTTCTAATTAAGTTAAAGTCAGTGAGTGAGTGTGGAACCTCTCTGATGAAAAAGCTGTCTTGTATTACCGAAGAATCACTAGATTCTACTGTACCGTATAAATTGGGTGTGGCCCCATTTAATTCTCCTATCTAGGAAACAAACTGTAAGTTTTTTAATATAATTACTATTTCTTAACTACCCGAAAAAGTTGGGATACCATTTATTTCTTTGGCACAAAAACTTAATTGTGATCCGCCTGAATAATATCCAAGTGTGGGTAATTAACGTAAGAAGTGCTCATAAAATCCACAGTGAAACCGGTTTTTATAAAAAAACCCGGTACCTTATCGACAGACTCCTAAAGTGTGCAAATTTCGAAACAGTTCGTCGCATATATGTTTCAGTTATCAGTGAAAGCGTTGCGCAGAGTCTGATTAAATATTTTTGTAACACCTTTATGGTAAATTTTTGGTTTCTTAATGTTTATCTTAATTTAATTGTTTTAATATAAATTATTATATGGTACCCCCCATCTTTTACTCGAGTAAAAAATCTTTTAAGCTAAAAGTGATTTACTATTTTTTTATTAAATTTTGATACTTTTCAATTTCTTTTTCACATCACATTCTGCTTAAATGGGTACACAGAAATAACAATATAAAAATACTTAGCTGTTATTGAATGTGTAATATTGTTTCTATATGTGATTAAACACTAATGTGTTTTACTGTATTTTACCTTATTTCATTTGTTGATATTTTATATGTCTATTTGTTTCGTTCATCTGTTTGACTTATTACTACACACAGTAATAAATATTGTTTATTGTTTATTTATATGTTTTATTTTCTGACCTGGTGTAAGTTATTCTGATCTAATCTCATTAACAACACGAATGAGACGTATTTCACTCATAAATCTTAGCTTTTGAACTGATTAAAATATATAGAGCTGTTGTGATAAGTAAGAACAAAAAGTAAGTATAACTTTCTCTTTCTAGTTTTTCTAATAAAAGTGTTTAATTTAAAACTTTAACCAGAACATCTACCGGTTTACTCAATTTTACCGCATCTTATCTTATGTCCCTTATATCTTTCTTATTTTAACTTTATCTACAACATCAGATAAATCATTTTATCCAACATCTATATTTAATATTTTTTCCATCTGGGTTTCTTATATTTCCCCATCATTATGATAAAAAAATAAGTGGCGCCCATTTACCTCCCCTTTTTCCATCATTTCTCTCATTTTCCCTTTAGTCCCCTTTTAAATTCTTATATCTTTTCTTTTCCTAGTAAATATATCCCCTTAAATCTGGCTATTAAGATATCATCGAGCTCGTTCGAATCCACGCTCGCTCTCCTCCTACCCCCTGAGTGCCGTTCGCATTTGTTAACCTCGATTAAACGAGCCTTTTAACATCTTGAGAAAAAAGAGGTTACAAAGTGCATCCACACACGAGTCGTTTGAAATCGCGTCTCGAAATATTCTTGTCATATACGATACCTGCGACTCGAGCGTTTGCCCTCCGCACATTGGTCGATTCAGTTTGATCGCTCTCGCGACATAGCCCAGTCTATCAATGAAAAATCTTCAGTTATTTGAAGGTAATGGTATTTGGGACGTATTAGATGAAAATCTGTGAAGACATACATATAATTTTATCCTGTTGTATCTTGCTCGAAGTTTTCTGTTCGCTGGAGATTGCAAAAGACGAGTATTGCACAAAACAAGAGTTCTTGCGATTCTAGACGACCACAAAACACCCTTTCCGCGGAACTCAATGCCTCAATGCCTTAACGAAGACATCTGAGAGACATACGCGACTGGAATCGACTAGACCACAATGAGCGTCTCAAGGTTTATTCAGAAAGAAACGAGAATTTTGAATGTGGCAGACTACGTAGGTACTTTCAATTCTTATTTTTTTGCCTTATGTTGGTATACAGGCCCCTAATATATGTTAACAATATCAACCATTTTACATTGTTAGTTTGTGTTTGACATACAATCATGGATTTTTGCCAAAAACAACACCATTATCATGTTTCAACCCCCATATTCTTCGGACTTGGCCAGCTGCGACTTTTTCCTATTCCCAAAACTATGAAAAGACGATGTTTTGCCACAATTGAGGAAATAGAGGCCGGGTCGAAGAAAGCGAGCTGATGGCCATATCAAAAATTGAGTTCCAGAAGTGCTTCGAAGATTGGAAGAAGTACAGACACAAGTGTGTTATATCTGAGGAGGGTTACTTTAAAGAGCACAAAATAGACAAGATTTTATGAGTTATTAAAAAATTATCGTTTTTTCTGAACATACCTCGTATGTCACGCTTTATGCGCATCTCACGTTATCTCTAGAAGTATATGCGCTAAGAATGAAATTTGTCACTATTAATAAAAATTTTATTTTTAGAAATA
Source organism: Altica lythri (assembly GCA_964028335.1). Lineage (NCBI taxonomy): Eukaryota > Metazoa > Arthropoda > Insecta > Coleoptera > Chrysomelidae > Altica > Altica lythri. The sequence continues at coordinate 72,759,432 of OZ034805.1, forward strand.
TAAAACACCATGGAAATCAATTTTATCTTCAATACCATTATGGGCAATAATTATAACTAGTTTGGGACAAGGATGGGGTGCATCAACAGTTATTTCAGAGATGCCAACTTACTTTGACAAAGTGTTAAAATTTGATATTAGCTCTGTAAGTAGTTTATCATTACAATTAGATATAGGTAAATAGGAATAATGGAATTAATTATCTTTGAATATTAACTGATTAGAGAGGAATAATAGGTGTTTGTAGGTAAATAGGAAATTCTCGAATTATTGATTTGTTTGATGTAATGCAACAATAGCCCTTGTGTTTCATTTTGATGAAGTATCTAGTTAATTATATTTATCAATACCATATTATAAACTAATTTTATTAATAACAGTCCGGGAGAGTTGAACCGCTCTTTGTTTAAAATATCGTATGTTTTGATAAATGAGGTTAAGCGACTCAATTATTATAATAAACAGTTCCTTATTTATTTATGTTTATTCATGCATAATTATTTTTTCGATTTTAAAGTGCTGAAAAACGTTATGCTAACTTAGGGACACTTGAACCGGGATCTGGGAGAGTTGCTTTTTAAATGAGAAAAATAAAAACATTTTGTAGTTTAAATCATAGATTTATAAAGCAAAGCATCACAAATTATCTAGAAAACACTTCGTCTTCACTCCTTATATCATCATACAAATCCTATACAGGGAGACATGAACCACTGAGCATATCTCGCGCACTGGTGCAACTCTCCCGCATATACTATTTTGACTTTTAATATTAATCACAGAAAAATCAATCAATCTTCGCGAAAAACCACTTAGCTCACGTCAATCTACAATAATTGTCTTTGAGGATTACCAATGTGTATTCAGGAAGTCACGGTCGACTATTAACCAGATCTGTTGTCTTAGGCAGATACTAGAAAAGAGCTACGAGTGCGATTTAGAGATCCACCAGCTCTTTATTGACTTTAAACAAGCGTATGACAAAATCAACAGAGACAAACTTAGCAGGGCAAAGATCGAGGGTCAGGTGTCAAGAAGCTTCAGTGTTGAAGGTGGATTTCTCCAATCTTGAGAACGCAATGCGACAGATGCTAACTAACCCAGGAGGAACGATATTCAATCGTCAGATACAGAATCTTGGGTTTGCGGATGACATTGATATCGTGGAAAGGTCGTTTAGAGCTCTTGAGGAAAGTTATGTGGCCTTGAAAGGTGCAACACAGGATATAGGACTTGAGATCAGCCAGAGTACATGTTAATAAAACTAAGAGAACCACTGGAGGAGGTACAGCTAGGGACGATAAATTCAAGATTACCAAGAAATTTAAATATTTTGGGGATCACATTAATAATAAGAACGATATGGCTGAAGATGTAATGTTATGAAAAGCAGAGCATTGAACAGAGGGACCAAGATACAGATATATCTCACAGTAAAACGTCCACTGGTTTTGTATGGAGACATGAACTCTGACAACCAGAGATATTGAGTTCCTGAGACGTTGCGAAAGGAAGATCTTTCGACGAATCGATGGACGAGTAAACGTGGAGAATAAGAAAAAATGAGGAACTGGTGGAGCTCTATGACATGCCAGAGGTGGTAGCCAAGATCCGGCGGGCAAGATTGAGATGGCTTGGTCATGTGGAAAGGATGCCGACGTTTTGCTTGGAGTTGCAGGCTTCGTCAGGGCAATTCCAACCTCACGTGAAAGTCGGTAGGATGGACGATGGAAGAATTGTGAAAATAGCTCGGGAGAAATCACCAATGGGCTGCTCCTGGAAAAGATGGAGTGATAACCTAGTCAGAGAGGTAGGTGGATGAAGATCAAACAGGCGATTCACCTAAATTAAAGAAGGAAGAAGAAGACTTTTCTGTATTTCTGTTTTTAAGACATTTTATCTTAAATTACTTTCGGTTTATTATTAATGTTTACCTCTTATTTTTCTATCAATATTTTCTACCGCGGATTAGAGCAATAATATATAAATGAAATTTGATCTAAAGTAAATGAAAAGGAAATAATAAATGCCGCTCGCCCACGACAGATATATATATTTATGTCAAAAACAGAATTATCTCGATACATTTTGCACTAGAAATTATTTATATTTGCTCGAAACTAATTTAACGCTGTAGTATTTCCATATTAATTAAATGGAAATTAATTTATTTGTTTAATTTATTCGAGCCTAGATATATACATTTTAATTTTAAACTTTATGCTTATTTAATATTTACATTTCATATATATTGCAAACAAAAAAATAATAGGTATAGATCTAATAAATAATCAAGGAATTAAAAATCATTTTTTTAATCTCATATTAACCTCAACAATACTCAAAAATCTAAGATGATCTAAGTGGATCTAAGGATCTCTAAGGAGATCTAAGAGGATGTAAGATACCCATAACAAAATAAGGAGCTCTAATAGAATCTATGGTGATCTAAAAAAATCGAAGAAGATGTTATAAGATCAAAGGAGATATAAGGAGCTCTGAAGAAAGCTAAGAGGGAGCTCTGAAGAAAGCTAAGAGAGAGCTCTGAAGAAAGCTAAGAGGGAGCTCTGAAGAAAGCTAAAAGTATCTAAGTTGATCTAAGGATTTTTAAGGAGCTCTAAGAAAATATAAATCAATCCAAGGGAATTTAGGAGGATCTTAGGAGATTTAAGAGGATCTAAGCAAATCTAGGATAAACTTAGGAGATCTAAGAAGATCTCAGAGGAACTAAGGAGCTCTAAGGAGATCTTAACAAATTTAAGGCGATCTAAGAAGCTCTGAAGAGATTTACGTAGCTCTAAGAGTTCTAAGGAGCTCTGAAGATATCTAAGGAGCTCTGAAGAGATCTAAGGAGCTCTAAAGAGGTCTAAGGAGCTCTAAAGAGGTCTAAGGAGCTCTAAAGAGGTCTAAGGAGCTCTAAAGAGGTCTAAGAAGCTCTAAAGAGGTCTAAGAAGCTCTGAAGAGATTTAAGGCGCTCGAAGAGATCTAAGGAAGTCTTTATGATCAGGATGACAATTTTTTACAGAATTTAAATAATTAATATATACTGAAGTTCTAATATTTTAGTTCTAATATTTTAAAAACTTTTTGCTTTATTTTAGAATGGAGTATTGTCAGCTTTACCTTATATTGGTAGCTTTTTTACAACGTATTTAGTTGGTTTCACATCAGATTTTCTAATTAATAACAATTATTTATCAGTAACCAACGCAAGGAAACTATTTAATACTATTGGTAAGTTTACAATTATTTTTCTTTTGCGTTTTATTGGTATCGATTTTTTAGATGAAATTCTCTATTAATTAATTTAATTTTAATTAGTAGAATGCAGGTAATGATAGTTTAAGTCACGAAATTTAAACACGACACCTGTAAATTGTTATATGAATAACGTGTTAACCTATTTCCTATTTATCTAATAGGAAATACTGAATTTTTTATGAATACAGAAAGAACTGCTAGAATCAGTGAAATAAATTCATGAATATTAAACTAAGACAAACAAAGGAAAGAAAATATATCAATGAAAAAGAGAAGAGATCTTAGATCTCCTTTGAGCTCCTTAGATCTGCTAAGATCTCCTTAAGGCTCCTTAGATCCACTAAGATCTTGTTAGATCCTTTGATAGCTCTCTAGAGCTCCTGAGAACTCGTAAGATCCTCTTATATCTCTTTAGAGCTCGTTAGATATCCTTAAATCCTCTTAGATATTTAAAGATCTCCTTAGAGCTCCTTAGATGGTTTAAGATCCCTGTAGACTGTCATAAATCTCTTTATATCCCCTGAAATCTTCTAAGATCCTCCTAAATCCAGCGTATAGTCCCCACCTAAGTCCCACGATTTCTTGACCTTCACAAAGTTTAAGAATTCAATACGTGGGCAGCAATTTCAGTCGCCAGAAGAAGCCATCGATGCCTTTAAAACAGGAATAACTGTTTTACCAATTGGTTTGAACATACGCAAAAATGTATCGATCTGGGTGGGACATATTTTAAAAGGCAATAAAGGACTTTAAGTCTATATATTTGTTGTCTTTATGGCTATATGCAAAAGTAAAAAGACCACCTTCGTAAGTTTAATGAACTACTTAACCGAGTTACATTAAAAAATCTACATAGATTTTGGATAGATAGGTACGAGTTTAGCAGAACAATTTGCAGCAAGATATTAGAATACATACGCGTTTACCAAAAGCTCATAGAGGATCAATTTTTGTAACACTTTATTTTCTGCTATTTTTTTTTTTTTCGTAGGAAGTTGTGGTGCAGGAATAACACTCTTTATCTTCGGTTTTTTACCAGAAGATACAAACCGATACGTAGCAGTAGCTTTTTTAGTTGTGTCGATGTCTTTACATGCAGCAACAGCTGCAGGATATAATATAAATCATATTGATTTGTCGCCAAATTTCGCTGGGGTTCTTATGGGATTGATTAATCAAGCTGGAGAACTTTTATCAATTGTTACACCACTGGCTGTACAAGTCTTGGTAACCGATGAGGTAAGTTTTTCTAGTAAGTTTATCATTGTCAATGACATGTATACTGATTTTAAAGCCACAGTTTTTAAAAATTTATTTTAACATTATTTCCTTTCTTCGAACTGAAAAAACCGTTGCTTTCTGTCTTTATTTATTTCTTGTTCGCACTAGCAGAGGAACTCCTCTGGAACAAAACTGTAGAAGTTTCCAGGACAAAACAGGTCTTCTTTGGCCTCTCAAAGATATAAATTAAAGTACCCAAAATGACGTCGCTTCTCAACGGAACAAAAAAATTTAATTTTACTGCAACTCACGTAGAAATTATTGCAGAGGAACTAAAATGAAATACAATAAACAAGTGCCTTATTTAAAACTGTCAAGCTAAACTAAACCATAATTTAGCCGGTAATGTTTACAGAGCTGAGTTACACAGCGGCCATTGTTACTCTTCTCTCGTAAGCGAAAGTACCGAAGTTTCTCACGGTCAGTTCGCAAGTGGCGCGATCCTCTACTTCAGAATCAGAAAACGTAATTTCAAATCTTGGAATAATCTTGAAAGTAAAAATGCCATTTACCAACTTTCAAACACAAAATATACTAAACAAATATCAAAAATATACTTCTGGTTAGGGTTCATAGAAAAATAAATTTCTAAATTGACTTGAAATCAAAAGTAGGGTTATTTTGAAATTCAACAAGAAACCTATCAAAAGCGCCACCTTACGGTGGCGTCACTGCAGTTTTCTACTTTTTCCGCATTTTTTATGTTTGTTCGACTAGGTATTTCCGATTTTAATTTATTTAGAAACGAAAATACTGAGCTATCTACTGGTAGACCGTCAGCCCATGGTATAAAAAATTAAACGATCCTTGACCGTATGCCCTTTGAAGATTCGACTAGAATATATGTGCCAATTATGTTAAATTTGAAATTGAACTTGCATCCTGGTTCTGTAGTTGCAAAATTCCGGAAAATGTTGAAACAAAATTATGATAAATTTTAACAAAAGTTGACCGTATGCCGAGGTAATGAGAAGAAAGTTAACGAAAAAATAATCCAGCGGAAAAAGGTCGGCATACGTGTAGGGTGGTCCCAAAAGGGATGTAATAAACCCTTGAAATTGCAGACAATTGTTATACCTTCTTTATGAAAGCTGACCGTATGCCTCTAAGAGATTTTTATTATTTATGACGTACCATATACTTATGCCTAACAGCATACCGATCGGCTGGTTCCAAGTGGTTCCTAACCTCTAAAACATGTGTCGAAAATTTTTTATTTTATTTTATGACTCTTAACCGTAAAAAATCTACTTAAATTTGAAGTTTACATTATAAAATGACCACTTGCAAAAAGGCATACGGTTATCGTAGTTCCTCACCTCGGAAATGTATATGAAAGTTGTAAAAATTTGAAATGATTTTTCTATGATCACTGACCGTATGTCATTAAGTTTATCATTAGACACTACTAAAATCTAATGTATAATGAAAAGGCATACGATTACCGTGGTTCCTAACCTCAAAAATTAAAATTGAAGTTGAATATTAATTTTCGACGATCGCTGACCGTATGCCATTATGTATATCATTAAATAATTGAAAAATTAAATACCCTGTCAAAGGGCATACGGTTTTAGTGGTTCGTTACCTCAAAAATTCGAATATTATTTGCGCAGAATCGATGATCACCTGGTCGAAGCTTGGTTGCGTCTAATAGTCTAATACATATACACAATCACTTCACATACACACACTAGAGATGCTCGTTCGGAGTAATAGATATTTCAGCTGATAATTTTGGTATGGAACCACTAAAACCGTATGCCCTTTTGCAGGGTATTTAATTTTTCAATTATTTAATAATATACATAATGGCATACGGTCAGCGATTGTCAAAAATTAATATTTAACTTCAATTTTAATTTTTGATGTTAGGGACCGCGATGAGCGTATGCCCTTTCATTATGCATTACATTTTAGTATTGTCTAATGATAAACTTATTGGCATACGGTCAGTGATCATCGAAAAGTCATTTAAAATTTTTACATCTTTTGATACGTATGCCACTACTTTAGGACCACTCGATCTGTATGCCAAAGCTACATATGATAGCATTGATTACAATTTATCATATTTGCTAATGGCATATAGTTAACGATCATAAAAAAGATTAAAAATGTTTCCACACATGTTTTAGAGGTTAGGAACCACTTGGAACCAGCCGATCGGTATGCCGTTAGGCATAAGTATATGGTACGTCATAAATAATAAAAATCTCTTAGAGGCATACGGTCAGCTATCATAAAGAAGGTATAACAATTGTCTTCAATTTCAAGGGTTTATTACATCCCTCATGAACTACCCTACACGTATGCCGACCTTTTTCCGCTGGATTATTTTTTCGTTAACTTTCTTCTCATTACCTCGGCATACGGTCAACTTTTGTTAAAATTTATCATAATTTTGTTTCAACATTTTCCGGAATTTTGCAACTACAGAACCAGGATGCAAGTTCCATTTCAAATTTAACATAATTGGCACATATATTCTAGTCGAATCTTCAAAGGGCATACGGTCAAGGATCGTTCAATTTTTTATACCATGGGCTGACGGTCTATGGGTGTCTGTAACCTAGATTACATCGTCATCTATTAGGAATTCATTGAACTATATAATTTGTGTTTGAATAATAAAAGAACGCGGTTGAACGGGATAAAAAGCTACCTCCTTACCAATTTTCAGCCAAATCAATTTAGCTTTTCTTGAGTTATAAATAACTTGTTTTTTTAAATTTATGATCCGTTTGTGTTCTAAGATATATTTTTTTAACGAGTACAAGCTGTCAAAGAGGTAACGTGATCCTTTACTTGTAAAAAAGAATCCTTTGATTTGATAAAGGATCAGGATTCATTCGTATTTTATTTTTAAATAACGAGGGTAAAAAGTAAGTGGTTTACTAAAAAAATACAAATGAATGGGCTACAATTTTATCAGAATAAAGAAAAACAGATTTACGTTTAATTCTAGTATTATTTTTACTACATTTCATCAGATTTGTTCGAATATAAATAATAAAAAATTTAACGAGAGTGATTCCCAGAGTGGAGTTGTTTTTTTGCTTAAACCCTGTTTCGACCTGATTAGTCTGAAAACGAACGTATGTAAGCTCTTTTAAGCCTAAATGGACTAAAACTAATCTATGTTTTACAGTATTTAAAGGTTTTTTGTCCAGGACTTTAACAGTGATTAAAAAATGTTATTTTAAAGTAAGTAACCAATATGAACATTCGTCGTGAACTTTTATGTTTCTGAGATACAGGGAGTCAAAATTGTCCAAATATAATCTCCTTTAGCTTAAACATAATTGTTCTCCAGTAATTTTGTACCATCTCTGTAATGATTTCCGAAAGCTCTGCATAATATTGGTCCAGGGCAGCAATAGTTTCTGCATTCGACGAAGAACACTTTCCATGAAGAAACTGTTTCAAGTTTCTGAAGAGATAAGAGTCGGAGAGCGCCAAATCTGGTGAATATGGTTAGTGATTAAGCAATTCGAACTTTAATTCGTTTAGTTTAGCCATCGTCAACAAACCTCTCGCTGCATATATCAAATAGTTTGTTCCCTCCACTCACAGCAGATGACGGCTCAATAGTTACGTCCACCACAGGAAATTCAGAACTCTTTGCTTAAATGTCCTCTTCGAACTCTACACTAAACCCACCAGACAAACTGGAGCTACTTTCTATTTCACGGGCTCAACACACAATGAAAAATATCATTTTTAGGGATAAGTAAGTGCAGAAAGTCCTTGCTACTCTAAATACCAACAAAGCAAGCGGCCTTGATGAAATACCTGCTTTACTCTTAAAGGATTGTGCTCCTGAACTAGCGCCAGTTTTCACTAAGCTATTTCAACTATCATATGATAGTGGTATTTTTCCAAAATGCTGGAAAACTGTTCGAGTACAACCAGTCCCAAAGAAAGACTTTAATACCCTGTCTTCTAACTACAGAGCCATAGCTCTTTTATCTGTTATTAGCAAAACTATGGAGAAATACGTCAATCACGAGATCCTGAGCTACGTTAAAACACACAACCTTGTAAGTGACAGGCAATATGGTTTTCACTAACAAAGGTCAACAGCTGATCCGTTAGGATATGTAACACATGTCTGGAGACATCTCGAGAGCATGTAATCAAATTTAGTATGCAGCCTTTTGAACACACTGCCTTCAAACGGACTTTCGCCAAACCTTTGCAGATGAATATCCAACTTTCTCTTTAACAGGCACATCCAAGTTGCCGTGGATGAGCATTCCTCCAACCTCTACGTTCCTTCATCCTCAAGGTTTCCAGATTGTAAAGACTGATGCCATAACCTCTTTTTTTCCGACCGTTCTAGAGCTGGAAAACTAGCATCAGTTTACAGTAAATATTCTTGTCGCAGTTTAGGATTATGATAATAATAATTTTTGACTGGAAATTAACAGATCAGTGAAAAATACAATTTGCAGTTGTCAATGTTTTTGTAAACACGCAACAGCAGATTAGATTTATAAACATTTAAAAAAATTTATTAATTTTATTAACCTTGGAAAAATTTGCCCAGTTATCCAGTTTTGCTCGGTTCCAATTCATGCTGTTTCAATCTGTGGTACTGGCCAAACTATAATTAGTTTATATGCTTTTCAACATTTCAGTTATATTCTGTTTCACGATAATGCGCTTATTGAAGTGTTCTTTCAAAAACATTATTCATTTTGAATAAAGCTAAAAGCTAATCTCTCACCTAAAAACTAATGACATTTTTTTAATTTTCAAATCCCTTCTTAGTAGTTTACATTATAAAAATACACATCTATCCAAATTTCACGTTTCTACCATCAGCGGTTACGGCTGTTCGTGCATATATAACTCTATATGTACATAGAAAACGGTGGCGTTATGGAACTTAAGTAAGAATTACTCGTTAAATTTATGTGATATTAACTGCGCCACCTTACAGTGGCGTCATAGTACTTACTTAAGTAGGAATGGGTCGTTTAAATATATAAGATACTAACTGCGCTACATTACGGTGGCGTTACTGTACTTACTTTAAAAGCCTTTATTTTTTCCGCAATATTGTTTTTTTTTTCACTATTTTTCATTTTATTTTAGTTTCTCGTTTACCTATATATTTACTTATAAAAAATCGAAATACAACACCACCTGTTTTCCCACAGCCTATATGTTGAATAATCTAGAAATTATCTACCGGGTATCTATTGTCACGCCTGGCTGGGTTGGTGAATTTACCCTAGTGTTTTGGGATGAGGGGTAGCTTCCTGAAAGCACTTCCCACCCAGGTCGTGGTTATCTACCCCCCAGTTAGGTATCCTGCTGAAATGCGAAATTCTATCTGCGACAAATACGAATGAAAAGACCAATGATGAAGATGAGAACGATACATCAGGTGTCAGTTAAGGAAGAAAGAGCCTCATTCGATAGCTTACAAAGCTTTTGTCAACAAAACGAAAGTAATGGAAAAGCATTTCAAACACCTTTTTCTCTTAAAAAAATAATTGAACAGCAAATGTGCATTCAAGCAAACTGGAGAAGAAGTGGATTGGTTGGTCGTTAAAATGCAATTTTTTGTTAAAAAATCGGACACAAATGTCGATCTATGTTATGGAGCATAATCCTTCAACAAGCACCAGCTTCTTTTTCGCGATATTTTGGCCTAAAACGACGAATACGTGAGAGCAAATGTCTCATAACACCAAGAAAATAGACAGCATTAACCGTTTGTCCCGCTGAAATGAATTCTCTGTGTATAATTCTTTTTGAATTGTAGAAACAAATTAACATTGTCTTTACTTTTGGTTTTCCAAACAGCTTTTTTCGGATTTGTCTCGCTTGGGTGCTTCCATGCGGTTGGTTTCGGGTCAGTAGTGAAAACACCTGTCACAATCTTGTATAGAAAGCTTTTATATTTTTTGGCCTCTTTAATGATGTCTCTCGAATGTTAAATTTGAAGCAGTTTTTGGTTATCCGTGAGCTTGTGCAAAACAAACCTTAAACACACTTTTTCGACAGTTTCTGGTGTAATCAACATTATCGTCGTCTTCCAGCGACTCACGATCCTCTTTGAACTGTGTAAACCACTCGTGGACTTGGCTACGTTATAAACAATCATCACTATAAACTATTTTCAACAACCAATGCGTTTCGGTAAATGTTTTACCAAATTTAAAACAGAACTTAATATAAGCTCTTTGTTCGTTGCTAATTTTTCAGTCACTTAGAGCGCGATAGCTCAGCGTAAAATGATTCGATTGTCATGAAATTTTGATATAGTCCATTTCATCGTTTTTGGCCGATTTGATATTAGGAACCACTGAAATAAGATTAAAATGTCGTCCAAGTTACCAATGGCGGAGAATTTTTTTTTCTAAATTAGGTCGTAAGTTTCTGAAACTATCAGTTTGGTTTGACATCTACAAAAATATGACATTAATAATTATTAAATTCAACCCTTCAACAACGAGCCGTACATGACGGTTACTAGGAATGTGAATTAAGTCAAGACTTCCGTATTGAATACTTTTTATCTACCGGTGAAACAAGATGCAGTTACGTAAGTGTTGTATTAAAAAACAAACGTCCTCATTTAAATTTCCAACTTGCCTGTGTCTGAGAGAGATGTAACTCTAAATTTACTTCGAGTATGATTTCTGTCATCGGCTAAAATCGGTGAAATGGACTATAGAACATCAATGAAAGATATTTTAATTGAACGCTAAATTCAATAAACAGATCGCGCTTCTAGTAAATGGATATTTCTTTAAAGTCCTGTTTACTTTGCGACAGATCTTGCTTTTTATGAGTCCCTCGATTATTAAATTAACGAGCTACATTAAAAAAATAGAACAAACATTTTAAAAAATCTCAAATATATTAGAATGTTTTAGTTTCCGTTAAATTTAAAAAAAAAGTGTGAGGTGTCAAGGGACACCCGGATGGAACGAAGTTCCTTTCGATTAATTAGTGAAGGAATTAGTAATTTGTAAACACAACAGAGTGTTTATACATACATAAGCATTTATTATTGTCTGTATAAAATCTCTACTTACCTAACAGTTCGTTTCTTTTAACAAAAATGTCCATTTATACAATACCAGAGCTTTAGATAACACATCTTTTTAGAATTACTTTTTATAATTTAAAACAGGAATTAACAATTCAATACAAAATTTTAAAATTAAAATATTTGACAGTAACTGACAGTTAAGGTAATTTGACGTAGGTACCTAAATAGTCAAGTTACGAACTATTTTTAAAATGTTTATGAATTTATTAATTTATAAAAACAGGATGAAATAAAATGTAATACTATTATAGTTAATTATTATTTTTTCTACAGTATTTTCTTTTAATTTAAAATAGTGTCTTTTTAATTGTAATATATCTATCTATGAGAGAGAGGGAGAGAGAGTTATTTATTTTTTGGTTTGTGAGAGAGAGAAACATGCGTGTGTCGTGTCATAGTGTCGTGACAACTTTTGGTATGAATTTTTTTTTTGTCTAGCTCCTAGCGTCAGTCGTAACTGTTCGTAACGCGCGAAAGGGAACTTCGTTCCAAAAGGACAGGGAACTTACGAGAGAAACACAATGTGTAAAAATACATAAATGGTTTCATACTTTCAAATCTTTGTAATGAAACTGAAACCATAAGTAGGATTTTTTAATTCAATTATAGATAATACTGTTTTTTAGACGGATAGAAACCAATGGAAAATTATTATTTCAATTGGTACCGGTATGTTTATTATGGCATCAATAATTTTTGGTATATTCGCAACTGCCGATAGACAAAGTTGGAATGAAGTGAACACTGATGAAGAAAACAAGAATCTACCAATTCTTGCATAGGAATTTTAAATAAATGGAAATTTTGTTAATATTTAATAATTTATAGACTTTTATCAATAATAAATATTTTTTTACTTATAGATATCTAATTCACTTATTTTTTTTTAAATAAAATACAATAACCCTCCTATGAATACAATTTCTGCTCGCTGATTCTAGCCTCTCCATATTGATTTGGTATTAACAAAAATAAATAAAAAAAATGATATACCAGTACCTTATTATAAAATAGAAAAAACATAACTTTCATCACTAGTGATGAAAGTTAACGTTACGAGAATTTCCCTCAATTGTAACGGAAATCATGTTTTCGCTGATTACAAAATGACGTCTTTTTGTCACGATAGTAGAAAATAGTATATTAAGTATACCGATCGAAGACAATTGTTTGGAGGAGGAGCAGAGCGACAACTCCAATTATTGTCTGAGATCGGTTACCCTTAACGTTCGACATGCTTATAACGTTTTTTGCACGATTGATACCATTATCTATACTAATATTATAAAGAGAAAAGGTTTGATTTTTTGTTTGTTTGTTTGTTTGTTTGAAGTGAATAGGCTCCGAAACTACTGGACCGATTTCAAAAATTCTTTCACCGTTGGCAAGCTACACTATTCCCGAGTGACATAGGCTATGTTTCATTTAAAAAAAATAGGGATCCTTACTAAAATGCCATTAATGTAACCAAAAATGACCTTAAAATCCTTACATCGCGTGCGCTGAGAATTCTATTGATTATAGAATAAAATAATGTACTACGATTTTGAAGAATATATAAATATCTACAAAAAATGCCACGACAGCATATGTCTAACTGTTATAGTTACGTCATAATAACTATTTTTTAATTTTTTAAATGTTTTTATCTTGGTATTAATCCTTATCAAAATAACTTATTTCATAATAACGACAGATATCACAAATTTAGCATGTGCAATGGGACTAGGTTACTTATAAAGGAATTAAAGGACAATCAAGTTGTAGCAACCATTATAACTGAACCACCAGCTGGTCAACTAGCTCATACACTGAGGATACCGATGATCCCAACTGATCTACCAAATCCATTTAAACCGCTTCAATTTCCTATTAAAACATCTTTCGCTTTTACTAATAATAAGTCTCAAGGTCAAACTTTCGAATTAGTAGGGATCGGTTTTCCTCGTGGCCAACCGCCTAAGGCGGGTCGGAGCACCTGAAAATCAATTTATTTTGCTGCCAGAAAATAAAACAACATGTAATATTGTTTACAGGGAAGCGTTGACCCAATAAATTTAATGGCTTTTGTTATTTTTCTTTAATCCCCGTGCAAAGCCTGGGCCGGGCTGCTAGTAAATTATAAAATTAAACATTTTCGTCATATGGACTAGTTTCATTCATTTTATCAAGATAGATACTTTGGTTGTTATGTAGTAACTAGGGTGCATAACAACAATGGAGAATTGAGTTTTTATTTAGTTGTCAATAATTTTAAGTACAATTTTGATTATTATAAATTAAAATATGAACGAAAGTGAATTTGAAGAAATTGAACGGGCTTGGGAAGAAGGGTGTTCCGCAATTATTCCCGAAAAATCCAAAATCCGTTGTAACGTTTGCAACGTTATTTTTTGGCCTGGCCTACGTACTATTTAATTTTTATAATTCCTCGTCTATCGGAGTCGCCGCAAACTCGGATTCGGTGTTGAGAGGGGAATTTGGAGTTCGATAATTAGCAGTGTCGAGATTTTATTCCTTTTCATTTTTATGCTTCTTACAAACAGTTCTTTCAATACATTCTCCCTTCGGTGAGTAAAAATTAAATTGTTATAATTTTTAGTAGTAATCAAAAACTTGGTGAATTTATTTTAATAATTATATTGGTTATATTGTTACTAACATTTAATTATTTCGATTACAATCATTTGTTATAAATCAGTTTTTATTGAGTTAAAAATAAGTAAACAGTTCAAGTGATTAACTTTTTTCTTTCTCGAACTTGGAGAAACCTCGAAATTAAGGTTTAGTGAGACGGAATTTTGACGGTTTTAATTTTTATTTCATAGGCCGATTGCCAAATTTGAAGGGTCCTAAGAAAGGGCTGAAAACAAGGAACCAATTTTTTTGGTAGAAAAGCTTTGGCCTAGCCGAATTTTAATTTGCTGCCGTATCCTGTCTGTGATCGCACCCAAGGCCTTTTCTCCGAAGAATCTTCTGAAGATTTTTTTATTTGAAAACATCTTGCCATCGGCATCTTTAACCAGGAGCTAAAGTGGACCGAATTTTCCGTCGACCACGTCCTTTTCCGAGGACAGAAACCATAAAGATAAGAAATTAGTTTTTCACTATTTTTTTTTACTAATAATTCTTGAAAATTTTCATTCAGAATTTTTGAATAAACAATTTTAAACTGATTTATTCTCTTTTATTTGTATGTCTGTATTTGGCGCCCTATTTTATTTGTTTGGGGGGAGTTAGAAAAAAGCCAGAAGGAAGCCACGAACCCTGGAGCTAGCCAAGGGTATTTTCACGTTACACCGTTATCAAAATACCTACCAAAGTTTTAAAAAATGGTGCGAAGGCAAGAATTTAAGAATCGATGAAAAGACTCTATTGGCATATTTCGTTCAAAGACATATGCAGTTGAAAGCTCCTGGAAGCCTCTGGGCAGACTATTCAATGATTAAATCCACCGTTTTTCTTTATGATGGCATTAATATTTCCAAGTTTTCAACTTTGATCGCGTATTTGAAGAGAAAAAATGTTGGCTATTGGCCTAAGAGAGCGAGCATTTTTACACGGGAGCAATTTGAAAAATTTCTGATGGAAGCACCGGATGAAGAATTTCTAATTCACAAGGTAATGTAAGCTAGTTTAGGTAAAAGAAATACTCTAATGAAGATTTTTTCATAATTTGTAGGTCGCAATGATATTGGGAATATCTGGTAACTGTAGAAGAGAAGAATTATATAATATTACTATGAATGACATCCAACAAACCGATGGTTTAATGATTGTAAAAGTACCCAATACAAAAACGAACATCCAGCGTACTTTTACAGTCGTTAATAAACCAGACGATAAAATTCCATATTTAGAAATTCTGCAAAAGTATATAAAATTTCGTCCATTACAAGTAAAATCAAATCATTTGTTCTTAAGATACGCCAAAGTAAAATGTTGTGCTCAAGTAATAGGGAAAGGGACAATCGGGGGCTGGCCTTCTCAAATTGCCAAATTCTTAAATTTGCCTAATCCCGAGAACTATACTGGCCATTCGTTCAGGAGGACATCAGCAACGCTTTTGGCTAATAAAGGTGTTGATGTCCTCGGATTAAAGCGTCATGGAGGTTGGCGTTCATCGACAGTGGCAGAAAGCTATGTAGAAGATTCTCTTCAAAAAAAATTTTGCCGGAAAAAATATTGTGCAATACTAGTAATACTACTAATGTATGCGATTCTGAAGGAGTTTCTGTTAGAAGTGAAACCACAGCCCAAACAAGTGGGATTTCATTAAATAATTTAACAAATTGTACCATAAGTCTCAATATTAATAAATAATTCTTTCGTTTTCTTTATTCTTTCAAAAAATAAATTAAAATTAAGAGATTTTTTAACTCGACGGTAAGTGAATTACTTACCGTCGAGTTGGAGTACTTACCGTCGAGTTGAATTACTTACCGTTGAGTTGCTAGTAAATGTCACCTACTGACGTAAAATTTGTCACGGTAAACAGTCAAAAATGATCAATTGTGCAAAAACAATATTTTCTTTCTGACGAGTTTAAAAAATAAAAATAACTTAAGAGTTATATTATTTTAATAAAAATAATCTCCGATTTCAACATTAACAACATTATATAAGTTTGACAGTTTGTCAATCAAAATTTTTATATGAATACCATTATAACTAATTTTGAATACAGATAAAACAAAAATAATCAAGTTCAATATTTTTAGATCAAAAATTTTATTAGTAAACTTCCTAACTCAATCATCACGAATATTTATTTAAATGGCATAATTTTCCTGTTCTTGACTGATAGTATATTATTCATTATTAATTATTAATATTTTTATTAACATAACTTACACGCCTACATATCGTTTTTATCATATTTTATCTATTCAACATTTAAAGCGGAAACATACTATATTTAATACAGTTAGAAGCACATAGACAACACGCTATGTGACCACACGCCGCAACATAAATATATGGACTAACATGCGTGGCGTCGTGTCACGTTTTGATAGTATGTTTCCGCCTTTAGAAGCACATAGACAACACGCTATGTACCACACGCCGCAACATAAATATATGGAATTGATGCGTCGGGTGACGTGGCGTCGTGTCACGTTTTGATAGTATGTTTCCGCCTTAAAGCTCGTCAAAATAAATTAAATGCATATTATATTCAGTGGTGGCGCGTAGTGGTATGTCTGGGGGTGACAAAACAGAAAAAATCTTGAAAAATCTAAAAATCGTAAAAAATATCAAAAGTTGTATAGGAAAAATTGGAAAATAGTAAAAAAATGGAAGAAATTTAAATCCAAACAATTTCTGCTTAAAAAAAGTTTGAAAATACTAAAATCGTGACAAAACAGAAAAAAAATCCAGAAAATTTAGTCGCCCTAGTCAGAAATCGTCTTGTTTCACCGCTTGCCCTTGCCGATTAAAAGTTATTAAAATTTTGAAAATATGCTATATACAGAAAAAAATCGTCAAAAATTAAAAAAAAAAGTGTGCGTCTCAGGACGCGCGACAGAAGTGATAACTTCAACTAATCCAATATTAAATGAATATAAATATTTGATAATTAATAATAAGTTAAAATGGTGTCATGGGACACCAGGTAGGAACTAAGTTCCTTTGGCTAATGTAGAATCGACCATGGTGTAAGTGTATATATACTTACACCATGGAATCGACACATAACACTATTTGCTTGTGTAACGCCTGCGCACGTCTCATTTAACGGTCAATATATCAAAATCAGTGAAATCTTGGCGTTAAGAAAGAAGCTTCTTTAAAATTCAAGGTGAGCTTTAAAGAGTATATTATTAAAGTATTCTATAAGTTACCATGTTATAAAGTACTTCTTACCTTGAATTTTTTAAATTTTAATATAGGTAGATGTGAAGAAGGTAAGATTCAAATTAATTTCTTTTATTTTAACGATTATTATTTTAACATATGCTCCTAGCTATTCTCTTTCTTAGGGTCAGAGTTCAAAAATTTCAAATAATAAATGAATTCAAATTTAACTAATATTGGAAATTTCAACAAAACAATTATAATATTCAACAATCATATACCAAATTATGTTTTCGGAACGATAATTCTATTTTGACCTTAACCTTACTTTTTCTTATTGTTTTGTGCGTTTTTACACATTACTTTCAAAAACCAAACATCGTTAAATCAAGTGTTATGAAAAGTTCTGAATTTTGTAACCAATAAATCAAATTAAACTTATCTAAGAATGAAAAATAACTTATTTAAACAGTGAAACAGTGTACAAGTGAAATTAAATGTTCATTAAATACATAAAAATCAAACACAGGGAAGTTCTTTATTTTAAAAAATTTGTAAATTGATACCGTGTTCTGGTGATTTTATATTCTCTTGGGACAGCCAAAGCACAGGATATCCTTTTCAATTGGAATCCACCATATCCCAGGACATCAATGATATACGGACACTTTAGAGATTTAGACGAATAAAATTGCTTCTAATCAGGAAATAATCCGTTCTTGCATCAAATGGTAAGTAAACTAATACTTTCTTTCTTATTAGAAACTAGTTTTACTTTCGTTAAATTAACTCAGGAAGCATTTATATAAATGAACTGCTCAGCATACAATTTCTAACATTCATTTCTCCATAAATATAAACTTTACGTCTTACCAGATACTATCAGGAGTTGTCTTGCGGTTTTGTTAACACTTTTGACTACTTTTATAATTTCTTTTATAAGTATTTTGAAAAAAAAATCGAAATTTTAACGGAGCAAAATTTATTACATCTTATCCCTTCAAAAGGTAGAAAACAAGAGAGCGATTCAGAAATAAACAATTTAACAACTGAATCTCCAAACAAACTTACACTAAACATTATTATTCTCTATTCGCCTACTAATTATTGGTCAAATAAAATTACTAAAAATCTAATACTTAATTCCTTATTTACATTTAATACAATAGTCATTCTTTTAAAATTTGCTAAACTTTTGATGAGTTGTTAATTTTATAATATCTCATCTATAATATAATCTAATATCTTTCTATTTTCAGAACTTTTCATTTGAAAATTAAACTAATAACTAATTACAATATGGTTTGAAAACAAACATTGTATATTTTGAAAGTAAGTAAAAATTTTTTAAATTTCTTCTATGATTTCTAATATTTTACACTAAAATTCATGTAGGTAAAGTTTTACATTTATGTTTTAACTTTTAATTTTCTTATTTCATTTTATCTTAATTTATTTAAAATCGGTTTTAATTACCAATGTATCGTAAAATTTATAAACTTTTTCAATATTTACTCTTATTATCTATTTAATACATGATCATTAAAATTTTATATTATTGATTAAATTATTTTGAATCTTTGAAATAAATATCTCTTAGATGTACTTGTATATTTTAATTTCTTGTTTTGTTTTATTTTTCTTTTTTAGGTATTGTGAAGAAGACGATTATAAATTATACCAAATTTACTGCATTTGCACTCTGCCTTGGAATAAGAATATTTTCCTTTTCTCTATTTTTATTAATTTTCTTTATATGTACTTATTTGATATAGCATAGTAACTTATATCATCTCAATATATATATAAATTTGCATCGGCCGGGAATCGAACCCGGGCTGCCCGCGTGGCAGGCGAGCATTCTACCAATGAGCCACCGAACCACCTACGTATAATAACTTCCAGAATGTATTTGATGCACGTCTAATTTGACGGGTTTTTCGTTACGGTTTTTACTATTACATTTTTTTTCAGTTCAGTTCAGTTTAGTTCCAAAAAGTAATGAATTGTATTTAGTGACAGATTAATACCGTATAACACGGTAAATTCAAATATACTTAAAACTTACATTAGGAAAAGCATAGAGAGAGAGAGAAAGAGAAATTATATTATTATGTTTCACTGCGCCTGCGTGTAACAACGATAAACAACGCGTTATGATAAACGCTTTTTTCAACGCGTTACGCTAAAATCAGTTCACCCTCCCATAAGAAGTTATCACTTCAATAAATAAATAAATAAAGATATTTGTATTAATATTAATATTAATATTTACCTATTTCTATTATTATTATGTTTCAGTAAGCCTGCGTGTAACAACGATAAACAACGCGTTATGATAAACGCTTTTTTCAACGCGTTACGCCAAAAATCAGTTACCCTCCCATAAGAAGTCATCACTTCAAAAACTTAAAAATTTATAAATAATCGTTACAAACCGTAACAAACGTAAAGATTTTGATCATACAATCTTAATAAAGAAACATGAATCTTGTTTGAAATTTTAAAAAATCTACTGGCACACAAAATATCTAAGAATGAATGTAAAATGTTCGAAATCTAAGACAGGTATTTATAAACACTCATGAAATGTAGATTCAAATATTTAGAATACAACGTCTCTTTGTTAAAAATATGTATCAGTTAGGACAATAAAACACGACAATCTGATTGAGAGTTTTGGAATTCAATGCGTCAAATAAAACATGTTTTACAATATAGATTTAAATAACAAAAAGCACCATAAAGCGGGCTACAGATATGTTAGCCCTTGCCCGTCTACCAAGCTAACATTGTCCGCAGTCGTGGACCTTATTAAACAGCACTCTCACCAAAAATTTATACAGTGCTGGGATGAAACTACGAACTGTAGACTGGCCAGAGAGTTATTACCTCATCCTGGCGAGGAAACAGCAAAAAAATTTAAGGCATTGACCAGACAAAATCTCCGAACAGCTGTGGGAATCCTGACAGGTCACTGCCAATTGCGACAACATCTCTTTAGGATGAAACTAAGAGAATCGCCGCTATGCAGAGGCTGCGAACAAGAAGAGGAAACAGTAGAACACATTATGTATGACTGCTCTGCTTTTTATGAAATCAAAAGATCCGTGTTGGGCGAGTATTGGCTTACACCAGCCGATGTCAGGGAGATCCCCCTCGGGAGCCTCATCAACTATTTTAAATCAATAGGCCTGGTGACATCCTGAGGTGAGGATATCCCTACACACGGGAGGATGCACAATGGGTCATATGTGGCCTCAGTGCTGGCTGAGCACTAGCTCGCCCCTCCCAAATTTCCAGATCCAGATCCAGAAGCACCATTATTAAAATTATATAAAACATCCAATCCTGTTAAAAATATATATAAAAAAAACCTTGTTTATAAAAGTTTCAAGGCAGCAAAGAAGTTCTTAAAGTTTCAAGGAGATATGAAATATTTTAAAATTGCCAAAACATCTCGAAAAGTCTTTATACAACAGCAAGCGCGACCCCCAAGGGAGTGTTTTAAGTTGTAAGGGGGGCGCAGTAAATTGAAAAACAATCGTTTGCTTTGTGGCACATAATCTCTGTAAGTTGGGATCCACATTGGAAATGAAGACTCTAAGTTGTTTTTTTGTAGTTAAAGCTTATTTCAATTTTCAGATTTTAATAAAGTTACAGCAGAAAATCCTGTTTCACAAAGATAGAACGTGGGGAATACTAACAAAATCGCCTTAATTATAAATTATACCTCTAGTGGTGTTACTGTATAACTGTCCTTCTTTCGCGCTGCGATCAGAATTTGAAGTTCATTTTTACTATCCAATTACTCGGTGGTACCTCCTCTTCAAATACAAGGTCAATCCATATCTATGAAGAGGACCACGTTAAAGTACCAATTTTTTTTTTTTTTTGATTTGACATCTAATTTCCGCCCTTTTGTGGTGAACGCAGAACAGATTGGAAACCTTGATTACGACTACTAAAGAAATTGAAGAAAATTCCCCCCAGTAGAACTATCCCAAAAACAACCGAGGCAGATCTCCAAAAGAAAGATAAGAGATAAAATTAATTCGAAACTATATTAACCAATTGGGGGAGACTGGTAGAACTCTTTAAAGAAGTCACGACCTAGTGAGCTAGCTAGGGGATTTACGCCCTTTTTTGGGAATTATTAATGTTACACTCTTAGACCTTCATGCTCATACCTTTGGTGAAAAAAGATTGAAAAATTAAAACGTGGTTAAATGGTGTTTTTCACTGTATAAATCAACAGTTTTTCTGTTGAATAGAACCGAATTGAAAGAACTAATCCAAAGCAAATTTGATATAAATGATTTAGTGTGTACGTAAATAAAATTGACAAGTTTCGTTAGTTTCCCACAAAATATCTTCGCACGCTAGAAATAAATTAGAATCAGTATAAATGTCTACCAATATAAATAGAAAAATATGATATTTCTGATGTGCTTAGTGTGTATTTTTGTCTAATAGATTACAAACAGTTCTTCCGCTAACAGGTACGGACTAAAAAAACTTTTTAAATACGAATTATTGGAAACTTTTATTCCATGAAAACAAGTTTAAAATGGTAAAAGGGAAAATCACAAATTGATGAGTGAAAAGTAAACAGAAAACATTTTGAACGGCTTTAAAAATAAAGCAAGTAAATTGATGTGAAAAACGGGCACAGGTGCGTTTACCAAAATTATTTGAAATAAAGATATCAGACAAATCCTAGTTGATTTTTAATCGTAAATAAAAGGTTTTTGAAGTTATACTTCTATTCATGCACTCGGTGGAAAAGATTTGTGTACAGTTAAATGGGAAAAATCATTATATGTACTGGTGTGAGTAAGAGAGAGACAGAAACACTTATAAGGTATATTGGTCGGTAAAAACAAAGATCACATGTTATTAGTCATAACTATAAGTCCTTTGAATACCGTTTCAACATTCAGTACTTTGAAAAGGTCTGAACAGTCTGAACTAATGTATGAATATCATAGTGACGAACCACATGATTATTTGACAGATTATTTTATAATTCTGTCACGGAAGTTAACATATTAAGTTTAGTATTTTATTAATAATAATATTCAGTAATGAATATTGTATTCTAGTCTAAAATACCGTCACATGGTTGCAGTATATCCTGCACTATGCTTTTGAGGTTGTTGGCTACATAAACAGAGTTTTTATTTACGAATAAGATGGATCGAAATGCGATTTTTTGCATTGGATTCGTTACAGTATCAGAAAATTTGTCGCTATATTTTATAATGTAAAAATAGAAATTGCATTTCTGCATTCGAAAAGTACATTCCGAACAGACAATAGAGAGAAAACTTACAACTCGGTAAATAGTGCTGAAAATGGGTTCAATTTATATACTCGGGGTTTTTGGAGTCGCTGAACACGAATATCACGATTCCGAAAGTCTCCGCGGCACTTGGTGTGTAGGGTATTTACCTATTCTCCTGGGGTTTTATGTAAATTCTGTACGAAATCAGTGCCCACTTGGTACTCAGTGGTTTTTTGAGTCGCTAAATACGCTTATAATAATGGCGATGGTGTTTGAAACACCTGGTGCTTAAGACGGACCTCGTCTCCAGAAATTTTATGCAAATTCGATACAAAAAGAGTGTGCAGTTTGCTAAATCATTCGCATACAAATTTATGTGTCCATGCGCGTGCATAGAAGTATAACTTCTGCCGGCAGTCCCATTGACTGCCACACTACTTTTTTTTTTAATAAAAGTATAAATAAAAACAGACAAGAGTGGTAATGTATTTTTGAAATTTTAGACAAGAATATATTAAATGACTTTAAGAAGAAATAAAAAAAAAGGCGCACCCAGCAGTACTCCAATCCTCTACGCGGCAACACTCTAACAACTAAGCTATGTAAAGCTATATAAAGGCACCGAAGGGCATTCTTTTGTATTTAGCCTTCGCCTGGTATGCGGGGCTTTCTCAGTTGGTGACCTCCTTTCCCTTGCTACTGGTGAAACTAATATGGAATCTGAAAAAACTGACACGACTGAGGCTGGACACAAATGTCCGCATCAATCAGAAAAACCAAAACTAGTCTGAGGTGCTGGACTGAAGAGAAGGAGGAAGGCACGCGAGGCTGTGAGAAACACCGCAGCGCGAACCGCCTGTATATTCAGAAGCACAACCTTCTGGTAGTGCTGCTAGTTCTTCCTTCAAAAAAGGCAAGGAACACAACATACCTGGAGGTAAAATAAAAAAAAAGACAGGTCAAGCGTCTCCTTTTCCGAAGTGATGCCAAAAACTGCAAAGAAGTGGCCATCACTACGACAAAATTTCTGCCGAAAGGGAAGTTTGTTCGAGACATGCTGGTGGGAGAGCTGGACAAAATAATTTTAGTTGTAAAACCAAGCCATCAACGTTCCGATAGTGGTCGCACTCTGGTAATATGTCACATGATGACAACGCGACGTTAGTATGGCTAACTATGCCTTCAATTATGGAAGTACGCATCATTCGAGGTGGTGTGAGTAAACTGCCTACCAAAGTTGACAAAAGCATCCTTCTGGATTGCGAGTAGATCATCTGAGACATGGGGTCGTGTTGCGTAGGCTAACTGGACAAAACCCGAACCTGCAAGACTTGCCAAAACAGAACCGAAGGGGCATCTCTTCGTCTTTGGAGTAGAGGACGAAGACTTTGTTACCTCCTCAAACGGAAGTCGATGAGGCTGAGCTATGCGAGAAGGGCTTTTAACAAGGCAAGAAGAACAAAATTCCTCGAGGATTGGAACTTATACAAGGAATACAAGAAAGTCGTTATACGAAAACAGGGAATGGCATGGAGAACATTTTACCGACCAAAAAGCTTAGTTGTTAGAGCGTTGCCGCATACTATACTTTCCAAAAATCCCATGAGAGATATCTAAATAGTAATTTAATTTTTAAAATAACCGATTGCAAAAAAAAAACTTTATTATGTACCTCTAAATTAACAGTAAAACTGAAAAAAACTTTTCAGTGGCATATTTTATTCGTAACTACGCTGTTAAGGATTTTTCAGGAAGCCAATTTAAAGAGCAATTTATTTCCTTATTATCAAGGGACGAGTAAAAACTGGAGCCGTCGAAGTTTTTAATATTGCCACAATTCACTATGAAGTCGTGTCGGGTGTGATGCGAAAAGAAATAAATAAAGTCAAGGATTTGTCGTAGAAAAAAAAGTGTAGATACTTGAACTTGAAAACCATTTAGTTGGAGATTAATTTTAAATACAGTTTTGTTTATTTTTTATTTATAAATTTAATAAGGAAACTTTTAGAATTAACAACCAAGTACGTATAACTAGGTCATGAGATACAAACTCACAAAGATAATCAAACCTAATATTTACCAGAAGAATAACTCTAGGATGGACGGCTTACGGAAAAATGAAATTAAAGCTGATATTCCAATGGAGATATCTTTGATTGGATTGACACTAAAAGATAAAGTAAGAAACGAAGAGGTACGCAGAAGAACTAAGGTGGACGATATTATAGAACGCATATCAAAACAAAGATGGAAATGGACAGGACATGTAAGAAACGAAGAGATAAGCAGAAGAACTAAGTTGGACGATATTAAAGAACACATATAAAAAAAAAGAAATGGGCAGGACATATTGCAAGACTTAGAGACAGGAGATGGACAAAGAAACTTATCAAATGGAGACCCAGAACTGATAAACGGAGCAGAGGAATACCCCTCTTAGCCGCTGGACAAACGACATACTTAGGTACCAAGAATTTTAAGAAACTGGATCCTGGCTGCTCAGGACAGAGAAAATTGGAAATGTTTAGATGAGGCCTATGTTCAGCAATGGATGCAAATGGATGATGATGATGATATGATGAGTCGAGTAAGGAACTAAAGATACAAAATAGTGCCTTTTATTGGAATCCTACATAAATTTGAATCCTAGAAAAGTGGATTCAGAACTCAACATAATGAGAACTTGCTAGCAGACACAAAGACATAACACAGAATAAACCAATAAGTTGTCTCAAAATAATTAATTTGAAATGAGCTGGTTTCTAGACAATATATTATTTACCTATTCCTTTGTATATATTCAGATAAAATTAGATTAAAGGCACCCTTGTTGTTCAGATAATATGAAATTCAGATAGCGTATATTATT
This sequence comes from Altica lythri, assembly GCA_964028335.1. NCBI lineage: Eukaryota > Metazoa > Arthropoda > Insecta > Coleoptera > Chrysomelidae > Altica > Altica lythri. Next base: position 72,785,004 of record OZ034805.1, read on the forward strand.
GCATGTATGTTATTTATAGCGAAATACATTTACGAAGTAACACCCACCCAGTTTGCAAAAATGAGTTAAAGTGGAATGAATAAAAATCACAGCAAGAGAATCCATTTACGAACGTTATAAAGACATCAAACGCTAATTACTTTTTCAAGGCCCATAAAGAATTTGACATTTCACTTTTATAGCACCAGCACTTCAATAATCGATAGGCCACTTGTTCGCTAATATTGAAAGCCGTAAAAGTCCTTGAAAGTGTATAAATTAACGCTGTATCAATGCAAAACCAATAGTTTAAATTTTGATACGAGGGTTCTCTTTTTAGTTTTGCATACAGCCATAAAGGCATAAAATACATAGACTTAAATTGCTTTTCAAAATATGTTCCACCAAGATCGAGACACTTTTGCATACGTTCAAACTAATAAAACAGTTATTCCAGTCTTCAGTTGACACCTGCAAAATCGCTGTTTTAAAGGCATCAATGGCTTCTTCTGGCGACTGGAATCACTATCCACGCATTGGATTCTTGATCTTTGGGAACGTGAAGAAGTTGTTGGCACCTAAGTCCGGATTATACGGTGGATGGTCTAACAATTCAATATTTTAAATGCCCAAAAACTCGTCAGAATTTTAGGGTACTCAAGTTATATTATTTATCGAAAAGAGTAGAAAAGAAGCAGTCCTTTAATGAAGCAAAAATCCTTTTTTATCACCATAATGCACCATGTCACAAATCTATGAAAATTGCTTCCATAACCACCGTATTCTCCAGATTTGGCCCCTAGTGACTTTTTTCTGTTAACAGATCTTAAAAGTAGACTTGTTGGGAAGAAATTTGCCACTTCTAATAACATTATATAAAACATGGCTCCATCACTACACTCCAAAGTCAACCCGACAGTCAACCCAGAGGACTTAACGCGATACTCCGACTCCAAGTTGTGAAAAGACATATATCTTATACGCAAGGGACACACAAGGTACATTATTCATCAATTACTTCGAAAAGGGCCAGACCATCAACAGCGATTATTATATAGCATTGTTGAAGTATTTGATGGACAAAATCACGAACAGAACAATCCCAATGAAAAAAAGAAAATTGTTTTTTCACCAATTAGGCGACGAATTGCTTCCACATCCAACGAATTCTTCAGATCTGGCCACTAATGAATTTTTCCTGTTAACAGATCTTAAAAAAATACTTGCTGGAAGAAACTCATCATTAATGTTTATATTGAATAACACGTGGCTTCATTACTACACTCCAGAGTCCAATCAACTGTCAACCGAGTAGATTAAACGCGATGGACCAGTTCAAAGCGTAGAAATAATGCATCAAGATACATTATTCATCAATTTCCTCAATAAAGGCCAGATCATCATTATATGGCGTTGTTCGAGCGTTCGAAGGATGAAACCTCCATTCAAAGAAGAAAAAATTGCTGTTTGTCAAAACAAGGGAAACGATTGCAAATTTGCATAAATTAGGTTACAAACTTTTTCCATATCCACAGATCTAGCCCCTTAAAAGAAGATTTGTTGGAAAAAATCCCCACTAATGATTTCATTGTATAAAACATGGCTTTATCAGTACACTCCAGAGTCCAATTGACAGTCAATCGAGTGGATTCAACGCGATGAATCACTTCAAAACGAGGAAAGCGGGTATTAGTATTTCGATATATTATTCATCAATTACCTCGAAAAGGCCCAGAGTATCAACTCCGATTATAATATAGCGTTGTTGGAGCATTTAAACGATGAAACCATGCAAAAACAGTTCCATTTAAAGGAGAAAATAATGCTTTTTTATCAAGACCAGTTATCATGTTTTAAATCAAGGAAAACGATTGTAAAATTGTACGAATTAGGCTACAAACTTTTTCTATATCCACAGTAGTGTACAGATCTGGCCCCTAGTGACTTTCTCTGTTAATAGACCTCAAAAGATTGCTTACTGGAAAAAAATTCACCTCAAAAGTAGAGATAATAGGTCCATTTTAATAATCGTTTAAAAAGATAAGTAGAAATTACAATAAGTCCAAAAGAAAATAGGGGCAGAAGACCAAATAAAATTTCCCCAAATCTTATGCTAAAGATTTTCAGTTAACATAGGAAAGGAAAGTTAAAATCCAGTGGATATACGAAATATAATTTCTTGAGATAAGGGAAGTGGAAACTAATTTGAAACAACTGAAATTAACTAAAATTTAATTTCAGAAGTAATTCAACTTATACGCAGTAGTTAATTGTGAACAACTTAATAGCCTGGTCAAATTTCCCATCGTTAGGGTGCTTGCAACAAATTTTCGCGATTTTTATCAAAACGGTAAGTTCTATAGCAAAATTACTTCAGACAAAATGTAGATTATACAATTATCTATAAAAAAGCTACCGTTTTTCAATAAGTTGTAATCATCATTGTATACACACGTTTCCACGCGTTTTTTAACGTTGTTTCCGAAGTTATTCTATTCCGTAGGTCTGTTGTGATTTTGTTTAATTGGAAACTATTGCATAATAACAGATATTTACAAGGGTTGAAGTTTATTAAACCGATGGAAAAGCAGTAAAAAAATTATTCCTCTGAATCCTAACTTTCCATTACTTCTTCTTGTTGACCTTGTTCTTCTTCTCCTTCTTTTTCTTCTCCTTCTTTTTCTTATCCTTCTCCTCCACCTTCTTCTTCTTCTTCTCCTTCTTATCCTTCTTTCTCTTCTCCTTCTTCTTTTTACTCTTCTTGATCTTCTTCATCACCCTGACTGAAAGTAAATTATGTCAATAGTGATGTATTGCATGTCTGTTCATCAATATCAAACAGATCCTCTTCTGTTAGCGATTCAACATTAGAACACGATTGGTCTTGACAATTCTTGTATGCTAGTCTAACTTTTTTGCTAACACAGCATTCATTTCTTACGGGTGCAAAAAATTGTATTCAGTAGTTGTTTCGGGGCAGGTGGTAATAACTCAACATATTACAGAGGCCTAGATAATCAAGAGCAAATTTAAAAAGCGTTTGATCGCCTTGACCATGGAATTCGGCTTCACAAACTTGATAATTTTGGTTTTGATAATGTATATTTACAATTATTTAGGTTTTACCTTTTTGGAAGGAGTCAATATGTAAAATTTCATGATCATAGATCAGATATATGCTCAGTAAGCTCAGGTTTACCACAGGGCTCAGTGTTTGGCCCTTTGCTGTTTTTGCTTTTATTAGGTGTCAGTTAGAATACGCGGCTGTAATATGATTTCCTAGTCATCAAACTTACAAAGACAACTAGAAAAATCTTTAAAGAAAATTTTACCAAAACACAGAGATGTATGTTCTTAGAGTGACAAAAATGTTGGTGCAACCTTATATTGAGTGCTAGCTTTTTGCCAATCCTCACCTGAAAGGTTTGTGAGAAGAATTGATCTCCAAAAGTCTTCTCCAATTTTTTATTTTGCTTTGTTCTGTTCCAATCTAACAAAAATCTTACTCAGATTTTCTTGTAGCTTCTGGAAATCCATACTTGCTAACTTTTCAAAAGAAAAAGACTGGTGATGTTGATTGCTTTAGGAAAAAATTTGTTGGCTCGTAAATTCGTTGACCTTAAAAAGTGTTAGATTTCACTGCTGTAAATTCCTACTTCAAAACCCTCTTGAACTGTGAACTGGGTGCAACCTTGGATGGAATGCTAGCTTTTTACCAATCCTCACCTGAAAGATTTTTGAGTAGAATGTGGTTTGATTTGATCCCCCAAAAGTCTTCCCCAATTCTTTATTTTGTTTTGTTGATGCTCAATCTAACAAAAATCTTGCTTTGATTTTCTTGCAGGTTATGGAAATCCATACTTGCTAACTTTTTAAAAGGAAAAACCTAGTGATGTTGATTGTTTAAGAAAATTGTAGGCTCGTAAATTCGTTGACCTTGAAAATTGTTAGATTTCACTGCTGTAAATTCCTACTTCAAACCCCTCTTGAGCTATAAACCAGGTGCAACCTTTTTGCCAATCTTCACCTGAAAGGTTTTTGAGTAGAATGTGGTTTGATTTGATCCCCCAAAAGGCTTCTCCAATTTTTTATTTTGTTTGTTATTTCCTAATCTAACAAAAATCTTGCTTAGATTTTCTTGTAGCTTCTGGAAATCTATACTTGCTAACTTTTTAAATGGAAGAACCTGGTGCTGTTGGAGAGCCTCTGACAACTCTTTAAAAGAACTAGAATTTTACTAGATCTAAAAATTGATTGCTTTAGAAAATTGTTTATTTGGAATTTTGTTGGCTCGTAATTTCGTTGACCTAAAAGACTTGTTACGGTTCTAAAACTTCTTGCCCTATTTGTTTATAAACTTTTTTGTTAAGAAACTTGTTGATGCAGGAACTGATTGGTCTAGAAATTAGTTCTATTAGAAACTCGTTGCTCTTAAAACTCATTACTCTCGGAACTCGTTGGTTTGGAATCTCATTGGTTTTGAAACTTGTGGGTCTAGAATTAGAAAGTCGTTAGACTAGGATTTTTTTTTACCCTTGCTGACAAGTAACAACCTTTTAAGAACTTAGCTATGTCAGCTTTCATGAAAGACCAGTAGTAGTCTAGCTACTTTGTAAAAAGTTTTATGATCCCCCAAAAGTCTTCTCCATTTTTTTATTTTGTTTGTTATTTCCTACTCTAACAAAAATCTTGCTCTTGAGCTATAAACCAGGTGCAACCTTGGATTTAGGACTAGCTTTTTGCCAATCTTCACCTGAACGGTTTTTGAGTAGAATGTGGTTTGATTTGATCCCCCAAAAGTCTTCTCCAATTTTTTATTTTGTTTGTTATTTCCTAATCTAACAAAAATCTTGCTTAGATTTTCTTGTAGCTTCTGAAAATCTATACTTGCTAACTTTTTAAATGGAAGAACCTGGTACTGTTGGAGAGCCTCTGACAACTCTTTAAAAGAACTAGAATTTTACTAGATCTAAAAATTGATCGTTGGTTTTCGTTAAATTGGTAATTTGGTGGTTTGATATCTCGCTTTTCTCGAAATTCTTTAGTGTCTAGCAACTTTTTGATCTAGAAACTTTGTAAATTGTTGGTAAGAAGCTTAGTCTACTTCTTTTATTAGTTGGTTAAAATTTATAACTTCTTAAATTATTTTCTCTGTTAATTCTTACTTTAAAACACTCTTGAGCTGTGAACCAACTTTTTGAAGCGATATATCTCAGAGACAGTGGCTTTTAAGAAAAATATTATAAATACCTTTTTTATAGATAATTGTATTATCTAGAGTTTTTATCTGAGTTAATTTTGCGATAAAACTGCGAAAACCCCATTTTTTTACCTTTCTCCTCGAGTAAAATTTTTTGCACGTACAAGAACGATGAGGAATTTTGAAATATTGTCACGTTTTTATTGCTGCATTTTACGATGAGAAATTCTTAGGTTAATCCCTATAATTGGTTGTTAACTTTATACAGTTTAAATTTGAACTGGTTTTTATTACCATTTAAAAGTTTTACAGCATCCTCAATTCACTTTACGACTTTCACAACAATAACAAGCAAAATATATCAAAGTTGTTGATGAATAAAAAGAGTTATCTTTTTTGTTTTATAAAAAATGTAAAAATTTAAAAAAATTAAATTGTCACCTAAATTATCATCTTATCTTTTGACCTCATACTCATCTGACACACTTAAGAGAAACATCGAACAGAACTTACCCCAAATAAAATATAAAAACTGCTCAAAATTTCACTTTTTAAAATCTTATCAAGCGTCACAATACACAATCACACATCCATCTGTATATTTTCACACACAATAAAAGCTCTTTTTAATTCACCACTAAACAGAATCCCGATCGTTGGATATTTAATGACACGCTCGATGCGCCGGGACGCTCGTGGTTATACTGGCGTCGCGGCGCTTGCGAGTCCATAGATTCGGTGATGATCGGACAGATGCAGGATTGGCTTCAATATACATCATTCTTATTATTTTTTTATTTGTTTTATTATTTATTAGTCTTTCTCTTCGGATTGTTTGTTTAAGTTTGCACTTCGTTTTGGATCAAAATGTTCAGATAGTTCATTATAGTTTTGGAGCTCATTCTTTGATTGATTCTGGTCAATGCTACGTTCCTACATTATTTTTAACCTAAAACATTCCTTCCTAACTATTTTATCATCGTGCTTTTAAGATAATTAATCGAGATTTATCATATTCTGAGGAGACCTTACTTAAAATGTGTAATAAGATTAAGAATTGTATCATTGTATCAATGGTTTTTGAGCTATTAAGCCGGCGTCGATTATTTTGCTGACTTGACGTTTAGCCAACGTTTCTTCAGAAGTTGCTTCCTGGTTGACAGTCTGCGAACTACTAAGCTCTGCGTGATCGGAGTACGTATTTATACGTCGGGAAGGAAGTGGGCGGGGCCTCAGTTGCTTTCGATTCCAATCGGTTCTGGTCGGTGTTGTTCGTTAAGGGTAGAGTTTTCGCACTCTTTATTATCGGGACCCATGTTTTGTTAATCTTGACTGCTTCCTCTTTTTTATTAAAGTTGTTCGGGTGCTTCTCTATCTCTATGGCTTCTCTATAGAGTCTGGAATGGTATGCTGATGTAGTAGCGAGGACTTGGGTCTCCTCAAACTTAATCCGATGGTCCATAGTGAGGGAATGTTCCGCTACGGCGGATTTGTCTGTCTGTCCCAGACGACAATTGGCCTTGTGCTCTTTAATCCTGGTGTTGATCGAGCGTTTGGTGGTTCCTATGTACACGCTTCCACATGTGCACGGAATGCGGTAAATTCCCGAAGCCGACAGTGGATCTCTTCTGTCTTTTGCCGATCGAAGACATTCTTTGATTTTTCTCGTTGGTTTGAAAACAGTTTTCACATTTTTCTTTCTCAGCAATCGACCAATTCTGTCTGTCACTCCCGGAATAAAAGGCAGAAATGGTTTTGCCACTGGTTGGATTTGCTCATTTTCATTGGGTCTACGATTTGTTGGTCCAATCGATCTTTTGATTTCCCGTTCTGCATAACCATTGGCCCTTAAAGCATCATGAATATGAGTTAGCTCTGCGTTTAGTGCCTCGGGTTCGCAAATCCTTCTTGCCCTTTCTGCTAAGGTTTTGATGACTCCATATTTCTGACATGGGTGGTGGTTGGAAGCCCTATGTAAATACCGATCCGTATGTGTAGGTTTTCTGTACACTGTGTGGCTCAATGATCTTCCTTTTCGTGATAATAACACATCAAGGAACGCCAGCTTGTTGTTGTCTTCGATTTCCATCGTAAACTGTATCTGTTCATGGATGCTGTTAATGTGTGTCAGAAATTCTTGCAATTTATCCTGCCCATGGCTCCATATTACAAATGTGTCATCTACATATCTATACCAAACTTTTGGCTTGTATGGGGCACTGTCCAACGCCAGTTGTTCGAACTTTTCCATAAAGAAATTTGCTATTACCGGGCTGAGAGGGCTTCCCATTGCTACTCCTTCGATCTGTTCGAAATCTTATTGTCCCATGAAAAATAAGTGGTGGTGAGGCAATGTTTAAACAAATTGGAGATGTCCTCTGGGAATTTATCATCTATATGTTCCATTGCATTGCTTAGGGGCACTTTTGTAAAGAGAGATACTACATCAAAACTTACTAATATATCATTCTCTTCAAGAATTAAGTCTTTAATTTTTGAAATAAAATGGGTGGAATCTTTGACATACGAATCAGTAAGTCCGATGTATGGTTGCAGGAGTGATGACAGGTGTTTAGAGCCAAATCATATGTCGGTGAACCAATGGTGCTTACAATGGGACGCAGCGGAATGTTGGCTTTGTGTATCTTTGGCAAACCATAGAGTCTTGGTATAGCAGCTTCACTTTTACAAATTAGTTTCTTTGTCTGTTCTTCTAGACTTGACTTCTTCACTAGGGTCTTTGTTGTTCTTATTACGCGTTGTGTTGGATCATTGCGTAACTCCTTGTAACTGCTAGGATCTAGTAAATCATTTATCTTTTCCTTATAATCTGCGGGATTTATTACGACAGTGGCATTTCCCTTGTCCGCTGCTAACACCAGTATACTCTCATCCTTGTTTAGATTTTGGATTGCTCCTAATTCCCTAGGCTTTAGGTTACTTTTTGGTGGTTTGGCCTTTTGTAAAATTCTTGCTGATTCGGTGCGTAATTCCTGAGCTGTTTCTTCTGGCAGACATCTTAGTGCGGATTCTAGGTTTGCAATAATGTCTTCCTTCGGCACATCTTTTGGCGTTATAGCAAAGTTGCCGCCCTTAGCAAGTACGGAGACCTCATCTGGAGACAAGTTCCGATTGCTAACATTAATCACTATTCTCTGAGTGTCTAGCGTTTGCTTTAATCCAATGTTTCTCGTTAATCTTTCAAATTTGTCTTTTTGGCGGTCGGTGTTTCTTTGCAGTTCATTTTCCATGCTTCTATATGATATTGCATCAATTTTATCCCAGTCTGTTCGCTGAAGTCTGTTGCTTAGCTAATAAAAGATTCCTAGTAGTTTAGTATCGACCTCTGCTAAATTTTTTCTGGTGGTTTGTATCCTCTCTCTGAGCAGAGCTTTTTCCGTTCGGTTATAAGATTAAGAATGATTCTTTGTCTTTTCCGTCTTGGCGTGTTTCAGGAAATAAATTGTATAGGAAATTTTCCTGAAATTGTTGTAGATGGTCATCTTGGCGTTCATAAAACTTTTTACAAAGTAGCTAGACTACTACTGGTCTTTCATGAAAGCTGACATAGCTAAGTTCGTAAAAGGTTGTTACTTGTCAGCAAGGGTAAAAAAAAGAAAAAAAATTGTTGGTGGTTTGATAGAAAAATGCTGTTATTGCAAATAATAGACTTCTCTGCTCCAGAGTGCATTAAACAACGTCCCAATTCAGCCCGAGTATTTATTGACTAAGATAGCCAAGATACTTGGAATCAATGATATTCAAGTCCAGCAAAGTCCAACAAAGTAACTTTGCTGTAGGTATCACTATAGTCTCGCAGAAGAAGAAGCTAGTACTCTTTTTATCGAACCTGAAGCTTTTTGTAGTATCTCGAAATGCAGAATTATGGATAAAGTTTGAATTTTGGAAAAGTGAGATAGTGAAGCTTACTGCAAAAACACTTTAGGCCAAAGACAAGCAAAAAGGTTAATACGGTCTTCGCTACGCTACTTTAAATTACTCTTAGAGCATCAGAAACTTAAAGTCAGAGTTACAGAAGGAATTCTCACAGAACAGTGTTTACTGAGGTATCAGTGGACAGTGGACAGTGGAATATACAGATAACTGCACAATAAGTGTTCGCCAACAACATAAATGTCTGGGATAGGTGTTGTTAGATCTTAATCAGGTTATAAAGATCTTAAGAAACCATAAATAGACGTAGGATATGTACAAAAGATCTTTTTGGTCGCAGTGGATTAAGGTCACCTGGACCAATCGACTTATTATCAATCTACAATAATTCCCTTTTCTTAATCCTGCTTTTGATGATCTGATACAGCCATCAGTATTCCCAGTTTTTGCAATTCTGGAGGCAGTGCAGTCCCTTCTCCTACACGAAACAAAGCTATAATGACTTGTTGACGTCCTTTCTTGAACTCGAGCTCAGATTGAAACGGAACGAGGTCTCTCGTTATGAATTCTGAAACGCAATATTTAGTTCCATTTTTTCTCCTACCGCTCTTCTCCAGAAGAGATGAGGGCCCCTTGCTCACTCCCAATAAGGGTTTCGTCGTTGTCTGACCAACCAATAAGGGTGACGTCCTTCTTCTGTCAAAAAGGTCAAAGACGTGGAAGGACCCGCTGCTTTCTGCATCTCTCGGTGCCCCTCTAGGTGAGCCTCCTCCACTGTCCCCGGTGGTGGTTTTCCTCTTGGTCTCTGGGTTTACGTTCTCTTCTCTTTATTCTTCGCTTCTTAGACCATGAACGGAGATTTTTCCGAATCGGTAGAAGAAGGTGAAGCCCTTTTCTATCATTTATTGGCAGGATAGCTCGTGTATTGCTGCACTCAAAAATTGCCTTCTTTTAGTCTGAGAACTTTTCATTGGTTCTTCCTCAGAATTTCGTTTTGGGCTTTAATCAACTAGAGTAATTTCACAGCTAATAGCCCTTTGTTCCTAGGAAGAAAGGTCGTGATAACATTTGATTTAGGTATATCGTCTTGCCTACATGTTGTCAACTCTCCTCCTTCTCATTTCTTTAGTTGGGCTCTTTCAACCTGAGCCATTCCGCTGACTGTGGAGTTCCAACCAACCCCTTATTTAAGTTTGTGATTATTCTTACGTTTATGCCTTGCTTATTTACTTTCTGTTTTACTATCTTTCCAAGTTTATATTTCAATAGGATTCTTGAAATTTAAATTAAACAAATATCATATCCAGCAGGACTCGAATCTACGATCCTATCGTTTATAGTGCCTTAAACCGTTTGGCCAGGAATGATCCTAGTGGTAAGTGGCTGTTTTTAATCATATCTTCATTCGTCATTCCAGACATGACACTTAATGAATTTCCCTTTAAGCATATATATATTAATGTTATTGAGAAACATCGAACTATAAATCCCTTTTTTGTACTTTATCTTAGATTTTATATCGTTAGGGTCCAAAACCATTTTGGTCTATTTTTTCTTTCCATAGTAATATATATTTTTAAATATTATATCCTTAATAACATCTTATCATCTCCTCGAAATACCGACATTTCAGTTCCTTTAAACTAAGTCATGCAAGAAAAGACCGAAATGGAGAAACGCAGAAAGAACAATATCCTCTTGTCTTCCCAGATCCACGATATAGCTAGACTAAGGGTCGATCTCTCGCCAGGGCAGGCTTTGGATTATAAAATAAACAGTTGCAGATAAATTTACTATATAATATTGAGAAAAATCAGTTCTATACTTGTTGGAGAACTGATTTACTTGTTAGTTGTTATTTTTTCTAAAGTAGTGCAACCTAGAGATGATAAACGTTTTTATTATGTATGAGCAAAATTAGGGGTGAACAGATACACCTACGACCTATAAGATCTATTGTGTACCCTTTTTCTTCTTATAAATCTGATGTTTCCTCAGGCTTATAGCAACTTTTCTAGTCCTAGCTCTCTTAGAAAGTTTAGGTTATCGTGGGCTTCAGGTTCTTTCTCTTCTATTTCGTATGACCCTAGGTTTCTGTCCATAGAATTATGTAATGTAATGCATTCTGAGTATTGAGGTTTTGTCCTCTTACTCACAGGATCTGCACTTTACTTCTTTTACCAATTTTAGTTTCTTCATGTGTCCTCTTAATTCTTACTGGGGTTTAGACACCTGAAAGATCTCTTCTGGTTATAGTTTCCCAGAAGTTTCTTCGGTTGCCCCTTCCTTCTAGATCGTTCCAGTACTTGGATTATTTTCTATCCACTTCTTTCCTTAGTTTTTCTAAGATTGTACTACTACTGATTCCACAATATGGTTCCGGTCCCAAGGATGAGGTATTAACTCCTTCTTTTGTCAGCTTATCTGCTGTTTCGTTTTCTTCTATTCCTAGGTGTCCTGAAAACCACAAGAAAGTAATAGTCTTATTTTGTTCTACTTCATTCAGTTTTCTTAGGCATTCCCAAACCATCTTTGAACTGATTGTGTGTGAGTTCAGAGCTTTGATGGCTGCTCAACTATCTGATATGATTACAATCTTTTGTCTACGATATAAAATTCTACCCATCTTTCAATGGCACGAATTTCCTCTTGAGAAGTGGTTGAGTATGCACCCAAGCTTTCCGAGTATTTGTCTCTTGGTTCAAATTCCCTGCATCTATTCCTTCATCTGTATTGGAGCCATCCGCACCTATTCTAGTTTATAATATCGATGAGAGTATTTTTGTGACTGCAGATAGTAACTATGGCAAGGAAATTTTGAAGAGGTGTGTAAGTATGGGAGATATTTTGATATATCTTGGAAAAAAGAGATGAGTAGGGAAGTATTTTTTGAGTTCCACACGGTGGGATCGCTTGTCCAACAAATGAAGAGTTTGATGATACTCTTGAAAGTGGCCTCCTTGTAGCTCATCGACTTGAGAACGTAAGTCGCGGTTTGATTTGCTCTACTCACAGTGAGTGGAGGCATCCCAGAATCTACAAAAAAATGTGAGTAGGGGTGGACTTTAAGTATCCAAACATACAACCAATCGCTTGAAACTGAGTAGGTACTATCAAGCTTCTTTAAATGAGTTTTTGAGCTTATTGTTTGAAGTTCTGGATTTTTGTCTGAAGGTTCCATTGGTGGCTCCTTTTAAGCGGCTATATGCAAAACTAAAAAGACAACCCTCGTAATAGAAAGAGATAAATATAGAGATCAATTGACGTCTCACTCTTACCCTTACGTAATTGGCTGCCGCTTCCTTCCACCGTTTTTCCATGATAACAATTACGATATTTGATTTGGCATTATTGAATTATGAAATTCTAATCTCTACATACGTCCTGTGTAAAATTTAGAGGGGTGGTGTCATAATAGAAATTTTTGTAAGTAATTTAAATAATATAAAGATGTCTAAATCCCAAAACGTATAAATTCCAATTTTTAGGTATTATTATTTTTAACTACATTTAAAATGAGGATACCACAATCAATCGACCCCTTAGTATTAGATGTGTATACTACTTCAATAGAAACATTAAATTTAATAGGAGAATACGGTGTAAAAATTTTTCCAGATGACTTCGTATGGGATAATGATGAAATACCTACTTTGGCATCTTTATGTGTGAGGAAAATAGCATTTTATTTTGATGAAAGACCTTGGTTCCATGAAGTACCTTGCGAGGATAGAGATCACTTGTTAGAGTTAATTTCTTTAAAAGTACCATTGGAAATTACCATTCCTCTTATAGAAGTAAGTAAAAGCAACATTATCCTCATTACAATTACTTTATTTTCCTCACAATAATGAGAAATTTCGTTTATCATCTCGTTGTTGAAATAGGAACCATTACTTGTGTGAAGGATCAGCGGAGTGGCAAGAATGGAGTAAAGGTAAAAGTTTAATTGGTTGCCAATCCAGTTCACAATTTGTGATCAGGTTGTGCCATTGATTGCTTCCACTTCCAACATAAGGGCTAGATTAGTAATGATTTTTTTACCAGACTATTGAGGCTAGTGCCCAATCTGATCTTGTCGGAATGCTTTTGGGGGCACATGCTGAGCAGGTCCTCTCTGCTTTTTGGCTTGAGTCTCTCTCTCTCAAGTGACCGGCGACCAGACAAACTAGGCTTTATACCAATTTTGCAAAGGGACATTCGTTTCCACACCACCCACGAGGAAGAATGCGTGATTCGCAAAGATGATTATTTATTTCAATTTTGATTCCGCCAAACTTTTAATCATTTTGTGTTAATTCTAGAGCGAAAACTACTGGAGACGCCGTTACGAAAATCACTTTGGTTCAATAATCCATCCAAAACCAAAAGTTTGGAATTGGAAAAGTCTTTATGTAGAACGCGAAATTCAAAGAATTATAGAACAAGCTGAACCACAGTATAAAGATGAAGAAAGTATGGAGGATATTTTACGACTTTGTGCACCTTTTGTAAAAAAATTAATGGTAACCCAACTATCTCTTTGGAAGCCACCTTTAACTATAAGTGCTGCCGATGCGGCTACGATGTGGGATATATATCCTATTGATCATATCGATTTTAATCCCATATTAAAGCATTTACCATTGGTAGAAGAATTTGATTTAACTTTCGGTAAGTAACAGGATCTTATCAATTTTAATTATTTTCCAAATACAGGGTAAGACAGATAGGTGTGTGAATTTCAAAATCAGATTGCTCTTATAAAAAAGGAATAGGTAGATTGGATCTTAGAAGGGGATATAAAGAGATTTAGGACAGTCTATGGGGATCTTAAACGATCTAAGGAGCTCTAAGGAGATCTTTAAATATCTAAGAGGATTTAAGAATATCTAACGAGCTCTAAGAGGACCTTACGAGATCTTAGGAGCTCTAGAGAGCTATCAAAGTATTTAAGAAGATCTTAGAGGATCCAAAAAAAGAGGATCTCGATGGCTTCTTCTGGCGACTGGAATCGCTGCCTACGCATTGAATTCTTGTTCTTTTGGATCAAGGTCTTTGAAATGCCCAAAGATGTCTCTATCTTCCTCAGCTTCGTGCTTTTTTCCGCTCAATTTATTGATGCACCCTGTATTTTTTCTATTGTACTTCTTTGTTTCACTTGTTCTCTACCATTTGATAACATTTATTTACTGTTCCATTTTGTTTAATTAAATTGTTAACGACAAATCTATAAACCTGCTCACCATATCGATGCAATTTAGCGAAATAATTTGTTAACAGATTTTATTGGCCACAAACATTAACTCGTTTTATAACAGAAATCGAAAAACAAAATTGGATTTTTATGGAATTCCATTTGGTTTCCGTTTGATAGTTGACAAGAAGATTGATTTTTCGTTGGTAGAAATGTCCTACGGGAAATAATAAGCTTTGGCAGTTTACTACCTAAAGTACAAACGATTCGAAGGTGTTGAAATTTTCCATAATTTATTGCAAAAGAAAGATAAATAATAAATTTAAATAAATACTTTCTTTTGAATGAAAAATGACTAAAAAAAAGGTTACAAACGTAAAAAATACAAAAAAAAACTTAAAACACAAGTAGTTAAATATAAAGTCACAGAAACCGAAGAAAGAAAAAGAAAAACTCGAACCTTCAGTCTTTATCTATAACCGGTAGCGCCTTTAACCACAGTTCGATTAGTTGTGATCATATCTTGATTCAACTCATTTACTCAATTCCTCCTTGTGGCTAAAGTGATTAAAGGCGTTATCGGCTATAGGTAGAGATTACAGGTTCGAGGTTTATCCAATGTACAATTTTTTTCGTTTCTTCTTTGTCTAATTTCTAAAACCCATCAAATCACTGTTGTTATATAAGGAGAATGTTCGAACATAAAAGTAACATGTGAGTATAATTTTTTAGATATTATGGTAAGTTTACATGCTTGGCAAGTCTCCGGAGGCATCCACAACCTCCAAGCCTTCACAAACGCACTCGCAAGAGTGTAAATAGCATTAAAGTGTTTGTGAAGGCTTGGAGCGTGTGGAGACTTGGCAAGTGTCTAAACCTACAATTTTACACGCTTGTGTTTGTGGAAGCTTGCCGAGACTTGCCAAGCATGTAAACCTACCATTACACGCTTGTGTTTGCAGAATCTTGCCGAGACTTGCCAAGCATGTAAACCTACCATTACACGCTAGTGTTTGTGGAAGTTTGTCGACACTTGCCAAGCATGTAGACCTACCTCATTCACCATTGAAATTACACAGCTTGTGGAAATTTGCAAGGGTGTAAACCTACAATTTTACACGCTTGTGTTTGTGGAAGCTTGCTGAGACTTGCCAAGTATGTAAACCTACCATTACACGCTTGTGTTCGTGGCAGCTTGCCGAGACTTGCCAAGGATGTAAACCTACCATAACACGCTTGTGTTTGTGGAAGCTTGCTGAGACTTGCAAAGCATGTAAACTTACCATTACACGCTTGTGTTTGTGGAAGCTTGCCAAGACTTGCCAAGCATGTAAATCTACCTTTATCATTCACTCACCATTGAAATTACACAATTTTGATTCAAAACTTTTTTTTAAGGAATGAACAATGTAGCCTTTGATTTTTGTTGGGATATGTTTAAAGTGACTGTAAAAGATTGTCAACTATTAGGTCAGGCAATACAGTACTTACCAGAATTGAAAATATTACGTATACATAAAAGTACCATAGAAGATAAACATATACAGGCTCTTATAACAGGTTTAATCAAAAATGAATCATTAGTTGAACTGGATTTATCAAATTGTCGAATTGGTGATAAAGGAGCGTTGTGTATTTCCAAATTATTATCAACTCATCCAAATTTAAGAAAATTAAATTTAGCCAATAATTTAATAGGACGACTTGGTGCTGAGGGGATAGGTAAGTTCAAATTGGAATTTTTTAAGTCCCTTATTTTACATTTTTTGTCCACTATTACTCTCATTCATACAAAGGTTTTACCCTTAAGAAAAAAGTGAATTAACAATTTAAGATCATCCTATCTACTTTTGTATATTACAAAAATACTTTCAGCAGAAGCAGCAGCTTAAGAAGAAAGTGTATATGTTGAAAGAATTAGTAAGAACTAAAAAAAGTCCAACCGAAAGGCTATGGACATTAAATAAACCTATGGAAAAAAAGAACCCTCTAGTGAAGTTAAAAGAATCTGTATAGAAGTAAAATGAACCTCTGAAGATTTGAAGGCATTAAAGAAACCTCTAAAACAGTTAAAGGAATCTCTGGAGAAGGTATTAGAATCTCTGTATAAGTTAAAACCGCCGGTGAAGAAAATTAAGTACCATCTAGAGAACTTAAAGGAGCGTTTGGAGACGAAGACGTTGAAGGAATCTCCGGTGCCAGCAAAAAGTTTTTGAAGAATAGTCAAGGTGGAAGATTTTGGAGAAGCCTCTGGACACTAAAAAACCCTATAATGAAAATAAATAAAGGAATCTCTTGGCAAGCAAAGTGAGGATTTGAAAGAAACCTTTGCGCAGTCAAAGAAATATTTGAAAAAGGAAATGGATTCTCTGTGAAAGTTAAAAACGCCAGTGATAAAGATAGTAAATCCTGTAAAAATATTAAATGAGCGTTTGGTGACGTTTGTTAATCTTTGAAAAAGTTGACAGAACCTCTGAAGACATCAAAATGTCTTTGGAGACGTTGAATAAACATCTAGGAACGCTTGTTTTAAACCATCAAGCTTTTTAGAAGCATTTGGACATTAAAGAAATCTATGGAGAAACTGTGAGAACCTATAGGAAAGGTAGAGAAATCTTTAGGGAAATTAAATGAGCCTATGAAGATTTGGAAAAATTGGTGAGGTTGAGTAAATCTCTGAAGACGTTCAAATAATTCTTTGGAGACTTTGAAGGAACCTCTGGAGACATCAAGAAAACTTTGGAGACGTTGAATAAACATCTTTGGGCGCTAGACTAAAACAGTGAAGGTCAAAGCTTTGAAGAAGCCTCCGGACGTTAGTGAAACTTATGTAGAAAATTTAAAGAATTCCCTAGATAGGTAAAATGAGACTTTGAATATTTGTACACATCAATGAAACCTATAAAAGTTATAAGAATCTCTAGAGAAGGTAATAGAAACCCTGAAGAAGTTGAAAGATCCAGTGAAGAAGATAAAGGACGCTCTAGACATCTTAAAGAAGTGTTTGGCGATGTTCAATAAATCTTTAGAGACTTTAGAGAAACCTCTGAAGACATCAAGTCTTTGGAGACGTTAATGAATATCTGGGGGAGCAAGAAGAAACTTCTAGGGAAGTTAAAGAATTTGAAGGTATTGAAGACACCTCTAAAGCAGTTAAAGGAATCTGTGGAAAAGGTAATGGATCTCTGAAGAACGAAATGGAATGTGTGTAAAAGCTAAAAGCTCCAATAAAAAAAATAAAAGGTCATTTGGAGATCTTAAAGGAGTGTGTGTAGATGCTGAATAAATTTTTGGAGTCGTTGAAGGAACTTATGGAGACATCCAGAAGTCTTTGGAGAAGTTGAATAAACTTCTGCAGACTATAAACTACCTAAGTCTAGATGAAAGCATTTGAGAAACCGCTGAACATTAAAGAAACCTATGGAGAAAGTAAAGAAAGCTCTAGAGAAGTTTGTAAGCCTCTGAAGATTTGGAGGCATTGTAAGCAATCAGAGGAATCTCTATAAAAGAAGATAAAAGCGTTAGTAAAAAGGTCAAGAACCATCTGGAGATCTTAAAAAAGCCTCGGAGACATTGAATAAACATCTAAAGTCGATAAACTGCATAAGTCTAGGTAAAAGTATTTAGGAAGTCTATGGAACATTAAAGAAACCTATGGAGAAAGTAAAGGAAGCTCTAGAGAAGTTAGTGAGCCTCTGAAGATTTGAAGGCATTGTAAGCAATCAAAGAAATCTCTGTAAAAGAATATAAAAGCGTTAGTAAACAGGTCAAGAACCATCTGGAGATCTTAAAAAGGCCTCTGGAGACATTGAATAAACATCTAAAGTCGATAAACTACATAAGTCTAGGTGAAAGCATTTGGGAAGCCTCTGAACATTAAAGAAATCTATGGAGGAAGTAAAAGAAGCTCTAGAGAAGTTAGTAAGCCTCTGAAGATTTGAAGGCATTATAAGCAATAAAAGGAATCTCTGTAAAAGAAAATAAAAGCGTTAGTTAAGAAGGTCAAGAACCATCTGGAGATCTTAAAAAGGCGTTCGGAGAAACCTCTGGAGACATTGAAAATACATCTAAAGTCGATACAAGAAGTTAAATTATGTAACAGAACTTTCAGAATTCTAAAAGACTAAGCTTAAAAAAATCTTTCGAACTACGGGATGAATTCTTCTTATGATCTTTATAATCGCATCTTTCTATCTTTATTTTTTTTATCAAACAATATTAAATACTTGTCTAATTTTAAGGATTTGCTTTGCTCCAAGAAACTTGTCCACCTCTTGAATCACTATATCTTAGCCTGAATCCATTAGGAAGACATGGTACAGTTGGCGTTTTAAGAGCTTTAGTACGATGCAGCATTCCTACAGAACTAGCAATAAGTGCAGTTCACTTTGAAGACGATCTACCAGATAGAGTACCACAAATGTTAACAGTTAATTATGGTTTGAAAATATTAGATTGTAGCGCCAATTGGTTTGGAGAAAAAGGTGGAGAGGTAAGCCGGAAAAACGATAAACAATATCTTAACTATAAGGTTTGTTTATTGAAAAACAGGTTGAATAAGTTCATTCAGAGACGGTTAAATCAATATGGTGAACATTGGCCATCTCTGTAAACTTTCTAAGTGGTTTTTCAATTTTTTTTTAGAATTTAATTGATGCGTTGGAAGGAAATACCACTCTGGAATGGTTAGATTTGCGTGAAACTGGAATTACTACCGAACAAGATTTGATTATAAAAAAATTATTACAAAGAAATCGTTTGGGACATTTGGAGGTTGAAATGGATGAAGAAAGTGTTACTGATAAAGAAGAAGTGGTAGAAGAAGAAAGAGACGAATTTGATGATTTACCTCAAGATTGAATAAACAATTAATATTTATAACTTTAAAATAATAACTTATTAGGTCGAATACTGTATTTAAATAATTTAAATCGTCAAGATTATAAAGTGCGAGCAAAAGTTGTAAAAATAAGGTATTTCCAAAGTATTATTACAGAAAACTGTAATATTGCCAACCCCGTTTGACTTTGAAGTGTAATCCAATATCCGTCGGGGCATATAGCCCGGGAAGTAGTTGTTTCTTCTTAGTTGAACGGTCATTGTCTTTGAAAATGTTTTTCAAAAACTTGTAAAGCGTTAGAATAATAATATTCTTTGATATCTATTGGTAACACGCTTTATTAAATACGACAATATTACAATTTTCTGTAATAATACTTTATAGTTTCGAGACCAACGTCTCGTTGTCAAAATCCGAATTTTGGTTTGCGATTGGAGGTGAAGATGTCACTACTATCACATCGTTTATATTTTTGTTACTGTGTTACTGTGTAGACATACATCGATCGTGATTTTAGTTTAATCTTCAGTCAGCTATTATGCTTTAAGCTCGCTGACGGATAACATATAGCTTGTACTGATGAGGCGCAAATACGCCGAAACCGGTCTACAAGTTATGTTGTCCCTTCTAACTGCAAACCAGAATGGTTGGTTTAAATTATCTATTAGATATGCCAACCCCGTTTGACTTTGAAGTGTAATCCAATATCCGTCGAGGCATATAGCCCGGGAAGTAGTTGTTTCTTCTTAGTTGAACGGTCATTGTCTTTGAAAATGTTTTTCGAAAACTTGTAAAGCGTTAGAATAATAATATTCTTTGATATCTAAAAGTATTTCATGTTATATTTTGACTCCTGCGAATCCCTGTACTCACTTCAGGGTCTTCGATCTTTCACGACTCGTCTTACCTGAATACCTGTAGCCAAAAAGTCAGTCGTATCTTTTTTTATAAAAATCACAAAGTGATTGTGTTAAAAGCCGATTATTACATTTGAAAATTTTGACATTTTGAAAGATTCAAAAATTTTCAAAATTTTGAAAATGTTTTGAATACGATGCTCAGTAACGTAATTCATTTACACTTACCACAGGTTCTGGGATCTCCACAAAAATAAAATATTTAAGTATCATTAATTTTCTACAAATCTTTTTTAAATAGTAATTTTTTTTCATTTATACGTTAAATTTCACCTGAATAGACATAAAGGAACATCTTTCGAGAATACCTGTGTATAGAAATAGCAGTAGCGATTTCGAACAGGTAATAAAACTTGGAGGGGAGAGCAAAGTGGCAGCTGCTATGTAGCGCCTATCCGAGCGCGAGCGCCTAGATGTGAAATGCTTCCGAAATTTTTTTAACTCCGTCGGGTCCATTTTATACTGTAATTCTTTCATATTTTGTAGATAAATTTGTGAAGCCTTCACATAGGAAAAATACCCTGATGTATGAAATAATGGACTCATTAGCTCAATACTATATAAATGTAAATTCCTATCTCCCATACAATCCGCAGCAATGAAGTCCTTCAATATAGTTACCATTCGAAAATAAGTAATCCATCGTTTTGACGCTTTATTTTTATTTTTAAGCTCCAGTAACTTATTTTAAAAATATTTTGTAAGCGTTTGAAACCCATGGTTTCCAGTTATTTCTGTATAGTTGAACATTTCAAAAATCATAGAGTTACCTATCATCATCACTTATTACATTTGCAAAATCTGTATTGTGTTCCATAAGATTTTCAAAAACCAATTGTGATAAAGCTTGCTGTAATCTATACTAATACTATACTAATATTATAAAGAGGTTTGATTTTTTGTTTGTTTGTTTGTTTGAAATGAATAGGCTCCGAAACTACTGGACCGATTTTAAAAATTCTTTCACCGTTGGCAAGCTACACTATTCCCGAGTGACATAGGCTATGTTTCATTTAAAAAAAAAATGGGGATCCTTACTAAAATGCCATTAATGTAACCAAAAATTACCTTAAAACCCTTACATCGCGTGTGCTGAGAATACTAGCCTCAAGATCAAACCTTCTAATTAGTAGGGATCGGTTTTTCTCATGGCCAACCGCCTAAGGCGGGTCGAGTTCCTGAAAATCAATTTATTTTGTTGCCAGAAAATAAAACAACATGTAATATTGTTTACAGGGAAGCGTTGACCCAATATATTAAGTGGCGAGGAAAAGTTTGTTTGTTTGTTTGTTTGAAATGAATAGGCTACTGGACCGATTTCAAAAATTCTTTTACCGTTGTCAAGCTACACTATTCCCGAGTGACATAGGCTATGTTTTATTTTCCAAAAAATAGGGATCCTTATTAAAATGCCATTAATGTAACATGTAACCAAAAATGACCTTAAAACCCTTACATCGCGTGCGCTAAGAATACCTTCCAATTAGTAGGGATCGGTTTTTCTCATGGTCAACCGCCTAAGGCGGGTCGAGCACCTTAAAATCAATTTATTTTGTTGCCAAAAAATAAAACAACATGTAATATTGTTTACGGGGAAGCGTTGACGCAATATATTTAGTGGCTTTTGTTATTTTTCTTTAATCCCCGTGCAAAGCCGGGGCGGGCTGCTAGTAAAGTATAAGCACGTACTGATCTCCTAGCCTCCAGTTGTCAGACCAGCCAGAGCAATGCGACGTGTCAGCTCAATCCACCCTTATACTGTTTAATGCCCGACATCGAGAACGGATCGAATAAAAATATAGATGTTGTTTATTAAATATCAACACTATTGATTGTAAAGGAACGTTTCATTATATGGGAAGCATTGAAATAGTCCAAATGATACAACATACAACCTCGACGACCTATCAAGCGCTTGAAGACACTTCCACCTGAATCTGAATTTTTTAAACACGGAAATATCCCTCTGCAAATATATCCAGCTTCTACAGGTAGAGGATTTGCAAAGATAATAATCACGTTACCAGAAGTTGAACCGGATGTCAAGAAATTTACTACAAATGATCAATTAAATATTTTGTGGACGTATTTAAAGTTCAAAAATAATAACAAATTTTCCGGATGGAATGGATTTATGAATTTATTAACTAATGCCCATGATTTTGATGTGTCATCGATAATTTTTTTGCCTTTCATTAACGCAGCTCCAAGTGATTATCACACAATTTACACAACAATAAAAAATTCAGTAGATAATGCTAAAGAATTGAATATGAGAACATGCATTTTAATCGAAGAGACAATTTATTAATTTGGCATTTAAAGGCCAGCAAGTTGGGACGAGTGGGGAAGACGTGGGGAGGTAAGAGGTTCCACAATCTGGAGACCCTGGGGATGAAGGAACGATCGAATCGATCCGTTCTCGATGTCGGGCATTAAACAGTATAAGGGTGGATTGAGTTGACACGTCGCGTTGCTCTGGCTAGTCTGACAAGTGGAGGCTAGGCTCGTTTCATACTCTAATTTCTTACATGGGATCCATTGGTTATATTATGGCTGGAAGTGGGATAAAAGAAGCTCTTTCTACCATATATGCTGAAAATACAATTGATCGCATAACTTCTGGACATGCGTATGCTAGAGCAGTACGTGCTCATACTTTATTAAAGCAAGCTTTATCACAATCGGTTTTTGAAAATCTTATGGAACACAATACAGATTTTGCAAATGTAATAAGTGATGGTGATAACTCTATTACTGTTAAAATGTTCAACTATACAGAAATAACTAGAAACCATGGATTTCAAACGCTTACTAAATTTTTTAAAAATAAGTTACTGAAGCTTAAAAATAATAAGCACAATTTACAAAAAGAACTTTTTATAATAGAAAGTTTTTTACTGATTTATAGGTCATATTTTATGTCATCTCAACAATGCACAGCATCCCTGACATTGTAAAAATATTAAGTCATACAACGCTGTGATTGATCATAGAGAAGATTGTTTCCTTGTTACAAAATCAAGGGTAGTTGTATCTAAAAACTTTCTAAAACAGTTTATTTTATTACCAGTTAAAATAATAATTACTGTTTTCACATGTAAGAACAACAAAAAAAAAGAAAAAAAAACTTCTCTGTCGCGTAATCGATCCCATTATGATAACATAACAGAACTGTCACAAGTGGACTGATCCGCCGCCTAACCAACTACGCTACGAACGATTTATTTAATAACTTTCAAAATAATATTATCTATACACAACTTAGATCATGTTTAATATCAATTCGGTATAAATTTCGAAATCTATGTATATGCCTAAACACACTTGAAACATGCATTGTCATCCAGTTCTTAGCTATCCTGAAAATTTCAGAGCTCTAGGTAGTCGGGAAATAGGTTTAAATTCGATTACAAATTCCACGGAATGACACAGAACACGGCGAAAATATAAAAAACTTTCTAAAATAAAGCGTCAAAACTATGGATTACTTATTTTCAAATGGTTAGTATATTGAAGGACTTCATTGCTGCGGATTGTATGGGAGATAGGAATTTACATTTATATAGTATTTAGTCCGGGAGGCAGTGACAATTTGTGGACTGATCGTCATTACGTTTTACACTGTTTTTTCAATTCTACTGTTAGTATAAGTGGTGAAAATAGAAAGCTGCCAACCGACAGACGCGGCAAAGGGGTTGGCAGGTATTGGAAAAATCTGCGAACGATGGACTGATTTTCCTGTTAATAAAATTTATCAGACATGTTATTTATAAAATACAGAAAATAAAATATGGAAGCTGCCAATCGCAATTTACGTATCTTTGAAGCTGCCACCTCCCCCCCCAACATGATAAATAGTCCGAAAAATGGACTAATTTTCCTACGGCTGAAACTTTGGAGTATTGTTATTTAATATGTATACAAACATAAAATAACAAGCTGGGCACGGAAAAAGGTAGCTGCCAAGCTGATAAAGTCATAACGCGCCGCAAATACGTTGTAGATGCGCTTCATCTTTAATCGCCTGGTCGGCTGTCTTGGATCTATGCGATTATTATTATTGTTGAACTTTTATAAACTTGAATAGGAATACCATGTAATAGATCTATATTATTCTATATTTACAATTACAATTTTAGCGTTATAATATTAATCTCTGCATGCTACCTTGAGAGAACGAGAAATTAAATAATGAATGCAACAAAACTAAATATAAAAAAATATAAAGAAAAAAAACATAAATATTATTGATGCATAGTAACTCAAATATAAGTAAATGCAGCCTTAAAATCAGCTAAGATCGGAAAATCTATAGGGTCGGATAACGTTTAGGTATATTTTAATCAAAATAATTCTGTAATATTAATAAAAATAAATGTATCGTATTTATATTTATATACACAACACCGTTAAATGGCAGTTAAACGAGTTTCAAAAATCAATTTCATAATCATTAAAAATCCCTTAAAAAATGATACATAACTTTTTTACTATACTCAATAGTAACAAACATTACTGCAGTAGCAGGAATGGTTCTGACTAGAGTAGGCATAAGACCATTATATAAAGCTCCTATTCCTTCATATCTAATTATATTCATGATCAAAAGAAACATATTTTCATTTATATTATTAACTTGTATCCTAGATTTTGCAACATCTGCTGGAAAAAGAGCTAACCAAAATATTGCTCCTCCAGCTCCACCTGCAATCATTGTTTTTAAAAGACCAATATCATCTTTTTTCTGATTAGGTTTCCGAAGTAGTTCTCGAGTACCTAAATAAAACAAAATTAAATCCAATATAATTAACAATAAACTAAAAGACTATTTACCTTCATATGCACCAAAAAAGAAGAAATATCCAGGCATCTCCCTTACAACAGTAGGAAGTAAACCCCTAAATAACCCTTTAAATCCTTCATTTTTAATTATTTGTGCTGTAAGTTTACCAGGGCCGATGTAAATGCCTTTTTTACCTTGTGTTTCCAGTTGCTTATTGGTTTCATGCATTGCCTGAAGTTTACATTTAATTAATTCTGTAGGAGTAATAGCTAATGATGAGAAAAATGCTGCCAAAAATCCTGCTGTTGCATTATTTAATGTTGAAAGACTGTCTAAACTCGGTGAATTTGTAATTTTAGCCATGAATTTTTGACAAAAACCGTAAGCAACAAATAAAACTGAATTTTCTGCGATATTTGTAGCTAAAGCTGGTACTGTACCTGCATATAAGCCTCTTCTAACACCATCATGCTTAAGAGTTTTACTTAAACAATCTGTCATACCTTTATATAAATCAGGGAATGTTTGCATTTTTACTTTTACTGTATCTAGTGGTTGGCCCACGTAAACCGAAGCTATACCACCTAAAAATTAAATCTACTATATGTACAATATATATTATACTAGCAGAATAAATACCTAAAGATCCTGTAGTTAAATCTATAAAACCATCTTTAGCATGATGCTCTCCACGTTCACCTTTTACAATTTTTATAGTTTCTTCCATTTTGAGAATAAAAACCTGTTTGACTAAAACTATATACTTGGAATGAAAAATATTGCGTCACGTGAGGTTAGGAAGGTCCATGTTTCGAAATATGATAAGAAACCATTTACTATGAATTGGTAATTAACAAAACTTTCTTAATTTGCGATATTTAACACATCATTAACTATTTGATAACAATAACATGTGACATTAGATACATTTAAACTACCATTTGACTTGAAGTTAGGCACTTAAATGGTCTTGTACGCTTATGTTTTGTAGATAATTATAAATTTTCCTATAAAGAAGTTAAAAAAACTAGTCATATCCCTTACTAATTATTTAATTTTGTACCCGTATTAAAACAATATGAATTTAGTAAACTAATAAACAACAACACACTTAGCTGAATAACCTTATGAAGACAAGATATCTACTACTGACGTTTAGATATTTGTCATACGTGGATTTTTTGTGTCAAAATAGTGCTATGTGAGTCAATAAAAACATATTTTTCTTGTTTAACAACTACCGATAATTAGGTAAAACTCTAGTACTGTTTGAAAATTAGTATTAAATTAACTAAATAATAAATATTTTTAGTTAGAATATGTGGGGCGACCCCGATCCAGACCCTGGTGGTGATCCACCTATTTCTCAATCTTCTAAAGAATTAAAAGATCTTAAAGATCAGAATGAGCAACAAGGTGTACTTATAGCTCAATTAAAAGAAATGTTAAGAAAAGAACAGACTAATGTGCCACAAGAAAAAGTAGATGAGTATATTAATACTTTGAGTAAAGCCAAAGCAAAAAAGTCAACTAGACTAAAAAAAGATGAATCTGGTAGTGTAGAAAAGTCTGCTAGTAGTTCTAAAGATGTTAAAAAATATGAAAAAGTTAATTTACTTAAACAACAACTCGAAGAAAACAAGTAAGTAGATTATTATTGATTGTTTACCTATTTTGTAAAATGTTCTTATTCATGCTATAAAATACATTAAAAACAAAATATAGTATATCTAGAAAACAGATTTTAATAAAACTTCAGATGTATATGGAAGTCTATAGTTACCAAAACACAAAAAAAGTTAAGTAATTCACTTAATTTATGGTATTAATAATCACGGTATTCCTTATGTACCTTTCATCTCGCCTTTTTGTCGTTTAAAACACCCTTGTAATGAAATTACTGGAAAATCATCTAATTTTGATTCTAACGTGATGTCAAAAGCGCAATAATCAATTTTTTTAGGGCGAAATTGGCTGAGAGAGGTTTGCGACAAAAAAATATTGAAGATATGGTAACAGTTATTAAAGCTCAACTAAATGAATCACAACCATTAGTTAGTTTAGCGCCTGCTAATGTAACTTCCATAGAAAAAAAATTAGAATATAATAAAAGTACAAGTCCAGAAGAACTCTATAATATATTGTTAGTTAAAGAAAAAAAAATTACAGATTTATCAGAAAAAGTACAAAAACAAGAAGCTAATATTCTAGACCTACAAGAAAATCTTAAAGAAAAAGATTCTGTAATTGAAGCTAGAACGAAAGCGATAACTTTAATGACAGATAATTTAAGTAAAAAAGGTAAAGATACATTAGATGCTTTAGATGAAACTAAAGAACAGATGAAAAAAATGCAAGAACATTTTATAGCTCTAGAAGCTGAAATGAAAGCTAGACAACTACTTTTATTAAACGATTTAAAATCAAAAAATATTGAAATAACAGATTTACATGAAGAAATTATAAATTTAAAACAAGAAAATGAAAATCTTAAATACAGTTCTGATTCCGACAAAAACGATAACAATAATCACGATATTATAATAAGAGATCTACAACAGAAATTAGAAGATTCCAAAAATATTATTGATGGAAATAAAACTACAATGCAAGAATTTAAAAATAAAATAATAGATCTCGAAAGTAAACTAAATAATTCTGGAGGTGATAATGCAAATATCGAAATAGAAAAATTAAAAAAACAATTAGATGAAAGTAATAAAAATATGATTAAAATGAAAGCACAAAATAAAAGTAAAATTAAAGATTTAAATAAAAAATTGGATGGATTTAAAAAGATGAGTGATGCAAATGCAACAATTATTCAATTACAGAATGAAATTACTAAATTAAATGAAAAAGTAGCTGAATTAGAAGAAGAGAAAGGTAATATGCAATTAAAAATGGTTGAATCAATTGAATCCATTAAAAGTTCTACTTATGCTGAAGATATTAAAGAATTACAAGAAAAATTAGATAAAAACGCAAAAGAATTAGAAGAAAAGGATAAAATTATATCGCTTTTAGAATCAGAAATAGTAGCGTTAAAATCAGAAACAACGGAACTTAACGAAAAAATAACCGGATTATCTCAATTTAAAAATGAACAAGTCACTTCTGAAATCAACTCGATTCAAATAGAAGAACAATTGGATAAATTAACAACGACTAATAAAGAATTGTTGAATGAAATTGATGAATTAAAACTTGAAAAGGAGAAGTTACTTGAAAAAATTGATGAGTTTAATAAAGAAAAACTAGAATTAACAACAAAATTGGATAATTACATACAAGAAAATATAGAATTGATAGATAAATTAGAAAAATTAAGTGCTGAAAAAGTTTCTTCTGCTGAAAGTATAGAAATAGTTGAAAATTTAACACAACAAGAAAAATTAGAATTAGCAGCTTATCAAAAAACGATGGAAACTAATCTTGAAGATCCGATTAAACCTCAAGAAGAAGAACAAGAACCACCAATAGAACTTAATGAAAGTGTTTTACAATTAACAGAAGAAACTACTGAACTACTTAAAAAAATTGAAATGTTTAATATGGAAAGAAAGGAAGTTATGATAAAACTGGAAGCGTTACGAGAAGAAAATAATCAACTCGGTTTAAAATTGAATGAAGTTGAAAATAATCGAGATATTTTAGCGGAAACGTACGAACAAGTACAAACAGAAAAAGATGAGTTACAGAAAGAAAATGAGGAATTGGTAAAGAAATTGAAAAATTTGGATGGGGTTACTTCTTTACAGGTAATGTATAAATGATCTAATTTTATATTTTTTAAAGTGATAACTTCTTATGGAAGGGTAAACTGTTTTGTAACGTAACGCGTTACGGTGCCACTATGTCAGTTTGACGAAAATCGTAAATCAACAAAAAAATAGAACATAGTCAGTCTCTCCCTTAATTTTTTAATATTTTGTTTGATCAATTTTAATAAAAATTTTGCAAATTTATAGAAAAATCTTTATATTTTCCATAAAACTTTTCACTTTTTTAATACCTTTTATGGTTCTCGAGATATACAGGGTTAAACTAAAAAGTTTAAAGAAAATCAAAAATCAACAACAAAAAAAAAGAACATAGTCAGTCTCTCCCTTAATTTTTTAATATTTCTCTTTGATCAATTTTAATAAAAATTTGCAGATTTATAGAAAAATCCTTATATTTTCCATAACACTTTTCACTTTTTTAATACCTTTTATGGTGCTTGAGATATACAGGGTTAAACTAAAAAGTTTAAAGAAAATCGTAAATCAACAACAAAAAAAAGAACATAGTCAGTCTCTTCCTTAATTTTTTAAAATTTCTCTTTGATCAATTTTATTAGTTTTTTCATATCTTTTATAGTTTTCAATATACGGGGGAATTACAAAATTTTTGGATTAGTTGAAGTTATCACTTCTGTCGGGCGTCCTGAGACGTTACATTAACAATTTTTCGTCCCTTTTTTAGGACACAGAAAACAATGATGCTGTAGCGAAACTTAATCAACTTGAAACCGATTACTACAACATTCTCGATGAAAACAAAAATTTAAAACAAACATTAAAAGAATTCGACACAAAAATATCTGAAAAGGATAATTTAGAAACCGAATTAAATGAATCAAAGAAAAAAATTGCCGAACTAGATTCAAAACTAATCGAAAATATCGAAGAACGAACCAATTATCAAACAATTATTGAAGAAAATAAATTAGAATTTATTAACTCTTCGAATATAATTAATCAACTACAAGCACAACTTTCAGATAGAGAAAAGGAAATACAAGAATTAAATATTCTAATAAACGAACTTAATTTACAAGCATCTAATTCTAAATTAACCGATTATGAAAATATGGAAAAACAATTAGACGAATTAAAAACCACTTTTAATACACAAATTGATGAACTAAAAGAAGAATTGGAATATAAAGAAATAGAAATTCAAAAGAAAATCACAGAAATTGATAAATTAAAACAACAAATTAAATCACTAAACGAACAATTAACAGAAAAAGATAAATCTGTTAATAAAAACATTGAAGAAATGAAACAAAAATATTTAAATCTTCAATCACAATTAAATACAAACAGTGATTCATTAAATAAACAAGTTCAAGATCTTTCTAATAAAAATAAAGAACAATTAGAAAAAATGAAAAAAATAGCAGCCAATTTAAAAAAGAAAACACAAGCTTATTTAGAGTTGGAAAAGAAATATAATGAAGAAAAAGAAAAATGGGAAATAGAAATTAATAAAAAAGAAACTAACACATTAGAAGAACTTAAAATTGATCTCAAATCGAAATCAGAATTACTTGAAAAATCTGAAATTAGAATACAAGAATTATCAGATATAATAACAAATCTACAACAACAAAATAGAGAATTATTATTAGAAACTAAAGAACGACAAGAAATTAGTTTAAAACAAGAATTATCAACAAGTCTACATGAAGAATTTGATAATTTACATGGGAATAACGAATCTACTAATGAAGATAAAATAAAAGAATTACAATTAATTATAGAAACAAATGAATTTGAATTAGCCCACTATAAAGAACGTTCACAAATGTTAGAAGAAGATTTATCAATACTTTTAGAAACAAAAGAAAAATTATTATTAAAATCCTCACAATTAGAAGATAAATTAAATACAATGAATAAAACAATCGAAGAGAAATCTATATTAGAAGAACAAATGGGTAATAAATTAGAAGAAATGGGTAATAATGATGATTTATTATCAAAACGAATTGAAGAACTTAATAAAGATAATAAAGAATTAACAGATAAAGTTGTACATCAAGATGAATTAATAGCTAAATTAAAAATTAAAATTAAAAAATTACAAGAAAAAATATTACAAACTAAAAATCTACAAATTAATCTTGAAGAATTAGAACAAGTTAATACAGAATTACAACAACAATTAACACAATTAAAATCGATACAAAAACAAACACAAATCGATTATGAAGATAAATTAAAACAACATCAACAAGATTATGAAAAAATTGAATCTGATTATCAATTACAACTCGAACAATTAATCAATAATCGAAATGAATTAACATTCGATTGTGAAAAATTAACAGAAATTAATAAAAATCAAAAAGATCAACAAGAAGAACTTTTATTAGAACTTAATGAAAGTAAAGAAAAGTTAATTAATATTGAAAATCAATTTATTGAATCCAATAAAAAAGTACAGATTTTACAAACAGAAATTGATAATTTACAAGAAAAATTATTGGTGGTAAATGTAGCTAAAACTACTGTTGATGATGTTATTATAGATGCTAAAGATAAGGTTATGAATGTTAATACTAAAGATACACAAACTGAACCAATACCAGATTTTGATGATAAAAAGAATTCGCAATCTTTACAGAATTGGTTTGATACCTCAATTCATCAAAAACAGTCAAATAATTGGTTTGATAGAACTCAAAAAGCTGATGAAACTATTCAAACTAATCCTCAACAATACAAAATCGATTCTGGACTTCATACGGATGATTCTACTAAACAACATCAACAACAATCCGATAATTGGTTTGATGTTACTCAAAAAGCCCTTCAACAACATGCTGATGAAACTATTCAATCCAATCTCCAACAATCTAAATTTGATACAGGAATTCATCAGAAAGATTCCGATAATTGGTTTGATGGAACTCATAAATCCATTCCTCATCATGTGGATGATTCTACTCAATCAAATCCACAACAACATCAAACTGATTCCGGACTTCATCAACAACATTCCGATAATTGGTTTGATGTGACTCAAAAAACAGTTCCTCAACATGCTGATGAAACTATTCAATCAAATCCCCAACAATACAAAATCGATACCGGACTTCATCAGAAAGATTCCGATAATTGGTTTGATGGAATTCGTAAATCCGTTCCTCATCATGTGGATGATTGTACTAAACCAAATCCACAACAACATCAAACTGATTCCGGACTTCATCAACAACATTCCGATAATTGGTTTGATGTGACTCAAAAAGCTGATGAAACTATTCAATCAAATCCCCCCGGACTTCATCAACAAGATTCCGATAATTGGTTTGATGGATCTCAAAAAGACGTTCCTTATTATCCTCAACAACATAAAGTTGATACCGGACTTCATCGTGAAGATTCCGATAATTGGTTTGATGGAACTCATCATGTGGTTGATTGTACTAAACCAAATCCACAACAACATCGAACTGATTCCGGATTTCATCAAACATCTCCCCATCATCAACATGCTGATGAAAAAATTCAATCAAATCTTCATCAGGAACATTCTGATGTAAACAATCCTCAACATAAAGATGATAAAACTCATTTAGGTGCTAACCAAATTATTGTTACCAAAGAAGATCTTGAAAATAAAATAAAAGCATTAGAAATCCTTTTATATAACGTAGATCAAGAAAAAGAAGAAGTAATACGTGAATGTTCTGATATGTTAAATGAATTAACACGTTTAGTATATGAAAAAGTTCAATTACAACCAAATCAACCAATTTTAACAGATTTAGAATCGCAAATAATGTCATCAAATGATATTAACGAACTTAATAATCCTCAAATATTACACCAAATTGAATATGAACATACTAATCCATCATTAGGACCCCAATTAGAAGAAGTAATAGAAAAAACACCACAACCAACTAAAGCTTATTTAACATATCAAATTGGTGAAGAAAATGATGATGGTTGGGGTTGGGGACCTGAAGAAGCTCGACTCGAAGAAGAGCATCAAAATCGAGCATTAAAAACTGAAATTGATGTATTAAAACAAAAATTAGATACATTACAAAACGAAAAAGAAATACATCTAGAAGAAATTAAACAATTACAAATCAAATCAACGAAATTAGTAAAAAAATATAAAGAAATTAAATTAAAATACGATCAATTAAATACAAAATCTGACACCAACTTCTTTGATTTAGATCAAACTATACAAGATGAATTAAAATTACAAATAGAACAATTGGAAAGTAAAATAAAAGAATTAACAATAGAATTAAATAAAGAAAAACAAGATAGAAGTACAATACAGAAAAAATTAGATAACTTATTAATTACGAATCAAAAATTACAAGAAGAAAAAACAATACAAGATTCAGAAATTTATAGATGGAAACGTAAGTATGATGATATTCAAGAGAAGTTAGATTGGGGTAGTAATGAATCACAATCACCAAAAAAACAACCTTTAGAATCAAATGAAGATATTGATGAACTTAGGAAATTAGTACAAGATTTAACAGTTGATAATGAAGAATTACAAGCGTTATTAAACGATCAAAAACAACAAAGAATACAATTTGAAAGAAGTAAAAGTATTGGAAATGATGAAAAGATTAAAAATCTTGAAGAAGAGATTCTTAATAAGAATACATTAATAAATACAATAAACGAAGATAAAAATAAATTGATTAAAGAATTAGAAGAGAAACATAAGTTAATACAAGAATTAGAAAGCGATTTAAAAGAATCTAAAAAAGAATATCAAAATTTACAAAATATTACATCGAAAACAATTCTCGATCTACAAAATAAATTGGAAGAGCAAAAACAACAATTCGAAAATAACAAAGAAATCGACTCAAATATAAATAAAAAAGATGTTGAGATTCAAGAATTGAAAAAAGTTTTAGAAGATTTTGAAAAAGCGAAGTATGAATTGGAAAGTGAAAATAAAGAATTGAAGAATGATGTAAATAATAAGCAAAAAGAATTGGATGAAATGGAAAATAAAGGTGTAGAGATTCAAGAATTGAAAAAAGTTATAGAAGATTTGGAGAAAGCGAAATATGAATTGGAAAGTGAGAATAAAGAATTGAAAAATGATGTGAATAATAAGCAAAAAGAATTGAATGAAATCGAATCAAATATAAATAAAAAAGATGTTGAGATTCAAGAATTGAAAACTATTTTAGAAGATTTGGGAAAAGTGAAATATGAATTGGAAAGTGAGAATAAAGAATTGAAGAATGATGTGAATAATAAGCAAAAAGAATTGGATGAAATGGAAAATAAACTCGTGGAAACTGTGAGTGAAATGGAGGAAAAATGGGCTGCGCAAGTTGATGAAAGAGGTATGTTTTTAAAAATTATTATTTAAACAAATGTGTAAAATTATTGTTTTTAATTTCAAACTTGGTATATATTTGATATTGAAACTCTTATGGGGACTTTAACATAATATATTCACCAAAATTGTAACAGATTCACAAGAACTTTCAGGAATTTTGTGTCTTCGGGATGCTTTTGTCAGAAAAGGTGTATTAAATATATTATATATATTTTTTATTAAGGATGTCCTCGTAGGTATAAACCTAAATACAAATGTACCGAGAACATCTATTGGGGCAGAAGAGACAATTTATTAATTTGGGATTTAAAGGCCTGCAAGTTTGGACGAGTGGGGAAGACGTGGGAAGGTAACGAGTTACACAATCTGGAGACCCTGGGGATGAAGGAACGATCGAATCGATCCGTTCTCGATGTCGGGCATTGAACAGTATAAGGGTGCATGGAATTAGCACGTCGCGTTGCTCTGGCTGGTCTGACAAGTGGAGACATTATAGAGCGGAGTTCTTCTGAGCAAAATCCGTTTATTTATCGGCAAAACAAGGAAAGATCAGACACTGCTCTTCGGTGGGATAATGGGGCTAGGTTTTTGGTGATACTGCTCTTCTTTGTATTGCATCAAGAACTTCGAGCCTTGACGGAGCGGCCGAACCCCATACATGCGAGCAGTATTCAAGATTAGGTCGTAATTGGGCTTTGTAAAGAGTAGCTAAGTTGGATGGAGAAAAATAGTTCCGTGCTTTAAACAGAAAGCCTAATAATTTCTTTCCTGCTGCAATTGCTATGGATGCAATATGTTCGTTCCATAGTAAGTCCTGGGGGATCGTTATACCAACCAGCGTAATGGAGTCGCCCGCTACCACTGTCTGATCGTTGAAAGTAATGGATGAGTCGCATGTTTTCCTCTTGTTGGATAGGAAACATGTCTTTGTCTTGGAAGCGTTGAAATTAGCAGGTTCTTTCTTCCCCACTTGTCTACAATTCTCAAATCTTGATTGAGAGAAGCCGTTGTGTCCTCTTCCAGAATATCTAGAGGTATGGGACGGTTGTGCACTTTGCTACACTGTAGATTGCTATTATCTGCAAAACCATGTATCGGGTTATTAGTGGCTTCTAGTAGATCATTAATGTGTAAAAGGAATAGAGTAGGAGCTAGAGCCGATCCTTGGGTAACTCCAGCGTTGATCTTTTAGAGGTTGAAAGAATGTCCATCTACAGCAACTTGGATGTGCCTGTTGGAGAGAAAGTTGGATATCCATCTGCAAAGATTTTGCGAGAGTCCGTATGAAGGCAGTTTGTTCAAAAGAGCTGCATGCCACACTTGATGAAATGCTTTTGAGATGTCTAGTGATACTATTTGAGTCTCCCCATAGCGGTGGCTGGCATCACTCCAGACATGAGTTACATAAGCTAGTAGATCGGCTGTTGACCTTTGTTGGCGAAAACCATATTGCCTGTCACTTAAAAGTTGTGTGTCTCAAGGTAGCTCAGGATCTCTTGATTGCCGTATTTCTCCATAGTTTTGCTAATAACAGATAGAAGAGCTATGGGTCTGTAGTTAGAAGGCTGGTTTTTACAGCCTTTCTTGGGGACTGGTTGTACTCGAACAGTTTTACAGGATTCTGGAAAAATACCAGTATCATATGATAGTTAAAATAGCGTAGTGAAAACTGGCGCTAGTTCAGGAGCACAAGCTTTTAAGAGTAGATAAAGCAGGTAATTCATCAAGGCCGCTTGCTTTGTTGGTATTTAGAGTAGCACAGACTTTCTGCACACGTTTACCCCTAAAAATGATATTTTTCATTGTGTGGGGAGCCCGTGGAATAGAAGGTAGTTCCATGTTTCCCGGTGGGTTAAGTGTCGAGTTCGAAGAGAATATTTTGGCAAAGAGTTCTGCCTTTTCTGTGGAGGACGTAACTATTGAGCCGTTCTCTGATGTGAGTGGAGGGAACGAACTATTTGTAAAATTGTTGTTGATATGTTTGGCGAGAGTCTATAAGGACTGGCTTCCATTAGGGTTTGACATTAATTTCTCTCTCATTCGAGCGTCAAAAAGACTTTTGGAATTGGAAATAGTGGTCTTGTATCTGTTTTTAGCGTTTATATCATCTTGTTTTGTTTCTTCTGATGGGTTTTATATAAATAATTTGTGGGACTTGATCTTAGCTTTCCGAGCTACATGGCAATCTTTATTAAACCATGGCTTCTGTGTGGCTTTCAAGCGTTTGGTAAAGTGAGGAATGTAAGCTTCCATGGCACACTGAATGATTTCAGTTATACTGTTGCAAACTGCCGATGGATCTTCGTTAATAAAGCAGACTGGATTCCAGGCAAAAGTTGCAAAGTAGTCTCGAAGGCCTTATCAATCTGCCTTTTTTAAGTTCCGAAAAGTTCTCTTGGGTGAGATTCGATTGGACATTTGACTTCTACTACAACATGATCAGAGTTACCTAGGGGAGACAGAACATTTACATTATATTGCTCAGGGTGAGTGGTCAGAAAAAGATCCAGAGTATCTGTGTCCGTTTTGTTGGACTTAAGCTACTTTTTGTGGTGAACATTAAAGTCCCCAAGCACAATTATCTCTGTAGAAGATTACTCACTATTAAGGTAGTCGATCTTTTGTAATAGATAAATACAACATATAAATTTGCTAGAGGCTTTTAGTGTTAATTTTAGCCAAATGATGTTGTCTCTGTTGTTTTCTAGTGCAGGTAGTATAGAGCAGGAAAGTATGCTTCTTACGTAAACACATACTCCATGGTGCCGTTTAAAGTTGTGGTAAAGTTCGTAATTAACATACTTCAGGCTATTTTTCCCAGAAACTTGTGTTTCGGTAAGAACAAGAATGTGAGGTTTTATAGACTGTAAATAGTGGTGGGTTGCGTTAATGTTGGCATTTAACCCGCAGATATTAGTGAATGTTAATATGCAGTCTGTTTTGCGTTTTGGTTTCTGGGTAAGAATGGCTGAACTAGAGGTTGGTTTACTAGTAGACTGATCGATGGCTATGTTATTTCCATCATGACTTCCCCGAGATTGTCCCCCCCGGAGATCCGAATGGGGAACTATTTTACTTCAGGAACATTTAACCTCTGGAGAACTCTTCATGGTATTTTCTAGAAAAGGGTTTAAGAGAAAGAAGGGGATTGGAGGGAAACGGAAAGGTGAGAGAGGTCAAGGAAAAGACCCGACTTACAACTCAAATGGGGAAACATTTCACCCCATCTTAACGAGTTGCAGGGTGGTATCTCCTCGGGCGATGGAAAGTTCCATCTACCACCTACTGAATCAATAAAGTTTAGTGGTATGTTTGTGTGGAAACTGGAAACATTCCATTTTTTTAATTTTTTTTTTATAGATAATTTTTATGTTTTTTTAGGTAATACTGTCGCTGAAAGTTGGAAATACCATCTTTCTATCGTAGAATCAGATTTCGCAGCAATACAAAAAAAATTTAAAGATGAAATAGACGAACTAGAAGAACGTTGTAATGCTCTTGTTAACGAAAACAACGAATTGCGTAAAAACGTCGATACAGAAATCAAAAACGAAGTCGATCGTATTTCAGCTTTACAACAACAAATCAACGATCGACAACACGTTATAAACGAATTAAAACAACATTTACTCATAGAACAAAACGAAAAATCTATACTAATCCAAAAAATATCAGAAACACAAAAAATCCAACAACTCCTCGATGATAAAGAAATTGAATTAATGAGTTTAAAAACATTAGCAGAAACAACAAGACAACAATTTAACGAAAAACGTGAAGTTGTTGAAGAAATTGTTAAAATTCTAGAAAGAAATACAACTTTTCCATTATCGTGTGAAAAACAAGATATCTTAAATGAAATCGAACGACAATTAGGAAATAATTCAGAACAAAATCAAAAGATTATTATATTAAATAGAGAATTACAAAAAGCTAATAATGATATTGAAAATTTAAATATTCAATTACAAAATTATAATAAACTTATACAAGATAAAGATATAGAAATATCTAATATTAAAGATGATTATGAGAAAAAATTTAATGAAAATGTTGAAGCAATTATTGAAGATAATAAAAGAAAATATGATAAAACAATTGATACTCTTCAAAATAAAATTGAAGAAAAAGATTTACATTATAATAATCTTCAACAACATTATAATGAATTAAATAACACACTTGATGATTATAAATTAAAATATGAAGAACTTAATGAAACAATTAAAAATTTAATTGAAGAAAAGAATCAACAACTTATAATATTACAACAAAAAGAAGAAGAATTAAAACAATATATAAATCTATTTGAAGATTATAAATGTAAATGTGAAGAACTTGTTAAAATACATCAAAATTGTATTGAAGAAATAAATTTATTAAATCAACAACTTCAACAATCTTCTGATAATAAACAAACTGAAAAATTGGAAAATGAATTATTACAAACTAAACAATCATTATCAGATTGTCAACAACAATTATTTAATATTACTCAAGATTTAGCAACAAAAACTCATGATTATGAAACTGTTTTACAACAATTATCATATTCACAACAAAACTCAGATATTCTACATGAAGAAATTAATAAATTAAATAATTTATTACAACAAAAAGATGAAGAATATTCGTTAGCATTAGAAAATATTGATAAAACTCGTTATCAAGAATTTGAAAATCATTATGAAGAATTATTATCTGCTAAAGATTTAGATATACAAACCTTAAGGGCGCAAGTAGCGGAATCTGTTTATAATACCAGGGAGAATTTACGAATTAAAACAGAACTTGAAGATAAAGTTAAAGAACTTAATGATAAAATTGTGGAATTGGAAAATAAACTTATAGAGCAAAATAATTTAAGTGTTGAAGAAAATAAACAAATAAATGAAATGAGAGGAATTATTGAGGAACAAGTGGTGAAAATTGAGAAATTGAAAAAAGATTTGTTTGAGAAAAGTAATTATTATGATAGTTTGATTGCTGAATTGGATTTGAGTAGGAATGCAATTACACAACAACCTTCTGGATCAAGGGTAAGTTTTTTCTTTTTTAAGATTAGAAAATTTTTCAATTTTAATGGTACTGAAGAGGTTTTTCATGCATTTTAATATTAGTATAGTTTTTCCAATCTAAATGTGAGAACTTTCGGTCTTTGTCGGAATTTAATTCCATTGAGACCAATGCTGATCATTGGCGTGGAATTAAAGAAAAAGGGTCTGTTCATAAATTTTTATTAATTTTTGGAGTTTACTCCTTAAGAAACGATATATAAGGCGCCTGGTATGAAAAAAAAAATATGGGTAGTCAAATCTTTTAAAAAATTTCAAAGCTCAGAGCCGACGTGTGGTATTGCTTACAACACTGCACGAAGAGCTGTTTGCCAGTGGATGGGCATAGAACATCGATAGAGCTGGGAAAGAACAGAAGGCAACATACAGTCAAAGAGAATGCTGCAGACACCTACTGGTGCTATAGCGGCAGATGCCCTTGGGCTGAGGAGGAAGACCCTGCGGAAAGTGGTTGGCTTCATTAGCGGACATCTGCATAAGATGGGAATTCAGAATGTAGAAAATGCGGTGAGGAGGAGGAGACAGCCTTCCACGTGATATTCATGTGCCCAGCCCTGCAAGGTCTGCGTGTGAGATCCCTTGGCCTACCGATCGGAGATCAAAGGGAATAACGGGTAACCATAGTCAAAAGAATCTCAAGGTTCATTAAGAACCTAGGATTTGACGGAGAATGAGGACCTGTGAATGAGGGTGCACAATAAGCTGTACTAGCTGCGATGCAATCCCATGGTCTAAAACACTTCGGTTCCTATTAGCGACTCTCCTGTATGTCTCGAAACACATCTTGTCGGTAATAGTGTCACAAAGGCGTCAACATTTCTTTACATACAATATCAAAGCGGCAGCCAAAAAAGTTGGAAATGCGTAGCTAAATACACAATGTTGCCGTTACTCAAAAATGTCTTTAAATATAAGAAATATATACAAAATTGATTTCATTAGTGAAAACTGTTTAAATATGAAGAACCTAGTTAATTAATACTTAAAGTATATATGTTTTAAGGATCTTTTTATATTATCTTTCTAAGAGTCATTGACGAACAATTGAATAGTAAAGTAGAAAGAACATTTTCAATATATATATAAACTTTTCGGAAATATATCTGGCAACCTAGATTCGAAAGCCGGTTCCTTTGATATGGTTAGGAGGCGTGGTTGGCTTCTTACTTTAATATTAGATAAACTATATCAGAATTTTTTTCAGATTGACAATCCATCTGCAATAGCAGATCATAAATCACCAATTCCAGAAGATGATTTATCGGAACCCGTAAATAGAGCCGAACTAGATTTAGCACTTTATATGCTTCATCAAAGAGATGTTAGATGTGAAGAGCTAACTGTTGAATTAACTCAACTTTTAGAAGAAAGAGATACTTTACAGTTAAGATTATCTAATGCTATTAGAGAAAAGGAAGAGATACGACATAAATTTGCTGGTAATTGAGATATAGAACTTTATTTTATGGTATTTTATGACTTATTGTGTTTCATTAGGTTCAAATGAAGCAGCTTCAACTTCTTCAACAGATATACAACCTGGAACGCCATCTAGAGGTAGTAGATCATCAGAAATTCTTCTTGCTGCTTCTGGTACTGAATTAGCTAGTGAAGCTTCTGAAAAATATACTGGAAATGAGGATCTTGCTAACAAGTATGTTAAATTTTATTTTAAAAATTTAGCTTGTAGTCTGACTTTTATCATTTAAAATTTTAACTTACAATTGACACTAGGATTGTGGAATTCGATATTTGACATTTGAAATTTAACAATTAACGTTCGATACCTTCATTATTCTACACACGAAGACTAGATACCAGGAGTCTACACGGTATAGGCTTTTCCATAATATTTCTGGTCTCAATAATCAACCCAGATCATAGTTCTATTTTTGCCACTGGCGGCGCGAGTAACCATAAGAACTTATAGAGCCTTATAAGAACCGATGTTTATGACATTTAAATTTCGCGAAATTAAATTCAATATATAGTCGATTCAGATAGAAGTGTCATCAAGTGGGCTGGGTACGTGTAAGATCATCTTTAACTTTATTACTAGATTCAATGGAAACAGAACTTTAGTTAGGGAATTATATGTCATTGCGATGTGTCAAAATGTTTATAGTAATCTGATCACAAGCTGGCTAATATTGCGATTCAAATTTCACTAAACGTGGGTGCTGCCACTACAAATTTGAATTTTCCAGAGACTACTTGATGACACTTCTATTTGAATCAACTATATAATATTAATTTATTTATTTAAAATTAGTTGTCATAAAAGCTGTCAATAGTAACAATACTTCCCGCATAAGGATTTAAACGAGTATCTTAGGAACACGAGCGCACTCTACCGGTAATAGTTCTGTCCCCTAAATTGAGACCACTTTTTTAACATTACGTTTAAACTCCTGGTCTCTATACTTCGTGATTATACATTTGACATTTAACATTTGACCTTTGATATCTTATCTTCAAAACTTGACAATGTATCAACATTTGATATTTGACATTGAGCATTTGACATTCAACATTTGATCAATTAAGTGACGCGCTTATATAGAACTGAATTTTTATTTACAGATTGTCGGAATTAAAAAAAGTTGGTTACAGAAAAGATAAAACGTTTATAGATGAACAAGAAAAAAGAAGATTTCAACAAATAACTATAATGGAGCAGCATATTCGTGAGGCTTCAAAATTACCTGCAGAAGCTGCAGCTAAATTAGTTGATGCTACTTATACAGTGTGTAAGTATTTGTGAGGTTATAAATTATTTTAATTTCCTTATTATTCTATTAAATAAAAAAAAGAGTGTGCGTGTAACCTTTACGCGCGATTGAAGTAAAACTTTTTGACGTACATATCGGAAAATAAATATTTAATTACAATTCAATTATATTTATTGTCTATTCGCTGGGTGCGAAGGATAGGGTGGGAGAACCACGAAACTATCGCAGCGCTCACCGTGGTTAAAAAGGGAACTTACGGCGGACGATTAATCACTTTTTACTAAGGATTTTACATGGATTTCACTTATCCATGCGTCGATTTAAAAATTAAATAAACCATGCATCACGAAACCTTCTGTATAGTCAACTGCAACAACAATGGCAAAAATAGTGATCAGAAATTCTATAAATTTCCACAAGCAAGTTGGAAACGAGAACAACGTGTGAAGTAGTGGATAATCGCTATCAAGAGGATAAAGCTAATAAGTTAACTTAAAAAGCAACATTTTAAATATTTGCTATATTTAGTAGATACCTATGTTGTAGGAAGCATCACGTTTTATTTTTACGTCTTGCACATGTTAAGCCAAAACTAATTCTTTACCTTTGTTGGTTGCTTGAGGTTGGAAAGTTATGTCGTGAGTGATTGCTTGAAAAACAGTTTTAATTATTAATTTGGCCATGTTTAACTGGAAATACACAAAACGTCTGCATTATTAACGGCATTATAATCAAATTATTATCGTCTACAATGCAATAATCGTTTACATTTATTTATTTTTTTAATTACATCACGTGAAGTCCGCCGTGATAAAGCCCATCTATACTAGGTACCTAAAATTTAATAATTTTGACATTTTAGACGGGAAATAAAAAAGATAAATATTATTATCGACGCTATAGATTTACATGATCAATACATTTGGGTAGAAAACTAATAAATTAAGATGTTTCATTGGAAATAATTATTTGTTTAGTTACTTTTCGTAATGACAGTTAGCCATTTGATATTTCAAAGTCCGCCGTAATTGTAAACGCAAGGTGCCGCTGTCATCGCGCACCCAGCGGATATACTTTACAAAAAATGAGATGTTATATTTATATTATTCATTAGAAATAGGAATTTGAAAGTTATCATTATTTTTTATATATGAAATAATAGGTTTATGATAACTAAAGTGTGAAACATAGATTTTAATCTCTAAATACCATTAATGTATTTGAAACCGTTTGAAAATTTCATAAATAAATTTCGGTAATTTAAGCTCCTCCCATAGCTGAAATCACACCGTTACTTTCATCAGAATCTTCCGTTAGAATCTAACGTTAGAGTTACCCCTATTCGCGCCTAAAGAAGTTTTGCTTCAATAATAGGTAAACAATATTAAAAATATACACACATTACGTTTAGAATGTGTGATTTTGTAGCTGTATCTACCTTATTGTAATACAACACAACACAAGAGCCTTCGATAATTAGATAACCATTTCATTTTGTAGCATTTTATAGCATATTCCATAAAATTTAAAATCCTGAGTTGAGTTTGTTTTCTTCAGTTCTACAAAGGATCAGTTATTGCTGGTAAAAGATCAGCCGTCCTGACTAGTAGTTTTATGGCCTTTATGGCTACCTAACCAAACCTAAAATAAGTATAAGCAAGTGTTAAAACATTTCGAATATTATTATGTTATGAACAAAAACGTGCAACATGCTTCTTTACTTAGCGTAAAGCTTCCCTATAAACAATTATTTACTATCATAATATGTATGTATGTATATAAACTTACTTAATCAAATCATAATGAATGTCGCTGCCTCGTCTTTTTTTCATTTTCATTTTTCTTCAAATCTTTCTGGCGCTGATAATATGCCCTTTGACGTTCAAAATTTCTTTTTCTTTTTAGCTCTTTAAGTCTATAAAACGAAAATAGCTAGGTATAAATAATAGGTATAAATAATTAGGTTTAAATAGTGTAATTACACACCAAAAATAAAATGTATGCATATAGGGTAGGTACTCACTCATTTTCATTCAATATTTTTTCATCACTTTCTTCATTAATAAATCCACTTTGTTTATTCATATTTAAAACAAACACTTTATACACAAATTTAAACTATTTACCACCAATGTATTTTGTTTGACAAGCTGTCAATTCATACAATTACAGATTTAATTTTATTTAATATACTTAGTTGGCGGAATCGTGTTAGGTATTTTGTATCAGGTTTTGTTTCCGGTACGCGGTACATTAGAATGACGTCACGTCCGTTAGAATTACTGAGTTACCCCTAGTCGCCGCTAAAGAAGTTTTACTTCAATAATTAAATGAAACAATTCTAATTATTGACTGTTTTTTATAGCACGAGATGTCCAAAGTCCTTCCAAAGTACTACTGAACTGGCTGTGGGGTAGAAGTACACCAAGGGTTAATGATACATAGCGATTGCCTTGTATGAAATTGACTTATTAAGTTGATTAACACGTGCCTAAAGAGAATTGTTAAATCGGTACTATTATATGTATATTAATTCAGTAAACTGATACAGCATTTCTATAACAAGGGTTGAATATTTAAGAAAAGTATTTGAATAGATATATTTCACAATTTTTTTCTAATAGAAATTATTTTTGTTATTTTTTTTTGTGTATAGTGTGATATATAAATATGTTTGCAGTATATAAGTACCAATTTGTACAGATGTTTGATTTTAAAAATGGCATTTATCTATATATTGTATTTCTGTACATTAATTAAATTTTTTAATAACTTGTATTTTTATTTATAGTGGAGTGCCTGGAGCATTCAAAACGTTAAAACCTCGGATTAGAGTTACAGTGAATGAATTTATATAATCGACGTGGGGTTTTGTTTTTTCGCGCGTTACGAACAGTTACGACTGACGCTAGGAGCTAGCCAAAAAAAATTCATACCAAAAGTTGTCACGACACTATGACACGACACACGCATGTTTCTCTCTCTCACAGACCAAAAAATAAATAACTCTCTCTCTCTCTCTCTCTCATAGATAGATATATTACAATTAAAAAGACACTATTTTAAATTAAAAGA
This sequence comes from Altica lythri, assembly GCA_964028335.1. Taxonomy (NCBI): domain Eukaryota; kingdom Metazoa; phylum Arthropoda; class Insecta; order Coleoptera; family Chrysomelidae; genus Altica; species Altica lythri. Next base: position 72,829,792 of record OZ034805.1, read on the forward strand.
AAATGTACATTAAAAAGAAAATACTGTAGAAAAAATAATAATTAACTATAATAGTATTACATTTTATTTCATCCTGTTTTTATAAATTAATAAATTCATAAACATTTTAAAAATAGTTCGTAACTTGACTATTTAGGTACCTACGTCAAATTACCTTAACTGTCAGTTACTGTCAAATATTTTAATTTTAAAATTTTGTATTGAATTGTTAATTCCTGTTTTAAATTATAAAAAGTAATTCTAAAAAGATGTGTTCTCTAAAGCTCTGGTATTGTATAAATGGACACTTTTGTTAAAAGAAACGAACTGTTAGGTAAGTAGAGATTTTATACAGACAATAATAAATGCTTATGTATGTAGAAACACTCTGTTGTGTTTACAAATTACTAATTCCTTTACTAATTAATCGAAAGAAACTTCGTTATATTATATTGTCTCTGTGCATAATACAGAAGACTTATAAAACAAATCTCGTGAGAATGATCCTCGAACAACCTTAATGGAATATGATTCGAAAAATTTTTAGTTAAATGTCTATAGGGTAAAAAGAAGTTTCACTTTTACCGTGCTTTCATAAAACCACACAATGCTTTTTTATATTCTTGTTATCGTATCATATATAGAAAAAACTCATGCCGATGATTGTACAAGGATGTGAGTCAGTCTTCGCTCGATACAAGAATAAATCATTTGTTTCGGGAATTGTAACACAAACAGTCAATTTTGTTTTAGAAGTGATATTTTATTTTTAAATAAAGTATGATAATAACATTTAGTTTATAGTTTTTGTACAAAATTTTATCTTTGTAAGTATCGTTATTATTTTAGTTAGAACGATTTGATTGTGGCTGCTCTAGATTTTATATTTGAAATACAAATTTTTTATTTGTACATAACTGTAAACATTCACTAAAAATTTAGTATGTGTTAGGTGTTAAGTTATTTTTATTTTATTTTTTTAACTAAAAAAATAAAGATTTGGTTTATAAGCGAAATAACATTTTTGTACAACTGTCATTAAAAGTGACACTTTTAATGATAGCAAACAATGTTAAAAACGATTGTTTACATAGCAGCGTGTTAAAAATACTTTTTCCGTCGACTTTACATTAATAACAATGTTAATTATGGTAGTTTTTATTTGGTGTAGTGGCAACACTAGCCAACACAACTGTCACTTGTCACCGCTGACATATCACAGCCCGCAGTTGAGTTACAAGGAGGGTTTAGGGGAGAGGGGGGCAGATTTGAACAGTTTTTAAACTTTGTGGCATATCTTAAAATTCTCTAGTTCTTAATCCTTTTACTGTTAATGTACTAACTATTGTCTAAAATTGATCATTAATAAGTCGTATTAACGAACAAGAGCGTTAACAGGCTATTAATGTTGAGATCTGTCAATGTCAATATTTTTGATCAGTCGCGTTTTTTCATCATGCCATTTTATTTAAAACGTCATTAAATTTATTGCCTGATCAAAGCAAATCTTTATATAATAAAACATAGGCAAAGTTTATTTTATGGTGTAATACAAAAAATATTACTCATTATTCAGAATCAGTAGGTACTAGCACATTTCTCATACCTTGCTGAAAAAGGCTTAATAGCCAGTTTATGGCCAAAATATTCGATGCTAAGAACAACTTTTAATATTAATACAAATGTCCATATCAGTAAGTATAATAAACTAATTACGTTTATTAAAAAGAAGAAAACTGGATATGTTTCAAAAAAATCAAAAGTTTTTAACAAAGAACAAGTACATAAATTTATTTAATATTTATTTATAAGCTATTTTTTTCTTAAAAAAAGTCGACGGAAAAATTTTGTAACCAACTCGTAAATTAATAGGAAGTTTAATAATCTTAAACATTAATGCGCTCGCTATCGCTCGCGCATTAAAATATTTCGATTATTAAACTTCTATATTAATAAACTCGTTGCTTAATAGTATATTATGCAACGAGCGTTTAATGATGGCCATTAAGATGCGAGTATGAAAGTTACGACACGAGCCGCAGGCGAGTGTCGTAAAGAATACGAGCATCTTAATGGCCATTAAATGCGAGTAGCATACACTATTTTTTCTACGACCTTTCACAATAATAACATAGGGGAGAGGGGGGCAGCTTTGAACAGGGGCACCTTTGAAAATATGAGTTTACAAAGCTATTTGAAACGAAATTATGGTAGTTTTTATTTGGTGTAGTGGCAACACTAGCCAACACAACTGTCACTTGTCACCGCTGACATATCACAGCCCGCAGTTGAGTTACAAGGAGGGTTTAGGGGAGAGGGGGGCAGATTTGAACAGTTTTTAAACTTTGTGGCATATCTTAAAATTCTCTAGTTCTTAATCCTTTTACTGTTTTACAATGCTTAGTAAGACCATTAAGGTATAAAATCGCAGCATCATATGAAGAAGAATATATAAGTTGTAGCCGCAACATCAATTTTATTAGCAGTAGTCAAATGTTCAAAGCTACCCCGCTCCTGGGGTAGCTTTGAAGATATGCGGGGTAGTTTTGAACTTTCCGTTTCAGAAATGTAACAGTCAAACGCTATCCTTTTCTACAACTTTTCCTACAAATAATAATGACCTTTTACCAGCCACAGATGAAACATTCGCCATAACGAAGTCTCCAAAATTGATTACGCTGCAGTCCAATTCTTTTTCGGCGTCTTCATCTGCACTGCTATCAGTATCTTCATTCTCTTCATAGTCCATTGTTGCTTCATTTTCTGACTCCAAATGCATTTCTGAGTCAGTTTCATCATCTGAAGAAATGCTCAGTATAGTTTTGGTTTTCTTTCGCGTGCGCGTTTTTGTCTCGCCAAACAATCAAGTTTAAAATCCCTTCTTTTCTTTTGAGCGTGTGATTTTATTAGCCGTGCCTGGCGTGCGAAGTAAGCTTTTTGCAACTCATCTTTTTTAGGGGTATCCGTTAAAATGCGGGATTTCCCTTCTTTTTGCCTTTACATCAAGATTTTCGAGGCAGTGCTTTAGGAAATGGCCAAAGCTGTTCTGGTGTTATTGTAGATTTAACTGTCCACGAATTGCTCGAAAATGGATAAATGCCTGGTGCGGCAAAGCCAGCTAACATGTTTTTTGAAGTATATATGTTAGTATACATTCGAGAGCCATGACTAAATAACAAAAAACAACGTTAAATTAACAAAACCAGTATTTAAGAATGCAGTTGGGGTAGTTTTAAACAATATTCAAAACTGCCCCCTTCATTTTGTTCAAAGCTGCCCCAATGCTATTTGAAAAATAACAAACGTTTTTTTACCGAGTAAAAGTTTAAAAATTGTATTATTCTCTAGTTTATTGCGTGATACATGAAAAATTCTGACTAAAAGATGAAGAAAACACTTCATACACCTTGCATTGGATTCCTGAAATCCTTACGCGCTTATTTGAAAAAGTTTAGAACGTAAACTCGAAAGTACCTACAACTTATATGAACTAAAATTTATTAAATTAAGAAACGAATACAAATCATATTATGATCTAAAATTAATTATTTGTTGTACGTAATTATATTTTGTATTGTACAATTATTAAAATTAAAGTGAGACGATGCTGACGTTGCTACAGCATCAGTTGATGTTGAAGGAGCAATATGTACTTCGTTGGTAATATTATTGCACTCAATAGAGTTCAATATTTGGTTACTTACATTAATTTTATTTTGTATTGACTCGTCAATATAATTTTCGGCAACTGCTGTGGACTTCCACCCACCGTGTCTTTTTAGTGAGGTTATGTCTCCACCCGAATCAACTAATATTGTCGCAGAACTGCGACGAAAACAATGTCCAGTGTATAAATTCGGATTCTGAAGATTTAAAAAAGTGGCTATTTGTTTTCCCATATTGCCAAATTTATTGATTCAGACATTTTGGACAGTGCATTTTCCATTTAGGTAATTTGTGAAAAAGTTTGGTGCAATACAATTTTTTGGGCGTAGATTCATATACTTCTTGCAAATTTGATAATACTTCCCTGTGATGGTAAATTTGCGTGTTGTTTTAGTTTTTGTATCTTTTATTGTTATTAAAAGAGTGGAGTCAAAATCGTGAACGTCATTAAGTTCCAACTTATATAACTCATGTCGTCGGCATGCTCCCATAATTCCAAAAATGCATACAACCTTCAACAATAAATACTGTTTATCTGGGGCTTCTGTGATAAATTTTTTTATTTCATTTGAAGAAAATGTTTTGGCCTTTTTGGATGTATATCCTTCAGATTTTCTTTTTAATAAAGCATGTAATTTGGTATATTTGCTTATATCCACTTTGTTTTTAATTGTCAACGTAGATTTCAAAATAGAATACTGGGTCCATAAAGTTGGAGATTTAAACTTTTTGGCCAATTCATCAAAATAAACAATTAAAACGTTTTCAGAAAAACTGGTAACCTTATTCGTATTTCGCCATTTCATAAACTGTACATACACTTTCTCGTATGCTTCTCTCGATTTTTGTGGCAACAAGTTGTTTGCTGTGCAGTTGGCACGTTCTGTTATTTCTGGTGGTGTTAAATTCTCTTCATCACTCTCAACTTCAATCATTTTTAAAGTTTTTCAAGTTAAAATTCAAGATTCTTTGACACTTTGCTTAAACTTGAACTGTCAAATGATCTATTTCTGCTGTTCATGACAGATGTGATATAACCAATAGCTATGTAATTTTAATATGAGGTCACCACCTGATGCTTTTTTATTGGTTAAAAACTTGTATCTAAATGAAAATCTGTACTTTAATGAGATCCATTTAGATACAGTTGTTGAAATTTTAATTGACATTTTAAAATAGGGGAGTAGAAAAATAACTATTAACACGCTGCCATGTAAACAAGTTTACTTTTAACACGGTTTAGTTTACTTTTAACACGGTTTAGTTTATTGTCATTGCAAATTCGCTCATTTCATTATCAAAATAGGGAAGTTGTACAAAAAACATTGTATGGTATTTGTGTTAAAAGTGATTTTATTTTGTTCGTGAAATTGTTCAATTCGCTCCGCTCATTTCACAAACGTTTTCACTCACAAAATAAAACCTCACTTTTAACACTCATATCATAAATAACTATTTTATTAAAATTTTGAAAAATTATAATTTTCCTATATAGCTAACCCTGTGGACTTGGTTTTGAGTTTTTTTTTTTTAATTTTTTCAATATTTAGAATACAATAAAATTAATATTAAACATTTTTAATTATAGATCCTACCTAAAACCTGGAACATCTTTTCCGAGACAACTTCCTTCGCTGTTGCCCAGGGGCGAGAAAGGTCCTCGTGCCTGTATTTTAACGTAAAAAACGCTCCTAATATTACCAACAAATGCGCTGTTCAATTTTGCATTAAATATAGAAGATTAATAAACTAGAAGAAAAAGAGCGCGCAAACAGAAAACAGAAGATTAGGGATTTCATTATCTAATGTATACCGTGTTATTTCATACAATAAATGAAATAAAACAAGTCAAACAAAATCAAACGGCGGAAATTACAATGCGCCAAGGATTAAAAAAAAACAAAGTGGCACGAGAGAACGAAGAAAAGTGGACAAAGCGAATAATACAATGGAGGTCAAGACAACATAGAAGAGGTGCAGGAAGACCACAAAAAGATGGGCCGATGACATCAAGGAACATCTAGGGAAAAACTAGCACTAGTTAGCTCAAGACCAACGAAGTTTGAAAAGACAAGGGGAGGCCTAGAAGGGACTGCTGAAGAAGAAGACAAAGAAGAAGAATGTATACTGTATTCAATGGTATTGGTTGCATTCTGATTCGAAAATTCCTATTAAAAACTGACCATTTCTCCGCCCTCATGCGTTTCTTCTAACACAGCGCGCAGTCGTCACCAGAAAAGAAGTAGAAAACTCAGCATTTCTCGTTAATCATTATCTTCTGATTTCGTTATATAGTTTAACCCTATCTGGTTTACTCAAATTTTGTCATTTTTTTATCATTTTCCACCTTAGCTTCCTCTATATAGTGTGCCATATTCTGTCTATTCCCACGAAAATGCAGGTGTTTTATACTTCAGGTGTCGGTTAGCAGGAGCCTAACTCAGCGAGCATTCATCAAAAAGAAGTAGAAAACGTTTCTCGTTATTTATCTTCTTCTGATTTCATTATAAAGTTTATCCTTATCTGGTTTATTGGATTTTTGCCATTTTTTCATCATTCTCCCCCTCAGCTCTCTTTAAATGTAGTGTGCCATATTCTATCTTTCCCACGAAAATGCAGGTGTTTGATACTTCAGGTGTCCGTGAGACGGAGCCTAACACAGCGCGCAGTCACCAAAAAGAAGTAGAAAACCCAGCGTTTCTCGTTATTCATCTTCTTCTGATTACATTATAAAGTGTATCCTTATCTGGTTTATTGGATTTTTGCCATTTTTTCATCATTCTCCCCCTCAGCTCCCATTAAATGTAGTGTGCCATATTCTATCTTTCCCACGAAAATGCAGGTGTTTGATACTTCAGGTGTCCGTGAGACGGAGCCTAACACAGCGCGCAGTCACCAAAAAGAAGTAGAAAACCCAGCGTTTCTCGTTATTCATCTTCTTCTGATTTCATTATAAAGTGTATCCTTATCTGGTTTATTCGAATTTTGTCATTTTTTCATTATTCTCCCCCTCAGCTCCCTTTAAATGTAGTGTGCCATATTCTATCTTTCCCACGAAAATGCAGGTGTTTGATACTTCAGGTGTCCGTTAGACGGAGCCTAACACAGCGCGCAGTCACCAAAAAGAAGTAGAAAACCCAGCGTTTCTCGTTATTCATCTTCTTCTGATTTCATTATAAAGTTTATCCTTATCTGGTTTATTCGAATTTTGTCATTTTTTCATTATTCTCCCCCTCAGCTCCCATTAAATGTAGTGTGCCATATTCTATCTTTCCCATGAAAATGCAGGTGTTTTATACTTCAGGTGTCGGTTAGATGGAGCCTAACACAGCGCGCATTCATCAAAAAGAAATAGAAAACGTTTCTTGTTATTTATCTTCTTCTGATTTCATTATAAAGTGTATCCCTTTGAATATAAAACATCAGGAAGGAGGGATCTGCGTATTGTCAATACTAAAAAGTGCGACGGAAACGGCCATGTTGGACAGCCACTTTTTGACTCATTCTTATTTACTTTTGGTTGTGTTTAATGGTCGTTTCTTTTTTGTGTCTATTAAATAGTCTATTTGTCGTGTGTTTTTAGTTTTATTTCTTTTGTGTATTTTAGTTACAGTTAAAATTACCTATTTATATTAATATTTTTGACAATTGTGTTATAATTTTAAGTTAATACAAGGGTGCATTCGTCTTGGACGCTCACACGCTTTCAGCGCACTCAATCGTCTTTTTCAGCGTTCGACTTGGCGCTGTGGGTAACAAAAAGTCACGCTCGCGGCTAACTTCGTGAGATTAATCTCGTGCTCACAGACGCTAAATCCACAGAGGTAGGGCAGCAAAAGCGTGAGCGCTTAATGGTACTGTTTTTCTAAACGAATGATGCATAAGCATAAGCTAACCAAACTTTGTAATCAAAAAACAAATTGTTAATATTAAAAATGGCGAGATTAAAATTCTTTGTTCGTAAAAGCTGGTATAACCTGTTCAACGAAATGTTTAAGCCTTTATAAGCATTCTTTTTATTAAATAAATTTAAATATGTACAACAATATTCCCATTCCATTTCATTATCACTATCTTCTATCATATTGTATTCATCATCACTATCATCAGAATCATTTATAATTTCCAATAAATTATGTATTATCTAAAAAACATTTCCTTTATTCGCCATGCTGATACAAACTAACGCAACGCTCACAACGTCCAAAACGAACGATATTTTCTAAACGATTCTAAGCGTTCTTAGGCCAACACGAACAACAATAATTTGTGGTTATAAGCGTGAGTGCTCAAAGCGTGTGAGCGTCCAAGACGAATGCACCCAAAAACGTATTTCACAGCATGCAAAATCATGATAAAAATGGTTTAGACAACTATCCATCCAATTAATAAATTATGTTTGTGATTGTTTTTTTAAACACAAGGATAAATTATTTTTGTAAAAACTATATAAAAGATGAAAGCGTAAGAAGTATATATATACAGTATGATGCAAAAGTATGGAATAAATTCATTATTTCAGAAACAGACGACTTTAAAAAAAAAGTGTGAGGTGTCAAGGGACACCCGGGTGGAACGAAGTTCCTTTCGATTAATTAGTGAAGGAATTAGTAATTTGTAAACATAACAGAGTGTTTATACATTTTTTTTTGTTTAATGTTTATTTTGCAATCTGTTACATCATATAATAACAATAAGCATACATGTTGATTGGTACAATGTCGTGAAAGAGAGTTTGTCCAATGATCCACTCTCTGGTATGCACTTTTACATTCTTACAGTTTATACATAAGTACATAAGCATTTATTATTGTCTGTATAAAATCTCTACTTACCTAACAGTTCGTTTCTTTTAACAAAAGTGTCCATTTATACAATACCAGAGCTTTAAATAACACATCTTTTTAAAATTACTTTATATAATTTAAAACAGGAATTAACAATTCAATACAAAAAAATTAAAATTAAAATATTTGACAGTGACTGACAGTTAAGGTAATTTGACGTAGTCAAGTTACGAACTATTTTTAAAATGTTTATGAATTTATTAATTTATAAAAACAGGATGAAATAAAATATAATACTATTATAGGTAATTATGTTTTTTTCTACAGTATTTTCTTTTTAATGTACATTTTCTTTTAATTTAAAATAGTGTCTTTTTAATTGTAATATATCTATCTATGAGAGAGAGGGAGAGAGAGTTATTTATTTTTTGGTCTGTGAGAGAGAGAAACATGCGTGTGTCGGTGCATTGTGTCGGTGCATAGTGTCGTGACAACTTTTGGTATGAATTTTTTTGAGCTATCTCCTAGCGTCAGTCGTAACTGTTCGTAACGCGCGAAAGGGAACTTCGTTCCAAAAGTATGAGGTGTCAAGGGACACCCGGATGGAACGAAGTTCCTTTCGATTAATTAGTGAAGGAATTAGTAATTTGTAAAAACAACAGAGTGTTTATACATACATAAGCATTTATTATTGTCTGTATAAAATCTCTACTTACCTAACAGTTCGTTTCTTTTAACAAAAGTGTCCATTTATACAATACCAGAGCTTTAGATAACACATCTTTTTAGAATTACTTTTTATAATTTAAAACAGGAATTAACAATTCAATACAAAATTTTAAAATTAAAATATTTGACAGTAACTGACAGTTAAGGTAATTTGACGTAGGTACCTAAATAGTCAAGTTACGAACTATTTTTAAAATGTTTATGAATTTATTAATTTATAAAAACAGGATGAAATAAAATGTAATACTATTATAGTTAATTATTATTTTTTCTACAGTATTTTCTTTTTAATGTACATTTTCTTTTAATTTAAAATAGTGTCTTTTTAATTGTAATATATCTATCTATGAGAGAGAGGGAGAGAGAGTTATTTATTTTTTGGTCTGCGAGAGAGAGAGAAACATGCGTGTGTCGTGTCATAGTGTCGTGACAACTTTTGGTATGAATTTTTTTTGGCTAGCTCCTAGCGTCAGTCGTAACTGTTCGTAACGCGCGAAAGGGAACTTCGTTCCAACAATGGACTGATTTTCCTGTTAATGAAATTTATCAGACATGTTATTTATAATATACAGAAAACAAAATATGGAAGCTGCCAATCGCAATTTACGTATCATTGAAGCTGCCACCCCTCCCAACATGATAAATAGTCCGAAAAATGGACTGATTTTCCTACGGCTGAAACTTTGGAGTATTGTTATTTAATATGTATACAAACATAAAATAACAAGCTGCCAAGGTTTTGGCACGCAAAAAAGTAGCTGCCAAGATGATAAAGTCATAACGCGCCGCAAATACGTTGTAGATGCGCTTCATCTTTAATCGCCTGGCAGGCTGTCTTGGATCTATGCGAATATTATTATTATTATTGAAGTTTTATAAACTTGAATAGGTATACCATATAATTTACTGGGTGTGACTTTAACCCGTCATTTTACCGTAAAGGAAAAAAACGTCCTTTCAACATTTTAGAAAAATCTGAAAAATATATCGATGCATTCATTGACCTAAGCGATTTCAATATAAATATTAAAGATTCTTTCCAAACAATTCAAAATGACCTTTGTAAAATTTATGGTTTTGGCAAATTAAATAATGTGGACTCTGCACGAGTATGTGCTTTTAACAAAGCATTTCCGCTTGGATTTTCGGGTCAATTTCCTTCAGTAAAAAAAATATTGATGGAGCGACATTGCCACCCTGTCAAACAGAAGTATTCCAGCATACAAGGAGAGCACGATTCATTTCACATTTATGGAGACGCTCTCATCTTCCTGTGCCAGTACAGATTTCTCCAATTGACTATGGCTGGGATTTGGCCCATAACAAATATATATTCAAATGGTTTGAAGGTGATCAGATTCCGCAATCCATTGACGAAATTACTTTAGAGTCTGCGATGAATGATGCTGAAGATTCACAACTTGAAGGTAAATAAAATACCATGATTTAAATATTAATTTGTTATGATGTTTTTATAAATTGATTAATGTAATTACTACATTTTATTATTTCATTATAGATGATGAATCGAGGCATATAGATGATTATAAGGACGAAGATGAAGATGAATATGATATTCACAACTCGGATGATGATATTTGCGTGTGTAATTATGCAGATACCGAAGACAATTTTTAATCGCGACTTCTTCTTCTTTAGGTGCCTTCTTCATTACTGAAGGTTGGCGACAATATCAGTTATCTCTTCTGTGTTCATTGCTGCTCTCAATAAGGTGTGTGTGTCCAATCCTGTCCACTTTCGAACATTTTTGAGCCATGATCACTTTCGTCTTCCAGGACCCCTTCAGCCTTCTATCTTTCCTTCCATGAGCAGTCTCAAAAGTTGGTATTTCGTTCCACTGTATATATTGTTATGAATTCTTATTTTTCTTTTTCTTTGGCTCCGGCTACTTCTCCTGCTATTGGGTCTGGATTCAACTTAAAACTTTCTTTATATTCTTGTTCATTTACTTTAAACTTTATTTTTAACTTTAACTTCAATTACAAATTCATAAATTATAAAATTAAACTCTCTTCTCAAATTCAAATTCTATAATAATACAAACTTTTCTTTATGACATTTTTCCAATTAACTTCTTGACAATCTTTCATAATAATCTCCATTCTTTTTTTTTTTTCCCGTCCCTAGGTAACCTCTTAAAACAAAATATCCAACAAAATAAACAACTCTACACTTTCTGAAATAAAATTTTTAAACACCTATATAAAGACAGTTACCTATTATCAAATACAAAAATTTTTTTATCCAATCAAATCATAACAAAATCCCCCTAAATTTAAAATTAAAATTTTCTATTAAGACACATTTTATAATTTTAAGTTTATTCCATATTTATTATTCTATCAGATCATCCCTTACTATTTTACCTTATTTTACAATTACTTTCGATTTCTACCCATTTTAATAATTTTACTTTATTTTATTTAATCAATTTCTTCCCCCTTTTTCTAATATTTCCCCATTACTTATTTTCCTCTTTATTTTTAATTTTATCTCAATCCCATTTGCTTTTAATTAACTTCTTTTTTCTTTTTTTATAATTATAAATTATATCCTTCCAAATCTTTTTTAATCTTCTAATTTCATCACATATTTCAAAATAATTTATATCACCATCTTCATAAGGTTTCTTCTTATGCTCCTTATTGTAATTGAATTTAGTTTTATTTTTAATTTTATTATTGTTATCATAATAATATCTATTTTTATAATTATTTCTATCACCTTCATATTTTATAGTTTCATATTTTGCTTCTTCATTTTTACAATATTTATCTTTATAATTCTTCTTATCATCATCATATTCATTATTTAATTTTAATTTTATAATTTCATTTTCTTGTATTACATTTATTTCTTTTTCTTCCATCTCATATATCTTCTTTACTGTATTTTGCACTTCTTCTTTTACATTTTTCTTTTCCATATTCTCTTGTTGTATAATTATTTTAATTTTTACTTCTTGTAATTCCTCTAATTCTGTTTTTGTCATTTTCATTTCCTTTCTTATTTCTTTCTTTGTTTCTTCCAATTTTTCTTTGTTTATTTCCATTTGCTTCTTCATTTCATCTTTAAATGCTTCCATATTCTTGTTCATGTCTTTTATTTCTTTTTTCATATCTTCTTTTATTTCTTTTTTCATAGAATCCATTTTTACATTTATTGCTTCAATATTTTTATTCATTTCTTCTGTCTTTTTGTCTTGTTTTTCTTGATTTTCTTGATCTTCCTTTCTATTTTTTTCTTGTTTTTCATTCATTTTTTCTAAAAATTTAAACATCCTATCCATATCGCTTTCTTCATGTTTGTTGCCATTACTTTCAATAATTGCTTCTATTATCGTGGTATTCTCTTTTTCATCTCCCGATTCATTTGTTCCCATAATCTGTATGTCCTCATCTTTTTGGTGATCTCCTTGTTGCATCTGTAAATCCTGTTTCTTGTTTTGCCTTCTTCTTGTTTCCATTTTATTATTTAAAATTATTTAATTTGTTTTTATTTGATTTAAATTTTAATATGTATATTAAATTTATAATTTTAATTCACCCCCCGTATATCAAAGTTTCTTATGTCTTATTGACACTGTCAAAATCAAAATTTTTATAAAAATGATTTGTATCAACCTAAATATTTATAAATTATGTCTTAACAGAATTTATGTATCCCCCCTATTTCAATTATAAACAACAAAATAAAAAACTGTCTCTATATAGAAATTTAAAAATCTTACCCCAGATTACAATTTTTCTAATATGAAATTTCAAAATTTCTATTTCGGTTTCTTGCGATCGGGTTGGTGTCCTGTTTCTTTTTATTCTTTTCTGGGTGTCTGGGTGTTCTTTTTGACAAATTTATTCTGGATTTAGATTTTTCTTTTCCTGCCCCACGTTGGATCGACAATTTGTTATGAATTCTTATTTTTCTTTTTCTTTGGCTCCGGCTACTTCTCCTGCTATTGGGTCTGGATTCAACTTAAAACTTTCTTTATATTCTTGTTCATTTACTTTAAACTTTATTTTTAACTTTAACTTCAATTACAAATTCATAAATTATAAAATTAAACTCTCTTCTCAAATTCAAATTCTATAATAATACAAACTTTTCTTTATGACATTTTTCCAATTAACTTCTTGACAATCTTTCATAATAATCTCCATTCTTTTTTTTTTTTCCCGTCCCTAGGTAACCTCTTAAAACAAAATATCCAACAAAATAAACAACTCTACACTTTCTGAAATAAAATTTTTAAACACCTATATAAAGACAGTTACCTATTATCAAATACAAAAATTTTTTTATCCAATCAAATCATAACAATATATATGTCCTAGATAACTGGTTTTCCGTCGTTTCACTCCTTGCAACCTATTTTTTAGGGATTGGTATTAATACCGATGTTTTCCATTCTGGGGGGAAATTTCCTGTTCTGTAGATTCTGTTAATCAAGTTAATTAATAGTTGAATATTTTCTTGGTCTAATAATTTTAACATTTCTATGTAGGTACACTGAAGTTTTATTCTCTACTAGCTGACCCGACGAACTTCGCACCGCCTGAAAATCAATGATTTTTCTCATTATCCGTTTTTTATCCCAATTTTTACCCCAGTCCTTCCCTTTGGAAGACTAAAAGGTTATTAGGTCCTTACAATTCATAGAAAAATCGTAGGATTTTCTTGGACATTTTCTTGTTATATTTCTCAAGCAAAAAATGAATTCCGGCCATATTCTTACGTACTCCAACAGCAGCAATGGAAGTTATTTTATTCCTATTCACATAATCTTTAAGGGAGAGGCAAAGATAGGCATCTAAGAAAATCTGAACAACACTTTTGTTAGATAAGGACATATCAAAATAAAGCAGGCAATTGGAGAAATACATCTATAAGATGAGATCAGACCAAAAAGGGTCGGATCTACCATAGATAAAAATACAACTTATTTCACCGTTAAACAAAAACTTCCTTTAAAAACCTATATTTATATATATTTTTAGAAATTCTAAATATAAATTTACTGCAACCATGGTTTACTAATAAAAACCTTGAAACAAAGAGATGCAGTATTATTCACAGAAATAAATTTGAAGCCGTTTATGATCATTTACGTTTGTGTTATAAAGAAACGTTAAAAATAACTTCAGCAAATAAATTAATCATCAGAGTTGTACAAATATCAGAAACCCCACACAAACAACTTTTGCTGTGTACCTATAATGTCGCTTTTATATTGTGGAAAATTTAATATTACAAAGAGTAAGAAAAAAAATGTTATGAATGAGTTACAGAAAAAGTTCGTGATTTGATCGCATCTTAATACCATCAATAAACAGTCTAAAATGTTTTTTTTTCATTTTTCTCTTTACATTGTTTAGGTAGGCAATCAATGATAAAGGAAATATTTAAAAAGTGTTGCAGATTAATACCATCGAAACAAACGCCTACGATTTTGGGTATTTTTATCGTTACAATCCGCTGAGGTACAGAATCAATCTGTGACTAGTCTGCGATTTGTTTACAGCTATCTTAAAATTATTTTCAACACAAACCATCTTGGATTTTGGCAATATATCAAACCGGGTTTTCAGCAAAGGCTAGGTATCTGAGCTGAAATCTGAAATGATGGTTTGCATATTTTTATTTTTGCTAATCTGACCTTAAATTTGTAATTAGCAATTGTCAGAACTCTTGTATAACAAAATTGGTGCTAATTACTCGATGTTCAGAAAATTACGTTGGCCATAATGGATCCGCTATCATAAATTTTGCTAAATTGATTTTAGATTTGTAATCAACAACCTTAAAAACTCTTCTACACTAAATTGATATACTGCAGCAGTCAAATTGAATTTTTAAGTGCCATACTGGTCACCATATTAGATTTTGGCAACATACGACATTTGGTTCTTAGGAAAGTCCATCAACTGTAATCTGAGCTAAAATCAAGAATTTCGAAAATCAAGATCTCTCTTCCCTCCCTAAGACTTCTCCAAACTGTGGACAGGGACCTTCCTGCAGACCTAGAAGACCTCCTTGATGAAACCCCTTTCTCCTACAGATAGATGGTAGATTTGAACATAATGAACCGATGGAGACCACCACACTAAATTTAAAAAAAGGCGTTGGTGAAGGTTTCTGTGGTTCCCTTTGTCCTTGCCAAATGGGAGGCCTTACGACGCAGGAGACACATTGCACCACGTGGGCCACACTCCATACATCACCTACACTAACACAAAAGATTTTTGACGGTTTAGGAACGTTTCGATGAGCTGTGGATCTAGAAAATACCTGAGCAACAAAGGAAGCAACACCAACCTGCTGCGCCTTCTCTTCCACTCCTTGAAAAGAATATAAGCCCTACAATAGGGTCCTTAAACACAGCACTCCCACCAAAACTACATTCCAATGAACTTATTCTTTTTCTTCTTCTTCTCTGTTCGGTTACTGGACAATCGATTTTTTTCCAGATTTCCATCGCCCTATGGAGTCGCCATGTTAAATTTTCAAAAATATCGCATATCACGAGTTTAGAAACATGCTAATAATTTTTTACCACCTAGACACTATAATTAGCAATAAATATTGAGATAATTAGTTTATGACTCTATGTTAATAAAAAGTTTAACATTTTTTTATTACCAGCAAATTGTGACAATGTCAATTAAAACCAAAGAAAATTTAAATAAATTCTCTATAAAGATAATTTTTACATTGTAGTGATAATGAATATGTGTAGGCGGTTATCTTCATTTACTCAAAAATTTATTATTATACAGTATTATCAAAAGTCAAAATCTTTATTAATATTTAAATATCTAGTTTAGTAGACATTCAAAACACATCGATAATAAATGTGCGTAAATTTGGTCCTTGATTTTAAGTGTAATAATTGATATATTTTTGAATAACCAAAAAACATATATTGTTTTTAATATTTGAAAGTTTCTTAAGTAATATTTATATAAATTATTAGTAATAGTTTTCATAATAAAATTTTAGCTAATTTTAATACGTGTAGGATTAAATTTCTGATATTGCTTTTTATCGTTAAAATATAACACAACATGCAAGTTTATTAAGGACAATGTCCGTTATAAATAGTTTTAATTTGTGTTCAAGTAATGTAAACATAAACAAACCAATGTTTATTCAGTGGCATTCAAGAAAATACAATAGGGGGAACGAAAGAATTCTTTTTACAATCGTGTACAAAGTGTACATAAAAAATAAAGTGTGCCAATGCATTCAAAATCTTAACTGTGGCATTTGGTGAATCTATTATGTGTAAACCAAGAGTGGTATAAACGCTTCAAAGAAGACCGAGAAGACATTGATGACGATGGTCGCTTTGGATGCCCTAGCACGCCAATAACTGATGGAAACGTCGAATCAGTGAAGCAAATGGTTTTGGAAAATCGTCGAATTACTATTAGGAAAGTTGCAGAGGATGTTGGAATATCAATTGGATCATGTCATGCGATTGTATCGGATGTTTTGGGCAGCGAAGATTGTTCCAAAATTACTCAATTTTGACCAAAAACAACGTTGCATGAATATCGCTCATGAGATGTTTAATGTCGCCAATGACGATCCAGTTTTCATTAAAAGAATCATAAGTGGTGACGAAACATGGGTATATGGCCATGGCATCGAAGTCAAAGACCATTAATCCCAATGGAAGCGGTCAGAGGAGCCAAGACCAAAAAAAGCACGTCAAGTTCGGCCAAATGTGAAGGTTTTGCTTACAATGGTGTAGTGCATCATGAGTTCTTCCCACAAGGTCGTACGGTCTACAAGGAATATTACCTGGAAGTTATGAGACTTTTGCGCGAAGCAATAGGACTTAAATTTGTGTGCACAGGCATATTCATCACTGCTTGTTCATGAGTTTTTGGCGAAAAACAACACCGTTATCTTGCCTTAACCACCGTATTCTCCGGACTTTGCCAGCTGCGACTTTTTCCTATTCCCAAAACTATATAAAGAAACCGATGAAAGAACGATGTTTTGCCACAATTGAGGAGATAAAGGGCGCATCGAAGAAAGAGCTGATGGCCAAATCCAAAATCGAGTTCCAGAAGTGTTTGAATGTTTGGAAGAAGCGCTGGCACAAGAATCTTATATCTGAGAGGGATTACTTTGAAGGGGACAAAATAGAGTTATTCAAAAATTCCCGTTTTTCACCCACTATTTAAAGAAACGATTATCCGTGACAAACTAATAAGCAACCTCATTTTTAACAAAACTGTAAATGGCAACATGCGTAAGTAATATGTCAAATATAAAGGGTAAAGGACCACCATTTATAAAATTAAACATTATTTCTTTATTAATCATTTTAAAAATCTGCAAATTGGTACCTAAATTATGGATGGATGGACCGTAGGATAGATGGACCATTGTAGGTAAAAAGAGTGTACATACTACTCCTTTTCTTTTGTTTAGAAGCTATGTTTCCACAGTTCAGACAAAGGTTAATAACATTTCTACAACACTCGTGCAACCAACAGTTGCACAAAAGGCATTGTAACCATTTATTTTTCTTTTTAACTTCCCGCTAAAAAAAATTAAAATTTTTTTTAAAATCGGGAAGTTATTGGTTTCACCCCGTTTTTCGAAAATCGAGTTTTCATCGGATCTCAACGTTTTGACTATTTTTACGAGGGTGTCTGTATGTCTGTATGTACGTGTGGATGTGTGTGTGTGTGTGTGTGTGTGTGGATGTATGTAAACCTCTTATAACCGAGCCGGTAGATTTCGAGAAATTTCAAAATAACCGAAAAAAACAATTGGTAAAAATGATGTTTTTTGGGCATATCTTTTTGGTTATTGCATCGATCAATTTCATAACCTAATCAGCTCTCAAGCTTAAAAAGCCACGTCGAATGCCGTTTTGCAAATTAAAATCGATTGATTCGTTCGTGAGATATCGTTGTCGAAAAATTTCAAAAAGTGTTTTTTTTTCAATAACCTAGAGATTTTTTGACTAACCGATTTTGCACTCTCGGTAACATTTTTAGGTCTCAAAAAACTGCGTCGAATGCCACCTTGAACATCAAAATCGAATAAGGCGTTAAAAAGTTATGGCTTTCAAAAAAAGTCAAAAACGTCAAAATCCGTCACGTTACTATAGCTTTGCGGTTAAAACTAGCGGGAAGTTGCAAGGATGGCCTTTAAGGTCAACCTCTTTTCGAATTTTTTTTTAAACGATAGTCTTCACTGCAGCCAACACATGCATTTTTCAAATCGCTAAAATGTTGATCCCCACTGGAATGGTCATCTCTTGCTAAATCGCCAGTGTCCTCTTCAGCAAATGAATATTCATTTGAATAATTCTTTCTTCTTTTTCTACTTACCACTTTCACCGCCAAATTGGGGCCAGTTTTTCTCTTGCATTGTGCTTTTTTTGTTTACTAAATTCCGGTGAATTAATAACACCTGCTATATTTTTACGAACTCTTTTATACAGCGCCAAAAAAGTAAAACTTTAAAAACTTCAATTAGCATTGATGTAGATTGCTTATAGACCGTGAGCCAGCTCGCATGAATTTGAGATCATCGATTAATGTCTGGCAATTTGATATTTAAAAAATGGCCCTTGGTAAGCCAGGCGCATCAGTAGATTTATATTAATTAAATATATTAAAAGTATACGTTTTAGAAAAAAATGTTTTAGATAAAAGTTGTAGGTCTCTTTAAGACAAACAAAAAAGTCCCCTAACATTTTTTTGGACAGGGTGAAGTAAAAAAGTTACGAATTTTTTTTCCATTTTGATTTGATGTCACGCCCAAACGGCCTTATCGATTTGGCCCATTAACGAACTCGACCGAGATTTTGGGACGATTGATTTTTGTACCAAATTTCATTTCGACCCGTTAAGAAATGCGACCGCTATCGTGTCCACAGATTTCGTTATATCGGAACTATACATACATACATATATACATACATACATATATACATACATACATATATATATATATACATATATATATATGTATGTATGTATGTATGTATGTATATATATATATATATATATATATATATATATATAAACTTTTGAACGGAAGGTGTTTTTGAGGTCAGGGGGGCCCAAAACGAAAAACTGTAGTGAAATTTTCCCGAAGTCGTGACCTGCGAACCAGCTGAATAGTAGATATAAATCTACTAAAAAGGTAAGTTTGTTAAGAAAAAAAGGGTAGTAATGCAGTATGTACAAAAAAATGGAGTTTAATCAACAAAGCATGTGTGCGACCTTCTTTAGCTCGTCGTACCATCTTTGCTGGGATCTTCCAACACTTCTCCTCTCTTCCCAAAGTCTCCATATGGTGATAAACCCGCTCCAGTTTTCTGTATGTCTGGCCACGTATCCTGCCCATTGCCATTTTAGAGAACCAATTCTTTTTATTATATATACTTTAGTTTTTTCTCTTATCCAGGAATTTGTTTTGAGGTCACTCAGGGAAATTCCCGAAATTCGTCTTTCCAATTTATTTTTGATCTTTCTGGTTATTACCCAGGTCTCGCAACCATACGTGACTACAGGAAGTATACACTCGTTATAGACTTTTGATTTTAAAGTCATTGAGATATTCAGGCAAAAGATCCGAGTCGAATTCTCCTATCAATCTCTATTTCTTGATTCTGTTTGCCCAGTGTTATAGCTTGACCAAGTTATATGTATGTTTCTGTCTTTTTTATTGTGCCGCCGTAAATCGGTATTGTGTCGTCTGCATCTGGTGTATTTGTAATAAACTGGGTCTTTGCGTAGTTCATTTGTAATCCTACCTTCGCAGCCTCATCTTGTAGTTCTTCCAACATATCTATCAATTACTGTTTGCCTTTTGCAAATAGCCCAATATTGTCGGCAAATCTTAGATTGTGCAAGAGTTCGCCGTGTATGTTCAAGCCTTTGTTTTCCCATTGTAGCTTTTTAAAAATATCCTCGAGTACTAGAGTGAATAGTTTTGGAGATATTACGTCCCCTTGCCAAACTCCTCTTTTGGCGTTTATTTTGTTAGGTGCTTCATGAATTCTTATCGGCATTGTCGAAGTTCTGTAGATGTTTTCAATAAGGTTTATATAACGTTGATTCACTCTAGCATTTCTTAAGGATTTTATAATTGCCCAGATTTCCACTGTGTCGAAGGCTTTTCAGAAATCGACAAAAGCCATCCATAGACTTATGTTATATTCTGTAGCTTTCTTGATCATCTGCCTTACTGTGTGTAGATGTTCTGTCGTACTATAATGGCTTCGGTACCCAGCTTGTTCCTTTGGTTGGTAAACTTCAAGTTTTCGCTCTAATCTGTTTGTGATTATTCTGGTGAATAATTTATATATCTGTGATAGTAAGCTTATCGGTCGGTAGTTTTTGAGATCAGTCGGATCACCTTTCTTGTAGATCAGAACAACTACAGCATTCTTCCAGTTCTTGAGTATTTGTTCTTCTGTTAGGCATTTGTTGAATAGTTTCACTAGTTCTTGCCTCGTCTTGATCTTGATATCACTTTCCTTAAGCATTTACGGCAGGATGTTGTCTTCCCCTACCGCTTTGCCATTTTTCATCTGGGATAGTCCTTTTACCAGTTCTTCCATATCTATCTCGGGCATTTCTTCCGAGTTGACATTTACTATTCGAATTGCCCAAACATGTAGTGTGTAATTTTTTAATAAATAATTGTGATCGAATCCCATTAAATTATTACATTTAAAACTTTTATTTCGTATACCAATCGAATTTAAAATTACTAACTAAAATGCAGGAATTTTTCCTGCAACGCCAATGTCTGCGTATACGGTGCGATGAGAAACTCCTCAGAATATACAAACTTTTAACTTTAACACTTTTTATTTTAGTCAGTATTTAAAGCGCTCTCAAGGCAATTACTGGTCTACGGTTAAACCGCGTGTCGTGCTTAAAATAAATTTTGAATTTTAAATTTCAACCTTTATTTCTGTTATGTTATTCAAGCACGCGGAATGAGTATGATATATGATATAGGAGGTTCTTCTGCGATTATCAGCTGATAATGACTTATCCTAATATGGGGAAATAGATAAGAGGAATATAATATGGATATAAAGTCTATCTGCGGTTGAGATAGTGTCGCGTTTTTTTACGATTTTTTTTTATTTATTTGTGAAAAATGGATGGTGGCGTAAGGACTCCCCCTGATGGGGGATGGGGTTGGATGGTGGTTTTTGGAGCTGCACTTATTAATGTAAGTTTTTTTTTTATAAAGTAAACAAAGACATATACATATGTGTGTATTTTTTTTATTATAAAAAGAATTATAATTTATAAAGAAATTAGTAATTTTTTCGACAAAATGTATTAAAAACCAAATATTTTAAATAGATTTTTAAATTATTTTGCTGGTATATTGTGTTTATAGTCAAATATTTTTTTAAATTTTTTAAAAATCGTACTAAATTTATACATTAGTTCAGTAGAAAGTTTGTCAACTTTAGTAGAATTGGGAAGTTTGTCGACTTAAAAAGGACAGTTGTCAACTTAAGTAGGAAGTGTATCGACTTTAGTAGGATCTTTGTGAACTTTAGTAGGTAGTTTGTCGACTTAAAAAGGACAGTTTGTCAACTTAAAAGTACCTAAGTAGTTTGTCGACTTTAGTAGGATTTTAGTAGAACGTTTGTTAACTTTAGAAGAATGTTTGTCAACTTAAGTAGGAAGTTTGTCGACTAGTGAAAAGTTTGTCAACTTAAGTAGAATGTTTGTGAACTTAAGTAGAAAGTGTGTCAACTTAAAAGGGACAGTTTGTCGACTGAAGTAAGAAGTTTATCGACTTTAGTAGGATTTAAGTAGAATGTTTGTCAACTTAAGTACGACGTTTGTCTACTTTAATAGAAAGTTTGTCAACTTTAGTGTAAAATGTTTGTGAATTTTAGTAGAAAGTTTGTCGACTTAAAAAGGACAGTTTGTCGACTTTAGTAGAATGTCTGTAAACGTTAGTAGGAGTTTGTCGACTTAAAATTGACAGTTTGTCAACTAAAGTAGGAAATTTGTCGACTTAAAATGGGTTCGTCAACTTAAGTAGGAAATTTGTCGAATTTTATAGGATTTTAGTAGAAACTATGTCAACTTTAGTAGAACATTTTTTTAACGTATTAGCAAAAAAATAATAAAAGAATATAAAAAATAATGATTGTCCCTAAAGATGAAATTACGACCTTCCTCATTTCGTACTAAATTTATACACGTTTTTAAATGATTTCAATAGAAAGATTGTCAACTTTAGTAGAATGTTTGTGAATTTTAGTAGGATGTTTGTCGTCTTTAAAAGGACAGTTTGTCAACTTAAGTAGGAAGTTTGTCGACTTTAGTAGAAAGTTTGTCAACTTTAGTAGAATGTTTGTCAACTTTAGTAGGAAGTTTGTCGACTTAAAAAGGACAGTTTTTCAACTTAAGTAGGAAGTTGTCGACTTTAGTATGACTTTAGTAGAAAGTTTGTTAACTTTAGTAGAAAGTTTATCGACTTTAGTAGAATGTTTGTGAACGGTAGTAGGTAGTTTGTCGACTCAATAAGTCATAAGTTTGTCGACTTAACAAGGACAGTTTGTTAACTTAAGTAGAAAGTTTATCTTTTTTCCCTTATTAGCAAAAAAATAATAAAAAAACGTTATTACAAACTTTTTATATTCAAAATTCTTAAATTAAACTAATAAAACAATTTTTTTTTTAATTAAAACAATAAAACGTGGGCTAATAAAACGCGATAAAAATCCGATTATTTATAATATATTTATTTTTATTTAATAAATAAATAAATAAAAAACATACCTTAACTTCACAACGGAAACTATAGTAGGGAATTACGCAAATAAAACCAATTATGATAAGGAATGTAAATAAACTTTATCACATTTTTTTTAAGTTTATATTTAACCAAGTTGAATACCATAAAAAATAATTCACAGGAACAAAAAACAAGTAGAAAGATAACAGCAAAAAAGAAAAATAAAGATGAACAAAGTAGAAGCTAAAAGTAACCATGACAAAAGATGAACAAAGTCTAAGCAGACAATAAAACCTCACAAAAACATTTTAGATCCTTGATAGAGAGGCTAAAATTTTGTTTGATAAAATTTGACTTTAATCGTTAATATCCTTCGAGGCCTAAACGCGATTATAGCAGTCATACGATTTCTCTGTATCATTTTTATCGTACGATTTGTTTTTAGTCTTAAAATATGCCTCAGTTTCGACAATATAGGCCTTAGTTTCGACAATGTAGGCCTCAGTTTCGACAATATAGGCCTTACTTTCAACAATATAGGACTCAGTTTCGACAATATAGACCTGGGGCACAAACTTAAAATCGATAAAGAAAATCAAAAAGCAGAAATACCCCGAAGAATAGTTCAGAGTTATCATAAAACGGGCTGGTAACATCACTTACAAAAGTCCACATCGCCTGCAATGCACACAACGAGCTATAGAGAGACAAATGCTGGGTATCAGTTTCAGAGATCACCTAAAAAACGAGAAGATTAGGAGAAGCACTAGAACCACAGATATAATCGAAAGGATAGCCAGATTAAGTAATGGGCAGGACACGTGGCCACGATGGACATCTAGAGTATTGAGATGGAGGCCCTGCGAAAACAAAAAGAAGCTGGGTAGGTCAATGAAGAGATGGACCGATAACATCAAAACCACAGAAGGAAGAAACTGGACACTAAAAGCGTAGGCCTATCTCAAGCAGTAGAGAAACTAAGGTTTAGGAGATTAGAAGAAGGACTGGAATAACACACATAAGCGAAAAGATAACCAGATTTAAATGGACAGGACACGTGGCCAGGATGGATAGTAATAGATGGACATCTAGAGTATTAAGATGGAGGCCCTGCGAAAACAATAGAAAACTGGGTAGGTCAATCAAGAGATGGGCCGATAACATCAAAACCACAGAAGGAAGGACACTAAAAGCTAATGCCTATCTCAAGCAGTGGAGAAACTAGGGTTTAGGAGATTAGGAGAAGGACTAGAATAACACACATAACAGAAAGGATAGCCAGATTGAGTAATGGGCAGGACACGTGGCCAGGATGGATAGTAATAGATGTACATCTAGAGTATTGAGATGGAGGCCCTGCGAAAACAATAGAAAGCTGGGTAGGTCAATGAAGAGATGGTCCCATAACATCAAAACCACAGAAGGAAGAAACTAGTCACTAAAAGCAAAGGCCTATCTCAAGCAGAGGAGAAACTACGGGTTATAAAGAAGAAGAAGAGGAAGAAGATTGGTTTATTTTTTTTATCATAATTATCAATTAGAACAATTATATTGTAAAAATCTGAGCTAATTATCTTTTTATTGCATCAAGTTACACAATTTGTTATCGAAAATTTTATCAATCCAATCAATATATCTTTATAATCAGGTATAAATATGATTTTGCCAATAAATTGCACATAAAATATACTCATTAAGACAGTGATCTCATGATTATAATCTGATAAATTAGTAAACTAATATTATAGTAATATGAAATCTTAGTAACTATTGAGTACCTACCGTGAAAAGTATATCTAAATAAAATATGAAAACTGCAGATACGTGGGTTCCCCCAAATGGGGGATGGGGTTGGATGATGGTTTTTGGTGTAGCACAAATAAATGTAAGTACAAAATATATAAATTTAAACTTTAATCATTACAAATAAGACACTGATTAGTTCAGTGACAGTCAATTTATGACGGTTTATCTGTGTTTTTGATAAGTAAAATGTTTGCAAATATAGTTTTTATAGTAATAACTTCTTATGGAACGGTAAAGAGCTTTGTAACGTAACGCGTTGCGGTGCCAGTGTCCTTCTCGTTTCCTTTTCTCCCTACAACAGCTCCAGGTAGACTTCTCCTCACTCATTCTAACGCACAGTGCTATAGCTGTATTTCGGACAGTTCAACTTGGATTATTTTAAGTTTTTACTTCTGTTGGGCGTTCCAAGACGCACACTTCTTATGAAACGGTAAACACCTTCGCAACGTAACGCGTTACGGTGCCAGTGTCCTTCTGGCTTCCCTTTCTCTCACGTATACATCAGCTCCAGTTAGACTCTTCCTTACTCATTCTAACCCACAGCGTTATAGCTGTATTTCGGACAGTTCAACTTAGATTATTTTAAGTTTTTACTTCTGTTGGGCGTCCCAAGAGGCACACGTTTGTTTTGTAAATAGAAATGCCCATTTACTTATTAATAGTCAATATATGACGGTTTATCTGTGTTTTTAATAAGTAAAATGTATGCAAATGTAGTTTTTAAACAGCTTCGGTAAACAGCTTCGTAACGTAACGCGTTACGGTGCCAGTGTACTTCTGGCTTCCCTTTCTCTCACGCATACAGCAGCTCCAGGTAAACTCCTCCTCTTGCACTCTCATTCAAAGCGCTATAGCTGTATTTCGGACTATTTTACAAAACTATCACTCAATTAGAACGAGCGTAGTTAATGTCGTTACTTGGCTTTCGTTCAGATCAATAAATGCTGCCACTAGTGCCACTAGTTAGTATATGCTTGATGATATATGATATACATATATGTATATATGTATGCATAGACTTATAATACCTAGCCTGCGTGTCCCGATTCAAGTCCAGAACGATAGGGAAAAACAACTGGGTAGTCTTGGCTGCTTTTTCTAATGGGGGAAGCATACCATCTACCTGATATTGATAAATCAATGAGATCTTGATTTTGCTTCCGGTATAGGTGGTAAGAAAGAGATGCAAATACTGCTCCAGTATTTTTTCTCTTGCACTTGGAAAACGGGTCTAAGTCTTATGACGGTTTTAGGTAATGCTTCTAAAATTTAACCATCCACTTAAAGTTCTGCATAAACTTGATATGGTAATGTTTGAAAAAAGAAGCTATTTCATTTTAAACATTAGGAAACTTAAATTATGCAGAGAATTATAACACACATCGACTTTTGGAAGTTATAGGTACTTCTTTTGGCTCATTGATGGGGGTAAATTTTTACACCGTCACGAAACACTGACATGAAATTATCTAGTAAAGATTTTATTTGTTTTTTTTTCGCGTTTGTGGTACTGAAATTGTAATATATCAAAAATGTCAAATGTCAAAAATGTTAAATGTCAAATGTCATGATTGAATAACGTTCCTAATGAGATTTAGACACTTTGTATAAAAAACTTATTTAGTTATGCATTTTACGTAAGTGATAAGATTATTTATCTATTTATGTTAATTATTTATAAAAACAATCACTTTACTTAAGATGTATTTACTATCTTACGTATTTGTTAAATACTAGATTATCTAGAAACTTGCTCTAATTTATATTGTTGTTTTCTTTTGATAATTTAGCTTAAGTGATTGTTTCTCTTTTTCATTATTTTTCTTGGATGCAAATATAGTTATTTCATATGATTCATATATCTTTTTGTCATTGTTGACATTTTTGTCTTTTGACATTTGAAATTTTTTATATTTGACATGTGTCATTTGCCACGTACTTTTAATAAATATAAAATAAAATCAAATTTTGAAAAATTATTCAAATGGTTTTAATTAAAATTTCCAACTCCAGCTAAGGTGGGTAAGTGGTTTCTCTACTGGCAAATTTGTGCCCAGCTCAGCCGTAGAGGGTAAGTACAAAAAGTGTGAGTCGCGCCTCCGATTTAAACGGTTCAAATCGGAAACCCCTGATGTTCCAGGCACTGACCTATCTTACTGGAGATAAATAAAGAATTTAAGAATCTTAATAAGAGAAAAAAACATTAATTGAATAGCAAATATGGTGAGTGGGTAATTGGCTGAGTAAGACAACAAAATTAGATCTATCTATTATATTTTCAACAATAATAACTCGGTACAATAAACCCAACGGTTCAATTTAACAAATCCTATGGATATTGGTAAAAGCTAAAGAAAAAGAGGAAAAAAAATCAAATGCTGCTAATATACTGGCGTATTAAATAAATGAGTGATCACCCAGCGCAATAAGAAATGGTTAAATAGTTAGTACCTACAAATGTATAACTATAAAATGATACATCCGCTTATACAAATCAATATTACAAAATTAAATAGGTAAGACCATTACAATGGCTTGAAACTTAAAATTAATTTTGGCTTATCTGGTTGATGAACTTCTTTGGCGCAGAGGATCTTGTAGAGAGGCTAACTGTACTAGCCTCGCTGCTCCGATGGTGGTGAGGTACAGCGTTGGTCCCCGGTAGTGCACAGATCTTACAACACTCCCAGCTATATTCGCCAGGGCCAACAAAAGGTTTAGCCAGAACCAAGAATTTAACCAGATCCAAAAATTTAACCAGATCCAAGAATGTTCGCCAGGCCAAAGGAAATGTAGATGCTTGCGCCAAGCCAAAGGAAATGTAGATGCTTGCGCCAAGCCAAAGGAAATGTAGATGCTTGCGCCAAGACAAAGGAAATGTGGATGCTTGCGCCAAGCCAAAGGAAATGTAGATGCTTGCGCCAAGCCAAAGGACCCCTTTATGTGATTAGGGGTTAAAGCAGTCAGTCTGACGATGTTTATTCCACCAAATCCTATTTCGGCAGTCCACGAATCCACGTATCGAAATTTTAGCGAATCATACACGTGAATTAACCACATACAAATTCCACAAAATGGAAAAATCTAGGCCTCCCCAAAAAAAAAGAAAATATCACCAAAGGAATATTCACCAAATGAGGCTTAGATTATTGATAGTGTTAGCATTCCAAATCCAATTAAGGCAACCACGATGTGATCAGAATAAAATGCACCCACTGAATGGCGTTTCACCGAGTAAATTCACTAACAATTATCAGTTGTTGATTCGTAGACGGACAGATTGTAAAAGAAGGAACTTTATGCGTATTAAAACCAAAAAATTAACTCTACCGAAACCTTCGGGGGGGGGGGGGGTGGGGTAGAAGTGCGTTTTGTTGCCAACTCGATTTATTATTACAATGACTAATTGAATATTAAATTTTTAAACATAAACATGCCAAAATTAATTTAAACTTAATAAATTATATATACTAATTATTAGATAAGTCATGAAGAATCACTATTTGCTAAATTAGTTATTTTATTAGCTGATTAACACATAAACTAAGGTCACGGAAATTTCTTCAGACGTCAACTAGAGGTCGCTCGCTAGATCTATAGTAAATAAATGTGTTTCGATTTTTAATACAAATTTAAGTTTCCCTTTTGGTAAATAATCAAATTTGGCACGTGACACATTTTTGACTTTTAACATTTGACACTTTTGTTATTTGTCATTTTTGACATTTTTAATACTTGACATATTTGACATTTTATATTCGTTTTACGTGTTTTCCAAGCACTACTTTTTTTAAATATTTTATACAATATTTTTAATTATTATGTACGTCGTTAATAACTTTTCTTAATTACTCAATTTTTTTACACTTGGAGAAGAGTGTTGGTATACCTAAAACCATATATTTGTATTAAAAACAATGACTAATTATACTAACTGGTTTAATGATCTTTTCGAAGTAAATTAAAGTGTGTATCACGCTTTTTCCTCATGAAGAAAACAACTGTTTTATTGTAGTAAGTTGTTAAAAACTACATGCATTGTTCGTTGGTCATAAAAAATAAATTTATTTATTGTGTTATGACCTATTTAGGTATTAAAAATTAATTAAATGTTTTTTTTTCGATATGAACTTCCAAAGATCAAGGAGAAATTTATTTGTAACTTTAGTAAAAAAAATAATTTCACCTTGTAACAGCAAGATATTTAATTATTCATTTTGATAGTTTATTGTTAAGAACACTTATAAAGAAATAATCGATTCGAAATGAATTTATAATTGAAAGACCCTGTAGATATATAGATAAAGTTAAGAGCACTTTATAGCTTGTATAGAGAAAAATAAATTTAATAAAAAAAAAAAATTGAAAAAAACGGGTATGGCAGAATGCCGGTAGAAGTTATGTTTCTATGTACGCGCCCAGATTCAGAAATTTGTATGGGAATGGTTTAGCAAAATCATTATATGATATTCGTGTTCAGCGACCCCAAAAACCTCCTAGCATCGAGTGCATACTCATTTTGTATCGAATTTGCATAAAATTCTTGGAGACGAGGTCCGTCTTACGCACCAGGTGTCTCGGAGACCATCGCCATCATGATATTCGTATTTAGCGACCCAAAAAACCCCGAGTACAATAAATATAGTTTAAAAAAACTAAAAAACACGCTTTTATAAAGCATGTTTCTGAAAAACATCGAACTAAAAAGTTAAAAATAATTTTCAAAATAAAATTAAAACAAAAATAAATGAAAAATACCAGTATTATTGTAACTTTTTAGTTCGATGTTTTTCAGAAACATGCTTTATAAAAGCGTGTTTTTTAGTTTTTTTAAACTATATTTATTTTTTACTTTTTAGTCCAATTTATTTTATTTCAATAGATTCGTTAATTTGCTGTGACGATTACAAGACCCTCACTCAATCATTATTCGTTTATTTAGTTGGAAATGCTTTGAAAGCGTGTTTTTTTGATTTCTCAAATTATATTTATTGTATTCATATTGTTTATAATTAAACGTATTGTTTTCAGAACTTGGAAAAAAATTACTATTGTGAAATCTAAAGAATTGTTAGATTAATTCTAAGACAATTTCATTTATATCGTTTATAATTAAACGTATTGTTTATTACCCACTCCCGGCACGGGGAGGTAGTGACTAAAAATAACGATATGGGACTCACCCGAGGCAGCAGCCGCGGAGTGGAGAGTTACAAACAAACAAACATACATACATACAAACATACAGGTGAAGTTAATTAATAATAATAAAAAGCGTGTTAAAAACGATAACTTTTCGAGATATTCACAAAATAGTGTTTATTTCGAAAACTGTCAATTTGACAACTGTCATAATTTGACAGTTGATGTAAAATTTAATTCCAAAGGAAAAAGTATTCTTGTGTTTTTTTAAAAAAACGATAACTTTTCGAGATATTCAGAAAATAGTGTTTATTTCGAAAACTGTCAACATGACAGCTGTCATAATTTGACAGTTGATGTAAAATTTAATTCCAAACAAAAAAGTATTCTTATGTTTTTTCAAAAAAACGATAACTTTTCGAGATATTCACAAAATAGTGTTTATTTCGAAAACTGTCAATACGACAGCTGTCATAATTTGACAGTTGATGTAAAAATTAATTCTAAACAAAAAAGTATTCTTGTGTTTTTCCAAAAAAACTATAACTTTTCGAGATATAATTATATAACGGAGTGGAGAGTTACAAACAAACAAACAAACATACATACATACATACATACATACATACATACATACATACATACATACATACATACATACATACATACATACATACATACATACATACATACATACATACATACATACATACATACATACATACATACATACATACATACATACATACATACATACATACATACATACATACATACATACAGGTGAAGTTAATAAAAGCGTGTTAATAAAAATTGAATCCATATCCAGCAATACTTACCGAATTGTATTTTTTCTATCTATCATACTTTACAAATTTCGGAGCTTTTGCTGATTTTAGTGCTTTATTTCCTCGACTATTCTTAAATGTAGCCAATAACATCAAAAGCGTTACTTTAGACTACAATACAATACTGATTACTTAATATTATTATTATTAATAATAATAATATAAAATACTAAACTTTATATGTATACTTACGTGACAGAATTATTAAATAATCTGTCAAACACAAGGTGATACGTCACTATGATATTAATACATTAGCTCAGACTGTTTTTTGTATATCTCAATATGTGAATAACACCCTATATATGATCATATTTACTTACGTTTTATTAATAAGAATAATTAAATGATTTATTCAGTATTAACTGTATTTAAATAATATTTAAGGAAAATCTAAAAATAAACAAAAATATCTAATTAATATAGATTTAGACTTATCTTAATGAGACATGTAAATGTTAGATTAAATGATTTTTTATCATATTTTTTTTGTCAACAAATTGATTATCATACTATTTAATGTTGTTTGAACAAAAATTTGTTAATTTTGTAACGCGTGTGCTTATACCGAACTAGCTGTACCCGGCGCGCGTTGCTCCGCCAATAACTAAAATAAATTTAAGAAAAATAAAAGAGGAGAAGAGATAGAGAAGGAAAGAAAGTTTATAGTTTTGTTTTACTTATCGCACCAAAAATATATTTTTCGAACTTATATTTATACGAATTCGTATAGATATCTATTAATCAGTATTGAATTTGATACATGGAAGCGCCATCTGGTGGTAACCTCTATTAATACGAATACCATATTTATCTTAACCATTAAAAATACATCATCATACCGATTTTCATGACAATCGGTTGAACGGGGCAGAAGTTGCTACTCTGCAGCGCCACCTGGTGGCGAGTGGCATCAATGAGCATATCATACAAACCTTCTCCGTGGAAAAATACATATACATACCAATTTTCATGACCATCGGTTGAACGGGACAGAAGTTGCTACTCTGCAGCGCCACCTGGTGGCGAGTGGCATCAATGAGCATATCACACAAACCTTATCCGTGGAAAAATACATATGTATACTAATTTTGATACTAATCGGTCCAGTAGTTTTTGAGTTCATTGAGTACATACAGACATACAGACATACAAACATACAGACAAACATTCATTTTTATATATATAGATTTATAAATAAACATAGTCAAATGTCGAATGAAAAATGTCCATTAAAAAGTGTTAAAGGTAAAATATCAAAGGTCAACTGTCTTAGATTCCAAGTGTCAAATGTCTTATGTCAAATTTCAATTGATAAATGTCAGATTAAAAGTAAAATTTTTCAAATAAAATAAATTTTAAATAGGTACTGATTCATACAAATATCTATCGTTAAATGACTAATAGTACCCCAAATAGTAAACAATGGGAAAATAAATCACGAGATCCTGAGCTACCTTGAGACAAACAACCTTTTAAGTGGCAGGCAATATGGTTTTCGCCAACAAAGGTCAACAGCCGATCTGCTAATATATGTAACTCATGTCTGGAGTGATGTCATCCACCGCTATGGAGAGACTCAAATAGTATCACCAGACATCTCAAAAGCATTTGATCAAGTTTGGCATGCAGCTCTTTTGAACAAACTGCCTTCATACGGAGTCTCGCAAAACCTTTGCAGATGGATATCCAACTTTCTCTCCAACAGGCACTTCCAAGTTGCTGTAGATGGACATTCTTCCAACCTGTACAAGATCAACGCTGGAGTTCCCCAAGAATCAGCTCGAGCTCCTACTCTATTCTTAATACACATTAATGATCTACTAGAAGCCACTAATAACCCGATACATTGTGGAACTCCTTACCTTCCTACGTCTTCCCCACTCGTCCTAAATTGCAGGCCTTTAGGCTGGAATTTATAGTCGAGACTTGAGAACGGAGGAATCCTTGAGGACTCCTTCAAGAAAAATTTTGTTTTATAGTCGCGAAAGGAATCCTTAAGGACGAGTAGAGGACAAGGTAGATCTCTAGCTACCTTAAGGACGCCTTGAACTGACTTTTGACATATAAATTCTTGATTTTTAGGTTAGAACACGTGTTTATTTGTATTTGTGTTTAGAATTTGCTATTTTGAGTTTTTTGTGGAAATATCAAAAATATGGACGATTTAGAAGACTTTTTGGAGTTTGTTGACATTGCGGGTGAAGAAGTATTTATGCCTGTACAACTACCAAAAAGATATTTGCGAGGTTGGGACAATCCCTTTGAGAGATTTAGGGAAATGGAATTTCTAAATCGATATAGATTTAGCTAAGGTACAGTGCAAAATGTACTTCTCCCCTTGGTCCAGGAGCAACTATCGCACATTAATAATAGAGGGCTGCCAATAGCTCCAATGATACAGCTATTGCTCAATT
Organism: Altica lythri; assembly: GCA_964028335.1. Taxonomy (NCBI): domain Eukaryota; kingdom Metazoa; phylum Arthropoda; class Insecta; order Coleoptera; family Chrysomelidae; genus Altica; species Altica lythri. The sequence continues at coordinate 72,862,942 of OZ034805.1, forward strand.
TAAGATATTATGTTACTGGGAATTTTGTTTCCAAAACGGCACTAAATTTATTTATCTGTGATACGAGGAAGTATTTTTCTTCCTTCTTATAGAGAGATCTGTTTTTTTTTCAGACATTCTTTAGAATAACAAAAACACGACCAAAACTTTCAACCTTAACCTCCCTTTCTGTCAAAATTACACCAAACAAAACAAAATACAGTGTTGTCAGTTGCGAACCTTTCCTCAAGATATCCTTCCTCGAGGAAAGGACTATAAAACCGAAAAACGGAGGAATGGTCGAGGACGCCTAGCATAAGGAGCATCTCAAGGCTCGACTATAAATTTCAGCCTTAAATCCCAAATTAATAAATTGTCTATACCTACGAGGACATCCTTAATTAAAAAAATCTAACAATACTGTTTTATTTTCTTATTGTCAAATGTCGAATGTCAAACGCCAAAACGTCGAATGCCAAAAGTCGAATCAGATGTCAAATGGCGAATGTCGAATGTAAAATATCAAATATCGAATGCCAAATCTCGAATGTCGAATGTCAAATAACATATGTCAAAGCATGATAAAGTATTTAAATTCCAAGTTTTGTTAGCTAGATCAGATACTTATAGGACATACCTCGTATTTAATAAAGATAATAATATGTAGGGGAAGACCGGGTAATGGGAATCAGCGGGCAATGGTAGTCACCAACATATCTTTAAAATTATAACCGCTAGTAATACGTTTACTGCCATCTACGCTTCTATTTATCACCCTGCTAGCGCTGCGAGCGTGCCCTGCGACAACCTAAGGAATGAGATGTGTGTATAGTTTTTTCAACTCGCCGATGTAAATTTCTCCGGACACAAAATAAACTGTAAGTATTCTAATTATTGATCTACTAGTATGTGACTTTTTTATGCCTTTACTCGTACATTAAGTGTAACGATTTCATACTTAAATCACAAGAATTACTTATCTATATTTTGTGTTTATTTTTATTTTTTCATAAAATACTTGTGGGTAATGGGAATCGGGTGACCCTCATTGCCCGCTAGTGATCACAATTTCCCGCAGTATGAAGGCATAATATAATTTTGTTATTCTGCTTTTAGATGCCGAAAGTACGAGTTAGAACTACCTACCACAAAAACTTCCTGGTCAACAGACACTTTGAATAAAGCGTTGAAACTTGTTGAAGAAGATGTCGCATTTTAAATATCACGCTAAACCTTCAGCTGAAGAACCTGTTTTGCTGATTCTAGACAATCATTCAAGCCACATTTCACTTCCTGTTTATGAATTTTGCAAACAGAATCACATCCATATGCTCTCTCTACCTCCGCATACGTCCCACAAGATGCAACCTCTTCACGTTTCGTTTTTTGGACCACTTAAAGGGGCATATAAAAAGGAGTGCGACTTGTACATGAAAAGTCACCTCGCAGAAAAGATCACACCTTATGAAGTAGCATCCTTATTGCGAAAGGCATTTAATAACGTTGCATCCATTAGTAAAGGAGAGTCGGGATTTCGAGCTACAGGTATTTATCCGATGAATCCTGACGTATTTTGTGATGAAGATTTTCTACCAGCCGAATTACTCCTATCAGAAACAACTGTCATTCAAAACATTGATTGCAATTAATAGCTCAGCGCCAGGTCAAGAACCCTCTTTAGTAACTAGCACATCAATGCACGTTGATTTACCGCTTCCAACTACACCACCAAGAACTTCTAGCGCCGTTGATTGTTCAGCTCCTGGTCCATCATGGGAAAGTGTTTCATCTGGTCCAGTATATTCACCGGTCTCTGGCACATCAAAGCAAGTCTCTAGTCTTAATATTGTGTCAAAATTAATTAAGTTACCAGAAAAAACAAATAACCAAAATACTAGAAAAAGTCGCCAGAAGCAGTATGCTAAAATTTTAACATCTACACCAATAAAAGAAAACTTGATAGAAAAAGAGCACAAGAAAAATAAAACCATCTGCCCAGTCAAGGATAAGAGAAAAGGAAAAAATAAAACTAAGGACAAGGATCAAGGAAAGAAGACTAAAGCGCCGAAGCAGGGAACTGAAAGAGTAAAGAGGAAGATTTTCCAGGAATCAAATGAAACATCCGTTTCAGACGTGGCGACTGATGAGTTATGCCAAGACGATGAGCTAGATGATGCTGATGGCGCAGAAAATACGTGCCTAATTTGCAATGAATTCGGCCGAAATAATGAGGTTTGGTACAGGTGTACCTCATGTGGTTTATGGGCTCACGCAGATTGTACCGGGTGGGAGTCAGCCAAGAGTTATGTTTGCGATTTATGTTAGATTTTTGTATGATCCCAATTGCCCACAAGGTGACTACAATTACCCTTACCTCAGTGTAATGGGAATCAAAACAGTTAATTTTTTTTATTTTAATATTTGCCAGAAATCATTATTAAAGTGATGAATATTGATCTCAAATGTTAGTTAATTAGTTATATTTTCTTATTTAACGGGTACAATAAAGATTTCGTTTAATTTTATTAATTTATTTCAATTATTGCTTAAGCGATCCCCATTACCCCTTTCTACCCTAATCTTTTTTTTTACCTATAATTAGAAACTTAATTACAATGTACCTACGTTATTCCTTAAAATGTAACATGTGTTCTAATATAATTGATAATACCCGATAAAAGAACATGTTTTTTTAAGATAATTAAATCAACGTAGCTATTACGTAAATTTTTAATGGAAATTTACATATCAATTAATAACTGTTAATAATTTGCAAAAAAAAAATAATAATCTTACAAGCTGAAACCCGATCTTTGAACCTTTAGATCTAGACGTATTGGTTAGTTATTACTAGTTTTTTGAACTTAATAGTTTAGTAAGCATATAAAATTAACTCTTTATTGAAGTATATTTATATATACGGAGATTTTACATATGTTTCAAGTGCCAAGACTAACAATAATACCATGCGATCAAGTGTATAACAACAACGTGATCAGCACGTGTTTTGTTGAATATATTTGAATACAAAACACGTTTTATTTTTAACTGTTATTTAAAAAAGCTGTACCTATAGTCCAGACAATGAAGCACCAAACCAAAATTTAAACGGCAAGACAGATTTTAATTATTTATTTTGCATTCGATTTGTGAGAGCATCAGGAAACTTTGTGACTTTATGCGATATTAGGTAACAGAAGTCCTTATTTATTGGGTAAAATCAGTTCAATTTTGTTACTTAAGGGTTTCTAGGGTCGATAAAAACGTATATGTTATTAATTGTGATTTACGGAGTACTACCTGGTCCACAGAATACCTTCTGTTTACATCGCCTCCTGGAGTTTTCGGTAATATCGTTATAAAATTGGTCAAAACTGTAGGCCATGTTTGGGTTCGCTGAGAACGAATATGAGATTGGAAATGATCTCCGGAGGACCTGGTGGCCAGGATAACTTCTGTTTACGTCGCCTCCTGGACTTTTCGGTAATATCGTTATAAAATTAGTTAAAACTCAATATTCGGTTGTTTTTGGGTTCCCTGAAACAAATACGACATTGGAAGTGATCTCCGGAGTACCTGGTGTCCAGGATACCTTCTGTTTACATCATCTCCTGGAGTTTTCGGTAATCTATACATATAATAAAACTGTAGAAATGTATATGTTTGTGCGCGCAGCACATGAAAACTACTGATCCGATTCGAATGCGGTTTTCAAAGACGTATTTGTCTTCTTTCAACTTAACATCTGGTGTATAAAACATTCTCCCCCCACCCCTTTAACGGGGCGAAAAAAGACAATTTTATACAAAAATCAACACGCCATGCGAACGACGTCGCGGGTACATCGAAATAGAACCCAAAAATGTGGTTAGATTTTTTTGTCTGTCTGTCTGTCTGTATTTTTGTGCGCGCATCACATGAAAACTACTGATCCGATTCTAATGCGGTTTTCACAAATGTATTTGTCCTCTTTCAACTTAACATCTGGTGTATAAAAATTTCTCTCCCATTCCTTAAATGGGGTGGGGTAAGAAATTTTTATACAACAATCACACGCCACGCGAACGACGTTGCGAGTACAACTAGTAGCGTTATAAAATTATTCAAAACTCAATACTCAGTTGTTTTTGGGCTCCCTGAAAACGAATATGACATTGGAAGTGATCTACGGAGTACCTGGTGACCAGGATAGGTAGGTACTGTTTACCTCGTCTCCTGGAGTTTTCGGTAACATCGTTATAAAATTATTCAAAACTCAATACCTACTCGGTTGTTTTTGGGTTCCCTGAAAACGAATATGACATTGGAACTGATCTCCGGAGTACCTGATGTCCAGTATACTTTCTGTTTACATCGCCTCCTGGAGTTTTCGGTAATACCCTTATAAAATTAGTCAAAACTCAATACTCGTTTTTTTGGGCTCCATGAAAACGAATATGACATTGGAAGTGATCTCCGGAGTACCTGGTGTCCAGGATACCTTTTGTTTACATCGCCTCCTGGAGTTTTCGTTAATACCGTTATAAAATTATTCAAAACTCAATACTCGGTTATTTTTGGGCTCCCTGAATACGAATATGACATTGGAACTGATCTCCGGAGTACCTGGTGTCCAGGATACCTTCTGTTTACCACGTCTCCTGGAGTTTTCGGTAATATCGTTATAAAATTGGTCAAAACTGTAGGCCATGTTTGGGTTCGCTGAGAACGAATATGACATTGAAAGTGATCTCCGGAGGACCTGGTGTCCAGGATAACTTCTGTTTACGTCGCCTCCTGGACTTTTCGGTAATATCGTTATAAAATTAGTCAAAACTCAATATTCGGTTGTTTTTGGGTTCCCTGAAACGAATACGACATTGGCAGTGATTTCCGGAGTACCTGGTGTCCAGGATACCTTCTGTTTACATCACCTCCTGGAGTTTTCGGTAATAGCGTTATAAAATTATTCAAAACTCAATACTCAGTTGTTTTTGGGCTCCCTGAAAACGAATACGACATTGGAAGTGATCTCCGGAGTACCTGGTAACCAGGATACCTTCTGTTTACATCACCTCCTGGAGTTTTCGGTAATAGCGTTATAAAATTATTCAAAACTCAATACTCAGTTGTTTTTGGGCTCCCTGAAAACGAATATGACATTGGAAGTGATCTACGGAGTACCTGGTGACCAGGATAGGTAGGTACTGTTTACCTCGTCTCCTGGAGTTTTCGGTAACATCGTTATAAAATTATTCAAAACTCAATACCTACTCGGTTGTTTTTGGGTTCCCTGAAAACGAATATGACATTGGAACTGATCTCCGGAGTACCTGATGTCCAGTATACTTTCTGTTTACATCGCCTCCTGGAGTTTTCGGTAATACCCTTATAAAATTAGTCAAAACTCAATACTCGTTTTTTTGGGCTCCATGAAAACGAATATGACATTGGAAGTGATCTCCGGAGTACCTGGTGTCCAGGATACCTTTTGTTTACATCGCCTCCTGGAGTTTTCGTTAATACCGTTATAAAATTATTCAAAACTCAATACTCGGTTATTTTTGGGCTCCCTGAATACGAATATGACATTGGAAGTGATCTCCGGAGTACCTGGTGTCCAGAATACCTTCTGTTTACCACGTCTCCTGGTGTTTTCGGTAATATCGTTATAAAATTGGTCAAAACTGTAGGCCATGTTTGGGTTCGCTGAGAACGAATATGACATTGAAAGTGATCTCCGGAGGACCTGGTGTCCAGGATAACTTCTGTTTACGTCGCCTCCTGGACTTTTCGGTAATATCGTTATAAAATTAGTCAAAACTCAATATTCGGTTGTTTTTGGGTTCCCTGAAACGAATACGACATTGGCAGTGATTTCCGGAGTACCTGGTGTCCAGGATACCTTCTGTTTACATCACCTCCTGGAGTTTTCGGTAATAGCGTTATAAAATTATTCAAAACTCAATACTCAGTTGTTTTTGGGCTCCCTGAAAACGAATACGACATTGGAAGTGATCTCCGGAGTACCTGGTAACCAGGATACCTTCTGTTTACATCACCTCCTGGAGTTTTCGGTAATAGCGTTATAAAATTATTCAAAACTCAATACTCAGTTGTTTTTGGGCTCCCTGAAAACGAATATGACATTGGAAGTGATCTACGGAGTACCTGGTGACCAGGATAGGTAGGTACTGTTTACCTCGTCTCCTGGAGTTTTCGGTAACATCGTTATAAAATTATTCAAAACTCAATACCTACTCGGTTGTTTTTGGGTTCCCTGAAAACGAATATGACATTGGAACTGATCTCCGGAGTACCTGATGTCCAGTATACTTTCTGTTTACATCGCCTCCTGGAGTTTTCGGTAATACCCTTATAAAATTAGTCAAAACTCAATACTCGTTTTTTTTTGGGCTCCATGAAAACGAATATGACATTGGAAGTGATCTCCGGAGTACCTGGTGTCCAGGATGCCTTCTGTTTACCACGTCTCCTGGAGTTTTCGGTAATATCGTTATAAAATTGGTCAAAACTGTAGGCCATGTTTGGGTTCGCTGAGAACGAATATGACATTGGAAGTGATCTCCGAAAGGCCTTGTGTCCAGGATAACTTCTGTTTACGTCGCCTCCTGGACTTTCGGTAATGTCGTTATAAAATTAGTCAAAACTCAATATTCGATGGTTTTTGGGTTCCCTGAAACAAATACGACATTGGAAGTGATCTCCGGAGTACCTGGTCTCCAGGATACCTTCTGTTTACATCACCTCCTGGAGTTTTCGGTAATAGCGTTATAAATTTATTCGAAACTCAATACTCAGTTGTTTTTGGGCTCCCTGAAAACGAATATGACATTGGAAGTGATCTCCGGAGTACCTGGTGACCAGGATAGTTAGGTACTGTTTACCTCGTCTCCTGGAGTTTTCGGTAACCTCGGTATAAAATTATTCAAAACTTAATGCCTACTCGGTTGTTTTTGGGTTCCCTGAAAACGAATATGACATTGGAACTGATCTCCGGAGTACCTGATGTCCAGGATACCTTCTGTTTACATCGCCTCCTGGAATTTTCGGTAATACCGTTATAAAATTAGTCAAAACTCAATGCTGGGTCATTTTTGGGCTCGCCGAACACGAATAAGACATCAGAAATGATCTCCGGAGTACCTGGTGCCCAGGATACTTACTGTTTAACTCTTCTCCTGGAGTTTTCGGTAAATTCATTTAATTAGTCGATATATTTAAATATTGGCCGCTTTAGTTAACAATAGGCAATATAATTTTATTATTTTTCTTATAAGATTGTAATTGATAGATACAAACGCATTATTTTCTATAAAAGGTAAATTTGTTCTTATTTATTTTTAAATTTATTTATGTTCAATTTCTGTGAAATCTATTCTTATTTCAGAATTCCTTATATGTTAGTGTCACGTTTTTACTATTTATTTGTTTATCGTAACAGCTACTTACCTACTTTGGATATAAGTTGTTACATACTTGGGTGAACATTGCATACAATATTATTGTTCTGATATGATATGAATTAGATAAGATTTAAGTAGATGTAAATGCATCAAAACTGGGTCAGTTTGAGGAGATTTAGAATTATTTTCATGGTATTTTTTTATGTTAAAGTAAACCGTAATCGTGTTAAATTCATATAAATTCGCATACAAATTACTTATATGCAATCTTCTTCTAATGCTTTGAACACTAATAACCCATCCAGTTACTAAACAAAAAGTTGTATTAATTTGGTAAGCGGAATAGGTCCGATTCTTCTAGAAATATGAATAATAAAGCGGTCTTAAGCGGCAGTGGTATTTTCTTCTTGCTCTGCACTATGAGTATATGCTGCAGAACCGGTAAGAACATGTCTAATTCATGCACGACTTACCACACTTTGCAAGACATTTAATCGCCCAGCAACTTCTTGTTGTGGTTCACCCACATCTATCAAGTGCACAAGTGCGGTTACTAAACATCTAGGAATTATTTTTAAGTATTTTTTTAATAGAATTTAGGACTAAAGACAACAGAAATAAACATGTATGTGCATCGAGTCTTTTTGCATATAAATTACATACATGCAATCTTCTTCTGGTGCTTTGAACACTAATAACCCATCCAGTTACTGAACAAAAAGTTGTATTAATTTGTTAAGTGGAATTTGTCCGATTCTTGTCGAAATATGAATAATAAAACAGTCTTAAGCAGCAGTAGTAATTTCTTCTTGTCCTCCACTATGAATATATGCTGCATAACCAGTAAGAACAAGTCTAATTTATGCACGACTTAACACACTTTGTTAGATATTTAATCGCCCTGCAACTTCTTGCTGTGTTTCACCCTCATCTATCAAGCTATTCATCATCATCATAGCCTTACAATCTCCAAGATTATGGCTAATGCCTGGGCGTTCAACAATCCTTTTTTTTTAAAGGTGGATTATTCCCCTGTCTTCGTTTTAATTTATCATAATTTGTTGTGTGTTTTTGCTGATGTTGTGATTTTCTTTCATTGTTTCCGGTCCCTGCATTAATCTTTTCAATCTGTAACGTTCATGGCTTATGCGTCCACTTCCATCATCTAACCGCTTTGTTCTTGGTCTTCCTCTGCATCTGGGCCATTACGGTGTCCAGTTCGTTATTCTTTTTTTGTGTGACCTTCTGAGTATATGCCCAATCCATTCTAGATGGCTTGATTTAGTATATCTAAGAATATTTTCACCATTTTGTTCTTTGTCTAAGTCTTCTTTCTCCTTCGCTTGTTGTGTCGTGGCCTAGTATTGTTCTCATTATTTTTCTTTCGAATTTTAGTAGACTGTCTTCCTCCTTTTTATTTAGTGTTGTTGTCTCCAATGCGTGTATAACTACTGGTCGTATTAGGGTCTTATACAGATTCATTTTTGTTTTTTTGGTCAATACTTTACTTCTCAGAAGGTTTCTGTTCATACCGAATGCCTGATTGCATTTTAAGATTCTTTCTTCCACTCTCTCCTTCCCAGTCTTTCCTACTATGCCTCCTGAATAGTTAAAGCTGTGTACCGCTTTAAGTTTATAGTTTTGTGTGATCAATTTTTCCTGTGGAGTTATCTCTTCCTTACCTATGTTCATGTATTGTGTTTTATTCTCATTTATCTTACAACCCATTTGTCTAGTTTTTCAGTTGCATGTATTAGTGCTGTCTTTGTGTTTGCAATGATAACCAGGTAATCTGCGTAGGCTATTATTTAGAGTTGATTTGTGATGATATTTTTATTGTCTAGCTTTGCCTTCCTTATTATTACTTCTAAAATGAAGTTAAAGAATCTCCTTGTTTCACTCCTTTATTTATTTTTATTTCTTTGGAAATTGTTCCATTGCATCTGACTTTCGCGTTGGTATTCTTAAGAGTCAGTGCTACCATCTTCCTTATTTTTGTTGGGATCCCAAGTTTCTCTAGCTCTTCCAACAATTTTTGTCTTTTTACTGTGTCGAAAGCGCTTTTGAAGTCCATGAAAACTACGTGTACTTCTCTATTGTATTCCCTTGCTTGAGCTATTATCAACGTTTTTTTTAATAGGAATTTAGCAGAAATAAACATTCCAGAGATAAACATTTTTAACAATGCTGGTAAATACTAAAATATTTATATATCTGCATTTATTAGAATCATTCCTTTGGGTAATTGTTGACATTTATAAAGAAATTCTACAACATACTTACAGATAAAATATGTGGTATGTGTTATTTAAATATGCATTTACAAATATGTCAGTATTTCATTATATGATATAGTCATGTTAATAGTATGTATCTATATTAATAATTATATAAACAAATAAAAATAATAAGTAGGAGCAATTATAGAAGAAGAAGCAAGATTTAGAAAGATGTATTGAACGTAGAAACCAGAACTAGGAAGTTAGAGGACTTGATAGAAATAGTTTAGTTAGCAAATATTGAAACAGATGAAGCAGAAAGAAGTTAACAGTTATAGAAAAGCAAAGAAGCCACTGTTGAAAAGTGTTAGAAAGCAGAAAGAAGAAGCTTACAGGTATAGAAAAAGCGTTGAGCAGAAAGGTAATAGGATAAAAAGTAGAGCAACAGAAAAAAAGGAGTAGGAAGAAGAGAAAGAAAAGATTTTTTATTTATGTTTTTTGTTTGTTTGGAAATTGTTGAAGAATCCACGACCAATAATTGTATTGAAGAAGGGTGTTCCCGCAGGAAGATTTGTAGCTCTTACAAAAGTGTTGGGAACCAACGTATATAGATTAATAAAAATGCTTAGAAAAATCCGACGATAGTAAACTAACTGTGGAAAGACTGGAATATTATTATCATCATGATTTATACCTTTCCAAAAAAACAACATCTTTGAAAAATAATTGAAATACCTGCTGGTATAATATAGATCCTATTACGGCCCTGACCTTTAAAGTAGCTACTAAGATTACTAAGTCCGCTTGAACTTGGAATGAATAATTTATCTAATCTAGAAATTTATCTTTAAATCTAAATTTACACGTAACAAGTTCATTAAACTTTTTTTTTCATATATTGTTCTAAACATTAAGCTAAACATTTTTTAGCAATAACCTCATTGCAGAAAACGTAAGCGAAAAGTAACTGCAATGTTTAAATTCGACACAAATATACCCAGAATATAAATTACCATATAAATATGCAGATGAATAGATTTCCTAATAAAATTAATTGATTAAACAGTACCTTGCAACTTTTACACATATTTATGAATACTTCATTGACATTGTTGGTATCATTAAATAATGTCCTTGTTGTTTTATCAAATTTATTTTCGAAAATAATCTATTTTTGTAGGATATAAATAGGTTTAAACGGTTTAGTGCTGTGAGGTTATTTAGAAATGAATAAAACGTATGGCTGATATTATTATAAAATATGGGACTCGATATTATTGAAAACACATATATTTTGAAATTAAAAATAATCACAATTTATAAAAAGTTTTTTTTTTGAAATCAAAATCTCTATGTATATGCCTAAACACACTTTGAAACATGCATTATCATCCAGTTTTTAGCTATCCTGAAAGTTTCAGAGCTCTAGGTGGTCGGGAAATACGTATAAATTCGATTACAAAATTCCACCCGGAAGGACAAAGGGACTTCTTCTTCTTCTTCTTCTTATTCTTCTTCTTCTTATAATATGACCAACAACCTGTTTTAATTCGATATGGATCTCTTGGAGCTCTTCCTGTGATATTGAGCTCCAACTTTCGTACCATCTTTTCTGCCTACCTTCTTCTTCTTATAGTGCCGTGCACCTATAGTGCGTATGCGAATTATCTTAAGGTCAGACGTCTCTCCTTTGCGGCGTGCAAAAGCTCGCCGGTGTTGTTTATGCCTGTCCAGTCCTTAATATTCCGGAGCCACGACATTTGTTTGCGCCCTACACCTCTCTTACCCTCAATCTTTCCTTCGATAATTAGTTGAGGGATTGCATATTTTCTTCCTCTCAGGATATGGCCGAGGTATCCAACTTTTCGTGATTTGATTAAATTGAGTAATTCTCTCTCAGTGTTTGCCCTTCTCAAGACTTCCTCGTTTCTCACCTTATCTGTCCAAGGTATGCGGAACATTCTTCGCAAGGTCCACATTTCGAAGGCCTCCAACTTGTTAACAGAGTATATCTTTAACGTCCATGTCTCCATGCCATATAACAATATGGACCACACGTAGCATTTAACCATCCTGTAGCGTAGATCAAAGGAAAGATTGCGGTTGCATAATAGCGGTTTTAATTTAATAAAAGCTTGTCTAGCTTGCTCGGTGCGGCTTTTTATTTCTTGTTGAGGATCCCATTCTGCCTACCAGTCTTCGCGTATTTCGTTTTTGCGACTTTGCCCACTTTACCCATCATTCTTCTGACATCTTTCTACATGGTCTCTCCAACACCGCTTGCGTGTTCTTAATCATCTTACCACATCCTAGATTCCCAGTTCCCAGATGTCCTGGCTCCTTATTCGATCCCTGAGGGTTACACCCATGATGGTTCTTATTATTTTCATTTCGATATGTGTAGCCTTCTTTGGAGCGCTTCCTGTGTTATTGAGCTCCAACTTTTTTTGGCTGGTCTGCCTACCGGTCTTCGCGTATTTGTTTGCAAAACTTTGCCCACTTTACCCATTTTTCTTCTGGCATCCTTTCTACATGGCCCCTCCAACCCATCTTACCACGTCCTGTATTCCTAGTTCCTCCCTGATGTCCTGGCTCCTTATTCGATCCCTGAGGGTTACACCCTTGATGGTTCTTAATATTATCATTTCGGTGTTCCTCATTATTCCTTTCCTGTTTGACGTTTGAGCTCTGGTTTCTGTGGCGTACCTTAAAATTCGCAAATTAGCGGGAATTAGCTGAATGGCCATCTTACGTCATCTTCTGGAATTTTCTGTAAATCCCTAATCTTTTGACGAATTTACAGAAAACTCTTGGAGGTGATGTAAAAAGTAGGTTTCCTGGGGATCCGGTACCCAGTAGACTCCTGTTGATGTTGTTTTCGTTTCCCAAAGTAATAAAATTTTGTCGTGAATTTCCGAGTAAACTTTTTATGTAATAATTGTTAAAATGTCTTTTTTTTTGTATGCCTAAATACATTTTTCTAATATTACATAATCAAATATGATCAAAAAGTTTCTTGACGCTCTAACGAATAGAATACAGAAAACTGCATCTTAGTATAAAAATTTCGACGGTAAATGGCTTTATTTCCACAACTAATATCCTATATTTCAATAAATACCAACAACACTGTTGAATTCCTCACTGTTTAATAAAAGCCTTGTTTTGTACACTTTCTCGGATTATCGGTGAAATATGGAAATATATACACAAATATATTAAAAGCATAAGCGTAACAATAAAAAATTTATTGGGTTGTAACTTACTAAATTCGTATGCGAGATTATTTTATAATTGTACAAAAAACTAAACATATCACATCTCTGTTTTCTAATGGCTAGATTGATTTATCTAATGATGAATATAAAGAAACGGAAATGGAGAGTCAGAAGGTCACCAATTGCGGACTACACTTAGAGTGTAAGAGGAGAGCGAGTCGTGGATTTAAGATATTATGGCGGTCAGTAACGGGCGAATAAAAAGGTGCCATGAAAGTGTGATCCAGTGACTTTATGGGTACAATAAAGTGGTAGAGACAGGATGGTCTCATCATTCTTTTTCACGTTACTTAAGAACTGAAAATATCACATTGGACCAACTTTTTCTCCGTTTTCTAATGGCTAGTTTGACTTATGTAATAATGAATACAAAGGAACAGAAATGGAGAGTCAGAAGGTCACCAATTGCGGACTGCACTCAGGGGGTAGGAGAAGAGCGAGTCGTGGATTTAAGATGTTAAGATAAACTTAATTAGAAACTATAAAAGAGAAAGAAGATATCTGAAATCAAGAAAAATGAGGGTTTTACATATTTTACAAAATTCTGAAAATAAGTGAGTTTGGATCCAACCCAACGGATGTGCTTTTCCTATAGAACCAACTAGAGCTCCCCTCATGAAAGAAACAAACATTTCTGTTGGGCACATACAAATTACAATAGTTGTTAAGGGTCTCTTTTTGGTTGACGTTAATGCTCCTATTTATTTCTTCCCTTTTCGTTTTCTATCGTACTGTCAACAACTGACACCTAAAAGTTCACGTCTATAAGGATATGGCCTTTTACTATATAACACATAACAAACCTAATTTTAGACAATAAAAATTGATAATAATAATTTTTTTTGTTTCAGATGGTGAACCAAGCAATGTTTGCCAACTTTGGTCTTATATTTGGTGAATATATAAAATCGATTTCTGGTGGACATGCTACAGGACTTACGTTAGTGTTATCGTTAAGTGTAGTAGTTACAAATTTCGCTGGACTTATAGTTGGACCTTTATTAAAAATTTTAGATATACGAACTTTTACTGTTATCGGAATAGGGTGTGTGGGTAGCGGTATGATAATGTCCAGTTTTGCTACCGCTGTATGGCATATTGTTATTGGATATAGCATCTTTACTGGTAAGTAAAAAAAATATACACAATATCGGTTGTATTGAATAAGTACTCCTAGGTAAAACAGCTTTTAACATAGACAAACCAATTTGTTAAATAAGCAAAACGTGTTTTATTAAACGGTAAAAAACAACAAAACATTTTTGAAACATGTAAAACAACTTTGTATATTGTTAAAACAGTCTTTTAAAGAGGTTTTTCTTGTTTAAAATCGTTGATTAGTTAAACTCTAATTTTAGCATTGCTATCACCTGAAATCAAAATAAAAGATACCTTGCCAATACTATTTTTCCTTACTGTTTTGATGCCAAGAAAATATATATAAATTTATTTATATAGCCAACAAAACTTGGTATGTTTAAAAAACTTGTAGAGATATTTTAATTTTTTTTTCAAATTCATCCTAGCATAAATATCGAAATAGCGTTATTCCAAAATCTATTTTAGAAAGTTAATATGGATTGATAGGTCTTTAGTACAAGAAATTGACAATAAGAAATTGATAAGAGGAAATTAAAAAAATGTCGCATCTGGCAGCACTCGAACCTACAACCTTTACCTTTACGTAGTAACGCTTTAACCACTTTAGCCACAGATGAATCAAGCGGATCAAAGGGCTGACTAAATACTAACGCATCTGTGGATGAAGTGGAGAGAACTTTACCGGGTATAGTTAAAGGTTGCAGATTCGAGTCCTGTCAAATGCGACATTTTTTTCAATTTTTGGTAGATGTCGAAATCCCTTTAACAGTTTCTTCATTTTGCCAAAATACATAAGAAATGAACAGAATATATTTCAAAATATTCAATTAACAAAAAACTTTGATGACTAAATTGTCCAAAGACAAACTCAAGTGTCTTTTGTTGCTTAAACCACGTTTCAGCATTAATGTGAAAAAGAAACGTACAAGGGTGGTCTGAAAAGTTTCCCATTTCAACATACTCGTAACTAAAAGCTATTAAATTTCGTTGTTAATCTTCTGATACTTAATCACCAATCTTTAGGTCATTTTGCACGCGCAGTTGTAGTTTAGCAGTCGTCTTATAAATGACAAAAAGACGTCAGTGTTAAAAGCTACAAAGTCCTCCGGGTCAGTGCCACCGTAAGGTGGCGCAGTTGATACTTAAGGTAACTTTCAGAGCTTGAAAGATGAAAAACGTTTGGGACATCTAAAAACTGCAACTACTGACAAAACATCGTCAAAGTTCACCAAATGCTTTAGTATCCACTTTTTTGTGTCTAGCCAGTTGCTTAAGAAACTGTTTTTGAAAATGAACTTTTTTGATTGTAGAGCCTCCAAAGTAGCTTGGCCATGAGATCCAAAGATGTCCTACATCGCAAGGTTTCAGAAAGTTAGTCTTTATTAGTATTCTTTACATGTAAATGCAAGGTAGGAAGGTCTAGAATTTTCTCTAAGGCCTTAGTAGGACACGATCTCATTGTTGCTGTGATTTATATTCAAGCGAATCTTTGTACCTTTTGAAAGACGACCGTAGAATGAAAGTCGAAGAGACAGCAGAGGTTACGAACATGTTAAAAGAACGTTTTTGTCACCAAGACAACCCACCTCAGCGGTTTGAACTGCTTGACCATCCAACTTATTTACAAGTTCTAATCCTAAGCGACGTCTTTTTATTGCTGCATCTAAAAATTGCACTTGAAAGGCATAGAATTTGTCAAATCAAGAGGCAATTACCTTTGTAAACAATTATTTTGTAGAGAAAAAACGCTGAGTACTATCTGAAAGAGTTACAGAGATGGGAGCATCGTTAAGATAAGTGTGTAGAGTTACAAAAAGACTAGTGGTGTGCAAAGCAAGACCAAGATCAAGACTTGGACAATCTTGGTCTTGCTCAAATATGTTTGGTCTTGTTCTTGTTCTTGCTTATTGGAACGAAGTTCCCTTTCGCGCGTTACGAACAGTTACGACTGACGCTAGGAGCTAGCCAAAAAAAATTCATACCAAAAGTTGTCACGACACTATGACACGACACACGCATGTTTCTCTCTCTCACAGACCAAAAAATAAATAACTCTCTCTCCCTCTCTCTCTCATAGATAGATATATTACAATTAAAAAGACACTATTTTAAATTAAAAGAAAATATACATTAAAAAGAAAATAGTGTAGAAAAAATAATAATTAACTATAATAGTATTACATTTTATTTTATCCTGTTTTTATAAATTAATAAATTCATAAACATTTTAAAAATAGTTCGTAACTTGACTATTTAGGTACCTACGTCAAATTACCTTAACTGTCAGTTACTGTCAAATATTTTAATTTTAAAATTTTGTATTGAATTGTTAATTCCTGTTTTAAATTATAAAAAGTAATTCTAAAAAGATGTGTTATCTAAAGCTCTGGTATTGTATAAATGGACACTTTTGTTTAAAGAAACGAACTGTTAGGAAAGTAGAGATTTTATACAGACAATAATAAATGCTTATGTATGTATAAACACTCTGTTGTGTTTACAAATTACTAATTCCTTCACTAATTAATCGAAAGGAACTTCGTTCCATCCTGGTGTCCCTTGACACCTCACACTTTTTTTATTTTTTAGTCTTGGGCTTGATCTTGCGTATCTAGTCTTGGTGTTGCTCGAAACTTGATTATAAGATAGAAAGAGACTGATATCTCTAGTTGGTGAGAGCGGAGTATTATCTGAAAGGGTTACAGAGATGGGAGCTTCGTTGAGAGCAGTCTGTAGAGTTACAAAGAGACTAGTGATGTGCAAAGCAAGACCAAGATTAAGACTTGGAAAATCTTGGTCTTGCTCAAATATGTATGGTCTTGTTTGTGTTCTTACTTACTTAGTCTTGGGCTTGGTCTCGCGTATCTGGTCTTGGAGTTGCTCGAAACTTGACTATAAGATAGAAAGAGAATAATATCTCTGGTTGGTGAGAGCCGAGTATTATCTGAAAGAGTTACAGAGATGGGAGCTTCGTTGAGAGCAGTCTGTAGAGTTACAAAGAGACTAGTGATGTGCAAAGCAAGACCAAGATTAAGACTTGGAAAATCTTGGTCTTGCTCAAATATGTATGCTCTTGTACGTGTTCTTACTTACTTAGTCTTGGGCTTGGTCTTGCGTATCTAGTCTTGGTGTTACCCGAAACTTGATTATAAGATAGGAAGAGAATGATATCTCTAGTTGGTAAAAGCTATGAATGCTATGAAAACCTACTACCCCATAAGTGATGATTAGTTTTACATTGATATAAAATTTTAAAATAATAAATCTCTTTATTGCAGGATTTGGTCTTGGACTTCTAGCATCTGGAACGTTTTTGGTCATAAATGATTATTTCACCACCAAGAAAAGTACTGCTGTCGGTATTTCGATGGCAGGAACAGCAATTGGTCAAATGACTATGCCTACATTTATAGGAATGCTACTAAAAAAATATGAATATAGCGGTACTACGTTTATTTTAGGGTTCGTAAGTTATACTGGAGTAATTGGTGCTATGTTTTTCAAGGTAGACAATATTATTTAATCCAAAATTAGTCTACTTAAGCAATTGTTTTAGCCAATATTATGTTGTAAAAAGTGGGCACCAGAAATCGTAGCAGAAAATGGAAATGCTACGGTAAATAACACTGAAGTGTCTAATTCTCCAAAGGTAGAAGAAGAAAAATTATTGGAAAAAAGTGATAATAAAGATAATTTACCTGTACCGGTACGTGTTAAGAAAGTTAGCATAATTAAAACTCACATTGAATCTAACTACAAGGAATCAGCTATAGAAATAGCAAACAGTATGTTTAATTAAAAAAAAAAACTTTGTTCATAACATTATTCTTAATTTTATTTTAAGGTCAATTCCAAGTGAAACATGAAGAAAAAAAGGATCCTATCTTACGAAAAATCTCCAAAGCTTTAGGTTTAGATCTTTTAAAAGATTCTACTTATGTCCATATTGTAGTAGGATTAGGATTGATTTACGTATCAACAGTATCTTTTGGGGCATTTTTTCCAATTTTCCTTCAGGATGAAGCTGGATTGACAACGATGGAGACCGCAACAACAATGACCTCTTTATCTACTGCTGATGTAATTGGGCGAGTCACAGCTTCAGAGCTGTGCAGAAGAATGAAATTGAGTAATAGGATTACATTTATGCTTGGTGCTACTTTTCTAGCTATCATGAGATCTAGTAAGTTAAAGATTTTTTTTAAAGTATATGAGGCCGGCCATACACGTAGCGGTTTGCTCCCCTTCCCCGAGCTGTTGATCATGGCCAGTACCTACAGATCGTCAACCAAATTTATAAAACCGTATATTAGGAAATCACTTGTGATTTATAACATAGTTTACCATTAACGGTAGGTACCGGAAAAGTCTGGCAGTCGTGAGTGATAGCGTAAAATGGACAAAGTCTCCAATTTTTGATTGCTCAATATACGATGAAAAATCTTATAAAATTTTACAGTGTGATTGCTTAAGCTTTGCTTCAACGTTTTGGTGTATGATCCGTCCTCCTTTTTGAGGAGGCCGACCTCTTTCGCTGTACCATCCTTAGCCAGGAACTTGTGGATTCTTGAACATGCGGTGGTCGTTTGGACTTCCTCGCAGAACCTCCTCCAGGAGTCACTTTTGGCTTTTCGGATTTTTTTATTGTACAGCGTTGACTTTTGTCTGTACTCTTCCCAGTTATGAAGGGTTTTGGCCTTATTAAACAGCCTTCTCACCTGAGCCCTAAACTTCTGTAGGTGTTTGTTCCTCCCGAGAGTGTTTCTTGTCTACTTCCTTGTCTTTTCCACGCAACTTTCACGATAAGTCGACCCAATAACCTCGCTTACCCTGTCCACTTCCCGGTCCAAACTGGACACATCTCTTATTGACATCGTTCTGTCCTCGAGATTTTCATTGAGGGAATTTACATATTCCTCCGAATTCGTTCTCCGTGGATTTCTGAACGTGGTCTCAATAATTTTAGGGGTGACAATATTAAACCTTACATGCCTGTGACCCGACCCCGACGGCTCGTCCGAGACATGCCAGTTTTCAATCTTGTCGTAGATGTTGTTTGTTCAGAGGGTCATATCAAGGACCTCCCTGTGCGAAACTGTTACAAACGTTGGCTTTTTGCCTCTGTTTAATATCTGTAAGCTATAACTAAGTATAAATTGTAATAGATACTCACCTCTAGGGTTGACGTCCGTACTACCCCACGCTATGTGATGAGCATTGGCGTCTGCCCCCACGATCAACGGTTGGTTTTCCATCCGGCTGTAGCTTATGATGTCCATTAGGTGGCCTGGAGGACAAAACCTTGTCCTACCCAGGGAAGTACGCCGAACAGACCAATATCTTTCTGATGCCTTCTTCCGTGGATTTTTATGGCTGCAACAAAATACCGAGTGCATAGCACCGGAATTATCTTACATCCAACTGTCTTAGAAAACAGTATACAGACACGGAGCTTTATAGCCTTTATGCCATATATTAACTATTTAAGCCTGCAACCCTACCTCCGTATAGCCATGGCTCCTGCAGGAAGGCTACCTCCACGCCTTCTCTCTTAAATCTCCGACACACTATGGCCGATGCAGTCTTTGCATGACCTATCTTAAAGGGTGATATTTGAGTGCTCTCTTTGGTTTAGAGGAAACCAATTGATTTTTAAGTTTTTTTCTTTTAAGCCACCACTTTTTAATCTATGTTTTTCCACTCGACCACAAACCGCGATCGTGTCGTCTACGTTTGTGGAAGACCACACTTGCGGTAAACTCCTGCGATGTACCGCTTTGATACTCCGCTACGTGTATGAACGGCCTAAGGTAGATTAAAGGTACGAGGTTTGGTAATTAAGTTCTGCTACTATTGCAACATCATTATTTCGCAATTTTTTTACAAATTTTCATTTTTCCTCTTTAATATACTCTCCATCCGCATCTCGACACCTCTCCATGTGAACATTCCGTTGTGTCTTTCGGCAGACTGTTGAGTAGCTGCGCCAATTTTTGTTTTTTGTCCTCTATAGACTCTTAAAGCAAGATTTGATTTTTGGAAACAGGTAGAAGTCCTAAGACCTAGTTTTTAGCCAGATAGGCCTTAACAGACAGCGCGTTATAAACCAGCGTGTTGTTTTGATGTACGATTCAGTAGTTATCATTTTACATTTGACAATTTTTTGCTGAAGTCTTCGTAAAACGTTAGTCTTGTATTCATTCCATGTGAACTACACATCATATATGATAGAAAACTATCAAAATCGTTTTGAATTTGGACTTGATCATGCAAAATTTGTCTCACAGGTTCTTCAGCGATAGCCCTGATACTTAATTGATAATCTTTTCTAACCATTTCGGTCACTTTTTAAAGTCACAGGACCCCCGATGCGTTAGTCATCCCTTCCCTCCTTAAATCATTTGTATCATTCAAATATTTGGGCACAACATAGGCAATTATCCCTATAAACCCTTGCAAAGTTTCATAGCTATCCAACGTGAACTTCCTGAAACTTTAAATTTATCCTTTTCTCAACATTTTTCAGCGCGAGCGATTTTTGCACACTCCTTATTGGACAATTACAACGGGACTGTATTCTTAAAAAAAACAGTTTTGGAACTTAATTGCCAGAAATCGTATTATAAACTATTAAATCAACAAGTTGGTTATGTTTGATTCAAAATGGATTAAAGAAAAAGTGAAGTTTGTACCTTACAAGGATCTAAAATTTTAATGTATTTTTTTATATATTTTAGTTGAAATTGAAATGCCAAATTATCTATCGTTGGTAATTGTCGCTTTTATTTGTGGATATTTTCGAGCTATAGCTGTAATTAACCAAAATTTGGTTATTTCTGAATATATATCTAAGGATAAACTACCTTCTGCTGTAGGTTTGAATATGGTTACCAAAGCTATATTAACATTAACTGTTGGACAAGCTTTAGGTAAGTATATTTTTCTCAATTTTCTTTATGAAAAAAAAAAATGGTTAATTTTTATAATCAAATTGAACAAGAAATGAGATAAAGTAAAAATAAGTACTGTCCGACAAGTATCTCGTGACAAGGCGGAGCTTCCAGTGCACAGAGAGAGAAAGTATTCGGCCAGACTAGGACGGAATTTACCTGAACATTAACGCTTGATAAGATTTCACCAGTTTTTAACTTTTTTACAATGTTGTCAAAAAAAGGGTTCGATAAAATAACGAATGAGATGCTGAAAAACATGGGAACTAAAGGAAATGAAGTACTTCTGGAGATTTTCAACGAAATATGGAACACAGAAATAATTCCGAAAGATTGGGAAATGACACTGATTTTACCTATTTATAAGAAAGGAGACAAAAAATGTTGCAGCAATTACAGAGGAATTTCTTTACTATGCACGCCAATGAAAGTCTATGAAAAAATACTTGAGAGGCGACTGTACAAGAAAACCGAAAATTCGTTGCACGAAGCACAAAGTGGATTCCGAAAAGGGAGGAGCACCCAGGATAACGTATTCACACTAAATCAAATAATAGAAAAAGTTAAAAAACAACATCAGACAGCGTCACTGGCATTTATAGATTTGGAAAAGGCCTTCGATAAGGTGAAGAGAGAGAAATTATGGAAAATCTTAAAAAAAAAGGTGTAGAGGACAAAACAATAAATGTGATAAAGAGTTTGTACAAGGAAAACAAGAATAGCGTCATATGGAGAAACAATATCTCAGATACCTTTATAACCAGAGAAGGGCTGACACAAGGAGGAGGTCTGAGCCCACTGTTATTCAATATATTTATGGATGAGATCATTAGAACCTGTTCAAACAAAGCGAAGAAATTAACAATTGGATATAGAAATTTACAAGTGGTGAGAATATCAGAAGGAGCATTTGCGGACGATGTGATGGTAGTTGCAGAAAGTGAAAAAGACCTACAAAGTAATATGGAAATCTGGAATGAAACACTACAAAGCTATGGAATGATTCTAAACCAAGAGAAGACAAAAGTGATGTGGATAGGAGACAATCAAAAAATGAATATCAATATCGGCGGAAGAAAATTAGAACAAGTCAACACCTTTGAGTATTTGGGCACTAAGATAGAGAGTTCGGGAGACCAAGAAATGGAAATAAATACAAGAATAGAAAAAGCCATGAAGACGTACCTATTATTTAATGAACAAGGGTTTACTAGGGAAAAGAGAAATTTCACGCAAAACTAAGATGAATGTATATAAGACAATATTCAGACCAATCCTGACATTCGGGTGCGAATCATGGGTTCTAACAAAAAGGCAGAAAAGTAAGCTTCAAGCCACCGAAATGAAATATCTAAGAAGAGTGAGAGGACTCACAAGAAGAGAAAAGATCAGATCCGGTGTAATACGGGAAGAATTAAATATCCAACCCTTGATCTCATTTATCGAACAAAAACAGCTAAGTTGGTGGGGACATCTCCAACGTAAGAAAGACAAGTAAAGAGAGTGTGGGAAGCCAAAACATGGAAAAAGGCAAAGAGAGGGAGACCTAAAAAGACCTGGGACCAAACAGTAGGTGAATTGCTAGAACGAAGAGGAACAACATGGACTGAAGCAGGACGAATGGCCAGAAACAAAAAAGAATGGAATAAATTTGTATACCAGTAATGGTATACTGAATGCCACACACCATTATATGGTATAAGTGGCTCCTGATTATATATATACAATGTTGTCATTATGTTGATGATCACAGTAATATTGGCTATTTTTAAGTATAATATTTAAATAAATGAATGATTTTGTGGATGACTAGTAGAAGGAAAACAAAAATAAAGAGCACCACACAAACGGTTTTTAGTGTACGCCCACCATACCACTACTTTTAAATTTGTTACGGCGCATCTTCACCTTATTTCACGAGATACTTGTCGGGATTGTAATTTAATTGGTTAGAGGTGGTATAAAAAGATATCATTATAATTTTGTTTATTTTTAGGGTTAATGAAAGATATGTGGAGCTACCGAGTGTGTATTCACGCTTTAAATATAATAACAATACTCGTAATATCATCGTGGTTGACTGAATTATTAATAAAACGCTTGAAAACTGTGAAAAAAACTGATGAAGTCGAAACAAAACCAGTTAACAACGAAGGATCCAGTTAATATTTATACGAATTTATTAATTAGGAATTTTTCTAATTGTATTTTATGTAATTTTGTACATATCGTAAATAAAAGTTAATTATAAAATCTATAGAAAAGTTTGCTGTTTACCTATATTTATTCCCAATATGTTTTTAAAGCAGGAGAGGATGTAACCATAAAAGTACCACTGGCTAGCTCCTGAGGGTCGTGGCTTTCCTTCTGTGTTTTTGCTTAATTCCCCCCCAAACAAGTTTTAAAGGGCGCCAAGTACAGACACACAAATAAAATTCTATAGATCAGTTTAAAATGGTTTATTACTTTAAAATTGGTTAGTAATGTAATGAAAATTAGGAAAATTAATTAAATCTCTTAACTTGGTTTCGATCTGCGGCTTTTGACGGAGTTTGATCCTGAAGAGCGTACTCTAAGAAGGATGGGTTCCTTTCGAGGGACTTCTTGACTGAATTTTCCACGCTTCTACGCAGTGGACTCGGAACAGCAACGGAAATGGAATTCCCCTGTAGAGATTTCTTTTCGGCTTTTCTAACAACGAGGAATCGGAAATGCAACGGAATGGGATATCCCTGTAGGAACCTCTTGTCGAAATCTTCTAACGAAATGGGATCGGAACTGTAACGGAATGGAATATCCCAGTAGGAACCTCTTGTCGAAATCTTCTAACGAAGTGGGATCGGAACTGCAACGGAATGGAATATCCCTGAAGGAACCTCTTGCCAAAATCTTCTAACGAAGAGGAAAGGTGCAGCAAAATGGCGTCGGCCTCACCGGAAGATGTCGAAACGTGTAGTTTTTATATAGCAATTTGTAGTCCTTAATAGGGCCCTTCTTCTAGTTGGCAATAACCCTATTATTAAAATTAGAATCAAAACTCCGAATTTTCAAATACTATTTTTCGAACACAATCGCTATAATTCTCTCCAAATTTCGAGAAAAAATTAATTACCTTTCATGTATAAATAATAAAATACCACAAAAACTGACCTTGAATTGAATTAGCAATTGTATTCGAAAATTTAAAATGTTGGTAAAATAGATAAAATATTATATTCACCGCATTTTGAAATAATTTAACTATTAAACTTAAAACCAAGGCAAAATGAAACTCACCAGAAACAGAAGGGCAAAGATAGTCGGAAACTCTGAATTACTTAAAATTCAACGATTAAATGGACGATAAAATATCAAAAACTCACTACGAAACCAATTCTCTCCTTCCAACTAGCAGTCCCCACTCGTATCAACGCGGTAACAATAGATAATTTAAAAATATTTATAGTCCGGAAGGATTGTTCGATAACTAACGATACAATCGTTACAAGGATGAGGATATCTCTCTTCACAACGGACGACGGTCCATTTTTTTCCATTCTCCAATCTTTTTTTAGAACGGGTTCGTTTTTTTGTTTTATACCATGTAACGCTAGTTTCTGTCGCTTTATCTACATTTCTTTGTCCGTAAAACAAACAAACAAACATAAACCAAAAACGTTTTATGATTGGAGAGTATTGACATGGATTTACCAATTTTTCTGATTATATTTTAATCCCCTTTTCAGGTTATCAGATTAATGTAAAACTGAAGTAAATTTGAATATCGTACTTAGCCACCAACCGAATTAAGCTTCAAATAAGCTGATGGAGTTCCGCGACAATGATAAAATAAACCGCTTTTGTTTATTCTTCCAGTTCCGTTGCTAATAAATAAGTTTGCTCAAAGCATATTCAGCCACCATAATGACAATCTAGAAACAAGTTACTACAGCGTTATGGCAAAGAACGAAACAAAGCAGAAAAAAGAACTACGTGATGCGTTGGTGTTGTTTATTTGTAAAAAAGAAGTGAAAATTCGATTTATACGAATGTTGAAAACCAGGACTAATTGTAGAGAACGATTTTAGTTTTTTATTCCGGTAGAAATCGTAAAATTGTACTAAAAAAAGTTTGTTGAAAATGGTTTAGCTGTGTTAGTGTAATTATTAATATTGTAACGGAATAACCAAATGAGGAAAGGACCTGTAGTTAAAAGACTGTTTTAGGTTATATTTTAGTGACTAAATTAAAGAATATTCTAGGTTCTTCTAGTATGTAGCAATTAGGTTAGATCATGTTTCTCTAAATTACTAGAATACTCATTTTTACGGGGAGTTTTTGAATAGTTCATTGTCATTTAGACGTTTTCCAGCAGAGTTCTTGTGAATCTATCGCAATAAGAGTTTCAATTTGGTGTAAGGTGTGGGGTGAAGATACAAGAATGCCTGGAAAGAAGATAAATGATAAGATAAATACTAGCTGAGCTTAGAAGAGAGCTCGATGAATTAGAATTGGAAACTACTGGTTGCAAATCTGTATTGTTAAGTAGGCTCCGTGAATACTACCTAGGAAATAACTTGGACTCTGACTCTGTGGAGATCGAAGATCCGGTTCAAAAATCAATTTCTGAACAATCGCAACACCTTTCTCAGCTATCGCAACGAATGACGAGCCAACAAGAAAAACAGACGCAAGAACTGTCCCAGTTTTCCAGTCAAATAATGAGCCATCGCGATCACAACGGATGTCTACCCAACCAGAAGAGCTATTCAGTTTCTTCTCCCAGCAAATATTGCATCTGCGCTCTAAAATGAGGACTCTTCGTGACGAGTAAAATCAGCAACTGGCCAAATTGCGAAACGAGATCAACCAGCAAATGTAGTCTGAGATAGGGAAGCTTAAACGTGAACTGGAAGCTTGTTGCCGAAACCAAACCATCCTCGGCGACGGAGATGCAGAAAGGATCGAAACCTGCCACGTAGATGTCGAACGACGAGGAAACGGAGAGGCGACCCAGGTATTGACGATGATGAAACCCCCGACCTTCGACGGGAAGACTTCCTGGCCAAATTACTTGAAACAATTTGACGCAGCGGCCGAAGCGAATGGATTGTCATCCCAGGAGAAGGCGTTGTCCCTAACCATAGCTTTAGTAAATCATTTGGAGATGCATTATGACCAATTTCATCTACAACCGGTCTACGGAATGAAGTTAAAGTGCCAGAAGCATAAAAATGAACAAACTATCCAGGAGTTTGAGGCAGAAGTGTCAAGAATGGTACGGTTTGCGTATCCAAATGCGGTCCAAATCTTTACCGATGATCTTTGAGACGCCCAGTTGCAACGGGCTGTATGGTTGGCGTGGCCGAGGTCTCTTGTGGACGCATTGACCATTGTCTTGGAGTTCGATGCAGCGACGGAGACCTCACGTGGACTAAGGGAAGTCACTGGTAACTACGACCATGCCGTTCATTCCGTCCGCGACTTCAAGGCAGTAGTGGAGAGGTTAATGAAGTTATCCTCAAAAAGAAGGCGCCCACTGAGGTGCTGGATCTGCGGAGAACTAGGCCTTATAAGAAATACTTACCGCAATTGTACCCGTGTGGAGCAGAAAAAGGAGAAACTTGCTTTAGTTAATGATGTGTCAAAAAACAAAAGGCCATATACTGCTTCATAGATGGCGCGTTATGGGCTTTGTCCTGGTGCAAAATCCACGAATTTACTTACGAACTCGTTCTAGCAGTGTTGCCAAAACGGACAAATTATTAGTCTGGTTGACAGTTTGACCCTCTGGAACCCATTCAGTCATCACGATACCGTTAATGTCGAAGAAAACGATCAAAATTGTCTGGAAATTTGATTTGGACATCCTCTCTTTTTTAATGCTAGACTTTTGTCATGTTTAATTCCTCGTGTAAAATTTTTCTAACTGTTTCTTTATCGGTGTTTACAGCATTGGCAATCATCTGGATGCTCATTCGACGATCTGCACGCACAATTTGATTGATTTTGGCCACTGTTTCCAGAATTGAAACAGTGACAGGGCGACCTGCGCACTGGTCATCTTCAGTGCACTCTTGGCCCTTACTGAAGCATTTGTAACCTTCAACAACACGCGTACGATATAGAGAATTGTCACCATAGGCCTCTTGTACCAATTTATAGCACTTACTCGGAGTTTTTTTAATTTAACGATAAATTTACGATTGATACGTTCTCGTCACACATGGTTTTCGGCACGAGAAAAAAACACGTTTGTTTCAAACCGCTACTGTACAAATAATATGACGAAAACGTGGTTTGGTACGTGCATAGAGAAGACTTGTAGATACCCAACACACAACTCGTTTTTTCCCACCCATCTAGGGTGCCCTCTACGCTTGTAGTTTCGTTATTTAATAGCCAGATCTCGTATTGATTTCTTTTATCTTTATTTTGGTATATAAATTAAACATTTCAATCACTAACTCAAGTCTATAGATATTGTACCTCTAACAACTACCTACGGTAAAAAAAGGAAATTTTCTTGGCAGAGTTAGTAGTGTCTAATACGCCGCTAACGTCCTTATTCGCACACACATTTCGAAGTAAATGTAGCCTAAGAAATCGGTAAAGAACGACCTTTCTTCATAGATCACCGCACCATTGTTCGTTTTCAGGTCCTCTGTAGATTAGCGATTAATGTGTTGAGACTTCGACTGCATTGTCACGTCAATAAAACGCGGATTTCCATTATTAAATATGGTAAAAGGCAAACGAAAATAGCTGAAACCGATTTTCTGCGGTCGTGGCATCTTGATAAACGCTGAAATACGGAGTTTGTGATTTTATGCATACAGTAATTCGCATTGTCTGTTTTTTTGTTATATAATACGTTTTTAATAATAAAATATACAAAAGAAGATTTTAGATTCGTTTAATAAATTCTTATCTATATCAAGTATATGAAAACCATTTTATTTCTATAAGAATTTTGTCAATTCTTTCTTATTTTTGCCAATATTAACGTGGCGTACAGGAACTAGTGAAACAAATTTGGGACAAGGAAAAGATACCGCAAGAATGAACGCCAATACACAAAAAAGGGAACAAAGAGAAATGTTCAAATTACAGGGCTATTTCATAAGAACTTTGCCAATCTAGTAAAACATCAATTGAAAACGCATGCAGAGAATATAACAGGAGACTATAAGAATGGTCTCCATCCAGGAAGATCAACGATAAACAATACACACAGTAAAACAAATAATACAGAAATACAGGGAATGTAACAAGAACCAACACATAGCTTTTATCGACTTCAGAAGTGCTTTTGACTCTCTAAATAGAACTAAAATGGGAAGGGCATTAAAGAAGATAAGAATCCCAAACAAACTGATTAAACTATAACCGTCTGTGACCTGGGTTTCCTCCCTGGTCCTTTTTGGCTGCTCTCTCTTCTGGCATTCTTTGCATATGACCAAGCTATCTTAATTTTGCCAGCCAGATCTTGGCTACCTCGTCTGACCTTCAATAGAACTCCTCCAGTTCCTTATTTTTCCTTATTCTGCTTTTTTCCTCCTCAGTTACTGTTCTATAGATTCGTCAAAGAAAGATATTTGGCTCCTTACTTCTTTCATCAAATTGTTCTTATTATTGATGTGAGCTCCAAGATGGTAATCTTGAATTTATCCTCAACTAGCTGTATCTCTTCCATTGGTTTTCTGAATTCTCTTTTCGATATCAACATATACTCTGTTTTACTCTTTACTATCAAGTCCCAGTTCCTGTGTTTCAAGGCTACAAAACTTTCCTCCAGATCTGTGAGCGACATTGACACGATATCAATGACTTCTTTACCTATGCACCTGTTAAGTAGAATCTATTTTATACCTCTGGACTGTTATTTATGTTGAAGGTCCAAATTAACAGCTTTCACGGACAGTATAGGTGTTCACGAGTCATAAAAAATTGGGCCTATCGTATACGTGTCTGCAGGGCACAAGAAGGGTTCACTATCATCGCTACAGCTCCCGTAGAGCCTGAGCCTGCTCTACCGATTGCCTGCATACTTGATGGTCTTGGGCCAATTTCTCCATCTCTTTACTTATATTCTTCTATTCCACACTTCAGTCTAGGCCATCTCTATAACCGTCTGCCACTTGGGTTTCTTCTATGGAACTTTTTGGCTGCTCTCTCTTCTGGGATTCTTTGCATATGACCAAGCTATCTCAATCTTGCCCACCGGATCTTGGCTACCACGTCTGGCCTGCAATAGAACTCCAGTTTCTTATTTTTCCTTATACTGCTCTTTCCCTTCTCAGTCACTGTTCTATAGATTCGTCGCAGAATGATATTAGGCTCCTTACTTCTTTAACCATGTCGTTCTTATTATTGATGTGAGCCCCAAGATAGTAATCTTGATTTTATCTTCAACTAGCTGTACCTCTTTTCGACATCGACATATACTCTGTTTTACTCTGGCTGATGGCCCAGATCCTGTGTTTCAAGGCTACATAACTTTCCTCAAGGTCTGTGAGTTACATTTCCACGATACCTATGCGCCTATTATTCTACCAAGTAGAATCTATTTTATACTTCTGGCTTGGTATTTACATCGAAGGACCGTTGGTGGGCCAAATTAAATGCTTTTACGGACAAGGATAGGTTTTCACGAGTCAATAAAAAATTTGGTCCATCGTGTACGTTTCCGCAGGACATCAAGAGGGGGTCATTTAAATGATGTTTCCTCTCTGGACCTTTTTAGCTGCTCTCTCTTCTGGCATCCTTTGCATATGACCAAAGCTGTCCCAATCTTGCCAGCCGGATCTTGAATACCACGTCTGGCTTGCAATAGAACTCCTCCAGTTCCTTATTTTTCCTTATTCTGCTCTTTCCTTCTTCACTTCTTCACTCACTGATCTATAGATTCGTCGAAGAATGATATAAGGCTCCTTACTTCTTTAACCATATCGTTCTTATTATTGATGTGAGCCACAAGATGGTTCTTGATTTTATCCTCAACTAGGTGTAGGTACCTCTTCCATTGCTTTTCATAATTCTCTTTTCGAATCAACATATACTCTGTTTTACTCTGGCTGATGTCCCAGATTTTGTGTTTCAAGGCTACGTAACTTTCCTCAACCTCTGTGAGCTACATTAGCCACGATATCAATGACTCCTTTACCTATGCACCTGTTATTCTACTCATTTTTTTATTTAAAATTAGAGTTTTAAATCCATAAAGAAGTAACTATAAATCCAGTTAACAATTTTAAACTTTAACCATTTTTTATTTATTTGGAAAGTTGTTTGGTTGTTTAATCTTATAACCGAATTTTCGATAAAGTTTGTGAGTTACAGGATGGTAAAAGTTTATACCAAAATCAAATACCTATGTCAAAAGTTTGAATTCACATAACAATGAGAAGGTTATATTAAAACAGACTCAGAAATAATAAAATACAGATGATGCTCTCAAACTTCCATATTGTGTAGTAAAACTTTGCCAAGCATATCTTTCTATAAGTATTAGACAATATACGAGGTTTATTTTAAATATAATTTAGAATAATTAAGTATATTTAACATTTTTTGTGAAGCAAAAGAATATTTTTATAAAAATGAACTCATTCAACAGCCTCAAATTTCGGTGGCAATTAAAAAGTTTTTCCAGACCGCTAAAGGAGATTAAAATTTTCCTTTAATTGAATGATAAAGTGCTATTTATTCTCTTTTGGAAACGAGAACGGTCTTTATAGCCAATTGGGTGGAAGGATGTATAGTCATTAGACAATGAAGTAGTTGAAATCAGTCATAAAAGCCGAGGCTTTATGGACTTTTTCCGATAAGATCTTGAAAGAAAATTAGGTGAGGTAGGATCGTTAATGGTCTTTGATATATTGATCATTACGAGAAATTTAAAGGAAGTAATAAAATTACATAGTTAAATATAAAGGAAAATTACAAATAGATAAACTTAAAAAAAGGTAGTTGAATCTTAACAAATTCTATTTATTATTATTATTGCCGGAACTCGATGTCGAGTTTGTAGTTATCCTCTATTCCATTATTGCATGTGCGTGCGTGTGTGGCTATAAAGTCCTATTCTTGATAAAATTACGCGGCCACAGTCCGGACAGTGAAAATTTCCAGTTATACGACGGAGTTGAGAATGGAAGTTCCAAACCATTTGTCTCCAATTACTCTTATTAGCTGCATGGCGTTCCCAATTGCCTGCTGAGTTGAGTATTTTAATGTTTTGTGTAAAATGTCTTTATAACGTTTTTCCTGGCCTCCTTGCCCACGGTTCTCCAAAAAGTATACTTTTTTCTAGCCGATTGTCATCAAATTGATAGACATGACCTGTCCAGCGTAGGCGAGCACGGGAGATCAGAGTCTCTATAGGCAGACTTTTAGCTCTTCTTAGCATCTCTTTATTGGATATTCAATCAGACCAGCAAACGCTCATCATTTGATGTAAAAGTCTTTGTTGTGTGCGCTCAAGAGTATTTCTTTGTTTAAAATCTCCTGTTCGCTCCTTATTAAGTCACCAAATTCGCTTTTGAGTGAACAAAGTTTTTTGTGAATAGGTCTTTTGTAGCGTTGAAGAAGGGATGAGAATCGTTTAGATTAAGTGAAAGTCTGGATTTCATTTGCTTTGTCTTTAATAGCTTCTTTTGGGCATAATTCTTAATCGTGGCAAATTCTTGAAGAGCATTCAGGTTGTTAAGATTATTTATAGCAGATTGGAATACACGACACGTGCGTTCTAAAATTTCCTCGATTTGAAGATGATTTTCAATAAACCATATCAATAGCGATTTTGCTTGACTTTAAGATGCTATTCCTTAATTCACTCCAGTACATATTAGGGTCTTTTCGACTGGCTTCTTCCATAGTTCAGGGTGAGCTTTCCCGAAAGGCTGCTTTCAACTATTCTCTAATCATTGGATCGGTGAGCTTCTCGGTTCTAAAACGAAGTTTTGGGTTGCGTACTTTCTTTGGGTGATGTATATTTTGCAATTTTAATTTAGCTGTTACGATGGTATGTCCAGTACTCAACAGCTACACGAGCTTTTGTAGACACCTCCCCCCGGAGATCTGAATGGGGCGGTATTTTACCTTCAGATTGTTATGGCCCATTCGAGCAAATTATCATTTGTTAACATTTAGAAAGAAGAGAAATTTTGAAGAGACAGCAGTTGGTTGGAGGTGTCTTCTAATAAGAGATTTACGCGCTTACTTGGTTATGGATGAATGCTTGTTAATTAAGCTGAGGTTGTGCACTAGAGTTATACCACTACTTTACTTCATCTTCAGTCGGATGAAATGGTTAAAAGAATGAACCGAATCAACTATCTATCAAAGTTTGTATCTGAACATCAACGAGACTTAGACAAAAGAAGAAGAAGATGTTCATAGGAATGTGGTTTTGGTGGGAGTGTTGTGTGTGAGGACCCTGTTGGAGGACTTGCGTCCTTTTCAGGAAGAGGATGGGAAGGTTTGGATGGTAATAGCATCAGTTGCCGGTGCCGCTCCCAGAAGGTTGGTGTTGCTTCCTCTGTTGCTTCGGTATTTTTTGGATCCAAAGCTTCTTGAACGTGCATAAACTTTCAAAACTTCTCTTTTTTTTTGGTGGTAGTGTATGTAATGTGTGGAGCGAGTAACCCAGGTGATGCAATGTGGATTTGGAAAATTGATGCTGTGGCGTGTCTCCTCCGTTGTGAGGCCTCCCATTTGGCAAGGACGAAGGGAACCACAGAAACCTTCGCCAAGGGCTCATGACTTACGAAAACACATTTAATTATTTCTAATTCAGTAAAGAGATAAGACTGCTGTGAGATTTGGTTTATGAATCCAGACACTGTAAAGCAGTGCCTGGTGAAGAATATATATTCAATGTACAAGAAGATGAAGTATGTTCATGAGCTGGTTCGAAACAATCTACAGCTAGTATTAATTAAATCTAAAATTATTACTACATTCGAGCCAAAGAAAGGTGTTGGTGTTGTCTTCTTGCACAATCATCGAAGAAAACAAAGTTTGTGTGAGAAGATGCAGAAGATTTGGGAGAGTCTGTACCTAAGTACACACCCACACACACATACCGTCATACGGAGAGCATCGCGGGGACTGTCAGGATGGCTTTCTAGAACCTCATAACTCACCAATTCTTGAAAAAGTTTCAATTTTTATCGCGCTAAGTTAAAAAACGAATAATTTGGAACAGAAATAGTTCAGCTAATATTTTGTTTATATAATCATCTCCATATATCTACCATTAATTGATACAAAAAACATAAAATCTTAAATAAATCAACCCAAAACTCAGTTTTTATAACAAAAACAGCGACATTATTCGTGGACTATTATTATTACTTCACAGTTTCTCGAAGCAACCGATTTAAATTCGCGATAATTACTCTGTTTTGAGACGGAACATCATTTGCAAAGTTTAAGGAAATTATAGAAATGGTGAACAATACGCCGGCAACGCCAATTAGCTGCCGTTTGCCAAATTGGCTGCAATAATTCTAGCCAGATGGATGGCCAGAGCCAACCGTTCCATGTTTTGTGTCCAGACATGCCCGGAACTACAACAGAACGTAACTAGAACGTGTAAATTACAACTACTTATTATTTTATGTTGCTCTTTTGCAACTTGTTTGTGTTTTCCAATGCGATAGTTTAAGGTTTATACAAACAAAGAAAAATAAAGTTTTTACTCATAAATTGAACAAATTTATAACAGAAAATTAATTTAAGCTATAAAATATTATTCAGTTTCATTTACTACGTGCACTGTTATTAATATTAAGTCTATAGTCTAGAAATATTTTTGCAAATCTTTATATTTATTTTAGTAGTAGTCTTTGGTAATTTTGACTATTAAAAAATATATTGACATTAAATAATAAGAAAGTACAAAAGCAGATATTTGGCATCTATTGATTTAATATAATATTTCCAGAGAATCTTGAGACGGCAGTCAACCTTACAGGGTCCTTCGAGCCGGATATACAGTAACTATAACACCCTTTGGCCAAACATTTCTGGGGTTTTGATCATCAATTTACCGTTTCTGTTAAGCTTCTTAAAATCGTTACTTTTTAGTATCTAAAGTAAACTATTGACCTTAACTGCTTAGACATACAGTTTGTGCAAAACTATATATTTGTACAAGCGTCGCATTTTAAGTAAGTTAGAAAGGATATTTTCCTTTTTTCACTTCATTTACATTACGATTTTTCCTTGGTTGATAATACCCCAGTTTGTATTCTCAAACATGTTCCTTTTATAGTCTGATTAGAGTAAATTATGTTACTACTACGACACTATACTTAATCATCATAAATTTCTATAGTTGACAATATTTATTAGGGTATAAAATAATCTTAACAAGCAAAATTCTCTTAAAAAAAAGATTTAATTTGCATTTTTTTTCCAAATTATTAAAAACACAATAATTTAAATAATTACTTAAAAGTGACACTAACAATATGTAGTAAAGTAGTGGAATCTTAACCCAAAAAATTTCAAATGTTGGACAGGTCAGCTGATAATTGTCAAAAAGTCAAATGTCAAATAAGTCAAAGATGTCAAAAATGTCAAAAATATCAAAGATGCCAAAGATGTCAAAGATGTCAAAGATGTCAAAAATGTCAAAAATGTCAAAAATGGCAAAAATGGCAAAAATGTCAAAGATGTCAAAGATGTCATAGATGTCAAAGATCTCAAAGATGTCAAATCTCATATGTTCTTAATGTCAATAATTATAATCGAGTTTTTATACTTGTTATAGTTTTAAAAGTGTGAGATGTTACAATTGAAAAATATCAAGTTTCAAATGTGGCGATTGCTAAAATTGTCTAATGTTACAATTTTTACTGGTAAAGTATCAAATGTAAAAATGTCTAATGTCAAAAACATCAAATGTGTAACATTCCAAAAATGTTAAACGTAAAAAAAAGGGTGTGACAGTCAGTGGGACTGCCGGCAGAAGTTATACTTCTATGCACTTTTAACTAATAAAACTTAATAGGTAACTACAAACACAGGCAAGTGATGTGTGTCCTTACTTTAAACACGAAAACCAAACAGTAAAACGATCAATGTACAAAAAAAGTGTTTACAAAACCCGATTTGCTTACCGTGGGCTATTACAGATTTTAAAACACTAGAAAACAATGCAAAACATTTTCTAACAACATATAGGTACACACTTTTACAAAATTTTAACGCACTTTGAACTGCACTTTTCAGTAACTTTGCAGGAACAGGTTTTAACTCACACGCATGTCTTCGACTCAAAAGCATAGTGAAGGATATAATGCAACCATGTGACGGTATTTTAGACTACAATACAATACAATACTCATTACTGAATATTATTATTAATATAAAATACTAAACTTAATATGTATACTTTGTCACGGGCTAAATTCTCGTAAGCGATAAATATTTTAATTTGTAAACATAAGTGTTTTCTTACCTTATAATTTCCCATTATTAAAGGTTTACTTGAGTCAGGAACCGGTAGATCTGGTTCGGTTATAGATAATCATCAACTTATAAATATATTCTGCCATAAATTATTGCTAATATTGCCTTGAAGTATATTTATTAAATTCAAATGTAGTGGCATTGTTTATAAATCATTCACTGACGTATGTAAACGGTTGACAATTCTCTTTCTGTCGATAACTCGTAGTATTGTGGTCCACAGCCAGCTGTTTCGTGGTATTGTTATTTGCCTAATAAGATTGAAAATGAACGAGGAAATTAAGTAATGATGAGATTTTTGCTGTTATCTTGATGAGTAATAAGATTAGTTGTATCAAACGACCACTGTTTGTTCGTAAATTGGTAGCTGAAGATCCTACGGTTATTGTCCCTATAGTAGTAGAGGCCATTTATTTTGAAGTGTGTCAATCTAATGAATTGTAAAAACGTAGAAAGTTCCTTTTGACTGTCAGCCTTCGATTCGAGCGGATTGCTCTTGAGAAGATTTTTGGGTTTAAGTTTGTAATCTCTGTGCATCGGAGTCAATTAATTTTGGATTTACGAAACTAAACCACAGTTTTTCCTATCAAATATTGTTGGAGTAGTTTTCCTGTTATTTTGGTAGATTCGTTGGAAAAAAAGTCCTCGTGGAGGGATATTTAGTAAAATCTTCACTGGTGATAGCACGTTTCGTTATTTATGTGATTGTTCGATCCTTATGGTTCTTTCGTTCCCTATGAAGTGTAGGTAGCCCACAGAGCAGAGAGTGGAAAAAAATTGGTAATTCAAAACCGTTCAGACAGCAAATCCAATAGCTTAAGTGGTTAAAGCATGCCTTCGTATAAGGCAGTGATGGTGGGTTCGAGTCCCACTGGATGTGACATTTTTTCAATTTCTCCTTAATGTCAGTTAAATAATTTCTTGTTTGTTTAATTTCTAAATTTTAAGAATTCCCCATTATTGCAGTTAGCAACGAGGATATTGTTTTACCCGTTTACCAGCTAGTTGTGTCACGAGTTTAATGAAAGAAACCCTATCTTAATAGGTGAGTTACGATATTATATTTTTATAAGATTAATAACGCCATTTAGTCGCAATTTTAGTTTTAATATCTTGATTTTACATGTATACTTCTTTGTGTATTGTATGTAGGTATTATTTTTGAGAAACTAGACTCCTTTTAGTTCTTTTGTGCTATTATTAATCGATTTTATGTTAAATCTTAATTTAGTTTATTGTTATAATTTTGTTGTGACTAGCAAGTCAAATTTAAGTTTGTTAAGCGCATTTAAATCATTAGTTTTGATTAGTATTTGTAAAAATTCAGAGTTATTAGCTTCTAAATCTTATGTAATTCATTTAAATTCATTTTTATTCTTTCATTGTTGTGCAA
Source organism: Altica lythri (assembly GCA_964028335.1). NCBI lineage: Eukaryota > Metazoa > Arthropoda > Insecta > Coleoptera > Chrysomelidae > Altica > Altica lythri. Next base: position 72,899,731 of record OZ034805.1, read on the forward strand.
AAATAAGTTGATGCGTTCAAGTAGTACTAAAGCCAGTAAAGTAATACTTTAATACAGTCAAGATGGCGGCAAGTGAGGTGTTACCGAAAGTTCTCTCTACAATTAATGAAGACGAATTTAAAGATAAAAACTTTAAATGCTGTCAAACAAAACCTAATAAAACTCTAATATGTATAGTGTGTGGAAACAGTTATCATTTCTCGTGCGCGGTTAAAAACAAATTAAAATGCATCAAAATATGCGATTCGCGACTAATTTGCTGTGAACCTCATGAAAACGATGACAACAACCAACAAAATATAATTCTGAGAGCAGAAAATGCAATGTTGAAACAACTACTTCAGGAAAAAGACGATAAGTATGAATTATTATTACAAAATAATAAATTATTAAAGGCTAATAACGACCTTTTACAAGAGAAAGTCGATTTATTAAAACTTGAAATAAATAAAGAAGAAAAACCATTAACTTGTTCTGATAGACCACAACAATCAACAATCACAAAAAAAACAAATCACAACAAAAACAAACAGTCAGGTCACACACAAACAGACATTCTTCCAAAAAATATAAATATTATACCAGTGTCAACAAAACATAAAGCGACTAATTGGAATTTAGAAATAGAAAAACAAGAAAGCACAATGAATAAGATTATTAATTTGGGTGATTCAAGTGACGGTGACATTGAAAATAAAAATGAAGAAACAGAGTTTCAGACTGTGGTCTACCCTAGAAAAAATAGACAAAAGTATTTAAAAAAGAAAATAGGTGAAAATAGCTCTTCTGAAGAATTTGGCGTGAATCGTAAAATTTGGCTGTATTTGTATAGAATTAAACGAAATATTACATCAGAAAAAATTTGTAATTATATTAAAGGTTTAGACGCACTAAAACAAGCGGATATAGTTGTTAAGGAACTACCCACTAAAGAAAATCAAAATAAGTGTTTTATGTTCGGCATAAATGAAGAATATAAAGAAGAAGTTTATAAGCAGTCGACATGGCCTAAAAGTATTGGATTCAAAAGATTTGATTTTAGAAAATACAACAGTTACCAAAGAAACGACCAGGATTTTTAAGAGGTAACTGCCAAGTAAGCCAGGAGCAAAACATATGTCTTAGTTCACATCAAAATCCACAGACTAATGAAAACCAAGATGCCACAAGTGAATGTGAATCCTCAGTTAAAGAATTACAATCAACAAAAGTTGCAAAAGAAATCCACTCTGCTTCAGTTAGTCTAATACACAACAACCTTCAATCAATAGGAACCAGCATCAATGGCATACACGACCTCTTAAATAGCAACCCCGATTGTTTGTTTCTTGCAGTCAGTGAACATTGGAAATCAGAATGGCAAATTAAGTTATATGGCATTAAAGAATTCTCTTTAGCATCGTATTACTGTCGCGAGGAAGGTGAACATGGTGGAGTAGCTGTTTATGTTAAGAAGCATGTTAAATATAAGGTACGAAAAGACCTGAACAAATTAGCGTGTCGTGATATTTTTGAATGTGCAACTGTTGAATGTAGCATAGGTAATCAAAAAATTATAATTGCTGCTGTGTATAGGGCACCATATGATAAACATTTAAAAAACTTCTATAAAAAATTAGAAGAATTTTTGGAGAAAGTTACTGCTGAAAATAAATTAACATTTATAGCAGGCGATTTTAATATAGAATTAAAAGATACTGTATCAAATATAGTAAAAATTAATTTTCTATTAAATTCCTATTCATTTGTATATACAATCAAAGAGTATACAAGAATAACTAATAGTTCAAAAAAATGTATTGACAATATTTTCACAAATTATCAAGATAAATATGAAACATATATTCTGCATTCATCATTTTCTGATCATTTCGGACAAAAAATTAAGTTTTATTTAACACCTACATTAAAACAAAAAGAAAAATTTGTGCGTATATTCTCTGATGAAAATAAAACATTATTTTTAGATAAAATAAAAAATCAAACATGGAATAAAATCTACAGTATGAGTATATATGATGTTAATAAACAATGGGATTGTTTCAGTGGAAGAATCTCACAACTTTTTTGTGAATGTTTTCCCCTGCAAAAAATTCATCTTAAAAAGAAACACTTAAAAGATCCAGAAATTAATGAATGTAAAAATAAACTGAATGCATGGTTAACAGTATCAAATATTAATAAAGAATACAGGAAAATATACAATGAGGTGAAAAAAGAATACGATATCCTATTAGCAAAAAAAAGAAGTGAGTCTTATCAACAAAAAATAATTAAATCCGATAATAAAATGAAATGTATGTGGAATATACATAATGAAATACTAGGTAAACAGAAAACGTCAACTACATTCTTTGAAGGAAATCCAACAAACATTGCTAACAGATATAATAATTTTTTAATAAATTTTATTCCCAGTAAACTTGAACATTTTACAAACTCAAAATTTACATGTAGTATTGCAAGTAACATTCAATCTATGTTTATATTACCGGTCACCGTACATGAAATAATCGAGCTAGGGAAAAAAGTTAAAAATAAAAATACTTGTGGCGATGATAATATACCGGTAAATATAATGAAATTATGTATTGAATTGGTAGCTGATGTAGTCTGTTACATAATGAATAACTCATTTAAATATGGTATATTTCCTGAACAGCTTAAAATGGCTTCAATAAGTCCAATTTACAAAAAGAAAGGAAATAATGATGAATTCGAAAACTACAGACCAATTAGTGTTCTACCAGCCTTTTCGAAAATTTTTGAAATGGCAATGTGCAATAGATTAATTAATTTTATGAAACATTGTGACCTTCTAAATAATATTCAGCATGGTTATACCAAAGGTAAGTCAGTAGAGAGTGCAATAATACAATTTACTGAAGATATTGTAACATCATTTGAACAGAATGAAATATTGCTAGGTATATTTTTGGATCTCTCCAGGGCATATGACTGCCTGAACCACGAATTTTTAATATTTAAGTTGGAAAGATATGGTGTTAGGGGGAATGCCCTGGAGTGGTTTAGATCTTACTTAAGTAATCGTAAACAAAAAGTCAAAATAGTCGAAGATGACAAAATATTCAAATCTGACGTACTTATCAACAACGTAGGAGTACCTCAAGGAAGTATATCAGGCCCTATTTTATTTATAATATTTATGAATGATATTGTAGAAATATTAAATACCGAAAACAAAAAATGTAAAATGACCTGTTATGCTGACGATACTAACCTGCTGATATCAGACAGTAATTTTCCAGGTTTAATCACAAATTCTAATAAACTGATGAAACATGCAGAGAACTGGTTTTTAAAAAACAACCTACTACTAAATATTGAAAAAACCAATATGGTTCTTTTTCATACACAGCAGCAACGACTAGAATGCCCAAATGAGGTCACATTGTTAGATAATAGATTTAAATTAGAAAACTGTACAAAATTCTTGGGAGTGTTTATAAATCAACATTTGTACTGGGATAAACACATAATAGAACTAGGGAAAAAACTAAACCAAATCTGTTATAGCATTAAATTAATTCATAACTATTTAAATGAAAAATCATTAAAAATAATTTACTATGCAAATTTTATATCAACATTAAAATTTGGAATTATTTTTTGGGGAAGTAATTATCATATATCAGAAATCTTTAAAATTCAGAAAAGAGTAATTAGAACGATATTTAATTTAAAATATAAAGAATCTTGCAAAGGCATATTTAAGAAGAATGGTATATTAACAGTATATGGTATATATATATACGAATGTATTGTCTACTTATTTAAAAATAAATCCAAGTTCTGTGCTTGCACAGATATTCATTCTTATCCAACCCGACATTTTAACATCATATATCCTCCGCATAAATTGGTAATATCCGAAAAACATCCATCTTATGCAAGTATTCGTCTCTTTAACAAGCTTCCCGAAAAAATAAAAAAACTGCAAACTTTTAATACATTTAAAAAAGAAGTAAAAACTCTACTCATTAATTTAGAACCTTATACACTAGAAGATTATTATTTAAATAGTTAATACAATTTATTTGACACTATTTTCTTTAATGTTAATGTTTATCTGTTTATCTGTATAACATGTAATGTTTTATAAAATAAAGATTATTATTATTATTATTATTATTAAAAGTAGTGTAACGTTATTAAATCAAATAATTCAAGGAGTCATTAAAATTTGTTTGAGCTAATGTTAATTCCAAATTACGATTTTAGGGTCCTAGATACAGGTGTAAATCCTAGATACAGGTTTAAGTCCTAGTTACGGGGTTAAGTTCTAGATACAGGCTGAATTTTGATTGCTGACCTGATACTTAGTACGAGCTTAAGTTAATTGTGATTGGTGCAAGCCTATTGGTTTTGGAACAGGCTTGATTTTTGGTACCGGCCTAAGTATTGGAGAAGCCAAGGATTCGAACTTAGTTAACAGATAAGCCAAACTAGATTTAAGACGCGACTATAGTTTTAGTTAAAATTTATTTTTCTTCTTTTACGTGTGATCACACTTAGCAGATAATTTTATTAAGATTACTCTCTTAGATTTTTTTTATATATTTGTTTTGTTAACATAGTCAAGAGCGAGTTTGACGTTAGTGTAAATTCTTTACCTTTAATTTTTATTAAAGAAGGGTCTAGTTGATATTTTGTTTTACTTAGCTCACTTTATCGTTATATTTTTTTTTATTGTGCAATTCAATTAGTACGGTTTAATATTCAAAATTTATTTAATTATCTCCAGTGGGTAAGGTAGTGCCTGGAACAACAGGGGTTTCCGATTTTAACCGTCTAAATCGGTGGCGCGACTCACTATTATTTGTTTACTTACCCTCTACGGCTGAGCTGGGCACCAATCTGCCAGTAGAGAAACCACTACCGAACTCAGCTGGAGTTGAACTTCAATTGAAAGAAGTTGATTAACCTTTCGCTTAGTTTTTTTTTTAAATTTGATTTTCATCAAAAGTACGTGGCAACTTACTGGACAGAATTATAAAATAATATGTCAAACATAATGCGATACGTCAATGTAATACAATAACAATAGCTCAGACTGTTTGTTGTATATCTATCTCTTTTCAATGCAATAAATGTTTAAACGGTATTCAAAGGACTTATAGTGATGACTAATAACATGTAGTAAATATTTCATCTTTCTTTTTACCGAACAATATACCTTATATGTGATTCTGTCTTTCTCTTACTCACACCATTACATATGTAATGATTTTTCCCATTTAGCTACACACTAAATCATTCCACAGAGTGTCCGAATAGAAGTATAACTTCAATAATGTCAAAAATGTCAAATCGCACAGATGTCAGTAAATCATAAAAAATGACATGACCAGCTATTAGTAAAGATTGCAGGTTCGAATCCTGTCGGATGTAAAATATTCAGTTTTATTGAAAAACTCCTATTTTCTTTTATTTTTCATAATTTTTCTGTGTTAGATTTAAATTCTATTAAACAAGATTGTTTAGAAACGTGCAAATGTTGAAATATAGCTATTTTTAGAAAGTTTTTTATATTTTCGCCGTGTTCTGTGTCTCTGTGTCATTCCGTGGAATTTGTAATCGAATTTAAACCTATTTCCCGACTACCTAGAGCTCTGAAATTTTCAGGATAGCTAAGAACTGGATGACAATGCATGTTTCAAATGTGTTTAGGCATATACATAGATTTCGAAATTTATACCGAATTGATATTAAACATGATCTAAGTTGTGTATAGATAATATTATTTTGAAAGTTATTAAATAAATCGTTCGTAGCGTAGTTGGTTAGGTAGCGGATCAGTCCACTTGTGACAGTTTTGTTATGTTATCATAATGGGATCGATTACGCGACAGAGAGGTTTTTTTTTCTTTTTTTTTTGTTCTTACATGTGAAAACAGTAATTATCATTTTAACTGGTAATAAAATAAACTGTTTTAGAAAGTTTTTATATACAACTACCCTTGATTTTGTTAACAAGAAAACAATCTTCTCTATGATCAATCACAGCGTTGTATGACTTAATATTTTTACAATGTCAGGGATGCTGTGCATTGTTGAGATAACACAAAATATGACCTATAAATCAGTAAAAAACTTTCTATTATAAAAAGTTCTTTTTGTAAATTGTGCTTATTTAATAATAAAACGAGTTTATAAAAGCGTTACTCTATTTTAAAGTTTTATTGTTCTATATAACAATAAATGTTCTTTTTGACACAATCAACTATTGATCAATGGAGAGATGGAGTGAAAAAGCTGCTAGCCGTCCAACCCTTTAGTTATTATTCCCATTAACTTTTAACAGAGAAATGCTGGAATGGCATTATATATTGTTCTACACTATGAAGTATCATTAGTCATTTATTGCGATGGTAGAGTTAATTCAGTTAATTTCCAAAGTTTGATGCTGCTGCTTGTGTTTTGGGGTGAGTTTGCTGTCACTTTTCGATGATCGATTTTAGCTTCTAATGATAAGACAGAAAAAAATGAGATGGATGTCCTTGGTAGTAATAATTTATTAATAAGAAGTTAAAGAATAAATATGTTAAACATTTTTGGTACAGAAAACCATTTTCTCAGCATCAATAATATGTGGAGGATATCAATACTGTAACATTTTTTCCTGTATAAACGCCTTAACCATTTATACAGGACAAAGATTACAGATATTCTCTAACAAATGTACGTATAAAAATATTGCTCCAGTAGATTGTCTCCTGTTGACTCCTTCACTGATATATTCCACTAGCCGTAAAACTTGAAGTTCTGTTGAGTGTTCTTTTCTAAATCCAAATTGTTCGTCCGACAAAATGTTTCCTGAGCCTTCTGAGTATTACCCTTTCTGCTACTTTGCTAAGTGCTTGTAAAAGGCTGATAGGACGATAGTTTTGGGGAAAAGTTGGTTCCCTGGCTTCCTTATCATTGTGACATCTGCTTTTTTCCATCTTTTTGGAAAGTTCCTAAATCTTAGAATTCCATTTATAATTGAAGTAACATCGACCACTACCTTTTGTGGCAGATTCTTTAAGGGTCTGTTACTAATCCTGCTATACCCTGGTGCTTTCTTTGCCTTTAAATTTTTGCGTGTACCAGTATTTCATCTTCATTGATGTTTTTAATATCCTCGGTTACCTTTTCAACTTCTTCGTCAAAGTCTATATCCTTTTCTGGATGTGTGTTTAATCTAAAATGATTTTTGATGCTTCTTGCAAATGCCTCTGCTTTGTATTCTGGTGTGCTAACAAGTCCTCTTTCTCCATGAAGGATTGGAAGCGGTTTTCTGTCTTCTTTTAGTATCTTTTGAAGTTTCCATAATCCTGGTTGTTGTGGATCTAAGTATTCGTCCCATTTTTCATTTCTATATTCTTGCAGCTCCATTTTCATTTGTTCCTGCAGCCTGTTTGCTTCTCTTTTGTATGCTGCTCTTTCTGTCCTGTTGGCGCTATTTCCTGCTCGATTTATGTTTGCAATTAGTTCTTTTAGTCCTTGGTTTAGATTTTTAAATCTATTGGGTCTTGTGCTCTTGTCGTATGCTCTAGGGTTTCCCTTATGATTTGCTCTAGGTGCTCCAGTGTGTCGTATATTTCTTCCTTGCTATTAATCCTGGGTATTGGTCCTGCTCCAATTCCTCTTCTGAACGCATCCTAGTTTGTTCTTTTAGTGGTTCTCTCTTCAATGTCTACATGTGCATTTGTGCATGTATCTCAATAATGATTTTGGCTCATGATTCGACAATTTTGGGCATAATCACAAAATTCGATTGGCCAACATGTTCGTCGTCTTCCAACGACTTACGACCCTCTTTGAACCGTATAAACCACTCGTTGACCCGGCTACGAGATAAACAATCATCACCATAAGCTTGTTTGTTTAATGCTCATTTTTCGACCGATGTTAAAAATGTACTGTCACTTTAAGCACGAGAACTTGGCGTTAAGTGGATTGATTGTCATGAAATTTTGACAGAAGATTAATGAAAGATGTATCTATCGAATAAAAGATGGGGCTGCTAGTAACGTGCCAGGAACTTCCGATGAAATAAATTCAAATTTAGATTTAGAAAATTTAAAAGTTAACTACTCCAGCTAAGATCGGTAAGTGGTTTCTCTACTGGCAAATTTGTGCCCAGCTCAGCCGTAGAGGGTAATACAAAACAAAATAATGTGAGTCGCGCCACCGATTTTACGGTATAAATCGGAAACCACTGATGGTCCAGGCACTGACCAATCTTACTGGAGAGAAATAACTGATTCTTCTGAATCCTGATAAGCAAAATAAAATTAATAAAAATATTTAATTAGGTGAGTGGGTGATGATCTGAGTAAGAACACAAAGTTAGATCTATCAATTATATTGACGAAAATAAACCCAACCGTGAAGTTTACAATATATATAAATATATATTCAAGCAAAGAAAGTTAGTAAATAATAATATCAGCAAATAATGCCAAGAACAGTTGGCAGTTTTAATAATGAGTGATCACCCAGCGCAATAAGAAAGATTCAAAATTAATAAATCCTATAAAATAAACAATATTTAAACAACTTAGACAAAGGTTAGGCCAATTCTTTACAATGTCTTAAACTTAAAATTAAATTTTTGGCTTATCTGTTTATCCGCAGATCTGTAGTGAGGCTTTCGTTAATAGCCTGCTGCTCTGTGGATGGTGAGGCTCGGTGTTGATTCCTCAGTAGTGAGCTGATCTTACAATTTACTTGCCAGGTCCAAAAAAAAAGTTCAGCCAATACCAAAAAAAGTTCTGCCAGGACCAAAAATATTAGCCCAGTCCAAAAAAAAGTTCAGCCAGAACCAAAAACAAGTTCAGCCAGGACCAAAAACCCCTTTTATATTAAGATTAGGGGTTAAGCAGCCAATCTGCGATGTTATTTCGCTAGTACCCTGTAGCAAATTTCGTGATTCTTAATCGGATGTCCACGCTTCTTCGTAACGAAGAAAAGCACCATTTAACTAAATCCCAAGAAATATAGAGTTATCTAAACGCCTACTCAAAAATACCACAATAGGAATAAACAAAAATGAGGCTTAGATAAAAATACTGAAGTGAAATTCAAAAACCCGTAAGGATGGCTTGAATATTGCCAGAAGAACTTTCAACTTCACAAAATGGCGTTGCTTAATTCGATAGTAGTACTTATGTGTTCGTACAATTGTTGAAATGCAAAAGGAGCCCTAAAATCACGATAGTTCACGCATACGCTTCCCGCAATGACACTTGTGAGTATAGAAGGGGAAATAGTGTGTTCCGTTGTGCAAAAACGGCTTTGCTAGATATTAATTTGATTTCCGAAATGATGTTAAAATTAAATCGAATTCATTAAACTAAATGTATTATTAATATTAAAAGGAATCGATGCACTTATTTACTTAATTTAAAATTTTTGCTATTAGCTTAAACAGTAAAAGCCCGATATGTTTTCGACCTAAACAATCAAATTATCTACTCTCTCCACGGGTCAAGGCAATAGGATACCTGCTACACGGACCAGAACCCGTTAAAAGGCTAGCTATCGCGATAAAACATTAACTTAACTTTTAAATATATTGACGCCGATTTATGCACGTGACAAACGGATATTTCTTAAGAGTCCTGTTTACTTTGCGACAGACTTCGTATATTAAAATATGGTTTACTTACCTGAAATTCTATTAAATTGTAACTGTGGGAATTGGAAAAAATACTGCATATTTAATATAACCGGCTGTATTTAATTTAATTTTAACATAAAAAAATTTCTTACCATAAATATCTAAAAACAGAATAACAAATTTTTAAGCTCTATTTCAATATTTACAAACAAAAATTAGCTATGCTATAATAAACTTTTTCTAAATCTAACTAATTTTATATACAGGATTATTTTTACATAGGTACTCAATCAAGCTTTTACATCTATATTACAGTGCTTATTTTCTATATAACATTTTATTTTAGATAAATAAATTTTTTATATTTATTTTAAATACAAAAAAAAAACATTTACATTGTTTGTTAATTAATAAAGTTAAAGATTTAATAAAATTGCACTATTTTTAGTTTTATTTATTATTTAACTACTGATAAACGTGTCAAAAGTCAAAGATGTCAAAGTTGACAAATGTCAAAGATATCCAATATCAAAAATGTTAAATGTCAAAGATATTCAATATCAAATATGTCAAATGTTAAAGATGTCAGATTTCAAATGTCAAAGATCTTAAATGTGAAATATTAAAGATGTCAAGTGTGAAAGATGTGAAATATCAAAAATGTCAAATCTTAACGATGTCAAATCTTAAAGATGTTAAATGTAAAAGATGTCAAAGATGACAAATGTAAAAGATATCCAATATCAAAAATGTTAAATGTCAAAGATATCCAATATCAAAGAAGTCAAATGTTAAAGATGTCAGATTTTAAATGTTAAAGATCTTAAATGTGAAATATTAAAGATGTCAAGTGTGAAAGATGTGAAATATCAAAGATGTCAAATTTTTAAGATGTCAACTGTAAAAGATGTCAAATGTCAAAGATGACAAATGTCAAAGATGTTAAATGTCAAAAATATCCAATATCAAAGATTTTAAATGTTAAGGTGTCAGATGTCAAATGTCAAAGATCTTAAATGTTAAATATCAAAGATGTGAGATGTTAAAGGTGCCAAATATTAAGGGAATCAAATGTAAAAAATGTCAAATAGCAAATGTCAAAAATGTCAAATGTTAAAGACGCCAAATATCAAAGATGTCAAATCTTAAAGATGTCAAATGTTAAAGATGTCAGATTTCAAATGTCAAAGATCTTAAATGTGAAATATTAAAGATGTCAAGTGTGAAAGATGTGAAATATCAAAGATGTCAAATCTTAACGATGTCAAATCTTAAAGATGTCAAATGTAAAAGATGTCAAAGATGACAAATGTAAAAGATATCCAATATCAAAAATGTTAAATGTCAAAGCTATCCAATATCAGAAATATCAAATGTTAAAGATGTCAGATTTCAAATGTCAAAGATCTTAAATGTGAAATATTAAAGATGTCAAGTGTGAAAGGTGTGAAATATCAAAGATGTCAAATCTTAACGATGTCAAATCTGAAAGATGTTAAATGTAAAAGATGTCAAATGTCAAAGATGGCAAATGTCAAAGATGTTAAATGTCAAAAATATCCAATATCAAAGATTTCAAAAGTTAATCATGTCAGATGTCAAAGATCTTAAATGTTAAACATCAAAGATCTGAGATGTTAAAGATGTCAAATATTAAAGGAATCAAATGTAAAAAAATGTCAAATGGCAAATGCCAAAAATGTCAAATGTTAAAGACGCCAAATATCAAAGATGTCAAATCTTAAAGATGTCAAATCTTAAAGATGTCAAATGTCAAAAGCATAAAGAATCTAAAAAATTATAAAAAAAGTTGTCAAAGATAATAACAGTTTAATACTATTATAACGTTTTACAGAGTCTTTGAGAATCAAAGAACATATAGACCGTTTACTAAGAACCAACAACTACTTCCCTGGCTATTTGCCTCGACGGACATTGAATTACAGTTCAAAGTTAAACGGGGTTGGTACAGCTCAACAGATATAACTGCAACTTTCAAGGTAAATTAGCCGATAGTGGGAGGAGCCGAGAGTCAGTTGCATTCAAGCGCCCGATGCGTAAACATCCGTATACTTAACATTGTACTTCAATTCTACTGCGTTTGCTACGTTGTCAGATAACTTCGTAAATCGTGAAGTAGTTTGTTGAATTTATCTTTCTAATTTAATAGACTTCCATTCATTCAGTTCATTTTAATGAGTATGACTAATAATTTTGATATTAATGGACTGAAAATAAATAGGTATAATTATAAACTTATTACAGTAACTATGTAGTATTAATATTACAGTTCAATACCTCTAAAATAATATTCTATTAGGCATCACCGCATCAACCAACGTCTCTCGTGTCCGGTCGTGTCAAATCGTCACGGTTGCAGTTATATCTGTTTAGCTGTACATATATCTGCAAGATAGAACTAACCATTTTAGTTTGCAATTCGAAAGGATATCACTTGTAGACCGGTTTCGGCGTATTGCGCCTCATCAGTGTTTCTACTTTCTTTATTTATAAAAATAGTGCACTTTTAAATAAATCTCTTTAAATAATTTTACCTGAAAATCCAATAAAGTTTTATTAGCTTTTCTGACAGTATTAAACAATAAAAATTATTATCATACACATTGATTACGAGGGTGAATTAATTATTAAAATAATTAATAAATTTGTTACATATAATACATATAAAAATTCACCCTCAATTTCATTATTAATAAAAAAACTACAGGGAAACTAATGTATCAATGGTTTTTGGTCTGTTAGGCCGGCGTCGATTGTCATATTGACTTGACGTTTCGCCAACACGAGCGGTTGGCATCTTCAGAAGTTGCTTCCTGGTGGACAGTCTGCGAACTACTGAGCTCTGCGTGAACGGAGCCCGTATTTATACGTCGGGAAGGGCCTCAGTTGCTTTCGATTCTAATCGGTTCTGGTCGGTGTTGTTCGTTAAGGGTAGAGTTTTCGCACCCTTAATTATGGGGACCCATGTTTTGTTGATCTTGACTACTTCCTCTTTTTTATTAAAGTTGTTCGGGTGCTTCTCTATGTCTATGGCTTCTCTATAGAGTCTGGAATGGTATGCTGATGTAGTAACGAGGACGAACAACACCGACCAGAACCGATTGGAATCGTAAACAACTGAGGCCCCGCCCACTTCCTTCCCGACGTATAAATACGGGCTCCGTTCACGCAGAGCTCAGTAGTTCGCAGACTGTCAACCAGAAAGCAACTTCTGAAGATGCCAACCACTCGTGTTGGCGAAACGTCAAGTCAATATGACAATCGACGCCGGCCTAACAGCCCAAAAACCATTGATACATTAGACAATGGCCGCGAAAGCCTTTCACAGTTTACAGGGAAACTGATTTAAAACAAATAACACCTTTTCAATTTCCAAAATTTCTAGCTTTAATATTTTTTTAAGGCAACATTCTGTATGACCTGATTTATATTTTTTTTATATTATATAAAAACAGTCTCATACACTTTCCTTTTTCTATCAAGATAAAAATTTTATATGGTCGATAAACTTATAAAATATTTTTTGTTTACTACTTTTAAATTTATTCAAAAAAGTAAGTACATAAAACTCTATATTAAATAGAGTGTCTTATGTTATAATAGGATAAGGATCAGATTTTACTCTTAGATTCTATAAAACCAAATTTTTATATCCCATTTAAGAAGCTTAAATTTCACATTACCTTTCTTTCTTTTGAAGTAAAATTGTTCGGGTTTTGTTTGATTTTAATGTAGAAATCTCATTTTTGACTGCATAAAAGTTTTATACCATTAATAATAGTTTTCTCTGAGATTAAGTACATGAAATATTTAGCAACGACAGTATTCATGGAGTAGAAGAAAAAAGAAAAAAAAAACCAGTTACCTAATTGGAAATTAACTTAAAAATCTCTCAACATTCAAATTTCAGATCTATTCACTTTTAAATTTCACGTCTGTCAGCAATCAAGTTTGACATATATCAACTTTCAAGTTTCATACATCAACATTCAAAGATGTCAATTGTCAAAGATGTTAAATGACAAATGTCAAAGATGTCCAAAGCCAAATGTCAAAAATGTTCAATGTCAAATATGTCCAAAGCCAAATGTCAAAGATGTTCAATGTAAAAGATTTCAAATGTAAAAGATGACAAATGTAAAAGATGTCCAGATATCAAATGTCAAAGATGTCAAAATCTCATAGATGTCAAATATCTAATCTCAAATATCAAGGTTGTCAAATGACAAAGAATACAAATGTCAAAGATGTTAAATGTCAACTCAGACGTCAAAGATGTCAAATGAAAAAGATGTCAAATGACAAAGATGTCAAAAATCAAATATGTCAAACGTCAAAGATGTTAAATGTGCTCATTCGTCTACTATTAAACAGTTTACTTAAAATAAATTTGGTTTTGTCAATTGTTGAGTTGGGTTTAAGAAACCCATAATTTAAAAATGTCGAAATTGAATTGATCATTGATAATAAATATGATTTGATTTGAAAAACTGATACATTCCTTTTGGCGTTTTATCGTCTTGATGTATACAAGACGATAATAAATATAATAAATCAATAACACTTTTTCTCGTCTCATAATTCTCAATAGTTGGCTTTTCGGAAAACATGACGTCGAATTGATTGGAGGCGATACGATATATGATTTCATTTCTCAAGTTTAGACACGGACAGATGCATCTTCATCAATAATGCCGCGGCCTCTATTTTTCCCATTTACTCCTCTATCACAATAAATTCAATGCTATCAACTTCTACACTCGATTTATTTCATTAGGTATGTGTGTTCACTCTATAGATTCTTGTTTGTGCTGCACACAGCTTCGATTAAGAGAGTAAAAAACACGTTGGAAATGAAATAGCGTGAATTATCGAATGAGATATTAAGAAATTACATTTCAGTATGTTAAACGTAACAAGAAATAGAAATATCTTTTTTAATTACTAAATTAGGTTCGTATCTTCGATTTAGCACCCAATAATTATCTAATTTGACCTGGGACTCTTTATTTGTTTAAAGGGAGGTTGAGCTACCTACCAGGCGCGTCTCCAGGTAGCGGATAGGAGGTGGTCAGGTCACTGCCAATTGCGACAACATCTCTTTAAGATGAAACTAACAGAATCGTCGCTATGCAGAGGCTGCGAACAAGAAGAGGAAACAGTAGAACACATTATGTATGACTGCTCTGCTTTTTCTGAAATCAGAAGATCCGTGTTGGGCGAGTATTGGCTTACACCAGCCGATGTCAGGGAGATCCCCCTCGGGAGCCTCATCACCTATTTTAAATCAATAGGCCTGGTGACATCCTGAGGTGAGGATATCCCTACATACGGGAGGATGCACAATGGGTCATATGTGGCCTCAGTGCTGGCTGAGCACTAGCTCGCCCCTCCCAAATTTCCAGATCTAGATCCAGGATTATCTAATTTGAATGTCAATTTTTAAATTGATAGATGTCAACTTTATTAGATGTCAAATGTAAACGTTGACAGATATGAAATTCAAAAGTTGAAAGATGTCAAATTTGAACTTTGACGGATATGCAATATAAAAGTTGATAGATGTTAACATTGACATATGTCAAATTTAAACGTTAACAGATAGTAAATTTGAACAGCTCACTGATATCTACAAGAAATCTCCAAAATGTGCTTTTTTCATGTACCTCTGAAAAAATAATAATTATAATAAACTTATTGATTATAGAAACTATACAGTTCAACTTCTTCTGATCAATAAACTCAATAAAATTTATGAAGAAATCAATATAAAAAAAAGCTTTAATCTTCTAAGTCTTCCAAAAAGTATTAATTTTATCCCACCATCAAAGTATTTAATTTAAATAATTAAATTTAGTTAATAACTTCCTGACAGTATATTTACAACAAACATGGGTATATTTTTTTAATTTACTTAAATAAAGTTTAAAATTTTTTTCCCAAGTTTTTATATCATTTATAAAAGAAACAAGGACCAAAAGTCTGTCTCATTATTGTCACTACAAAAAGCCCTCGTTAACGGTCAATCGTCACATCATTGTCGCCGTCGTGTGAATCGAAAACAAAGCGACAATCGTCGCTGAAACAACCAAGTATCCTACCGACCGCGCCAGTTGGAATCGAGATAAGCGAACCGCAGGAGAAGAGGCGGAAGAGGCAGAATTTGGCTCGCCACTATTCGCCACGTTCTGGTTATCGACGTAGTTAGCTCTAGAACAAAAAAAAACTCGCTTAAAAATTGATGCTGTTAATGAATTTTACAGGTGGATAAGTTTTAGTCCATTTTCAAGACGATTGAGGATTGATTTTTGTAGTTAGTCTTGTTTGTTTTTGAGTCAGGAAATGGTGCATTATTAAAAGGAAGGTAGACTTTAGAGTGACAGAAACACAAAACGGTTTCGTTTAAATAGTAATGAAACTGTTTCGGTTCACTTTTCAGTTTATTTAAGTTTCATAGAATGGAAAAATAATTAATTTCTTTAGATTATAACAAAATTTAACGAGTTGAGGACTGTAGTCAATAAAACAATAAATAAATCAGCTTCCCTCACCTCTTTTTCGGCAGACAGATTTCAAAAAGGATGCCTAAATTGTTTTATTATTCTTTGTGCCAGACAGCCCTAGACAGCTAGCTCCTCACGTAATCCAACTGGTTTTGAAAACAGGTCGAACTGTTTTTTAAACAGCTTTAAACAGCTTTTAACAGCTTTTAAAGAGCTTTAGATAGCTTTTAAACAGCTTTTAAAAAAACAGTTTGCCTCTGGTAATCCATCTGGTGTTGAAAACAGGTCAAACTGTTCTCCAAACAGCTTTTAAACTGCTTTAAACAGCTTTTAAACACAGAGCAACCTTTTTCAAAACCAGTAGAATTACGTGAGGCAAGCTGTTTAAAAGCTATCTAAAGCTATTTAAAAGCTGTTTACAGGTGTTTAAAAGCTGTTTAAAGCTATTTAAAAGCGGTTTAAAGTTAGATGTCAAAGATAATAATAGTATACCTAATACTATTATGACGTTTTACAGAGTCTTTGAAAATCAAAGAACATATAGACCGTTTACTAAGAACCAACAACTACTTCCCTGGCTATATGCCACGACGGACATTGAATTACAGTTCAAAGTTAAACGGGGTTAGTATATCTGCAAGATAGAACTAACCATTTTAGTTTGCAATTCGATAGGATATCACTTGTAGACCGGTTTCGACGTATTGCGTCTCATCAGTACAAGGAAGATATCCATCCAGAAGCTCTAAGAGCAACTAGATTGGAGATATGTCTAGTTAACCCTACAAAGCCAAGCGGTTTTTTGTCAAATAGAATTTCAGTTTGCAATTAGTTATGGAGATGTCGCTATTATCGCACTTTTAACATTTTCTTTACTAAAGATAATGTATTTGTGTGATTTCAGACATATCTCCAATCTAGTTGCTCTTAGAGCTTCTGGATGGATATCTTCCTTGTACTGATGAGACGCAATACGTCGAAACCGGTCTACAAGTGATATCCTTTCGAATTGCAAACTAAAATGGTTGGTTCTATCTTGCAGATATACTAACCCCGTTTAACTTTAAACTGTAATTCAATGTCCGTCGTAGCATATAGCCAGGGAAGTAGTTGTTGGTTCTTAGTAAACGGTCTATATGTTCTTTGATTTTCAAAGACTCTGTAAAACGTCATAATAGTATTAGGTATACTATTATTATCTTTGACATCTATTTGATAAACGTTTTACTGAAATGACAATTGATTAGCAGGAAACTGCAATCAAGTAGTTAAAGCTGTTTAAAGTTGTTTTCAAAACCAGTTGGATGAGGTGCTAGCCAACGTAAGATTCGACCTTCGACTTCAATTTAGCTTCTTGTCAGTAATTTCTTAATGTTTAAGTGTTTCTGTAGTCCCGTCTTCTTTGTTAGAATGATGAATTGATAAGAAGTAAATAAAAAGGTAAAAAAAATTGACAATGAGATCACGAATCTACTGAAAAAATAAAATTTTACCTGGATGGTGTTTCTGGAGTAGAGTATTGTGATGCTGATCTGGATCTCTCCAAAACATTGTTTGACACATCTTCGTCTTGATCTTTTTCAGCAGATCCAAACTGTTCGTTGTAATCTTCTTCATCCAAAGAGAGGCTATATCCTCTGGTTGGACCTGGTATTTCTGAAAAGTATAATAAAGTCATCGTGTACAAATTTGCTGACCAGTTTTTACGAAGGCAAGAGTACATTTTCTATTTTGGTGTAATGTAGTGATTCAATTATGTTTTTTTTTAATCACGCAGTAAAATCAAAGAGTGCTTGAGTGACTCTTTTCCATCTATGGTGACCGTCGAAAATTCGTTTGATGAATTTCAAACATGGTCACACGTCAGTTTCTTTTGATAAACTACATCCAGAGACTGCTAAAATGACCACCATGGAGAATAACGTGACAACAATTCACGATCTCGTATTCTCAGACCGTTAAACTGCATTCAGAAGGTTTTTTCTGACCATCGAGGAGAAATGGATGCACTGGTACACAATAGAGACCAAGAAAAAATTAAAATAGTGTACTTTACCCTGTGAACGTGCTCTGAAGAGGAAAGACTATCGCATCGGTCAGAAAGGTGATAACCACAGATTTCTAGGGTTCACTAAGTGTGATCTACGTAGACTCCCTGCAGAAAAGCAAAACGGTCACAGGGCTTTGCTATGACGAATTATTGGGCCAATTCGACTCTAAATTGGAAAACAGCACCATTTACCGAAGAAAACAGTACTCTTTTACCATGAGGATGCTCACTCTTCTGCCGTTGCCACTGCAAATTTTGTCGAATTGTACCATTGTACCATGAACTCCTGCTCCTTTCCAGATTTAACCCTATGTGTCTTCATTTTGTTTTCAAACTTAAAAAGGTTACTATTTCGGTTAAATGAGGTGGTGCTCTTCGCCACGAATGTCTATTTTAAAGACCTTGAGAATACGTATATATTAAAAAAAAGTAATGAATTTCTTAGTTTAAAAATGTAACCTTGTATTAAGAAAAGCAATACTCATCGCAAATAGTAGGTACTACAATAAAAAGTAAATCGTAACAATGAAATCCAATTTAACATTCCACACACCGTATTCTCTATACAAAGTAAAGAGACATATCTACCTTATCATAAAACCAGTTATACCGGCAATATCCATAAATAAAACATACCCTATTTGTTTAACGGATATTGTATCGGCTTTCGATTGATGCCAGCGATATTCTTGAGGAAACATCGACACCCACAACTCCTACTTCTTGTTTAAAACGAATTTTCCCTCGAAAGAGAAGCCATAAAGCCGGTGAGTCCTTTGGGCTTTGTTACCTTGAAAGTATAATAAAAATTCATCCTGTGAGCCAGTGAGATTTGGCATAGCGGATTCGGACCATTACAGGAAACGATCCGAACAGTCTCTAGTTATCAACAGTCGTTACGATTTTATAAATACTTCGTTAGTTGGTTACGTGACGGAGAAAACCAAATTTATTTTGAAAACAGTATTTATTATACACCAAGAAAACTATTTTCACAAGAATAAGATTTTATATACTTATAATCAATAAATAGCAATGGTCGAATGAAGAGTCTGTGTGACAATAAAAGTTACTTGATGGTTTGTTTGGGGTAAAAGTTGTCATAATTGGTCCAACGTGATTCTAAATTGTTAATTTCTTTCGAAAAATAGGATTTGTTCAAATCTTTTTCTCGCCAGCCATTTCTTTAAATTGGTGAAACTTTTAAAACATCTAATAAAATTTTGTACAAAAATGGCGCAGTCCATAGAACCATTTATAATATTAACCATACTATCTGTGATACAAAGAATTATACTTTATCATAAATTCCTTAAAACTTTCTACATATCCAATGCGGTAAAATCTTAACTCACCATAAAGTCGGATATTACTCTCCACCTCGCCTAGGGAATTTTTAGCAATACAACGATAAGATCCTGCGTCCTCTCTTTGTAGATTTCTGACAATCACTGTCATTTTTACATGAAACACGGATTTGCTGGATGCCTGCACGTCGAACTTTGAACTTGATATTACCATTTCGCCTGAAAAAGTAAAGAGAAAAAAAATATTATCATATTCTAAATATTCTCTTTTAAATTTTTTTGCGTTGAAATATCCAAATAATGCTAGCAGCGCTCTTTTGCAAATGAATATATTTTGCGAAGGACAAGAAAACGAAAAGTATAATAATTTGAAAAATGAAAATATTATCTCTGTCATTACAGTTCAGAGAAAGTATACTTCTTACAAAATTTTAATGAAATAATAAGTGTGCACATTACAGTTTATTGTAAAAGTTAGTCTCATAGTCTGTTTATGATTCAGATTTTAACAAAAAAGATATCCTTCCTGAAAAGTTTGAACGTAATAATATCTCTACAAGAAGTTGACATTCATCATCAAAGAATTTAAAAGAGATTAGCAGAACCGGAGTCTCGACGTCCAATTTTTAAGAAAACAATGGCGTGTGAAATTGTAAAAGTTCCAAAGAAATGTCGAAATGGGGCACATAAGGGAACAAATCACCAACTACTATACTATTACATACATCCGTTTATAAATAGTTAGTTAGTTCGCCTTATTGGAAATTTATTACAAATTGTTAGCGAAAGTTTTCTATACGAATTTTTTGTCTATACTTTCTACTCTAGTTCATTTTATGTAGTATGCACCACAGGGGATTAAAGTTATAAGATATTGCATTGAATAAGATGACAAGTTTGCCCAAAACTAAATTCTAAGAAAATAAGTTTTTTGTAAATTTTCTAGTTGTGACTTAGTTGTTATCCTTGACAGCAAGCTGACGTGGAACTCACACATGGAAAGCAGAGTTAAAAAAGCAATTATATCTTATAAGCAATGCCGCCGAGCCATAGGATTATCCTCAAAGTCAGCATGTGGATCATCATGAAAGAATGAATCGGACTATAACCAACTATCTGTCAAAACTGGTGTTAGAGTGTCAGAGGAATTGACATATGCCACTATTCCTAATGAAAATTCGATCGGCCATTAACTAATTAACAGGCCAAACGCCTACGAAGGCCCTATTTGGTAGAGAAATGAGACTACCATGTGACTTGACGTTTGCTTGTAAACCTGGTGAAGAAGTGGCCCATGAGGAATTGTCAAAAAAAAAAACAATAAAATTCTAACAAAAATAAATCTAACTAGAAGCAGTAGCTGCAGCAGGAGCAGCAGCCTTTTCTTCTTCTTTAACTATATCTTTCTTGAGGGGACCCATAAATGCAGCTTTATCAGCAACAGTTTGGAATCTACAGTGACCAAATTTGGATGAGGTATCGATGAATTTCAAATTGATCTTTTCCAATGCAACACGTTTGGTGTGGACTAATAGAGATTTTCTAAGAGTGATCACACGTTTTTTGGATCCAATACAACATCCCTTAATCATAACAAAGTCATTGGTGACTTCACCATAGTGAGGGAAACCTCCCATAGGGGTAATAGATTTTTCACTAAGATCGTAATCAGTAGAATCGTTGTTTTTAATAACTTTTCCATCTTTAGTGTGAATTCCATTTCCAATTCTGTAGATTTTCTTGTTCATTTCAGTTCTGTGATGGTAACCATTTTGACCAGCACGGGCTACAGTGAATATTACTCTGGAAGGATGCCATGCTCCAATACAGGCGACTTTACGTAAACCTTTATGTGTTTTACGAGGTAATTTCTTTGTATGCCAACGAGATGTAACCCCTTTGTATCCATGACCCTTAGTAACACCAATACAGTCAATCATTTCATCTTGAGCGAAGACTTGGGCAACTGGGACGGGTTTTTCAAGATGTTCTCTGGCCCATGCAACTTTATCAGCAACAGTACCACCATTTACTTGGATTTCCATAATGTGGGCTTTCTTTTGACGTAGTTTTAAAAGTTTCATCTGAGTGTGAGCAATAACTCTCACAACTTTGCAGTACTTGATAATCTTCTTAAAATCACGTTCAATGGACTTTTTACCTAAGTCATCGGTCCATGTTTTAGATGCTTTGGTGAAAGCCTTCTTTTTGCTCTTGTACCAGTTCTTGTAGAATCTTCTACGACAATCTTCAGATAAATGCTCTGCCCAAACAGTAGCCAAAGCTCTGAGTCCATGTGGAGTTTCAATATAACCTACAACACCAACTATTACCATAGGTGGAGTTTCCAAAATTGTTACAACTTCTACAATCTCCTTTTTGTTGATCTTTGATCCAGGCCTATCTGCTTCTCTGACAACGTGGGTCATACCAGCTTTGTAACCGTTAAAAGCAGTAAGGTGAACAGGTTTTGAAGGATCATCTTTAGGAAAAGCCTTAACTTTACCACGATGCCTTCGTGATCTCTTCTTGGGGTAGAACCCCATAGATCCGTGACGTGGTGCACTGAACTTCCTGTGAGACATTCTGGAGACGAATCACAAATATGTCGACTTTCTTCAGAATCGGATGAAGAATATACACAAACTAGTGCTTGGGAAACTTCAATTATTTAGTGATCGGATGAAGAGGTACTATGACACGCGAAGAATGGAAAAGAGTTACTAAGTTGGAGATTTAGTTTGGCTCTATAACGACGAAAGACATCGAGGCATTAGTCTCAAATTACAGAAGGGAAGGTCCATACACCATCAAGAAAAAGATTAACGATGTTGTTTATCGGATTGTAAAAATTCCCATCATGATCGGTTGGCGCCTTACCAAGGAAACCACAGGGTATGTGCGTGATCCCGATCTAGGAAATGACATTCCAGGATGAATGAATTAAAGGAGGAGGCAGCATAACAGGATAACCGAATAAAGTAAGGACCTTTATATAAAAGAAGATCCATGTTGGGTGAGTAATGGCTTACACCAACCGATTTTAGGGAAATCTCTCTCGGGAGTATCATCACCTAGTTGAAATCTTGACAACCTAATAACAGCCTGAGGTGTGGATTTCACCTAGAGCATGTGGCCTTAGTTCCGGTAGAGTAGTGCTCGCCACTCTCCAGACTCAGAACCTTGCTTAGTTTAATGATGACAGTAGTATAACAAGCGGCATCTGGGACATATAGTAACAAGGCTGTCCAGGTAAGAACTCCAGCCATCACTTTCACAAGAATTCAATTTTCAAGAACTACCCTTGACTAACCTTACTTGATTTGCCCTACAAGAATTCATCTTACCAGGTGGGTTACCAAATTTACCTGTCTAGCTGTGTCACCAAATTTACCTGTCCAGTTGATTTCCCAAATTGTCACCCAGCATGTTGTTAGTTTTGTGTTAATTAAGCGACATCTGAGTGACAATTAGTGACGTCATCTAGACAGGTAGATTTGGTTACAGAACTGGCAAGGTGAGTTCTTATATAGCAGGTAGAGGTGAGTGAAGATGGTGGCGTGGGCTCTGAACTGGATGGCATGATTACTATCGGCCCAAGAACCCTGCTTCCTGTACAACTAATGAAGTTTCTTTTTTTTTAGTCTTCAGATACGCTCATGTGATTGTTGATATGATCAAATACAATATGTATGCTTTTAGACGCCTACACTTTGTTGTAACTACATTCAGCAACCATCCCACTCTTGGTTATAGGTTAAAAGTGGTTGTTTCAGTCAATTTCTCTTACAATTGAGGATTTATAGCACTTAGACTTACAATTTTTTTTTTCTAGTAAATATCATAAGCTTAGAATTCTTAAGGCTTATGTTAAGCCATGCAGTTTACCTACACCAAGAAAATTCTTTACATGCGTAAATAGAAGTAAGAATTTGTTATCTTATAAATGTAAACTTACTTAATAAAGTACTATGACGCCACTGTAATATTAAATTGATAAATTGTAAAAGACGACCAAAAAAAATAGTGAAAACCTGGAAACTAACGAGAAAATATTATGAAAACGACAAAACCAACAAAAAAACATAAACATGAACAAAATAATAATTTTAAAAAACGGAAAATGAAAAAAAGCAAACATCAGTGTTAGGCGATACGAAGTTCGGCGAGTAAGCTAGTATTACATGTATATTATTGGTTTTCATTGCTCCATCTTCTGACTGAGAATTTGTTACGAGTTTTTGGTCAGAATTTAATAATCTGGCCATGGAAATTGGTATAGGTAACGTTCAAACAAAGCAACATAACGGTCAGCAACCAGGAATGAATAGTGATTTGGCGATTATCTGGAGTTTGTAACTAATCACGAAAGTATTAAAAACTTTTCCGTATTTTCAAGCTTATACAAACAAAAAATTATATAGCAGTACCTGCATATGCATATTAATATGAAAGCTAATGCACTGGTCTAAAAACGAAGGAAACTAGTACATGTAAAGATTAATGAGAAAATATTTTACTGAATATTTGATAAAATATTCCTGTTATTCTGTTGCGAATTTTACGAGAAAACATATAATAAAAGTGAGATATGCAAAACATAATAAAGCGAATTAACTCTAAATAAAAAGAAAAAGGAATTAGGTAAGTCATTTCTTTTCATCAAACTACATCTCATTTAATGACTGTTTTTAACGTAAAAAAATTCTAAAAGAAATATCTGCATATAGTCATTAGAAAGAACTGATTAGCAGGATCCTTGTTTCATTTACTTTTGTAAAAAAACGCCAAATAAAGAGAAAATATGCTTAAGAAAGTCTTCATCATAAACGTGGTCGTACATAGGTTAAACGGATTACTTTTGTTGGTTTTTCCTCATCGTGATTTACCCACACAGCGGATTGCCATTTTTTTATGGTTTGTACACCTAGTTCTTTATGTAGGATCTTTTGGATCAATGTCTTTAAAATGCCCTAAGCTACCTCTAGATCCCGGTATGTTACACGGAAGATTTCCAAAATAAATATCTGCAAATGTTAGTGGATCTTCGTCATTAGTAAGAACTTAAAGCTTAATATATAAAAAAGTAAGCTTATATATCGAGCTTCGGTAGGCATTAAGTCACTTTTTCTAGACAGATACCAAACAGTCAGACAGATGGAGAAACCTACAGCCAACCTACGCAAGGCCAATTTGAAAGGCTACGAAAGAACATTCGAGGACCAAAAAGATATTATGGTGTCAAAAGAACTTTTAGGTTATATTTCCTAAAGAACTTGTTCCACATTACCTCAAACGCCTTACACATTTAAGAGGCTGTGAAAAAAGCGATGTGGAATAACTTTATGCAATATAGATTTTTCACAAGGTTAATTTAGATCCAAAAATTGGTACAAAACGATTTTCTTTGACATGCATTGTAAATGAGAAGATTTTGTGGCAAATAAAAGCAAATATTGTTTTTTATCTTTAGAGAAGCTTGCTTGGAGCACTTGTGCCAAGGAAAGAATGTCCTATCTTGTAAACCGTGGTTAATTCAATATCAACCAACCATCAGGAAAGTTTGCTCTGTCCCTAGTACACCAACAGAAAGGAAAGAAATGAGGAAAGATCCAGAACAGCACCTAACAGCTACCCTATAACTCTGCTCGTGCTAATAGATAAATTTTTGTTTAAATATTGATCTTAGTGAAGATATAAAAAAGCTGATACGTTGGTAGCAAACCAGTCCCAGAAAAAAAAGGTATTTCGGCAAAGACCACATATAAAAAGAAATAAACTCTCTGAAAAATGAAATCTGAAACCTGATGGTCAATTTGATTTATCTTCAGCATAACCGCTTTTCAGTAATTTTTTCTTTGATCATTAACACTATTTATTTTTATGGATATTTAAATTTGAGGTGCAATCTGCCCACATTGAAGGTGAAAAGATCGATTATTTACTGATATAGTTTTACTCTAAATAGTCTGCAAATTCCGTAATTTTGTCATTAACGTGTTATATTTTACTAAAATCTTGGGCCAAAAAGTCTCCCATTTTATCAGCATTTAAAAAGAGTATTCCAAATATTTACCTATCGTAGAATTGTTGGGTTATGTTTATTTATTTTATCTAAATAATAGACAATTTATATACCAACTTTCAAATCCTAGAATTATAGATTATCGCTACTGTTCGAAAAGCCATCCACCACAATGGGGAGACTCAAATAGTATCACTAGACATCTTAAAAGCATTTGATTAGGTATGGCATGCAGCTCTCTTGAACAAACTGCCTTCATACGGACCTTTGCAGATGAATATCCAACTTTCTCTCCAACAGGCACATCCAAGTTGCCGTAGATGGACATTTCTCCAACGTCGACAAGATCAACACTGGAGTTCCCCAATGATCAGCTGTAGGTCTTACTCTATTTCTTTTACACATTAATGATCCACTAGAAGCCACTCATAACCCGATACACGGTTTTGCAGATGATATCAACCTACACTGTAGCAAAGCACACAACCGTCCCATATCCCTAGATATTCTGGAAGGGGACAGCAGATCCACAACGGCTTCTCTCAATCAAGATTTGAGAATTGTAGACGAGTGGGGAAGAAAGAATCTTGTTTATTTCAACGCTTCCAAGGCATAGACATGTTGCCTATCCAATAAGAGGCTCATCCATCACAACGAACGATCAGACACTAGTAGCCAGAAACTCCATTACGCTGGTTGGTACAACGATCTCCCTGGACTTATTCATAGCAACTGAACCAGGAAAGAAGTTAGGTTTTCATTTTAGAAATATTTCTCTCCAACTTAGCTACTCTTTAGAAAACCCAAATAAGTTCTAATCTTGAATTCTGCTCGCATGTATGGGGATCGGCTGCTCCCTCAACGCTCAGAGTTCTTGATGCAATACAGAGAAGAGCAGTTCGACTAATAAATGACACCAGTATCACCAAAAACCTAGCCCCATTGTTCCACCGAAGAGCAGTGTCTAATCTTTTCCTGTTTTACCGATACTTAAACGGATTTTGCTCAGAAGAACTCCGCTCTATAGTGCCTTCACTTACCAAATCAGCCAGAGCAATGCGACGTACCAACTTCATGCACCTTTATACTGTTCAGTGCCAGACATCGAAAACGGATGGATTCGAATGTTTCTTTAACCCCAGGGTCTCCAGATTGTGGAACTCCTTACCTTCCAATGTCCTCCCCACTCGTACTTTAAATCTCAAATTAATAAATTGCCTCTTCTGCCCCAATAGATGTTTTCGGTACATTTGTATTTAGGTCTATACCTTCGAGGACATCCTTAAATAAATAAAAAAAGTCCTTATCGTGAATAAGTATATGATTTCCATTTATATGTTAAAAAAATAAAACTTTTTTAATGGCATTTTGTTAGTCTGAAATATTCAGCAATTTCTTCCCAATGCAACAATTACTTCCAACAAGTTATCCCGAGAGAGAATATCGGTATGCCGCCCGGAATAACAAACACTGCTCTTGAACGCTGCATTGAATTGTTAATTGGCAAATTTATTTTTTCAATTTCCTTATCGAACAAGAAAATTTGCATCGTAAGTGCCTATTAAATACTTTTTGCCAGGCTCCGAACAACGATGTAATTGGTGTGATATTTATCTGACGTGGCTCTGTCTGTAGAATAACTACGGAAGGGAAAGATTCGGATAAAAATGAGTCATTAAAAATTATTTTTAATTTAACGATCCTGGTTGCTATTGTTAAGTTAAATCAGCAAATTTATTGGATTTTAGTTAATTATACGATTACGAAGATTATTTATTAAGTTTAAAAATAGATCTACAAGGTTTGTCGCAAAGTAAACAGGACTTTAAAGAAATATCCAATTCTACTAGAGACATTTTTGACATTTGTCATTTTTCATATTTGACATTCTTGATATCTGACACTTTTGACATCTTACATTTTTTGCATTTGACATTTTTGACATTTGATATTTTTAATTGCTATTTGTCATTTTTCACTTTTGACATATTTGAATTAAGAAAAAATGTGTCACGCGCATAAATCGGCGTCAATATATTTAAAAGTTAAGTTAATGTTTCAACGCGATCGTTAGCCTTTTAACGGGTTCTGGTCCGTGTGGTAGGAATCTTATTGACTTGACCCGTGGAGAGAGTAGATAATTAGAATGTTAGGTCGAAAACATATCGGGTTTTTACTGTTTAAGCTAATAGCTAAAATTTTAAATTAAGTAAATAAGTGCATCGATTCCTTTTAATATTAATAATACATTTAGCTTAATGAATTCGATTTAATTTTAACATCATCTAGCAAGCCGTTTTTGCACAACGGAACACACTATTTCCCCTTCTATACTCACAAGTGTCATTGCGGGAAGGTATGCGTGAATTAGCGTGATGTTGGCTTCCTTTGGCATTTCAACAATTGTACGAACACATTAGTGCTAGTATCGAATTAAGCAACGCCATTTTGTGAAGTTGGAAGTTCTCCTGGCAATATTCAAGCCATCCTTATGGGTTTTTGAATTTCACTTCAATATATTTTATCTAAGCCTCATTTTTGGTTATTCCTTTGTGGTATTTTTGAGTAGGCCTATAGATAACTCCATATTTTTGGGATTTAATTAAATGGTGCTTTCTTCGTGTGATTGCTAAGGAGTTCGTTACGAAGAAGCGTGGACATCCGATTAAGAATCGAAATTTGCTATAGGTTGTTAGCGAAATAACATCGCAGATTGACTGCTTAACCCCTAATCTTAATATAAAAGGGGTTTTTGGTCCTGGCTGAAATTATTTTTGGACCTGGCGAGTAAAATATTTTTGGTCCTGGCTGAACTTGTCTTTTTTTTTTGGACCTGGCAAGTAAATTGTAAGATCAGCTTACTACTGAGGAATCAACACCGAGCCTCACCATCCACAGAGCAGCAGGCTATTAACGAAAGCCTCACTACAGATCTGCGGATAAACAGATAAGCCAACAATTTAATTTTAAGTTAAGACATTGTAAAAAGTTGGCCTAACCTTTGTCTAAGTTATTTAAATATTGTTTATTTTATAGGATTTATTAATTTTGAATCTTTATTATTGCGCTGGGTGATCACTCAATATTAAAACTGCCAAGTTCTTGGCATTATTTGCTGATATTATTATTATTTACTAACTTTCTTTGCTTGATATATTTATTTATATTGTAAACTTCACTGTTGGGTTTATTTTCGTCAATATAATTGATAGATCTAACTTTGTGTCTTACTCAGATCATCACCCACTCACCATATTTGTTATTCAATCAATTTCTTTTTTTTTTTAATTAAGATTCTTAAATTCATTATTTATCTCCAGTAAGATAGGTCAGTGCCTGGAACATCAGGGGTTTCCGATTTGAACCGTTAAAATCGGTGGCGCGACTCACACTTTTGTACATACCCTCTACGGCTGAGCTGGGCACAAAGTTGCCATTAGAGAAACCACTTACCCATCTTAACTGGAGTTGGAGATTTCAATTTAAACCATAAGTTTAATTTTTCAAAATTTGATTTTATTTTATTTTTACTAAAAGTACGTGGCAAATGGTTAAAAACATAGAATTTTACACATGCTTGCAAAACTTTAGTAACATTATACAAACAGAAACCTCTTATGGTTTTAACGAGAAAATCTCTAGCATCCGGGTGTTTTCTAATAAAACCACGCTGGTGATAAATGTAGTATTAACACTGCACTATAAAATACCCTTCAAAGTTTAAACAACTTTTAAACAATCTAAAAAGTTTTTATCATATTAAACTAAGATAAAATCCAAGTACCTACCTCTACTCCAACGTAACTAAGAACTAAAAATCTTGTTGAGAGAACTTTCTACCTCAATTTGTAATAAATTTTATGCTCCGATGTACTTTATATAATATTAATCTATTTCTAATTTAAATTATTTATAAGTGAAGCTAGCCTAAGACTGTCTAGAAAGGATTTATTGATGAGTACCTACTTAATTTAAATCCCTCCAATTCAGGATATTGAGTATGATAGCGATCTCTCATCCCAAAGATCCTTTCTTTGGTCTTACAATT
The DNA here is from genome assembly GCA_964028335.1 of Altica lythri. Classification (NCBI taxonomy): domain Eukaryota; kingdom Metazoa; phylum Arthropoda; class Insecta; order Coleoptera; family Chrysomelidae; genus Altica; species Altica lythri. The sequence goes on from OZ034805.1 coordinate 72,929,313, forward strand.
ATCTGTATTGAAACGGACACTAATAAGAATTAACAGGATGGATGGAAACGGGATTAGGTATCCAATTCATTAATCATATACTAGGAAGGGTTATATAAACTAGTCATTAAATAGATTCTGGTCTATTTTTATATTTTTTGCCTTTTTCTTTATAAAAAAATTTATTTTTTGTATTATTTGCGTAAATTACTACTTATTTAAGTTTTGACATTTGACATTTTTGACATATAATTTCTGACATTTGATATTTTTGACATTTGACTTTTTATGACATTTGACATTTAAGATTTTTGCATATTTGTAACATTTGGATTTTTTGTCATTTGATAATTTTGTAATGACAAAAACGTTAGATTTTAAAAAATGTATTGGAATCAAAGATGATGAGAGAAAGTTAGTCGAATATATACTTCTGCTACTAATGCTAACTTCATATTGTCACTTATTATTGCTACCAACTTCACACTAATAAATATAATAATAATATAATAATAATAAAAATGTTTATTCAAAGAAAAGATACAATACATACAATGGAAATACATTAAGATCATTAAAATTTCCTATAAATAAACACAAATACCACTTGAAGCAGAAAATGCTTGTGCAGTGGTTAATTGGTTTAATGTATAATGCAGAAAAATAACCTAAGTATACACTATCCTTTCACAATCAATACAAATTTTTATTACTTATGAATAATAAGACAACAAAAAAGAAAAAAAAAACAATGAATATTCCATTTTTATATTATTAGAAAGAAAAAACTGAATTTCAAAAACTAGAAGAAAATTTTATCATCCCTACATTCTGTTTATCAAAAAATAACATACCAACAAATGAGAAAAAAAAAACACAATTACTACTATGAGTCCAATTATTTAACACTTATATTGTTTTATATTTTCAACATTCTGAATATAAAACGGTAAAATATTAAATAACCTAGGTCCTAGGTATGTGAAGCAACGCTGTCCAATTGTTTTTTTCACTTTTCGGGGGTATTGCTTTATTCCTGTTTCTAGTGGAATATTCATGTAAAGGAAACTGTAGTGTATGACTATTTTTATATTGGTATACGGTAACCGCTTTAAAATAGAGCTGCCTAATATCAAAAATATTAGTTTCCTTGTAAAGTAATTCCGAAGAGTAAAGCTTGGGTTTGCGATAAATTGATTTTAAAATTTTTCTTTGGACGACATTTAGTTGTTCCAAATGATTGCCATACGCCCCACCCCACCCAAGAATCCCATAGGATAATCTGGATTCTACTAAGGCAAAGTACAAAGTTTTTAAGAGGGGCTGTTCTAGTATATTGCTTAAGTATTTAAATTTATATAGTAAACTCCGAAGGTTTTTTGTCAGATTCGCAATATGTAGGTTCCATTTTAAATGCCTATCAATTGTAATTCCCAAATACTTTACAGAATGAGCAGACAGAATATGTTGATCGGTACGTCCTTCATTGGATATTGTTAGTGCTTCGTAGTTAGGCAGACTGGTTTTGTAAGATCCAAAAGGCAGAAAGAACGTTTTTGTAAAATTAACAGTTAGTTGTTTGTGTGCAAACCAATCAAAACAATTTTTTAAATCATCTTCAGCCAATAATTTTAGGTTCTCCCAATTATCTGCAGTATACAGAACACCTGTGTCATCTGCGTAACTAATAATTTTACCTTTTAATTTCAAAGACAGTAAATTATTAACATAAATTATAAACAATAATGGGCCAAGAATCGTTCCTTGCGGAACACCGTACTTCATCACCTTACCCTCACTAATACTTTCATTTATTTTTACCCTTTGTACCCTATTGTCTAGGTAACTTTCGAAAAATCTTAAAACGTTGCCTCTGAAACCTACATCAGCTAAAGTTTCCAACAGTTGCTTATGGCTAACTGTGTCGAAAGCTTTGGCCAAGTCTAAAAATACACATAATGTGGGCTTTCCTCTATCGACTAAATCATAAATGCGACCCATTAGTGAAGCAATGGCATCATCTGTACCTCTGCCTTCAACAAAGCCAAATTGATTACAAGAGATGATTTTATGTAGGTCTAAAAATTTTACCATCCGAGTTCTAATCGCTTTTTCCATGATTTTTGCAATGCTTGAGATTAGTGACATTGGACGGTAATTTTGACTTAATTCCCTATTTCCTGATTTATATACAGGTTTGATAATTGCGTCTTTGAATTCTGTTGGACATTTTCCATTTTCAATAATTTTATTTAATAAATATGTTAAAGGAGATACAATTTCTTCTGACACTTCTTTTAATATTTCAGCCTTTAATAAATCAGGTCCGGGTGCTTTATTTAACTTAAGGGATTGAATAATCGCTATAACTTCACCTTCAGTTATTGGATCGAAAAAAGCACTTTGAGCAACTGACATACTAGTCTGATTATTATTGGATTGCGGTTTTTTTATATTGTTAGCCAGTGTTTCACCAATAGTTGAAAAATAATTATTAAAGGTATTAGCGATATCCAACTCGGAGTTTATAATCCGATTACCCTCTACTAACTGTTTAACACCAACAGAATTAACCTCGGTTTGAGTTAGTTCCCGAATAACCTTCCACGTATTTTTACTGTCAGGTTTATTAGTAATTTTGTTTTTAAAATATTCTGCTTTAGCATTTCTTATTAAATTTGTCAGAAAATTTTTGTAATTTTTATATTCTTGTTTAAGAAGTTCATCATGTGGTTTTTGAATCATTTCTTTATATAATTTATTTTTTGTATTTATTGATTTTATTAAGCCAGACGTTATCCAGTTTTTCCGTTTAAATTCATTTCGTCTTATTTTTTTTACATAAGTGGATTCTTTTATTTTATTTTGAAGTGTTGTTATAATTTTAGTTGCAATATCTTGCACATCACTTAAAAGGCCTACTTCGTTCCAATCATACTTTCTTAATAGTTCTCTTAATTTGTTATAATTAATGTAACTAGTTTTAAATTTATTATTATTTGCTTTATTGATTGTAATATTTAGTTCTCCTATTGTACAGAAGTGATCGGTAGTTAGAGATGTAATAATGAACGGAGAACAAATTTCATCAATTGGCCCTTTAGTGGATTTAACAAACATATGATCTATACAGCTACCTCCTGTTTTATTTGGTCTTGTTATTTTGTTTAGGGGGAATACGCAATGAAACGGACGGGTTTTGAAACGGACACTACTGTTATTTCATAATTTCTAAACGAAAATAATATAAATATTTAGTGGTTGGTAACACTGATGACCATAGACAAACCCACAATAATGACAGCTCCCGCGGCCATGTCGTTCAGTTTCTTTTATGCATGACTGTAATTTGCCTAACTTTTGTAAAATGTGCCAAAGATTTGCGAAGTGCTTTACAATTCGATAGTAACATTTGCTGCAATCGAGATAGTCGTATTTACTACAACATATTATTAAACACACACGTAACGGTAAGTTATAATCTTTACAATTCTTATTATTTGAATTTTTTTATTAATGTGTCATAGGTTAGGTTTGCAATGAATCGGACAGGTGCCATCGCATTGAAGCGGACGTCCGTTTCAATGAGTCAGTGCTGTCCGATTCATTACTCCTAATTAATTTCTTATGTATAATAATTTTTAGATGCCGCCAAAGAAGAGAGTTCGTCCAAACAAAGCTGCAAAGAAAGAGCTGTCAAAGAAGTATTAGAAAAAGGACAGTCAATTCGTTCAGTTTCATCAGCATATAAGATATCGAAATCATATTTGGCAGATATCGTTAAGAAAGCTAGAACATCTTCGACTGCGTATAAGCATGGAATATTGGAAATAGAAGAATTTTTTTCCCGGAACAAGAGAAACAACTAGCCGGGTATTTAAAAAGGTCTTCGAAAATGTGTTATGGACTAACTACAACCCAGGTAAAGGAGCTTGCTTATCAATTTGCAGCAGCCAATAATGTCGCACCAGAAATATAGATTTAGAGCTACGAAGGACTGGTTTCGTGGTTTTATGAAAAAAAAAACAATCATTATCAGTACGTAAACCCAAAAATACGTTTCTATCCAGGGCTACATCTTTTATGAAAATCTTGCAAACATATTGCATAAGAAGGCGATTGAGCCGCATAAGGTATGGAACCTTGACGAAACTGGATGTTCGACAGTTACCAACCCACCAAAAGTAATTGCAACCCGAGGGTGTAAACAAGTTGGACAGGTAACATCGGCAGAGAGAGGACTGTTAATCACAATGCTTGGATTCATTAATGCTTCGGGTGGCACTGTACCTCCGGTGTTTGTGTTTCCTAGGGTCCATTTTCAGGAATTCATGTTACAAGGTGGTCCAAAAGGGTCGCTTGGCTTAGCCAACCCAAGTGGTTGGATAACAGAGGAGAGTTTTTACAAGGCCATGATACACTTTGTCAAATATGTGAAGTCATCTGACTTGTTTGATCTCAGTTCGTTTTAATGCTAACGTGTTTGACTTATTGTAACAATAGTTGATGTGTGATAGCACATTCAAATGGCACCAAGTGTCACATTAGTTCCTTGTCCGTTTCAAGACACCTAGTGTCCTTTTGAATACTACCTGAGTCATGAAACGGACAAACGACAGTCAAATGAAAAATATATATATTTCTTAAAATAAAATTAATTTTCTTAAAATATGGTGTATTACTAATAGTATAATATGTCTGAATTCCCTAAGGACACCCAACGAGTTTTTAAGTATTTATCTACTATATGTATTAATACTTCAAAGTTAAACGTCCGTTTCATAGCGGATCTCCATTAATATCGCCAACAATAATGTTATATGTAATTGGTTCTGCCTTTATTGTATTTAAATAATTTTCTAAGGCTACAATAAACTCACTTTCTGAGGTTGCAGGCGAGCGGTATATAGCAGTTATGAGTATCATAAGGTTATTTAGTTTAATTTTTAATTTTAAGAATTTAAAAATGTTAATATCTACTATTTCCACCTCATAGTCAAAGTTATTTTTTATAAATATTATCACACCGTCATTTTGATTGAAATTGCCCTCATTATAATGGATATTGTAACCATTCAATTTAAAAACATCCACGCATGCCACTTGTCTGGTCTCAGTTAAAACAAAACAATCAATATCATTTTCTATTTGTTGTGTATAAATATTAAACTCATCAAAATTTTTAGTAATGGACCTAATATTTTGGTGCATAATACGAAAATGGTTGTTCTTATTGGAACACAAATTATATTCGTTTATGGAGTCAACCACGTTTGTATCAATAGGAGTATAATTAATATATTCCAGAAACGAATTCATGTTACAATTAATAAAGCATACCAGTTCTACTCATACAAATACATACACACACATATATACTTACATACACATACCTACATATACATATATACACATACATACGTACACATATATACATATGTACAGATATACATATATATATTAAGAAAAGTTTACTTAAAATTGTCTGTTACTGGAAGTAGAGTTAGATCTTAGAGATCTTCCCTTCAAGTTCTTCTGCTGTGTCTTAGCTCCTGCGTATTTTGGGGTATTCAATAGAAGATTTGCTTGCTTAAAATATTGTTGATTTTTATTAAGTTGAGTGTATTGCTTGGGTTGGACTTTTGGTTTATTATGTATAGGTATTTCCTGTACCTCCGTTGAATCGCTAGGTTGTTGTTCGTCTTCTTCTACATTAAATTCATTATTTACTGCTGAGGGTGTGGGTGTGGGTGGAGCACTATTCGTTTGACGTGGTTCGTAGCTAAATGCTTCGTTCTCCTCTAACTCTTCGATTGTGTATGATCTATTGTTAACAATAAGTTTATTTCGTTTTATGTAAGCAGTAACTTGATCTTCCTCTCTCGCTTTATTTAAGTAAAATCTTAGTTTTTTGTTTTCTTTTCTTTGTTTAAAGGTCAAATCCTGAGATATTGATATACCTGAGCCTTTTAGTTTTTTACAATTTCTTAGCACCTCGAGTTTTTTTAAGAACGATAAAAATTCAATCTTTACTGGCCCATTTTGTGTGCGGTTGATTTGGTAAGTGTTGTTAAGATCTCCTACATTTAAGTTAATACCTAGTAGCCTATTTAACTGATCACATACCCATTGAGGAGATACATTTGCATCGTTCTGTACTCCGAAGATTAGAATATTATTTTTCTTTGCTTTTCTTTCTAATAATTCAAATTTATTGGCTAAAATATTATTCTCATCTTCAACCTTTTGTATTCGATTTGAAAGCTCTTCTGTTTTAAAAAGTATTGTCTTTTCGGATTCCTCAGTAGCTGCTTTAATATCGGATCTAATTTTTAATATTTCTTCCTTTATTTCTTTTAAATCGCTTCCCATATTCTAATAAAATTGAAACAGTTAAACTAGGTCAGCGAAAATACCAAAAAACTATAAGGTAAGCACTAAAAACACAAGCACGAATATTTGTTTCGCAATCAAAACAAATACAAAGCAGAACAATATCAACAACTAATTAAGTAGCAGTTGCCAAACAAACAAACACGACCGATTGCGACGGAGGTCAACAATAAACTATGTGAAGATAGCTGTAATAAATGACAGTTTGCAGTTGATAGCTATGATAGACGACAGTTGAAAATAATGACAGATACATTTTTTTACCACTGTGAATGTGGAAAAAATGGTCTTCATTCGTTCCTCAAGTTTTTAGTATTAAACTGATAATTTATCAGACTAAAAACTTATTTATTATTCAGTTATTTTAGTAACTGCATCAGTATTAATCACGTTGGCTTAAACGTCAATGCTAATGGTTTCTTTTCCCGGATATGACTGGAAATCTTTAAGTTTAATAATTGATGTTTAAGGATTCGTTGATGGGATATAAATTTCTTTTAAAACGTCATTTATCACTCGGTTGAGTGTTGTTCAACAAGCATTAAATTTTTAGAGGATTCGTTAAACTGCGTTTATTTCCTAGTAGATTTCACAATGCTTGTTAAAAATATATTTCCAAACAATATAAAACTGTAACTGATCAAAGTCTGTATATGTCAAATATATTTAAAAAAACATAATGGGCGTCTTTTATACACGCAAGAGAACCCAAAACAATGTTTTTTATTTCGTCTGTATGTTTGTTAACACTAATCTCAATAATGACTTAACCGATCTAGATTTTTCTTCTGGCGCCCAACGTGAGGCTTGAACCCACGACCCTAAGATTAAAAGTCTTATGGGCACACTGACAACGGAAGCCCATTTCATTGACATCAGTCTCCTGAACAACGGTAACCTTTCGACTAAAAGAAATCTCGTGGTTTTGCTTTAATCAGAGTGAACCTTAATAATTCAATTGTGGATCTTGGAGCAGAACCTCTAATTGTTGATTGGGCCATTGAATCCTTCTGCGTTTTGGTTATATTCTTGGGTTATTTGATGTCCAGTGGGAAAAATCATATTGTGGGATTTGTAGAGAGATTTTTCTTCTGGTGCCTAACGTGGGGCCCAAACCCACGACCATGAGATTAAGAGTCTTATGGGCACGCTGACAACGGAAGCCTATTTCATTGAATTATTCTTCTGATCAATAGTACTTTTTCGACAAGAAGAAATCTCGTGGTTTTGTTTTAATCAGAGTAAATCTCAATCATTTAATTGTAGATCTTGGAGCAGAACCTCTGATTATCGACTGGGCCATTGAATCTTTTTGCGTTTTGGTTATATTTTTGGGTTATCTCGTGTCCAGTGGGAAAAACCACATTGTGGGATTTGTGGAGAGATTTTTCTTCTGGCGCCTAACGTGGGGCCCGACCATTAAGAGTCTCATGGGCACGCTGAAAACGGAAGTTCATTTTATTGACATCAGTCTCCTGAGTAAACGGTACCTTTTCGACTAGAGGAAATCTTGTGGTTTTGCTTTAATCAGAGTGAATCTTAATCATTTAATTGTAGATCTTGGAGCAGAACCTCTAATTGTCGACTGGGCCATTAAATCATCCTGCGTTTTGGTTATATTTTTGGGTTATTTCGTGTCCAGTGGGAAAAACCACATTGTGTGATTTGTAGAGAGATTTTTCTTCTGGTGCCCAACGTGGGGCCCAAAAACCCTGAGATTCAGAGTCTCATGGGCACGCTGACAACGGAAGTCCATTTCATTGAAATCAGTCTCCTGAGTAACGGTACCTTTTCGGCTAGAAGAAATCTTGTGGTTTGGCTTGAATCAGAATGAATCTTAATCATTTAATTATGGATCTTGGAGCAGAACCTCTAATTGTCGATTGGGCCATTGAATCCTTTTGCGTTTTGGTTATATTTTTGGGTTATCTCGTGTCCAGTGGGAAAAACCACATTGTAGGATTGGTGGAGAGATTTTTCTTTTTGCGTTCAACGTGTGGCTCGAACCCACGACTCTGAGATTAAGAGTCTCATGGGCACGCTGATAAGGAAAGCCCATTTCATTGACATCAGTCTCCTGAGCAAACGGTACCTTTTCGACTAGAAGAAATCTCGTGGTTTTGCCTTAATCAGAGTGAATTTTAATCATTTAATTGTGGATCTTTGAGCAGAACCTCTAATTGTCGACTGTGCCATTAAATCCTTCTGCGTTTTGGGTTACTTAGTGTCTAGTGGGAAAAACCATAGTGTGGGATTTGTAGAGAGATTTTTCTTCTGGCGCCCAACATGGGGCCCGAACCCACGAACCTGAGATTAAGTGTCTCATGGCCACGCTGTCAACGGAAGACATCTTGTGAGCAACGGTACCTTTTCGACTAGAAGTCTGCTAAAAAATAAATCTCTGTTTAAAGTTTCGTTTTCTAAGTACTTATTGCACCTCATTCGTATATATATCTATAAAAAATAGCATCGACTTGTTTTATACACAATATAAAGTTAATTAGATTAAGCTATATAAAATACAACCATTAAGACATGATAAAAATGTTGATTTCGTTGAAAATACGACAGAATTATTTCTCTTAATTCTTCCCTCAAGTCCATTATACAATAGTTGAAGTAAGTTTAGTAATTCTCTCTGAATGTAAATGGCGCATATTTAAATAATTAATTTAGTTTAGACGGAAACAATGGCAGTATTTAGGTGGAAATAGAGATTCAGACAGATGACATTGTAAACTGGCATACCTGTATCACGAACCCAGTAGTTGATGGATTTCGGAAAAGCCTCGACATTACATTCCAAAGTGACATCCGTACCTAGTGGTGCTCCAACTAGCTGATTTGGCACATGGATTACAGGGTGAACTGAAACAAAATATTTATTAATAATCAATTGTGACTTTGGGAAGCATTTTTTGGATTTAAATTTTGGTTTATTTGGGATCATAAACACCGTTGTTTTGGGTAATGCGCTCCAGTAATCCTCACCAAAAATTGCAAATATTTATTGTACGTAAATTTTCTCAGGTAAAATCCATTTTTTGACTTGCTAATTTCAACAATTCAGTGTACATACACGACTTGTTGTATCGCAATGAAACTCTGGATTTATGTCAACAAAAGATTGGGGTTAGATTTGTATTTGAAGGTCCTATTGGTGGCACCTTCTAAGCGGCTATATGCAAAACTAAAAAAACAACCCTCGACTTTAAGCAAAAAAAAATCGATTTGGGTCACTTTCAACTGATCGCACCGTTATTCAAATTAAGCCATTTAAACGACAATTTTGGTGAAAAAATATCTTTGAATTGATTTTGTAAATTTAATGAAACTTTAAAAAGTTTATTAATAAAAATAATCTGTTTAAAATGATACTGATCAGAAAAGTTTTGTTGATTTGCTTACCAAATAGATACTCATTAATGTTATCTATACTAATATTATAAAGAGAAAAGGTTTGATTTTTTGTTTGTTTGAAATGAATAGGCTCCGAAACTACTGGACCGATTTCAAAAGTTCTTTCACCGTTGGCAAGCTACACTATTCCCAAATGATATATGCTATGTTTAATTTAAAAAAAAAATAGGCATCCTTACTAAAATGCCATTAATGTAACCAAAAATGACCTTAAAATTCTTATATCGCGTGCGCTGAGAATACTATTGATTATAGAATAAAATAATGTACTACGATTTTGAAGAATATATAAATAGCCCTGGTTTAGCATAAACTGCGAGCGCGCAGTGAGATCTAAAAATCTAGCTTACCGACAGTGGCGTAAAAATCCAACGGCTGAGAATCGCACCACCCTTGTTACCGCTCGAAACCAGTGTAAGCAAACGATAGATCAAAGCAAAGAGACGCATAACACGAGGATCAAAAACAAACTTCTTGCCAGTCCTAACGGATCTAGGTCTTTTTGGTCAGTCGCTAAGGCCGTCAGTCAAAATTTTACCAAATCAAATATTCCACCTCTAACACGTTCCGACGGCACAATAGCAACCACAGCCGGAGATAAAGCGAACTTACTGGCAGAACTATTTTCTTCTCATTCCAACGTAGACTTTCAGGGAAAAACACCACCGAACATTCCAGCAGTTCAATCGGAAATGACTGATATCGTATTCCGTCAGCGTCCTGTCAAACCAATTCTTAAAGGGCTCGATGTCAGGAAGGCTTCTGGTCCAGATGAAATTCCTATTATAGTGCTCAAGGAATGCGCTGATGAGCTAACACCAATATTTTGTAGACTTTTTAACCTATCCTACAAAAAAGGAATATTTCCATCTTGCTGGAAGAAGGCAAGAGTTCAGCCTATACCAAAGAAAGGCAAGAAAACCATGCCAAACAACTATCGACCTGTCGCATTGCTTTCAGTTATATCAAAAGTGATGGAGAAAGCTATTAACCAACAACTTCTAAAGTACCTAGAGGGCCTTAATATTATCAGCGACCATCAGTACGGCTTTCGTAAGTCCAGATCAACAGGAGACCTCCTAGCATATGTCACCCAACGCAGTCGAACATCATGGGGAGTCCCAGGCTATTGCACTAGACATTTCTAAAGCATTTGATCGTGTCTGGCACGAGGGGCTCCTAAGTAAACTGCGATCCTACGGTATGCCCGGTCGATTCTGTTCATGGCTTTCTAGCTTTCTTCAGGACCGTTCTCTGCAAGTGGCGATTGACGGGTTTCTCTCGAACACTTTTACCATCAATGCTGGTGTTCCTCAGGGGTCCATATTATTCCCAACCCTCTTCTTACTATACATTAACGACCTTCTAGCGAAGACAGAAAATCCAATTTATAGCTTTGCTGACGACAGCACACTTATCTCATCGTTTACTTTGAATTCTCGAACATCGGCTGCTGACGCACATCTTCGCAGACAGCATGAAGTATCACGACTCAATAAAGACCTGGAAGCAATTTTGTCTTGGGGTGACAGTAACCAAGTCGAATTTAACGCTAAAAAAACCCAGGCAGCAGTTTTCTCTAAGAAGGTTAACATTGCAGAACCAGATATAGTCATGGCAGGACACGCAATTCCACTGGCTTCGTCTATTAACTTACTGGGTGTCAATCTTGGAGGAGATATGTCTTGGCATAATCACGTGGTAACAATCGCCAGGACAGCTTCTCAGAAACTCGGTATACTTTTCCGTACCAAAAAGCTGTATACACCACAACAACTTTTGACACTCTACAAAGCCCAGATTCGACCATCACTGGAATACTGCTCTCATGTCTGGAGTTTTGCACCGAAGCATACCCTTCGGTTGTTGGATTCCATCCAAAGGAGAGCCATTCGCCTGATCGGTGACCACAAGCTAACCAAGAACCTCGACAGCTTAGAACATCGAAGACAGGTTAGTGATTTGACCCTCTTTTACAAATATTTCCATGGCAAGTGTTTTACTGACATTGCCCGCTGCAATTCATAGCAGAAATACACGACAAACCACTTCCGCCCATCCCTATGTGGTTCAACTTAATACCCCTCGAACATCATTGTTTAAGAACTCTTTCTTCTGGAGGACATCCTCTTTGTGGAACGGCCTTTCTGAGGCCGTATTTCCCACCGAATATAACCTTCAACGATTCAAGAACAACGTGAATCGCTTTCTTAGCACACGCACCGCTCTCAGAGCGCCTTAAAGGATTTTTCCTGCAGTGCTTGTGCTTGACCATAAAAAAAAATCTACAAAAAATGCCGCGACAGCATATGTCTAACTGTTATAGTTACGTCACAATAACTAATTTTTAATTTTTTAAAAGTTTTTATCTTGGTATTAATCCTTATCAAAATAACTTATTTCATAATCACGACAGATATCACAAATTTAGCATGTGCAATGGGACGAGGCTACTTTTAAAGGAATTAAAGGACAATTAAATTGTAGCAACCAATATAACTGAACCACCAGCTGGTCAACTAGCTCATACACTGAGGATACCGATGATCCCAACTGATCTACCAAATCCATTTAAACCGCTTCAATTTCCTATCAAAACATCTTTCGCTTTTACATTTAATATTGTTTACAGGGAAGCGTTGACCCAATCAATTTAATGGCTTTTGTTATTTTTCTTTAATCCCCGTGCAAAGCCGGGGCGGGCTGTTAGTATTTAATAAGTAAAATATCAATTTCTTTAATCATATTTTTTTAGATAAAAAAATTAAATCAGGACCGATCTTTTGAGTTCCTTTGATAACTTAATTAAAGGAGATTTTTACCTGCGGTGACTTTTAATATGATGCTTAAATTGAATATTGGTAATGTATGTTTTGTATTGGGATTATTTAATTATGTTTTATGGCATATTAATGAAGTTTGAATATTTTTTTATTTTTTTTTACGAAAAGTATACCCAAGAATACGAGAGTTTCTAGTTCTCAAAAAATGTAAGTGAATCGTAAATATTTTTTTCTACGATTACTATGGTAAAATGGTAATGAGAGTCACTTTAGTGAGAAATCAAATAAAATCTAATTTCAAAACAAAATATTTATTGCAACCACCTTTCAATTAATTTGGAAATCAAACTTGGGAATTATAAAATTTAAAAAAAGATCATGTGAAAGATTGGGGAGTTTCGAACGAACCGTCGCTCACTGATCACAGATTAATGATGTTCAGATTTGAATACAATTTTCCTAAACCTATCTTCTTCTTTAGGAGCCCCTTCTATCCACCCCTGGACATAGGCCTCCTCTTGTCTTTTCCAACTTCGTTTGTCTTGAGCAACTGGTGCCAGTTTCTCCCTGCATGTTCCTTGGTGTCATCGGCCCATCTTCTTTGTGGTCTTCCTGCACCTCGTTTATGTTCTCTTGTATTATTCGTTTGTACTTTTTCCTTCGTTCTCTCGTGCCACGTGTCTGGCCTATTTCCACTTGGATTTTGCAATGCTTTCAGCAACATCCGCTACTTTGGTTTTTTCTACCTCTACTAAGAAGAAACCACAGAAAAACCAACTGGGAAAATTATAACACTAACCTGAAAAGATACCTTGAAGACCTTCGAGCCACAGGAAAAGCCAAAAATCACCTGGTAATAGAGAATGATCTCATAGAATTAAACGAAGCAATATTCGATGCCTATAAATCAAGGTGTCCTCTCCAGAGGACTAGAAAATCAAACGATGCAATATGGTGGAACAATTATCTGCCAAATCTAAGATCCGAAACACGGAAGCTCTTTAATCGAGCCAAACGTAACGGAGATTGGCAGAGCTACACCGAGAAACTCACAATCTACAATAAAGAGATCAGAAAAGCTAAGAGCTTCAGGAAATTCTGCGAAAAAATAGACCCCTGGAACTGACGGAATATTTCCTGCCCTACTACCACAAGGGCAGAAGGCAATTATTCCTCACTTGATCTGAATCAATCGGAGCAGTTTTGAACTGGCATTTACACCAGAAGTGTGATGGAGCGCCAGAATTACTTTTATCCCAAAGGCAGGGAAACGGGACACCAATCAGCCTTACACCGTTTGTTCTTAAGACGATGGAAAAAGCTGAGTGAGCCCATAAATCACATGAGGTACATTTAAACCACATATTGTTGTTTATTCCGAAATCGTTGCTACTAGGCACCTGTTTCCCACATCTTCTGCGTCATCATCCTCATCGTCCTAGCACCAGTCATTAGTCCCAACATCAGATACAGAGATTTCAGTCGATTCTTGTAGTACTTGACGCTATACCTTTTGAAGACTCTTCTTCTGCACTTTTGTGTTTTTTCACTTACCCCTTCCTTTCCATTTCTTATTTTTCTATTGTCTTTTTTTACTTTCTATTTTTTATTTTCTTATTCTATTAGGTTTTCTTTTACTGGAATTGAAGTTAAGATTGTTGCATGATGCTTCTTTCGGTCCTTTCTTGTATTAATAAGTGTCTTCTCTGGTAGCTTGAATAAATCATGTAATGTAATTTAATTTAAAGTGCTAGGACCTGGTGAGTCTATCTGTTTTGGTGCACTCGGTACTGTGGGATGACCTTTTTTTGATGTGATCGAACTTCTTTTGATGAAATCGGGACTGATGAGCAACTTTCTTTTGATGCTCTAGAAGAGGTACTAGTAGTTGAAAGATATTCATTACAATCATGGATTGTAATAGACTGAAGAATTTCTGATGCTAGAAAAGCTTTCTTCTACGTCATAAGGGGTTATATTTTCTACAAGATGGATTTTTAAAAATAAATCACATTCTGTTTTGTAGGCTGTTTTGAGTGTCCCAAAACAAAAGAAACATCCAACCAATCAAGAAATAAAGCCTCATTGATCCAACCGTTCTCTAGGCATCTCTAAAGCACCCCTGTTTGACCATTTTTCTCGAGCAAAAGAGTCAACCACATCGGTGGAATGCATTCGGCTGCGGGACTCATAGCACACAAAAAGGTTATGTTTTTTCCTCTCTCCCAACTGGTTATGGATCCCACTCTCTTCCGTTCGTTTGTAGCCAGAATATTTTCCGGAGTCTGCCCGGTGAAAATGCTTATTTAGTCGCAATTATAAATGGTTTTTGAACAAATTTATGTTTTATTAAAAGCTGTGATCCTATTTAAGTTTTAAGTCGCCTCCGGTTTCCTAAGGCCGATCGCATACTTACAAGACATATGTTTGCAACATGTCTGTGACTTGTCGCTTCAACACAGTTGAGCACCAATGTAGGAAACAAAACTCCGTAGTTCGCACATCAGTCTACATTATGTCGTCTGATGATGATGTGGCAATATTATCGGTTCTAATATTGCGCAGGCGAAAGAAGAAAAATACTCGAAAATATTGGGTTCATCCATATAGTAAAGCTAATCTTCATCGCAGTATATTTATTTTCAACGATTTGCACAAATTTTACTTTAAATGTTGGATTATCTTCCATTATTGAACCATATACGTGCATTCGGAAGCAGCTGTCGGACACAAATGACGCTTGAAATTGGAGCAAGCAGTGTCGTATAAAAGTTGTTTTCGACAAGTCTCATCCTGTCCGCGGCGTTTCTGTTTGGTTTACGACTCGCCATAAGAACCGCTGTGTTGGCAATGAAACGACATGTCTGCGACATGTCGCAGACATGTTGCGAACACATGTCTTGTAAGTATGCGATCGGCCTAACAGGAATGTGATTTCTATAACCAATTACGCCGTCTATTTTAAAGCTTAGTTTGATTGCCAATATAGGCAACACAAAATACACATGCCATAACAAATCATTAAAAATCCATTTTTTAATTTCATGTAATCGTAGAAGAAATCGTGTGTGTAATTTGTGAACACTGAACAGAAAGCTCTTTGCCGTATTTGATAAACTTCTGCGTTTCCTAACGACCCAAGAAAGTTTACAAAAAGTAAAAATCCATTATTACTATAAATGATATCTAGATAGATACATAATTTAGGAAACGCATAGCGAGTGTCTCGATTTTTCAAAGTTTTAAACCACTTTTTTTTTACTTTTACCCTCGTTGCTGGCAAAGCACTTTGAACCTCAACTTGTAAGTCGTACATTTCCATAAGTAAAACTGATGCATATGTATGTGAGCGAGAAAGTAGCAATGTAAGGCCATTAGCAGCTCTGAAACCGATGCAAATAAAATCTGGTGTGAATGAAATTGAATGTAGCAGATTAAGTTGGGCACATTTAGACTAAATGCTGACCATTTAATCCTGAAAATAACCGCTTCAAGCACGTCTTCACTGCTCAGATTACAAAATGTACGAGTTTACAGATTTACAATACAATACACTAAAAAAAAAATGAATAAATGTTATAAATTCTCTTGATATATACTTAATAAAAATAGTTAAACTTTAAAAATGTTAAGTGTTGGTATAAAAATTGTGTTTACCGACCTTTAAATTGCTTTTGATTGTGTTGTTTTGATAAGTTAATAAAAATTTCTGAAAGCTTAGATCATCATTCATCAGTTTTCTTTAAACCTCTTGCACCTAATCTCCAACATACAAGTATCTCATGAAATTAGGTGAAGATGCGCCGTAACAAATTTGAAAGAGGGGTATGGTGGGAGTACACTAAAAACCATTTGTGTGGTAGACTTAATAATCTTTATTTTTGTTTTCCTTCTACTAGTCATCCACAAAAAATATTCATTTCTTTAAATATCATACTTAAAAATGGCCAATATTACTGTGACCATCAACATATTGACAACATTGTAAAAAATTTAAAATCTGATGAAATCTTATCAAACGTTAATGTTCAGGTAAATTCCATCCTAGTCTGGCAGAATACTTTCTCTCTCTGCGCACTCGAAGCTCCGCCTTGTCACGAGATACTTGTCGGACTGTACCTAATATAACAGTATTGAAGATAAACACTAACAGCACCAAACAACAAGAGTTTCATTTCTGTTGGCAGTTTCCCAACTTTAACATTTTTTTTGTCAAACTGGTTAATTAGAAATAAAGTAAAACCAAAAAATGTGTCTTGAGTTTATATACCAACTTTCTTAATTTTTTCCCATATAAAAAAGAATATCCATTTATCTTTCTTACCAGTCGACATCAACACAAACCAAACTTTACTTATCACAAGTCTTAAACGCTTAGAACCGGAAAAAAATCACATAAATGTGTAGAAGAGCGAGAAATGCGGGCGATTAAAGGGTTAAATAAAATAGCCACTTACAGTGAACGTTGACCATAATCCTTTTGCTCACTGTCGGTGGAACTCCGTTGGAAGCGATGCACATATACGCGCCCATTTCCGTCCTCGATATCTTCCATAGTTTCAATACTTCGCCTTGGTAAGATGATACTGAAACGTAAAGATAAGCTTGTTACATGTAAAGAAAAATTGTGGGATTTAACGTGATCGTATAAAATCTCAAGTATTTGAATATAAAATGATAAGAATATGTCAGATAAAATTTATTTAAAATTTTATACGAATAATAAATAAAAGCTCTCAAGGGTCGTACACATAAAATCATTTTTTTGGTCTAACTTGCAACGAAACTAGTTTGGGGCCATTTATTAATTACGTAAGGGTCCCGTGGGGAAAGGAGGCATTGGAAAAATCTCTACATAACTTTGGAAGGGTGTCAACCCCATTTTTGGGTCAGTAATGGTTATAACCTTTTTGAAATCTGTTATCATTATCATTCATATCGCTCTATATGCGAGAACAAATGCCATTTATAAGAATAAACTTGAATTAATTCCATTATTAAGGTTAATCCACATTTGTGAGGAGATCCACGTAGGAGCTTATATTTTTTTTGGAGGCGAGATCGAGACGTCCATCATTTTAGAAAAGAAAAGCCGAATTTCAACATAGAACCCAGTTTTCGTCTAATTAGAAATATCCGAAGAAAATTCCATTCCTTACAAACAGCCACAGTTCATTCCAGGAAGAAATTTGCCTCAAGGGAATCCCATCCTAAGAAGCAACGATAAAAAAGTTTTGTTTTCACTAATATTTTTAAAAATAAACCATTTCTCTGGATCTGGATCTGGAAATTTGGGAGGGGCGAGCTAGTGCTCAGCCAGCACTGAGGCCACATATGACTCATTGTGCATCCTCCCGTATGTAGGGATATCCTCACCTCAGGATGTCACCAGGCCTATTGATTTAAAATAGGTGGTGAGGCTCCCGAGGGGGATCTCCCTGACATCGGCTGGTGCAAGCCAATACTCGCCCAACACGGATCTTCTGATTTCAGAAAAAGCAGAGCAGTCATACATAATGTGTTCTACTGTTTCCTCTTCTTGTTCGCAGCCTCTGCATAGCGGCGATTCTGTTAGTTTCATCCTAAAGAGACGTTGTCGCAATTGGCAGTGACCTGTCAGGATTCCCACAGCTGTTCGGAGATTTTGTCTGGTCAATGCCTTAATTTTTTTTGCTGTTTCCTCGCCAGGATGAGGTTATAACTCTCTGGCCAGTCTACAGTTCGTAGTTTTATCCCAGCACTGTATAAATTTTTGGTGAGAGTGCTGTTTAATAAGGTCCACAACTGCGGACAATGTTAGCTTGGTAGATGGGCGAGGGCTAACATATTTGTAGCCCGCAGCCCTCCTTGCTAAATTGTTCGCAATGCGGTTGCCTTTAGAGTTCCCATGTCCTTTGATCCAGCTGAGAGTGACCACGTTATTCTGGCTGGCCTCAGTTAGAGATTGGTGACATTCTAGTACTAAACTTGAAGTGAAACGTGGTCTATTCAAGGTCAGTAGTGCTTGTCGGCAGTCTGTATATATATTTATATTCCTGCCTGTGATGTTCCTATTGATTAATTCTTTTGCAGCTATGGTTATGCCTGTGAGTTCTGACTAAACCACGCTTGACAAGCTATCCATAGCCCATTTTATTTTTAGGCTTAAGGATCTAGAGTAAATTCCACATCCCACACCTTGCTTTGTTTTGATCCATCCGTATATACGCTCAAAGCGTTCACTACGTTGGGGTCTGCTGT
Organism: Altica lythri; assembly: GCA_964028335.1. Lineage (NCBI taxonomy): Eukaryota > Metazoa > Arthropoda > Insecta > Coleoptera > Chrysomelidae > Altica > Altica lythri. Next base: position 72,948,128 of record OZ034805.1, read on the forward strand.
CTTGTTTGTTAATATTTTGTAGGGTTTGTCAAAGACAATCTTGGTACGACGGCATCCGTGACTGCCTGTAAGATTGGTATCACTTTTATCGATTCCCTCCACAGACTAAATAAATCATTTAAACAGGTGTTTGTGTGGTATTTGCTTAGTTTGTACTCCGGCGCCCTTATATTTTATGTTTGGGGAGAACTAGTAAAACTCTAAAAAGAAGCCTCGACCCTATTGAGCTAGCTAGGGGATTTAAGCCCTATATTGGAAATTTCAACTGTTACAAATTTCATAAAATTCCTATTATATTTAAAAACATAAATAAAGAGTCTCTTATATAATATACAAGATTTTCCTATGTCTTTGTTATTTTATTTAAAAAACTTATTTCCCTAATTTATTTTCCGATGTTATCCATCTATCTTATTTAAAGGATATTTGTGAAATGAAAATCAAAGCATCCGGAACTGTAACGCGCCATTTGAATGTTGATTTTAGGACAAAAAGTGCCTAAGGAAATACGATTTAGTCAACTGGTGTAAAATCGATACTTAGTTTAGATTTAATGGCTTTTTTGAATCAAATGCGTATCTGAAAATGTCAGAATGAAATAAAATCAATGAGCGGAAAATAACTTTAATCAAGACTGTTAATGTTTTATTAAACTTTTAAATAACATTTAATTAGAATATTGGAATATAATCATAGAATTTCATGAAATAGTAAAAGTGACATCGATGACAAGTGACAACAATGACAAGTGACATTAGTGGCTAATGACAATAAACACAATTGACATGGTTGGCAAGTGACATGGAAGATAACTGACATCAGTAGCAAGTGACATCGATCATAACTGACATCGATGACAAGTAACATAAGTGGCAATAGACATTAAAAACAACTTGCATCGTAAGCAAGACACATTGATAAAAAGTGACATCAGTGGTAAGGAACATTTAAGACAACTGACAAAGTGGCAAATGATATCGATATTAAGTGGTATCAGTGGCAAGCGACGTTGATGACAAGTGACATCGGTGGCAAGTGACATTGACAGCAACTTATATCGGTGTCAAGTGATTTTGAAGAAAACTGACATCAGTGGAAGTGACATCAGTGGTGGTGATATTTAAGACATCGGTGGCAAGACATTGAAGACAAATGACATCAGTAGCAAGTGACATTGGTGTAAAGAGATTAAAGACAATTGAAATCAGTGTCAATGACACCGGCGACAAGTGACAGCAAAGACAACTAGTATCAGTGGCAAGTAACATCTATGACAAGTGACATCAGTGGAAATTGACATTAAACACAACTGGCTTCAGTGGCAAGAGACATTGATGACAAGTAACATCGGTGGCAACTGACAACTGACATTAGTGGCAAGTAATGAAAGCTAACAATAATGATAAATAATATATCATAAACATAAGAAATTCGGTATCAAGAATTTCTAGTGGGATTTCAAACTACTCTACTTTTTAAATCCATACGTTCATAAATAATGTATCTGGTAATGTCACATTTCACTTTTTGAGGACTCTGAAGTAACTATATCGATATAAAATTTTAAGGACATCAAATTCTAAAACTCAATTTTATTGTCTCTTATACCAAGTTATAGCAAGAATATTGTATTTCTACGTTTTACTGCTTGAAATAAAATTTTAAATAAAATAAAAACTGTAGCAAATGATAAAAATCAGAAATAATCGATTTTTAAAAAACTGTATCGCTGTCTCTATTATGGTAAAATTTGTTATGAATTGGTTACAAATAGTACCTATCTAAAAACCGTTAAAAGTGGGTAAATACCGTTAAAAACTGTTAAATATTGGTATAAATCGTTAATAAATGGTAAAAACTAGGATAAAATAGTAATAGTAAAAGAAAAAAGTATGCATTTGTGAAATTTTGACCCTTTGGGCCCTCTTTGCGAATAATCTAAATCTAATTAAAAAAAATAGAATGACTCCAATATTAAGGTTTAGCTGAAAATGAACTTTGGTAACTATAGTTCTTTTAATGGAATAAAATGCGTTCTGTCATAATTTTTTACATCAAAAAGTAGCTACATGCTAGAATATAGGTTGTTACAATATCCTTAAAGATTTGTGAAAATTTCACACTCAAATATCCGGTTGCAAATCGTTTCATTACTATAAAATAATACTGCTAAAAGCTCCATAGAACAAGAAAAACTGAGCTTTCATTACATCATTTGAAAGGAACAAAAATAATAGACACTTCATGATTGCGGTGAGCCACATTTGTTCCTATATGAACATATAGACGTGCTTTCGTTTCTTTATATGTGACCCTTGGGTATTGATGAAACAGAACTGTTACAGGGGAAGGATACAAATGAGTTTTCTGTGTTTAATTTTAAATCGTAAAAAGTTTATTTAAGGTGAAGATTAACAACACTTTTAGTTTATGTGTCTGTGTTTCGGAATTTGTCACTTTAAAACTCGTACCCGCAGAAAGCGTAGACAGGAAGTGAGATTAACTGAGCGGTGAGAGAGTTGAAAGAAGACGTTATGAGCAACGAGAGAACTGAGAGAATCCTCAGCAGGGAAAAAGCTATCAAAATACTACCGAGCAGAGAGAGAGCTTAGAGGGTACTGAGCAGCGAGAGAGCTGAGAGACTACTACCCAGCGAGAGAGTGGTGAGAATACTACGCGGCGAAAGATTTGTGAGAGTACTGAGCGTTAAGAAAGCTGTGTGGATACTACGCGTTGGGAGAGCTTAGAGACTACCGAGAAGAGAGAGAACTGAGAGACTACTCAGTAGCGAGAGAGCTGTGAGAATACTACCGAGCAGCAAGAAAGCTTAGAGAACACTGAGTGCCGAAAGAACTTAGAGACTGCCGAGTATCGAAAGAGCTAAATGAATACTACCGAGCAGTAAGAGAAATTCTTCTTGTTGGCTCGTCATTCGTTGTGATATCTGGGAAAGTTGTTGAGTTTGTTCTTCTTGCAGCCGGGAAAGTTGTTGAGTTAGTTCAGAATTTGCTTTTTAAACTGCGTCTTCGAACTCCACAGCGTCAGGGTCCAAATTATTATTTAGGTAGTATTCACAAAGCCTTCTCAACAATACGGATTTGCTCCTAGTAGTTTCCAATTCTAATTCTTCGAGCTCTCTTCTGAGCTCAGCCACCAATAGTTTATTTATCTTTTTTCCAGGCATTCTTGTATCTTCACCCTACACCTGACACCAATTTGTGTGTCAAGAGAGTGGTGAGAATACTAAGCTGAGAGAGAGCTTTGGGAGACTTTGCAGCGAGAGAGATTTAAGAATACTACGCGCTGAGAGATTTGTGAGAGTACTAAGCGTTGAGAAAGCTGTGTGAATACTATGCTTTGAGTGAGCTTAAAGGCTACAAAGAAGCAAGAGAGGTCTGAGAATACTACCCAGCAGCAAGAGAGCTTAGAGAATACTGAGTGTTGAGAGAGCTTAGAGACAACCTAGCAGCGATAGAGCTTTGTGAATACTTCGCGGTGAAAGATTTGTGAGAATACTGAGCGTTTAGAAAGCTGTGTGAGTAGTGAGCTTGCAGAGAGCTTAGAGACTACCGAGCAGCGAGAGATTCGTGTGTCTACTCTCATGAAAGGGGGCAGCTTGCCTTCAGAAAGGAAGTTTACCGAGGATTTTACTATTATCTTTTATGATGGGGAAAGTACCAGCCGGGTTTTTTGGGTATATTTTAAAGAATAGTACGTGCTATACTAGAGAGAATTAGGGGCATTGTCATACACACGTTTTGTTCATAAAATAGATAGATATACATTGTTGTGAATGTTTTTATAACATACATTTAATCGACAAATTACACAATACAAAGAAAATAAACAGTAAAAGCATGGAAATGAACGAGAAAATAGGATAAAATTAGTAAAACCAAAAACATGAGACAAAAGCGTAGATATCTGAAAAAACGTCATTACGAAGTTCGCCGGGTCAGTTAGTTGTTTATTAAAACAACTATAAGTAATTTGATATATTACTTATTTCTATTTTAAAATAAAACAGAATAAAAGAAGTAATAGCTTCATTTGATCGTTGCTTTCTTTTAATTCCCCTATTCCGAGAGTCCAATGAATAGATAATTTCAGTGTGGCCCCTGTAGAGCCATAACAACAACGCCTTAGGGATTACAGAACGATCGTTTTTGAATCTTACAATACCTATTATTGCGCTACTATACGAAGCGATCTTCTAAGTATATTGCGTTTTCTAAAGAAAGATCAACGGCCGTTCGACGATAACTTTTCACGGTTATCTTTCAGCAAATGAAGTGTCCTTTTTTACTTTTGGAAAAAGACTAACATTACAAAATGATCATCGAGATTAAATTTATAAGAAAAATAGTAATGATCGATTAAATTAATATTTTTGTAAGTTTCTTTAATTGAAATTGGGATAATTTTAATTGGATAATTGTAAGATAGATAAATAGATGTTCTATTGTGAACACCAATCATCTCTAGAATAAGATTAAAACCACTTTTCTAGCCCTGCCCTCTTGATGAGACTTAATAGCCTTTACAGTGGTCTCTCCATAATTGGAGGTCCTTGCAAGGCCTTTACATTGGCATAGGACATCAAATGTAGTTTCCTCATCCTCTTGGCAGTATAGGCAGATATCTTGATCTGCTAAGTTCAGCTGACTCATGTGTTTTCTGAGACAACAATGTGCTGTCAAGAGTCTGACAATCATTCTGACATCATTGGGTCTTTGTGATAGCAGCTCTGCAGTAAATTTCGTTAAGTGTCCTTTTACGAAGACTTTGCCCGGTGATTTTTCCCACCACTCATGGGTCTTCTTAAGCCTCCATTTCTCAATGGCTGCCTTGTAAGAGATATTATAGTAATTTGAAATGCCTGTCCGCCCAAACTGACGACTGACGAAGCAGACCAGTAAAATCAGATTCTGGATCACTATATAAATCCCTTGAAAAAATCATTTTTGAACTTTTTTTCTTATTATATCGTTGGTTCAGTGATTGCTCTTTATTTTTCATAAGAGCTGCAAAATCGCTGTTTAAAAGGCATCGATGGATTATTTTGGCGACTGGAATCGCTGTCTACACATTGAATTCTTGATCTTTAGGTCGGGACTATACGTTGGATGCTCTTATATTCGATGTTTTGAGCTTCCTTTGTTAAACCGTTCCAACGTTTTTTGACTCCAATTGACACGAACAGCTTTTTGCTCTTCTGTGAGCAATTAGTGTGACCTAACGGAAATCAACTTTGTTATTGTGAACAAGACGTGACTATTACAATGCATCTCAATTCTCTGGCCAATAAAAGTAATAGTTTAGAAATTCCTATCTCTTTCAATTAGGCACGCACTACTCTGTAAAATATACCCAAAAAAAAACCATCTGCTAATTTTCCTATCATAAAATGTAACATCAAAATACCCGACTTGTACTTTCCCCATCATAAAAGATCATAGTAAAATTCTCGGTAACCATCCTTTCTGAAGACCAATCCGCTCCCTTTTATGATCAGGTTATAATTTTATCATTCCCGATATCCGAAGAGGTAGTACACTCACAGCTTTCTCTCTGCTCGGTAGTCTCCCAAAGTTCTCTCGCAGCTCAGTTCTCTTATCACTCTGTATTCTCATCACTCTCTCGCTGAGTAGTACACGAACAGCCCTCCCACGAGTAAGTTCTCTTATCACTCCGTATTCACCGCTCTCTTGCTGAGTATTATTTCTCTCAGCTCTCTTACCGCTCATATCTCCTCATCGCGTATTATTCTCTCAACTCTCTCGTTGCACATAACTTCTTCGCTCAACTCTCTCTCCGCTAAGTTCTCTCGTTTCTTGTCTCGCTATTGGTACGTGTTCAGAAGTGACAAATTCCGCAACACAGACACATAAACTATTGTAATATTAGTATTTAAAGTGTAGTGAAAGTGACAATCGTAATTAAGTTCGTAAACAAACAAAGTGATAGTAATAGTGGTAAAAGATTGTATACAGTAATAAAGCATAGTGTAATAAAACCAATTTGATTATTCCACCCCCAACCAGCGGATTGTGGATTATAGCAAACCGCCGTGTGAGAAGTTGGTACTGAGGTTATCAGCTCCTCAACATTTGTAATACCCAGTTCTTTATGTAGGATTTTTTGAATCGAGGACTTTCAAATGTGCAAAGATGCCTCTATTCACTGTTAGATTTGTGTCTAAAGATTCTATTGGGAGTCCTTCGAAGCAGCTTTATACAAAACTAAATGGACAAACCTCGTAGTTTCGAAAGGCTGTGTAACTAGTTGTAAAGTTAGATCATGTATATAAAAATGTCTAAATCCTAAATATCTATCTATGGTGAAATTGAATTGAATTGAATTAATTAGGTATATACCTAGTCAAAACTGCCTCAAAAGTAAATTATTTTCGTAAATCTTTATCAATATGATGTATAGAAATATGATACAGCTTTTGTGGAAGTTTGTTTAAAATAATAATGATGCCTTCTAGCACAATACATATATTTAAGGATACTAAAGAAGTTTATTCGAAAAGAAAATTGATCCAATATTACAAATGATCTGATATTAATTTATAATGGTTATATTTCCCTTATAATACATTTGATTCTCGATTTTTTTTCCTTATGTTGGTACACATAATACCACCAACGACAATCCAGATTTCCTCAAAAAGGTCATAACAGGTAAAGAAACATTATGGCGAATTCGCGTATGTTGTTCATTTTCTAATGTAAGGCAATCATGTAGGTCTATAAGGCCTATATTTTAAAAATATTTTTATATATACAGGGTGCTCCAAAAAGTGTGGTATATCAAGGTTATATTTTTCATTATGGAATACCCTGTGTTTAATGACATTTTTGAATTATCCTTAAAAATTAAAAGATACTTTCATAAATGTTCCCCATTCCATTGATTTATTTCGATTTTTCTTAGAAAATATTATATCCACAAATCTAAGAATCCGGACACATTTGCTGTTGGAACAAAATATAAGACCATTTTCCAAAAATTTATTATTAAAAATTTTTATACAGGGTGCTGAAAATATTCAGATCGGCTTTTACCACATTCATATGTACCTTCACTCTTTTTGGAGCACCCCGTAGGTATATATATTTTTTTAATGTAGATCTTGTCAACCTACATGATCCCCTTATATTAGAAAACAAATACGTCTCTCGTTACTGACCCTATGCAATAAAAAATTGTTTCTTTAGTTATAAATTTACCTCCAGTTTTTGTTCCCCCAGGTTCTCGAATTACAATATCATGTCCATCTTCTCTTCTCCATTGTACGTGAGGCTCTGGATGACCTCGTGCTCGACAGGTTAACTTAACAGTGCCTCCCTCAGGCACCATTATATCCCCTGAAGTATCCTCTGCAATAAAATCCGGAGGTACAGATACGTCAAGAAACCCAACCTGGAAAAATAAACAGAATAAGTTATATATTTTGTTGTAGTTCTAATTTTCTAATTAAATATTTTACTTAAATATACAGGGTGTTCCAAAAAAAGGTAACACCGTCTCTAGGATAGGTATATAAAAAACTAAAAAATAATTGGAGTTTGCTCAGTAAAAAAAAGAAAGGTGTGTGTGTGTGCGATTCACACACGATAGAAGTGAAACTTCAGTAAATCGACAAAAGAATGAGATGAATATATATATAACAAGGGTAGGATAATTACAAAGTTTATTTGTTTAAAAATGAAAGTATTTTGATTAATTTTAAAAGATATTTTATTTAACATATGTTACATAATTTATTGCTCAAGTTCCATATTTTCAGTTTCAACAAATGATAAAAGAGGCTTATGATAACTAAAATACGATACAAATGTTTTAGTTACAATTTGGTTGATATTTTATGGCACTTACGCGATTCATTTTAATAAAAAATTATTTCACCTCTTAGTTTTTAATATAAAAAATCAACAAACAATAACTACTTCACGATTTACGAAGTTATCTGACAACGTAGCAAACGCACTAGAGTGATGTACAATGTTAAGTATACGGATGTTTACGCATCGGGTGCTTGAATGCAACTGACTCTCGGCTCCTCCCACTATCGATGAATTGACCTTGAAAGTTGCAGTTATATCTGTTGATCTGTACAGGCGACTATGCTTAGAAGACGGGGGTGGGGACGCTACGAAGTATGGAACAAAGAGGAGAGTCCGATAATATAAAATAGTATGTATATTTCTGTCTCATTCTTTGCCGGCTTCATCCTACACATTTTTGTATTTGTGTCTCTTACCCATGGGAGTAGCCAGCCATGGGCTCAGGGTGGGGCAACAGTCTAAAATAATATGTAACTTGCAAACTATACCCGCGTTATTACCCAGGTTAATTTTTTTATACAAAATGGTTATACCCACAACCTACAGCACCCTGTATCTGTCTCCTTTTAAATTATCCACAACACTTTCTGATTGCTCACCTACCTACACCACGAAATCTCCCGTTGGGCTCTCTGTGTTGCCAATTTTTTAATCAGTCAATTAAGAGGATTATATCTATAGATAGGTAGTACTTTCAGGTACAGTAAGTAAACAATTATTACAAATAGGTATTATTAGGTTGTTTATTTATTTAGGTATGTTAGATTCATAATATTAGGTACTTTAAGAAAAGCCGGCGTGGGTTTTGACAGAACTACCTTAGTAGCACTTCCAAATTATTTTTCGCTTCAATGATTCTCATCCTGTGAACACTCAGCATACAGAGACCGCTGAGACGATTTTCACTCATGGTAGAGTGAAGCCACGTCTTGACACGCCGTAGCACACTGAAAGACCTGTCTATAATACACGGTTTGACAGTAAAATAGCAAGCGCATTTTATTATGCTCGGATAAAAAATTTCTGAATCGTTTATCAGTTATACCACTTCCATGTCTTTCAGAACATTCAATGCCATATTTTTTTCTTCCCACAAGCGGTACCACAGTTCAGCCTCGCTGTGGAAACTACCACTTAAGTTACAAAAACTCGCAAAAGGCCTCTGTTTTTTTTAATTCTTCGATTGTCATTTGCAAAATATGCCGGTAAGTTGTTCTCCGAGAAACGCTCTTCCAATGACATAATTAGCGATTCTAAGTGGGAAATAATAATCAACGATTGTTTCCAAAACTGAGTAGAAATCTCTGCCGGAAGATTTGCACACTGGAGCAAGTCAATGATTTTTTAACTCTAACACATTTACGATAGTTTAAAGCAATGTGGAATATTTCGCAATAAGGCAAACAGAGACAATAAATTCTGAATTTATAGCAGCGCAGTATAGCTGAAAAGCCGATTTATAGCAAAATAGCAATGCACTTACATTTTTGCGATCAGCGCGTTTCGCACAGCAACGGTATGTTGGCAGGTGCTACGACATTGAGCTGATTCTCGAAAGAATTTTATGATTTCCTTTATTGAGCCAAGTGTTTTACGTACAGCGGAGATTTGCTTTAAATCATGAACGAAGAAATTTAATTTGTGGCTAGCGCAGTGGAAAAAGAGGGCTTTTTTATTTTTCTCTTAGTAACTTTTGAACGCCACCATCTTTCCCCGACATTGTGGAGTACTCGTCATAGCCTTGCTCCACACACTTTTCTGGATCCAGGCCCACGTTCGTTATGAAGTTATCTATGGCAGAGTCAATAGATGTGGCGTCCATGGCAATTAGTTCGATGAAGCCTAAAAGTTCTTCACGAAACAACATCTTTTCTTCGTCAAAAAATTTGACGCCGATTGCCAATTGCTCCTTGCCTGCTATGTCGCCACTCTCGTCTGCCAAAATATTATATGCATGTGCTTTTTTCACACCGTCTGTGATATCACCTCTGATAACATCTCCAGAAATATTTAATATTTCATTTTAAATCTGAGACGCCATATATGTCGCATTCTTTGCACATGATCCTAAATGCTCCTTTAATGTTTTATCGCCAGACTCAATCTTAAGTTTGATAATGTCTTCAAACAGACCTTCATGAAGGTCTTTACTTCTTAATGGCAGATCGTGGGTACCACAAAAAACTGTATCTATTACAGATGCAACAAATTTGTATGATTTTTTCATGCACATCCACAGGCATATTCTGTATAAAATTTTTTGGGGACATGTTTGAGATCTTGTGACACTAAAGCGTTGCAAAGCTCCCTCTCAAATCAACCACTCTCTTACGTACACAAACGAAAAACAAACGAGTCTAAAGAAGTTTCACTTCAAAAAAACAGAAAATTGTTGATGGTGAATAAATTTTTAAAAAAATCAATTTCACAGTATATTTACTAGTTTTATTGTTTGCTATTCATCAAAAATTGTGCACATAAATTGTTATTTAAAAATTTACCTGTATTCATTTTTTATACTGGAATATACTCACAGATCAATGTATTTTATAAATGCATAAATAAATGGAAATCGGTTGTAGTTATTTTTAAAATAACCAGCACTCTATTGAATCAACATATTCGTCAATTAAATCGCCAAAAATATACGATAAAAAAAGGTTTTAAATATTATAAAACCATTTATTTGTATAGTTTAAACATTATGCTTCAACAAACGAATTTTACAGAAAATTTAGTTATCGATACCGAATAGAAGAGATAAAACTCATAACTTAACTTTTTAGGACAAAATCTTATCACCAATCACAATACATTATTTTTTTACTAAATGAGTCAATACAGTTAATATAGTCGATAGGGAATATTTATTTTTACCCGAAGATGTTAAGGTTTACAAAACTTTCAAATAAATAGTTTCACCAGTATACAAATTTTGCCCAATCTTTCTCATTTCTTGCTTTCTTCTGTGCTTTGTTCCAGGTTACACCTCTATGTCTTAAATATGTCGCCCTACGTCGTTCCAAGTTTTCCTAGTTCTTCCTCTCGTTCTTTTTTGTATCGATCTTGCTTGCTATACACTTTTTGTTCGTTATCCTTCCTTCATTCGCAAAACATGTCCAAACCACTTTAGCTGTTGTCTTTTAATGCTTTTTATAATCGGTTCCACTTTTAATTCTTCACTTATTAAATCATTTTTCATTTTATCTCTTCTTGTATATCGTTTAACTGCTCTCAAATATCTCATTTCCAGTGCTTGAATCTTGCTCTTTGTTTCTCCCTTAAGTATCCAGCTTTCAGTGCCAATCTCTTCGCTGCTAGTTTGACGGTTAACCTTTTGAAACGCTGTCGCCTTCATCTCTCCTTTGCTCTTATCCGTTTTCATAGCTTTGTCTTTGTCCAGTTTACCTTTCTCCTTCATCTCTTCTTTACTTTTTTCCGATTTCATAGCCGTGTCATTTTCCAGTTTACCTTTCGCCTTCATCTCTCCTTTACTCTTGTCCGTTTCCATAGTCGTGTCTTTGTCCAATTTACCGTTCGCATTCAGCTCTTCTTTACTGTTGTCCGTTTTCATAGCTGTGTCATTTTCCAGTTTACCTTTCGCCTTCATCTCTTCTTTACTCTTGTCCGTTTCTATAGCCGTATCATTTTCCAGTTTACCTTTCGTCTTCATCTCTCCTTTACTCTAGTCCGTTTCCATAGCCGTGTCTTTGTCCAGTTTACCTTTCGCATTCATCTCTTCTTTACTCCTGTCCGTTTACATAGCCATGTCATTTTCCGGTTTACCTTTTGTCTTCATCTCTTCTTTACTCTTGTCCGTTTTCATAGCCGTGTCATTTTCCAGTTTACCTTTCGCCTTCATCTCTCCCTTACTCTTGTCCGTTTCCATAGCCGTGTCATTTTCCAATTTACCTTTCGTCTTCATCTCTCCTTTATAGTTGTTCGTTTCCATAGCCCTCTCTTTGTCCAGTTTACCTTTCGTCTTCATCTCTCCTTTACTCTAATCCGTTTCCATAGCCGTGTCTTTGTCCAGTTTATCTTTTCTTTACTCTTATCCGTTTACATAGCCGTGTCATTTTCCGGTTTACCTTTTGTCTTCATCTCTCCTTTACTCTTGTCCGTTTCCACAGCGATGTCTTTGTCCAGTTTACCTTTCTCCTTCATCTCTTCTTTACTCTTGTCCGTTTTCATAGCCGTGTCATGTTCCAGATAACCTTTATTGCTAAGCTCTATATGTTGATAAAAATAGCAGAAAATGTAAAAATTCGAATTAAATGTCTACAATAATGATGATTGCTGCCTTTATCCTGTCAAAAATTCCAAAGATAAATTTGACGCACTTAGCTACGTTCAAAATCATTTAGCAAAGAATTTAACCAACAGTGCTACGCATTGTGACATCTAGTGCCAAAAATTTGGAAGTAGTGTGGAAGATCGCCCTTTGAAAGCCAATCATAATCGTTGACTGGGAAAAAATGTCGCATCTAGCACGACTCGAACCCGCAACCATTGCCTCTACACGCCAACGCTCTAACAACAAAGCTACAATGGTCTTTTTTGTAATCGAATATAATAAAACGAGCAGCTATACAAACTTTACATAATATGAGACAATCTTATAAATTATTTAGATAAATCTTTTAGCTACTTTAAAATAAACTTTATGAGTTTATTTCTACAGTTGTTCACCCTTAGCTTTGTGTTTACATATTTTGTATTCAAGAGACGAAATCAATTTAGAAAAGTTTTGAAAACTCTTACATATTTACATTTAGGTCCTGGCCAATATTTTTCCAGAAAATACGATTTTAATACTGCGCTCTGAGAGGTCTGCTTACTTCATAATTTTATTTGCAGAATATATATCTACGTTGCGGTAAAAGAACAAAAGGAAAATTTGCATTTAATATTAGCAATGAAAACAGTAACTGAAATATATATACTTGAGGAATTTTATATTTTTTTTATTGTTTAACATAAAGTTATAGGTAAGATAAACATACGTTGCTTACATCATTTCAAAGTATAATTCAATATTGTGACCCTTAGGTAAATTAAAAGCAGTTAAAAAGATAAACATACATCATTCCACGTTTAAAAATATTAAGAAGGCTGGAACAGTTAAAAGAGAACACAGAAATTCAAAAGAAAGCAAGATCAATATCGATAGAGGATTTAAAGACAAAGAAACTGAAATCGAAAAGGAATTTGAAAAGGAAACTAAAAGAAAGGGTCATGGATATTTAGACCTAAGTGAAGAAATCAGATTTGCATGCTTAGTAAAAAAATATCCATCAATAAAGTAGAAGAGCTGTAAGAATGATATACAATGGGAAGATATGGTGAAAGCATCAGCAATATTAATCGGGAAAGAATGAGTTTACTAGATCAATTTGACCTTGACTATTCTTTTTGTTTTTAAAAGAAAACTCAAGATCAATTTGACCTTGAGTTTTCTTTTCAAAAGAAAACTCAAGGACAAATTGATCTAGTTTCGGTGTTGTTATACTACTGAGTTTTGTTTAATCTTGTGATAGCCAATTCATTCTTTCAACAAAAAGAAGCAAAAAACAAAATAGATGATGTAAGGGTGAAAAGAAGTTTTAAAATTGGAAGCGATCATTTACTATTGGAGGCTACAATAAATGAACAGAAAACAAAGCGAAGAAAAGAGAAGGACGATGATTAAATTCCATAAACTAAAGGAAGAAAGAAATTTCAAACCTCGTATGTTTCACAGGTATTTTAAAACAACTGAATATAAGTATTAAAATTACAATTTTTATTCATATACACAGGTAAATATAGAACAAATATTTACATTAAACAAACTCTATTACAACAACCAATCTATTCCTATTGATTAAATGTTATTTCATCAAGGAAATTGTGGTTGTCAAAACAGCAAAAATTTCCAACAATTTACGCTAAACTAGATGTGAAAACTCAATTTTATAATGTTAATTTAAACTTTCATTTGAAGCTTGTTTGTTGTAGAGTAGATAAACTCGAAAACATCAATAATATAGAATTTATCAGTAAAAGTTATGATTATTACGATGTGATGTTGTTAATTTAATTTTAAAAAAGTTTTGGTTAATTTAAGGTGTAACGATTATGACAGCGATAATCAAATTATCATCAAAGTTTTTAACTTGACGTAAATAAAATAAAATCTAGGGAAATTGGTATCCTTTATTAGTGAAAATTTTTTATGTCAATTATTGTTCCCACAGGAAAACGTGAAAAATATATTTTTAGTCACAAATTTACTGTTTTTAGGAAAAAGATGAAGAAAACCGTCTGATATTATATGATCATGTCCGGAGAGCCAAGAATGGGTGGAAAAAGAGAGTTAAGAACTGGAGCCCCATGGGCAGGAATCAAAGAAGAGACAAAGTGGATAAAGATGAAGAAGTGCGAAAGGGGGATGCATTAAGGGGACATTTATTTCTTGTTGACCCTCTTATATCAAGCCTTTAACACATAGAGTTGCCACTTTTTCCTCCAAGCGTCATCGTTTGTATTTTCTAGTAATCCCACAATCTGATCGAGGTAAGCAACCAAGATACGACAAGTCGTCAGGATTCGCGCAGTAGAGGTTGAAGTGTTAATTGGGTAGGATAAAAGGCCGATACTACTGAAGGCAAGTTCAGCCAGGAGTACTTATCTTGAAAGAATTTTAGCCTTGGCTCTGGCCACCATCCTTCCGGGAGGGATAAAAGGCCGATGCCATCGCTGCTAAAGGCAAGTTTAGGAGTACTGTTGCTAGAACAACTTCAGACTGGGCTATGGGTACTGACCAGTGGCCACCATCCTTCCCTGCCTTGCAGCCGAGTACTGATCGGTTGCACCGTCCTGATTCTTTGGTACTGACCAAGGATCTTCTCGGCTTGCGACCGAGTGTTGATCAGTTTCAGTGTCCCAATCTTTGCGTATTAACTAAGGGTTGTCCTACCCGTGAGCGAGTGTTGCTCGGTTAGGGACCTCCAGATCTACCCTCAATAGCTTATGCTAATGTATAGTTAAAGTAGATTCCACCCGGGGCTGTAAAACCGCAAAGTTTTTCTTTGTTTTTCATAAAACCCAGTTTTACGAAGTCTAATGTATAAAAGATCTACCTGTCACATGACCATTCAATATAGATGAGGGGCTAAGATCACCATTTTTTTGAACAATTTATTTCCGTTAAATTTATAAATAAAAAATGTCTTGTTGGAGTTAATGAACCTTTTTAAATAAATTTTCTTGAATTTATAGTTTTAAATATATCAAATACCCGTCAATTTTGAGCAGTGGCAAAATGCAATTTTCCACATAATTACAGAATGTACTCATGCAAAATAAACTCCGTAAAATATTTGACAAAAGACAGTCCCTTTGGTATATTCTACCCGGGTAAAATAATAGACGTCGGTACCGAGTTGAGTTAATTTATGGACCATAGTCGATTACCAAAGTTTAGCGGTCAACTGACGCTGTTTTGGGCTCGTAGTCTGTCCGGGTGTCAAGTTCGAGTATTCCAGCCCTTTCATTAGCCTCTGACAATGAATACTCGTGTCTCCCGAGGTTCTAAATCAAGTTTCTTTATTAGCTTTCAGTGATTTGTTTGTTGCTCGATAAATAGATAGAAGAGAGGAAGGAAATCTATGTAAAAAAAATAATAAAAAACGAAACTTTTTTTATAGTTCCAATTAAGCTTTTTAAAAGGAACACAATCAGTTATTGAAACGAGATCTTCAGTCAGATTTTTTGGCCTATGAACACCAAAGACCATTTTTTAACCATTTTTTTGTGGAAAATGTTGAAGTCTTATATCTCAGAAACAAAAGTTTCACGACCAATGTTCATAAGGGTAACTTTTTTTAAATTTTTTGCTAACCAATTACATGAAATGTTAGAACACTTGCCAATTTTTAATAGACAACATGCCTAGTATCAAGTAGATGGTTGTCCAGCTTATTATTCTCGTAATGTAAGGCAAAGACAGAAAATAATTATCCTCGGCTGTGAATAGGTTGTGGTGGAGATTGCCTGGCCTGCACGATCACCCGATATGTTCCCGCTAGATTTTTTTGTATGGGAACACCAAAAGCCATTTTTTAACCATTTTTTGTGCAAAATTTTGAAGCCCTATATCTCAGAAATAAACTTTTCCCGACCAATGTTCATACGATAAACTTTTTTGAATTTTTTGGTAACCAATCACCATAAAATATTAGAAAACGTCAAAAATTGTAATAGACAACATGCCTAGTATCAAGTAAATGGTTGTCCAGCTTATTATTCTCGTAATGTAAGGCAGAGACAGAAAATAATTATCCTCGGCTGTGGATAGGTTGTGGTGGAGATTGCCTGGCCTGCACGATCACCCGATATGTTCCCGCTAGATTTTTTTTTGCGTGAGAATACCAAAAACTATTTTTTAACCATTTTTTGTGCAAAATTTTAAAGCCCCATATCTCAGAAATAAACTTTTCCCGACCAATGTTCATACGATAAACTTTTTTGAATTTTTTGGTAACCAATTACCATAAAATATTAGAAAACGTCAAAAATTGTAATAGACAACATGCCTAGTATCAAGTAAATGGTTGTCCAGCTTATTATTCTCGTAATGTAAGGCAGAGACAGAAAATAATTATCCTCGGCTGTGGATAGGTTGTGGTGGAGATTGCCTGGCCTGCACGATCACCCGATATGTTCCCGCTAGATTTTTTTTTGCGTGAGAATACCAAAAACTATTTTTTAACCATTTTTTGTGCAAAATTTTAAAGCCCCATATCTCAGAAATAAACTTTTCCCGACCAATGTTCATACGATAAACTTTTTTGAATTTTTTGGTAACCAATTACCATAAAATATTAGAAAACGTCAAAAATTGTAATAGACAACATGCCTAGTATCAAGTAAATGGTTGTCCAGCTTATTATTCTCGTAATGTAAGGCAGAGACAGAAAATAATTATCCTCGGCTGTGGATAGGTTGTGGTGGAGATTGCCTGGCCTGCACGATCACCCGATATGTTCCCGCTAGATTTTTTTTTGCGTGAGAATACCAAAAACCATTTTTTAACCATTTTTTGTGCAAAATTTTGAAGCCCTATATCTCAGAAATAAACTTTTCCCGACCAATGTTCATACGATAAACTTTTTTGAATTTTTTGGTAACCAATCACCATAAAATATTAGAAAACGTCAAAAATTGTAATAGACAACATGCCTAGTATCAAGTAAATGGTTGTCCAGCTTATTATTCTCGTAATGTAAGGCAGAGACAGAAAATAATTATCCTCGGCTGTGGATAGGTTGTGGTGGAGATTGCCTGGCCTGCACGATCACCCGATATGTTCCCGCTAGATTTTTTTTTGCGTGAGAATACCAAAAACCATTTTTTAACCATTTTTTGTGCAAAATTTTAAAGCCCTATATCTCAGAAATAAACTTTTCCCGACCAATGTTCATACGATAAACTTTTTTGAATTTTTTGGTAACCAATCACCATAAAATATTAGAAAACGTCAAAAATTGTAATAGACAACATGCCTAGTATCAAGTAAATGGTTGTCCAGCTTATTATTCTCGTAATGTAAGGCAGAGACAGAAAATAATTATCCTCGGCTGTGGATAGGTTGTGGTGGAGATTGCCTGGCCTGCACGATCACCCGATATGTTCCCGCTAGATTTTTTTTTGCGTGAGAATACCAAAAACCATTTTTTAACCATTTTTTGTGCAAAATTTTGAAGCCCTATATCTCAGAAATAAACTTTTCCCGACCAATGTTCATACGATAAACTTTTTTGAATTTTTTGGTAACCAATCACCATAAAATATTAGAAAACGTCAAAAATTGTAATAGACAACATGCCTAGTATCAAGTAAATGGTTGTCCAGCTTATTATTCTCGTAATGTAAGGCAGAGACAGAAAATAATTAACCTCGGCTGTGGATAGGTTGTGTCGGAGATTGCCTGGCTTGCACGATCACCCGATATGTTCCCGCTAGATTTTTTTTGCGTGAGAATACCAAAAACCATTTTTTAACCATTTTTTGTGCAAAATTTTGAAGCCCTATATCTCAGAAATAAACTTTTCCCGACCAATGTTCATACGATAAACTTTTTTGAATTTTTTGGTAACCAATCACCATAAAATATTAGAAAACGTCAAAAATTGTAATAGACAACATGCCTAGTATCAAGTAAATGGTTGTCCAGCTTATTATTCTCGTAATGTAAGGCAGAGACAGAAAATAATTAACCTCGGCTGTGGATAGGTTGTGTCGGAGATTGCCTGGCTTGCACGATCACCCGATATGTTCCCGCTAGATTTTTTTTGCGTGAGAACACCAAAAACCGTTTTTTAACCATTTTTTTTTGTCGAAAACTTTGAAGCCCAATATCTCAGAAACAAAAGTTTCACGACCAATGTTTATAAACAACTTTTTCCAATCACTGTTAAATTAACCAAATGAATAGTAAACATAAATATTTAATTAAATCCTTTAATAGACAATAAATCCGTATTAGTTAACGATCCCTTTTTGCTATAATTCTATGGTTTATCATTACAAAATAAACATCCGAAAAGTAATTTGGATTAACTGGGAAATCCGACAAAGGAAACAGTAATTAATGGAAATTGATCCTATTAGTTTCCTGCTTACAACCATCTGCGGATGTTCATAAGAGAAATAATTTTATCTTCGGCACAAGCTGAGCTTCTAATAATGCTCGATTCTTGACGTTGATTATAATGTATGTACATTGTAATTTATTTGTTCATTTTAGCAGATATTTTACTCATTGTGAGTATCTGTTTAAAAGGATTATTTATTATTTATGTTAATTATTCGCTATTGGAAATAAAAAAATTATGGAAGTTAAGTTTCATTAAGTGTCTTCGAGACCAAGCGAGAATGAGAGTGTGGTATGCGCGCTCGCGTAGTCTCGGTCTTCCTCCAGTCATCTCGGCTTGTCTCAACTTCTTCTGGCGAGGCGAGAAGTCGAGATACAGCTTTTGTGAGTTTGATTTTATTTACCTGACCAAGGTCATACATGAGATGCACAGCGACCAGCAGACCATTTTTGAAGTGGAGATGGTGTTACTTACGATTGTGTTTAACTTTCGCAAGTAAAACTAACAAGTATCAGTTGGTTTATACCATGGATGTCTCTTCATTAGTGACTAGAGAGACATAACCTGTACTGTACTGATGAGCTCTAATAGAGCGATACGCAGTGTCTGTAGTTTGGTTTTGCCCTTTTGCACTTTTTAGCTTTTGCGGGAAAAGAACCCTTCTCATGCCCAAATTCCCGGTTAAAATGCGATAGATCAAATCTTGTAAAAGTCCTGTTTAGTTTGCGACAGACCTCGTATAAAGCTAAATATTTATTATTTTTGATAATATATACATAACTACCTAATTAGTGCATATTTACGATAAAATAATATAGTTTTAATGAATCTCGATAAATTTAACGTTGAAATAGTAACTTTATGAAACAGGCTTTCCAATTATGTTCTAACAATAAAATCAAGTCAGTTATCAGTTGACTTTTATCACATTTTGTACGCTAGGGTCGTCTATTTTCCAGCTATACACTCACAATAATTATTTAGTATCACACCCTCATCCGTATACAATGGGATGAGTTTGCTTTTGTTCTATGTCGCAACGTGTGTGAACTGGTGTAAAACAAAGGTGATAATATAATAAACTATACCCTTTTCTCCAGTGGCAGTTCTTCTAAATAAAAAACCAGGCAACAAATGAATAAATAATAAATAGAAAACTTTTATATATTCATTTTCTTTATAAACGCAATTTCTTTCATAAAAAAAGAAAAAGATGTAAAAATGCCAACAGGTTTCTATCAACTGTGTGAAGACTTTTATTTATTAACTAGCATACTTATATAGACATTCTGCTTAGGGTTAGGAATTTTAACCCTCGCATAAATCCAGGTTTTACATCTGGATCAGACTGTCAAAATAACGCTCCATTCGTTTGATTTTATTTACCTTGCTTAAGGTTATACCTGAGGAGCAAAACGACCACCAGATTCCCATTTTCGAAATGGAGATGGTACTACTAGCGAATGTGTTTAATTTTCTCTTCATCAGTGATTGGAGAGACATAACTTGTACTGTACTGATGAGCTCTGATAGAGCGCAACACAGTGTTTGATATTTGGTCTTGCCCTTATATGGGCTGATCGATACTTATATCTATGTCACGCATTCTAGATCACGTTGACAGCATGGCACGAGATACGTTTGTATCATGTAAGATTGTCAAAAAAACGCTGTGTTCGTTTAATTATGACGCCATCTAACAAAGACAACCTTCGTATTGGTAGGGGTAGAATCTTAGAGTGTTGGGGAATGGAATTTGTGTGAAACAAGTTCGAGAAACAACGTTCGAAACTGGAAGAGAGAGTTAAAGGGTTAAAGCTTGCCTTTAACACTGGGAGGTGCACGAGTAAAACTTGGTGGCGATCGTTTGAGATATCGGACTGTGGGTGTTGTTTATCCATTTATATGAAGACCATGTAGACAAAACTCTCTCTAGTATTCGTGACCAGACTTCCTTTGTAAGTATTGCATTAAACGCGACTTCCATCTATGCACGACAAGAAAACTGTTTGATAAAAAAATTTTGCTTACGATTTTGACTGTTAGAGGTTTAACATTTTTGTAAATATGATTATTTCTATTTGTTTAATCAGAAGTTTTACAATATCCGTTAAATGTATAATATTCTAAATGAAACTTTAACAATAGAAGTCCTTCACGAGCCGCTACTATATTAGATCACCGAGCAATACCAACTTGATTTACGTGCTTCTATTGAACAGATTCATTATTATACACATTGTAAGTGTAGAAGGGATCCATTGTTAATAGTTTTTAGTTTGAAAGGAGTAAAACTAATAATTTATCGTCATGATAAGATACGTATAATTTATTGTAAAAAAATAATTAATTTTGTATCTACACCACCACCTTACAGTGGCGTTGTAGTACTTGATTTGGAAGAATTGCTAGTTTAAATAGATAAGATATGAACTGCGCCACTTTACTTTAGTAAAAACTGCTCATTTAAATATATGAAAGTATCTGGGCGACGCACATAGGAGTATTTGGCTTAAAAAACCGGTCAAAATTATTTGATGGGTTTTTTTAAATGAATTCGATTAAAAAATTATTGTTGATTATAAATAAGTGTTTATTATTAATATTACCTACTCTTAATTTTCAACTTCTTCGTCCTCGCTTTCATTAATTTCTTCGTCGTCTATATTTTCATCACAGTCTTCTTCGTGAGGTACAGGCGGAGTGCTTGCTATCATCAGACTGACTGCCTATTGCGAAAATGGCACAGCTATCTTGTGCTGCCTTGGTCGTCTGCTACTTAAGTATGGGTCGGAACTTAGTAAAAGTCTATGTAATACGTCTCTATTACACTCCACTCGTGAAAATTTTCGTGCAAAGTATATTGCCGAAAGTGCTTGTTGCGCGCCTCAGCCGCCTCCTCAGATAACTGTCCAATTGGAAGTATTGCATGAGCTATTACTTCAGCTCTGTGCATCAACACCTTGTGAATTGTTGGTGACATAGGGTGCCAACCATACAAATTTACATACATTTTGGCTGTATCATATGCGTAGGCTTCAAACTTTTCAACATCAATATTCTTGCCACTTGAAATCACTTCTAAGACAACTTTGAATCTTTTTATTAAATCTATATTGACGCCAGTGATTCTGGATGAATTTTCAGGGTCTGCAAAAAATCTCCTTGACGTGTTCCCATCATTAGTGTTCCCAAATCCTGCTTTGGGAACATCTACTAGGAGGCCCATATCTTCTTTAAATTCTTTTTGCATTTTTTCTTTTGTCTCTTTTACGATTCTTTTTTCTTCTGCTGAGCGCGCTTGCCACTTTTTGAATGGTATTTTATAGGCCAAGTGAAGTAATGATTCGAAGAATCGTATTCTCGCATGAAGGGTCGATAGGACCAGCTTCAACGTTTCTACATTTATTAAAATCTTTCGATGTTTGCCCGCAAATATAGCATTTCATTGTGGATCCAGTGTCAGTTGCAGCGTTGCACACTTTGCCGTCAATCATTGTAAGCAAGAGGTTGTGCTTTATTTTGCCTGATTGCCTGTTGCACCCACTGGTGTCTCCTGAAGCTGAGCGGCTTGGTTTTCGATGTGTAGGATTTCTTCTTTGGTAACATCTTTTGATTCACTAATGAAGCGTATACCTATGGGTCTGCAATATCTAACTGAGGATGGGACAGGGTTTTGCCATATAATTTTTGTTTGTTCTCCACCAATAATTACAACCAGTCTTAAAGGAACAAGTGAGCTCTGAAATATGTTTGCGTCACTGTCGGTGTTGTTTTCAAACTTTTGTTTAAACTGTGCTTGCTGAGAGCCGTCACACCACCATTTGGATATTAAAACCATGTTTTGCTTTTCTTCCTCTGAGCACGTGTCTACAACCTCTGCTACATATTTATGCAAGCGCTGTGCAGTGTGGTCAAGTAATGCTTGAAGTCGAATCTCAGAGCATGTTTCAGTCACCAGCATGGATTTTTTATCAGGATAACACTCCGTTTTGGCCCTTTGAATGAGTGAATAGCAGGGGTAGATGTTCTTATTAGACATTTGTATTATCTCCCACTGTCTTCTAGTGAAATTGCCTTCAACGAAAATGGCTAGTGCTTCTTCAGGTGTATGTTTTTTCACAATTGGTTGCTTTCTGGAAATAGTAATAGCTTTGCGAAGTTTTGTAGCTCTGGTTGGCGAGGAGGTTATTTCTTTAATTATTTTTGAAGCGTCCGGATTTCCTGAAGTACGCTGACTCACGCCAGCTGCATACGTCAACTCCTCCACAGAGGCTTGCTCCCTAAGCTCTTTAGTTTTTCGTCTTTTACTACGGTCGGACAGCTCTTCGAATGTTTTTGATGGTCTTTCTGGTTTTTGGATAGGATTTTCAGTCCAGTAAGGCAATTCAATGGACGATGTGAGCCAATTTTCATTGGTTTTCAAGAATAAATCTTCTCTATAACGAGCTTCTATCCATTTCTTCTTGAAATCGCTCTTAAAATACCTCAAAGAACGTACAAAGTTTGTTTATTCATTACATGGACAATTAGTCAACTTTAAAAGTCTTTCTTCGAATAATGAAAACTTCTCATCCATTTTTTTCCTTTAAATTCATTCAGAATATCATACAATGCTTTTCTTGTAAACTTCTTAATATTTCCCAAAGGATCTATAGAAAAAAAAACATGAAAAAAGAAAATTAGTAATAATTTACAGTTTTCGCTAATTAACTTTGAAGTAATAGAAAACAAAAAATTGGATGTAGTAGGACCAAATACATATGGTGTGCAGTTGTCAAAAGGCCGGTTATAATGTTCATGTATGAATTACAGCCCGACAAGACACGACACATAAACAAAAACACAATTTTGAGAATTATTTAAGTAAAAATGACCGCTCAAATTATGCCTCTTTTCATATCATTTTAAACACACAATATTATAAGTAAATCAACTAAAAAAACATTTTAAAACACAGTACGTACCTTCATCTGCCATATTCAAAAGGTTTTTTTTTCAACTATACACACGAAAACAAAATCAACGAAGCAACGTGATATTGCGATCGAGAGCGCCGAGAATAAAGACGTGCGGTCCTGCGCACAACTGAATTCCGACTGACCTGTCAAAACTGGTTTGAAGTTTTGGGGTATGCAAAGGCTGCCATTAGATGGACCGGTGACATGGTGACAAGGCTAGATGAACAATGCGTGCAGTAAGAATTTAGACTATTTGAGTAAATGCGACTTTTGACCGGTTTTTCAAGCCATGTGCGACGTAGCTCCACCCTGCGCCCTGGCACTATTTCATATTATCTTATCTGAGAAAATGATTTTGGAAATCTACATCGATATTTTGACCCCATGTGCACCTATATTTTAAATTTTAACAAAAATCGTTATTCATGCAGTCCCCTCCTGGACACTCCATTTCTTTATCTAATTCAGCTTTATTTCTTTCACATTTGTTGTATTTATTTTTTCTAATTTTTAAGATTCTTTTCGCATATTCAATTTTTTTTTCGTTTTTTTCCACATTTTTTCTTTCTAGAGCATATCAGTTCAATTTTAACTAAGACAGTTTTCATTTGGAACGAGCTTAAATGCACCGATACATAAGTTTATTTTTGCTTCCAAATTTGCAGTCATGTTGAGAACATGTTAGACTAGACTATTAGCCCTGCAAAAAGAAATATAATCGCCCAAAAAACAAAAAAGTTATTTTCAACTAAAAAATGTACTCCTTTATTTTGGCCCACAGTGTATATTAGGGACATGTGTACCAACATAAGAAAAAAAAATCGAGAATCGAAAGTACGTAGCCCCTGAAATTCAAAATTCTCGTTTCATTCTAAAACAAACCTCGTATGTATAATGTAAAAATAATAGTTATTTATGATATGAGTGTTAAAAGTGAGGTTTTATTTGGTGAGTGAAAACGTTTGTGAAATGAGCGGAGCGAATTGAACAATTTCACGAACAAAATAAAATCGCTTTTAACACAAATACCATACAATGCTTTTTGTACAACTTCCCTATTTTGATAATGTAACGAGCGAATTTGCAATGACAATAAACCAAACCGTGTTAAAAGTAAACTAAACCGTGTTAAAAGTAAACTTGTTTACATGGCAACGTGTTAAAAGTATTTTTAACACGCTGCTATG
Organism: Altica lythri; assembly: GCA_964028335.1. NCBI lineage: Eukaryota > Metazoa > Arthropoda > Insecta > Coleoptera > Chrysomelidae > Altica > Altica lythri. Next base: position 72,972,769 of record OZ034805.1, read on the forward strand.
TAAACAATCGTTTTTAACATTGTTTGCTATCATTAAAAGTGTCACTTTTAATGACAGTTGTACAAAAATTTTATTTTTTGTACCTCTCTATTAATAACCCACTTTTCGTGAGTTATTTTGCTTTCCTAAACCATCTCTGTGAAGATCTGCTCACTGTATATTTTTCTTTAATAAAACATTAGTCTGACAAAAACTCGGTTTTGCATTCCACTGTATGGGAACAAGACACCTGCCAGACGTTTCAAAAATTTTCATTTGCGAATTTATGTTGTTATACTGCAATAAATGTTATTCGATGTCCATATACTGTCTGATCATGTATTTACCTTGCGGCACTCTAAATTTCAATTATGAACCTCGATTAATTTTAAACAGAGGAAAAGATTAAATTAGAATTTTTATGAATACACAAAATGTGACAAAAACAGTTACTTTTTTTGTTTTAATTTCTATGAACGAACATTAAAATAAGGATAATTAAAAAACGAATTTTATGTTCTTATATATATATTTTTAGACAAATTAAGACGCTTTTTTAAAATATTTAAAGTGAAACTTCTTTATCGTCATTTTTTAGTTACGCGTCACATTTTTCTGTTACGCGCCATGTTTATCTTGCCTCTCTTACGGTCGATTTATACGAAGTAGTACTTTTTCCAGTGGAGTAGGGATAGCATGTCGCTACTGACACGTGAGAGGGTCAAGCCACGTTTTCTATTGCCCCCTAGTTTATTTCTAAAACTCAATAGTGACGTGAGCAATCATATATTAATAATAAAGTCATCAGTAACACCATTTACTAGGCAACTTACTTTAGTCTTTAAAGCTCTAGAAATTTATTGTCTTAATTACAATACTAACAGAATAATCTGTATCAAAGTAAAGAATGCAATTTCAGAACCCTTTGTCCCCCTTTCAGGAGTTCAAGAAGGGTCCATCTAAGCTCTAGACCATTTACGATAGCAACATTCCCCATCTTTAAAATATTCAACTATAAGCCGACGATACAACCCTATACAACACCGCCACGTCGACTGAAAGTCTCAACCGGAAAACTCTAAGACTGCTGTACCATTTCTCCACCTGATGCAGCAGATGAATAGTAACCCTTAACCCCATTTAAATTCACATCATTATCTTTAGACATCCAAACCTCAACTGACAAGAAAATCTCGACAATATCAGCCTCCTCAAGACCAGGTGACCTACTTGGGAATGCGATTCACTCGAACTCTCAGATGGGACACCTAATTTTAACTTACTATTAATAAAATGAGAAGTTAAGCATCCCTCTTAGATCCTCGGGTTGGTAGACTCAAAAGATACCACTCCAAAACCCTACTTCAAACTTACAAATTTTTATCCGACCTCTTGTCGATTATAAGAGCGTGCCCTACTTTGATCTTTCTTCTATTCGTTTCTTGTCGCAGAGAGAGCCATAATCCGCGAGGCGAACACCTCCACCTTTATATAAGCCGCCTTGTTTACCAAAATACAACAATACTTCAGCTTCCTTCTCGATTTCAGACGCTACAACAACGATACGTCGCTCAGACTCTACAGGAAATCAACAGCATCGTTTAGAGGATCCTCCATACTCACTGAAGTAGAGGACTCCAAAAAACCTCAATAATTTCGAATATCAAGATCCTCCTTCCCTTCTTAAGTCTTCTCCAAAACGTAGACAGGGATCTTCCTGCAAAATTGACGACCTGCTTGATGAAACCTCCCTCTCCTACAGATAGATACAGGACGACGACAGGATTATACAAAAAAAACTTGTCCTTGAGTCTTTGAATTAATTTTTTTCTTATCTTTTATAATGGAAGTCTTCAGAATCCCTTGAATTGACACAAATAAAACGACAACTATTCTATAAGAATGGTTTTTGTGCAAATTCCAAATTAGGCAGAAACTTATCTGGCAATTGTTCAGTATCTCGAGTAGACCTCTTCGAATTAATTTGAAAGTACCTTAAATTTCAAAGTGGCCAAAACGGAGTATTCTTAAATGAACCAGATTTTTTGGTATACCAAGCACGGCGAGAATTATTTACTAGAACACCGCACACGGCAAATTTTTTAACTACAAATCTTAAAATAAGTACTTCAGGCAGATTTAGGCACAGTAACAATAGTCTACTGAAATTATCCATAATAAAGCACTGATATAAAAATTAAAAACAAACTAACCTGGCTTTTCATTGGGTCAGTATTAATTTGGCACATGTATTGACCACTGTCTTCCTCTTGCACATTCTTGATATGTAAATTCCACGTCGTATGATCATTATGTGAAACTGACACACGGGGATTGTGAGTGATCACGTGATCGTGGATTGCTTGAATTGCTTTTGTATCTGCTTTTACCCAACCAACCTGAAAACAGATAAATATATAAAATAAAAGAAAACTTCAATTAATTTTTAAGTATTTTATAAATAGATTCCGCCATTTTTAATTGTACACAGTAGAAACAAGAAGGGGTACCTTCTAGGGTAAGATAGGGTTTAATATTTAATCGTCGTTATCTTGACAAACTGGTGGTTACAACAATTTAAAGGATTACGTTTTTAATAGATTCCCATACTCTTATTAATGTCGGTACACTAATAAGCCTTAGATCAATTGATGCAAAATTCTCTTAGCTTTTTAATGATGTTACCAAAAAGTATACCTTAACGTGAAAATTTTCGGATTTTAATATTTGACTTTGGATTGCGCTCTCTTGTGGTAAATTAAGGACCTTAAAAAGAATATCCAAGATTTTCTCATAGTCGTTTTTATAACATTTCTTTTCACAACTTTCTACGTCCAATAGTTTCTGAGATATGGCCTCTAGTCAGCCTTAATAAGATACCTTTTTTAGGTAGGTAATGAATTGACTAAATTTTAAAAGGATACTGTGATTTTAAAGAATCTTTCTTAAATCTTTAGAAAATATAAAGGCAACATGTCGTTTAAATCCAATAAATACCAATATCCAATGTAACTTGTAGATAGAAATTCGATTGTCATTTGAAACTGATCCGCATTGTGGGAAAATTATTAGACATACGTGATGTTCACAAAACACAACAACAATTATTATTCCAGCAATCGAACGATAATTACGAGAACCGTACGTTTCGTAGCAAATTGATTAACTGTAAGCCGATTTATACAGGAAAATAATCAAATACAAATTAATTAACAACATGACTAAGCGCAGTAATTACATTAAGATTCAGGTACATGTTAAAACTCTTGTTGTATTTAAAGGGTTAAATTTTGGGTTAAATACTCCAAAATAAACAAGTTTTGGTAAATAAATTCATTGTTTAATATTATATACCAATAATAATATAAACCAAATATTAACATGTGTGTTTGATACTAGCTTTGACTTTTTTTGCTTAAACCTCGTTTTAACCTGCTTAGGAAAACGAACGTTCAGAAAGAAACGAGAATTTCACGGGATACGTACATTCGATTCTCGATTTTTTTCCTTATGTTGGTACACATGTTCCTAATATTTGCTGACAATATCAGCCATTTTGCAGTGTTAGTTTGTACTTGATAGACAGAAAGATAAAGACTTCTGGTAAAACAAACTTTTTTCGAAATTTAAATTGAAGCCCTGGTTTGCAAAACCTCTAAAATACCCCGTGAAATGATCGTGGTCTTGAACGGTTATGTTCTGTTTTTTTCTGAACATACTTCGTATGATAAATAATACATTATATTTACTTTCTACACTTCATTGTTGGTAAAAATTCTTATTAAAGCCCTGAAAATTAAATTTAAAGCTGTTGCTCTTATTGTCCAGTTTATTATTTTTTTTTAAATCCATTATACTCCAGTCAAAATAGACAAAAATAAGTCATAACTTAGCCAAAATTCGCATAGAGCTAAAAATTGGCAGAGACATTAAATACATCATTATATATAAAATATCAAAAATCCCCTTCGATCCTACTTCTGCAAAAAATTTTATCCTAGGTCAAACGTGCAAAATTGAGGTTTTTTCCATTTTTCTCGAAAACGGTTAATTTTATTGTAAAAATAGGCCATACAAAAGTTGTAGATCATACAATTTTCTACAAAAATGGTTCCAAAACTTTTTTTTATAATTCACGTTCACAAAGTTTCTATTTCGACATCAAAAACAGTATCGAAATAGATTCATTGTAACACTGTTTTTGGTAACTTTTTGTTTTACACAATTGGTTGCACTGCACTGATTTTCAACGAAAGAGTTCAGGTAGTAAATCAAGAAGTATGTTGTAGTAAATTATTAACTACATTATCAGCGTTATTGCTAAATTCGGAATATTTTATACAAATTTGACAAACATTCTAATTTAAAATCATTAAAACTGACAAGTGTCAAAACTGTCAAGATTGCCAACATAAATAAATATTTCGAAAAACACTCATTTTATATATTTTTTATACTTTTAAAAGTTCATTATAAAAAATAGTATGTAACACTCGAGTTACAATGACGGTTTGTAGTACTCGTTCTTTGCGAAACTCACCGCTTCGCGGTTCGTTTCACAAACTGAACTCGTACTACGAAACCTCTGTCATTGTAACACTTGTATTACAATATACTATTTCGTACGACTCACCATTCGTGAGATATCGTGGTTTTAACCATTACAAAAATCATATTTTACATAATATGCACTGAAATGCAGCGTAATATGCACTATACACGTCATCGAACATTCCATATAAATGAAAATAAGAAATTATTATTGAACAATCAATGATGAAGTCTATGAAAACAGATGGAGGTGATGCTCGAGGAAGAAGTACGCAAGAGAGTGTTATTAGTAAATGGGTTTATGGCATGCATACGATGAATACTGTGTGTGAAGGATTGGAAGATCTCGCTAATGTTAGAATGGACACAACAGACCAGCATGTGGATGCAAGCGATTCTCGTGTAAAGAGAGATATTTAAGACATTAATAAACTTGTGGAGTGGTTTTTGTCACATGATCCGTTCCCTGTGATTCCAAAAATTGTCCATTGCCAGTGGAGTCGTCGGCGATAATAAAATTAATTGTTATAATGCTCGTGCAGTTGGACTTGCTTCTATAAGCAAAATGACTGGCCAAACGTTTAATAATATTAATTTAAAACGCGCTGATAGAGTACTTCCTATTTTAAGTGCAAGTAGCGTCATAAAAGTCCATGATGAAAAGGTGCCCATAGACCCTGGATTATTGTTTCAACGCATGAGCGTTACTAAGACATTTGAAGATAAACTTAAAACATTTTTCGCATATGAATTATTAGCACCTTACCCATTATCACTCTTTGATGCAGTTGTAATGCGTAAAACTATGAAGTCAGCTCTTTATAACTGCTTTGAATGTTTAAACTTTGAAATTGATAACACAAATGCTATCTACATCATCGACGGATATCTGTTACACCGTGTTGTATGGGATCGAGATGAAACATTTCATATTATTTTTGAAAAATATGTTCAGTATGTCCAAAGACATTTTGGTCATAACAGTACGATTGTATTTGATGGTTATACCAATCATACGACAAATATTAAAGCTGCAGAACAACGTCGTCGGACTCCAAAAACATCTTCATCTGTTGATATCGTTTTTGATCGATCTATGAAAGTTCTAACAAACCAACAACAATTTCTTGCAAATACTCACAATAAGTCTCGCTTTATTTCAATGTTATGTGAAGAATTTATAGCTGCTGGTATTACAATAAAACAAGCTGATAATGATGCTGATGTTCTTATAATTGAAACAGCAATAGAACAATGGACAAGTTCAAATACAACTGTCGTGGTTGGGGAAGATGTTGATTTGTTGATATTACTAACTGCACGGACTCCAAATAATCAAATTATTTACTTTTTGAAACCTGGCAAAGCTCAAGTCCAATCAACAATATATTCATCACAAAGTCTAACTGTATATCCGAAATGTCAAACTCATATTTTATTTTTACATGCAATAACAGGTTGTGATACTACATCAGCAATTTTTAAAAGAGGTAAAACAGCAGTATTTAAATTGTTCGAAAAACGTAATGATTTAATTGATTGCGCAGAAGTATTTACAAAGATGGACTCTTCTCCACACGACATCGTTACAAATGGAATTCGTTTTCTCCTTGCAATGTATGGTGCTCCAAAAAAATTGATTCCATAGACAAATTTAGATATTTGAGGTTCGTAAAATCTGCATGGAACAATAAAACAGTACAGTTGTCTTGTCTACCTCCAACATCTGCTTCTGCCATTCAAAACTTGTATCGTGTATATTATCAAGTTCAAGTGTGGCTAGGCAATGAGCTGGACCCAGAAGAATGGGGTTGGAAATTAAAAGATAATTATTTGGAGCCAATTCAAACTCTACTCCCGCCTGCTCCAGAAAAACTGCTCAATACTATTTTTTGTAACTGCAAGACGGATTGTAATAAGAATTGTGGCTGTCAAAAAGTAGGATTATTTTGTTCGCCAGTATGCATTAATTGTCAGGGTCAGACTTGCTCCAATATTGAATCAAATACAACAGATGAAAATATTTATGATCTCAATAAAAAGACAGTTGATGCATCCCTTTTCTTAGAAGAGAGAACAGAAATTCTGCAAGAAGAAGAAAATGATGATGAAGAAATAATTGTCGAAGTAGAATAAGACAATTATCTATTATAATAACATTTAGAAGAAAACAACTTATTCCACTTTTATCATTAGCAATATTACCATTTTTTCAATCAATAGGAAGCGATCAGATCAAACTTTTTTATTACAATAGATCGTGGAGTATACCTACTGGCGAAACCACGTTAAAAAAAATGCACCAAGTACATTACCTCATAGGTGGTGCGGAAATGTGTGCATATTATGTAAAATATGATTTTTGTAATGGTTAAAACCACGATATCTCACGAATGGTGAGTCGTACGAGAAAAAGTACCTGAACCAATTTTGTAGAGAATTGTATGATCTATAACTTTTGTCTGACCTATTTTTACGATAAAATTAACCGTTTTCGAGAAAAATGGAAAGAACCTCAATTTTGCACGTTTGACCTTGGATAAAATTTTTTGCAGAAGTAGGATCGAAGGGGATTTTTGATATTTTATATATAATGATGTATTTAATATCTCTGCCAATTTTTAGCTCTATGCGAATTTTGGCTAAATCAAATGTCTATTTTGACTGGATTATTACACCTCCAACGAGTTTAAAGGAAGATAAATTATAGCCCTGGTTTGCAAAACCTCTAAAGTAGGTACACCGTGAAGTGATCGTGGTCTTGAACCATTATGTTCTGTTTTTTTTTTTCTGAACATACTTCGTACGATAAATAATACATTATAATTACTTTCTACACTTGATTATTGGTAGAAATTCTTATTAAAGCCCTGAAAATTAAATTTACAGCTGTTGTTGTTCTTGTCTCTTATTGTCCAGTTTGAGATTTTTTTTAAATCAACTCCAACGGGTTTGAAGGTAGATAAAGTCAACTGAATAGCACAAACAGAGTAGCCAATCGAGTGACGATTGTTAGACTACTATGAGTTTTGTTGCATTCAATATTTGTTGAAATTAGTGCAACATGGACGATGCAAATTACTTCGTCAGTTATTGCTCGGCGTTTATGTCTATTCGTTTTATTTTGTTGACGGGTGAGTATTTTACCGTGAAACCGTAACATGCCAGCAGTTTGTGTCAGCTACTGTAAACATTAAAACACATTCAGTAGATATATTTCGCGAAATTTTGATAATATTTACTTGATATAGTGTTTATACTGATAAGAATCATGTATAAGTAAAGTTTACTGTTTATGTCATAAGGAAGACTAGTTGGTTTACTTTTCTTCAATTCTATACATTTCGTATTATTTGTTTAGAAGGTTATACAGGACGCAAACATTAATAGAAGGGGATCTACCACAAAACAAATCAGTGCTTAGCATTTGCAGACGATTTGCTACTCTTGGCTAGACGTAAAATAAAACTGATGGCAACAGTCATGAAGCAATTCGTTTGGGAGCAATACATAACCATGACACCAGCAAAGGCAACACAATATAAATTTGAAGAAGTTGAAGGTTTGAGTACTTGGGAACTGTCTCCATAAGAGAACCTAACTAAGAAGAAGAAATACAGACAAGAATTGTATCGGGCAACCGCGATATATTTGCTCTTAATGGATTGTTAAGAATTCAGTTATTTATTCGTGTCCAGTTACTTCAAAAACCTCCTACAACCGAGTTTAATAAATCTCCAGTAGACGAGGTTCATCCTAGGCACTAGGTGTTTTCATGATTGTCGCCGTCGTGATATTTGTGTCCAGCCACTCCGAATGCATCCGAAAAACAAGTTTGGTCTGAATTGCATCAAACTTTTATAAAACCTCAGTAAACGAGGTTGATCCTGGGCACCAGGTGACCCTCGTCAAACGAGTTTTGTCGAATTTCTTTAAATCTGTTGAATCAGTTTTTTTTATAAAACCTCAACAGGCAATGTGCATTCTGGGCACCAAGTGCTTCAATAACTGTCACTATCATGATATTCATGTTTAGCTACCCTGAAAAACGTCGAGAAACGAATTTGGACATCGAATTTTTATACAACTCCAGTGGACGAGGTTCATTCAGGGCTCCAGAAGACGATGCTATCCCTGGTACACGGTGCTTCGGTAACCATCGCTATATTGATATTCGTATTTAGCGATCCCGAAAACTTCCAAGTACCAAATTTGGTCTGAATTGTATCGATTTTCAAAAAACTCAAGTAGATGAAGTACATATTGGGCCCAGGTACTTTGGTAACCGTTCGTCTCGTGACATTCTTGTTCAGCAACCTCAAAAACCTGCGAGAAACGAGTTTGTGCAGTTTTAGATCAATTTTTTATAAAACTTCAATAGACTAGGTTGATCCTGGGCACCAGGTGCTCCAATGTCTGTCTCCGTCGTGATATTCATGTTCAGCTACCCCGAAAACCGCACAGAAAGAAATTTGGACAGAATTGCATCGAATTTTTATAAAAATCCTGAGCACCAGGTGGTTCGATGTCGGTAACCGTCTTGAATTCATGGCCAATGACCTCAAAATCCTCCGAGAAACAAGTTTGAAAAGGATTAGATATAATTTTTGTAACATAAGTTACAAAAAATGTGTGTCCACGTCTACCTAAATTGTGTATGATCCTAAGAGCAAAAAACGTATTTAACACTAACCTAATTCATTAGAATGTTGACCAATGATTTTAATTATTTAATAAGCCACCGTTACCCATGTTTTATCCTTGAAATGGCATCAAATACATTCGATTAAGTGCCTCAAAAGCATCGGTCACGAATGCGACCACCGACTCACAGCTGTGTGTATTATAAATGATCCCAAGTTTGTGGCGCTTCAGGACTATTTGTCATATCTACACTATTATTACATCCTGTTAGCCTCGATGCGTGTCATAGCACTTTATACCATGACACTGTTTTCGGATTTTGGACTACATAAGTATCAATTTATTGGCATGTTGCATGTTATTTTATCAATTATTTAACCTTTTTTCACAATATAAACAATTTTAAAAACATGAATTTTTAAAAAATAAATTCCTAGGAGGGTTGTCTTTTTAGTTCAGCATATAGCCATGAAGAAAAAAAAATATAGACTTATAGACACCTGTAAAATCGCTATTTTAAAGACATCAATGGCTTCTTCTGGCCACTGGAATCGCTTCCCACGGATTGAATTCTTTATCTTTGGGAACGTGAAGAAGTCGTTGGGACTTGAGTCGGGATTATATAGTAGATGGTCTAACAATTCGATGTTTTGAAGCTTCAAAAACCCGATTGTCTTTTGGGCAGTCTGAGAATGGATCATTTTTGTCTTTTAAATAACCAAAGATGCCTCTGTCTCCCGATATGTTACATGACAGAAATCCTTAATTAGTTGACGAACCACATCAGCGTTTTGCTGTGTGACTACTGTTCTGGGTAAACCTAGCCTGGATTCGTCGCTGAGACGAATTTATCAAAAAGAAGAATAGATTTCCAATTTTTTTACTTTTTTTTTTAAATGTGCACCCCAAGACGAATTAACCCATTAACTTAAATCTTAAAAAATTGTTAACTACACGTCTAGTTAATTTGTAACTAAAAAATATTTTCTCTTCATTTATCAAATCGGACCATCTTCAGGTTCAATGTGTCAGAGAGTAATAATCATTTTTTTTACTCAGATGGCTCACTTAGAAGCGATAAATGTCGTGTTCGACAAACTGGACAATTTTATGAACGATTGTTCCACATATGAATAAATTTATAGCGCCACTTTCAGCGCTGTTTTCTACAATCTTACTGAGTTTTACGAGAGAAACGATCTTTATCGGGATATTGTTTCAGTTTTATTAGATAATAATTTTTTATACTATCGGTCTACACTGTTTTTGTTGGTAAATGTTACAGAATTGGATATTATTTAGTAAGTAACGTCAATTTTTGAATAATTATTAACAGACAATAAATTTTATATATTAAGTGTGTTTTTAAAATATTATTTTTGCCAGAAGTCCACGGTGGCTAGGTACAAGTTTAATCTTTCACTCGATCTCTTCAATTTTACACCAGTTTTTGGCTATCAATATAAACCAATGAAGAGGAAACAGTAAAGCCAATATACTATACGACTGATCTGTTTTTTCTGAAATTAGAAGATCCATGCTGGGTAAGTTCTGAGTGACACTAGATGATGTCAGGGAAATCCCCCTCGGAAGTCTCATCACCTATTTTAATACTTTAGGCCTGATGGGTGGATATCCCACAAAAAGATGCACAATGGGCAATAAGTGGCAACATGCCAGCGGATCACTTGCTCGTTCCTTTCCAATTTACCAGATCCAGAGGGAGGCAGTTAACAGGATCACTTCTGGAAATACAGTTAGGGCTTTCTCTCTTCCTCTAACTCATTTACTCTTTTTCTGACATAATTCTCGTCCCTTCTCTCTACATAACGAGACCATCTCCTCTTCTTTTTTTTAAACTTTATCCCAAGCCTAGGTCTGGTGGACATTAGTTTTCATTTAATGCATTTTTTTCTCCATTTTTATCTTTTAGGTACTTATTTATCTTATCCATTTACTTTAACTTTGGTCTTTCTCTCTTCTTCTTACTCCCAATTACACATTCCTTTACTCTTTAACTCACATAATTCCCATCTCTTCTCTTTATATGACCAAACAATCTAAACCTGTTTGCCAGGATTTTTTTGCTTAGCTGTCCCACTTTCACTGTCCACTTACTCTCTGATTTCTTACTTTATCTCTCTTCGTTAATCTACACATCCAACGCAACATCTTCATCTCCACCACTTCAATCTTTGGAGAACATATTTTTTGTCTTTATGCAAAACTAAAAAGACAACCCTCGTATGTAAGGCACGATTTCGATATAAAAAACAAATAGAATCCGTATTAAGTTTCTATTCTGTTAAAGCAAAAGTTTCTTCTATTCAACACCATCTATTGTAGAAAACACAAAAGCTATTAACTTAATTGTCGCTCGATGTGAGCCAACTAGAATTGTCCAAATAAACATATCCTAATGGACTGCATACTTGGCAATGATCCTAAGTACATGTTTTGTGGTAGTTTTCACTACGTTTATTTGTGGAATAAGTGCAGCAGATGGAAGCAATTTTAAAATAAAAATATTTACCACGCTATCCTACGGAAATCAAATCTAAGAACAGAGAAAATACGTAACAAGTTATCTAATAATATTAATATCACTAAATAAATATTTTGAATAAATTAATTCAAAGCAGGTACTGTCACTTCTCATAAAGGATGTGTAATAAATCTGACTTCCTTCAGCCATAATAATCTGACAAAGGGCTGACCCATTTCAAAGTAAGGTGTTTGCCCTTGGTAGGAGCCTCTACTAATTTCTATATACCTGATTTTCACGTATCACAAAATTTGACGAAGGGTGAATAATTATTATTGCTAATTACCATTCTTCATTTAAAAGTTAAACAGTATTAACGAAACTTTGTTGATTTATTATTAACGATAATAAATTCATAAAATTCTGTATCTTGTAACGAATCTGTCGATGAATTTATTATGCTTATCTAGCCTATACATTGTTGATTGTAATTAGGGTCGATTAACCCAGATAACCCTTATTTGACACTGCGAACTAAAAAATTTTTTGTGTATATCTTACATCTGTTTATGAATTCATAACGTCTTAAATTATAAGGAAGTCTGTTATTTAATTAGAATGTACATATCTTTATGTTGTTAACGAACGATTACTCTGCAGTTTTGCCTCCGGTACACAGGTAGAGTTTTAGGCATTTGTTGACTACAAAAAAGCTTTCGGTTCCATAGAACAATGGACACAATATCGCCTAAGCTGTTCACTCTTGCCTTGGAGGATGTTTTTAAAAAAATAGAATGGGAAAATAAAGGCATAAACCTAGATGGCCGCTACTTAACTCACTTGCGATTTGTGGATATCATACTGATAACCTCTTCTGTAGATGAGTTGCAAGAAATGTTAACAGAATTAAAACAAGTATCCGAGAAGGTGGCGCTAACAATGAATATCGAAAAAACCAAGGTAATGACAACAGAAGAAGTGGATATCATTCTGGACGACAAGAAGATTGAAAATGTAAAAGAATATGTATACTTGGAGCATGAAATAAAACAAGGTAAGCAATGACACTTACTAACAATTCTCTCAATAGACTTAGAACAACTCAAAGAGCTATAGAGAGAATTATGTAAGCTTAAGAGATCATGTGAGAAATGAGGATATAAGAAGAAAAACCAAAGTAGCCGATGTTAATGAAAGCATTGCAAAATCCAAGTGGAGATAGGCCGGACACGTGGCACGAGAGAACGAAGAAAATTGGACATAGCGAATAAGACAACGGAGGTCAAGAGAACATAAACGAGGTCCAGGAAGATCACAAAAAAAATGGGCAAATGACATCAAGAAAAATGCAGGGAAAATTGGCCACCAAGTAGCTCAAGACAAACGAAGTTAGAAAAGAAAAGGGAAGGCCTATGTCCAGGACTAGAAGGGGCTGCTGAAGAAGAAGAAGAAAGAAGAGTGGCGAGTAGAGTAGGTCTACCCGTAGAAACATGTAGAAATATCAGAAGAGCTTACAGCAGAGTGGACTTGTTTCTAGTAGAATAGAGTACTATCCCACATGTGGCAAAGTAGCTCTACTCTAGTCGCCAGAGGAAGCCATCGAGTACTTAAAAATAGCGGTTATGCAGGTGTCAACTGAAGAATGAAATAACTGTTTTACCAATTGGTTTAAAGGTATGCAAAAGTTTATCAATCTTGATGGGACATATTTTGAAAAACAATAAATACTTTTTAGACCATGTATTATTTGTCTTTATGGCTATGTAGAAAATTAAAAAGACAACCCTCGTACAACATGGCTACTGATAAAGATTTACTCTAAAAAAATAAAAAAATACAGTATAATAACATAAAGCGTTTTTTTAAATGATTTATATTTAAAACACTTCCTAAAAGAGCCTTTGTCTTTTATGTAAATTGTCTCCTTTTTTGTGGAAATCCTTCAGGAAAATATCCTGAAAGACGGTAACAGTCAGATCGATTTCCATTTGGTTGGTTTAAATATTTAACGATATAAAAAAATATAAGTGATAAAAATAATATGAAGTTAATCTATTTTTAAGTATAACCCACTTTTGTGCAATAAAAAAACTACTAAATCATAAAAATAACATCATTCGTACTAAAATAAACCTTAAATGATTTACGAAACGCCATCCAAAAATTTCCTTTAAAAGACCCTTCCGAATATAACTTTTTACGATTTTCATGACAACCCATATACGAATATAAGGAATCTTTCTCCGATAGTAAAGACAGATGTCAACTTGTATTTGGTATTCTCAATGTGTAACACTTGAACACATGTTGGAGCAATGTGCCGCAAAACTGGGAACAAAGGAGGATAATATTCTAAGGATAATACTCAGTTTGTCACCGATTTCGATTGTAGTGGTTTTCTGGGACAAATATTCAGATGTGTTGTGTTTAAATTTAACTGAAATAAGTAGTTTATAAGAATCGGATAAAAGAGGCGACATTCAATTTTAGAAATAGTTCAACTATGTAATAAAATGATCGTAGCAAGACTAAAAGTTTGTGCATTTATTAAACACGTAACATTTGTATTTGACACTGAATAAGATCTGTAATGGGATATACGAACAAGGAAAGGACCTTTACTTAAAAGGAAATTAGCTCTTGATTTAAGCTGTATTTGTTTGATCGAGTAGCTAACAAATAGAGATAGGGGTTTTACTATTTGTACAGCTTAAGCTAACTCTACATCAGTTCTCTACCTTGGGAAACTAATAGCTCTTTCGCTTAACTGCGGTCGCATGAATATGAGTTTTGTCGTTTTGGTTCTGTTTTCTTATTATCTCGCTATTATAAATATTAGTAAAATGTTTATACGTAATCAACCCCATCTCGTATCAAAAAAAGTGTGCCTTTTGATACGTAGAAGAAGTCTTTGACAATACTCTACATGGGGTTGTCAAGAGGGCACTTAATAATAGAGGAGTTAATAGAACCACTTCCACCTAGTTGTTGCAATTGCTGTCTACAAGAATCGCAGAAATAAAAGCATGCCAAGACGCTATCTCTACCAGAGGCTGTCTATATGGGAAAGTTGCTTCCCCATTCATGTGGAGGTTCTGTATGGACAGCTTACTCTGGTAATTAACCGAACTAAGTATTCCTTGCCAAGAGTATTTTGAAGACGGGGTTAAACTCGAAGAACAAAATGACGGATGGGACCCAAATACGCTGCAATAGATGTAGACGGCAATATTTAGACCAATCATCACTTACGGAGCAGCAACTTGAAGCACGAATTTGACTACTAAAAGGACAAATTTCACGAAGGATCAAAGACAAGTTTGTGCATGACTACTTAGACTACTGCTGCAATGAAATAATACACATTTGGGTAGAATGTATGTATAAGGAAGAAAACATATAGATTGGTCAAAGAAGAAATATTAAATGAAAAACCTTTATCACTTCAATTTGTTCAAACTGTAAAAATGCCCAAAGATGACATGCCAAAGAAATTTAGCTTTGTGAAAAAGTTCACCACAAAACTGGGTAGTAAATCTGAAAGGGACAAGAACTCCATATTGGGGCTAAATGTATAAAATGGTATACGAACGGCTTCAAGACAGATGAAGAAACTGGATCAGACGTTTTTGAACCTAGAGCCAAATGCTCAGAAAACCTGGGTGCCAATTCAATCATATTTCTAGCAAAAATTTTCGCCATTAAAAGATCTGCAAAATGTTACACACAAGCAGGTTAAAAATTGCCTGGGAATGTCTAGATTCACTAAATGATTAAGGCCAAAAGAACATTGTTATCTTCTAATGAGTCTTAGGATACATAGGAATAGAAAAAAAAACGAAACAGCAAATAAAAAGGCAAAAAACCCTAAATTTTGGACCCGAACCATCTTGTAGAATCAGCAATAGTGCTAAGGAAAGAAGTAGATAGGGAAAAATCTAAGTACTCCAACGATCTAAAAGGACCAAGACAAGCAAAACTATAAGAAGAAGAAACTATTAGCTTTCAAACTAGGATTGGTAGATGAAGCAAAGTACAGATTCTGTGAACAAAAGGACGAAACTTCAACATACAAACTCTTAAAATGCATTGTCTTGTGTAACTATAGGGTTAGATATCTAGGATCATAAGAAAAGGAAGAAAAGGTTATACCTAATTTGAAGCTTAACATTATCCCAAACTTTCTTAGAAAGATTGGACTAGGAGAGCTGAGAAAACATCAGAATTCTAGCAAGAAATGGGACACGATCGGTCCCAGGTGTACCTTGCACATACATACATCAAGAAAAGTGAATTATGTAGAAATATAGTTATTTCAACCTCTAGAAGTACCAAAAGTACTTGAAGTAGTTTTTCTAATCGTTTCTAATAGAAAAATGATTTTATTTAACTCACAGTTTAACAGATTGTATTTAAAAAAAGAATAATTGGTGCATTGGTGGGCGTAATATTATTTAAAAAGAAGTAAACTAAGGTAGAGTAATTGTCTAAGTATATTACAACCAAATACCCATTTCGGACTAATTTCTAAAGATAAATGTCCTGTGAAACTTAATTTAATATTCATTAAGCCCCAAATCTCCAATTAGTGTTATATTACAAACTTATTTGGTATTTGTTTAATTATACATGGTGCAGCAAGTTGTTTCAAGTTCTAGTGATGGTTGCAACTTCTCATGTTTCCTTTGAATGATATCTCGTTTCCTAACGCCTAATTCCATTTAGAGAATAAAGCGTCCAACTCCCAATATGTAAAGGGGCAATGGATCGATTGCATCTGCAGTTCACTAAGTTTTCTCTGTTAATTCTGCTTATTATTCACTCTGTAATATACATATACTCTAATTAGGAAGCGTGTTGTGCAGTATTCGGGACCATGATGTAGTTCCGACATGAAAATTGAATTATAAGCGTATATGTTTTTTACATTTTTAAATTTATATTTGCATAGTCTTTGAAGTATGTAATCATAATTAACTTACCCTATAGCCACCTAGGTGATGTACTAAGCAACGAAATGTAGCATCTCTGCCTAATGGGACTGATAAATTGACGATTGGTTCAGCAAACTCCGGTTGATATGCTGTACTAACTCCTGTTAACAAAAAAAATATATAATCAAAAATAAAGAATATATAGATTGAGGTATTCATACATAATAAGTTTTTTCAGATAAATTCATTAGCAAAATAATTATTCATTAGTTTGAGTTTTTTTCGTGGGCTAATTTTTGTTTTATGGATGTTTGCAATTTAAGTTTCAATAGCTCTCTTACATTTTTTTTTTCGTAAAAGACGAGGTATATTCAGAAAAAAACGAGAATTTTCATTTTGTACCAACAATGAAGTGTAGAAAGTAAATATAATGTATTATTTATCGTACGAAGTATGTTCAGAAAAAACCGAACATAATGGTACAAGACCACGATCACTTTACGGGGTATTTTAGAGGACTTGAGCAATTTTGGAACAATCTTCGCTTCCACACGTTTTATACCCAAAACATCCAATACAATCGCATGACATAATCCAGTTGATTGTTGGCATATCCTTAGCAACTTTCCAAATAGTAATTTGACGATTTTCCAAAACCATTTACTTCACTAATTCGATTAGAATTATTGCTTTTAATCAAGAACTCGGACATTAAATTTTACATTTCTGCGTTAAACAGATATAGATTCGTACATTCAAGACATTAAACAGCTACGCTCATTGGGTTGTCCGAGTGCCTCCCGTACTCCATACTCTCGCACTCCCCACGCGTTGCTTTTAACTGAGTCTACGCTGAACCCTATTTAATATAATTGATCATTTAGATCTGAGCTCTATTTTACTTGGTAGATATTACTTGACTAACATAATTTTTTTATGTGTTAACCGATTAACAAACATACATACTTACAGACATATACACACAAACAGGTGATATTTTGGTCTCTTGTATACAGACAGCAATCAGTTACAGTTTTATTTTATGTACTTATTTCTTATTGAATAAAATTATTCTACGTTTCTCTCTTATTTCGAATTCTTGAAAATGTTTCAATATCTTGGTATAACGTCAATTTGGGATTTATTAACTAAACAAATTTGCCTTTCCTGTGTTTAACTTTGAAATTTGAAGACAAGTTAGAGTTAAGTGTATCTACTTTATCTCTAACTTCCATAACGGTCTTGTTCAATTTTAGATATCCGTTGTTTATTATTGACAATTTGAATGGACAAGAGATTATTGGGATATATTTATTATTCATGAAATATTTACCAAATATAACGGAATATTTTTATGTTTTCTTAAATGTACAAAAAAACAAATAAGAATAGTAGTGCTAGTCTCAGGTATTGCTAGTGTAAAGTTGTACTAGTGTACTAGGTTGATTTAACTGAGATTTGGACAGCTAAAAGACATTTTCTGGTTATAGTTTCCCTGCAGCGTCCTCGGTTGTCTTAGTCCTTCTAGACCTTTCCAGTACTTGGATTTTTCTCTATCCATTTTATTCTTTCGTTTTTCTAATACTGCTACTACACGAGATGGTTCTGGTACGAAATATGAGGTTTCAATTTCTTTTTGTTGTCAGGCTATCTGCTGTTCTATTTTCTTCTACTCCTGTGTGTCCTGGAACTAATTAGGGGGTAACAGTGTATCCTAGTTCATTTATTTTGCCAAGGCAAGTATCCCCAGACCATCTTTGAAGTGATTGTGTGTAAATTCAGAGCTTTAATGGCTGCTTTACTATCTGACATTTTTACGATAGTTTCTTTTTATTTAAATTTTATACATCTTTCAATGGAAAGGCTTTCTGAGTATTTGGCTTTAGGTATAAAAACCCCGGCTCCTGTTTCTTTATCTGTCTTGGAGCTGTCCGTATACCATTTTATGGCAATTTGGTTTAGCCCCAATATGGTGTTCTTCTCCCTTTCAGATTTACTACCGAGTTTTGTGGGGAATTTTCTCACAAAGTTAAATTTCTTTGATATGTTATCTTGGGGCATTTCCCAAGTGATCGAGGTTTTTCCTTGATTGTTCCTTCTTTGACCTCTGTATATTGAATGTGTAGTGGCGTAAGATTTAGAACTACTTTCATTGCAGGAGTGAAGCATTTTTCCATTGCTGCAGTGATGCTTCAACAGTCTAGTCTCTGAATCTTCGAGAGGTTTATCCTTGTAGTAGTTAGATTAGCTCTTGTGTCTCAAGCTACTGTCCCATAAGTAATGATTGGTCTCACTTTTGCCCTGTATATCCATTACAATGTCCTTGGGTAACAATGTTTTTTCACACCCTAAGGGCCTTTGTAGCTTTGTGTTTTATTTCGTGCTATTGCTAGTATAAGGTAAATTAGTTATTTTTGGGAAAGAATTTTTATCCAGATGGAAGCAACATTGAAAACTATTTTAAATTTTATGTAATGGTAACGATTAAATATTTTAAGTAAGTTAAATTTTTACATATTCGCTACACTACTGAATAAGCATAAAGCAAATATGTCTGACTGAATTAATTCGATTTGTGATCTCTTTGATATTCACTGCGGAGTCTTGTAAAAGCTAATTTTGAATCAAACAACGTCTTAGATTATGTATGTGCTAATTTACTATTCTACAATTACCATATTTATATAACACTAGCGGCCGCCCGCGACTTCATCCGCGTGGACTTTAGTTTTTTGCCACCGAGTTTCATACAAATTTGCAACCCCTATTTTAAATCCTTAGGGATGGAATTTAAAAAAGTAATTTCTTAGTACACCACTACGTAATAAAACAAATTTATTCTCGAATTTTTAAGACTCTACGCGTCTATCGACAGTTTCATGTCGTCCAGCAGCAGCGTGCTACCGTCTCATCGCTCCACACACCCCGCTCAGTAAAGCGCGAGTGGTATTAGACTATTATTTTTTTAAAACTTTAAAAACTTGCATGCTATATGCATGCAAAATCTTAGCCCGATCGGTTTGAAATTGACAAAGTTTTATACAAACTTTCATCCCTATTTTATCCCTTAGGGTTGAAGTTTATCAAAATCCTTTCTTAGGGGATGCCTAAGTCATAGTAGCTATATGCATGCAAAATCTCAGCCCGATCGGTTTAAAACTGCCACAGTTTTATACCAACTTTCATCCCCTATTTTATCCCCTTATGGGTGTAATTTTTTAAAATCCTTTCTTAAGGGATGCCTACGTCATAGTAGCTACATTCATGCAAAATCTCAGCCCGATCGGTTTAAAATTGACTAAGTTTCATACAAATTTTCATTCCCTTAGGGGTGGAAATTATTAAAATTCTTTCTTAAGGAATGCCTACGTCATAGTAGCTATATGCATCCAAAATCTCAGCCCGATCGGTTTAAAATTGACTAAGTTTCATACAAACTTTGATCCCCTATTTTATCCCCTTAGAGATGCAATTAAATAAAATCCGTTCTTAAGGGATGCCTACGTTATAGTAACTATCTGCATGCAAAATATTAGCCCGATTGGTTTAAAATTGACAGAGTTTCATAAAAACTTTCATCCCCTATTTTATCCCCTTAGGGGTGGAATTAATCAAAATCCTGTTTTAGGGGATGTCTTCGTCGTAGTTACTATATGCATGCAAAGTTTTAGCCCAAACGGTTTAAAATTGACAAAGTTTCATACAAACTTTCATCCCCTATTTTATGCCCTTGGGGGTGGAATTAATCAAAATCATTTCTTAGCGGATGTCTACGTCATAACATCTTTCTGCATGCCAAATTTCAGCCCCATCCGTCTAGCGGTTTGAGCCATGCGTTCATAGATCATACAAACTTTCATCCCCTATTTTATCCCCTTGGGGTGGAATTAATTAAAATCCTTTCTTAGCGGATGCCTACGTTATAACATCTACCTGCATGCCAAATTTCAGCCCCATCCCTCCAGCGGTTTGGGCTCTGCGTTGATAGATCACTATATCAGTCAGTCAATCAGTCAGTCAGTCACCTTTGAGTTTTATATATATAGATAATGCAAATTTTGCGTTTATGAATAAATTTTGTTTTTAACATTTTTTAGAAAGCCAACAAAATAAAATTATAGAATATTCCTTTTTTAGGATTTACGAAAGAACACAAGAAAGACACCTATTTATGTTTTGTGGACTTACAAAAGGCTTTCGATAGTGCACCTACAAAAATTTGGAAGGTACTGGAAGAAATAGGAGTGCCCTACGAACTGATAGAAGCAGTAAAATCGATATATAGACATTGTAGAAACTATGTAAGAACAAATAACCGCAAGAAAAAATGTCCTGTATCTTTGTTATATCGGAAACGTTCTAGACCACCCTCGTAAAACGGCTCTCAGTTGTTAGCTACTCTTGAACAAAAACGTTGGATAAGATAAAGAGACCAAGAAACCTACCCAACGAAAACTAAAAAACTAACGATAGAACACACGAACACACATGTTTTGTAGATTTTCAGAAGGCTTTAGATAGTGCACATAGAGAAAAAATTTGGCAGCTCCTGGAGGAGTGCCCTAGGAACTGATAGAAGCAGTAAAATCGATATATAGGCGTTGTAGAAACTATGGAAGAACAAATAACCGCAAGCAAGGAATTTCAAACGAGCAAGAGAGAAAGACAAGGAAGCACCTTGATCCCATATCCCACATATCCCTTATATTTAAACAATTAATTCTTACTTAAGTACTATGACGCTACCGTAAGGTGGAGTAGTTAATATCTCATATATTTAAACAAGAAATTCTAAGGTGAGAGCAAAAAAAATTACTTATTTTTAATGACTTTTTTTACATACATATATATTTATTACAATTTATATCAGGAGTTCAAAAAACAGTTTCAACTTCTAAAAGTAAAAAAACTTAGTTATTATTAAAATCTTTTATAAGAGATAGGAATTAATATTTAGTTAGCAGATGTGGTAGGTACATCAATATTCTTCATCTTAGTGGAAACCCTGTACAACTCCTATCATAAAACATTATGCCTAATGGCGAAAGAGACCGTGACAGGTCCTAAATTTCGTTTTCAGTCCCTTCCAGAAAGCAAGAAGGGCCATCCGTGCACAGAACAAGAGGCAGGGAAAAGCAGAACAGTCGATTGCAGCAGGTGTTATGATTGTCACTATAAATTATTGGTGAAACTTTACCTGTTCATAATAATATGAGAGCCTCTGCAATTATGTAAATTCGGAACACACTACTAACTACCAGTTTCTAGCGCTTGCCTGTTTCTCAACAAATCAGTGGGAATTAGTTGATTTTATTGCAGGATGTTGTATTTCAGACAGGTTTATGAGTAAACTTATTTTAAAAAGAATTATTGATTGTTAAACTTAATTTTGAATAAACAGAGTAATGTTTGTAAACCTCTCATAGAATTTTTTTTTATATTTATAGAAAGTATACAAACATGAAATTTAAAAAATGACGCATCCAGCAGGTGTCGATTCCGCAATCTTTACTTTTACGCGGCAACGTTCTAACTTATTAGCTATGAATGTTAAGAAATTATTTAGCTTTTTGAAATTGAGTAAGTGTCATATATGACATGAGTTAAATCAAGTCAATAAAAAAGTTGACTAACTACTAATGCATCTGTGGCTGAGGCATTACCGGTTATTTTTTCGTTTTCTCTTTAATGCTATTTTCTTGTTTGTATAATTTCGGATGAGAGATATCCCAAAATAGTTACTTTATTATAAAATACTTGCCTTTTATTACGTCTTCGAATGTTATTACCCACAAATTACAACTAAATTACATTCGGAGAGGCAGAATTACAAATAGTCACTAGTGTAGTAATAAACATATCAAAAATGATTAGGTTTCATGCTACTCAAAGGTATTGTAGTGAATATATGAAATAATGAGAATGCACATATTACAGTCAAATTGGTAATTTACATAATAAACGTATCGTAGATTAGCCAATATTACCAGAACTTGATTGTCAATGTTGCTCAAAATATATATGTTTGGTATCAGTTGCTGGAAATCATTTATTGAAATGAATCAGTTCTAATTAGATCTTATTGATTTTGTTACAAATTTTAATTGATATTTTGTTTAAAACTCTTACTTTAAGTGAGTAGGTACATTTCACGTTGGTTGTTTTAGAGATTCAAATCTATTTCTTGATCTCTTTAAATCCAAGTAGTTATTAATGGCACTTTAAGTTTGAGTTTAAAATGGATTTTATGATTTCTAGTGCGACGCTGTTGGCTTTGTTTATTGACTTTAAGCAAGCCTATGACAGAGTTAACAGGTAGCAGATGTACCAACTAATGAAGGAGATGGGTATACCAAGTAAAATTGTCAGAATGGTAAAAATTACTATGGATGGTCCAACAAACGAAATAGCATGGAAAGGTTATAAGTCAAATAATTTTGAAACAAAGGAAGGACTACACAAGAAGATCCACTATCAACAGCTTTGTTCAATCTGGTATTGGAAGAAATAATTAGAAAAATCAGAATAAACATGCAGGAGACAATATATTTTTAGAAATGTTCACCAATGTATAGCATTCGCAGATGACCTAACACTGTTAACAACAAGTAAGAAGGAACTAAAAAGGTTGATAAAGAATATAATAAAAGAAGCAAGAAAACTAGGACTTGAAGACAAGACAAAATATTACAAATAGACGGAGAAAAATATACATGTTCAAAGGAGCTAAAGAAGTTACTTACCTGGGTTTTCAAATAGGTGAAAAGGGACATGAGGAGCAAGAGCTAAAGGCAAGAATAGCAAAAGCAAACAAAAAGTATGGAGCACTACGAAAACTAATGACATCCAAACACGTGTCAAGAAAAGTAAAAACAAGAATCTACAAGACAGTTGTCAGGCCCACAGCTACATATGCCAGCGAACCATGGGTTCTCAACAAATAAGAAATAAACTTTTTAGACAGAAGGGAGAGAAAAATACTAAGATCAATATATGGATGTGTGAAAATGGATGATCAGTGGAAAAGGAGAAATAACAAAGAATTATATAAAGATCCAAAAATAACGACGGTAATTAAATCGCAGAAAATACGATATTTAGGACACATCGAAAGAATGGACAAAGAAAGCATGCCAAAAATGATACTCTCATGAAAGCCAATACAAAAGGGAAGGAAAGGTAGACCACGAAAGAGATGAAAATGCAAAGTGTATGAAGAATTGCACAGAAGTAACATTGAAAACTGGAAAAAAAGCATTGGACAGAAGTGAATGGAAGGAAGTGGTAAAAGAGTGCATAAAAAGACTTCAAACGTTTTTAGCCCTAGGCCTCAAAGGCCTGTTGAGCTTTATTAAAAAAAAATTGGAATCTGTTAAAACTGTTAAAAATGTCGAAAGAATCCATAACATACTAGTTATTCCTAAAATCATAATGTCTTGGTTAAAATGTTTGTTATGAAGGAAGCTACTTGTTCAGTTGGGGCATTACAATAGGAGACTATGGGCCAAACAAATAAAGTAGGTTAAGGAATCTTTGGAAGGGCATAGAACTTGGATTTATAATACTCAGACTTACTCTTAGAATGTATTAAAAATGTAGCTCTTTTTAATTTTATGCAACCTAAAGCCCCTTTTTGGTAGCCTAAAAGGAGTTCACAACCTTTCGTTTGACTTTTTAATGTAAATATTTATAATTACGCTTTTCTGTGTATCAACAAGATGTATTTTTATCCCAATTATTTGTTTCCTAATAAACACTTTTTAACTTATAATTTTTTTATTGAATTTATTTTTGTATGTAATGCTATTCTACCCTCATTAATAGTAAATTTAGTATTTATAGGACATTCGAGAATAGAATTGAAAATGCAACCCTGTAGGGATATCTCGTAAATAGCCAGGAAACTCGTATCAGCAGTAAGCGCACATAGCAATTGTAACTTTCGACTCAACGTTTTCGGCTATATAAACGGTGGTGGAGATCCAAGCGAACATCTGGCACCTGGTGGAGTGCAATCCCATCACCACCACATCCTGTTTCAGTATTTCATAGCGAGAGAGAGCGCTCGGAGCATGGGAAATATTGCATTATACATGTACGGACTCAAATTTACAGCAGAACACCTTCTGGCGGTCGTCGGCTCTTTGCCATCTGGCCAATCATAACAGATATAGACACGCGTAATGTGCCATTTTATTGCTGAAACGTTTTGGTTGCGGTTGCTTCTCTAACTTACCGTTCCTGCTTCTGTTGGTTGACTTGACAGTAGTCATAATAATAACTACGCTTCATGGAATATATACTCGGAAAATTATGCTAATGTGAACGAAAAGTATTTCTGGTAATAGTCTGACTGTTTTCATATATCATATGTTTCCTACACATCTTACTAATATATTTACTGAAAGAATAACAGTTTTCAATAAAATAAAATTCGTGACCGATTTTGCCAATTTTTTATTTAAATAATTTGTGAAAAATCAGGTAATGCTTAAGCGGCAAAAAAATAAATCCTTAATGACAGATATATTGATAAGGACCTTCCAGGAACACCCTCTAATCGATACAATTACTGGTCGTAGATTCTGCAATTTCAAAATTGATTGTCCTAACAAAAAAAAACAAATATAAAAATATTCTCTTCTTCCTACTCCACTTCTTTCCAACTCCTTCCTTCTGCTTCCTATCTTTGTATCTATTATCTTTCTGCTCAACCTTTTTTCAGTTTTTCTATACCTGTAAGCTTCTTCTTTCTGCTGCTCTATTCGCTCTCTGCATTCCTTGCTCAATCTCTAGAATTTTTGGACCGATTTTGCTAATTTTTTATTTAAATTATTTGTGAAAAATCAGGAAAGGTTTAAACGGTGTGAAAAATAAATCTTTAATGACGAATAGATTGATAAGGACCTTCCAGAAACACTCTCCAATCAATACAATTACTGGTCGTGGATTCTGCCAATTCCAAATTGATTGTCCTAACAAAAAAACATAAATATAAAAAAAAACTTTTCTTCCTACTCCACTTCTTTCCAACTCCTTCTTTCTGATGCCTATCTTTCTATCTATTGCCTTTCTGCTCAACCCTTTTTTAGTTTTTCTATACGAGTAAGCTTCTTCTTTCTGCTGCTCTATTCGCTCTCTGCATTCCTCGCTCAATCTCTAGAATGACAGGACCGATTTTGCTAATTTTTTATTTAAATTAATTGTGAAAAATCAGGAAAGGTTTAAATAGAGAGAAAAATGATTTTTTAATGACAAATATATCGATAAGGACCTTCCAGGAACACCATAAAATCAATACAATTACTGTTCGACGATTCAGCAATTTCTAAATTGATTGTCCTAACAAAAAAACATAAATATAAAAAAAACTTTTCATTCTCTTCTTCCTACTCCACTTCTTTCCAACTCCTTCTTTCTGATGCCTATCTTTCTATCTATTGCCTTTCTGCTCAACCCTTTTTCAGTTTTTCTATACGAGTAAGCTTCTTCTTTCTGCTGCTCTATTCGCTCTCTGCATTCCTCGCTCAATCTCTAGAATGACTGCACCGATTTTTCTCATTTTTAATTTAAATTATTTGTGAAAAATCAGGAAATGTTTAAGCAGCGAGAAAAATAAATTTTTATTGACAGATATTTTGATAAGGACCTTCCAGGAACACCCTCCAATCAATACAATTACTGATCGTGGATTCAACAATTTCCAAATTGATTGTCCTAACAAAAAAACATAAATATAAAAAAACTTTTCTTTCTCTTCTTCCTACTCCATTTCTTTTCAACTCCTTCTTTCTGATGCCTATCTTTCTATCTATTGCCTTTCTGCTTAACCCTTTTTCAGTTTTTCTATACATGTAGGTAAACTTTTTCTTTCTGCTGCTCCATTCGCTCTCTGCACTCCTTTGTTGTCTGTGGTCTAGTTACTTCTTTTTATGTTTTTCTTCTATCAATAACTCTTCTTATTATATATTCTTTTGTAGGCTAAATACTTTTTGGACCGTCCTCGTTTATCCAAGAGTTGTAAACGATATCAAGAGACGTATAATTTTAACAAGAATGGTAAAATATTTACATTATACTTATTCAAAATTCTTGGTAAGAATAGACAGAATTTCATTTATGTTTTTATTAGCGTCGTTTGTAGAAGCAGCAAAGTTTTAACAGAATTATTCACACAAAAAAGTGTTAATGACTACAAACAAGCTCTTTCAACTCCATATACACACACTCTAATTTCTCTTGAATCTTGATGGGACGCCGGTTTTAAGAGTCGAATTAAAAAGTTTTTTGTGTTATTGTTGTTATTTAACATTAGTTATTATATTTCTAATGGTGTTTGCTTAGCAAACAGAGCAAAATGACTTCAAAGATAAAAGTCGCTCTTCAAAAACATAATCTAGGTGCCTTAATAAAATTGGAAAAAAAATAAGGTAAAGTATACTTGAAAGAATTTACTTTGGGAGAGTTTAAACCATAGCTTAGTAATTTCCAGTAGATGTACGACGTTTGGCTATTAAATAACGAGACTGTGTACCTAGAGGGCGCCCTAGACGAGTGAGGAAAACACAAGTATAAACGTACCAAACCATGTTTTCGTGATAATTGACATCAGTCTCCTGAGCAGTGGTACTTTTCGACCAGAAGTAATCTCCTGATTTTGCTTTAATCACATTGAATCATTTAATTGTGGATCATCCTTCTGCGTTTTGATTATATTTTTGGGTTATTTCGTGTCCAGTGGGAAAAACCACATTGCGAGATTTGTAGAGAGATTTTCTTCGTCGGTAAGTACTAAAATTCAGTCATCTCTAGGTCATGTAGGAACATTATTCTTATTGCAATTTCCTTGATTCGTAGATATATTCCCGTATATATAAGTACGTTGTTAAGACAGTTTTTTTGTTGTTTTAATGTTTTTTTTTGTTTCTGATTATTAGGTAAAAAAAGTTTTGTACTAGACCACACTATTTGACTGACTAACTGGCTATACACTAGGGTTGCAAGACCGATGATGGTGTATGGCTCGATAGTCTGGTGGACCAAGGTGATGGAAACTACCGCTGTAAAGAGATTACAAAAGATCCAGCGAGTAGCGTGTCTTGGCATAACAGGAGCCATGAGAGGTACTCCAACTGCAACCCTGGAAGTAGTGCTAAACCTCCCACCTCTCGACATCATTGTGAAAGGGGAGGCAAGGATGGCAGCCTACAGAATGGGTTGCAGTGGCAACTGGAAGTACAATGCCTCCAGTGGGCATACAAGGATTGTGGACACTGTACAGCGATGGACACCTTGGAAATGCTACCAGACAGGATGGTGAAGATCACAGATCTAGAAAAGCCATACAATGTCAATATTATTGACAGGGCTGCCTGGGAGAAAGGAGAACCTGAATATATGAAAAGGGGGATCACTTGGTATACGGATGGCTCGGAAAAGCCAACAGGCACTGGGGCGGGAATATATGGAGTCAGACCCAAGGCGCAGTTTTGCGTAAGCCTGGGTAAACTGGCTACTGTTTTCCAGGGTGAAGTTGTTGCCCTATCAGAGTCTGCAAAAGTGTGTTTGGAGCGTGGTATGACAGGCCACACCATATACATAAACTCTGATAGTAGAGCAGCGCTAATGGCACCTGACAGTTTTGACTTTACCTCTAAAGCAGTATGGGACTGTCATCAGGCCATGAAAACCCTGGGAGAGTACAACAAGGTTATCCTTAGTTGGGTTCCGGGGCACAAAGGTATTGCTGGCAATGAGGGAGCTGACAAGTGGGCAAACAAAGGAGCTGAAAGCCCGCTCATTGGCCCAGAGCCGACGTGTGGTATTGCTTACAGCACAGCACGAAGAGCTGTTCGCCAGTAGATGGGCATAGAACATCTAAAGAGCTGGGAAAGAACAGAAGGTAAAATACAGTCAAAGAGAATGCTGCAGACACCTACTGGTGCTATAGCGGCAGATGCCCTTGGGCTGAGGAGGAAGACCCTGCGAAAAGTGGTTGGCTTTATCAGCGGCCACTGGGTATTACGCGGACATCTACATAAGATGGGAATTCAAGTTGAAAACCTCCTATGTAGAAAATGCGGTGAGGAGGAGGAAACAGCCTTCCACGTGATATTCATGTGTCCAGCCCTGCAAGGTCTACGTGTGAGATCCCTTGGCCTACCGACTGGAGATCAAAGGGAAGATCGGGTAACCATAGTCAAAAGGATCTCTTGGTTCATTAAGAACCTGGGATTTGACGGAGAATGAGGACCTGTGAATGAGGGTGCACAATAAGCTGTACTAGCTGCGATGCCATCCCATGGACTACCCCTAAGCCTGGCCCTCTGTAAAAAAAAACACTATTTGATAAAAATTTAAATGTCACAAAAAATATCTTGGATGTAGAACACTTTATCTAAAATGCCTTTTGTGAGAATTCTAAAATAAATATTTTAATAGTGGAAAAAGATATTTACGTTTTAAATTAAAACACACTCTAAACCCGGTACTGTTGTTTTTTTTTGTCTCCATTCAAAAGGCCCTTTCGGTCATTTTACAAAAACGTTTAACGCGAAACTAAGTAACCCTTTTCCCGGTTTTTGCGACCTTAAATTTACCCTTAACATGCTTATTTGAAACAAGATCTTCGTGGGTTCATTCCCGAACAGAATTCTGCGGTTTTATAATATATGGATGGTGTATTTGGATGGATAACATCTTTTTTAGACATTACAGATGTGATGTTAAGATAAATTAAATATCTGTTAATAAGTCTAATTATAGTATATGGTAAAACAATATTATGAAATATATGTTGTTTTACGAGTGACAAAAATAACATTAAAATTTGTTTTGATAATTCCAAGAGAGTTTTTGACGGTTTTTATGTCGCTTGCGGTTTTAAAAACGATTTTAAAATGTGTTTTAAAGATTTTCAAGACAGTTTTTAACATTTTTTAAACATTTACTTGTCAATCCGCGTTTTTTTTGCCGCGTGCGGTCTTAAAACCACATTGGTAAAAAACAATCTTAAAATCCGTTTTAAATGATTCCAAGACAGTTTTTAAAGGTTTTAACACGATTTGAACAATTGTTGTCAATCCACATAATCAAAAAGCGATTCTAAAATGTGTTTTTAATTATTCCAACATATTTTTAACGCGATTTAAACGTTCCTTCTCCTTTATTTTTGCCGCGTGCGGTTATAAAAACGCATTTTTGAATAACGATAATAATGACTTTTTGACATTTGACAATTCGTGTTTTTTTGCCACGCGCGGTTTTTCAACCGGATCATTAGAAAGCGATCTCACTAGTGATGAAAGTTAATGTTACTATAATTTTTCTCACTTGTGACGTAAATGAAATTTTCGCTGAAAGTATTTTATTACAAAATGATTTTTTGTTTCTTTAAATAAAGAAAATGTGTTTAAAAATATGTGTACATACATATTTCGTTTAAGGAATATTAAAAGTTTTGTCATAAAGGCACAGTAAGTATACTTTGATAGTGATAAGAATTCTCATCGTACACCAGATAATAAAAAGTAGGTTAAATGGGAACGTGCTGGTTTCGTTGACGTTTCATTCAAGGATGTGCACATTTCAACAAGAATAATGCTTATTATTTTTTGGAAAATATTAAAGGAAATGTCATTTCTCGGGGAAAAATAATAAAATATATAAAATACAACTTGTGCCTGTTGTGGCAACTTTAACAGTAATTCCAGTACAAGCAATATACGTTTATGTCTGCCTTCAAGACAATTTTTAAAACCATTATCTAATGTTTTAACATTTGTAAATATCATGAAAAGGCAGAAGTGTACAAGATCATATTTTTACTATCAAAGAAATCGTCAACAGAACATTATTATTTGATAAAACAACATGTTTCGCTTTCATGGATATGGAAAAGGCTTTTGACCGTGTGCCCCGTTGTAAAATTTGGAAAAGTCTCCGCAATAAAAGTACTCCAGAAAAATTGATCAAAATAGTTAAAAGTATGTACAAAAACACCAAGAACTATGTAATATTGAAAAATAAACAATCGTAAACATTTATGACCCAAGAAGGAGTGAGACAAGGAGGAGCACTAAGCCCGTTCCTGTTTATAACTTATATGGATGACATCATTAAAACCTGTAGACAAAAAACTAAGCCGGTGTATATTGGTTATCGTAACCTGCAGAAAGTAGAAATTTCGGAGTGCGCTTTTGCGGATGATGTGGTAATAGTAGCAAATAACGAGAGGGAGCTAAGAAAAGACCTACTAATTTGGGACAAGGTATTGGAAGAGTTTGGAATGAAATTAAATCTAAAGAAGGTAATGGCTGTGTCACATGCAGAAATTAGATTAAATATAGAAGTAAAGGAAACTAAAATTGAGCAGGTCAGTACTTATCAATATCTTGGAGTCACAATTCACGATACGGGAAAGCAAGATCCGGAAGTAAATAAGAGAGTCGAGAATGCTAATAAAGTGTATTATGCTATGAATAGGGGATTCATTAGTAACAGGTATATATCAAGAGAGACAAAAATAAAAGTATACAAGAGCATCTACAGACCAATTCTCACATATGGATGTGAGTCATGGGTTTTAACACAGCAGCTGAAAAGTAAATTGCAAGCAACAGAAATGAAATTCCTCAGAAAAGTCAAAGGAGTGACTAGAAAAGACCGATTAAGGAACGATTACATCAGAGAAGAGCTGCATGTTAAACAACTGAACATGTTTATAGAAGAACAACAGCTAAGTTGGTGGGGTCATTAGCAAAGGATGGATACAGAGAGGCCTACCAGGCAAGTACTGGCTAAGATATTGAAGAGCAAAAAGAAAACGTGGACTGAAGCAAAGGCACTAGCTAAAAATAAAAAAGAATGGGCTAAGTTTGTGCATTCACGAAGTGCAAAACCCCTACACCGTTTGGGTAATTGGGGTATTTTGATTATATATATATATATATATATATATATATATATATATATATATATATATATATATATATATATATATATAAATATCATGAAAAAAATGATACAAATATATCTCGCGTCATGCTGTCAATATATTCAAGATATATAACCTGGATTTGTAAATCTAACTCTAAGCACAGAATGCTGTGACATATATATATAAGTATTAAACTGTAGACACTGTGTTTCGCTCTGTTAGAGCTCATCAGTACAGTACAGGTTTGTTAAAGAGACATTTCCGTATAGACTGGCCAATATTTGTTATTTTTACTTGCCATGGTTTTATATATGAGATGCGAAGTGGTTACAATAGTAACATTTTTGGAGTAGAGATGGCGCTACATGATTGTGTTGAATATATTTCCCTCCCTTCGCCACACATCTTTCCTTACATTTTTTCCATTGATCAAACCAGTGCTGGAATTCTTCTTTGGTGAGAGCTTTTAGAACCTCTGGCGTTTTTTGCTTTATTGCTTTCATCAACTAGAACCGGGTCAAAGCACATTTGACTGTAGTAGTATCTCTAAGAGCTCTAAATTGCTTATAAAGTTTCGACAACCATGACTAGTATTCAACTACTTTTTTTAGTTACAAAAACCGTAAAATTAAGTAAGACCATTTTCAATTTTACAACCTTATTGAAAAATAAATAATTGATATTTATATAAAATGGATCTTAAACTTAAACTTTCTGAATTTTCAAGTTAAAAGTTTTGCTATAAGTATTAGTTTTCCAGTACAAAGCTCGGCGTAAGAAACCTTTATCATGATCCATGTAGCTTTCAGCGAATAACTTAATCCAAAACCACCGATCGTAGATAATGTCGAAGGAGAAGAGAATGTGAATAGAAAATAGAGATAGCGAGGTACAAAGTGATTTTGTAAGAAAGAAGCTGCAGCCTCTCTCAAAGGAAAAGAGGATAGACCATGCAACGAACAACATTTTACATTTCGCATCGCATTTAATTTGTTGATAAACGGTCCCGGACTATTGTCGGAAATAAGATGGCTATTTACAAGGGAAAGATTCTCGACTTTATTACGTCTACTTCAGAAGTTTTTGCGTGGAGTTTTGGGATTTTACACATCATAATAGGATGGCTGAATGTTTCTGACACAAAAAAATAGCAGGTGTAGAAATTGAGGAAGTTATTTTATTTCTGAAAGCTATTATTTTTTATATGCTTTTTTTACTGAATAAAGTAAATTAAACTTTTTAATTTTAGGATAGATAGGTATTCATTGAGTTGGCTGTTAGCCTGTATCATTGCGACCTTTGCAGATCTATTGTGAATACCCATTATCTCTACAATAAGCTTAGAACACCTTGTCTAGCCCTCCCCTCTTAATCAGACTTAAATAGCCTTGACAGTGGCCTCTTCAAATAATTTGGAGCAGTCGGTTTCTCATCTTCCAATACCTGATAACGCGTCCTTGCAAGGCATTCACATTGGCATAGGACATGAAATGCGGTTTCCTCCTCCTCTTGGCAGTATCGGTAGTATCGATGTGTGTTTATTGAGCCAATAATGTCGTGTCAAGAGATTGACAATCATT
Source organism: Altica lythri (assembly GCA_964028335.1). NCBI lineage: Eukaryota > Metazoa > Arthropoda > Insecta > Coleoptera > Chrysomelidae > Altica > Altica lythri. Next base: position 73,005,880 of record OZ034805.1, read on the forward strand.
TTTACATCGTTTCGCCTTTGTGATAGCAGCTCTGCAGTACGTTTCGCGGAGTGTCCTTTTATGAAGACTTTGGCTTGTCGATTTTCCGGTGATTTTTCTTACCACTGCTGGGTCTTCTCTAGTCTTCATTTCTCAATGGCTGCCTTTCTAAAAGTGTCAGCAAATCCACGGAATGGTTCCGGGTCAATCAATGGGATATTACCTCCCACTCCGGCCAATTCATCAGCCCCGAAACCCGGGGTGTCCTGGTGTTCATTCCAGTTTCAGAAAATTCCGACTGGCGGCATCTGTCAGGGTCTTAACGCAGTACCACATTAGCTGTTAGCATATTTGTCATTACGCAGCTAGACTTAGTTGGAATTGTATCCTGTGTCTTCTACTATAAATACCCAACCTTATGTCTTTCTCATTCTCTGAGCCATCTTTATACCAGATTGACTCCCCTTGAATTGGGGGACCATTGTTCTATTAGTCCCTTTCCAGTATTTCTACTTAAAAGTTTCTCGCAAAATTATACCTGGGGACTATGCTGTCCAAAGGCATACCTACTCATTATTTGATCCGCCTTAACCGTATCATATAGCTCTGCTTGCTTTTTTCCCTATAAAAAATTCATGCTATGATACTATAGACTAAAGAAATTGTGAGTTTATGTTCTATTGGAAACCGTATAATGTGCTCATTAGTAAAGTTTATTTCTTTGTAGAATTTATTTTTACCTGAACAGTCTTTAATTGAAAGCTTTCTGAGGAGTCGTCAAACGAACTTTCGAGTTGTTGCCAGTTCCCTGGTCTTTATTTTTAAACGGTTTTCTCTTTTAATAAGCTTACTTTCACGGAAACCTACTTGAAAACTTCGATTCGAAAGACAAACAACCTCCCAGTTACTAGTTGACTCGGAGCTGTTATGATTTCATGAAAAATAACTTTTATTAAATTCTCGTTTTCTTTTTTAACGAATTCTTTTTTTGCTATTTTTTTTGTGGGTTAGAGTAAAGGTTTTATGTAAATTTTAGTTTTCAGTATTATTTTCAGAATTTATCAGTAATTTAAAGTATGGCGTTTTTTTAATCATACACTGACATCTGTGACAAATAAAGTTTTTCTCACATGTTTCTAAACTCTACTATTTGTTTTAGTTTTTTATTTCCCTAATTATTTTTCTACCCTCTTCACTTATCTCCTATTCTTTTCTATTTTCTGTAACTCTTTGTAACTATTTGTTTCTCCTATCATTTTCTATCTTTCATTATGTTCTGTCATATTTTATCTTCTATTATCTTCTCTTATGTCCTATTATTTCAAATTATTCCCTATTATCTCCTTACATCTCCCACTTTTTTTTTATCTTCTTTAATTTCCTATCATATCCAATCTCCTGTCGTCTTCAATTATTTTTTATTTTGTATTTCCTATCATTTCCTATCTCCCATTATCCCTTGTCTTTTTTTATCTTCTATTATCTTCTACGGCCTTATATCTTCTCTCATCTTCCATCTTCTTCAATGCTCTATCATATCCTATCATCACTTATCTCATTTTTTTATCTTTCATCATCTTGTATCATTTCCGATCAACTTAGAAAATATTTTTATATTTTTATCTTGCATCGTATTCTTTCATCTTCTATTTCCTATCTCCAATCAACTTATTTTCGATTTCTTCTTGATTATAAGGCTGTGCCATACACTGCTCTTCCTCAGAGACTGCTCTATTTGCTTCTTGCCACAAACAGAGTCGTTATCCGTTAAGCCAAATACATACACTACCTTTCTCAACCCGCTTCGTCTACCGAAATACAAAAAAACTTCCTCTTCCTTCTGGATTTCAGACGTTACAACAACGATTCGTCGCTGCAGCTCTACAGAGTACCAACATCACCGTCCAGAGGATCCTCCGTACCCACTGGAATAAAGGAGTCCTCAGAATCTCAAGAATTTCGAAAATTAAGATCCACTTCCCTCCCTAAGACTTCTCCAAACTGTAGACAGGGTTCTTCCTGGAGAACTTGACGACCTCTTAGCGAAACCTCCATCTGCTATAGGTAGACACTGGACGACAGCAAGATACAGGAACCAGAAACCAGGAACCAGAAAACACCGAAACAGCAGAAAAACAAAGAAGCAAACAGTAAATATAGCAGGGTCCTTGAACCCTTCAACATCACACTCCTGTGGGCCAAGTATTCCTTGTATCCTTGTTTTTTGTCTTCTATTATCTCCTTTAATTTTCTACCACATCCTATCTCCTGTCATCTTCTATTATCTTCTACTTTTTATTTCCTATCACCTGTTTTGTCCCCTATAATCTCTTATCTCATATTTTTATCTTGTATCATCTTCTTTTATCTCCTATTTCTCATCTTTGATCAACTTAAACGATATTTTTGTTGGTGGTTGCAGTTTTTGGACGTCCAACGGAGAATATATGGGGGAAAAAGCTGACCAAATATAGATAAAAGGAACAAATAAAGAAATAATGGAACTACGCGACGGCCCCTCAATAACATCACAAGTAGAGGCTCAAAGAATTAGATAGCTAGGTCATCTTGAAAGACTACCAGAAACGAAAGTAACCAAGAAAATACTGAGAAGCTCTTTGATGGGAAAGAGACAAAGAGGAAGACCCAGAAGGAATTGGTTGACGGCAGTGGAGGAAGATTTAAAGCACCTATGTGTCAGAAACTGGAAAGAGAAAGCCTTAGCTAGGTAGGAGAAGTCCTGTCGAGCCGATATATAAATTTAGGATCTAACAAACTGAAACAGGTATTAGTTTAATTCTGTTTTTCTATCGCTCTTCCTGCGTTCATTTTATTCTCTAGAGAATTCTTTAAAATTGACATTTAAGATCAGATAACTAACATGTTTTTTCGATACCTACCTGTGGTAACTTTGATGTAAAAAATCGAATTCCTGGGACGCTACTGCAGCTGTAAATCGTGGCGCGGTTAGCTCCAAAATTATTAAGACCAAATGATAATTCATTAGAGAACAGCTTTCGCTCCACCCATCTCCTTTCTCTTGATTTATTTTCAAAAATAGCCGAAATTAAATATTGAGATTGGGCCTCATTTGAATACTCCACCAAGACTTTTCAGGGAAACTCAAAAAGTTTATGTCGAAAACGCAGAATACTTTTGAAGGAAATGAGATAGTATTGTTCTGTTTATTTCACTCGATAATAATTCCTATTACGATAAAACTCATTAATGTACGTATTAAAAGTTTTTTTTTGTTTAAGAATTGTATCTATTTGACTCAAGAATATAATGCATAAGAATATCATTAAATAGATTCAACATTTTAATTTATTTCAAATAAGTTTGTTGGAAATTGAGAATCGCTGAAGCAAAAATAAAAACATAAAAGAACGGAGTTCGTTACAAGTTTTAGTTGAGTATTTTGAAACCGAGGGCTTATTTCCTATGCAGCGGTCGGATTGAAAGAAATGTCTTAATAGAAAAAGCTCTGACAGCCCAAGGCTAATCCTTTAACTTATTAAAAGTTGAGTTAAAACATTTTGTGTCTGAGGGCGGTCGTCCGCCGCCGCACTGCCGTCCCCTATCTACTTTTCACAGAACGTCTTGTACATGACGAAAAGCATTTCGCGGTCCGGATACTCGAAATTAACCCGCACCACTTTAGTCAGGACTGTCCAAGAACTTCTCAATTATTTTTTAAACACTAATTAATTTAATTAGGGTAAAGGGAGGGCAGATGGACCAGAAGGATAGATGGACCAATATTTTGAAAGAATGTGGCACCACCGATATGTTTGATGGCATAAGTTTTGCGTTTTAGTCAGTTTAACCTTGAAATAGTCGCAATTTTTGATATGGTCGACGTGAAAATTATATTTACAGAAATAAACGAGGTCTGTTCCAAAAGTATCCGACCTCTGCCCCTATTTTTTGGCGCTTGGCATATTCTTTGTCATCTAGTGCCACGTATTTTAAAGAAAGTAAAACTAGATCAAATTTTGAAAAACTAATAAAAAGGTTAACTAAATTTACCCAATTGAAATTCAACTCCAGCTGAGTTCGGTAGTGGTTTCTCTACTGGCAAATTAGTGCCCAGCTCAGCCGTAGAGGGTAAGTACCAAAATAAGGTGAGTGCGCCACCGATTTGTACGGTTAAAATCGGAAACCCCTGATGTCCCAGGCACTACTTCACCCACTGGAGATAATTAAATAAATTCAAAATATTAAACAGTACTAATTGAATTGGACAATAAAAAAAAATAACGATAAAGTGAGCTAAATAAAACAAAATATCAACTAGACCCTTCTTTAATAAAAATTAAGAATTAACACAACTGTCAAGCCTCGTGCTTGACAACGCTATTGATATTTATATAAAAAAAAAGAATATATGAATAATATTAAAAGATAAATTTACCAATATGTGTGATCACACTCAATAAAAAAAAAGACAAGAAAAATAGATTTTTTTTCTTAACTACTATAGTTGCGACTTAAATCTAATTAGGCTTATCTGTTAATCCTCGGCGTCTCTAATACTTAGGTCGGTTCCAAAAACCAAGCCTGTTCCAAAACCAATAGGCTTGCACCAACCACAATAACTTAAGCACGAACTAAGTATCAGGTCTGCACCCAAAATTAAAGCCTGTATCTAGCGCTGTATCTAGGTTTTCAGCCTATAACTAGGACTTAAACCCGTAACTAGGACCCTAAAATCGTAATTCGGTATTAACAATAGCTTAAACAGATTTTAATGACTCCTTGAATTAATTTGATTTAATAACTTTAATACAATTTGAACACATTAACTTAAATTTGTACTACAATGAAAGAATAAAAATGAATTTAAATGAATAATACAACATTTAGAAGTTGACTTCTCTGAATTTACAATTAATGATCAAAACTAATGGTTTAAATGTACTCAACAAACTTAAATTTGACTTGCTAGTCACGACAAAATTATAACAATAAATTAAATCAAAATTTAACATAAAATTAATTTATAATAGTGAAAGAATAAGCAAAAGGAGTCTAGTTTCACATAAATAAACCTACATACGATACACAAAGAAATACACATGTAAAATCAAGATATTAAAACTAAAATTGCGTCTATATGGCGTTATTAATCTTATATATAACAAAAAATTATAACATAGTAACTCACCTATTAAGATAGGGTTGTTTTATTTCTTAAAACTAGTGACACCCCCGGCTGGTAAACGGGTGGAACAATATTCTCGTTGCTAATTGCACCAATCGGGAATTCTACCACAGTTCACCGTCTGAACGGTTTTAAATCACCAAATCTACCTACTGTCTGCTTTATGGGCTACCTACTCTCATAGGGAACGGAAGAACCATAAGAATCGAACCACCACATGAATAAATAACGTGTACTCACCACAGAAGACTTCCTAAAATCCGCCAAAGTGCTTTTTCCTTACGAATCCAACAAAACTACTGAAAATCTCACTCCAATACTTGTTTGTTGGGAAAACTGAGGTTTAATTTCGTAAATCCAAAATGAATTGTCTCCGATGAATAGAGATTACAACTTAAACCCCGAAAATCTTCTCAATGCCACGTTCTTACGACAAAGGCTGGTGAACGAAAAAGACCTGGTTCTTTAATATCACATGCACGAAATTTTGACACACGTCGAAATAAGAGGTGGCCTCTACTACTATAGGGACAATAACCATAGGATCTCCAGCTACCAATTTACGAACAAACAGTGGTCGTGTGATACGACTAATCTTATTATTTATATAGATAACAACAAAAATCTCAACATTACTTAATTTCCTCGTTTATTTTGAATCTTATTACGCAAATAACAATCCCACGTAACAGCTGGCTGTAGAACCACAATATCACGAGTTATCGACAGAAAGAGAATTGTCAACCACTATATTTGAATTTGATAAATATACTTCAAGACAATATTTACAATAATTTATGGCAGAATATATTTATAAGTTGATGATTAACTATAACCGAACTAAAATCAACCTTAACCTGTCACGATTTAATCCTTAATAACGGAGAATTCATAAGGTAAGCAATTAGTTATAACTATTGTGAATTTAAACCCGTGACACTAGTTGGTGGCATCCTTCGAAATAGTTCCCATTTGATTAAACAACAAGCTCATATCGATGCTTTCACTTTCCAAAGCAGTCTTGAAAGTCGTCGAGTCTGTGTCCTTATAGCGGCATTTTCAATCGAAGAAACAGCCAAAATTCAAAAATAGTTTGGTTCTTTCCCATGACATAAGGATTCTCTATACCAAATTTCATGACCCTTGGAAGTTCCTTCATGAGTTATAGCGCACACCGATGGAAGGATACACAAGCCAATCTTATGGTAACTCGATGGTAAATCGGCCAAATAAGACAAAAAAAAATGTGAAAATCATTAAAAACTGTTTAATCTCTGTAAAGTTTGTAAAAAAGCATTAAGAATTGGTAAAAAACGATTAGACTATAATGTATTGTCACGCCTGGGGGGAGTTAGTGGTGTGCCATAGTGTTTTGGGATGAGGGGTAGCTTACTGAAGGCATTTCCCACCCAGGTTGTGGTTATCTACCCCCTGGCTAGGTATCCTGCTGAAGGCAGAAAACTAACCAAGGGGAAGATGAGATAAACAACAGGAAACAAACAACAAATATATTAACAAAGAAACAAGCAATAACAATGAATAATTAAAATATGAATAACGAACTAAATACAATAATCTTAACTAATCTTACCAAATAAAACTATATGGTGGCATGTCACACTTACTCACGCAAATACGTCAAGAGTCACAACGGCCCAGACCCAAGGGTCTGTTTTAGGGACACCCCAAAGGGTAACCCTTACAGACAACCTCAGACTCCGAACTCTTCGTGTCCGACCTCAACAACTTGCTTTTATAGGTAATTCATATTCTACGTGAAAATAAAAATTTAACTATTTAAACACGTGTCGAGATCTAACGCAATGACTTTGACCTGGTAAAATGTAATACAAAACAATACAGTAAAATATAAACTAATATATTAATATGTAGGGCAAAACTGCCCTCTCATCGTATGTGACAGTATTAATATTTTTAGTAACTAAATTTATTTAAAAAAAAATGTTTATAGGGCTAAACCGGTTCTAAAGTTCAGCCGTCACTTTATCCTGCGAAAGATATTTTTTCTCCTGCGGCCTTAGAAAGGATTAACAAATCATGCAAATTTTTATTAAAATTCGATTGAAAACTTTTATCGCCTCGTAAGTCTCCTAATTTGGTATTCCGTAATCTTCTATCGAGAAAAATATGTAAAATTTGATTGGAAAAATACGTCGCTTTCTTAAAAGATTGCGAGTCGAGTTTCTAAAAAACTGAAATTAAAAAAGTATCTATTTTCGATCTCAGATTTTAATATTGGTTATATTTTATTTATTTAAAAAAATTGTCAAATGTGTTCTACAAAGAGAATTTTTAAGTACTTTAACTGTAAATTTATGTATTTTAAATTATTTTTAATCAAAGCTTCATCACCATATTGGTGTTAATATTTTATAAAATGAGGTACGTTACAAACAGAATATAATATTCGGTGTCGCCCTTCATAAATATGGTAAATTAACAAATATTAACTAGGCTTTTAAACAGAAAATATTATTAAATAGTAAAATATGTAGGAAATCAAGATTTTTTGATGCAGAAATGTGAAGTACAGAGTATGTTTTTTTGTTTTGTTACCTGAATCATTTCAAAATACATACATGCTAAAAATCAGGAAACGGGAAGCGTTCGTGAAAAGCATTTGAGACGATCAAAGATGACAATATCCAATATGGACCGATATGTTCAGGTAGAAGTGCAAAGAAATCGCACAGTGACGGCACGGCAGTTAATTAGCCATCTCCGTGGAGCTCATAATGTGACTGTTTCCAGACATACCATCTACACAAGTTTGAAAGAAGGTAATTTAGTTAGCCGAAGACCTTTAAATCGAGGGAATCCCGCCAGTCGACTACGTTTTCAACAGCAGCTCCTGCTTAAAAAAAACTCAAATAATAATAAACTGAATACAAGTTCTAGTTTATGATTCTAAAGATAAGTTAAGGGAAAGTTCTGTACTTTCTATACCCCTGTATGATCATACTGGGTTTCCAAAATTTGATCGTAAATAAATTCTCAGTGAGAATCATAAAACACAATGGTTTAAACACAGGCTGTACACCCTTATGAATATCCGTCTTAGTAACCAACTAGAAATTTTAGTAACAGATATACAGACAAAGCTAAACTGCTGTGAAAACCAAGGCCTCTTAATGCTGATGGTTCCTAAGGGTGCTAAAAGGGTTGACAACAAGACTAGGGACCAAACTGGTATTTTCTTAGGATCAAAATTGGCTAGCATTAACCTCAGCTTCTGAATAAGGTCTTTCAATTCAGGACTATCCCAGTAGTATATTCCAGTCAACACACCAAAGCCACCAAAACCCATCAAAAAAAAAAAGAAAAAACTTCAACTATCCAATGAGGGTTTCAAGAATAAATTTTGCTTTCACTCAAGAATGTTAAACTCCGATTACACAAAATGGCATTAAATCCCTTTACGGAAAAATTTCGGCTCACCTAGCATATCCAATGTCAAAATTCCAGAGTTGCCCTACAAATTATGTCCCCTACATACAAAATGTTTATCCAATAATGCTGAATCTACACAGCTGCACTTAACCGTCTTGATTATCATCAACCAACCAATCGCTACTTTTTTTGGAAGTTCCAGAATTCTCCTCCTCATATAGAAAACAATCTGGCCAATAGATTTCGAACCCAACTAAATTACAATGTTTAATTAAAAGGAAACATTCCTAAAGAAATGTTTAAAGTGTGTTAACCTGCTGACTACTTCCAACACAACCACAGATCATAGAACTCTTTCTTTATAATGTCCACAAAATGCGAATTGTTCTATCTTCGTCACGCTCATAATTCTTACAGTACGTTTACATGCTTGACATATTTCGGCAAGTTTCCACAAGCTCCAAGCCTTCACAAACGCTTGAATGCCATTTACACTCTTACCGATAAATCTCGGTTTGGTTTGTATCAAGATGCTCGAAGCATATGGAGAGAACCTGGTGCAATAATTCAAACTCTATCTTCGTCACGCTCATAATTCTTACAGTACGTTTACATGCTTGGCATATCTCGGCAAGTTTCCACAAGCTCCAAGCCTTCACAAACACTTGAATGCCATTTACACTCTTACCGATAAACCTCGGTTTGGTTTGTATCAAGATGCTCGAAACATATGGAGAGAACCTGGTGCAATAAATCGAATTCAACATAGACAAGAAGTTCACAGTTTCAGAGAAGGCAAAATTATGGTATGGACAGGAATTTGTCTTGGCAGCAAAACTGAGCTTGCTCTGCTGGATCGTTTTTTTCTTCAGAGCGCTACGTTACAAATGTTCTAGAACCTGCAGTTCTACAAATCATTGGTTCTGATTTTATTTTGATCCATGACAAGAAATTTCTTGGAAGAGCTGAATATTCCAGTTTTGCCCTAGCCAGATCAATTGCCCGATCTCAATTCTATTGAGCATGTGTGGGATATGCTTCAGGAAAGAGTTTTTCAAGACCAGAATCAATTTTAAAATCATAATCAGCTGTTTCAAGCTTCTCAACCGTGGTGGATGGCGATTCCCCAAGAAGATATTGATAAATTGATCCTCAGTATGTAAAAAATGAGTGCTCTAGCCAGCAATTGCCCGATCTTAATCCTATTGAGCATGTGTGGCATATGCTTCAGCGAAGAGTTTTTCAAAACCAGAATCAATTTCAAAATCGTAATCAGCTGTTTCAAGCTTTTCAACAGTGCTGGATGGCGATTTCCCAAGAAGATCTAGATAAATTGATCCCAGTATATAAAAAATGTGTGCTCTAGCCAGCTCAATTGCCCGATCTCAATCATATTGAGCATGTGTGGAATATGCTTCAGCGAACAGTTTTTCAAGACCAGAATCAATTTTAAAATCGTAATCAGCTGTTTCAACCTTTTCAACAGGACTGGATGGCGATTCCTCAAGAAGATCTAGATAAATTGATCGCCAGAATGTAAAAAATGAGTGCTCTAGCTAGCTTAATCGCCCGATCTCAATCCTATTGAGCATGTGTGGGATATGCTTCAGCAAAGATTTTTCAAGACCAGAATCAATTTTAAAATCGTAATCAGCTGTTTTAAGCTTTTCAACAGTGCTGAATTGCGATTCCCCAAGAAAATCGGGAAAAATTGATCCTCAGTATGTAAAAAATGAGTGCTCTAGCTAGCTCAATTGCCAGATCTCAATTCTTTTGAGCATGTGTTGAATATGCTTCAGCGAAGAGTTTTTCAAGACCAGAATCAATATTAAAATCGTAATCAACTGTTTCAAGCTTTTCAACAGTGCTGGATGGCGATTCGCCAAGAAGATCTGGATAAATTGATCCTCAGTATGTAAAAAAATGGTTGCTCTAGCCTGCTCAATTGCCGGATCTCAATCATATTGAGCATGTGTGGGATATGCTTCAGCGAACAGTTTTTCAAGACCAGAATCAATTTTAAAATCGTAATCAGCTGTTTTAAACTTTTCAACAGTGCTGAATTGCGATTCCCCAAGAAAATCGGGAAAAATTGATCCTCAGTATGTAAAAAATAAGTGCTCTAGCCAGCTCAATTACCCGATCTTAATACTATTGAGCATGTGTGGGATATGCTTCAGCGAAGAGTTTTTCAAGACTAAAATTAATTTTTAAATCGTAATCAGATGTTTCAAGCTTTTCAACAGTGCTGGATGGCGATTCCTCAAGAAGATCTAGATAAATTGATCATCAGAATGTAAAAAATGAGTGCTCTAGCTAGCTTAATCGCCCGATCTCAATCCTATTGAGCATGTGTGGGATATGTTTCAGCGAAGAGTTTTCCAAGACCGGAATCAATTTTAAAATCCTAATAAGCTGTTTCAAGCTTCTCAATGGTGCTGGATTGTAATTTCCCAAGAAGATCTGGATAAATTGATCCTCAGTATGTAAAAAAATGGGTGCTCTAGCCTGCTCAATTGCTGGATCTCAATCATATTGAGCATGTGTGGGATATGCTTCAGCGAACAGTTTTTCAAGACCAGAATCAATTTTAAAATCGTAATCAGCTGCTTCAAACTTTTCAACAGGACTGGATGGCGATTCCTCAAGAAGATCTAGATAAATTGATCGTCAGAATGTAAAAAATGAGTGCTCTAGCTAGCTTAATCGCCCGATCTCAATCCTGAACATGTGTGGGATATGCTTCAGCGAAGAGTTTTTCAAGACCAGAATCAATTTTAAAATCTTAATCAGCTGTTTTAAGCTTTTCAACAGTGCTGAATTGCGATTCCCCAAGAAAATCGGGAAAAATTGATCCTCAGTGTGTAAAAAATGAGTGCTCTAGCTAGCTCAATTGCCAGATCTCAATTCTATTGAGCATGTGTGGGATATGCTTCAGCGAAGAGTTTTTCAAGACTAAAATTAATTTTTAAATCGTAATCAGATGTTTCAAGCTTTTCAACAGTGCTGGATGGCGATTCCTCAAGAAGATCTAGATAAATTGATCATCAGAATGTAAAAAATGAGTGCTCTAGCTAGCTTAATCGCCCGATCTCAATCCTGAACATGTGTGGGATATGCTTCAGCGAAGAGTTTTTCAAGACCAGAATTAATTTTAAAATCTTAATCAGCTGTTTTAAGCTTTTCAACAGTGCTGAATTGCGATTCCCCAAGAAAATCGGGAAAAATTGATCCTCAGTGTGTAAAAAATGAGTGCTCTAGCTAGCTCAATTGCCAGATCTCAATTCTATTGAGCATGTGTTGGATATGCTTCAGCGAAGAGTTTTTCAAGACCAGAATCAATATTAAAATCGTAATCAACTGTTTCAAGCTTTTCAACAGTGCTGGATGGCAATTCGCCAATAAGATCTGGATAAATTGATCCTCAGTATGTAAAAAATGAGTGTTCTAGCCAGCTCAATTGCACGATCTCAATCCTATTGAGCATGAGTGGGATATGCTTCAGCGAAGTGTTTTTTAAGACCAGAATCAATTTCAAAATCGTAATCAGCTGTTTCAAGCTTTTTAACAGTGCTGGATGGCGATTACTTAAGAAAATCTGGATAAATTGATCCTCAGTATGGAAAAATGAGTCATTTTGATATCTTCGGTCATTTTTCTCTTCTTACGTATCAGGATTACAAAATTTATTCGATGAAAAACCTTTATTTTTAAGTTTTTAAATATTACTAGATTTTGAGTTTATTTATTATTATTTTATTTATTATCTGTTCTCTAACGTAATACAATTCCTAACTGAGTTTTTTTATTGTTTGTTTTTCTGGTATTTTCTTTACAAATGTAAGCGATTTTCTACTAGTTGAAACTAATCGTGGAGAAAGTTGTTGAGAAGCATTGTGGGACGTACAAAAGGATAATGAACTCCAAGTAGTCCCTAAACCCTTAACACTAAAACCCTCCATGAAAGCGGCTGAGCGTCCGGAATCAACGACCTACTAAAAATCGCTATAAAACAACCATTATTCTCCCTTTTCGTGACCACAATGTTTTGGTAAACACAACAATGCTATCGATGTTTGAAATCAAATAAAATTGAATTTTTATGTATAGTAGGATATAAAACCAACAATTTACACATCTAATTTAATTATAATTTACATTTGATGTAATTCGAATAAGTTATCAACAGGTTTTGCATACTTAAACTGGATTTTTTATACGTTCAATCTAAACAAATTTAAATTCTTTACTCTATAAGAAAAAAAGTGTAGATTAAGAACAAAGCAAGATTTAAGCGTATAAAATAACATTAACAAATGTCTTCTTATATTATTCTTATGCCTAATTATAATTTTATTTAATGTATGGTCATAATTAATTAATTTCATCACTAGTGATGAAAGTTAACATTAAGTACAATGACGCCACAGTAAGGTGGCGCAGTTGATACTCACTAGTGATGAACGTTAACGTTATGAGAAATTCTCTTACTTGTGATGGAAAACACGTTTTCGCTAATAATATTTTATAACGAAACGACATCATTTTTTCACAATTATAGAAAAAACTGTTTATTTCTAATCTACACGATAAAATATTTCCACGTATTTTAATGTAAGTAAAAACAAAATCAAATTTAGAAAAATAAATAAATTAACTAATTGAAATTCAACTCCAGCTGAGTTCGGTGGTGGTTTTTCTACTGGCAAATTATGCCCAGCTCAGCCGTAGAGGGTAAGTGCCAAAATAAAGTGAGCGCGCCACCGATTTGTACGGTTAAAATCGGAAACCCCTGATGTTCCAGGCACCACTTCACCCACTGGAGATAATTAAATAAATTCAAAATTTTAACCAGTACTATTTGAATTACACAATAAAAAAAACGATAAAGTGAGCTAAATAAAACAAAATATCAACTAGACCCTTCTTTAATAAAAATTGAGAATTTACACAACTGTCAAGCCTCGTGCTTGACAACGCTATTGATATTTATATAAAAACAAAGAATTAATGAATGGTTTTAAAAATTGAATTTATCGATATGTGTGATCACACTCAATACAAAAAAATAAACAAGAAAAATAAATCTTAACTAGTTACGACTTAATCTAATATAGCTTATCTGTTAATCTAAATAAGTTTCCGCAGTCCTTGGCTTTTTCAATACTTAGGCCGGTACCAAAAATCAAGCCTGTTCTAGAACCAATAGGCTTGCACCAATCACAACTAACTTAAGCTCGACTAAGTATCAGGTCAGCAATCAAAATTCTGCCTATCTCTAGGGCTTAGGCCCGTAACTAGAATTTATGCCTGTATCTAGGACTTATGCCTGTATCTAGGACTTATGCCTGTATCTAGGACTTATGCCTGTATCTAGGACTTATGCCTGTATCTAGGACTTATGCCTGTATCTAGGACCCTAAAATCGTAATTTAGTATTAACATTAGCTTAAACAGATTTTAATGACTCCTTGAATTAGTTTGATTTAATAACTTTAATACAATTTGAACACATTAACTTAAATTTGTACTACAATGAAAGAACAAAAATGAATTTAAATGAATAATACAACATTTAGAAGTTGACTTCTCTGAATTTACAATTAATGAGCAAAACTAATGATTTAAATGTACTCAACAAACCTAAATTTGACTTGCTAGTCACAACAAAATTATAACAATGAATTAAATCAAAATTTAACATAAAATTAATTAATAATAGTAAAAAAAAATAAGCAAAAAAGAGTCTAGTTTCACATTAATAACCCACATAAGACACAAAGAAATATATATGCAAAATAAAGATATTACAACCAAGATTGTGACCATATGGCGTTATTTATCTTATAAAAATAAAATTTCGTAACTCACCTATTAAGATAGGGTTTCTTTCATTAAACTAGTGACACCCTAGCTGGTAGACGGGTAAATCAATCTCCTCGTTGCTAATTGCGGAAATTCTACCACAGCTCACCGTCTGAACGGTTTTAAATCTCCAAATCTACCTACTGTCTGTTTCTTGATCTGTCTACGTTTCGTCCGAAATAAAACAAGAAAAGAGAAAACCATAAGGATTGAACAAACCACATGAATAAAAGGCGTGTTACTTACCACAGAAGATCTAACAAAAATCCGACACGCGGCTTTTTCCAATGAATCTGTCCAAAAATAACAACAGAATCTAACTTCAACAACGATTCAAATGGAAAATGAGGTTTAGTTTCAAAAATCCAAAATTAATTGTTACGGATTCACCGCGATTTAAAACTTAAACCAAAAATCTTCTGTATTGTATTCGACAACCTACTTATTCGAAAGCAGATAACGGAAAGACAGAGAAATCATTTACTTTCGATAAAATCTGTCAGACACGAAAATGGCCTCTACCACTGTAAGGACAATAAACGTAGGATCAACAGCTACCAACTTACGAACAAACAGTAATCGTTTAATAACAACTGATCTTATTACTTACCAAGGTAACACCAAAATCTCAACATTACTTAATTCCCTCGTTTATTTTCAATCTTGTTACGCAAAACAACAATTCCACGAAACAACTGGCCGTAGAACACAATACTAATAGTTATCGACAAAAAGAAAGAAGTAATACTTCAGTCAGATGAAAGCGAAATTGACAGTAATTTCAAAAATAAACACTACAAGAATTCATAACCTGGATTAAATAAATTTACTTTCAAAACAATATTAGCAACATTAGTTATGGCCAGAATATATTTATAAGTTGATGATTAACTATAATCGATCTAAATCAACTGGAACTTGTCACGATTTACTCCTTAATAACGGAGAATTCATAAGGTAAGCAATTAGTTATAACTATTGTGAATTAAAACCCGTGACAATATTCTCATAAATTTATTAAACGAGTAAAATATTTCTACTAAAAAATTCAGCACAAAAGAGCCTGACCACTTGTTGAAAAATATGTAAATTACATACAGAAAAGCTTTCATTTAACAGAATTACATTTAGAAAGGTTCAAACTCAATTTTAATATTTACACAAAGCACTGAAAGCAAACTAGCGTATATGGGGACAAAGTAAACGATATACAGAAAGAAAATTAGATGTGACACATACAGAAAAACAAATACATTTTAATTATACCATGGAAGTTGGTTTATAATGTATTAATGAGTCCCTCCAAGAACATTTTGTAAAAAATAGCCAAGTCTCGATAGAGCTGCTTGTTTTTCTCTAAAAAGTATTAAAATCCCTAGACCAAGTTGGGCCAAGTCTAAGGTTTCTTATTTTACTGGATGTTGAAATTTTTTACACGTCAGTGTTAACGGTTAGGTCATATAACTTTAAATATAATAATGTTACGAGCCGGTCCGGACCTGTCGCCTACAAGGTGAGTGAGTCGCGACAGGCCGTTTTTAGAATCTTCGAATATTCTAGTGGCTTATCGCGCGTTCGGAAGATTCGAGAGTGTTGTATGTTTTGGATGTAATTGTGGAGATGCTTCTAGAAGGAATTGATTTCATATATAAGGTACCGCTTGGGACGGAGATAGAAGAATGTGCCACGTATTTTAATGAATTTAAAACAAAATCAAATTTAGAAAAATAAAGAAATTTAACTAAAGGAAATACAACTCCAGCTGAGTTCGGTAGTGGCAAATTAGTGCCCAGCTCAGCCGTAGAGGTAAGTAAACAAATACTAGTGAGTAGCGCCACCGATTTAGTCGGTCAAAATTTGGAAACCCCTGTTGTTCCAGGCACTACTTTACCCACTGGAGATAATTAAATAAATTTTGAATATTTAACGGTTCTAATTGAATTACACAATAACAGAAAATAACGATAAGTGAGCTAAATAAAACTAAAATATCAACTAGACTCTTCTTTAATAAACAATTTTCTAGAATACAGACTGTCAAGCCTCGTGCCTGACAACACAATTGATATTTATAAAAAAAGAAATTATGCGAACAATATAAAAAGTAAATTTATCAAAAGGTGTGATCACATGCAATACAAAAACAAGGAAAAATAGATTTTAACTAAAAACTAAAGACTAAAGCCCGACTTAAGACTAATATAGCTTATCTGTTAATCTGAATAAGTTTCCGCAGTCCTGGGCTTCTCCAATACTTAGACTGGTACCCAAAATCAAGCCTGTTCTAGAACCAAAAGGCTTGTACCAATCGTAATAACTTAAACTCGTACTAAGTATAGGATCAGCAATCCAAATTCTGCTTAACTAAGACTTATGCCCGTAACTAGAAATGTAGCCGGTAACTAAAGCCCTATCAAAATAGGGATATTCTTTTCTCGGTAAACTTGTGACACAATTACTTCGTTGCTAACTGCAATGATGGGGAATCCTGACCACAATTCGCTGTCTGAACAGTCTTAAACGAGAGAAAGAAACCATGAGAATCGACGAACCACATGTATAAAGAAACAAGTACTCACCAACAGAAGATTTAATTAAATATCCGGACACAATGCCGTATTTTCCACCGAATTCACCAAAATTCAGAGAAATCTCTTCCACAATATTCGATGGAAATGAACGAGGTTAAATTTCGTAAATCCAAACTAAATTGTCTTCGATGATTGAAGATTACAAATTAAACTCAAGACAAATCTTCTTAACGATGCTTCCACCACAAAGGTTCGTAAATGAAAAGAAAGACGATTTCCCACGTCACTTCGATCACCATAATTTGACACACGTCGAAATAAGATATGGCCTTTACTATAGGGACAAACCGTAGCTTATTCAGCCAACAACTTACGAACAAACAGGGGTCATTTAATACGACCAATCTTAATATTTATATAGACGACAACAAAAATCCCAACATTACTTAATTTCCTCATTTATTTTCGATTTTATTAAGCAAGATATAAATATATCGAAACACTGACTGCAGAACACTATAGAATACGATAGAGCTATCGACAAAAAAAAAAGAAGATGTACCAGGCCGGTGAAAGCGAAAGAGACAGAATATTTCTAATACTTACAAGTATTCCTGATCTAAATTTTAATAAATATACTTTCAAAACAATTACAGCGATATTAAGAATAATTTATGGTCGAAAATAATAAACAACAGTTGGCGATTGACTATAAACGAACCAATCAGCCGGTTCTCGACCCAGTAGACCTTTAATAATACGAGCTTTCAAGGTAAGAATACACTGTTTTTATTGATTTAAATATCTCAGTGTTAACGAGAAAATAGCCCGTGACAAATGGTACCTAATTGTAATAGTTGGCAATAGACAGTGATTTCATTATTTTTTAGAGATAAACAAGCAACTCTATCGAGACTTTTTTTACAGAATGTTTTTGGTAGGATTTCACTTCTTTTGCAGAAAGCTGACTTACTAGATATTCTTATTAGACACAGTTTAGCTCTTGTGAATTGTTAGGGCATATGCCACACAGATTGGGAATTGCTCATCATCTATTTATTGACCTAAATAAATATTTTTCAGTTTAAATTGTTTGAAATTTTTAAGTAGAATACGAATAGTTTTCTTTTTAATAACGATAGTTGATTGATCTATACTGCCAATAGTTTGGCTGTACTCTTTCGCTTTCTCATCAGGCTTATCTGTTATTTGGGTTGGCAACGCTGCTGGTGAGAGCTTTGGCTACATGGAACCAGATTTAACAAAAGTGATGACTTTGTCTCATCAATCATTTATTTACACACTTTATGATTCAGTAGAAAATTTATTCTATTCAGATCGCAGTACAGAAAATGTCAAAATGTTTCAATTACCAAAATTGTGCTTATAATTGTTTTCTATTATTAAGCTACTGTTTAAAGATTATTCTAACATTTGCAGGTCATAATTCGTCAACCCGTATGACTAAGCTATAAACAAACTGTGACTGTACTCTATTTTTTTTTTCATTATTAAAACACTGTTTAAACATTGTACTAACATTTACAGGTAATAAATCGTCAACCCTATGACTTTATATAAACTAACCTCTTCGTGGCAAATTAGAACATTCGAAGTGACTAATTAACTCTTGGAGTAGCGAGAATATTTCGAGTAGGAAAATGTATATTGTGCTCTGTGAACGGATATACCTACTCTACACTGCTGCCAACTGCAACAACTAAACAATTCACACGTTGACGGTCACCGGCAATTATAAACTTGCTACGTATTTCGTATCGTATGTTTGCTGTTATTACATCAACGAATAGCTGGTATTTTAAATATACAAAGAGTAGGACTTGTTCTGGTTTTATAGCTCAGAATAGTATTTTATAGAATAAAAAAAATTTGTCCAATATGTAAAACACAAAAACATATCGACTCAATAAAATGAAGTAAACGAGGATAGATTGATATAAAACTAACCTTCGATAGATGGCGTTACTTGATATGGAATTGCTCTCGGTTTTAACATTTGCCATTCATGACATGACAAAATTTTAAGGCAAAAAACCTATTAGTTTGATTTTAACAGCCGTCAGAAGCAAACAACTTTTGTGTTTTCGGAAAAATTTAAAAAATTGAGTATCGTTCTGTGATTCCCCAAAAAGGGGAAAACGAATGTGCAAATTAAAGTTTATCACAAATATTTTATAAGTCTGTATAAAGTAGTACGTTCACCCTTGAAATTCCAGTTTTGTTACGCGTCAGTCAAAATACTGATTTTTTTTTATTATATTATATTTATGCTATTTGTTGTCATGCAAGCATTGACTTAGTAACTTTCAAACATCAACATGACAAAAATCAATACCAACGTAAAAAAAATAAAAACAAACAGTCTACTAGATATTTTTAAACGTGGAATGAAGTATAATCGTTAAATTATAATAAGTGACAGTTTTAGCGACGCCTCTGATTCGGTCGGAAGAATTAAGCCACTTTGGCTTAATAAATGACGTTTTCCTGAATATGCAAACTCTTTTTTTTTTATAGAAGGCGGACGCCCCGTCATTATTTTATTTCTTCTTGATCGTTCGCTTTCTCGGAGGTCCCTTTTTCATTTGGAGAATTCAACTTTCGGATAATAGAGATAAAAAGTTTTAATTGTCTAGAGCTAAGTGAGCGCTTCTATTGAAAACTGTTTAAATCCTGTGGAGGCCTTCTTTCAATAGGTCGTTTGCGACGAGATGAAATATATATGCAAAGAGAAGTTTTTGTTATATTGTCTACAACGGAAATTTCGAATGGATTTCATTGACTAATAGTTTTATGGTAGATACGAGGGTTATCTTATTAGTTTTGCACATAGCTGCTTAGAAGGCGCCACCAATCGAAACTTCAAACACAAATCTAATCCTAAACTTATTTCCCTGGACTATCTGGGTTTATGTCAACAAAAGATTAAGGTTTGATTTATGTCTGAAGGTTCTATTGGTGGCGCTATCTAAGCGGCTATATTAAAAACTATTTTTTTTATCAATATTATTGTTTAAATATTTCTCTTTACAAATTTAAAAGCTTTGTTTGTATTTAAAATTAAAAATGTTTAAATAAAACACTACCTTGTATTCACAACATTTCAATTATTTAATATAAAATAATTAAACTAAATAAATTTTATCCAATGATTAATTTATTAATAGGTATTTGTTGAATAATATTTGAAATTACATAATAAAATATCTCTATATATTTGCACGATAATTAATAATACACAATCAGTGAATTACCTACTAATAGGTATTAAAATTCAAATAATGAGAATGTTATGTTAGAATTTAAAATATATAAACAATGCTGTAAACAATCACACACACGTGTACAATTTAAACAATTTAATTGGGTGAGTGAAGGAGAGATATACGAAAAACCCGACTAGTACTTTCCCCATCAAGAAACATAAAATCAAAATACTTGACTGGGTAAGGTTAGTCTCCACCTTTTATAATTTCAAGTTTTAATTTCACCATCCCCGATATCCGAAGGGTAGTAATGACATAGCTCTCTCGCTGCTCAGTATACACACAGCTCTCTCGCTGCTCAGTATACACACAGCTCTCTCGCTGCTCAGAAGTCTCACAGGTCTTTCGCTGCCCGGTAGTATTCACACAACTCTCTTGTTGCTCAGTATTGACACAGCTCTCTCGCTGCTCGGTAGTATTCACACAATTCTATCGTTGTTCAGTATTGACACAGCTCTCTTGTTTTTTAGAACAGATTTCAAGCTGTTTGAAACGTATTCTTTCAGTTCTCTTGCCGCTCAGATAACATCAAAATACTTGACTCGGTAATCTTCCATTCTGAAAATAAGTCTTCAGCTTTTATAGTTTTCAGATTTAATTTCACCATTTCCGATATCCGAAGGGTAGTATTGACACAGCTCTCTCGCTGCTCAGAAGTCCCACAGGTCTCTCGCTGCTCGGTAGTATTCACACAACTCTCTTGTTGCTCAGTATTAATACAGCTCTTTCACTGCTCAATATACACACCTTTCTCGCAGCTCGAAAGCCTTACAGGTCTCTTGCTGCTCAGTATTGCAAAAGCTCTCTCGCTGCTCGGTAATATTCACACAACTCTCTCGTTGCTTAGTATTGACACAGCTCTCTTGCAGTTTAGAACGTATTTACTTAGCTTTCTAGCCGTTTAAAACGTATTTTTTCAGTTCTCTCTCAGATAACATCAAAATACTTGACTCGGTAAACTTCCATTCTGAAGATATTTTATAATTTCAAGTTTTAATTTCACCATCCCCGATATCCTAAGGGTAGTAATGACACAGATCTAACGCTGCTTAGTATACACACAGCTCTATCGCTGTTTAGAAGTCTTACAGCTCTCTCGCTGCTCGGTAGTATTCACACAACTCTCTTGATGCTCAGTATTAACAGAGCTCTCTCGCTGCTCAGTATACACACAGCTCTCTCGCTGCTCGGTAGTATTCACACAACTCTCTCGTTGCTCACTATTTACACAGCTCCCTCGCTGCTCAGAAGTCTCATAGCTCTCTCGCTGCTCAGTATTCCCACAGCTCTCTCGCTACTCGGTAGTATTCACACAACTATATTTTTACTTTTATCCTTTTTCTACCTTTCGGGTAATATTTGGAAAACATATTCGACAAATATGCAAAGAATTGTAAATAGACTAAAAGTGGACACTTTGGTAGTGGTAACAGAAGTTACTTTTAGTTTAATTATTTATCTTTAGTACTCTTATAAGGTGCGAGTATCTCCAGTATAAAGTAATGTTTTATATTACATTTCTTTAAACCAGTTTTTTGGTTGTACGGCCCTGAGTGAATGGCAACGTCTGGACGATTTTCCTCTAGCGAAAAACATCTTTCCTCGCTCGTCCCATAGCACCGCGGCAAGCCGGCATTTATCAAAAACGTAGCACATGACACTTCAATAATGTAATTAAATCCGCAAAATGGCCGTTCTGGTTGAAATATTGCCGAGAATATTCTAATTTAAAATCGGCCGTTCTTTCCAAGGAACCCGTTTGCATTAAAAATTAATTATCCTTAAAATTTTATGATTTCCAAGGCGCGCCTTCTCCTATTATTAACTGAAACGGTTTCTAATATTGGAGAATTTATTTCATCGTTATGCTCGCTAATATTACTATTTGTTTTTTCGGAACACAAATCAACGAAATCTTCGTTTTATAAGAATTTGTAATTATAATCTTTGTTATAATATTTGTATAATTACAAGTATTATCTCATATAATATCTAATAAAAAAAAAAGTTTAAAAATCTCAATATAAAACTAGCCTACTATGAATATAAAAACATTCCCTTGGAACATCTATTTCTTTTTCTGCATTTTCTTTTAATTCATGCCAGGAATCTCCCCTAAAAACAACCACCTCGTTATCAGCAAAGCTGGCCAAATATCATTTCATATCTAGTTCTAGAATGTCATTTAGATAGATTGTAAGCAGAAGCGGCCCTAAGACTGTTCCCTGAGGAACCCTAAAAAAAGTTAGTCGAGACCAAACCACTCGTAACAAGTGAGTATCTTTAACGGTTTATTAGATTACAACTCTAATAAAAAATGTGTATAAATACAACATACACTGAGTAATTTATATCATTAAGAAATTAAATATTTGGAAAATTTGATGTGCACATACACAAGTGGCTCATTTCAAATCAGTCGTGAAAGTACGACAAATGCCAAAAACTTGGTAGATAGTTTTAATAAACTAGATTGTTAAAGCAAAGTTTCAGAAAGTTCTTAACCGACATAAAATAATATCTTGGGAATAATTTGGATATGATTTTGGTTTGTATGTAAATTAAGATTAAAGTTTGTACGCCAACTGTAGAAGGAATCATATTTATATCTTGATAAGGTGCAATATAATATTAAAATTAACCTGTAGTAAACTGAACAAGATTATTTTAAAATTTAATAAAATCAAGTATGATATACGAGGTTTGTTCAAGAAGAAACGAGAATTTTTTATTTCACTGGCTACGTACATTCAATTCTCGGAATTTTTTTTCCTTATGTTGGTACATGTCCGTAAAAAGGCGTCGTCTCATAATGATATTCCCTTTGATTGAAAAAGTCTAAGTTGAATTTTCGTAAGTTTATCTGCATCTTCTTCATAGTTAAGTCTCGTGACAGATAGGGGGTTCAGCCTTGTAAAACGCGTTCTACAATAGAACTTATAACCGTATATCTTCATTTTTGTGAGTTCGTAACACTTTGTTTTTGGTCTTTATATGTCTTTCTCTGTCAAGTGAGTAGCGCCCTTTTAGTTGTAATTGTGGGTGTTGTTGGAAAATCAATGTCTGATAGATAGATAGATAGATATTTTTGGGGTTGGTTGTTAGCCTATATCACTGCGACCTTTGCAGATCTATTGTGAACACCCATTATTTGTGGAATAGGATTAGAGCACCTTGTCCAGCTCTGCCCTCTTAATGAGACTTAATAGCCTTGACAGTGGCCACTCCGAATAACTTGGAGCAGCCGGTTTCTCCTCTCCCAGTACTAGATACCGCGTCCTTGCAAGGCCTTCACATTGGCATAGGACATGAAATGCAGTTTCCTCTTCCTCTTGGCAGTATCGACAAATGTCTTCATCTGCCAAGTTTAGCTGACTCATGTGTTTTCTGAGCCTACAATGTCCTGTCAAGAGACTGACAATCATTCTGACATCATTTCGCCTTTGTGATAGCAGCTCTGCAGTAAACTTCGCCGAGTATCCCTTTATGAAGAGTTTGGCTTGTCGCTTGCCCGGTGATGTTTCCCACCACTCCTGGGCCTTTTCTAGCCTCCATTTCTCAATGGCTGCCTTTCTGAATGTATTAGCAACTCCGCCGAATGGTTCCGGGCCAATCATTGGAGTGTTAGCTCCCGCACGGGCCAGTTCATCAGCCTTCTTATTGCCCCGAAACCCTGAGTGTCCTGGTATCCATGCCAGTGTCAGAGAATTTTGACTAGCGGCATGTGTCAGGGCCCCAACGCAGTCCCACACCAGCTGTGAGCTTATTTGTGCTGAGACTATCGCCTTTAGAGCTGCTTGGCTGTCCGAGTATATGACTACGGTTTTACCCGTTATACCCTGACTTACGATCTCCGTTGCACAGTGTTGTATGGCCGTTACTTCAGCCTGAAACACTGTGGCATACGCACCTAGACTTAGTTGGATTTTTATCCTGTGTCCTCTACTGTATATACCTGACCCTGTGCCTTTCTCAGTTTTTGAGCCATCGGTATACCAAATTGACTCCCCTTGGATTGGGGGGCCATTGTTCCATAAGTCCCTTTCCAGTATTTCTACTCGAAAGTTTCTCACAAAGTTATACCTGGGGAATATCCTGTCCTGAGGCATACTCAATATTTAATCTGCCTTAACCCTATTGTATAACTCTGCTTGCTTTTTGCCTTTTAATAAGGTAATGGGGGCCTGGCCTTGTAGCAGTCTGTGAGCAGTTGCCATAGCCTCGCCCTGAATATAAATGTGCAATGGTGCTAGGTTGAGTAAAACCTGTAGTGCGTCCGTTGGGGCGGTTCCCATGGCACCTGTAACATTCAGACATGGCTGCCTTTGAATGCTTTCCAGCTGCCTGATCACCCCGGACTGCTGCGTTCTACTCCACCACACCACCGAACCATAGGTTAACATTGGTCTAATGACTTGTGTATACAACCATAGGTTCATTTTGGGGTTCAATCCCCAGTTCTTGCCACACAATTGTCTACACCTACCAAGGGCTATTGTAGCTTTATGTGTGACCTTTTGAATGTGTTGCTTCCATGATAGCCTCTGGTCAAATACCACACCTAGGTATTTGGCCTCTGTGGCCATTGGAACCAGCACGTTATTGAGCGTTATTGGTTGTAAGCCTTGTAACGCTCTTTTATTAGTGAATGGGACAATTGATGCTTTTTGTGGATTGACTGTTAGGCCTTCATCCTTGCACCACTTGTACACCATATTCATTGCGGACTGCATCCGCTCTGAGACTGTACCCAGAAACTTCCCCTGAATGATTATGGCCATATCATCTGCGAAGCATAGGCAGTGAAGGCCGTCATTGAGGAGTTTTTTAAGGAGGTCATCTACAAGTGCTGACCACAGCAGAGGCGACAGTACCCCTCCCTTCGGACAGCCCTTTCCCACTGTTGCCTCAATAGACGCCTCACCTAACTTGGACACTACGATCTTATTCGTTAGGTTGGCATACACCCATTGGCATATTAGTGGGGGACTCCCCTCCTTGAAAGTGCGTCGGTTACTGACTCGGGTCCCACATTACTGAAGGCTCCTTCAATGTCAATAAACGCCGCTAGGGCTACTTCTTTGTCCTCAATTGACTTTGACAATAGCCTGTTCAAGTCATCCAGCGCTAGGTCTGTGGATTTTCCCGGCTGGTATGCATATTGACGATCACTTAATGGGTTCTCCGTTAAGATTTCGTCCCTTATATATCTATCGACCAGTTTTTCCAGCGTTTTTGCTACGAATGACGATAGACTTATTGGTCTGTATGACTTGGTCGATTGGTCCGTCATCCTCACCACTTTAGGGAGATATAAGACTTCAACCTTTTGCCAAACAGATGGTATAAATCTATAGGCCAAACAAGCCTTAAAGATTTTACACAGTTGTGTTATAATTACATCCAGCCCTTTCTGGAGTAGGGCTGGGTATATTCCATCCGTTCCTGGTGTTTTGAATGGACGGAATGTGCTGATAGCCCATCTGATTTTTGCAGGTCTGGTTATTTCGGTAGCTAGCTTCCAGTCATCCCTTGAGGGCCTTACCGGCCTTTGACCGTGGCCTGCGCTATCCGATCCTGCTTCCATAAACCGTGAGCCAGGAAAGTGTGCCAATGTTAGCATTCTTAAACTTTCCTCCAACGTTTTGGTATATGATCCGTCCTCCTTTTTGAGGAGGCCGACCTCTTTCGCTGTACCATCCTTAGCCAGGACCTTGTGGATTCTTGAACATGCGGGGGTCGTTTGGACTTCCTCGCAGAACTTCCTCCAGGCGTCTCTTTTGGCTTTTCGGATTTCTTTATTGTACAGCGTTAACTTTTGTCTATACTCTTCCCAGTTATGAACGGTTTTGGCCTTGTTAAACAGCCTTCTCACCTGAGCCCTAAGCTTCTGTAGGTGTTCGTTCCACCAGGGAGTATTTTTCGTGTACTTTCTTGTCTGTTCCGGGCAGTTTTCACGATAAGCCGACCCAATAGCCTTGCTTTCCCTGTCCACCTCCCAGTCCAAACTGTACACATCTCTTATTGACACCATTCTGTCCTCGAGATTCTTATTGAGTAAATTTACATAGTCCTCCCAATTCGTTCTCCGTGGATTTCTGAACGTGGTCTCAATAATTTTAGGGGTGACAATATTAAACCTTACATGCCTGTGATCTGACCCAGACGGCTCGTCCGACTTAAACACCGTTTGTTTAGGTTCAATTTTGCCATTGAGAAAGGGAGGCTAGAAAAGGCCCAGAAGTGGTGGAAAAAATCACCTGGCAAGCGACAAGCCAAAGTCTTCATAAAGGGACACTTGGCGAAGGTTACTGCAGAGCTGCTATCACAAAGGCGAAACGATGTCAGAATGATTGTCAGTCTCTTGACAGGACATTGTAGGCTCAGAAAACACATGAGTCAGCTCAACTTAGAAGATGAAGACATCTGTCGATACTGTCAAGACGAGGAGGAAACCGCTTTTCATGTCCTATGCCAATGTGAAGGCCTTGCAAGGACGCGGTATGGTATTGGGAGATGAGAAACCAGCTGCTCCAAGTTATGCGGAGAGGCCACTATCAAGGTTATTAAGTCTCATTAAGAGGGCAGGTCTGGACAAGATGCTCCAATCCTATTCTAGAAATAATGGGTGTTCATAATAGATCTGCAAAGGTCGCAGTGATACAGGGTAACAGCCAACCCAATAAACATCTATCTACCTTAGGTTCAATTTTAGTTAATGTGTATATAAATTTCGTGTTTATTTTTCTATATTAGAATGATCCTACTTCCTATTTTACTAATCAATAAATTATATTTAAACTAATTTGATTTGATTTAATATTGTAAGTTTTCTTCTTGTAAGATTTGGCTCTGTTTACTTAAGTCAGATTTGCATATAAGTCACATTTGCTTAAGAGGACTTAAATTTTTTGTAGTGACAATTTGGAATTTTTTAATATTTTGTTGAAATGAGCTAAATAAATAACAAGGAATATAAAATTCCAGTACATGTTTCTGTTTCAATGCTGAATTATATAGATATGTCAAATCTCCTCTACTGAAACTGTTATCATGCATTATACACATATTTGATATCATTTAGAAATCAGAACTATTTAGGTCATGTAAGGTGTTTGCAGATATCAAAATTTGAAATGTCAGTTTGCTACTTAGCAACAAATCATTTATAAACTAAAGTAAATATTTATAGAATTTAAACATAGATCTCATACGAGGGTTGTCTTTTTGATTTTGCAAGAGTTATTCCAGTCTTGTTGACACCTGCAAAATCGCTGTTTTAAAGGCATCGGTGGCTTCTTCTGGCGACTGGAATTAAATTCTTGATCTTTGAGAACGTCAAGAAGTCGTTGGTACTTAGGTCGGGACTATATGGTGGATGGTCCGACCATTCGATGTTTTGAATCTCCGAAAACTCGATTGTCTTTCAAGCAATGTAAGCACATTGTTCTGATGTAGAATGATATGCCGTTGAGTGTTGCTTTGTCGGAGTTTCACGATAATTTGTGGTAAACAAACGTTTATATACCAATCGGAAGTAACCGTACTTCGATCTTCTGAAGCAATTGTTGCTATATGACCAGATTTTGACACAAAAGTTGCGACCATTTTCTTTGACATAATAAGGATCACTTTTGTTGGTTTTTCCTCATCGTGAAGCACCCCACAGTCGATTGACATTTATTTTTCTTCGTAAAAAAATCCAAGATTCATTGCCACTAACGATATTATAAGCGTTTTTTGAGCCACCTTTCTTGAACCGTTCCAATATGTTTCGTCACCAATTAACGCGAACCGCTTTTTGCTCTTCTGTGAGCAAATGAAGGATCTAACGGGTAACACTTTGTAACACGCAGTTCTTCATGTAGGATCTTTTGGATGGAGGTCTTTGATATGCCCAAAGATGCCTCTATCTTCCAGTATGTTAGACAGTGGTCATCCTTAAACAGCTAACGAACCACATCAATGTTTCGCTGTGTGACTGCTGTTTTCGAGTGACCTAGCCTAGATTCGTCGCTTAGACTGGAGCGACCACGTTGGAATTCGTAATACCAAATAGATGACAAGTGAGGTGCTTTATTCCCAAACATAGAAACCATTTTAGCGAAACATTGCTGTTGTGTTAATTCTCTCCTAAAATTGTAAAAATTATTGCTCGAAAATTTTCTCAGCTTAGATCCATTTTTTGACCGACTTGTTAATTTTAAAAATTCACTGTACCTACACGACTTGTTGTATCGCAATGAAACCCTGGATTTGTGTGAACAAAAGAGTAAGGTTAGATTCGTGTCTGAAGGTTCTATTAGTGGTGCCTTCTAAGCGGCCATAATGCAAAACTAAAAAGACAACCCTAGTATAATATTTCAATTTAGGTTATTTTAAAATAAATTACATTCGTTTAAATAAAACTGCAGCAGACGCAGATATCTAACAAATTACCACAGTTTATTTAGGGTTACAATAATAGTGCAGTATAGTAATATGCACAAAATTTGACTTAACATAATAGCGAAAAACTTATCTTTATTATTTTAACAAAGAACGTATATTTCTTTGGTGCATTACACCAAATATTCAAGAAAAACCTTTCTCCACAAGAAACTTTGTTCCTGTAGTACGCGGATTGTTTGAAAAGTCATTGCAAAATCCAAAAGATGGCACTACTAGCGTATATTGAGGTTATGTTTAGTTAGTAGACAGCAAACTGACTAAAATGACAGCAAGCTTTCTGAAATGATCAACAATAAATTCTGATTCCCCAGGACTCCCCTTTCACATCTTGTCAATGATTAGACAAAAAAGGCTTCTTTACAGATGCTTTACTCAAACCCATGACCCAGGTATCAAAACTGGATGGAACCGTCTCAATGCTCGAGTAAGGGTGTCGGTCAACTCACACAAAGCTTCGCTTTGGAGACAGTTCACAGCATCGCTGGATTATCGAGACGGAGCCAGTTTTGGAGCAAATTCAAACTTCTAACTGGCCAGACATCCAAAGCACAGTCTCATCTTGAGGTAAATGGCCAAGTCATCGAAATCCCTGAAGATAAAGCCTCAATCTTCAAAAATCACTTACAACAAGTCTACACCCCCCCAAAACTCAAATTTCGACCACCAATTCTTCCTAGAAACAGAGCACATTACCCGTTGCCTGCTACACCAACAAACTCTCCCCCTGAGAACATCTTATTTCAAACCCCATTTTCTGAGGAAGACATCCTCACTGCATCCCAAAAAGGCAAAAATTCAGCCCCTGGTCCAAATTGCATTTCTAGACGAACTTTTAAACAACTCTCCCCTTCGATTATGTCTTCCCTTACTTTTCTCTTCAACTCTTGTTTCGATAAAGCCTACTTCCCCACCATCATGAAGTCCTCCAACACCATCTTGATCCCCAAACCTGCAAAAAACACCACAAACAGCACAGTTACAGACCAATCTCTCTGCTAAACGTTGTTGGCAAACTCTTTGAACTTCTACTCCTAGATAGAATCAGGGACTTCCTAGACACCAACTCTACAATCCCCCCCCCCTTTCAACCACGATTCAGACCAAACACTTTACCCAAAACCCGATTCTAAAACCACAATGCTTCACCGCGTCTGCCCTAATTTAGAGGAAAGAAGTCTCTGCCATACTTGTGGATGTCCAAAAGGCCTTCGACAAGGTTTGGTATGCTGGCCTTATTACAAACTTAATTGACATCCAATTTTTTCAAATTGACATACAGTCTTTTAAAAATGACAGCAAGCTTTCTAAAATTACAATGAGCTTTATAAAATGACTAAGAGCCTTTTAAACACAGCAAACTTTAGCATTCAAAAAGACTAGAAGCATTCTAAAATAACAGGAAAATGTCTGAAATGACTTCAAGGTTGGTAAAATACTGTCACATACGATAAGAGAGCAGTTTTGCCCTAGATATTAATTTATTAGTTTATTGTATTACTGTATTGTTTTTTATTACATTTTACCAGGTCAAAGTCATTGCGTTAGATCTCGACACGTGTTTAAATAGTTTAATTTTTATTCTCACGTAGAATATGAATTGGCTATAAAAGCAAGTTGTTGAGGTCGGACACGGGGAGTTCGGAGTCTGAGGTTGTCCGTAAGGATCACCCTTCGGGGTGTCCCTAAAATACTAAAAGCTTTCTTAAATTACAGCAAACTTTCAAAAGCACAAGTTTCTGAAATGAAAGCTGATTTTCTAAAGTAAGAGCTGAGTTTTAGAATGACAGCAAGCATTCTGAAATGAGAATGAGCTTTCTAGAATTACAGCAGATGTCTAAAATGACAAAAAACTTTTTAAAATAAAAACAAGATTTTTTAGCAGTTAACTAGGTGTTTCTAGAAAGACAACAAGCTTTCTGAAATGGCAATGGCCTTTATATAATGACTGAAAGCTTTTTAAAATGAAACTATACCCTAAAATGGTAGCGAGCTTTCTAAAATGATACGGAGCTTTCAAATGTCAATGTTTAGTGTGAATCTGAAACGAAGTTTTTAAAATTTAAAAAAACTTTATGTCACTATATAAAGGTCACAGTCATTTTACAAAGCTTGCTGTCTTCCGAGAAAAAACTTGGTTAACTGCTAAGAAAGCTTGTTGTCATTTTAGAAAGCTTGCTGTCCTTATAAAAATTTGTATAAACTCGTCTTTCTTATGTAAATAAAAAAAATATATAAAAAAAAATTATTCTACACTTCAAAAGATAATTTATATTAAACTCATAAATCTGCTTGCACTTGTTGGTTATAATAAAAACAAAAGCTATCCAGAAATGCTTTTAAATAAACCATTTATCATTATTAGCGGTTACTACCATAATGGAAAAATTTCATAAAGATGCTGACCTAATTATATAGGCTTTTTCATTACCAATACAGACCCTTATGGCGAGAAATATTTTTTCATAAATTTAATTGCAATAAACTAGAATGTAACCTAATAGACTGTGCTGTAATTTTTTTTAGGAACGAGGGAACGCTGTTGTTGGTTAACTGATACTAATAAACTTAACATAAATTTATTAGTGTAGCTATATAGCACTACAGTTTAACCAATATAAAGTTTTTATGAAAGATTTGAAGGTGTGATTATATCTTTTTCACATGATTTTTAAATAGACCATAAACCCAAAGAACACAATGAAATGAAGCTCGCAGACTAAACCGTATCCAAGAAATAGAGAATATTGATGATGCGGAATAGTAGAGACGTTAATACTGGCGTCAAATTTAATTAGAAACATCTTAATTTATAGTTAGTTAGAGAAGAGAATCGTTAAAACATACATTATAGCAAAATGCGTTCAAAAGCATCCATTTTCATTGTGTCATATAATGAGAAAACCGTATTTTAGTCAGTTATAAAGTGATGGTAGTTTTATATACATACATTATACATTGCGGTAAAATGAACACAATACTAACATTTTAAGATTACACATCTAATTTAGAACAATTTGTGTTAATTTCAAATGCTACCAACTGCTATATAAAACTATAACGAGTATCTAAAATGACAAACAACTTTTTACAATGACTGAGAGCTTTCTAAAATGATTTAGGACCTTCTAAAATAATAGAACTCTATTCAAAATAATGACAAGCTTTCTGAAATGACAGCGGATAATCTAAAATGAAACTGAAAACTCTAGAATGACGATTTCTACAATACCAAAAAGATTTCTAAAATGAATGAGAGCTTTCTTAAATGACAGCGAGCTTTTTAAAATGACAGCAGGATTTATAAAATTAGCAAGAGCCTTCTAAAATGACAGCAAACAGTCGAAAATAACAGCGCGCTTTTTAAACTGATAACAAACTTTTTAAAATGACAGCAAGCTCTCTAAAATGGTCCCAAGCTTCGTAAAATCACAAAGGCCCTTAAAAAATCACAGTAAACAATTCAAAACAACAACAAACTTTGTAAAACATCAGCGGATCTTCTAAAATGATAGTAAGCTTTTTAAAATGTCAGCAAGCTTTCGAAAATGACAATAAGCTTTATATCATGACTAAGAACCTTCTAATACAACAGCAAACATTAAAATGATAGTGAGCTTTCTAAAATAACAGCAAGCTCGCTAAAATAAAAAACAAAGCTTTCTAAAATGACTAATAGCCGTCTTAAATTACAATGAACTCTTTAAAAGCTTTCTGAAATGACAGAAGATTTTTTAAAATGAAAACCGGTTGTACAGAATAACAGAAAGCTTTCTTAAATGACAATGAGCTTTATAAAATGAATGAGAGCTTTCTTAAATGACAGCAACCTCTAAAATGATAGCAAGCTTTCTAAAATATCAACGGTTGTTTTGAAGTGACAATGAGCTTTCTGAAATGTCTGCGAGTGTTTTAACATTATAACAAGCTAACAAAAATGACTGGGAGCATCCTTAAATAACAGAAAACTGTCTGAAATAACAGAAAGCTTTCTGAAATAAAAACAAGCTTTCTAAAATAAATAAAAGCTTACTTAAATGACAGCGAACGTTTTATGCTCATAGGGAGCTTGATGAAATAAAAAAGATGGCTTTCTAGAATAATAGCAAGCTTTCTAAAATAACCATGAGCTCAATAAAATGCTCAATAATAGCCTTCTAAAAATACAGCAACCTCTAAAATGATACCAAGCTGTTGTGATGATGATAACGAGCTTTTAAAAATGACTAAAAGCTTTCTAAAATGACATTAAATTGTCTGAAATCACAGCAAGCTTGCTAAAATAATAACGAGCTTACTAAAACGTTTTAAAATGATATCGAACTTTCTAAAATGGCAGCAGATTATCTAAAATAAGACACGTTTTGTAGAATGACAGCAAGCTTTCTCAAATATCAATGAGCTTTATAAAATGACTGAGAGCTTTCTAAAATGATCGCAAATTCTAAAATGTTAACAAGCTTTCTTAAATAACAGTAAATTTTTAAAAACAAAAACGAGCTTTCAAGAATGAGAGCTTTTTTCGATGATTGCAAATTGTATTAAATGACAGCAAGCTTTCTATAATAAGCTTTTTTAAATGAGAGCGAAGTCTTTAAATTATTAGCAAGCTTTCTTAAATAACAGCAGGGTTATAAAAATACTGCAAGCTTTTAAAAATAGCAGGAAGCTTTATGGAATGATAACCAGCATGTTTGAATTTTTTTCTATACGTGTAAATATAATGTGAAATTTGATTTTATTTGTAAATCAGCATTATAATTATTCGAAACAACTATAACAACCACAAATTTAATTTATTTTATTGAATTATGTTTTCATGTAATTTTAGTTTAAATAACACATGGTTCTAATAACAAAATTTAACTATAATATCAGTAACAGGTTGATTAGTTTAATTAGTCCTTAAATATTTGTATTGTTTTACTTTTTCCAATAAATCATATGATATTAAAATAAAGTTATACATTTTTACACAATAACTAGAGATCCCCGATATCATAGCTGTATTTTCCTATCTATCTATCTATATTTATATAAAAGAGAGTTTCTATGTATATAGTCACTCATCACGATATCTCTGGAACTATAAGGCCGATCGACTTGAAACTTGGTAGGAATATTCCTTAGGGAAGGTAGAGGTCAGCTAAGAACGGATTTTAGGAAATTCCACCCACAAGGGGGGTTGCGGGGGATATATATAAAATGTATATAGTCAGTCATCACGATATCTCTGGAACTATAAGGCCGATCGACTTGAAACTTGGTAGGAATATTTCTTAGGGAAGGTAGAGGTCAGCTAAGAACGGATTTTATATAATTCCACCCACAAGGGGGGTTGCGGGGTATATATATATATATAAACTGTATATAGTCAGTCATCACGATATCTCTGGAACTATAAGGCCGATCGACTTGAAGCTTGGTAGGAATATTTCTTAGGGAAGGTGGAGGTCAGCTAAGAACGGATTTTAGGAAATTCCACCCACAAGGGGGATTTCGGGGTATATATATAAAATGTATATAGTCAGTCATCACGATATCTCTGAAACTATAACGCCGATCGACTTGAAACTTGGTAGGAATATTCCTTAGGGAAGGTAGAGGCCAGCTAAGAACGAAGTTTACAAAATTTCACCCACAAAGGGGGTTGCCGGATCGTGAAAAATAAATAAAAATTTAAATTTAAAATGCTGAAATATTAAAAATCCTTGAATCTCAAGAATTTTGTTGCTTCTTAAAGAATTTAGAAATTTTAATTAAACACATGAACAATTCTATTCTTTGAGACTATCATTAGTTTTCAAACTATCGATATCTCAATTTTTCTTAATATACGATTTTTGAGAAATGATGAAATAGTAAAAATCTTCATATGTTATACTAATTTATAAAAAAATTTAAAAATATAAAATTAATTTTTATTAAACAACTTAATAGTACCTAATGCATATCTTTATAACCACGCGGACGTAGTCGCGGGCAACAGCTGGTATTATACAGGGTGTTTCCAAATTGATGCGAAATATTTCACAGGGTGATTTTTCAGCAAAAATTAAGGGGGGTCTTTCATATAAATTTTTGTTCAAAATCGCTCTCCCTCCAATTTACAGCCCCTTAAAGTTGGGGGAAAACAATTGTTTTTATTTAATATCTCCACTATGGAAGAATTTAGAAGAATGAAATTTGGCAGATAATTGATGCTAATAAAATGGAATTTTTTGACAATTTTTGTAACCCTGGAATGTTTATACAAGGGGGTGAAAAAATCAACCCTTATGATATTTTGCCTCTAAACTTTTTAATTCGTCTACATTTTCCTACTTAAAAAATTGATTTAAGAAGACAGACTTAAACTGCAACTTTTTTATTTCTCGACTTTTTCTCCTAAAATTGTTAGTTTGATCACAAAAAAATAAAATAGGTTACAATTCGATATTACTTATTTCTTTATCACATAAATCCAGAAGCGTTATTGTTTGTTAAAAACAGAGTAAGCACGTGTCAAATAATGTCATAATGGGCAGATAATTATTGCTAATAAATTGGAATTTTTTGACAATTTTTGTAACCCTGCAATGTTTATACAAGGGGGTGAAAAAATCAACCCTTCTGATATTTTGCCTCAGAACTTTTTAATTCGTCTACATTTTTCTACTTAAAAAATTGATTTAAGAAGGCGGACTTAAACTGCAACTTTTTTACGTCTTGACTATTTCTCAGTAAGTTGTTTCGTTGACCATAAAAAAAATAAAATATTACTCATTCCTTTTGCACATACATCCAGAGGGGTTATCGTTTGTTAAAAAAAAATAAAGTATGCCAGTATTGAATGATATCATAATGACAAACAGTTAATGATTATTTAATTGGACCATATTTTCTACCAATAAGATTAAATGGAAACGACTACGGCCATTTCCTCGAAGAAGTGTTGCCCACTCTTCTTGAAGATGTTCCTATACAAATTAGGCAAGAATTATGGTAATGAGTACCTAATATTTAATTTTTTTATGGTCAAAGAAACAACTTACTGAGAAATAGTCAAGACGTAAAAAAGTTGCAGTTTAAGTCCGCCTTCTTAAATCAATTTTTTAACTAGAAAAATCTGAGGCAAAATATTATAAGGGATGATTTTTTCACCCCATCGTATAAACATTGCGGTGCTACAAAAACCGTCAAACAATGTCATTTTATTAGCAATAATTATCTGCCAATTGTGACATTATTTGACACCTGCTTACTCTATTTTTAACAAACAATTTATGTG
Organism: Altica lythri; assembly: GCA_964028335.1. Lineage (NCBI taxonomy): Eukaryota > Metazoa > Arthropoda > Insecta > Coleoptera > Chrysomelidae > Altica > Altica lythri. The sequence goes on from OZ034805.1 coordinate 73,041,838, forward strand.
AAAAAGGTATAAGTAATATCGAATTGTAACTTATTTTATTTTTTTGTGATCAAACTAGCAATTTTACGAGGAATAGTTAAGACATAAAAAAGTTGCAGTTTAAGTCCGTCTTTTTAAATCAATTTTTTCAGTAGGAAAATGTAGACGAATAAAAAAGTTCTGAGGCAAAATATCATAAGGGTTGATTTTTTCACCCCCTTGTATAAACATTGCAGGGTTACAAAAATTGTCAAAAAATGCCACTTTATTAGCATCAATTATCTGCTACATTTCGTTCTTCTAAATTCTTCCATATTGGAGATATTAAATAAAAACAATTTTTTTCCCTCAACTTTAAGGGGCTGTAACTTGGAGGGAGAGCGATTTTGAACAAAAATTTATATCAAAGACCCCCCTTAATTTTTGCTGAAAAATCATCCTGTAAAATATTTCGCATCAATTTAGAAACACCCTGTATATAAGAAAATAAGGTTACCTTGGCCATTTAAAAACTAATTATTTCTGTCTTAAACTTTTTTATATTCTATAACAATTTAATATAGAATCTGCTGTAGACTAAGTGTTAAAAGTCAAAGAAGAATGTAAAAAAACTTGCAGTGTTTTATCAAATTACCTGCAAATATATGAAGCGCTGTTCATTAAGTCTCGTTCTTTCTGTTTCCCAATTAAAGCAGCGAACTAACTGGTTTGAAATAATTTGTAAAATTTATGAGATTTGATTCAATTAAAAAGTATAGAATTAAGAATATGCAGTTGGCAGTGGCGGTTGGTTTATAAGTGCACATGAACACGTGAAACTCAACGTAAAAAAATACGTATTAAAAAAAATAGCACCACATACTGCTAAAAGAAAATTAAAATCCAAGTAGTGGGTAGAGAGATAGGTATTCATTGGCAATTGTCACGGGCTAATTTCTCGTTAACGTTGAGATATCTTTTTGTAAACAAAATGTTGTTCTTACTTTATAATTCGTAATTATTGTAGGATTTATCGAGGCAAAACCGGTTGATTTAAGTTCGATTATAGTTAATCGCCAACCATTGTTATTATTCTGGCCATAAAATTAATCCTATTGTTGCTAAATATTGTTGACAGTAATTTATTTAATGCAGGGTATTACTTCTTGCAGTGTTTACATTTTTGGAATTACTGTCATTTTATCTTCCACCTGACTGTTACATCTTTATTTTTCTGTCAATAGCTTGACGTATAGTGTTCTGCAGCCAGCGTTCGGTCATATTTATAACTTTATTATTAAAATCGAAAATAAATGGGGAAATTAAGTTGGAATATTTGTTGTTAGCTATATAAATAATAAGATTAGTCGTATCAAATGACCCCTGTTTGTTCGTAAGTTGTTGGCTGAATAAGCTATGGTTATTGTCCCTATAGTAGTAGAGGCCATCTATTTCTTTATGAACTGTGTCAAATCGAGTGAACGAACATATGTGGAAAAATTCTGTCTTTTTCATTTAAGAGCTTCCGACGTGAACACGTGTTAACAAGAAGATTTTTGGGGGTTTAATTTGTATCCCTGTTCATCGGGGACAACTTAGTTTGGATTTACGAAATTAAGCTTCATTTGTTTCTATCGAATATTGTGGAAGAGATTTTTCTGAATTTTGGTGAATTCGGTGGAAAATACGGCACTGTGTCCGGATATTTAATGAAATCTTCTGTTGGTGAGTAACATGCTTCTTTATTCATGTGATTATTCGATTTTTATGGTTCTTTCGTTCCTTATGAAGTATAGGCCGCCATAGAACAGACAGTAGGGAAATTTGGTAATTTGAAACTGTTCAGACAGCGAATTGTGGGCAGAATTTCCCATTATTACCGTTAGCAACGAAGAGAATTGTTTTACCCGACTACCAGTTAAGGTGTCACGAGTTAACGAAGCAGAATAACCCTATTTTGATAGGTGAGTCACGTAATTATATTTTTAATAGATTAATAACGCCATATAACCGCAAATTTTAGTTTTAATATCTTGATTTTACATGTGTATTTCTTTGTGTATTGTATGTAGGTATTATTTATGTGAAACTAGGCTCCTGTTAGTTCATTGTACTATTATAAATTAAAATTTTTGTACCATTATAAATTAATATTGCGTTGAATCTTGATTTAATTTACTGTTAGGATTGTTGTCGGGACTAGCAAGTCGAATTTAAGTTTGTTAAGCACATTTAAATTATTAGTTTCCATCATTAATTATAAATTCAGAAATGTTAGCTTCTAAATATTGTAATATTCATTTAAATTCACTTTTATTCTGTCATTGTTATACAAGTATCAGTCAATGAGTTCAATTTGTATTAAAGTTAGTCAGTAGAGTAACGTTATTAAATCAAACTAATTCAAGGAGTCATTTAAATTTGTTTGAGCTATCGTTAATTTTAAATTACGATTTTAGGGTTCTAGTTACCGGCTAAACTTCTAGTTACCGGCTAAACTTCTAGTTACCGGCTAAATTTCTAGTTACCGGCTAAATTCCTAGTTACCGGCTATAGTCCTAGATACAGGCTTCTTTTGAGAGCAGGCCTGATACTTGGTTCGAGCATAAGTTATTGTGATTGGTGCAAGCCTATTGGTTTTGGAGAAGGCTTGATTTTGGAACCGACCCAAGTATTAGACACGCCGAGGATTAACAGATAAGCCTAATTAGAATTAAGTCGCAACCATTGTAGTTAAGATTTATTTTTCTTGTTTTATTTGTATTGCGTGTTAATATTCTTTTGGAATAATTCTCACATATTCTCATTTATTGTTTTAAATATTGATAGCGTGTCAAGTACGAGGTTTGACTATTGTGTAAATATTCAATTTCTTATTTTTATTTATTAAAGAAAGGGTCTAGTTGAGATTTTGTTTTATTTAGCTCACTTTAGCGTCGTTTTTCTTTTATTGAATAATTTAATTAAAACTGTTAAATATTCAAAATTTATTTAATTAACTCCAGTGGGTGAAGTAGTGCCTGGAACATCAGGGGTTTCCGATTTTAACCGTACAAATCGGTGGCGCACTCACTTTATTTTGTTACTTACCCTCTACGGCTGAGCTGGGCACAATTTGCCAGTAGAGTAACCACTACTGATCTCAGTTGGAGTTGGATTTAGATGGGAATTAATTGATTACCCTTTTATTAATTTTTCTAAATTTGATTTTGTTTTCACATTCAATAAAATACGTGGCACAATGTTTAAAATGAAAGAAATATAAGTCTGGAAAAATCCAAAATAAATTAATTTTTAAAAAAGCAAAATGCTTAGGAGACTTAGGAGACCTAACACTCTTTTAAGCTTCCAGCTTCCACAAAATATGGTAAACTTTAAAGAAGAGCTACTATAGAAAAAAAACATAGAAGTTGTTAGTGTTGTTGTACTCTTAATACATTAAATTTTATTTTATATTGATAACCAACAACAAAGAAACGAAAACTAAAATTTATTTTTATACCAACAAGGATTTGTTATAAGTAAAAGTAAGAAAGGCAATAAATTCCTATCGACAACTACATCAATGACAAAAAAAAACCGTGACCCAACCCGATGTAAGAGCTAATGCTATAATAAAATTCCATATTCTCAAACCATATCAGAAATAACGACTGGCATATATTCCAGCCGGTGCAAATGTCTTTTCTGAATTTTATTCATCTACCTGGACGGGAAAAGAAGAAGACACGACTTTTCTGCATAGAGATTTGCGACTATGCGGCGTTAGAAGCATTTGACGGTGGAGGTGTCTGACTAAAAGCAGAACAATGTTTTCATTAACGTTTCACTTTTTTGCACTGTTTCTCAGAATAGAACCGGAATTATGTTCACAGAGATTGAATTTCGATTTACAATCGTTTTTATTTGTTTATACGTAAGTTTTGTGTGTTAAGAAAATTAAAATCAAAATAAGAAAATTGAGAACGTTACAAAATCTTTACTTATTTAAGGGCTTTGGTATTTCCAACCAATTATGAGCTTTTCTTGTATTTAACCCTCTGTAGCCGCTTTGGAATGTCACGTGTCAAAAGTTAACCATGTCAAAGTTAGAGTACGGATCTGCAGCCATTGGCCCTACATCCAGGTTAGGGTTAAGACTATTCTTTGTTACTTTTATGCGACTGAGAATTCCAAAAAGGGGCCCACTTGCAGATTCTGCCATAGCCTGGGTACCAGGAGGAAAAAATGGCTAGATTGATTGATGGTAAATAAAAAAAAATCAATGATGGAGAGTCAGAAAGTGACAAAATATAAAAACCTCAAGTTACTCTCTTTAAGAAGTGAATCCAACTAGCCTCTATCTCAGGAAAGATAAGATAAGATCAAGAATTCGGGTCAAGGCCCTATTCACAATAAAGTTTGGGAGTGTTTCCATGCTTCTACGCATCAAACAGAAACTAAAAAGAAGATTTAGCATAGTGTCACGCCTGGGGGATTTGAAAATGTGTCTTAGTGTTTTGGGATGAGGGGTAGCTTACTAAAGGCAATTCCCATCTAGGTCGTGGTTATCTAACCCCTGGTTAGGTATCCCGCTGAAGGCAGAAAAGTAACCAAGGGGAAGATGAGATAAACAACAAATATATTAACAAAGAAACAATAACAATGAATAATAAACAATATGAATAAGGAATAACTAAATACAATAATCTAATCCGATCTTACCAAATGAAACTATATGGTGGCATGTCACACTTACTCACGAAAATACGTCAAGAATCACAACGGCCCAGACCCAAGGGTCTGTTTTAGGGACACCCCAAAGGGTGACCCTTACAGACAACCTCAGACTCCGAACTCCTCGAGTGCGAACTCAACGACGCTCTTTTCTAGCCAATTCTTACGCTACGTGAGAATAAGAATTAAACTATGAAATCTAACGTACTGACTTTGGCCTGGATAATAACAATACAAAATATTACAATGAAATATAAAACAATTAAACTACCCTATTATCGTATGTGACAGCAACAGCTATAACCACGTGACCAACGTTCGCCATGAGCTGATCAAAATTTCAGAAATCTATTCTCGTAAACGTAACGGTTTTAGCTGTATTCTAAGATAAAAAACGAGGGTATAGAAAGACATAGAAAATTTCGAATAAAAACTTGGAAACAAAAAGATCTTTAGAAAACAAAAAGATGTTTTTCTGGATTTAAAAATAGGAATGAATATACATGGTTAAATAAAAATTTTCCAATATTATAGCGTATAAATATCTAGTTGTAGTTGTATATGAGTGCGTTGAGGTGAGTAAAAAAATTATGTCTACGTCAGCGACATGGTATAGTAATACCTAATTATAGTTTATAGTTAAAATTTTAATCAAAAAATTTATAACCTTTAACTAGTACAATTAGTCCTCATATAACTGGCTACGATTTTTTGTTGTGTAAATATACACAAAAAGATACCCTTTATCTAGGTTAGCTGAAAGTACGCGGTCGGTATTACACATTTAATTTTGTCGAGAATACGCTAAAATATAAAATATATTCGACTACAATAAAAGTTTCAAGTACAAAGAATAAAGAATGCCATATTGCAAACAGAAGGCACCTCTAAGTGCTCTTTTGACGATTCTACCATGTACAAAATCTTATTGAGGGACGCACAACTAAAAAGAGGATGCAACCATATTGCTGATGTAATTCTGTAAAATTGTTTCTATAAATTTGCATCTGTGCAATACTATAAAGATACAGAAATATATAGTAAAATATGGATATTAAATCAAACAACAAATAAATGGATTCTATTTTAACTTTTTGTTAATATATGTATATATATATACAGACTGCTGGTAAAACAAACTTTTTTTCGAAATTTAAATTGAGGTCTGGTTTGCAAAACCTCTAAAGCACCCGGTGAAGTGATCGTGGTCCTGAACCAAAACCAAACTCTAAGTCTAATAGACCGAAACACAGTGTCTACAGTTTGGTTTTACCCCAGACTGATTGATAGACATACTCTTTGTTGTAGTAAAATAAAAGATTTTTCGAATGTACTCTCCAACCCTTAAAAAAATATGGGTGAAAATTTGTATTGGACTTTTGGTAATTTTCAAGTGATCAGGCTGAAATTTGGCATACAGATAGCTAATATGTATTATGTAGGCAACCGCTACACAGCAACATACAATACAAAGTATTACGTCTATATCCCTTTTAGGTTCGCCCCTAATCCATAAATTCTTTTGTTGCTGAGACTTTGCAATGGTCATGAATTTTGTCTTTTTAATATTTAAGGTTGGTCCGCTTTCTTTACTTCTATCTACAATCTGCAGTTCCTCAATCGATTCTGCGATTATCAACATATCATCTGCATACCTGATATTGTTGTTAGTTTCACCGTTGATTTCAATTGATGTTTCTTTTAGCGCTTTATGAACAATCTCTTCTGTGTATAGGTTAAAGAGCAAGGGAGAGAGTATGCACTCTTATCTCACCCCTCGTTGTATCTCTATTTCATCTGAAAGTTCGTTACCAACCTTCACAGAAGCAACTTGGTTAAAATACAGGTTCGATATTATTCTTATGCTTTCATACCTAGTTATTTTTCTCAAAGTAGTTGTAGGAGGCGGTTATGTCAGACTTTACTTGGTATAGGTATAGGTCCTTGAAAAGGACCCAGGTTACCTTTTATCGTGAAAAAAAGGGGGGAAGCAGTAGAATGTAAAATTAATGCAGGCGAAGCCGGGTAAAACCCAGTTTTTGTTATAAAAGAAATTTATGACAAAAAATTCAGTTTAATTTTGTAAATAATTTTCAATTTAATATTAAAACGTATTGTAGATAAACTCAACACATTTCATAAATTTAAATGTAACTGAGCTGGAAAACTGGAAATAATGTATAAGAATAAAAAACATATTATCATCACTTGAAAACATAAAACTTTATAACGCCCTATAGCTTGCTTTTAAAATTACATCTGTAGAATTCCATTATTTTAGAAAAATATGAGGTGTAGGGCAAAATGCGATAATACTATTTTAAATCTTAGTTTCTGAGGATTTACAAAAGCGTGTTTATATTAAAATATAAATCCCTCAGCTTGCCTTTATTATGAATGTTTTAATTCTGTAAACATTGAAAGACTAGCGATTAGAATTGAAGCAGCCTACGTTTTTTTTAATGTAATACATTTTAAAAAACATTGCCCAGTTCCTATAAGCTTAAAACTATATGCAAGCAAGAGAATGTTTTTAAAATATGTTAATCTTACAATATAATAATTTTTGCACTTGCGGGATTAAAGTGACAACTTTAGTTCCGTATAACAGGGACTAAAGTGTATCTTTTAGTCCCTAGGGAGATAAAGTTGCATTTCAAATCCCTAGGGACATAAAGTAAGAATCTATGTCTATGTTATGCTTGATATTAATCATTGCTCTCAGCATTGAGTAGTACGACCAAAGTGTAGACGCACAAAACTTATTTGATTTTTCGTTGAAATAAACCAACAAAGCGTTTTCATTGTAGTTTTCCACTTTTTTCTCCTTACACCAATTAACAAAGCCTTCATATTGCTGTTCGTAAATTTTTCTTGATTTTTTGGGTATTAATTCTTCCGTTATCATGTCAGCTGCCTTATCTATATCAAAATATATAGTTTCATTCATTTTTTGATTCATTTTCTTGATATTCTGTTAGTTAAGTTGCGATTCGTTTTAAATGTCAGCATTAATTGAAATGTCACTGAATTTTGTTGACACTGTTGCTATAACGTTACCTACTGAGTAATCCAAGTACCGTGTTTATATAACTCATCAAAATTATTAATTGTATCAAAGTTAAAAGTTATAATACTGGGAAGTGCAAAAAATAGCGTATATGCCTCAGGACTATAGACATATTTTATCCCTTACGTGATTATTGGCCCTCGGGCTCTACGAGCCCTCAGGCAATAAACATCACGTGCGGGATTAAAACATTTACTTTAGTCCCTTGGTATATAATATACTATTTTATACAGGTGATATTTTAATTTCAAAAATGTAAAAGCGAATCAAAAGAATCTGGAATATTCGAGGTTTGTCTTTTTAGTTTTGCATAGAGTCGCTTAGAAGGCGCTTCAGACACAAATCTACCTTTAAACTTTTGTTGACATAAATCCAGTTATATTGTTTTATTGCAAAACAACCAGTTGTAAAGATAGAGTGATTTTTTTGACATTAGCCAGTTTGTCGAAACATGGATCTGAGCCGAGAACATTTTCGAAAATACCACTCCAGCTAACTATTTCCTATTGCAAATTTCAACGTGGTCGCTCCTTTCTCAACGACGAATCCAGGCTAGGTCCACCCAAAAAACCATCTTTGGGCACTTCAAAGACCTCAATCCAAAAGTTCCTACATGTAAAACAGGGTGTGTTATGAAGTTTGTTTCTCGATGGATCCCTTATTTGTTCACAGAAAAGCAAAAAGCGGTTCGCGTCAATTTCTGTCACAAACATTGGAACGGTTCAACAAAGGAAGCTTAAAAAACGCATATAGTATTGTCCATCGTCATCACTGCCGATTTTCCAGGTGGATAATTCCTGTTAAGTCTATTTCTTTATAAGTCTACATGTGTTTTTGCGGCGTTGATTATCTTTTTTTAATCTTTTCTGTTTCTGCATTTCGTCTTTTATTTTTATTACTATCTGGTTCAGCCATCTTAACCTGGGTCTTCCTCTTCTTCTTGGTCCTAGAGGTGTCCAGTTCGTGATTCTTTTTATGATTTCTGTAGATGTTCTTCTCATTATGTGGCTTTCCCATTCTGTATAAATTTCCTATAAATTCATACATGGTTCAGCTCCCGCTGTATATATTTTCCATGAACACACTCATGGTTAGCTCCCATTCTATCACTTAAACGATCCGTATCGATTCTGCTCGAACGTTAGCCCTTCGGGGTCGATATTTTAAAAAATTTCTCTCTCTGTTTTTAACTGTGGCAGCAAGAGCATCTCAGCTCCTTAGTAATAATGTGTTCAACTTTCAATATATAAGTACAGTTTGTCTTTATTTCCCAGTTTATAAGTTTTAAATGACTAAGTTTAGAGTCAGTAATTGTGTCCAGGTTCTGTAAGTACTTTGAACTTAAATTTATGTACAACTAGTTAGGAAATACTTTTCCATTTTAACCGTCATTGTCGCGCTGTTGCCAAACTGGTGCCGGGTTATTACAACTTTCGGTATCTTTAAACATTAAGATTTGGAGCAAAGACACCTCATAATATCTTACCAATGTTATCTCGCAATTTATGTAATACTCTTTAAAGTATCTCTGCATGTACTTATACTTGATATTTTTAATATAAAGATTGGTATCTCAATTCCTGAATTTTATTTATTTCTATAATCAAAATCGTTCATAGCTGCTGGCGCTTTTGCTAGCTGGTCCTTCGAAGCTGCTCCTTTTCTCAACCTCTGCCAACTGAACTTGACCAGCTTATATTTGAAGCCACTCAAAACATGTGCAAGGAAATCAACCAGCATACCTCGCTACGGCGAGCTCCTTGAAAATTGCACACATTCTAGTCGCCTTGCTTTTATGTATTTTGCTATGTTCTCTCCTTCCATTTCTTGTTCAACTTTTTTGTTAGTCTTCTTTCTTATTTCCCCATCACTTGTTATTTTTGGTCCCAATATTGATCTCATTATTTTTTTTCCACTCTTCTTCATCTTTTTTTGTTACCGTCGTGGTTTTCATTGCATAGGTGGTAATTGGTCTAATCATTTTGATTTTTGTTTTTCTGTCGTGGTTTTTGAATCTGAGTAGTTGTTTATTCCTTCCAAAAGCTTGCAAACTCTTCTGGACCCTTTCCTGTATTCTCTCTTTACTGCTATTTCCTATTGTTACTTTTACATAGCTGAAGTTGGTAATTTCTTCAAATTTATATTTTCCCGTTATTATTAGTCCCCTTCCAATCCAATGTCAAGTAAATCCAAAATAAAATATAAAATTTTTTAAGCCAGTCCTTTCCACTAGTTACCTGAAGTTGAGAAATCCCTTTAATCGCTTCTACTTAATCAGCGGTTACTGTTGTTAATTTCCTAGATATTATTAATAAACTTAGTCTAAATTATCCACGATCAAAACTTACTATTTTAGTTTGCCTGATTTGTACATGGCATTAAATAATATATATTCATTGAAATGGCGAAACATGTTGTAATCAAAACGAAAGCAATGTGCTGGTAATTTGGTAAATCTTAATTGGCTTTTAGAAATTAGGAAAGTTATGCAAGTTACTCGTATACGAGAGGGAGTTAGTCTTTGAATTGTGTTATCGTTATTATAGAACTGAAGTTCCTCTTCCGAGTTTTAGTCGTTAGTGGAGCTATGGGCACTTTTTAAGTTAAAGTAAAACTATCAGATAATAAACATTTTCATACTGATGTATAAGTGTGTTTAAAATGTAAATCTAGTACTTGTTTCTCCTTTTTAGCTCTATAGTTGAGGCCATAAAGGACTAAAATTCTCCTTGACAGATTTTAATAATTTTTTTCTGTAAAATTTCAAATAATTCAAATGGTTTTCAAGCAATAACAAAGGGTCAAAAGGGCGTTACAGAAGTTCCCGAAAATAGATTATCTATTTGGCAAAAGATTGGTCAAGTACAATAGTTATTTTGGCGAAGATGGTCTATTGATTATATTTAAATCGGTTACAACATCGCCCAAAATAGTTTATACCTTAAAAAAATTTAGAAATTATTGAGTTAATGATTCTTAAAGATGAGTTCGAGGAGCTCAAACAGATTCAACCTCCTTTTGTTTTTTTTTCTGATATAATAGTTGGTTGTATGTATATTAATAACTGAATAATACCCTTATCAATCCTAATATATCTGTAAATAGTTTAGAAGCATGTTCCAATAAATTTAAACCCTTTGTCTAAGACTTTGGCCACTACTCGATTACTACAAACACCACATTACGGCGTAACTATGAGAACACAAAGCAAACCTAATTACGTTCACAATTTCCTTATTCTCCCAAACGATTACTGCCCCCCTGAAGATAACATATCTCAGAAATGAACATTCTCAATCTCAATTACATTCTCAAATTTAAACAGTGGCGCGGCGATCACTTTACAGCTCATCAAATTCAGTAAAATAAGCTAGATAAATGTATAATCATTAAGGGAACATATCGGCACTGAAATTTAAAAAAAGCAGTAAGTAAACATTACTGCCTTTTTCCTAAGCATGGCAGTATTGTTCGATTTTCGGTTTTCAAAATTTCTTTCACTCAATTTCAAACTTTTTACTGAAATTGAACACTGGGATTTCAAAACGTTTAAAATATTTAACATAAGGATATGCAAAACTTTTGAAAGAGAGTGTATATGTGTAGTGTAGAAGCTAATTCGAATAAATTATATTAATTGACGAGTTGCCACTGTGATTCAAGTTAACTAAAATTGATATCTAGAATGCAAAAGCAGTCTATTTCATTCAGATCGTTCGAGAGTTGGTCGTATTCTTGGCCATCACTCTCTTGGGTTAGAAGGTAACAAGCGGGATAATGTATGTGATCATCTCAAATTCGAAACCAAATTGTGGAGAACGACGGGAAGGAACAAATAGTTATAGCTTAGGTAAAGTACAGACTATCACTTACCACTGTCTAGACGTATTATTATTATTATTACTGTTATCATGTATCTTGTAAGTAAATTCTAATGGAATTTTTGGTTAAATAAATTTAAAGTATCTTTAAAAATCGGTTAAGTATCCTATATATCTTATTTTCGGTTTTCTACAATTAACTTGCTCACTGTGGGTTGGTAATTTTAGACAATTTGCCACTTACTTTAGATGTAATAAAGAATTAAAATTAAACAATAAATTTTGAAAAATTATCAAATACTTCAAATAGAAGTTCAACTCCAGTTGAGATCGGTAAGTGGTTTCTCTACTGGCAAATTAGTGCCCAGCTCAGCCGTAGAGGGTAAGTACACAAATAATAGTGAGTCGCGCCACCGATTTTGAACGGTTGAAATCGGAAACCCCTGTTGTTCCAGGCACTGACCTTTCTCACTGGAGATAATTAAATAAATTAAGAATATTAATCAATATTAATTGAATTGCACAATAAGAACAATAAAGTGAGCTAAATAAAACGAAAATATCAAACTAGACCCTTCTTTAATATAAAAAAAAGTATAGAGTTTACACTACTGTTAAACCTAGCGCCTGACAATGATATTAACATGAAAGTAAAAAGTGAAACAAAATAAAATTATCCGAAAATTGTGATCACACGCAAGACTTAACATTAAGATCTAAAGTCACGACTTAAATCTAAGTTACAATGTTTATAGCTTATCTGGTAATCCAGTTATCAATTTCTTCTAGTCCTTGGCTCCAATTAACTGAGCCTGTACCAAAATTTAGGCCTGTACCAAAAATCAAGCCTGCTCCAAAAACAAATAAGGCTTGCTCCAAACAAATAGGCCCGTATCAAGAACTTAAGCCCGTACCAAGAACTTAAACCTGTACCAAGGACCCTAATGTATTAGGGTTTTTCCTCTAAAATCGTGACTCTCCTGACTGGTAAGAGAGTGAAATAATGTACTCGTTGCTAACTGTACTATCAGGGAATTCTGCCACTCTAACCGCAATTCGTTGCCTGAATGGTATTGAATTAACCAAATAATTCACTGACTGTTCCGTGATCTATCACAAAAGATTTCACAAAAATCCGCCACGCGGCTTTTCCAAAGAATCTGTCCAAAAATAACAACAGAAACTAACTCCAACAACGATTCAAATGAACAATAAGGTTTAGTTTCAAAAATCCAAAATTAATTGTTACGGATGCACCGTGATTTAAAACTTAAACCCAAAAAATCTTCTCTCTTCCTCAAAGAAGTGATCAAGTCGAAGGCAAGTAGCAAAATGGCTGAGACAAGCCTTTCTTTTCCACGAAAAATGACACAACCCTAAGATGGCCTCTACCCGTTCTATCCTTACGCTAAACTACTGTACGACCAGTAAAAGTAGGATTGTCAGCCAACGATTTACAAACGACAACGGTAACAATTTTATAACAACAAATCCTATTGCTTGTCATAGTAACACCAAAATTCTCAATAGGTACTCCATTTCTCGTTCGTGTCCAAGCTTTAATATGTTAGATGCCAATATAACGAAACACCTGACTGTAGACAACAATATGAAGAGTTATACAAACAGAAGAAGAAGTGACAATCACCTGTTTATAAGCGAAAGTGACAGTTAATTTTAAAGTAAACAACACCATAATTTATAACCTGAATATAATAAATAGACGACAATTCAAAGTAGTGTTAGTAACAATTGTGGTCAGAATATAATAAATAGAAGGTGATTATCTACAACAACCAAGATTCAACTTGTTCTTAACATTAAATGACTCTGTTTAACCCTTAATTATGGTAAAATTTATATGGTAAGTACTCAATTTATTACCGAAAAAAATAATTATCGCTAACGAGAAATTAGCCTGTGACAAATTAAGTCCACGTTTAATCACGATGGAGTCTCAAGTTGTTACAGTACCAATGTATGAGCAAAGGCCTCTTCTAACAGGGAGAAGAAATGAGCATTTAATCACAACGCTTGCTGACTGTGGCTTGGTAATTTTAGACAATTAAGTCCATGTTTCAGCACGATGGTGTCTCTAAGTGTTACAGTACAACTCTATGAGTAAAAGCCTCTTCTAACAGGAAGAAGAAATGACCATTTAATCACCATGCTTGCTGATTGTGGCTTGGTTATTTTGGACGATTAAGTCCACGTTTCATCACGATGGTGTCTCTAGGTGTTACACTACCACTGTATAAGTAAAGGCCTCTTCTAATAGAGAGAAGGGATGAGCATTTAATTACCACACATGCTTACTGTTGGTTGATGATTTCAAACAAGGAAGTCCACGTTTCATCAAGACTTTTTTCTTCACCGTACGTTTGTGGGTCTCTAGTTGGAAGCAACTAGACATCTGATTTCGATTTCTTAAGAACCAACTGCCATTGGTGGTTACTTATATTTTAATGTTTTTTATTCCATATTTTTTACTGATGAATATTACTATTGGCTATATTTTAAATTCTACAATAAAAAATTTGAACACATATTTACGATTTGATATCCTCGTATGCAATTTACACTCTACCATAAAACAATAGTTTTTGATTACTATACTGTGAATTTTAATACGAACAATAAGTTAAATTTGAAATACAGAAAATTCATGTATATTTCTGGTTAACAACAGTTTTTATGATTTGAATTTTATATTCTTATTAAATATGTAAATTTAAAGTTTAGGGCCCAATAAAAAAATAGTAAAACCTACATTTAAATAACTTTAATAGTAGGAATCCGGGAAGTATTTTCTTATGTTATACATATTTAAAATAAAAAATGCAATATGAGTCAACTATCCTCACCATTAGGTACACTTGAACCGAGGTTGAACTTTTAAAGCTTTTTAAATGGGATAAATAAAAATATTTTTTAGCTCAAATCATAGATTTATAAAGCAAAAATCACAAATTATATGAAAATAACAAATATTAATCAGTCTATACCGGTGATGTCTCATTATTAGTGACTGAAGAGACAAACCTGTACTGTAGGTACTGATGAGCTCTAACAGAGCGAAACACAGTGTCTACAGTTTGGTTTTGTCTTTGTATGGACTCATTAATACTTTGCCACGTATTTTAATGAATTAAAAACAAAATCAAATTTAGAAAAATAAAGAAATTTAACTAAAGGAAATACAACTCCAGCTGAGTTCGGTAGTGGTCTCTCTACTGGCAAATTAGTGCCCAGCTCAGCCGTAGAGGTAAGTAAACAAATACTAGTGAGTCGCGCCACCGATTTAGACGGTCAAAATCGGAAACCCCTGTTGTTCCAGGCACTACTTTACCCACTGGAGATAATTAAATAAATTTTAAATATTTAACAGTCCAATTGAATTACACAATAACAGAAAATAACGATAAAGTGAGCTAAATAAAACTAAAATATCAACTAGACTCTTCTTTAATGACAAATTTCTAGAATACAGACTGTCAAGCCTCGTGCCTGACAACACAATTGTTATTTATAAAAAACAAATTATGCGAACAATACAAAAAAGGAAGTAAATTTATCAATAGGTGTGATCACACGCAATACAAAAACAAGGAAAAATAGATTTTAACTAAAAACTAAAGCCCGACTTAAGACTAATATAGCTTATCTGTTAATCTAAATAAGTTTCCGCAGTCCTTGGCTTCTCCAATACTTAGGCCGGTACCAAAAATCAAGCCTGTTCTAGAACCAATAGGCTTGTACCAATCACAATAACTAAAGCTCGTACTAAGTATCAGGTCAGCAATCAAAATTCTGCCTATCTCTAGGACTTATGCCTGTATCAAGGACTTATGCCCGTAACTAGGACCCTATCAAGATAGGGTTATTTTACTTCGTTAAACTCGATATCCCAGCTGGTAATTGGGTAAAAACAATTTCCTCGTTGCTAACTGCGATGTCGAGCAAATTCCTACCTCGATTGCTGTCTAAGTGGTTTCAAAAATACCAGTCTCCCCTACTGTCAACAGAAAATTTTACTAAAAACCCGGACACAGCCGTATTTTCCACCGAATTTACCAAAATCCAGAAAAATACCTCAAACTCAATATTCGATGGAAACAGATTAAGCTTAATTACGCAAATCCAACCTGAGTTGTCCCCGATGTACAAGGATGCAAATTAAGCTCTCAAAAATTTTCTCGTTAACACGCGTTCACTACAAAAGCTAGAGGTGAAAAGAAAAAGGGTCTCTCAAAAAATCATCCTTCACTCAATTTGACACACTTCAGAAGAAATTGATGGCCTCTACTACGATACGGACAATAACCATAGCTTATTCAGCGAACAACTTAAGAACAAACAGAGGTCATTTTATACGTGTAATCTTATTATTTATATAGACGGCAACAAAAATCCCAACATTAACTAATTTCCCCATTTATTTTCGATTTTAATAATTAAGTTATAAATATAACGGAACGCTGGCTGCAAAACACTATACGTCAGACTATTGACAAAAAGAAAGAAGTAGCACTTACAGACAGATGAAAGTGAAATGTCAGTAATTCAACATTCTAACCCAACCTTTGGTCTAAATTTTAATAAATAAGCTTCAAAACAACATTAGCAGCAATTCACGGCCAAAATATATTCACAAGTTGACGACTACCCATAAACGAACTTAAATCAACCGATTTCTTACTTGAATAAACACTACGATGATAACAAATTAAGGTAAGCAATTTAGTTATTTACTATAGTAAATTTTGACCCGTGACAACTTATATCTTTGTATATGAATATCGTTTAGGAGCTTAAACGCAAGGATTAGTGGGAAAACCAGTTATGGTTTTTGCACCATGATAATGTGCTGGCTTGTTCGTGAGTTTTTGGTCAAAAACTTGACTTGTCCTGATGCAACTTTTTCTTGTTCCCAAAACTAAAGATACTGATGAAAGGAGGACGTTTTGACACAATTAAGGAGATAAAGACCGCGTCGAAGAAACGGCTGATATCCAAAATTGAGTTCCAGAAGTGCTGGCTATAATGAGTTTGTTTGTAGCCGATCAAAAGAGTGATTCCGAAGTCTGGCCAAACCACTGTCTCAGATTCCTTAGCCAAGATGTTCTTCTTTTTCCTCGACTTCTCCTGCCGCTTATTTTTCCTTGCATAATTAGGAGTAGAATATTATATTTTTCCCGATGCCTCATTACATGTGCAAAGTACTCTAGTTTCCGAGCCTTAATAGTTTTTGGCAACTCTTTTTCTTCTTTCTTCATTCTATTTATGACCGTCTCATTCCGTACTCTGTCCATCCAGCTTATCCGTAACATTCTCCGATAGCACCATAGTTCAAATGCTTCAATCTTTTTAAGCATGCTCTCTGACAGCGTCCATGATTCAACTCCGTATAGAAGAACGGAGAACACGCGGAGAACACGTAACATCTTAGTAATCTAGCCCGAAGTCTCAAATTTATATCATGGCCGCATAATATTTTTTTGTACCGGAAAAAGGCTGATTTGGCTTTGGCGATTCTGCAACGTATTTCAATGGAGTGATCCCAACTGTCAGTGATTCGGCTTCCTAAGTATGTAATGGCTTCTACACGCTCTAATTGTGCACCGTTGACATGAATTCCCGCGTTAATAACATTGTCTTTACTTATCACCATGTATTTGGTTTTTTTGATATTTAGGCTTAAACCATAGTTGCTGCATTGTTCTGTAACACAATCCAATAATGATTGCAACTCAATATCACTACTGGCAATAAGTACCGGGTCATCTGCGTAACTAAGGTTATTTATTGGTTGTCCATT
Source organism: Altica lythri (assembly GCA_964028335.1). Classification (NCBI taxonomy): domain Eukaryota; kingdom Metazoa; phylum Arthropoda; class Insecta; order Coleoptera; family Chrysomelidae; genus Altica; species Altica lythri. The sequence goes on from OZ034805.1 coordinate 73,059,221, forward strand.
TATTATGATCCCACAATTTGTGTCACTCAGTGCTTCGTCGAACATATGTTAAAGATTAATGGAGACAAAATGCACCCTTGCCGCGCTGAATTTTAATTTCCTCTGTATGATCACCGTCTACTCTAACCACGGCGTTCTAATTCCAATATGTTTGCTAAAATTCTTAGATCTTTGTCATCAATGTTTGTTGCCTTAAGAACTTCCATCATTTTACTGTGTGCCACTTTGTCAAACGCTTTTTCAAAATCCAGAAAGCATAAAAACACATCTGTATTTACATCCCTGCTTCGTTGTACCAGCACTTGCAGAATAAATAACGCTTCTCGTGTGCCCAAACCATTTTTAAACCGAACTGTGTCTCCCCCATTCGTTCTTCTATTTTCTTATATATTCTCGCATGAATTATACGCAAAAAGATCTTTAGTACTTGGCTCATCAGACTAATTGTAATTGTGCGATGATCTTGACATTCTTTTTCATTCATTTTTTTCGGGATTGGTACAAAAGTAGATTTTAGCCAATCATATGGCAAGGAACCATGATTGTATATAGTGTTAAACAAGTTAACCAATAACCTACTTCCGCTATCTCCTATTAGTTTTAATACCTCTGTTGGTATTTCATCAGGTCCCATCGCTTTCCTGGATTTTGACAAACGAATAGTATTTTCAACTTCGCTTTTTGTTATTGGTGGTCCGCTAGTAGCCTGTGTTATGTTATGTTTTGTAGGGCGATGATCATAAAAGAGTTCTTCAATATATTGTTTCCATCTGTTTAATTTCTGTTGGGTTTCAAATAATAATTCGCCATTTTGATCTCTTATAGCACGACTGTTTCTATTTTGGAATGTGGTTAACTCTTTTACTTTTTTGTGCAGATTAAATGTATCATATTTCTTTTCGTACTTTTCTATTTCGCTGCATTCTTGGGAGAACCATTGTGATTTAGCGTTTATTATTTTACTTCTTAGTTCGGTGTTCAATCTTTTATATTCGTTTTCATTGCGATTTTTATGTATTCTTCTATGCTTCATCATATCAAGAATTTCAGATGTCATCCATTTTTGGCGTGATTTAGTTTCAACCGGCTTCAGCTTATCTTGAATATTATTATGAATATTATTGATATTGATACAAATTTTATAAGTTATTTAAAAATTCTTATATATATACTTCTGGTAAAACAAACTTTTTTTCGAAATTTAAATTCTACTCCTAGTTTGCAAAACCTCTAAAATACCCCGTGAAGTGATCGTGGTCTTGAACGATAATGTTCTGTTTTTTTCTGAGCATATTTCGTATTCTTTGATTATTAAGTTCTATCGATATATTTTTGGTTTCATTCCCAATTACCATGACTTTGGTTTTCTCCACATTTATCTTTAGGAACATAATTATTGAAAATAAACAGTTTACATTTAATATAGTTTTAAATTTTATAGTATAATTAATTAATAATTTGTAGATTCCTGTTTAACTAGTCTCTATTAAGTCGATGTAAAGCAAAACTAAATCTTGTAAGCTATGATTAATTTGTAAAATTATATCAAGTAAAAGCGAATGAAAATTAGGACCGAATTATTCAAATACAAGCGGCAAAGTTAATTCGAAAACTTTAAGTGAATCCTTATCAAAAATCTAGATAACTAGTCTTACGAAAGTTTGTAGTTAATCATAATGAATATTGATTAAATTAATGCATTCGTTACTAAGAGCAAATTACATTTCATTTTTATTAAATCTAAAAACTTACTTTTAGCCCACTAATCTTAATCGTTGCTTTAGTCACGTTCGCTGACAATAGGAAATCCGACCGTAAAAGGATGAAAAAAACTGGTAATGTGGCTTTATCCCCCACAGTGTACGACAAGGAAGATTATATTTATGAAATAATACGTTTTTGTTTTTAACAGGCATGCCGTAGAGAGGCTCCCCATATTTGTATTCTGAAACGGTCTGAGAACGGCTGGAAAACCATTTTGTAACGACTAAACACATTTCCAGTTCATGAAGTATGACCTACGATACTCCGTCCTGCTGCTTGCTACCAAGCCAACTATTAACTTGAATTGGAATTTTTATATAGTTCTAAACTAATACTAGAAACAGCTCGAGAATATTAAGTATGAATATATACACGGTTTAATTGTATTTTTGTATTCATTTAAAAATATAAACATAAAATATGTTACTAAAAACTTTAAGATAAAAATAAGGTTTCTCATCATTAAAATCTGAATCATCTAGAGTTGGGTTACTATTTGAAACTCTGGCTAACTCTGTCGTACGCCTTTGTGAGATCTACAAATAAAAGATAGATTTCACGATGTTATCTACACAGAGCGACCAGCTCTAAATTTTGCCTGTTGTTCGATTTTGTGGGGTCCATATTCTTCTTCAACAAGAGTATTTTGTCATAGATCCTACTTAGGGTACTGGTTACCGAAATGCATCTGTACAGTTATTTCTCGCTCCTTTTTTGTGTATTGGAGTCATCCATCCTTCCTTCTAACTTTCTGGTATCTCTTCACCATTGACGTACCTATCTCTCAAAAATCACCCTTAGCAAATTTACAAGTTTTTTTTTATATAATAAAATATTTTTTTTTTATTATTAAGGATGTCCTCGTAGGTATAGACCTAAATACAAATGTACCGAAAACATCTATTGGGGCAGAAGAGGTAATTTATTAATTTGGGATTTAAAGGCCTGCAAGTTAGGACGAGTGGGGAAGACGTGGGGAGGTAAGGAGTTCCACAATCTGGAGACCCTGGAGATGAAGGAACGATCGAATCGATCCGTTCTCGATGTCGGGCATTGAACAGTATAAGGGTGCATGGAGTTGGCACGTCGCGTTGCTCTGGCTGGTCTGGCAAGTGGAGGCATTATAGAGCGGAGTTCTTCTGAGCAAAATCCGTTTATGTATCGATAAAACAAGGAAAGATCAGCCACTGCTCTTCGGTGGGATAATGAGGCTAGGTTTTTGGTGATACTGGTGTCGTTTATTAGTCGAACTGCCCTTCTCTGTATGGCATCCAGAACTCCGAGCCTTGACAGAGCCGTCGAACCCCATACATGCGAGCAGTATTCAAGATTAGGCCGTATTTGGGCTTTGTAAAGAGTAGCCAAGTTGGATGGAGAAAAATATTTCTCCACGACCATTAATGAATGTAATAATTCCGACTTCATTTTTAATAATAGAAAGTGTTCATTCTCACTCTTGAGATAGAATATTCATTCTGAAACACTTGCTTCTTATGTGTTTTGCATGTATTTCCATTCTATAACTAGTGACGGAATAACATTCTGTAATTGCTCAACAATAAACATAGATTGCCCTGCGAATTTTAAAACTGTCACTCAGTTTGTCAGTGCGACGTTCTAATTGTTTTGCTACATATTTCAATTTAAATAAACAGAATTATTACATGGTCGTGGAGAAAATACAGTCTGTTACACGGTTAGAATGAAAATTCGATAACTCGTGGTTCCTCTCGCTCGCTTACGCTCGCGTCCGGAATTCTCCACTCGTATCGAATTTTCATTCTAACCTTGTTACAGAATATACTATTCCGTGCTCTAAACAGAAAGCCTAATTTCTTTCCTGCTGCAGTTGCTATGGATGCAATATGCTCGTTTCAGAGTAAGTCCTGGGAGATCGTTATACCAACCAGCGTAATGGAGTCGCCCGCTACTAGTGTCTGATCGTTGATTGTAATGGATGAGTCGCATGTTTGCCTCTTGTTGGATAGGCAACATGTCTTTGTCTTGGAAGCGTTGAAATTAACAAGATTCTTTCTTCCCCACTCGTCTACAATTCTCAAATCTTGATTGAGAGAAGCGGTTGTGGATCTTCTGTCCTCTTCCAGAATAGCTAGAGGTATGGGACGGTTGTGCGCTTTGCTACAGTGTAGGTTGCTGTCATCTGCAAAACCATGTATCGGGTTATTAGTGGCTTCTAGTAGATCATTAATATGTAATAAGAATAGAGTAGGAGCTAGAGCCGATCCTTGGGGAACTCCAGCGTTGATCTTGTAGAGGTTGGAAGAATGTCCATCTACAGCAACTTGGATGTGCCTGCTGGAGAGAAAGTTGGATATCCATCTGCAAAGGTTTTGCGAGAGTCCGTATGAATGCAGTTTGTTCAAAAGAGCTGCATGCCACACTTGATCAAATGCTTTTGAGATGTCCAGTGATACTATTTGAGTCTCCCTATAGCGGTGGATGGCATCACTACAGACATGAGTTACATATGCTAGTAGATCGGCTGTTGACCTTTGTTGGCGAAAACCATATTGCCTGTCACTTAAAAGGTTGTTTGGCTCAAGGTAGCTCAGGATCTCGTGATTGACGTATTTCTCCATAGTTTTGCTAATAACAGATAGGAGAGCTATGGTTCTGTAATTAGAAGGCTGGGTTTTAGAGCCTTTCTTGGGGTCTGGTTGTACTCGAGCAGTTTTCCAGGATTCTGGAAAAATACCAGTATCATATGATAGTTGAAATAGCTTAGTGAAAACTGGCGCTAGTTCGGGAGCACAACATTTTAAGAGTAAAGCAGGTATTTCATCGAGGCCGCTTGCTTTGTTGGTATTTAGAGTAGCAAGGACTCTCTGCACCCGCTTAACCCTAAATATGATATTTTTCATTGTGTGGGGAGCCCGTGGAATAGAAGGTAGCTCTATGTTGTCCGGTGGGTTAAGTGTCGAGTTCGAAGAGAATATTTTGGCAAAGAGTTCTGCCTTTGCTGTGGAGGACGTAACTATTGAGCCGTCATCTGATGTGAGTGGAGGGAACGAACTAGTTGTGAAATTGTTGTTCATATGTTTGGCGAGAGTCCAAAAGGACCGGCTTCCATTAGGGTTTGACATTACTTTCTCTCTCATTCGGGCGTCAAGGAGACTTTTGGAATTGGAAATAGTGGTGTTGTATCTGTTTCTAGTGTTTATATCATCCTGTTTTGTTTCTTCTGATGGATTTTGTATAAATAATTTGTGGGACTTGATCTTAGCTTTCCGAGCTACATCGCAATCTTTATTAAACCATGGCTTCTGTTTGGCTTTTAAGCGTTTGGTAAAGTGAGGAATGTAAGCTTCCATGGCACACTGAATAATAATATAAAACAAAATAAATTAAAAATGAATAAAATTCAACAATATATAACAGGAAAACATATATGTCTATTTAAAAACCAGTTATATTCCAACACATAAGTAAACGTATTATTTACACATCGCATATCCTTACCTTTTGTTAAAAATTTCAGTTCTCCACCCTATAAAGCAATGCGGGTCGACAGAAACTCGGTACGGTACGTTTGAAATATCCTTCACATTTGAATAACTATGAATAAGAGTGAATCATAAATATATGTATGGTGGAAGCGGCTCAAGAACGTAAAAGGCAATGTGCATGAAAGTGACATGTAGCGGGAAGTTTTGGGACACAGTTGGGCTGCTCCTTTGGGCCGCCTTTACCCGGCCGCCCGCCACAACTGCCGTTTCCGCGTTATACCGTATAATGTTGTCTATCACGGCAACCTGAGGATATTTGAGAGGTCTTTACTGGGAAACTGTTTTTGGAATCAGAAGCATCTTGTAACACTAGAGATGTGAATATAAATGGGTTTTTAAATTTTCAAAAAGAAAAGATTGTTAAATTCTGCTGATGATAGTTCTAATGTTTTTTTATTAGATAATAGGAAAAGTAGTTTCGGTTTTTATTAAAATTAAAATTAAAGTTCATATAGCTTGATATTTAATTTATATTTTAGAAAGATAATTCACTGGTGGCCAAAGGGATTTTATGCATGATTGTTAAATTCCTAACATAGTTTTAAATGTAGAAGCCGTTTTTCTTTCTAGCAGCTCTAGTTATCAAAATATTTAATAATAATGGTTTTGTTTTTCAATAGATAAACTTTCTTCTCATCAATTACAGTGAAAGATTTTCTTTTATTAGAAAATTCAGGAGCACTACTCTGAATGCACCAGCAGCAAAAGCTAATATATATGCGTTCGAGTGTACTTAATATTACTCTTCCACAGTGCAGAGGTCCTGGTGAAAACGCTCTTCTTGCTCGTCACAGAGATTGCCTAAGTTTTAAGAAAAACGTTCCAGCTAGCTAGCGATAGACTGCATCTTAATACTAACATTTACACCCTGATGTTGAAAGTATTAGAGAAGTAAGGCAAGTTTCTATTTTCTTAAAAGTTTTTTACAACCTTAACGATTTTGCAGGTGCTCTTATGCTAGTAAGTAATTAGTTTTCTAATCTGTGATCCATTAAAAATCCCAGCTTTTACCTTTTCAGAACTCAGTTATGGAAATATTTTAGAGATGTTTTTGAAACATTCACCACTTTTGTCTAAAGTCTTTACATATTGCTTTATAAGACCCAATTTGATATGCAGAGGTTACTAGTGGGGTATTGTTAAAGTTAAGCTTTTCTAGATTCAGAGATTTCCTTAAAGGCCAATCTTATTTTGTCCATTGCCCTAATTTTGTTCTACCATCCCATAAGCATAGGGATATTTCGTGTAGCCGCCCTGCTGTCCCAAAATGAAATTTGCCATATTTATGTCTACAATTATTACCTAACTATGTTTCTTGTACCTAATTTTATCTTGAACTAAGGATATTATATGGTACCCTTCTTTTGCTTTGGTTGAATGTGTAATACGCAAAGAACCTAATTTATTACCATTATGTAAGAGCACACATTTTAGTCTTCGTTTTGACGAGTCAATTAACAAACGCGACTTGTTTGGTTCGTAGCTACGTTGCCCCATTTGCAGTCACAAGACCTAAAATATTGTTGCAAAATACGAAATTATCCTCTTCAGTAAAGAATGGTATGTATGTATGATCAAATTAGGGGTAACAGATACACCTGCGACTTATAAGATCTATTGTGTTCCCCTTTTCTTGCTATAATTCTGATGTTTCCTCAGACTTATAGCAGCTCTTCTAAACCTAACTTTCTTAAAAAGTTTAGGATATCTTAGGGTTTCAAGTAAGATAAGCCTCTCACTTCTATTTTGTATAAACCTAGGTATCGGATGCTAGAATTACGTAATGCAATGCATCTGTATCTGTACTGAGGTTTTATCCGGTTCCTCACAGAATCTGCAGTTTGCTTCATCTACCAATCCTACTTTTTTTATGTGTCCTCTTAATGGCAGTGCGCGGTTAATATGACTGTTGTAATAAAAAGATTCTTATTACTATGGTTTAGCCAGCTGAAAGATCTCTTCTGGTTATGGTTTCCCAGTGTTTCGAATAGCTGTAAGGTGTTCATAGCAGATGTCATTCGTTCTTCACTGCATATATCTGTTTTGCTTTTGCAGTGTCTTCCCGTTGGTCTTTTAGTTTTATAACTCGTATTTCCTGAAGTGATTCTTTCTGCCAGAAAATGAGTTTCTAACAGTAGCATGGCTCGTTCCTTTTCGTTTTCTGTGAATCGTCCATCTGGCATTTGCAATCCCATTACTGTATCTACTGTTCCTTTTGCCAGGACTTGGTGTAGCCTTACAGCAGTGAAGTCTGTTTCTTCGCCGAATTATCTAATGCCATTTTCCCATATTGATGAGCTTCCGTGTTTCGGATCTTAGATTTGACAGATAACTGTTTTACCATATTGCTTCGTTTAGTTTCACTTTTTAGCCCTCTGAAAAGGACAATTTGATTAATAGACAGCATTGGCTCGTTTAATTCTATGAGATTATTTTCTAGTATCAGGTGGTTTTTGCCTTCCCTGTGGCTCGAATACCTGCAAGGTTTCTGTTCAGGTTAGTGTTATAATTTTTCCAGTTGGTTTTTCTGGGGTTTCTTCGGAGTATATGCTCAGGAGGATTGCACTTTAATCTGAACATGATTAGTCTGTGATCTTAGAGCGACGGTTGTTCCAAACTCTTCAATTTTTCTCATTATCACAAGGTCTTTAACTAAGTCAACTAATTCATGTTGATTACAAGGTGTATGCTCACCAGATTTTTTTATTCGAAAAAGGTGTTTTTTGGGCTAGAATCCGTATAGCTCCTTTACACTTGCACTCGTCTACAGCTTTTATAAAATTTCTTGTTCATTCACTAGTTTCAAAACTTTTGTAGTTTTTGCAAACCGCGTTAAATCAGAATTTCCACCTTTAGGTACATTTACATGCTGGTATATTTTCATTAATTTTTTGTAGAAATAAAATGGATTTAAACACAAATTTTTCGATTTTAATTGGGAATATGATACCAATCCCCGTTATAAATTATCCATTTCGTACAAAGACGAAAAGGTTTTCATTTCATACTCGACTGCTAAATGAATTTTTCAATTATTTATTTAAGGGAACAAAAGGATTTATATTTTTTTGTTGTGTGTCTTATTATCGATTTAAATTTTATTATTTACTGCTTGTCGTGGAAGAAAAAAGTACGAGGTGTGTCGCAAAGTAAACAGGATAAAAAAATCAATAAATTTTTTTTCGGGTAATGGGATTTATAAAAGGGGCAAATTAATGGGCATGTACGCAAAAAGGATCACAGGGTCACGAGTAGGAATTGTAACCGCAGACATGCATGTTTCTGGCTCGTTAGCCTTCATCAGTGCGGCATAACCAAGTAAGGTATTGCACTTGGCTAGCAAAAGTGTTGGGTACTTGGGAGCAAAGAATGGTAGGGAAACATGTGTCAAAAAACACAAACAACGAACGCTCACACAGGAGTTATTTCAAGTTATGTTTAAAAAAACTAGAACTATTAAATAACTCATACTTAAAATCTTTATTTATTTATCTATCTTGTCCGTTTCTCGTTTCTTTCTGAACAAACCACGTATTTTTATAGGTTCATATTGGTTCTTTGTATAATTCATTTTTCAATCAGATCTATTTAATTAAAAAAAATGCATAATAACAGAAAATCTCAATCTGGCAACTAAACAGCACTGTCTCTTGCTTTTACAAGTAATTTGTAGATGACATCTTTCGTGAACTTGTTAAACTCAAGTACAGAAGTTCATGTTGCAGCATATCTTTATTAATTTAAAAGTTGAATCAGATTATTTTGCAGCAGACATAGTAGAGATTAGTAGTTAGGCATTTCTCTAATGATTTACTTATTTAAACTTGGTTAGGATAAATTAAAGAAGACGTTACTGATTTTGAATAGACAGAATAAACAGATTTTTGTTTAAAACTAAAAATTAATTTCAAGTTTTGATATCTACTTATTCATTCAAACAATGAAAGATATTAAAAACTTTTGCACAAGTTTTGTAAAATGTTAATTAAACTTATATTTCAAATATTTTTGAAATACTTTTAGTTCTGTTTATACAATTTTCAAATTGTTAAATTCTTGAGGAAATTTTGAAATATTCATAAATCTCTAGGTAGATCTAACATAATATTTATTTTACAACGCAAACGTGTAATATAATATTAAATATTGTGTTATAGAAGGTCTGTCGCAAAGTAAACAGAAATATCCAATACTAGTGGCGCCATCTGTTATTGCGGCTAGTGTTCGATAAGTGTGTTAATAGATTGTTAATTTTGACATGTGTTAGTTTCTACGCCAATTTTGAGATATCTCTTGCTGCGTCGTCTAACAGAACATAAACGTTCGAGACCACGATCACTTCACGGGGTACTTTAGGGGTTCTGCAAACTATGGATACAATTTAAATTTCGAAAAAAAGTTTGTTTTACCAGCAGTCTGTATATATATATATATATATATATATATATATATATATATATATATATATATATCACCTCTACTGTGGAACATTGTTCTAGACAGCCTAATTCACCGCCTCAATGAAAATGACAAAATCTATACAGTAGCCTACGCAGACGACATTGTTATTCTGCCAACAGGAAAGTTTGAAAGCACCCTTTGCGACAGAATGCAAGTGGCTTTCAGAACTTTAGAGACATGGTGCCAAGAACAATCACTGTCTATTAACCCCAAAAAGACAGAGATGGTTCTTTTCACAAAGAAAACGAAACCTAGGGGCTTAAACGCACCCAGTCTTTTTGACGTTAAATTAAGCTTTGCTACAGAAGTGCAATACTTAGGTGTTATCCTCGACAGCAAGCTGACGTGGAACTCACACATAGAAAGCAGAGTTAAAAAAGCATTTATATCTTATGAGCAATGCCGACGAATCATAGGACAGACCTAGGGATTATCCCCCAAGGTCACCATGTGGATCTACACGGCAATCATAAGACCTATGCTAACATATGGTGGTGTCGTGTGGTGGCCTAAAGTGAAACAAACGACAGCTATCAAAAAATTAAACCAAATTCAAAGATCAGCATGCCTTCTCGTAACAGGAGCCATGCGAAGCACACCGATCAGCGCAATGGAAGCCATACTTGGTCTCACCCCCCTTGATATATTTGTTAAGGAGGTCGCATTGATGACCATGGTACGCTTTTGCACGGTTGGTATCGAACCCACTGTAGGGACTGGTACCTATAGGGATAGTCTTTGAAGGGAATCGATAAAAGTGATACCACTCTTACAGGCAGTCACGGATGCCGTCGCACCAAGATTTGTCTTTGACAAACCCTACAAAATATTAACAAAAAAGACAGCTGACCCCAACGTAGTGAACGCTCTGAGCGTATATACGGATGGATAAAAACAAAGCAAGGTGTAGGATGTGGAATTTACTCTAGATCCTTAAGCCTAAAAACAAAATGGGCTATGGATGGCTTGTCAAGTGTGGTTCAGTCAGAACTCACAGGCATAACCATAGCTGCAAAATAATTAATCAATAGGAACATCACAGGCAGAAATATAAACATATATACAGACTGCCGACAAGCACTACTGACCTTGAATAGACCACGTTTCACTTCAAGTTTAGTACTAGAATGTCACCAATCTCTAACTGAGGCCAGCCAGAATAACGTGGTCACTCTTAGCTGGATCAAAGGACATGGGAACTCTAAAGGCAACCGCATTGCGAATAATTTAGCAAAGAGGGCTGCGGGCTACAGATATGTTAGCCCTCGCCCGTCTACCAAGCTAACATTGTCCGCAGTCGTGGACCTTATTAAACAGCACTCTCACCAAAAATTTATACAGTGCTGGGATGAAACTACGAACTGTAGACTGGCCAGAGAGTTATTACCTCATCCTGGCGAGGAAACAGCAAAAAAATTTAAGGCATTGACCAGACAAAATCTCCGAACAGCTGTGGGAATCCTGACAGGTCACTGCCAATTGCGACAACATCTCTTTAGGATGAAACTAACAGAATCGCCGCTATGCAGAGGCTGCGAACAAGAAGAGGAAACAGTAGAACACATTATGTATGACTGCTCTGCTTTTTCTGAAATCAGAAGATCCGTGTTGGGCGAGTATTGGCTTACACCAGCCGATGTCAGGGAGATCCCCCTCGGGAGCCTCATCACCTATTTTAAATCAATAGGCCTGGTGACATCCTGAGGTGAGGATATCCCTACACACGGGAGGATGCACAATGGGCCATATGTGGCCTCAGTGCTGGCTGAGCACTAGTTCGCCCTCCCAAATTTCCAGATCCAGATATATAATTTTTGACATGTGTCATTTTTAACATATGTCATTGTTTAATATGTTAATTTCGATACCTGTTATTCTTTTTATGTCAATTTTGACATATCAACGTTTTATACATCATTTTTTACGTCTATCATTGTTTCATATGTCAATTTTCAACGTTTTAGTAGTCAAGTTTGCTATTGTTTTATATAGGCCAATTTCGACAAAACAATGTGTTATTTCTGACATATATGTCAATGTTTTCATGAAATTTAACATGTGCCATTGTTTAATATGTTTATTTCGACATGTGTTGTTTTTTGTCAATTTTGACATATCAACGATTTATGGGTCATTTTTACACCTGTCATTGTTTCCTATGTCAATTTTTTAACATCTTTTAGTCAAGTTTGACAAGTGCGATTTTCTTTTATCTAACCTCTACATAAAACCAATATTAACCTATAAATTATCTAAGCTCCTTAGTTCAGCTATAGTCTTTAAAGTCATCAATTTAAATCTGATGTTTTTTGTTATAATTTATTATATAGCAATAAATTTATTTTTATTACAGTGATGTTTAATAGTTTTTATTTTCATTTCATTACTACAGTTGTTTGTTGAAAGATGTAAGCAGGTTGAATTATTTAAGTTCCTGAATAGGAGAATGTGGTCATGCAACGATTGTAATATATAACCATCGTTTATTTAAACCGCCAGAGTATTGTTCTACATGTTAAACCTTGTTTGAGAGATACAATAAGACTTTCTGGCAATAAAACTGTGTACATAAGAGATTCGTGGTTAATAAATATATAAAAAGTGTTTTTAGGTTGGCACGTATGAAGTTATACTTCTTTGGACTTTAATACCAATTATATAGTTTAATCCTATGTCTAAATTGTAAGAGGCCAAAATTTGATATTAAAATTAATATCCTTTACCCTCACAAATTGGCTGGAACGTATTCAGTTTAATAACTGAGGTGGTCCTCTTCGAATAAATTTGGAGGAACCCCTAATAGAAACGAATAATCAAATATTAATCCCTTCACGAATTTACAATCAAATAGATATAGTTTTTAGCCAAATCGGATTTGTCCATTTTATTAGAAATTGCGGAAAAAGTCAATAATTTTACTGTAAAACTGCTCAGTGCACATTTTTGAACTACATCTATTAAACTAAGAAATTCTCACCGTATAATTGTTTAATATGTCAATTTTGACATGTATTATTGTTGTATACGTCGATTTTGACACATCAACGTTTTATACACCATTTTTTACGCCTATCATTTTTCTTTTGTCAACTTTTTAACGATTTTTTAGTCAAGTTTAACAAGTGATATACGCCAATTTTGACAAATTACTGTTTAATGTCATTTTTGACATATGTCATTATTTTATACGTCAATTTTGACACCGCTTACAGCACATTTTGAACTACAACTATTTTTCTATAGCACCAATTACTGTTTGGATTTAAACGTTGTACTTATAATACTTCTTAAAATATTTAATTAAATTTACTACCTATATATTAACAAAGCGTAAAATTGTTTGACCTGTCTCATTTGCAAATAAATGGGTTTCCATTTAAAAGTTCTTTGCTAGAACGTATTTATTTAAAATCTATTTCCTGTTCAAAGCAACCACAAATTATAATATATTTCTGAGACCTCCACAGAGAAAGACAAATTGAAATGTTTCGAATACATTCCTACTTATTTACGGACGAAATTCTTACCTCACCTTCTGTCACGTTTTTCGTTTTCTTTACTAGCGACAGAAAATCATACCGTTTTGTATTTTACCAATACAGAGGTAGCTTTAAAATGGGGTTGTTAAAAAATAAATATCTATTTTTTAAGAAATTCTCGGTATAAAAACACTGTTCAAATGTACAGAATAATCAAATTAGGTTTGATAATGGACGAAGAAGAATATATGCTTACTGAAGACACCTGTCGGTGATGCACCTGCAGATAACGGTGGTGACATTGAAGATGCTTCAAGAAAAAAAATGATTAAATTAACTATTTACCATTTATGAAGAAGCATGTGTTTTAATAGGACGAGTTAAAAAGAGTGGTTTTGAAGTAGTTTATACGACTGAGCCCATTTATGAATATGTAGTCCAATAACTTGAAGAATATAATGGAAAGACTCTTGTTTAAGTTATCAAAGAGGGTTTAGATTTGCGTGAAGATGAAGATAAGAAAATAAACTTAAGGAAGATACAGCTAAATATTAGGTTCTATGAAAAGTAATAAAGAGCATCTTGGGTAATAAAGTTGATAAGATTTTTAAGTGTCTCACATTTGGTTGAATTTCCATGTTGTATTGTAACCTCGCAATATGGTTGTACTGACGAAAGCTCAAGCTCTACGTGATACTTTCACAATAGAATACATTAAGCCAAGAAGCATTTAGAAATCAACTTTATTATTGAAACAAAAGACTGAAGTAGATAAAAACGACAAAGCTGTGGAGTCCACTCGAGGAGTCCAGAGTCTGAGGTTGTCTGTAAATGTCACTCTTTAGGTTCTTTCTAAAATCCTTGGTTCTTTTTGTTTGGACTGGTTTATCTTGATCTCACAAAAATGTTGATAAGATTTTCTTGCACACTGTAGAAGTCCTTCCTTTGAGATTGTATAAAGAGAAGAGAGATCTAAGAGGACTCTTATTACTGCTATTGCAGTGCCACTTAGATCTCCAGTTATAACAAGGAAAGCAGCTCTTTAAACTTTCTTTAGCTTGATCATGATAATTTTTTGTTGTATCTTCGACCATTAGGTTTAACCAATATGTTGTAGATCCAGTATAACATGCCTGGTCTTAACCCCACGGTTTGACGTAAGTGGTTTGGCTTCCATTAGATAAAGTGTTTAACGCCCTCTTGGTTATTTATTTACGATGGTGGTTCCAGGTAAGTTAATTCTTATATCACTCCAAAGTACTTCATCTCATGAGTCACAACAGCCAGACCCAAGGATCTGTTTTGGAACCACCCCAAAATGTGACTCTTGCAGACAACTTCAGACTCTGAATTCTTTATTTCACAACGTCCAGACCCAAGGGTCTGTTTTGTAGACCCCCAAAGTGTGACTTTTAGAGACAACCTTCGACTCTGAACTCATTATTCCACAATGGTCAGACCCAAGGTTCTGTTTTGAAGACACCTCAAAGAGTGACTGTTATAGACAACTTCAGACTCTAAACTCCTTATTTCACAACGGCCAGACCCAAGAGTCTGTTTTGGAGACACCTCAAAGGGTGACTGTTACAGATAACTTCAGACTCCGGACTCCGACGCACTTTTTTAGCCAATTCATATTCTATTTGAGAATAAAAATTAAACTTTTTGTTCTGACCAACATAGTTTATTAAATTTTTGTCTTGAATAAATTTCTTAGTTACTCGAATTTAAGTATTTGTGTTGTATAAAAATCTCTGAATAAACGAATTTTGTGTACGTCTTTGTTAAGGATTTTAAGTAGTATTTCTCTGCGTTAGGAATATAACCATTCTTTAGGGATTTTCAACGGAAAACTGAGTAACTTTCCGTTATGGCATTTGCATCCAACACATCTCGTATCGAAATGGATTGTTTGCGGGATGTAAGCCGGTTTACCGGTTTTTGTAATTTAACTTTTAATCACCAGCCGGCACATTTTGAATAAATGATGAATCCACATCAACAGAATTGACTAAGGAAATTGAGACAACTTTGATTTGAAATTTAAAGGAAATTTTGTGTTTTGAATGTTGCTCGCATCATTCATAGATGCGACTTGAATAAATAACAATATCCTTAATATTTCGATTCGTTAAAGCCTATTAAACTTTTTTGTTATACTTTAATTATATTTAACAACTACACAATTCTGAAGAAAGTTTTACTTTTGTAAATAGAATATTATTCTAAGAAAGGTGCAATTTTACCTTTACCAAACAGTATTTTATAAAATACTTTATATAAATACTTTAAAAGACTTTTCAATTAATTAAAATGAGCAAAACGAAATCACAATCGTAAGAAATCAACAAGAAAACTTTGCTTAAAGTAACAAATAACGTATTTTAAATTTTAATTGTGTTGCGAATGAAATCAACAGTGGCGGCTCGTAGCGGTATGTCTCGTGGGTAAACAATTAAAAAAAAGGTAAAAAAAATGGGCCACAAGTAAAATGCCGAAGAGATAAAGATTTTTTGGGCTTATTTGATGGCTTGAAAAAGCTTCTTGAGGGGTTAAAAATGATAAAAAAATCAACTGTTAATTAGATACCCCGCCAAGCATTTATTGTTTATATTGGAAGTAAAGTCGTCTATCCTTCTTTTTGATAAATTCTTTAACAACCAATTCGATAACATTTCTAGAGCAGTTAGTCTATCCTGGCAAATTGTACATCTAAGGAAAGTTTTGATCCAATTTAATGTAGAAAAGCAACGATCGGCTTTGGCTACAATTGCTGGCAGGTCTACAAATGTGTCTGAGAAATCTGTTTGTAAATTATTTTTCATCAAAAAATTAAGCAATTGGACGGCTCCGGATACTTTTTTAAAATTTGATCATTTGTATATAATTTCCAATCCTATCTTTAATTTGTCTTTATTTAAAAAGAGAATTTCTTGTTTTGGTTTATGATAATATTACGGTATTACAAACTGCCTTAGCTAGGACAGTGGTAGAAACATAAGAAGTTCTGTCATCTCTCTTTCTTCTTTTCCTACAATGACATTCTTCAATATCTGCGCTGTAGTGGGTTCTCGTCCTTTCAAGTGGGTTCTCGTCCTTTCACCCTTCTTCTAAGAATGTCCCAACATGCTCTATCTGGTCGAGGTCGTGACTTCTAGGGAAATGTGTTAACAAGGCAATACCTAACTCTTCAAGGCACGCCTGGACAATAGCTGCAGTGTGCAGTAATAAACAATTGTGGCCAATAAATGGCACAACTGGCAACACATACTCCTCTAAAATTTCCCTCATATATCGGTCAGCCGTCAAAGATCCTGTCCGTGTCCTTGCACTTATACCTGCACAGACCATCAAAGAGCCTCCACCAAAACGAACTTTAGTTAAAAGAATGCATTAAGCGTAGCGTTCTCCAGGAGGTTTCCACACCCTCTGTCTACCAGGAGAATGAAGAGCAAATAGGAACCTATCCACTAACAAAACTTCACATCAATCAGCAAGAATCCAATTAAGCTGCAATTGCGCATATTGAAGACTGGTCGAAAGTAGACTAATTACAGGTCGTCTAGCTCTTAAATCAATTTTATTAGCCCCCGTTGAACTGGTACTGGTTGAGATTTGTAAATTTCTAAATACATCAAGTGCCAAGCAGCTCTAATAGTCTCGACACAAATAAGCTCACAGCTGGTGTGGAACTGCGTAGGGGCCCTGATACATGCCGCAAGTCAAAATTCTTTGACACTGGCATGGATACCAGGACACTCAGGGTTTCGAGGCAATGAGAAGGCTGATGAATTGATTGGCCCGGAACCATTCGGCGGAGTTGCTGATACATTCAGAAAGGTAGCCATTGAGAAATGGAGGCTAGAGAAGGCCCAGGATTGGTGGGAAAAATCACCAGGCAAGCGAAAAGCCAAAGTCTTCATAAAGTTCTTTGGCGAAGTTTACTGCAGAGCTGCTATCACAAAGGCGAAACGATGACAGAATGATTGTCAGTCTCTTGACAGGACATTGTAGGCTCAGAAAACACATGAGTCAGCTGAACTTAGTAGATGAATACATTTGTCGATACTGCCAAGAGAAGGAGGAAGAACCCAGCTGCTCCAAGTTATGCGGAGTAACCACTGTCAAGGCTATTAAGTTAAGTAAAAATACCTCAAGTCGAATATACGATCATCTATATTTGCTTGTTATCTTAGGTCGGCCTTGCCCTTTCTTCCCACGATTGGTCCGTTTCTGCAAATTGAGCAACAATTCTTGAAATTGTTGATTGGTGAACCCTAAACGTCCAGCCCCATATTTTGACCAAAACCACTCCTCATTAGGGCTAATGCTACCACAGAAATTTCTTCGTGATTATTCATTTTGCAAATTGATTTTTAACAAAATGCTTAGGAGACATGAGGCTATAACACTCTGCAGTTCTTTTAAGCCTCCACCATCTGATATTATAGTCCACAGAATACGTTAAACTTTGAGGAAAAAACATGACACTGTTTAAACGCCCTGTATAATATATGGATTCATTTTTTTTGCATTCTTCTCATAGCATGTTATTCACCAACAACAGAGCTACAATTAAAAAAAAAAACATGAAATCCTACTAGTAATTGGGAACATATCAATATTCAAAGTTTAATGAATTTTTACGTAATGCGCTAATTGTGACTGGCGGTTTATTTTAAAATTAATTATTAAAATATACTTTAATCCTATAGTTTTGTATAAAACAGCATCAATGATTTAAAACAACTCCATCAAATTTAATACGTTACGCCTTCCTAGATATCCCGTCAAGTCCAAAATATTCTTATCAAAATTCTTCGTATTAAATCGTATTCATAACCGTCCGGGGTTTTCCAGGTTCGTGAAAACAATTTTTCGTTGAAATTTCCCAAGAAAATGGTATCTTAATACAGTGAAGGATTTCTTTAGAGCCTGAGGTTACGTCAGAATTGCTACGCAAATATTAAGGTAGTCCCTTGCTTTGAGTTCTCATGACGGAAGAAATATAGACCTTATGTATGCTCATAATGGCTGCCCACTTGAGAAAAGGCGCTCGTATATTGTGTGAAATGAAGGAAAATAAAGTGTCGGTTTCAAGTAACAAAGAACGAAGGTAGTGAACAGACAGTATTATTATTTTTAAGCGTAGAATAATATAAGTACGTTTCTTTATTAAATAAAATGTGGAGAGGAAGGAATTAAGTTACATTAATTAGATTTACACATAAAACTATTGTTAACAGGTTCAAGATCTTTCAATATTTAATATAAAATCTACTTTTTAGTGCTTTTAAAACATATGGGTATGAGGAATCTCGTCTTTATATAGCGTAAACTTCTCAAAAAAAAGTTATTAGCATTAAAACTTTTAGAAAACACTTCAAATTGTTAAACTTATGATCCAGTTGTTTTTAAGGTGGTGTGTACAAGAGAAAATTTTAATACTGTAACCAAGAGTGTGCGACAAAGGCTTCCATTGCCAAGGTTTTGCAGATTTTCTGACCATAATTGGTTAGGAGAGGTTTCTGGGCACAGTCTCAGATCGGATGCAGATCATAATGAATATGTTGTATAAGTGGTGCAAGGATGAATGCTTAACAGTCAAGAAGTTGTAAGAATGGTGTAAAAAATAATCAATAATGGGTTACACTTCCTTTGACACGTATGACAGCATTCATTTAGTTGGCATCGACTCAATTATGGTGGACTCAACATGTTAGGGAATGTTTCTCATTCCTTTAGGAGCAGTGCATGTTCCAGGTCTATGAGATTGACTGGAGCGGAGTCTCGTACTTTCATCCGTCTTCCAAGAATACTTTATCGGGTTAAGGTCGGGATTTCTTGGAGGATGCTGCAAAAAGGCAACATCCACCTCTTCAAGGTACGCCTGGACAATAGCTACAGTGTGCAAAAAATTGTCGACAATAAATGGTGCAAATAGCAACACAAAGTGCTCTAAAATTTCCCTAATATCTCGGTCAGTCGTCCTTCCCAGACCATCAAAGAACCTCAACCAAATGAAAATTTAGTTGAAAGGTTGCATAAAGCATAGCTTTCTCCAGTACCTCTCCACACCCTTTGTCTACAATCAGGAGAATAAAGAGCAAATCGGGACTCATTCATAAATAAAACTTCACACCAATCAGCAATAGTCCAATTGAGATGCAGTTGCGCATATTGCAACCTGGCTACACTATGGCCTCTGGTCAAAAGAGGACCAACTGCAGGTCGCCCAGCTCTTAAATTAATTTTACGAAGCGGGCGTTAAACAGACGTAAACTCCCAACTTCTCTCAACTTGAGATGTGGCAATCGGAATGGAACGGGACAACAGATGTGCCTCAGTGGACAAAAGTCACTCATTCCGGACATAAGAACCTGGTTGGAGTGTAAACACCGTTCTATGGACTACGCTGTGACCCAGGTACTAATTAGACATGGGTGTTTCCGTCATATCTGTATAGGTTCTATAGGCCCGAAACGCCTGGGAGGGCTTTGGATCCTGTCCAACATACGATGTTGGAATGCGGTAGATGGACGAAGGAAAGAGAGAAGCTGAGAGAACGTGGGTGGGACGGTAACTCGATGCAGGAGTTGGTGTCCCGTATGGTTGGAAACGAGAATGTTTGGAAAGTTTTACATGGGTTTGTAAGGAGTGTGATTAAAACAAAGGAGGAGGAGGAGGATAGCCTGCCAAAAAAAACTTCTCTCAACTGCACTCTAAGCTAAACGCTTGTTACAAACCGTCATCTCAATACCTTAAGTCGTATATAATGATCATCTCTATTTGCTGTTATCCTAGACCGGCCTTGTCCGTTCCTCTTACGATTGGTCTCATTTTTAGCAAATCGAGCAACAATTCTTAAAATTGTTGATTGGTTAACTTCTTAATGTCCAGCCACATAGCGTTGACTAAAACCACTTCAAATTAGGGCTAATGCTGCGATTATAATTTCAAAAAATTAACTGTCTATATAGACGTAATAAACAGGTGTTTCAGTAATAATACATAGTTTATTACATTTAGGTGAAAGGATTCGAATTGTGCTACAAACAACCAGAGTTGAGATAGTTTTATTGAAAACTTGTAAATTTACGACTAGCGTAAACTTCCTTTAGGCTTATCTCGACGTTCATGTCTTCAATCAATCTTTGTTCAACACAGTTGCAATATTGTTTGTCGACAGAATTTTAGACAATAAGATATTATTTTAAAGTTTATAAAGTGTTATTAATATATATGTAACAAGGCTGAATTCATTTGACAATCAAAAAAAGGTTTAATGACTTTTTAAGTTATTCCCTAATTCTGGCGAGGAGTTTATATCAATAAATAAAAAAAAAATCAAAACTATGGAATAGAAAAAAAATATAATAAGTATATGATCGAATACGCTTTTCATTATTAAACTAAATTTTTAAAAAAATAATCGTTAAGAAAGCTCATTTGTTGATAGTCATTAAAATGCAACAAGTCCTTTTTTTATTACTACTGGATGGTTGTGATTCTTAATAGAGAATTAAAAGATGGGAACTTATTGCACGTGCCTTGTAAATTGCGGCACAGCTTGTGCGATCGTAACAAAGCAAAGTGCTTTTTGTCATTTTGAAATAAAACACACCGTGAACTAGTAGAAGAGTGGAGAGACAGCTTGGCTTCAACTAAACTTCATTCAACGTCTCCTCTCGATCTCGGGGTCGTCATCTTTATTCCTTTACCTGCTCAAACGACTCTAATGTGGCTCTGACTGCACTTCAGAAAAACTTTCTGCATTCAAATGGCAATGGAAGGTAAATAACACGCTGCGAACGGAGGCTTTATTAAATTTTAATGTTCTTTACTTACCTGAAAAGTCTTTCAAATCGTTGCTTTCCAAATAGTTTCCTTTTAATAATTGCTTATTTGAATCTCTTTTTCCTGGAGAAAATCATAAACCACCTAGCAATATCCGAACTGTAAAAATCTTATTTCTACCGATTAAAAATAAAATAAAAATCATAACGGTGCAATTTAGAATGAGGTGCTAGCGGGCAGAGGTTAGTCCAAAATAACCGGGTCTTTCCACTGGTGCCCGCCTGCCTTACCGGCTTCCCGATATATTTATGCCCCAGATCGTGACACTGCATTTGTCTTAGCCGTCAGTGCCGGTCGTCGGGCCAATTCAGGGCCATCCAGAGGCACTTTTATGCTTCGCCAGCCATTCCTATTAAAGGATTTCCCATTTGATTTGTTCTTATCCCGGAGTTCGCGCGATTTCTTAATCCACTCGCGCTGGACAAATTATGAGAAAAAGTTTCGGCACTAGTTCAAAAGATAGACGAAAAAATAATTAAGTTTTAACTGCTGAGGTGTGATTTAAATGATAAAAGTTTTTTTTGAAATATTTCAATAGAAAGCTCATTAATAATTTTTGAAAAAACGATGATGGATTTAAGCTTTTATCTGTTAGATTTAATATTCTCCAATTGCCACGTATTTTAATGTAAGTAAAAACAAAATCAAATTTAGAAAAATAAATAAATTAACTAATTGAAATTCAACTCCAGCTGAGTTCGGTGGTGGTTTCTCTACTGGCAAATTATGCCCAGCTCAGCCGTAGAGGGTAAGTGCCAAAATAAAGTGAGCGCGCCACCGATTTGTACGGTTAAAATCGGAAACCCCTGATGTTCCAGGCAGCACTTCACCCACTGGAGATAATTAAATAAATTCAAAATTTTAACCAGTACTATTTGAATTACACAATAAAAAAAACGATAAAGTGAGCTAAATAAAACAAAATATCAACTAGACCCTTCTTTAATAAAAATTGAGAATTTACACAACTGTTAAGCCTCGTGCTTGACAACGCTATTGATATTTATATAAAAACAAAGAATTAATTAATGATTTTAAAAGTTAAATTTATCGATATGTGTGATCACACTCAATACAAAAAAAAAATAAACAACAAAAATAAATCTTAACTAACTAGTTACGACTTAATCTAATATAGCTTATCTGTTAATCTAAATAAGTTTCCGCAGTCCTTGGCTTCTCCAATACTTAGGCCGGTACCAAAAATCAAGCCTGTTCTAGAACCAATAGGCTTGCACCAATCACAATAACTTAAACTCGTACTAAGTATAGGGTCAGCAATCAAAATTCTGCCTATCTCTAGGGCTTAAGCACGTAACTAGAATTTATGCCTGTATCTAGGACTTATGCCTGTATCTAGGACTTATGCCCGTATCTAGGACCCTAAAATCGTAATTTAGTATTAACATTAGCTTAAACAGATTTTAATGACTCCTTGAATTAGTTTGATTTAATAACTTTAATACAATTTGAACACATTAACTTAAATTTGTACTACAATGAAAGAACAAAAATGAATTTAAATGAATAATACAACATTTAGAAGTTGACTTCTCTGAATTTACAATTAATAAGCAAAACTAATGATTTAAATGTACTCAACAAACCTAAATTTGACTTGCTAGTCACAACAAAATTATAACAATGAATTAAATCAAAATTTAACATAAAATTAATTAATAATAGTAAAACAAATAAGCAAAAAGGAGTCTAGTTTCACATTAATAACCTACATAAGACACAAAGAAATACATATGCAAAATAAAGATATTACAACCAAGATTGTTACCATATGGCGTTATTAATCTTATAAAAATAAAATTTTGTAACTCACCTATTAAGATAGGGTTTCTTTCATTAAACTAGTGACACCCTAGCTGGTAGACGGGTAAATCAATCTCCTCGATGCTAATTGCGGAAATTCTACCACAGCTCACCGTCTGAACGGTGTTAAATCTCCAAATCTACCTACTGTCTGTTTCTATCTGTCTACGTTTCGTCCGAAATAAAACAAGAAAAGAGAAAACCATAAGGATTGAACAAACCACATGAATAAAAGGCGGTTTACTTACCACAGAAGATTACACAAAAATCCGACACGCGGCTTTTCCCAATGAATCTGTCCAAAAATAACAGAATCTAACTCCAACAACGATTCAAATGGAAAATGAGGTTTAGTTTCAAAAATCCAAAATTAATTGTTACGGATTCACCGCGATTTAAAACTTAAACCAAAAATCTTCTGGAGCATCTGCTCGAGACGAAGGTTGACAGTCAAAAGGAAATTTCTATATTTC
Organism: Altica lythri; assembly: GCA_964028335.1. Classification (NCBI taxonomy): domain Eukaryota; kingdom Metazoa; phylum Arthropoda; class Insecta; order Coleoptera; family Chrysomelidae; genus Altica; species Altica lythri. The sequence goes on from OZ034805.1 coordinate 73,082,606, forward strand.
ACAATTCATGAGATTGACACACCTCAAAATAAATGGCCTCTACTACTATAAGGACAATAACCGTAGGATCGACAGCTACCAACTTACAAACAAACAGTAATCGTTTAATAACAACTGATCTTATTACTTAACAAGGTAACACCAAAATCTCAACATTACTTAATTCCCTCGTTTATTTTCAATCTTGTTACGCAAAACAACAATTCCACGAAACAACTGGCCATAGAATACAATACTAATAGTTATCGACAAAAAGAAAGAAGTAGTACTTCAGTCAGATGAAAGCGAAAATGACAGTAATTTCAAAAATAAACACTACAAGAATTCATAACCTGGATTAAATAAATTTACTTTCAAAACAATATTAGCAACATTAGTTATGGCCAGAATATATTTATAAGTTGATGATTAACTATAATCGATCTACATCAACTGGAACTTGTCACGATTTACTCCTTAATAACGGAGAATTCCTAAGGTAAGCAATTAGTTATACTATTGTGAATTTAAACCCGTGACACAATATTAAATAATGAGCATTAAGCTATTTGATTTTGAAGTAAATCAACACCTTCGTGTTATTTTAGATTAAGAAAGTGAATATGATGTGTGTTACAGTAAATTATAAAAAATAACATTCTTCTTCGAAATTTTTTTTTCGTTTGTGATTTAACCCAATTTAGTATTTTCACCATCTTAACAAGATCCACGGCTCGCTCTCCTCCTACTTTTTTTTGTTTTAAATTCATTTAGATAAGCCTACCATGATTTTTTTGGGTTCCGTAGCCAAATAGCAAATAACGGAACCCTTATAGATTCTTCATGTCTCTCTGCCTGTCTGTCTGTCCGTATTTCACAGTCAGTTTTTTGCGAAATTTTAGGAACCCATACGTGTGGGGTATCTATCGATAGGTCTTTAAAAATGTTATTTAGGTTTCTAATATCATTTTTATTCCCCTACACTAAATGGTAAAAGGGGTTAATGATTATATATATATATATATATCATTTTTATCTAAACTGAATAGTTTGCACGAGAGATTCTTGCAAAGTGGTAAAATGTTTGTCCCCCTCTTGTAACTTCAGGAGTAAGACAATTATAAAACTAAAAAAAATATACATGATGTACATTACTATGTAAACTTCCACCGAAAATTAGTTTGTACGAGTTTAAGTGAGTAGTTTTTTTTAAACATCGATCAAAGTTACAACGAACTACAAGAACTTTCATATTATGTTGCTGCTGCGGAACCCTTCAAGAGCGAGTTTGACTCTTTTTTTTACAGATAAGAAAATCTCATTCTGAAAAAAAGTTGGTACCACTGAATAACTTTTAGATCATATAATATACCAATTATATAATCTTTATTTTCCTTATATTTTAAAGTATAACAAAGGCTTTTGAACAATATCTCAGAGTAACCAAAAACCTATCCATCAAACGGGAGCTAAATTTACTCCATTACGGCGTTATTTTTTTTTTTTTCGAGTCGATCTTAAAAGACTAGATTAAAAAAACTCTTTCTACAATACAGTAGAGACGTGGCCTGTCTTTTATTTTTGCTTTCAACGGGATGAAATAAATGATAGTAATAATAGAGCTGCGAGAATAAAGAGAAGATGATGTTAAGATTACTGGTTCGAACTTTAGGATCAAGTGAACATGTAGGAAGAATATTTCTTTTCGTCATAGAATTGGAAATATAAGCAATGAGATAAATAATGTTGTGATTTTTTTTTTTTGGTTTAAGAAGTAAAACTTAAATTTTATATTGTGCTTGTATTAAAAGTTCGATAAAATCTTTAACAGATTTTCACGTTAATTGAAAATCTTAATTTACACAAAACTGCTACCGAGTTTACTGTTACGCCTTCAATAGTATCTTATCTCAAAAACCCTAAAGGGCCTTATAAACTTTGTAGACAAAACAAGAGTATAATCTCAGCGATGGGTGATGCTGTGGTAACGGAATTTCACATTCTAACGACGCTATTCTTCCGCTTTTACCTACAAATCCTTTTATTGCCCTTTTATTATTTAAAAGTCTTAAAATACTTTGGATGATTTATATATAAGAAGTTTATGTTAAAAGTTCTGTTATCGCTTATATAAAATACAATTAATATTCATATTTGGACAACCCACACTACTGCAATTTTTTACAAGAAATACAGGGTGGATCAAAGATCTGTTAATATTTGAATAGATACGAAATAGAAAAATATTTAACCAATAGGTTTCCAAAAGATAAACCACCAGATCCTCCTCCAGATATTGGACTGACCAAACCACATTACCAAGAATTCAATTGATTCTTTTTTTAATGAAATGTTGCCTTACAGTCTAGTTCAAGAAGCTAGAATGCAGAAAATGAAAGAGAAGAATCAGTTGAAAATCGTCTTAAGGAAGATTTCGGGTATTCCCGAGATCTTCTAATGAAAAAAAAAATGTCGATACCAGTTGGCATGAAATACTTTCCTTTCGATATTGATACTAGCGACTATAGATAAATGCTTGAGGAAGAAAGAGTCTTTCTGTGTTTTGTATCATCCTAAGACGAACTTTTCACAGAGACCATATTTTCACAATTGAAGGCGTGTTTTCCAAATCCTGAAGGGCCCCAAAAGTTATTTGTCGAACAAGTCAAGAGCATTTGAGCCGTTCGAAAACTGGCTCAGTTAGGTTTATAATTTCTTCGATTGCTACTTTTCTAGAAACATGTTTGGGATTAATTCAAAAACAGAAAATCGAAGACTTATGTAGAAAACTCATCGATTACCATGCCAGTGATGGCTGATGTTCACCCTTCTGAACGTATGGTTAATGATATCGAAGATAAAGGAGTTAAGGAAGTGGGATCGAGAGAAAATAAAGGGAACATTTAGAACATCATTGAAAAATGCTTTGTCCTCCTAATTCATGTATACCGTGTCCTCCTTGTCCTCCAATACCATGTCCTCCGGGTCCTTGTGAACCATATTCAAGAACGTGTATGCCACCTCCACCTTGTATGTCTCCACACCCGTGTTGTAAAAGACCTGGTTGTGAAATACAACTAACAGAAATAAGAGAACAATACAAAAGACTTCAAGATGATTTCAAAGGAAAATTAACAGAAGTCGTTACTCTAAGAGCAGAAAATGAAAAAATAAAGGGGAGTTTTCAGAATCTCCAAGTGACGTGGACGATGACAGCGAAAATGACCAATTCAAAACTTTTTCAAAGTTTAATTAAATGGAACTTAATTAGTTGATTCGTTACTTGGGGCTATCTAAGGACCAGTCCATAGGAACGTGTTGCAGAAATAGCCTACTCGACGATATTAACTAAGAACTAGTGCAATATGAACTATTTGCTTCAAGTAATTAATTACAGAAGATACAAATGGATTTACAGGTGGTAACAAAACTTTGGGCTCAACAGACTGGATTTACAAAGTACCCCTGTTTTTATAAAAATGGAATAGTCGAGCAAAGAATAAGCATTACGAAAGGAAGTTTTGGCCATCAAGGAAACATTTTGTTCTTAGTTAGAAGAACATAGATCAAAAAAAATTACTGTAGGTATCCCAAAAGGATTTTACTACCACCTCTCCATATTAAATTAGGGTTGATAAAACAATTTATCAAAACTCTTAAGAAAAGAAATAGCCACGCTTTCCAATATATCTACCAGAAATTCTTAAAATTATCAGATGCTAAAATAAAAGAAAGGATTTTCAATGGGTCGCAAATAAGAGAACTTATAATCCATACAGGATTCCCGAAGAAGATGGCGATGAATGAGGAAGAAGCGTGGAAGAGCTTCGTGAATGTTTGCCAGAAAATTTGCCATTGGATGTTTGATGAGCTTCAAGATCATTTGAGCTGAATTTGAAAAATTTCCTAGAAACCCTTGGGCATTATAGCGAAGAATAAGGTGAAAGATCCCGCCAAGATATAAAGATGATGGAAAGACGCTACCAAAGGTTTCTGGAACATCAACATGTTGGCAGATTACTGTTGGAACTTAAAGAAGGATACGGACAAGGGCCATATATTTATATATATACCAATATAAGGTGTATAACGTTACTATAGAAGTTTAGAAACTGTTACTACTATTTTTTGTTATTATCATAGGAAAATATATAGATACATATAGTGATACATACTTAATACTATCTATATTTTCTTATAACAATATGGTGTGACCGGATTTGAAATAAAGTTTTGTTTTCGGTAGAGCTGTTCGGTTTATACACAGAAGTGTCATTCGAGTCAAGAGATAAAAGCCAAACTGAGGACTTGAGCTGTTGGCTTATCACTTATAATGCTCTCTAAAGATTTCTGGAAACATATCTGTTGTTTCAATTAACTCAAACAACTCGTTATGTACATATAAATCTGGCAAACTGGCAATTCAATTTTCGCGACGAGATCTGTAGGGATTTCCTACGAAACAAAATTGATTCCTTACGGATTTTCAAACCAACAACGTCTCGATCGGCTTATGAATATTAAGGAGGTTTATTTTGAATGTGTATCTTTTATTATGATACGAGTTTGTCAATAAGACGTTTGGTTAATATTAAGTTGTATATTTTTTATTGCTAGGTTGCAAAATATGATAAAAAAAAATGTGAGCCGTCATGGGACGCCTGGCAGATGTGAAACATCGACATTATTGTGTAAAAGTAATATGCAGAAAAGAACAGATTGTGATAGGAACTAAATATGTCATAATGATAAAATAAATTATTACGACTTTTTCCAGATAACGATTACTATTTATTGAATAAATTTAAAAAGTGATTTCGTTTAGCTTTTTATTTAATTGCCTTAAATTCAATAATCTTAAAAAAGGAAATTATTAAAACACAAATTTATATAGAAGTACGTTACTATATTAATATAATTGTAGTTACTTTATAATTTTAGTACAAACAAAAAGCGATACTAAATAAAAAATAGGAAAATGATGAATTTAACTATGAATACAACTTTATCGTTGAATAACTTTTAAACGGTATTTAAATGGGAAATGTATTATGATTTAGGCACGGGTTAATGTGAATATTAAGGGCTGGTTTGGGTCTGATAATTTTTGTTAGGTCATAATCTAAAAATTTGATGATGGGTGTTTGGAGAACAAAACCAAATTTGGGAAATAACGGACACCCTAATGTATATAGAGTAGGTAGGTACTCACTCATTTTTATTCAATATTTTTTCATCACTTTCTTTATTAACACTTTGTTTATTCATATTTAAAACTTATACACAAATTTTACGCGGACAACTATATGACAACTATTCACCAACAATCAATTTTGATTGACTAGCTGTCAATTTTACAGGTCAGCAAAATATGTAGGTATATTATGTTGCCTATACAAACAAACATTTTTAGATATATAGAATAGATAGTAGGCGGGATCGAGTTAGGTTTTTATGAAACAATTCATACCCTGTCCCGCCAAATTTTTGAATCAATGAGCTTCTTCCCCCTATTGTTGGCGCGCCACCGTCGCGTCGCTCAAAACATGAGACCAATTTCATATAAGGTATCTGTACATCTCTTTATTATATATTATCGATGCGTTAGGTTTTTTACGTCATACGAATCATACGTCACCGTCGCCACGCGAGAAATCTGATTCACGTACGGCTATAGATGTTTCACATCAAAAACAATAGAAAAATTGTGAGTAGCAACTAATTTAAAAAATATGCATCTACATACATGTTTAAAAGTATTTCTTGGATTTCGTGGGAAGAGGTAAATGAACGAAGATATTGAATTCATTTAGCGTTTTAAATAAAGCAATCTCTAGTTCTTGAGTTAACACAATTCCGAAAGTAAAAGTTGATGATCTTCGTACAAACTGGTAAGAGAATAAATAAAGATGGTTGTTAAAACTGCTGATGGAAACGAATTCCAAGAACGTTTTAACAGAAGTGTGCGTTATCTTCACGATGGAAGTCTGAGGGACACCTGGGTGTAAGAAAGACGTTTTCAAGAAAGCAATCTCGAGTTCTTAAGTTAAAACAAATTCAGGAGTGAAATTTGGTGGATCTTTGTCTTCAGAACTCGAACTTGCCTAAGCGCAATGGAGTATTTTGATAATTAAAGATGGTTTAGTTAAGATAGTTGTTGAAACTGCTTATGTTAACGAATTCCAAGAATGTTTTAACAGAAGTAGTGCGTTATCTTTACGGTGGAACGTCTAAGGAACACCTGGGTGTATAGAAGATGTTTTAAAGAAGCAAAATCGAGTTCCTGAGTTAAAGCAAGTTCGATAGTAAGAATTGATGGATTTTCGTCCATACTGGAAAGAAATTTCTTCGTCTTTCCAGAACGTGAAGTTTTATTAAGCGCAATGAAGTTCCATGATAGTTAAAGATTGTTTACTTTAGATATACGTTAAAACTGCTGATGGAACCAAATTGCAAGAATGTGGTAACCTGAAGTGATGCGTTACCTTCACGGTGGAACGTCCTAGGGACACCTGGGTGTAAAGAAGACGTTTTCAAGAAAGCAATCAAGATTTACTAAATTAAAACAAACTCGATAGTAAAAGATGATGGATCTTCAACAAAACTGGCAAGAGATTTCTTTGTCTTTCCAGAGTTTCAAGTTGTATTAAACGCAATGAAGTTCCTTGTTAAGTAATGATGGTTTATTTAAGATAATTGTTGAAACTACTGATGGAAACGAATTCCAAAAACGTTTTTATTTGAAGTGGTTCGTTATCTTCACAATGGAATGTGTGAAGGACACCTGGATGTAAAGAAGACATTTTTAAGGGAGCAATCTCGAGTTCTTAAGATAAATAATTCCGATAGTTAAGGTAGATGGATGCTGATGGAAAGTGGTGCCTTAACTTCACGATGGAATGTCTGAGGGACACCTGGGTGTAAATAAGACGTTACAATAGGTAAGTGAAAGGTTCTACTAGTTAAATTACTTTAATAATGTTTAGAATTGGTGCTGAAGTAATGAAACTCAGAGCTTTTACAAAACAATATCTTGAAGGAAAGAATTACTGTCGATATTTTGGTACTATTACTATTACCACGTTTTTTTTGTGAATTCTTCTGGATTATATAAAAATCTATTTTAATAAAGTTTTTCAAAAGCTATTTTTATTTTGATGATACAATACAGTTACCAAATGTCATATCAACCAGCTTTTAACGAACAAAGGTGTCACTCAATAAATACAACCTCGAATTTGTGATAGACTTTAAAATCAGATTTGATAAACAGTTGTCTATTAGAATTTATTAATCAAATTTGAAACTTTGGACACTGATTACCGGTAATTCCGTCATACACATACTTTAATTAAAATCTGGGTGTTCATAAAATCACTTCATATCAAATATTAACTACACAGACATGAATAATGAATTTAAAAGCAAAGCAGTGTATTAACGGACTAATATGCCCTAGAAGCACAACAAAAAAAAACGGTTCTTGCGCTTGTCCTTTATTAAGTTGGCATCAGTGTATAATGAAAATGGTCCGGGTCGTGGAAAATGCTGTGTTAACGAACGCCGAGTCAGCCAAACCACGTCATATAATGACTTGTAGGATAATCATTCGTGACTGATGACTACGAGGGAATTGATTTAAGCCATTCTTCATTAATGAACCTGTCAAAGTTGCAGTATATGCTTGTTCTTACTCATTGTGTTTTACAATATATTAGGCCAGGATTAAAAACAAAATTAATATATAAAATAATTCAATTTTTTAACCAGGTTATTGCTTTGACTATTTTACTGTATGCAAATGAAAGATGTAGAGATTTAAAAAACAAGTATCAACAGTTTAATCAATATCCAATTATCATCTTTGCATGAAAGTGAATGTTGAATATTCTTTCTTCTTAGTGTGATGCTTGCTGGTATTTGATGTTGATCCCTCTTACTTCAATGTTTTGGTAGAAGAGCCATTGGACATTTTCGTCTTTCTGTCTAAGAACTTAAGTTAACAGAATGTTTCGCGTTCATATTGATGCAAAAATCTTTGAACATGTTGGGTGTTGAACATGGCCAACCGATTAATATGGCTACTATCGTTCAAACTATTACACACCTATATATACAATGTATGTGTGAGCGAGAAGGTTTAAGAGTGTGGTAAGGACGGAAAACCCGTATCCTGTGCACGGTCGAAAAACAGTTCAAGAAACTTTATTCAATATTCAGTTATTATCTTGTTATGAAAGGGAGTGTCAAATACTCTTTCTTTTTGGTGCGATACTTGGTGGTGTTTGGTGTTGATCCGTTTTGCTTTAATGTTTTGGTAGAAGAGTCATTGAACACCTTCGTCTCCCTGTCTAAGGAATTTACAGACTGTTTCGTAGGCCTTAAGATTTAACCTTTAATGGGATTTAATTTGGGCGTTCACGTGAACAAAATCACTGATATTTTACTTGATGACTGGATGTAATAGAAAGTACGGATTTCTGTAGGGTGAAAAGTTGGATTTAACATCATCAGATTGATTATTTTAACCCCTAATCGCACTAAGGGGTTTTTGGATTCGCGGATGCCACGTACTTTTGATGTAATAAAAGAATAAAAAAAATAAAACAATAAATTTTGAAAAATTAAACAATTACTTCAAATACAAGTTCAACTCCAGCTGAGATCGGTAAGTGGTTTCTCTACTGGCAAATTAGTGCCCAGCTCTGCCGTAAAGGGTAAGTACAAAAATAATAGTGAGTCGGGCCACCGATTTGAACGGTTAAAATCGAAAACCCCCGTTGTTTCAGGCACTGACCTTTCTCACTGGAGATAATTAAATAAATTAAGAATCTTAATCAAGATTAATTAAATTGCACATATAAGAACGATAAAGTGAGCTAAATAAAACGAGAATATCGAACTAGACCCTTTTTTAATATATATAAAAAAAAATATAGTGTGGGTTTACTCTACTGTCAACCCTAGCGCCTTAACAATGGTATAAATATGAACGTAAGAAACAAAAGAATTATCTGAGAAGTGTGATCACACGCATATCTTAAAATTAAAATCTAAAGTTAACGACTTAATCTACAGTTACAATGGCTTATAGCTTATCTGGTAATCCTGTAGTCGATTTCCTCCAGCCATTGGCTTCAAATGATTCACCACTAATTGGCTAAAAATAATCTAGGCCTGTACCAAAAATCAGGCCTGTACCAAAAATTAGGCCTGCACCAAAAATTAAGCCTGCTCCAAAAACAAATTAGGCTTGCTCCAAACAAATAAGCCCGTACCAAGGACCCTAATGTACTAGGGTTTTTCCTCTAAAATCATGACACTCCTGACTGGTAAAAGAGTGTAATAATGTATTCGTTGCTAACTGTAGAGGATTCTGCCACTCTAACTGCAATTCGCTGGCCTGAATGGTATAGAATTAATCAACAATCCGCTGACTGTACCATGATCCTATCCACAGAAGACTTCATAAAAATCCGACACGCGGTTTGTCCATTGAATCACTCCAAAAATAACTACAGAATCTAACTCCAACAACGATTCGAATGGACAATAAGCTTTAGTTTCAAAAATCCAAAATTAATTGTTACAGATGCACTGCGATTTAAAACTTAAACCAAAAAATCTCCTGATTCTCTCACACAGCTGTTAAGGTCGAAAGCAAATAGGAAAATGCCCAAACCATTCGATTCCTCTCGACGAAATATGTTCATCTGATCTTTAATATGTCAGATGCCAATGTAACGAATCACCTGACTGCAGACAACAATATACTGAGTTTTACTAAGAAAAAAAAAACCAGCGGTTTACAAGCGAAAGTGACAGTAATTTTCAAAGTAAACGTAACAACAAATCTTATTACTTGACCTAATAATAACAAAAATACCAAATATGTACCCCAAAAACGATGAATAGATTAAAACTTTTGATAAATGGTAAATCAGATGTGGCTATAACACTAAATGTCGTTGTTGAACCCTCAAATCTGGTGAAATTAGTGAGGTGAGTACTCAATTTATTACCGATTAAAATACTTATCGCTAACGAGAAATTAGCCCGTGACACGCATTATTTTAGATTGGCGTATAGTTTTTTGGATTAGCGCAGTTTTATTAGCATGTTTTGGCGTTTTTTTTTTTTTTTGTTTGGTGCAGTTCCTTTTGGCTTGAAGGCTTATATCCACCCATTTGAGCCTAAAATACTTTTTTGATCAGCCTAATTTGATTTGAATTGTTATTTATTACTAATTTCTGTTGTGTAGGTATTCGTTGTATATTAATCTTTGGTATCTCTAGTTAACGTGTCAATACAAATTTAATTGTTTTTCTCTAGCATTTCGAGATTGGGTTCAATAGAAAAATAAAAAATAACTTGCATCGGGTATTTAAGAGGAAAATTATCAAGTACCTTACAGGGATGACTACGCCACGAGAAATGACTCTGATTGGTCAATGATAGTGTTACACCCGAAAAGCACGTAATATGGAAGATGTGTCTTTTTCTACGTAGGCATCCTAGGTACTTCTTTGTTTTAAGAAGTTATGAAAAATTTCAAGAAACAGGGCCGTATTATTAAATATAGAAAAGAATTTATTCAAGAGAAATTAATGTTAGTTTTTTAAAAATGCTAGAACTTGAGTTGTGCCACAAAAGATCTAAATATTAAAAAAGCTTCAGAACATCCAGGCTTTTTAATTTAACAGCAATTATCAGTAAAAATTAATATTTGCCTTTAATTCATCATGTTATAAAAGACTTATTTTCATAACAAAAATAAATATAAACATGTATCTATTCTACATAAAATCAATTTATTGCTGCCGTTTTACCGTACTTCCATTTCCGCATACTCATGCCTAAAAATATTTCCTATATATGATCGTATTGCCAACAAGGGTCTTTTAATATTAGATTTACACTTGATAGATCTATCTCTCTTTATCCCAATAACCTTAGGCACCTACATAATGGAATCACCAACAACATATTTTCCATCAAAATGGAGTTCAAAGGACAATAGGAGTTTCGCTTAGAATCGTAATTCTGTTCAATTTTTGTTTAACTATTTTTTTCAAATTATAAAACAAATATATTTCCAGCGAATATTAAAATTGTAAAACCGATTATCGATCAGATCACATATTGAATAAATAAGCTTAGTAGTCCATTGTATTGTTGCATTTTTTAGGCTAAACCTGGCGTGATTCTCAGAGAATAAAATTTTATTTATTTGATGTTTTGGTGGGTTTTGTTAAGCTTAAATCTAAGTTTGTGGTGACGCCATTCTTGTTCCACAGCCAGTAGCTTGGAAAAAGGGATGTAAATGAATTTCGGTGTTTAAAATCTACTACCTTAGTAGACAAGTCATAACCAGTGAACCGATTACTGCACTGCTTGGCTGTAGTACAAATGCCACTCTCTTCCTTTAGTACATCCCTTGAGAACTTCTTCAGACGAGAACGGTACCCAGGTCAATTTTGCCACTGCCACCGACTCCAAAGAAGTCATCGATCAAACGAAGATCTGCAGGTGTTTAGTTACCATTCCACTAACCATCAACAGCTACTTACGTCAGTAGCAACTCAACATAACAAGATCTGCGAGTTGTTTAGTTACCATTCCACTAACCATCGAGCTGCTTCGACAACTACTTACAGCAGCAACAACTCGACATAACAAGATCATTTCACCCACTGCATACGCTGTTAACTGGACGTTGACTTGAAACCAATACAAACATCATCAGCATACCATGATCTGGACCCATTGCTAGTTCATCATAAAGACTCCAGAAGATTTGTTGTAATTGAACAGCATCGGCACGCGCAATTGATTCTCACGAATAGTGTTTAAATGTCTTAAAGGCACTTCTGTTTATTTTTGTTAATGTTGTATAGTTTTGAGCAAAAATCGTCGTCCACAAGAGGATAATTTGGCTTAAAAATGTGATTCGTTAAGAGTAGTATAGCAAGCGGGTTCCTGGGACCGATTGGTAAGCATGCCATCGACTACATACTGTTAAAGTTAAAAACACTGAACTTTTCAGTTTTCCATGTAGTCAAACCAGATTTTGAATAATTTTATTTTATTTATATCGTAACATTCTTTTATGTATAAAAACTCGACTTTTTAATTTTGATATCTTTTTACATATTTCGTAAATATACTAAACTAATTTATTTATTTAAATTTAAACTAAATTTGGTATTTCAAGCACTCGAAAGTATACCTTTGATATAAATACTTACTTGTTTCTCTTTATATTTAAAATCTTTGAAAGTAGATCAAAGCGTTGGTTTGGTATATCTTTTACCTTTTACAAGTACATTAGAACTTCGTGTTAGTCGGGTTGTTGAGTAGCGAAAAGGGCCGTGTAAAAACGGTCATCAGTTGCCGCGTGTTTGAGACCTGCTTGTACAGACGTGACTGTGTAACTTTGGCAATCAGACCGCCGCATTAATCATATGTCTCCGTTGCTTGCCGTTTTCCAGTTGCTTTTCGAGTCGGCTCAATTTTATATCACTTTATTAACAGAAAGCTTTCCACAGCTATTCCATTCGTCGGGCTTTACACCATGCTTTCAATCTGCTAGACAGAGATTTAGATAGTTTATTGTGGACATTTTGTTTGTTCTTTGAACATATAATATAGATTTTTACCTTTTCAAATATTAAACTTGTAAATGAAAATCACTACTTCTAAATTTAAACTTAATAAAACAAGCAAAAATTAATCCTAGTTCTACTTCCACATTTAAGTTTGCCACGTATTTTAATGAATTTAAAACAAAATCGAATTTTGAAAACAAATAAATCAATTAAAGGAAATACAACTCCAGCTGAGTTCGGTAGTGGTCTCTCTACTGGCAAATTAGTGCCCAGTTCAGCCGTAGAGGGTAAGTAAACAATATTAGTGAGTCGCGCCACCGATTTAGACGGTCAAAATCGGAAACCCCTGTTGTTCCAGGCACTACTTTACCCACTGGAGATAATTAAATAAATTTTGAATATTTATCAGTTCCAACTGAATTACACAATTACAGAAAATAACGATAAGTGAGCTAAATAAAACCAAAATATCAACTAGACCCTTCTTTAATAAAAGTAAAGAATTACAAAACTGTCAAGCCTCGTGCTTAACAACGCTATTGATATTTATATAAATACAAAAAAAAGAATATATGAATTATATTAATAGAGAATTTTATCCCAAAATATGTGTGATCACACGCAATATAAAAAAAAATATACAAGAAAAATAACTCTTAACTAACGACTTAATCTAATATAGCTTATCTGTTAAATGCTAGATACAGTTCCTCGTCGTTCTTGTCTGCTCCAACACTTAGGCCGGCGTCAAATTCAAGCCTGTTCCCAGAACCAATAGCTTACACCAATCTCAAATAACTCAAGCTCGGCTAAGTATCAGGTCAGCATCAAATTTTTAACCAGTAACTAGGACTTAAACCCTGTATCTAGGATTTACGCCTGTATCTAGGACCCTATTAAGATAGGGTTATTCTACTTCGTTAAACTCGTGATACCCTAGCTGGTAGTCGGGTAAAAAAAAAACAATTTCCTCGTTGCTAACTGCAATAATGGGGCAAATTCCGACCACGATTGCTGCCTAAGTGGTTTTAAAATACCAGTCTTCCCTACTGTCTGCTTAATGGGTTCCTACCCAACAGAAGATTTTACTAAATATCCGGACACAGTGCCGTATTTTCCACCGAATTCACCAAAATTCAGAAAAATCTCTTCCACAATATTCGATAGAAACAAATGAAGCTTAATTTCGTAAATCCAACCTAAGTTGTCCCCGATGAACAGGGATACAAATTAAACCCTCAAAAATCTTCTGGTTAACACGTGTTCACGTCGAAAGCTCTTAGGTGAAAAAGACAGAATTACTCCGCATATGATCCTTCACTCGATTTGACACACTTCAGAAAGAAATAGATGGCCTCTACTACTATAGGGACAATAACCATAGCTTATTCAGCCAACAACTTACGAACAAACAGAGGTCATTTGATATGACTAATCTTGTTATTTATATAGACGACAACAAAAATCCCAACATTACCTAATTTCCCCATTTATTTTCGATTTTAATAATAAAGTTATAAATATAACGGAACGCTGGCTGCAAAACCACAATATCCAAGTTATCGATGAGAGGGTAGATCAGATGAACTACTAGGCAATGATTTCAAAACAATAACACTTCAAGAATAATAAATTTACTTACAAAACCCATATTAGCAACAACTAGAAATAAGTTATGGTCGAAAATAATAAACAACAGTTGGCGATTAACGGACTTAAATCAGCCGATACTTGCCTCGATAAATCCTACCATAATGATGAATTATAAGGTAAGAAATTAGCTGTTACTATGGTAAATTTTAACCCGTGACAAGTTGTTACATAAATTCTCATGTTATCCACAATGCAAGATATAGTTTAAAAGTTTAGCTCCTGTAATATGTCGATTATTCAACAGAAAGTTGTGACAATATTGTACATATTTGAAGAGCAATTTCGAAATATATTATGTCTGAGAATATTGCAAGACTCATTAGGATTGAGAGGTATAATGGAAGAAGAGGGTGATAAGTAGGTAAGCGAAGGTAAAATTGTGGTCTTAGCTTCAACTAAGTTTCAACGGTTAAGTGGCTGTGTAATTGCTAAAATTATTAGATAGAATTATTTTAGGTACTTAAAATAGAGTTTTCTAACTTAGCAGGTATCTAATTTATCATTAAATAAGTAACGAAAATTAATTATACAATTTTAACTTTATCTTTGGAACAAGACCCCCAATTAGTTCAAATATTACCTACCTTGTATAAATTTGTTAATAGAAGCCTATATACGAAATAATATTTAGATATGTATTTAGTCGGTAGTCAATTAGTTTTATGATATAATTATATTTAAACGAACAATTCAGGAAACAGTTTCTTTGTATAACAACACCTTTGCAGAAATTTAATTTCCATAATTGTCATTATTAATAACAGTGGCGTAACTTTAATAGGTATATTAGCTTTAAACAGCTTTACGAAGCTTTTAAACAGCTTTCAAAGCTTATAAATAGCTTTTAAACAGCTTAAACTGCTCTAAACAGCTTTAAACAACTTAAAAAGCAGTTTGCCCCACGTAATCCAACTGGTTAAACTGTTTTTTTAAAGCTGTTTAAAGCTATTTAAAAGCTGTTTAGAGCAGTTTAAGCTGTTTTAAAGCTATTTATAAGCTTTGAAAGCTGTTTAAAAGCTGTTTAAAGACCAGTTCAACCTGTTTTCAAAAGTATTAAGTGAGGTGCTGGCTGTCTGGGAGTGTCTGACTCGAGTGGTCTTATACCCACTAACTTTAGTTTAATCTTTTACTGTGCATATAAACAATTTTCCTATTTTTTTTTAGTTTTTTAATAATTTTTCTTAATTTTCTTAAAAGATCTTTTAAAATTTTAAATACCTTTAAGGAGAATTTAAAATAATATAATATCCATCTGGATCTCTACCTATACCCGGTAGCGCTTTTAACCATTTGGCAGCAGAAGCCTTAGTCGGCATATTTGATTATATTTTAATTTATCTCATAGTGCACCGTATACTTAAATTTAAAATAAAAATTTTAAACATATTTAAGAACACCACTGTTTTCCAAATATGTAGATATCTCGAAACTTTATAACTGAAACAGAACAAGAAGCGAAACAGAAACAGAACTGAATATAACACATCTAATTCAAATTGAATTACCGTTACAAGCAGGTGGAAACCGTAATACACCAGTCATAATATTTACAATTTACATAATAAACGAAGAAGTAACATGTCAGTGAAAATCTATTTAAATCCACAATCCTATCTTCTCGCAGGAAACGGATTATTATTGATATTAGTTTGATAGTTTTGGGTTGATGGCTTATTTTGGAATAATTCTAGGTATTTTTAAAATAAAATACCCAATAAATAACTATTACTATGCGATGAATATATAAAATAAGTCATGAGTATCTTCAGTATCCAATTTACTCTTCATAAAATTATGACGTCACCAAAGAAGTTTCCTTGCACAATAACGCAATAAAAAAATTGTAACCAACTAGGCATCTGATTTCAATTTCCTTGAAGTTGGCTCCAATAGTTTATATTGACTTCATTAAAAAATAACTAATTTGCAAACAAGTTATAATGGTGTCGTAGGACACCAGGTAGAAACTAAGTTCCTTCGGCTAATGTAGAATCAACACATAACACTACTTGCTTCTCGCTTGTGTATACGACTGTAACGCCTGCGCACGTCTCATTTAACGGTCAATATATCAAAATCAGTGAAATCTTGGCGTTAAGAAAGAAGCTTCTTTAAAATTCAAGGTGAGCTTTAAATAGTAATGTATACATTTATTTTTTCTCACCTTTCCTAACTACTTTCAACTATCAAGATTTTTAAAAAATATATCTCATATTACTTTAACAAAAAAAGGTAAATGTTAAGAGATATATAAAAAAAATTTGCATCGGCCGGGAATCGAACCCAGCTCATTTAACGGTTTTTCGTTACGGTTTTTTACTATTACATTTTTTTCAGTTCGGTCACGCAGCAAAATCCCTATCTCATCCAAGCCTGCCGTAAGGAACTTAGTTCCAAAAATACTTTTTTGAAAATTGATTAAGTTAATTGTGTAGAAAGATATACAAGCAGATCAAGATAAGTACCCCCTTTTTTGAAGGCGGTTAACAAATATCGAGTTTATTGCACTTTTGCTTTCACCAATTTTTTAATAGGAAACGCGTTAAATACATAAATAAAGGTGAAATTTAGAAGCTTCTTATTTTTTAAAGACGGTTAAAATACCAAAACCTTTTCCTTATTCTAATAAATACTGTGCTAAAGCTTTTATTTAAATGCTTTAAAAAGAAAAAAGAAAATGTTCCTTTCAAATTTTAAGTAGGTACTACTTTTCTTTCTTCAGAATGCATCCAGTTTCACAACTTTTAAAGCAAACCTTTTATTATTAGATTAGGAAGAGGCGTTGCGATAGAAAATATGTCACAAAAATGAGTAACTGAAGTTCCCTTAGCCCTTCCAATGAACCTCTGGTGGCTCACACTTTTAGATACAACCAGATATAATTAAAAGCTTTATTTTCATCAGAATTCATCGAGTTTAAAAAGTTTTAAAACAAACCTTTTATTGTTAGGTTAGGAAGAGGTGTTGCTATATAAAAATCGGCACAAAAATGAGTAACGGAACTTCTCTTAGCCCTTCCAAATAAGCCAATCATACTCTGGTTAATACCACTTTCAGGTACAACCCGATATCATTTAAAGCTTCACTTCCATTAGAATTATTTGAGTTCCACAAGTTTTAAAGCAAACTTTTTATTTTTAGGTTAGGAAGAGGTGTTGCGGTGGAAAATACGTGACAAAAATAAGTAACTGAAGTTCCCTTAGCCCTTCCAATGTTACTCTGGTTGCTTGCACTTTTAGATACAACCAGATATTATTAAAAGCTTGACTTCCATAAGAATTCATCGAGTTTCATAGAAAGCGAACCTTTTATTATTGGTTTAGGGAAAGGTTCACCAAAATAACTAACGGTACTTCCCTTAACCCTTTCGAGCTGCTCACACTTTCAGATACAACCAGATATACTTAAAAGAGCCACTTCAATCACAATTCATCGAGATTTACAAGTTTTATGTTAGGAATAGGTGTTGCGACAGCAAAATCGTCATAAAAATAAGTAACAGATTTTTGAGCCCTTTTATTTTATATCGCTATTAAAGAAATGCATTAAAAATAACTATTCTGCCATCTTGTATGCGTATACAAAATTTCAGCTCAATGTGTTGAAAATATCTACTTCAAAATTAAGTTAAAAGATTCCACCCGAACATAAATACATATATACCTACATTGCAAGTTAAATAAAAGCTTTTATTTTTTTAAATATGTATATTTTACGTAAGAACGTTTGAAATTACGCAAATTGGGCCATATTAAAAATCTACATATACAAAAAATTTTAAAGTAATTTAATAATGCCAAAAAGGCAGTAATTTTTTCTCAAAACACTATAGAAGCAAATCTGGGAGGAGATATGTCTTGGCATAATCACGTGGTAACAATCGCCAGGACAGCTTCTCAGAAATTTGGTGTACTTTTCCGTACCAAAAAGCTGTATACACCACAACAACTTTTGACACTCTACAAAGCCCAGATTCGACCATCACTGGAATACTGCTCTCATGTCTGGAGTTCTGCACCGAAGCATACCCTTCGGTTGTTGGATTCCATCCAAAGGAGAGCTATTCGCCTGATCGGTGACCACGAGCTAACCAAGAACCTCGACAGCTTAGAACATCGTAGACAGGTTGGTGATTTGACCCTCTTTTACAAATATTTCCATGGCAAGTGTTCTACTGACATTGCCCGCTTGATTCCACCTAGAGCAATTCATAGCAGAAATACACGACAAACCACTTCCACCCATCCCTATGTGGTTCAACTTAATACTCCTCGAACATCATTGTTTAAGAACTCTTTCTTCTGGAGGATATCCTCTTTGTGGAACGGCCTTTCTGAGGCCGTATTTCCCACCGAATATAACCTTCAACGATTCAAGAACAACGTGAATCGCTTTCTTCGCACACGCACCGCTCTCAGAGCGCCTTAAAGGAATATTCCTGCAGTGCTTGTGCTTGACCATAAAAAAAAAAACTAAATATTGTTTTCCCACTTATTTTGATAGAAAAGGAATTCCCTAGTTTGATTGATCCTTGCCAACTCCTTTTCAACTTATTAGAGGTACATAACTTCTCCTTTTCTTAATTTCTCAACACAAATATACAGAACGTACAGAACAAATATAGAAGTTTAGAAAAGCGATGTATAAGATAGATTATTTGGTAAAATCTTTCTAACTTTTATCGAAATTTGCAAAAACTGTAAAACAATAACTAAAGACTAATTAAATTTCTATACTTTAACTTTTACAAAACTTTAACAAACTCACTAATTGATATATTTTGTAGCTATCAATAAGATAGAGATTTTCCACATTTCTCGTAACTTTTGGTGATAAATAAGAGAAACACAATACAAAAAGTATCGAAACATCAAAGAAATTAATTTATAAAATTATCCCAAAATTTTGTATATTATTTATTACTAGCTGTACCCGCGACGCCGTTCGCGTGGCGTGTTGATTGTTGTATAAAAATTTCTCCCCTCACCCCTTTAACGGGATGGGGGGACAAATTTGTATACACCAGATGTTAAGTTGAAAAAAGACAAATACATCTTTAAAAACCACATTCGAATCGGACCATTGTTTTTCATGTGATAAGGGCACAAACATACAGACAGACAAAAAAAATCTAACCACATTTTTGAGTTCTATATCGATGTAGTAACACCACCCGCTAAGTATTTTTTAAATGTACAGAATTTTCATTTCTACCGTTTTATTCTATATATATATATAGATTTTCATTATCTAATAGGTATCTACTTCTGATTCTGTTCATATCAATTTAATAAAATGGTATTAAGCTCGCGTATACGTCGACTATACGTAAATACGTTGTTAATATTAATTACAAGAAAATTTCAACAGATTTTAAATACATCTGCGACTTACCGAGTAACGAGCAGAACGTTGCAACCATAAGCAGAGAGGCAATCACCAATTTCGAGGATAAGACGGGGGTCTTAATCAGGATCATCCTTCTTACATTTTCCGCCTCCTGAAAGAAACATGTTTAAAATTAAAAACGTTACATCGAATTTAAGATAATTTAATATTGAATCATAAGTAGATGGATAAAGTTCATTCTTCATCAAATAATCAATATTTAAGTGTAGTTAAGTCTTGCTTCGTCCATTTTTACATAACCATTACCAAGGATACTCTTAGAGCTTATTCTTAAAGAGGTAACGTGCGATATGTAAAAATCGTGACATATATTAGAAAAAAAGCAAAAGTTAACTCACTCACTTACATTTGTGTGTAAAGGTTCTTTTGGGTCGCTTTTTAAACGGCTATATGCAAAACTAAAAATACAATCTTCTAAAATTAAAAGATGCAAACTGAATATCCTAATAAAAGTTTTTTTAATTAAGGATGTCCTCGTTGGTATAGACCTGTATTCAGAACATCTATTGAGGCAGAAGAGACAATTGATTAATTTGGGATTTAAAGGCAAGTTAGGACGAGTGGGAAAGTCGTGGGAAGGTAAGGAGTTCAACAATCTGGAGACCCTGCGGATGAAGGAACGATCGAATCGATCCGTTCTCGATGTCAGGCACTCAACAGTATAAGGATGCATGGAGTTGGCACGTCGCGTTGCTCTGGCTGGTCTGGAGGCATTATAGAGCGGAGTTCGTCTGAGCTCAATCCATTTATATATCGGTAAAATAAGGAAAGATCAGACACTGCTCTTCGGTGGGACAATGGAGCTAGGTTTTTGGTGATACTGGTGTCGTTTATTATTCGAACTGCTTTTCTCTGTATTGCATCAAGAACTTCAAGCCTTGATGGAGCCGCCGAACCCCATACGTGCGAGCAGTATTCAAGATTAGATCGTATTTGGGTTTGTAAAGAGTAGCTAAGTTGGATGGAGATATATATTTCCGTGCTCTAAACGGAAAGCCTAATTTCTTTCCTGTTGCAGTTGCTATATTTGCAATATGTTCTTTCTATAGTAAGTCCTGGGAGATCTTTATACCAACCAGCGTAATGGAGTCGCCTGCTACCAGCGTCTGATCGTTCATTGTAATTTATGAGTCGCATGTTTGCCTCTTGTTGTCTTTGTCTTAAAGCTTTGAAATTAACAAGATTCTTTCTTCCCCATTCGTCAACAATTCTCAAATCTTGATTAAGAGAAGCCGTTGTGGATCTTCTGTCCTCTTCCAGAATATCTAGAGATATGGGACGGTTGTGCGCTTTGCTACAGTGTAGGTTGCTGTCATCTGCAAAACCGTCGATCGGGTTATTAATGGCTTCTAGTAGATCATTAATGTGTAAGAGGAATAGAGTAAGAGCTAGAGCCGATCCTTGGGGAACTCCAGCGTTGATCTTGTAGAGGTTGGAAGAATGTCCATCTACGACAACTTCGATGTGCCTGTTGAAGAGAGAAAGTTGGATATCCATCTGCAAAGGTTTTGCGAGAGTCCGTATGAAGGCAGTTTGTTCAAAAGAGCTGCATGCCACACTTGATCAAATGCTTTTGAGATGTATAGTGATACTATTTGAGTTTCCCCATAGCGGTGAATGGCATGAGTAACATATGCTAGCAGATCGGTGGTGACCTTTGTTGGCGAAAACCATATTGCCTGCCACTTAAAAGGTTGTGTGTCTCAAGGTAGCTCAGGATCTTGTGATTGACGTATTTCTTTATCGGACTTCAAAAAATTACTAAAGACCACACTATACAAACACAAAATCTATTTTGGTTTATAATTATCATTAAGGTACCGCAATAAAAAAAATACCTTTCGATTTTTACACAAAGTGTTATACTTATCTTATATTATACTAATATGTAATAAACTCCGTTCATGGTGTCCACTAAATCGAATTTTGATTAAATATCTGAACAGATCGATATCAAAGTTCTGCATATTTAGTATAGTTTTCAACTGATTGGGAGTTTAAACTCTCAATTAAATTACACAGAATTAGCTGGTATTCACACAAAATAAAATATGAATCGATATCCTCCAGGCGTGTTGAATTTAAAATAGGTGAAACTGTTTCAACTTTAATAACGTTCGGTATAATTAATAAACATGTTTTTATCCACAATTTTTTATATTTCGAAAATTCCGTTTATATAAAAACCACAAATCACAACTGAAACAAACGTGAATTAAGATTAATAGAATGCTTTAACTTGAACTTCCTGAAACAACGGAATGGAAATTACATAAAAAGCCAAGCTTCCGAGTTGCATATGTTTCTATTATACGTAAACATTTTAAAAAGATTAATTGCTTCGGATGGAAATGAAAAAAATTGTAAAAAGCAGCTACTTTAACGATTGTTACATAGGAAGAAAAATGGTATTGATAGTTTATAATAATAAATGTTTTGCTTTAAACAGATTGCACTCCAGCTGGAAAACTTAATTGACTAAAACCGAATTTCATAAAAAAATTAACTAGATTTCTATATTCAGATCCTTTTCCCAGCAAATATCGCAAGAGATACACTCTTCGTGATGAAGAAAATCAGCTTGCGAGACGAGCAAAATCAGCAAGTGGTAAACTCACAAAACGAGCAAAATCAGCAAGTGGCCAACTTGCGAGACGAGATAGGGGAGCTTAAACGAGAACTAAAAGCTTGTCGCCGAAACCAAACCATCCACCACTACGACGGAAATACAGAAAGAATGGAAAGCTACCACGTAGACGTCGAACGACGAGGAAACTGGGAGGCGAACCAGGTACGGACTACGATGATACCGTCAACCTTCGACTGGAAAACTTTCTGGCCGAATGGATGGTCCCCCTAGGAAAAGACATTGTCCCTAAACATAGATCTCTGAGTTAAGGCTTTAGATGTCCTGCATTCATTGACACCGGATCAAGCTGACCATTTGAAGCTATTGATGGATCGTCTGGAGATGCGTTATTTTCAAACTACAACCGGTATACTAAATGCAGTTGAAGAGCCGGAAACAGAAAAATGGAGAAACTATCCAGATGTTCGAGGCAGAAGTGGCAAGAATGTAACGGTTTGCGTATCCAAATACAGCGGAAGATTTACTTTTACCTATGGTCTTCGGGACGCTGAGTTACATTGACAATGAACTATTTGAAGTCCCCTTAACTGCCCATACATCCCCTTAAATACAACAAATGAACTTTCTCGAATTTGCGAGAAATATGATCTAATCCAGCTATTATACACTAGAGCTTTTTAGAATAAACTAAAAACAGTCTTTCAAGTAAAGGTTCTTTACTTATTCGGTTATCCTGTTACACTGCCCCCTCCTTAGATTCATACCTTCCTAAATCGGAATCCCGCACACTTTTTGAGCCGGCCAAACGATCTTCTTGGAGCTGTAGCACATCTCTACTGTGGTTTCGACAACCGATCATGATGGACCACGACAAGTTTCTCTCTGGGAGTTTACACGATCCTATAAATGACATAGTTAATCTTTTTCTTGATGGTGTATGGACCTTCGTAGTTCTTCTGCAATTTGGGACAAATGCCTCGACGCCGTCAAGAGTTATAAAGCCAAACTAAATCTCCAACTTAGTAACTCTTTTCGATTGTCCGCGTGTCAAAGTACCTCTTCATCCGATCACTATATAATTGAAGTTTCCCACGCACCAGGTTGTGTATATTTTCCATTCGATTCTGAAGATCGGTGAAATATTCTTCACATGACACTTCTTCACCAGGTTTCCAACCAAACACCAAGTCACATGGTAGCCATTTCTCTACCGAACAGAAACTTTGCAGGCGTTTGGAATGTTAATTCGTTAATGGCCGATCAAATTACCATTAGAAATGGTGGAATATGTCGATCCCAATCCCTCCGATACTCTGACACCACTTTTGACAGATAGTTGGTTATAGTCCGATTTATTTGTTCCACCATTCTATCAGACTGAGGGTGCATCGCTGTGGTTCTCGTTTTGTTGATGCTCAATGTTTGGCAAACTTGTTGAAACAGCCTGCTTTCAAAATTTCTCCCTTGGTCTGAATGCAATTCTAGTGGTTCCCCAAAACGACTTATGAATTCTTCAACTAATATAGCTGCTAAAAATGCCAGATGTCAAAAATATATTTTCAATTTAATTATTTTCCTAAAACAAGAATCTGTAACCAATAAAATTTTAGTTGGTGCGCCTATGCTATCTTATTCTTTAAACCGCAGAGTGACGGCGATCAGCATCCACTATCCCCTGGCAGCAGTTGCTCTCCATCTCCTCCACCCCCTCGGCTTCATTGCTTCAAAGACATAAATTATCTCTGCATCAAGACTAATGGCAAATGAGGGCCTTTCGTACACACTGGGAGGGTAAAACGTTTCTTGGGGATTAGAAGAAACAATGCAATCGTTGTAACGACAGCGTTTTTAACGTTGGCATCGAACATTGGAGTGAACAAGTAGATTGGCACTGGTGGCAGAGGTATGAAATTTTTATGGGCCATAGAAGTGAAATGATGTAGTGTTTGGAATTCACAAAAACGACGATGTTTGTTTGAAATTTTACGTTTATTGATTGTTTTTTTGTTTTTGTTTCACGGTTTCATTCAACTTTCTAGTTTAACCTGGTATATTTTAAAAACCATAAAAGATATTGAAAAAGTAGGAAGGTTAATGGAAAAAGTGACAATTTTGCTATAAATGTACATTTTTTTATTAAAATTGGTTTTAAAAAAATATTGAAAATTTAAGGGAGAGACTGACAGTGTTTTTTATGTTGTTTCACAATAAAAACGGACCTTTTTAATCTTTTTTTGTATTTTCAAAAGTATTTTGATAAAGATTTTAATTTTCTACAAGTAATATATATTTTATAAAGATTTTTGCTAAAGATACATTAATTTTAAGATAATTGGGCAAATAGATTTCTCAAAAATGCAAAACTTGCACAGTCAAGTGTACAACTCGAGACGATCATTTTCTTTAAACTTTTGTTCAATCTGATTAGTCTAAAAACAAACATATGAAGGCTCTAACCGGGTGAAATTTGGATTATACCTCGAGGTCCTCTGGATCTGGACCTGGAAATTTGGGAGGGGCGAGCTAGTGCTCAGCCAGCACTGATGCCACATGTGACCCATTGTGCATCCTCCCGTATGTAGGGTTATCCTTACCTCAGGCTGTCACCAGGCCTATTGATTTAAAATAGGTGATGAGACTCCCGAGGGGGATCTCCCTGACATCGGCTGGTGTAAGCCAATACTCGGCCAACACGGATCTTCTGATTTCAGAAAAAGAAGAGCAGTCATACATAATGTGTTCTACTGTTTCCTCTTCTTGTTCGCAGCCTCTGCATAGCGGCGATTCTGTTAGTTTCATCCTATAGAGATGTTGTTGCAATTGGCAGTGACCTGTCAGGATTTCCACAGCTGTTCGGAGAGTTTGTCTGGTCAATGCCTTAAATTTTTTTGCTGTTTCCTCGCCAGGATGGGGTAATAACTCTCTGGCCAGTCTACAGTTCGTAGTTTCATCCCAGCACTAAATAAATTTTTGGTGAGTGTGCTGTTTAATAAGGTCCACGACTGCGGACAATGTTAGCTTGGTAGATGGGCGAGGGTTAACATATTTATAGCCCGCAGCCCTCCTTGCTAAATTGTTCGCAATGCGGTTGCCTTTAGAGTTCCCATGTCCTTTGATCCAGCTGAGAGTGACCACATTATTCTGGCTGGCCTCAGTTAGAGATTGGTGATATTCTAGTACTAAACTTGAAGTGAAACGTGGTCTATTCAAGGTCAGTAGTGCTTGTCGGCAGTCTGTGTATATATTTATATTCCTGCCTGTGATGTTCCTATTGATTAATTCTTTTGCAAGCCATCCATAGCCCATTTTATTTTTAGGCTTAAGGATCTAGAGTAAATTCCACATCCCACACCTTGCTTTGTTTTTGATCCATCCGTATATACGCTCAGAGCGTTCACTACGTTGAGGTCTGCTGTCTTGTTTGTTAATATTTTGTAGGGTTTGTCAAAGACAAATCTTGGTGCGACGGCATCCGTGTCTGCCTGTAAGAGTGGTATCACTTTATTGATTCCCTCCACAGACTATCCCTATATACCTCGAGGTCCAATTTTCTGTCAGTGACGTCATTGTGACGTAAATGCAAGTGGAATCAATGCGAGGTTCGAATAAATGCTAGTTTCCATGTTTAATTTAGAAACACTTACTATCTTTGTCTTATTCACTTTTAAGAAAAATATCAACAATAGAGAACATTAAGTGCGCTAGTGTCGCCTGATATTTTTCTTAAAGTATCTCTTTCTATTGTGCGTTAATAAGACAAAGATAGCAACAGGGTTTTTGGTCCCGGTTTGTACTATCAAGTTCAGAAATCCATAATAAGTTGTTGCTGTTTTATACAAACTTACAGATCTCTTGGAAACATTATATAATTTGATTAATATTAATATAACCCGCTTAATAAAGCTAAATCTCTGTAAAAGACATTCGTTTTTATCGATTCTATTGTGTAATGAAAAATTATGATAAATCTCTAACCCATTATGATATCCATTAAGCAATGTTCAAATGCAGACGATTTTCCTAATTCTTTGACGGTCATTAAAAATGACCCCGTATTTTTGAGATGGCAGTCCGTAATATCGGGGCCTGTTCAAGGCATAATTTCAACCCATCTCGTTAAGAATGGAGATGAAATGTGCGCGGGTAGGTCCTAACGACAATCCGCTTGCTGGCTATAGCGGAAGAAGATGATGTCAGTGGTGAAGGAAAGGGGTTAAAATATTTATTTTTTGTCTTAAAAAAGTATGTATAACTTTTTACTGCAGCTGTAAGCAATATTTAACATTTAAATAAAATAAATATATACTAATTATAGGCAGTCTTCAAAGCGCGAAACGAATAAAACTTTTGAATAACTAGAAAAGATATGATTGAGGGAGTGTATTATCTCCTTTTTACTCTCTTCTTTTTTCATCTAGTATAACTTAATTTGAATTAGTTAAAAAATATATCGAAAATTTACGAAAGAGACCAATAACTTTTAAATCCGATTTAATTTTTATTTAATTTTTAACGCCGAAAATTAAAATAAAATGAAAGAAACTGAGGTGATCTACGAACAACCAGATTTGAATTAAGTATGAAAAAAAAACGTAAATGAACAACAATCAAAGAAATTTCCAATCGAAAGGCAACATCGCCCTATCGAACCTTTTTATTCGCTTTTTATCGTCTATCGGAAACGACTTGATTTACTGTCAATAGCTTTACGATAGTTTAATCAGTGCTCTTTCGGTGGCGGATACGCTTTAATTAGGTTGATTGGTTGGTTGGATGTGTGTGTGTGTGTTTGTGTGTGTTTTCGGTTTTTCTTTCGGTTTCCTTACTGGTAACTTCTTATCGTCGTCGCTAGGGGGTTTATTCTTTGATAATGATTGATGAGTTGAAACGATGAGAGCACATTAATGGTGAAAGAGTTCTCTTTTTTAAAAGAAGGGTGAATAGAATTTAGAATCTAAAAATATGCTCTTGTTTTTATTTGCGGAAGTGAAGTTTTAATCGATATACTAAATAGATTAAATAGGTGTAGATATCTTCTTAACAAAATGAACAACCAATAACGTTTAAGAAAATTGGATTTCCAACAAAAGCATGTAATGTATCTGTTTTTATTTTTACTTTCAAATATATTTTTTTATCATTTTACACTTTAAACACTGTACAAGAAAAAACCATGTAGATTAGATTTTAAGGCTCCTAAAATGGAACAACCAAAGACAAGACGAAGATGCACTTTGATTAAAAAGTCTTTGAATCCACCCGTTACCTGGGCCCAGTGGGCAGTCTATAAATAAGCTATAAAACAGAACCTTTTTTGACCCTAGACTTGAGATCCAGCATGTGGTTGTATGCATTCATAATTTTAAAATCTGTTGTAATAATGCTGCGACATAGATATAAATATTAATCAGTCCATACAAGTGCAAAACCAAACTGTAAACACTGTATTTCGCTCTAATTAGAGCTCATCAGTACAGTTCAGGTTTGTTTCTTCAGTCAATAATGAAGAGTCATTCGTTTGTATAATTTTTTTCATTATTATATATATATATATTATAACATATGATAACAGACTATAGTATTCTATAAGTTACCATGCTATAAAGTAATCCTTACCTTGAATTTTTTTTAAATTTTAATATAAATGTGAAGAAGGTAAGACTCAAATTAATTTCTTTTATTTTAAATATTATTATTTTAAAATATGCTCCTGGCTATTCTCTTTCTTAGGGTCAGAGTTCAAAAATTTCAAATAATAAATAGATTCAAATTCAACTAATATTGAAAATTTCAACAAAAACGATTATCAAATTCAACAATCATATACCAAATTATGTTTTCTGAACGATGATTCTATCTTAACCTTAACCTTACCTTTTCTTATAGTGTTGTGAACTTTTACACACTTTTTCAAAAACCAAATGTAGTTAAATCAAATGATATGAAAAATTCTGAATTTTGTAACTAATAAATCAAATTAAACTTATCTAATAATGAAAAATAACTTATTTAAACAGTGAAACAGTGTACAAGTGAAATTAAATGTTCATTAAATACGTAACAAAAATCAAACACAGAAAAGTTCTTTATTTTTAAAAATTGGAAATTGATACCGTGTTATGAAGATCTTGTATTCTCTTTGGACAGCTAAGGCTCAGGATCTCCTTTTCAATTAGAATCCACCATTTCCCAGGACAGCAATGATATACAGACACTTTAGAGATTTTGACTAATAAAATTTCTTCTAATCAGGAAACAATCAGCTCTTACATCAAATGGTAAGTAAACTAATAATCTTCTTTCTTGTTAGAAACTGGTTTTACTTTCTTTAAATTAATTCAGGAAGCATTTATATCAATGAACTGCTCAGCATACAATTTCTAACATTTATTTCTTCATAAAAATAGACTTTACTTCTTACCAGATGCTATCAGGAACTTCCTTGTAGTTTTGTTAACACTTTTGACTACTTTTAAACTTTCTTTTATAAGTATTTTGAAGAAAAAACTAAATTTTAACGGAGCAAACTTTATTACATCTTTTCTCTTCAGAAGGTCGAAAACAAGAGAGCGATCCAGAAATAAACAACTTAACAACTGAATCTCCAAACAAACTTACACTATACATTATTATTCCCTATTCGCCTACTAATTATTTGTCAAATAAAATTACTAAAAATCTAATACTTAATTCCTTATTTACATTTAATTCAATAATCATTCTTTTAAAATTTGCTATACTTTTGATGAATTGTTAATTTTATAATATCTTATCTATAATATAATCTAATATCTTTCTATTTTCAGAACTTTTCATTTGGAAATTAAACTAATAACAAATTACAATATGGCTTGAAAACAAACATTGTATATTTTGAAAGTAAGTAAAATTTTTTATATTTCTTCTATGATTTCTAATATTTTATAATAAAATTTATGTAATGTTTTACATTTATGTTTTAACATTTAATTTTCTTATTTTATTTTATCTTAATTTATTTAAAATTGTTTTTAATTACCAATGTATCGTAAAATTTATAAACTTTTAAATATTTACTCTTATTATCTATTTAATACATGATCATTAAAATTTTATATATTATAGATTAAACTATATTGAATCTTTAAAATAAATATCTCTTAGATGTACTTGTATATTTTAATTTCTTATTTTGTTTTATTTTTCTTTTTTAGGAATTGTGAAGAAGATGATGATAAATTATACCAAATTTACTGCATTTGCACTCTGCCTTGGAATAAGAATATTTTCCTTTCTCGATTGCCATTAGTTTTCTTTATATGTACTTATTTAATATAGCATAGTAACTCATATCATCTCAATATATATATATATATATATATATATATATTTATGTCAAAGGGTGTTTAAGAGGACCTCATCTAAACCCAATTTTTTAAGTATACATAGGTATACATTGTGTATAGAAATGTATACATCTGGGTTTTGTGTAAAAAAATTCAAAAACAAGTGATATACAGATGTTTTTATACACAATGGTATTTGCGGGGACATAGGATAGTTAAAAATTGAGACACTGTAATGTACATGGAGCACTAAATTTATATGTATAATTTTATAAATAAATGAAATAACAATAGTATATTGTGTGGCAAGGGGTGAAAAAAGACGATTTCTGACCAGGGCGAGAATTGACTGCCCGAGCAAAGCGAGGGCTGTCATCGCCCGGTCAGAAATCGTCTCTGTTTCATCCCGTGCCACACACTATATTTTTCATATCACATAATTAAAACAGCGAGTTTTGATCTCTGTAGCCAGTCGCAGTAAGACTATTTCAGACCAATGCAACTGTCAGTCAGAAACATTCTGACAGGCTTGAAATAATGACATTTGTTTCTGACTGACAGTTGCATTGGTCTGAAATTGTCTTGTTTCAAATGGCAAAACAGAGATCAAAACTAGCTGTTTCAATGCATGTGATATAAAAAATAAAAGCATTTTATTTTTCTTTAAAATGGGACAGTTTACAATTCTTTTAATATTTAAATTGTATGATTAGAACTACCTACGTATAACTGTAAAAAATGTTATAATTGTCTCTGTTTGTAAATGAAAAAATTAGAAATTAATCAAAATATTTTAAAGAATCTGATAAATTAAAAAAATAAAAAGTTTTCACGACAACTACAAAACATAAGTTTCTGTTTTTTGCGAATACCTACTACTTTTGAAAATTGAACACTATACAATAAACGTCGATACACATATGAGTCAATACGAAGATTTCCATTAATGAAATAAGAGAACAATTAATTCTTTAACTAACATAATTAATATTACTTTGATGTATTATTTAATTTTCAATATTTTTATTTATTTAATTAATTGTCTTTTTTTGAAATCATTAATTTTGTAATAGATGATTTAATACGGTTGTATAATTTGTATAATTTTACATCTTTAAGGATCACTGATAATACTCATAAAAAGTAACCCACAACTTAGACAGCTAGTTAGGGAAATAGCGCACTTTAGGAAGTTTTAATGTTTCTTTTTGAAATACCTACCGTTTTGTTTTTTGGGAATAAGCAAAAAGTAAAACACGTTGGCCATATCAAAAATGACACTGCACTATAAGAAAATTATAAAAGTTTAATTATTATCTACACGACGAAACATTTAAATATCAAGAAAATTGTGAAAATAACGTAAAGGTAACTTAAGATCCAGTTAATATTCCAAATTATATTAATTTATTTAAATTCTGTACAGAATTTCTGACTGAATAAAAATTCACAAAACTGATTAAAATTCATTAATAAATAAGCATTATTTATTAACTAAAATGTAGAGTTTTACTTTTATTATTTTTGAGAAATTTGTTATGGGATTTTTGAAATTTAGAAAGTATAGAAACAAAAATATATTCAATGATTTTTTTTTTCAATTTCTCTTTAATGTCATTTATATATTCTTATTTCTATATTTTAACAAATTAAGTTTTTTTAGATACAGTCGTTCAATAATATAATAATACATTTGACTAAAAACTAAGGCAAATTCATGAGTTTTCGTCTAAATGATATATTATAAAATTGACATAAGGTCCTCACAACCACCGTTTCTCCTCCATTGTATAATTTAGAAGAACCAAAAACACAACTAAAGCTAAAATCAATTAAAAAATCTAAAAAATTGTAATTGACAAAATTTTGAAGAATCAAACTTTCTAAAACTTGTGTCTG
The DNA here is from genome assembly GCA_964028335.1 of Altica lythri. Lineage (NCBI taxonomy): Eukaryota > Metazoa > Arthropoda > Insecta > Coleoptera > Chrysomelidae > Altica > Altica lythri. Next base: position 73,114,069 of record OZ034805.1, read on the forward strand.
TTTGCTTTAAGTGTTCATAATTACTCAGGGAGTAACAACAAAAATATCTTTTTCCTCATTAATAAAATTTGTCATAACTGGAGAACAAAAATACTGAACTATAGAATTATTAGACCTTTTAATGTTGTTTATTTATTTATTTATTTAAAAAGTACATACACTATATAGTTAACATTTTTATAAGTTAATGTGTTAATGTTTAAAAGTAATGACCTGTTAATTTTTTTTTGTTTTGCAAAATTTACTTTGTATATCAGCACTGTCACTGCGATTTCAATTTTTTCGTATTTTCTTTTTTTTTAATTTAACTAATGATTACGAGTTCTTAAATAGATACTGGTAAATAAAAAAAATAAAAATTAATAAAAAACCATGTTTTAAAGAAAATCAATATAAATTTAGAAAAGTCAGTATATTTGTTTAATTTTGTTTTGTTTGAATTACTTAACATCGATAGAAAACTTTTGTTGGAGACTTAAACCAACGTTCTTTCACTACTTTAGAATTTATCCATATTATGAATGTTTAAATAAAAGATTATCTACATAACAAGGCGTAAAAAATTGGACATTTGATGAATAACAAATACTATTTTAGTCTTTTAAAATAAAAAAGAAAATTCAGTAACAAAATCTTATCATCGAAATTAAATATTATAAAATTGATATAAGGTCCTCATAAACACCGTTTCTCCTCCTCTGTGTTTATTATAAGATGAGAACCAGTTTAGATAATAATATTGTTTATTTTAGAAAAACTAGATAAGAAGATTTAAATATACCTACCTAATCTCGTAGAAATGTAGAAAGCCAAAGAAACAGCAAAAGCTATAATTAATTATCAAAACTAAAAACAATTGTCATCGACAAAATTTTGAAAAAACTTGAGTGTATTTTATTGTTTTTCATAATTACGTAGAAAGTAACAACAAAATCTCTTTCTTCATCAATGAAATTTGTCGTAACTGCAATACAAAAATACTGAACTAAAGAATTAATAGGAATTTTAATGTTATTTATTCATTTTCATTTATTTAAAAAGAAACATACACTGTATATTTAACATTTATGTTAGTGTTTATAGGTACCCGTATTATCAAGGTCTTTTTCACTATAGCGACACTTTTATCAAAATTCACAGGTGTCGTAAGTTGGCGACGGCAAATGAACTTTTGTAACTTTTTTTTTGCTTATTCGTTTGTTCGTCGTTTGTTTGTAATTGTTCGATAAAATTTATTGTTTGTTCGTTGTTCGTTTTTTTTTAAGAATTTTCAAAATTTTAGGTTTAACCTAGCACCCGATATACGGATATCTGCGTCATTTTTTTTTTAAATTGCACATCCTACTTAAATAATGTTTGTTCGTTAAAAAAAACGTTTGTTCGGTCGTATTTTCTTTTAAAATTATTGGAACGAAGTTCCCTTTCGCGCGTTACGAACAGTTACGACTGACGCTGGGAGCTAGCCCAAAAAAATTCATACCAAAAGTTGTCACGACACTATGCACCGACACAATGCACCGACACACGCATGTTTCTCTCTCTCACAGACCAAAAAATAAATAACTCTCTCTCCCTCTCTCTCATAGATAGACATATTACAATTAAAAAGACACTATTTTAAATTAAAAGAAAATGTACATTAAAAAGAAAATACTGTAGAAAAAAACATAATTACCTATAATAGTATTATATTTTATTTCATCCTGTTTTTATGAATTAATAAATTCATAAACATTTTAAAAATAGTTCGTAACTTGACTACGTCAAATTACCTTAACTGTCAGTCACTGTCAAATATTTTAATTTTAAATTTTTTGTATTGAATTGTTAATTCCTGTTTTAAATTATAAAAAGTAATTTTAAAAAGATGTGTTATTTAAAGCTCTGGTATTGTATAAATGGACACTTTTGTTAAAAGAAACGAACTGTTAGGTAAGTAGAGATTTTATACAGACAATAATAAATGCTTATGTATGTATAAACACTCTGTTATGTTTACAAATTACTAATTCCTTCACTAATTAATCGAAAGGAACTTCGTTCCATCCGGGTGTCCCTTGACACCTCACACTTTTTTTTTAACACGATTACACCCACACAGCTGACTTTCAAATAAAACGTCTAATGCGCATGCGCGAAGTTTTAATAACATTTGTGGTCTATTCAAATTTTATCAACAATTGCTGAGTAAATGTAAAAGCCAAAATGCAAATAGATTTCCCAAAATGTTATCTAAAAGAATGCAACAGCAAATCTTATAAATTGATTTGAAAATTAATGCTATTGTATTTCATGGTATATATTGTTAGTTGCAGTTGTAAGTTAAGTTTAATAATAAATATAGAAAAACGTAAAAGTGTGTTCTAAATCTCCAGCATCCAATTAATCGATATAAAATAGACACCGATATCAATTAATCAGTACAATACTTAATATCACAAATATTGAGTGTCGAATTACCTCACCAATTATATTCACATATAAAAAATAATTATATTGGATTTTTTTTCATTCAGTGATTTTCTGTGTAATCATGTTAAAAAAATAATTTTAAAAGTAAATACAACCGAACAAACATTTTTTTTTAACGAACAAACATTATTCGATTTGGATGTGCAATTTAAAAAAAAATGACGTATATCGAGTGCAAGGTATAGTTTATCCAAAACTACTTGAATAGGTCAACGCTCTTTTCGAATTTCCAAGAATTCTCTTCATGGTGTGAGTCGGGAAGTTAAAAGGAACATTAAATAGATATTTTACTAAGTTCGTTCATATAATGACGTTCTTTTGAGTTTCCCCTGGTAAAATCGGAAAAATAATTCCTATCCAAGTGGGTCTAGTTATACTATAAAAGCTAAAATTTTAAAAATTCTTAAAAAAAACGAACAACGAACAAACAATAAATTCTATCGAACAATTACAAACAAACGACGAACAAACGAATATGCAAAAAAAAGTTGCAAAAGTTCATTGATTGTATATACTAGCGTGCAAACTTGTATATTCCAAATTTCAGTCTTAGATAAAAAATATGATTTTAATAATATTGATGAGATATAATTATACAATTCAATTAATTGGATGCTGGAGATTTAGAACACACTTTAAAGTTTTTTTTATATTTATTATTAAACTTAACTTATATAACTGCCACTATTTATAACAATATATAACATGAAATACAATGGAAAAATGGTATGCAACCAACACTTCATTATAAGTTATGACATTAAGCATTAATTTTCAAATCAATTTATGAAATTTGCTGTTGCATTCTTTTAGAAAACATTTTGGGAAATCTATTTGCATTTTGGCTTTTACACTTACTCAGCAATTGTTGATAAAATTCTAATAGACCACAAATTTTATTAAAAGTTCGCGTATGCGCATTAGACGTTTTATTTGAAAGTCAGCTGTATGGGTGTAATCGTGTTAAAAAAAATAATTTTAAACGAAAATACGACCGAACAAACGTTTTTTTTAACGAACAAACATTGTTTAGGTAGGATGTGTAATTTAAAAAAAATGACGCAGATATCCGTATATCGGGTGCTAGGTTAAACCTAAAATTTTGAAAATTCTTAAAAAAAAAACAAACAACGAACAAACAACAAATTCTATCGAACAATTACAAACAAACGACGAACAAACGAAATAAGCAAAAAAAAATTTCAAAAGTTCATTTGCCGTCGCCAACTTACGACACCTAAAATTCACGAAAATATTTGATGACGAGCAGGTTGACCAACCTTTAATGATTTTATCATTTTTTTATGGAAAGTTTATTGAGAATAGCATTGTTTATTCCCCGAAATAAAAACTCACACCCAAATTTAAATAACAATAAACTATTAATAAATCTTCCACTAAGCACGTCCGTGCAACAAAAATTGTTTTTGTTGTCTTTTGAATTCACGATAAAATTTAATGAAAGTTAGAATAAGTGCTAATTCAAAAAGTTGAATGAAACCATATGAAATAGCGACCTTGAATTTATTTGTGACGAAGTTCACGATAAAATTGTAGGTATATTATAAAATTGATATAATGTCCTCATAACCACCGTTTCTCCTCCAATCTGTTCTTATTATATGATTTAGGTCAGTTTAGATAATAATTTGAACCATTGTTTATTTTAGAAGAACTACAGAAGAAGATTTAAATATACCTACCCAGTCTCGTTGAAATGTAGAAAGCTAAAGAAACAGCAAACGCTATAATTAATTATCAAATCTAAAACCAATTGTCATCGACAAAATTTTGAAATATCAAGCCTTCTAATACTGTGTCTATTAGCTTTAATTGTATTTTATTGTGTTTCATAATTACTCAGAGAAGAACAACAAAATCTTTTTCTTCATACCTCGGTCGAAAGTACGTTCTTTCGTCCCCAATTGCAGGGAAGAAAGTTTAACATTTACTCCCTGTTTACGGCGGGACGAAAGTTGAATTTTCGGCCCTGCGCGTCATGATGTTTTGTCGTCTTTAACATTTACTCCCTGTTTAAGAAGGGAGGAAAAATTTCTCATGCGTAGTTACACTTGTAACTAGGGACTGTTTATTCTCGTGTCATTTCTATTTCTATCTATAACCTTAAAAATAATTATCAATGAAAAAACTTGACTCTTCGAATGTATTTTATGCCTGTCCCACGACAGCGACACTTTTATCAAAATTCAGGATAATATTTGTTGACAAGCAGGTTGACCAACATTTACAGATTATAACATTTTTTTTAATGGGAACGTTATTGTAAATAACATTGTTTATTTCCCGAAATAAAAACTAACATCCAACTTCGAATCACTATAAATTATTAATAAATCAACCACTAAATACATCCGTGCAACAAAAATCGAAAGTTAGAACAAGTGCTAATTCGAAAAGTTGGATGAAACCATATGAAATAACGACCTTGAATTTATTCGTGACGAAGTTCACGATAAAATGTTTATATTATCAAATTGATATAAGGTCCTCATAACCACCCTTTCTCCTCCAATCTGTTCTTATTATACGATTAATGTCAGTTTTGATAATAATTTGAACCATTGTTTATTTTAGAACTAGAAAAAAATCCCGTTGAAATGTAGAAAACCAAAGAAACAGCAAAAGCTAGAATTAATTTATTAAATCTAAAAACAATTGTCATCGACAAAATTTTGAAACATCAAACCTTCTAATACTGTGTCTATTTGCTTTAAGTGTATTTTATTGTGTTTCATAATTACTCATAGAGTAACAACAAAATCTTTTTCTTCATCAAGGAAATTTGTCATAGCTGGAATACAAAAATACTGAACTATAGAACTATTAGGCCTTTTAACGTTATTTATTCATTTATTTAAAAAGTAACATACACTATATATTTCACATTTATGTTAGTAATGTGTTTATACCCGTATTATCAAGGTCTTTTTTACTACAGTACAGCACTACAGCGGCACTTTTAGGATAATATTTGTTGACAAGCAGGTTGACCAACATTTACAGATTATAACTTTTTTTTAATGGGAACGTTATTGTAAATAACATTGTTTATTTCCTGAAATAAAAACTAACATCCAACTTCGAATCACTATAAGTTATTAAAAAATCAACCACTAAATAGATCCGTGCAACAAAAATCGTTTTTGTTATCTTTTGTTAAGGTTGGCGGCCTGAATTCACGATAAAATTTAATGAAAGTTAGAACAAGTGCTAATTCGAAAAGTTGGATGAAGCCATATGAAATATCGACCTTGAATTTATTCGTGAAGAAGTTCACGATAAAATGTTTATATTATCAAATTGATATAAGGTCCTCATAACCACCGTTTCTCCTCCAATCTGTTCTTATTATACGATTAATGTCAGTTTAGATAATAATTTGAACCATTGTTTATTTTAGAACTAGAAAAAAATCTCGTTGAAATGTAGAAAGCCAAAGAAACAGCAAAAGCTAGAATTAATTATCAAATCTAAAAACAATTGTCATCGACAAAATTTTGAAATATCAACCCTTCTAATACTGTTTCTATTAGCTTTAAGTGTATTTTATTGTGTTTCATAATTACTCAAAGAATAACAACAAAATCTTTTTTTTCATTAATGAAATTTGTCATAAGTGGAATACAAAAATACTGAACTATAGAATTATTAGGCCTTTTAATGTTATTTATTCATTTATGTAAAAAGTAACATACATTATATATATCACATTTATGTTAGTAATTTGTTAGTGTTTAGAAGTAATTATTAAAAAGTTTTGTTGTTAAATAGATAAAAAAACAAATAATTTAAAAATGAAAATCAAAATAAATCAGCTAAAATCACTAGGTATATTCGTTTTTGTTTGCATAATTTAAAAATCTATAGAAAATATTTGCTTTAAAGTTAAATCAACGTACTTTAACCACTTTAAAATTTATTCATATTATGAATGTTTAAATAATATATTATCTTTATACCAACGTGTAAATAATAGCACATTATTACGATTACTATATTATTTACAATATTTTAAAATAAACAAGAAAAATTCAAAAGCATTTTAAGCATTAAAAATTGTTAGAGTCCAAATAGTTGTCAAAAACTGTATAAATAGGTAATCTGTTGTGTGATTAATGTTAAGATACCGATATAAAAATCAAATTATCTGTAATTGAGGGAGGTGGAAAGTGATTATTTCCCATCCTGGTGAAAAATCATTTATTTTCCAACTTTTTAAAAGTCTAAAAAATCGTGTTTTTCATTTAAATAGTAATAAATAGTACGCTAAATACAGTCGCAAGAACGAAAGAATTAAGGTGTCATTTTTGATTAATTAAAATAGTTGTTTTTTTTTGTCAATAAATAAATTAAATAGGTATCAATTATTTGCATTCAAATATGACTAAACCAAGATTTTCAAATGAAATTTTCATAAACTCTAACTAAGTATTTGAATTTAGGAATAAGACGTAAATCAAGTAATTAACTTGAATTATAAACACAAAATACAGCTAAAATTTAAAAATAATATTTATTTTAATCTATATATGTATATACACTCAGATGCAAAAAAACGATGCATTCTTTATTTATTGTTTATTTGAAGTTGTATAATTTTAAAGACATTAAATGGCGTATGTAAATTTAGATGTACCTACCCTCGTATACGAGAAATAAAATAATATATTTAATATTGCTTTTATATTTCTTAAAACAAATGGGTATTTCAAGTTTTTATCAAAAATTGTCTGTGAGAAGCAATAAAATATTTATTGAGTGTTGTTTTTAGTTCAACAAGTACACTATAGTGCAGTGATTTTGTTTTCAAAACGTTATATTTTTATTTAATTATCCTTAATTATCCTTCCTAAATGTCCCTAACTCCAACAGTTGCTGCCAGAGCGGTGGCTTTAGTTCAAGATGGCCGTAGCCAATATTATGCAGCTGAAATGTTAGGTGTTAGTCGATCTGTGGTTCAAAGAGCAGTTCGGCGTTTTAATGACACCGGTAACTTTACAAGAATCTAACTTGAGTTGAACTGGCAAATCGTCTAAGCGAAATAAGAAATGTGGATGTAAGCAGGTGAACAGATCGTCGACGACTTGTAGAGGGTAATTTATTATCCAGAAGGCCAGCCCTATCTCCACTACTATCCACAAAACATCGCAGAGCTCACCTTGCCTTTGCAAGAGAACATCAAAACTGGAGTGATGCAGATTGGAGCAATGTATTGATCTCAGATAAGTTCAGATTTTGTCTGAGGTCACAAGACGGCCGAGAAAGGATTTGGGGAAAACAAGGAGAGCGATATTTTCAATGCAATATTGCGGAAAAAATAAGTTATCGGGGGGGGGGGCTCCGTTATGGTTTAGGCTGGTATAAGTTCAGAAGCCCATACTGATTTAGTTATTGTGGTTTTATGATTGCTGCAAGATACATAACAAGTATTTGATATCAGCATGTGGTACCTTTTGCTCTTTTCATTGGACCAAATTTTATTTTTATGAACGACAACGCGCGTCCTCGCCGTGCTAGAATCGTCAACCAATATATAGAGGAGGTGGGAATTGTCCGTATGGACTGGCCAGCTTGCAATCCCCATCTCAATCCTATAGAACACCTATGGGATATGATGAAAAGAAGTCTTTGAGCACAAGTATCTCGTCCAAACAATTGGGCTCAACTTGGAGCGGCTCTTCAGGAATTATGGGACCAACTGGATCAACTTGATATCCAGTAGAGGTTAATTAACTCAATGCTGAGACGTTTACAGACTGTTATAAGGGCCCGAGGGGGGAACACTAGATATATTAAATTACACCGGCACACAAAAAATAAAAAATTGTCTGTACACCGGGCGGCACCTATCTACGGGCATGTTTTTCGACCCGCTGGATACGAATTTCAAGTCAGTTTAGGCCGTCCTAACGTCAATTTCGAGTAAATTGTAAAAATAGCAAAAACGGAATAAGTGGTGATAAAATATATAAAAATGTAAACCAAGCATAATCCTTATATTTTTAAAATTCTTGAAAGTTTTTAGAAAGTATACAAACAAGAATATATTAGATGACATTAGGGAAAAATTAAAAAAAAGGCGCATCCAGCAGGACTCGAACCCGCAACCTTCAGCTCTACGCGGTTGATGATTATTAAAAAGGCCGTGCGTAAAAGTTTGTATGTATTTCGGGCGTAATCAGCGTTTATGGACCTTACGTGTTAATAGCTCTCGCCTGCGGCTCGGGCTCTTATTTACACGTTGCGGTCCATAAACGCCTGTTTTACGTCCTTGATATATAGATAACAATTATTCGTGGTGTAAATAACCCGTTGATTATAGGTTATCATTCGGCAAGAAAAATCAGATAATTTTAAAATAGCATTTTAACCGTTAACCAGAGTGTTTTACAAAAGATTCTACAAATGGTCCCTGTAAGCACCAACTGTCTTCATAACCACCTTTAGACATCTAAATCTTATGAGGACCGTCCTCGTAAACACCGATAGATATCTAATTCTTATGAGGTCCGACCCCGTAAGCACCATCGGTACCCGTAAACACCGATAGTCTACAAATTTGGTCCCCGTAAACACCGTTTGACATATATATATATATATATATATATATATATATATATATATATATATATATAAACTTAATTCAAACGAATAGTTCACATCTCATAGAGATTCCATAGCTCATCTCAAACTCGTGATACACATCCTTCCGAAAACTTCGAACCTTTTTATTCAGAGCACAAAAGTAAAAACACACGTAGGCCCAAAAGAGCCGTAAACCCTTTGGTATAATGCGCCTTTAGCACTACATATTGACACAGGTTCGGCTTTTGTATACTTTATACTTAAATTCCGAAAAGAAAAGTTATCTTTATTATTGGTAATTTATTACACTAACAACCAGTTTACTCTTCTGATAATTAACTTGATTGTAGGATTTACTGTAGATCGGATAGGTTCATAACTAGAACTTTCCTTCTTGTTGGTGGATTGAGTCAACGTTAAAAGAACGACATTTGGAACAGAATCTTTTATAGACTACCGGTTTATAGGACACGATAACTATTGTTTTAAGAATTTTGGAATGAAAGTAAACAAAAAAAAGTTGATAATTGTTAAACCACAAAAAAAGGTTACAAAACTTTTACATAGTCCATAGCACCGCTATCTTTTGAGAAAAGTTTGAACTAGTTTACCAAATAAAATTAAAAATTAGTAGAAATTGTAATTAAACCTAAAAACATCTGCCTAAAAACACTAAAATTGCATTATTATCGAGTTCTAAGTAATCCTAAAAGTTGTAACGTTTGTAACGTTCGTTTTCGAGCATACCATCCGGACTACAAATATTTATTTATTAAAAACCAGCTAAAAACATATCAGAAATTACGCAGTCAGTCGACAATGAGTTGAAGCCGTCGCCATTTTTGCAGTTCCGTTCCGCCATTAACGAAAATTCGACAAGAAGTACCTTGAAGGGAAAGTACAATTCAATTGCAGATTCAATCCACACCAAAAGAAAATCTGACAGAAAATTCCCTGGAAGGAACTCCATCCATCTTCCAGTTCCGTTCCACAAGTTATCGAAACTCCGTCAGAAGCCATCGAAAATCCCCAAAGATGAGAGAATTAATTAATTCATTTTATTAATTTTTTTACTACTCATAATTGAAATAATAAACCATTTTAAAACTGATTTTTCGAATTTTATTTGTGTGTCTGTACTTGGCGCCCTTTAATTAATGTTTGGAGGAAATTAAATAAAACTCAGAAGGAAGCCACGACCCTCAGGAGCTAGCCTAGGGTAATTTTAAGGTTACAAAGTTTTAGATGTGTTGTGACGTAAGTCTAAAATCGATAACTAAATTCCACCCGGACAGACAAATAGACAAAAGAAAAACAAGTGAAGAATATAAAAAAGTAGTAAAAAGATGCGCACGCTTCGGATTTAATAATCATTAAAAGCAACATTCTGTTTTAGTAAATAAGTCAAAATACAATTTATAAAAATTCATTATCTCTGCACCAAGGGGCCATCCTATCTAAATCATTCTGCAGCACATTATAGTCCTGATCAGAAAGAATATTTCAAGATAAATTTTATAATCATTAGCAAAAAGTAGGCTTCTGGAGTTAATAGCAACAAGAAAAAGTAGCGGACCCAGATTAGAACCTTGAGGTACTTCTGAAGGGCAGTTAAACTCAAATGATTGAGCACCCTTAAGCTCAACATATAATGTTCTACATAATAAGTAGAATTGAATTAGTCATATTAAATTGTTAGTTACCTCAAATTTTCGCAATATTTCTATAAGAATAGAATGCCTAATTTTATCAAATGCTTTCTCCAATCAGTGTAAACGACATCTACTAGTGATTTTCTGTTAAAAGTCTTATGAATAACACATCTCTTATTTTGAAACCTCATCTTTAAACCAAACTCTAATAGATTTAACTTTTTTTGTGCTCGTTAACTCTTTTAAACTTTCATAAAAAAAATATTGTTAGGTATCAGTAAAGTATTTTTTTAAACCGGATCTGTATAACCACCCTCTCATTGTTGCCGACACCGCAAAGAAATGGTGATAGCGTTGAGATCACGACGGGTGTAAATCACTCCTCGGTATATGGAGATTTACGCCCCAAGCGACATTTACTCCATCCCTTGAATAATGCCTTAACCAATATTCAATACAACACACATCTTTATAACTTAAGGCATAAGAGGTACCTGCATATTTTACTATTTTCTGATAAAATCGTTTCATTCTAAGCTATATTCGTTCGTCATTTAATATTTTTGATATTGGTTTTGTATGTTGATTTGTGAAGAGAAATTATATACATGGTGGGCCAAAATAAAGGAGTACATTTTTTAGTTAAAAATATTTTTTTTGTTCTTTTTGCAGGGCTACTAGCCTAAGATGTCGTCAACATGACTGCAAATTTGGAAGCAAACATAACGTACAGGGTCGAACGGTGCATTTGAGTTCGTTGCAATTGAAAACTGTCTTAGCTAAAATTGAACTGATATGCTCTTTTGATAGGTTAACTATCCAGAACACTTCAGTACCTAAAAAGGATTTTTTTCAAAATTACCGGATTTGCAAAAGACATCTAAGGGAACCCCATGGCTCTATTGAACATAATAGTAAAAGAGCAAGGAAGCGAAGCTCAAGAACTGAAGAAAATATTGCTACAGTAAGGATTGTTTTAGGAAATCTACCGATTTGGGAAGTTCTCTACCGATTTTTAGAGTTTTATTAAATTTTTCCCTAGGTTATAGTACTTCAATTTTTGTTATTATAACGCATTATACATATTTACGGATTTCAGAAATTTTAGGTTGGCAACGCTGCTAGTGAGCGAAAAGAATACGAACCGATATGCGGACCGAGAGCTTCGACGGCATAGATAGAACGATTTTTGTGAGAATGATCTGATTTTACTATTCTTGTCTATATACAGTGCCATGAGTATTTTATCTAGTGACGGTGCGCGGTCGATTAAGGCGCGTAAGTGATGCCCTCTAGTATGTTAATTTAAAACCGCGCTAGCGATTCCTTCTCGTATGTTTATTTGAAACCACATTGCCACAAATATTTACGCTAAACAGTCTTTGAAGTCACCCCTTACTTTGGAACAGCGGGTTGTTCATAAATCCAAACCTTTTCTTGACCCTCTCAGTATCTTTACGTTTCTGGTATCCACATATGTTTTTTAAATTTAAACAATAGATTGTAAAATCATGAGTGTAAATCACCGCCTATTGTAAGGATCCAGAAAAGGTTCGGATTTATGGACGGCCTGTTCTTCCCAGGTAATGGGTGTTTTCAAAGACTCTTTAACTTAACCAATATTTATATTAAATATGTTTATATATATATATATATATATATATATATATATATATTGAAATGGATACTCCTTCCGGAACACCCTTCTTCAATGAAAATTATCGGTCGTGGATTCAAGATTTCCAAATTAGTTGTCCTAAAATAAATTACAACAAAAATATAATCCACGACCGATAATTTTCATTGAAGAAGGGTGTTCCGGAAGGAGGATCCATTTCAATTGGCGCCCAGAACGTGTGGCTGCTTTGGCACTGAGGGTAAGAGATTTTTCTTTACTATTAGTTGTCAAGCTTTATTAAAAACAAGTGTGTGATTCAGGAGTAAAAGATTAAATAAATTATAGGTAGATTTATATGAAATTAAGAGGGGGAAAAGAAATTACAGATAAAATGTTAGAACAAGGGGATAATATTGATAATCAGGAGAGTCAGGGTAGTCAGGGTAATCAGGTTAGTCAGGATAGGCAGGGTATTCAGGATGGTCAGGATAGTCAGGGTATTCAGGATAGTCAGGGTATTCAGGACAGTCAGGATAATCAGGTTATTCAGGATAATCAGGATAGTAAGATAGGGGATAGTGAGGAATCAGCGATAAAACTAATGATGGAAATGTTAAAAGATATAAATAAGAATATTAACGAATATCATGAAGAAATAAACAAGAATATGGACTCGATAAAACATGATATGAAAGAATATCATGAAGCAATAAACAAGAATATAGATTCTATAAACAAGAAAATGGAATTTATGAAAGAAGAAATAATTTTAAATATGGATGCAATGAAAAAAGAAATAAAAGAAGACATGAAAAAAATTAATGAAGAATTAAAAGATGAGAGGAAGAAGCAAATGGAAATGTATAGAGAAACATTAGAAGAAATAAAAACTGAAATGATAATGAGAAAAACAGATTTAGAGGAATTACAAGAAGTAAAAATTAAAATAATTATTAACAAGGAATGCAAAGATGAAATAAAAGAAATTAATGCTAATACAAATCAAAAATTAAATGACTTAGAGATAATTATAAAACAAGAGAATATGGAAAAGAAAATTGTAATAGAAGAAATGCAAAATATAGTAAAGAAGATATGTGAGATGGAAGAAAAGGAAGAAGAAATAAAGGTAGGACCAGAAAAAGAACGTGAAATGTTATTAGAAAAAAGGGTAAAGGGTAAATTTATAAGAAACTTCTATATTTGCAAACATCAGGAAAGGGGAAAGGTATCTAAATTTATAAAAAAGTTATATACAGGAAAATATCAAGAAAGGGGAAAGAAATTTAAATTTATAAAAAGTTTATATCGAGGGAAATATCAAGAACGCCGGAGAAAGAAATTTAAATTTATAAAAAGTTTGTATCGCGGGAAATATCAGGAAAGGGGCAAGGTATCTAAATTTATAAGAAAGCTATATACAAGGAAATATTAGAAAAGGGGTAAGGTTACAAAATTTATAAAAAAAAATTATATGTAGGAAAATATTAGGAAAGGGGAGTATATTAAAAATTATATGTATAGGGAAATTTCAAAACAGGGGGAACAAATTTAAAACTATAAAAAACACATTTTAATAAATGTTAAGAAGGGGGAATGAATTTTATAAAAAATAATAAAACAGAAATGAAACATTGAATAAAGAAGAATGTAAAAGTAGATATAAAAGTAGATATAATGATAGGGGACTCATATGTTAGGGGTAGTGTATTAGGTAAAATTGAAATATTCCAAATTAAAAGCTTGACAACTGATGGTGAAGAAAAATTTTTTTACTGAAAGGAAATTTGATTTGGCAAGGTGAAGTAATTCACCAAGTCAAATCAAATTTGGGGGAAATTGATATGGATTTTTCTTCATGGGTGCACGTTCTTTCAATGAAGTGTTGGAACGTGATACATGATTTTTAAATTGGTTGTCTTGATTAAGTAGTTTTGTGTTTGGGTTGTTTTTGTTTAGATATAGGATGTTATGTTGTTAGGATGATTATTGATTGATTTGTCATGAAAAAAATATAGAAAGTTGTCATTAACTGAAAGCAATAAAAAATATTAAATTGATTGAATGAATTTGAATTTATAAATACTTAAGTAAATAAAAAGTAAAAAGTAAACAAAATAAATATTAGAAGAAATGATAGAAATAGTTTAGTTAGCAGATATTGAAACAGAAAGAGCAGAAGGAAGTTAACAGTTACAGAAAAGCAGTGAGGTCAGGGCTGGAAAGTGGTAGGAGGAGATAAAAGGCAAGAAACAGAAAGTATAGGAGCAGAAAGAAGTAGCGAATAGGAAGAAATCAGAAATTTGAAGGTATAGAGAAAGGGTTGAAGAACAGAAAAAGGAAGTAGAGTAGAAAGAAGAGGAAGAAAAGAAATTTTTATATTTATATTTTTGTTGTAATTTATTTTAGGACAACTAATTTGGAAATCTTGAATCCACGACCGATAATTTTCATTGAAGAAGGGTGTTCCGGAAGGAGGATCCATTTCAATATACCTTGATCTATATAATAAAATTGTCTTATAATATGAAACACCTATTTTATAAAAGTTTATATTAAATAAAAGCTCACATCGATTTTCTATTTAAATCATTAACTATTTATCTTCGTTAGTTTTGGAATTAATTGGCCCTAACAGAGCAAGGGAGTTTAATAAATAAGGATATTACAACCCCGTCTGTAATAAAGCGAAACTCTTCGTATATAAGTCGCTTATAGATATCAATATTACCGACCACGGCATGTCATTGAAAAATACTATACAGGAACGGACTAAATCAAAAATCCACATAAAAAAATTATAATCTGTTACAAGAGGTATATAGTTCATCAAAAACAATCACATTTTTTAAACTAAAACTTCTTTATATACATTATACCAATATATAAACGTCATACCGAGGTTACTCGCGCCTTGTAAAAGTAGTGGGAATAAATAGTTATAAAGAAAATAATATCCAAACATCAGAAGTTTTACTCCTGTCGCCAATACATCTTTTTTTGGTTAGTAGACACGTCTTGTAATAATCTATCAATCTTTTTATTAAAAAAATTCACCAGACTATTGTTTCGGTGCCTATATCGCTGAAAATTACTTAGCTGTAGTTCAAAATTGTGCCGTCAGCGTTGTTACAGTATAATTTCGATTCTTCCTTATGAGGATTAGTAATTCTCGAGACAGAACGAGTAAGTCAAACAATTTGGTTTCTTTTATTGTTATACCTACCTCTTCGAAATACAAGTAAGTCGATTTTAATAATGTTTCATTTAATGAATTTATTTAGTATCTGTGTATAAGAATGTAGTGATATTTTATTTATAGTAACCAAAACTTAGTAGTTTCATTTTCGCAAAACATCAGTTTTTTTTATTAGCATCTAAGTCAGGGCCGGTTTTTACACGTGCTTTACTCTCAATAAAATAAAAAAAACAGATTTGGCTAGAAACTAATTCTACTTGATTTAATTCGTTGAGGAATCGATTTTTGATTATTCATTTCATCATTAGGGGTTCATTCAAATTTATTTGAAGAGGTCTACCTAAGATATTATCGACTTTGATTTAAATTCCCCTATTTTTTGACAAAAAAGAGAAGGATTATTAGTCTCAAGTTTTGTCTCGACTGTTGGAAAATGGAAGGAAAATCATCCCTGTAGAATCGACACCGTTACACAGTACTCTAGGGCACCCTCTAGGCACGTAATATGTTCAAACGCTTTTGAAATGATACCAAATGAATCCAATTTATTTTCCATAAATTCGAGTATTACGTAACTTAAGATGTTGTACTTCAACAAAATTTGTATAACCCGTCAAAGTCAGAACAGTTTAGTTTAATAATAAAAAATAATTTAAAACCAACTCTAACTTCATTTTACCACATATTACTCCTTAGAAAAGATATAAAACACTTAATTAAAACACTGACTAAAAGGAAAACTAGTAATTTTAAATTTTATAATTTCCTTAGTAAAATTTTCCAGTATTTCAGTTTCTTAAAGCTAGACCTGCACACTGAATCGAAACGCTTACGATGCTATCCGCTGTTTTGAAGGAAAAGCTCATTAGCCAGTACGCGAGTCGCTTTGGGGAAAATTTCATGCTCAGGAAGAAAATGAAGTCGTGTTGTAGAAAGCTTGTTGATGTTAATACATTTAAACGAGACCTTCGAGAATTAAAAATTGTTTTTTGATTTGAGGTTATGTTTGTGACCGACTTACAAAGAAGTTGATGATGGAAGTGGGGTTGTTGGGGCAAAATATATCTCTTTTACATGTTAAATGGTATATTTAGATTACAATTTGGTGTTTTAACTTTATCTATGCATTAAATAGAAACTGGTAAGTGTAACTTTACATTTAGATACATTTAAATGAAGAGAGTTAGTAGAACATCAACCGTTGAGGGTCTCTAACGTTTCTTACAATAGGTAGCAATCTTCTATGCAGTCAATTTTCCATATACTTTTAAATTGTTAGCAAGAATAAGACGCACAGATTTCAATTTGTACGGTAGGTCATCAATAAAAATTAAAACTAATAACGGACCCAAATTGGACCCCTGTGGTATCCCAGAAGTTGAAACAAATTGATGAGATCTAAATCCGTCATATTTAACAACTAGTGTTCGCCTGATGATATAGCTTTGTAAAATTGAATGTAAATAGGGTGCAACACCTCTTGCTAGCAGTTTGGATAGTAGTAGAAAATGATCAACTTGAAAATTATCTACTTGTCCCACATGTCCTCTCACAGGAATAACCATAGCTGCAAAAGAATTAATCAATAGGAATATCACAGGCAGGAATATAAATATATACACAGACTGCCGGCAGGCACTACTGACCTTGAATAGACCACGTTTCACTTCAAGTGTCACTCTCAGCTAGATTAAAGGACATGGGAACTCTAAAGGCAACCGGATTGCGAACAATTTAGCAAGGAGGGCTGCGGGCTATAAATATGTTAGCTCTCGCCCACCTACAAAGCTAACATTGTCCGCAGTCGTGGACCCTATCAAACAGCGCTCTCACCAAAAATTTATACAGTGCTGGGATGAAACTACGAACTGTAGACTGGCTAGAGAGTTATTACCTCATCCTGGCGAGGAAACAGCAAAAAAATTTAAAGCATTGACCAGACAAAATCTCCGAACAGCTGTGGGAATCTTGACAGGTCACTGCTAATTGCGACAACAGAATTGCCGCTATGCAGAGGCTGCGAACAAGAAAAGGAAACAGTAGAACACATTATGTATGACTGTTCTGCTTTTTCCGAAATCAGAAGATCCGTGTTGTGCGAGTGTTGGCTTACACCAGCCGATGTTAGGGAGATGCCCCTCAGGAGCCTCATCACCTATTTAAATCACTAGGCCTGGTGACAGCCTGAGGTGAGGATATCCTTACAATACGGGAGGATGCACAATGGGCCATATGTGGCTGGCTAAGCACTAGCTCGCCCCTCCCCAAATTTCCAGATCCAGATCCCACATGTCCTCGGTGGTATATTGAGAAAAGCAAATTAAATTTGTTATTTTAGATTTTTTTGTCATAAACCCATGTTGATATTCACTTATCGTATTACTAAAAGAGGAGTAGATAACATCATACAGTATGATTTCAAAGAGCTTTCCAAAATAGCTATACGTCTATAATTACTGATGATTACTAATTTTAATTATTGAAATACTGATACACATACAATTCAGATGTGTCTATATTTCTTTTACTCCTAACAGTTAATATATTCCATCGATATCTGAATCTCCGCTTTGCTATGTTCATGATCAAACCAGCAAATGTGTCTAAATGCCAGATTCAAACACAAACATTACGAGAATCGACATTTGGAAATCGACAAGTTGCAGCAGTAGAAACTATCGGATATTTCCGATTTCCGACAATCCGTGTCCACCAGAACACACAACATATGTGATCACGAACAACGATTTCAGATTATCTTACTCGAACTTAGATGTGCAGTTGAAAAGCTTTTGTTAACTTTTTATTACAATAAAAATTAAAAATTAATGAAGAATTTTTAAGTACCTAAAGATAAAACTTAATCAAGATTGACGATTACCGCTGCTCTGCTTTCATTTATAATATTTGTAAATCTTTTGCAATTAATTTTTAGCTTCTATGAAACGAAGAGAAATTGTCATTGTAACCGACAGTTGACAGACCCTTTTTTTGGCCACAATTAACTTGCCACTTTCAATATTTTTACTCAAGTTCGAGACTGCTTTATTCAATTTTTCAAGTTGCCATTTCGACAGAAATTAGAATTTGTTGAGCGAGAATTTACTCTAATTTAATAGGAACAGATCATGTCAACTTTTTTTACATTTAGTTTTTACTGAAAATATTCTATAGTTTGTATGTAGTATGAATAGAATATTGTTGAAGTTAAAAATGATACAAGCGTATCTCACGTCATGCTGTCAATATATCTGACCAAACTGTAGACACTCTGTTTCGCTCTATTAGAGCTCATCAAGTAGACAAATTAAATATAGCTTATATTAAAATTTATAACCAAACTAATAGTGTTAATGAGCTATTAAACAATTTTTATTTATGGATTTATTAAACGCGTAAAGTCAAATGAAATCAACTAGAATTTATGGGAAAGACATAATTTATATTTTATTTTCTGCTCTTCTATAGCAGATAGCTATATAAGAAAAATGAACAGACACACGGACGGCATTTAACTCCATTCTCTCGTTATTAATCATAATTACGGGCAACCTATCGCTAATCCGTTAATAAAAATTTATATCGTTTCAAAAGATCGAAGAAAAATTGAAAAATATTGCACAGGAAATTGGATTAGTTTCTTAGAGATTTGTAATGTATGTAAATTGTATCGAAGCACTTTTTATTTCATTCTTCTTCAATCGCTTCTTAAACCTACTGCATGTTATCCAAAGTTTTTGTCAAATGTCAAACAATACGAGGATATACCTACTGTCAAAAGGACAAAAATGTCAAATGTCAAAAATTTCAAATGTCAAATGCCAAAATTGACAAATATCAAAAATGTCAAATGTTAAAAATGTCAAAAATCAAATGTCAAAAATGCAACTGCAAGAAAATAACTACAAAAATACATTTTAAAAACATTAAAGTAATAAAACATAAATAAAGTAACCAAACTGTAAATAAAATACATTATTTTCCCTTTACTTTGTAAGTTGTTTAATAGGTTAAGTTTTCAAAAAGAAGAAGATCTTTGAAAAGGAGAACAAAACGTATTCGTACACAAACCGAAAATAAAGATATTTCGTTGTAAAGCCCGCCAACGGGAAATACGAATGAGCTTGGAAAAGTTAGAGACACAAATGCAGATTGGAGGATTTTCCATTGGGAAATATTGGCTCTAAACAGACGATACTCGATACTTTACACGTCCTATTACATACATCTTATCCGATGTTATTTGTTTTCAGATTTGCAGGTACATTATGATGATGAAACACCGATAATGATCCTATAAAATTTTTATTAAACTTTTTTGATTACATTTATTTCAGGTAGTTAGAGAAACGCAATGTTAACAAAAATATAGTTTTTTCTATAACATCATTCAAACTTATTTAATTAAAACAGTTAATTAGGAATTACAGTGTTGCAGCGAAATATATGGAAAAGTTATAATTGGAATTAAATTTTTATAAAAAAAATGCGTATACTCGTTAAATTACTAAGTAATTCTTCACTATCTAATTAAGCAGGTTTCTAACTTTATAAGTCACTAGCTAACCCGGCGGACTTCGTACCGCAAATCATTTATGTCATTCTTCCATTTTTCGTTTTTTCAATTTATTTTGATTTTATCGTTTTCATCATATTTTGTAGTTTATCGATAAAACATATTGGATGCATCACAATACTTAATTTAGTAAGAATTTCTCGTTTAAATATAAGTGATATTAACTGCGCGACCTTACGGTAGCGTGAGATATAAAGTAATCAAATAAGTAGTGGTTGCTCGTTTAATGGAAGCGCCATCTGGTGGTCACTTCATTAATACGAATATCATATTCATATTAACCATTAAAAATACAGCATCATAACTGATTTTCATGACAATCGGTTGAACGGGCGGAAGTCGATACTTTACAGCGCCGCCTGGTGGCGAGTTACATTAATGATCATATCATACAAACCTTCTCCCTGGTAAAATACATATACATACCAATTTTCATGACAATCGGTTGAACGGGGCAGAAGTTGCTACTTTGCAGCGCCACCTGGTGGCGAGTGGCATTAATGAGCATATGATACAAACCTTCTCCATGGAAAAATACATATACATACCAATTTTCATAACAATCGGTCCAGTAGTTTTTGAGTTCATTGAGTACATACAGACATACAGACAAACATTCATTTATATATACATAGAAGATATAAGATATATTATATACCAAGTGCGTCAGAGAAACTGCATACAAATTCAGACCGATGTATCTGTCAAACTACTGATGACAGAGCGCTCAAATTTATTCCAGTGACAGCTTATTATATTGTTTACAAGTGAGCAGAAGCATTTTTGGTTTGGTCCTACAGAAAAAAAGTTATTGGTGATGGAGTTTAAGCGTGATACTGTGATTGCTTTATATTTGGGTGGAAAATCTCAAAAGGCTATCGTTGGAGCCCTCCAGCATTTACGTGTGAATCAATCTTTTGTTTCTCGTACCATATCTCGTTTCCGTAATACTGGTAGCACAAAACGACGCCTAGGAAATGGTGCAAAAAAATCGGCAACAGCATCAGAAATGGTTCGGAATGTGAAGGCCAGAATTGATCGAAATCTGCGCCGCAGTGGCCGACAAATGACTCGTGAGTTAAAAATATCGGATCGTTCAATGCGACGCATATTGAAAAATGAGCTCAAACTAAAGCCATTGAAGTTCCAAAATACGCAAGATCTTACTGATGCACAAAAAAAAGTTAGGTTCGAAAGAGCCAAAGAGTTGCTTCGCTTTTACGAAAGTGGCCAGTTGCCGAATTTGGTTTTCTCTGATGAGAAACCATTCGTTGGCCAGCAAGTTGTAAACAAACAAAATGATTGGGTTTACTTGCCAGCTAGGCCAGCTAAAAATTTGGACCTTTGGTTGGCCACCAGGCCTCAAGAGCTGGCCATGGTGATGGTGTGGGCCGCCATCACGGCTGATAGTCGCTTTTCGCTCGTTTTCATCGACCATGGGGTCAAAATAAATGCCGAATAATATCGGGAAAAGATTCTGGACGGAGCACTGAAGCCTTGGGCACGCAAACATTTCGGCCGCACACCATGGACAATGGCCGCCAAAATCAACGGATGCTAATCCGCTAGACTTCTGCGCCTGGGGTATTTTGGAAGGTAAGGTTGGCACAAAAAAATACCAAAGTTTGGAACATCTCAAGAAAGCGCTTCGCCGGGAATGGGCCAAAATACCGCAGAGCCACTTTCGTGCGGCGTGCGATGCCTTCGTTGGCCGTCTGAAGGCCATAGTTTGCGCCAAAGATAGCATTTTCGAACAAATTTGACTTGTTTTGTGACAATTTCCATTCAATTTCAATAAAATTAAAAAAAAAAATGAACAAATTACAGCGTTTTACTTCTATACAATTTCTCTGACGCACGGTGTATTTTCATACCCTAGCTTTGGCTTATTACAAGATTTTGTTTTAATTAAAAATAGTTTATATATAGTTATACCTATAGTCACAAATGTCAAAAGTCAAATGTCATAAATATCAAATGTTAAAAATGTCATATGTCAAAAATGTCAACTGTCAGAATATTCAAATAGCATACATCTTTAATGTCATAGATGTTAAATGGTAATTGCCCGAAATTTTCAATGTGAGATCGCGAAAATTTCAACTGCCAACTTTTCAACCACCATCGGATGTCAATAGTGTCAAAATGTAGTTTTAACTTACTAAAAAACAGCATACTGCGGTCTTTACTCAAGATTTACTGCCACTGCCAAAGTATAAAAAGCTATGATCGTATTTGCGATGTTATTTCATATGATAATAAAATCTTATATGCTATATAGTAAAAGACAAAATGGTTATATATGTAAATTTGTATGTGTCATTTGTGGACATTTCGATAAAAATCGAAACTTTATTTATAAAAACAAAATATTTTTAAGTGATTACTGAATGTGAGAACATTTAGTTTTAACTTTTGTCGACACTTCTCGAGCGCTATTTATTTTTCTGTCGCTCTTTTGGAACGAAGTTCCCTTTCGCGCGTTACGAACAGTTACGACTGACGCTCGCTAGGAGCTAGCCAAAAAAAATTCATACCAAAAGTTGTCACGACACTATGACACGACACACGCATGTTTCTCTCTCTCACAGACCAAAAAATAAATAACTCTCTCTTCCTCTCTCTCATAGATAGATATATTACAATTAAAAAGACACTATTTTAAATTAAAAGAAAATGTACATTAAAAAGAAAATAGTGTAGAAAAAATAATAATTAACTATAATAGTATTATATTTTATTTCATCCTGTTTTTATAAATTAATAAATTCATAAACATTTTAAAAATAGTTCGTAACTTGACTATTTAGGTACCTAAATCAAATTACCTTAACTGTCAGTTACTGTCAAATATTTTAATTTTAAAATTTTGTATTGAATTGTTAATTCCTGTTTTAAATTATAAAAAGTAATTCTAAAAAGATGTGTTATCTAAAGCTCTGGTATTGTATAAATGGACACTTTTGTTTAAAGAAACGAACTGTTAGGTAAGTAGAGATTTTATACAGACAATAATAAATGCTTATGTATGTATAAACACTCTGTTGTGTTTACAAATTACTAATTCCTTTACTAATTAATCGAAAGGAACTTCGTTCCATCCGGGTGTCCCTTGACACCTCACACTTTTTTTTTATACTAACTTCCTCGACCAAAACGTCCCTTAAGAATCATAGCTTTAATTATATTCATTTTTGAAACAACAGCTCTTATTATTGCATAAAATTGCACTGTTTTAAATTCTATGCAACAGAAATAATTGTATTTTTCAACCGTGTATAAAAGTTAAGGCAAAATTAGTTAGTTCGTTATTTATTTGCGTCAAACTGTAAATTCTATTTTGAAAAACTGAAAACTTAATATTTCCGGGACGTGTTAGAATTAAATGGTTTCTCTTTGTTAAAATTACACGAAAAGTTCATTAATAAAAGATGAAGGCGAATGAAAATGAAAATCTGAAAATTATTCTATATTATTCTGATTTTGTTTCTTAAAATGAATATTAAAACAGGAGAGGTGTATATATTTAGCATAATTTTTAATAATTTTGTCCATAGAAATTAATATTTCGTTTCTTTATTAACGTCAAAACGTTACAGACTATTTAAATATTAAAAAAAAGAAAAAACACTGCATATCAGAAGTCGAATTAAACATTTACCACAGTTTAGCTGACATGACAGTTTCCGCTTTTCATATTGACAAGGGTGCAGTTTCCCAGTATAACCATTTATATTTTTTTAACTGAAACAGAACGGTAAGGGTTTTATACCGATCGAAGACAATAATTGTTAATTATTGTCTGAGATCGGTTACCCTTAACGTCCGACATGCTTATAACGTTTTTTGCACGATTGATACCATTATAAATTATAAAATTAAACATTTTCGTCATATTGACTAAGTAGTTTCATTCATTTTATCAGGATAGATACTTTGGTTGTTAGGTAGTAACTAGGGTGCATAACAACAATCGAGAATTGAGTTTTTAAAGAAATTGAACGGGCTTGGGAAGAAGGGTGTTCCGCAATTATTCCCGAAAAATCCAAACTCCGTTATCAAAATACCTACCAAAGTTTTAAAAAATGGTGCGAAGGCAAGAATTTAAGAATCGATGAAAAGACTCTATTGGCATATTTCGTTCAAAGACATATGCAGTTGAAAGCTCCTGGAAGCCTCTGGGCAGAATGTTCAATGATTAAATCCACCGTTTTTCTTTATGATGGCATTGATATTTCCAAGTTTTCAACTTTGATCGCGTATTTAAAGAGAAAAAATGTTGGCTATAGGCCTAAGAAAGCGAGCATTTTTACACGGGAGCAATTTGAAAATTTTCTGATGGAAGCACCGGATGAAGAATTTCTAATTCACAAGGTAATGTAAGCTAGTTTAGGTAAAAGAAATACTCTAATGAAGATTTTTTCATAATTTGTAGGTCGCAATGATATTGGAAATATCTGGTGCCTGTAGAAGAGAAGAATTATATAATATTACTATGAATGACATCCAACAAACCGATGGTTTAATGATTGTAAAAGAACCCAATACAAAAACGAACATCCAGCGTAATTTTACAGTCGTTAATAACCAGACGATAAAATTCCATATTTAGAATTTCTGCTAAAGTATATAAAACTTCGTCCATTACAAGTAAAATCAAATCATTTGTTCTTAAGATACGCCAAAGGAAAATGTTGTGCTCAAGCAATAGGGAAAGGGACAATCGGGGGCCGGCCTTCTCAAATTGCCAAATTCTTAAATTTGCCTAATACCGAGAACTATACTGGCCATTCGTTCAGGAGGACATCAGCAACGCTTTTGGCTAATAAAGGTGTTGATGTCCTCAGATTAAAGCGTCATGGAGGTTGGCGTTCATCGACAGTGGCAGAAAGCTGTGTAGAAGATTCTCTTCAAAATAAAATAGATTTTGCCGAAAAAATATTGTGCAATACTAGTAATACTACTAATGTATGCGATTCTGAACACGTTAACTGCCATATGAGTCCGAAGTGGTCTCACACAAAATTTGAACCCATTTTGCCGCGTGAGTCCTATCTGGTCTCACACCGCCGACTTGCTCATTTTGCCTCGTGAAATCGTGCTGGTCTCCGCAACACCGTGGAAGTAAATGGTATTAAAAAGAGCTCGGCAAGCTGAACCAGAAGAGTATGTTGGCCTGTGTGTACGTGAGACCTAAGCGGACTCACGCGGCAGAAAATTTATGTTCTGTAGCTTTATCGTAAACCAAAATAAATCGTTCATTCTTTTTCTGAAAAACTTTAGTATTTTTTTAATTTTATAAAAAACACAATCAAAGTCAAATTATAATTATTCAAATTAGCCTTATAGGCAACAAAAAAACAATCAAGGCAAAAGTGTTTAGCGCATAAGACACATTTGAGCATTGTCTGGGGACATTTCCTCATCGCTTCAAGGCGTCCTATTTCCGATTTTAGTTTTTCGTAGCAAAGAGAGCACCTTCTTCTCCCTTTTCTCCCCACATCTTCTAGTTCGTGCGCCGATGATGTTGCTGCATTTGCTGGAGGAGCTCTGTCCACTTTCAGTAATCCTCGGACAATTTCTTCTTTGAATTTTGTGATTGTTGTTGGTTCATTGGCGACAGACTTATAGGCTACATACGCATTGACTACTGTCGTCCCTGTCAGCATTTCAATGGCCAGCTTTCTGTACCATTTCAGACTCTTTCTCAGCGACGAGTTATAGCTTTTCACTTGGTCAGAGATGTCGATGTAAGATTTATATTTGTTATATTCAATAACATTTTTTGGTTTTCTTATGTCTCCTCCTCTTCTTTTTATTAGAACCATCTCATCTGTGAGTTTAGTACTCAGCATTAGTACATCTCTTCAATCTTTCCACTTTTGGACAATTATCCCAAAACTACATTCTGCCGCAGCACTTTCCCCTGGTTTCAATTTTTTATTCACGACATCTTTGGGATTGAATTTCCTTCGTGTTCTTAAAGTTCCAATCAAGTGGGTATTTGGCTGTAGCAAGGTATGAGCGAGAGAGACGGATGTATAATAGTAATCTGTACACAGTGTTCGACCTGTATCCAACAAATCTCCCATGAGGTTCATCACTACTGTTGTTGGGACACTGTTGTTTTCCCTTTGTTCTTTTCCACAAAAAATTCTAAAATCCTAAGTGTATCCTCCTTGCAAGCATAATTGTTGTTGCTGTTTTTCGTACGACATGACGTGTTACACTCCACTACACACAAATGTATTTGCTCTTCCCGATGCTTTACTGATTCTTTCCGGAAGAAAACAAGTCGAAACAAGATTTCACACAGACGAATCAGATAGTTTAGGTGGGGGTAGGTGTGGTGACACATTGGTCTCATATGGCAAAATCAGCTGTCATATGCTCCATAGTGCCGCGTGAGACCAATGTGTCACCACAAAAAGAAAAGCGAGATTTTCCATGGAAAATTCGGAATTTTACCAAATACAACTGAGATCTAAGATTTTATGTCGTTTTAACACGATTAAGATGAAAAAAAATTGTGGCGTGGGGGGCCTGTTTTTTCACCATGTACGGTGGCAGTTAACGTGTTGACAGTTATATTAGAAATGTCAAATTTTAGAAAAGTTAAATGCCATAAACTTAAAATAACAGAAATGTCAGCAATAAACCTAAAAGTCAAAATTATTTGTTAATTATTACAACTTCCTCATAAATATTAATGTCAGAAATATCACACGTCAACAGTAACAAATTTAAAAATATCTATCAAATGTAAAATATGTCAGAAATGGCAAAAATGTCAAATGTTAAAAGTCAAAAATGTCAAATGTAATAAATTTCAGATGCCAAAAATGTTAAATGTCAAATGTCTACTGTCAGAATTGTCAAATGTCATACATCTTTAATGTAATAAATGTCAAATGTTAATTTTCCGAAATTGTCAACTGTCAAGAATGCCCACAATTTCAAATATAACGATTTGCAAATGTCAAAAACGTCAAATATTAGAAATGTCGGAAATAAGCCTGAAACTCCAAATTATTCGTTAGTTTTAGTAACCTTTTAAATCGTAAATACTACGTTTCATATCGATTCTGTGAAAACAAACCTCAGATTTTCAGTTCCTTTTTTAATATGTATGCAAATTACACCATTTTTTCATTATTCCGTTTGAGTTGCGTCTCCGTAAATATTTTCTTTATTATTTCTTGGTAAAAAACTCTCATTTCCCCAAAAATAATATTTTCCCGTCTCTTGTCTCACATTTCATTCTACATGTGTAAACTACGGTCTTTCTGAACAAAAAAGGATAATTTCCCAAAAAATGGATTTTAATCGGAGTAGATTTCAATGTATTGTCACGTGCCAAATTTGATTATTTACCTAAAGGGAAATTTAAATTTGTATTAAAAATCGAAACACATTTATTTACTATAGATCCAGCAAGCGACCTCTAGTTGACGTCCGAAGAAATTTCCGTGATCTATCACAGAAGATTTCACAAAAATCCGCCAAGCGACTTTTCCAAAAAATCTGTCCAAAAATAACAACAGAAAATAACTCCAAACGACGATTCAAATGGAAAATAAGGTTTAGTTTCAAAAATCCAAAATTAATTGACCCGGATGTACCGAGATTGAAACTTAAACCGAAAATCCTCTCTGGTCTTCAAGCAACCACTTTGGTCAAAAGCAGATAACGGAAAGCAAGAGAAATCGCTCACTTTCGATAAAATTTGACAGACTCGAAAATGGCCTCTACCACTGCAAGGACAATAACCGAAGAGTCGACAGCCAACAATTTACAAACAAACGGTAGTCGTTCGATAACAACAAATCTTATTACTTATCAAGATAACACCAAAAATCTCAGTATTACTCAATTTCTCGTTCATATCCAATCTTTATATGCTAGATGACAATATAACGAAACACCTGGCTGTAGACAACAATATGACGAGTTATACAAACAGAAAGAGAAGTGACAACCGTTCACAGACGTCAGCGAATGATAATTCAAAGTAAACAATACACAACATCTGAATTTAATAAATAGACTTTCAAAACAATATTAGCACTATTAGCAATGATTTATGGCCAGAATAATAAACAATAGTTGGCGATTATCTATAATCGAACTAAAATCAACTTGTTCCTGACTTGATTTAACCCTTAGTAATGGAGAATTTATAAGGTAAGAAATTAATTATAACTAGTGGATTTTAACCCGTAACAGTATGGTAATATTTTTTAAATTGGTTACTGAGTTTAAACTCATTACAAATTACTACTGTAAAAAACAGTTAAAAATATCTTAGTTACAATTTTACCAAGCCAAAAACTCGCTCTAAGATAATTAGAACTGGCGCAGTCTATAGAATAGCGTCTAAGAGCATTTGAACTAAATTTCGTTTAAATAAAAAGAGCAATAAATCTATTTTTGTCAAATAGCAAAAAAATAAATAAAGCGCAAACAAGCAAGAAGCAAGAGGCAACCTCAAACAAAGCAAATCTATCAATTTGAAAGCACCAAGATTGGTTAAGGAAAGAAAAAGGCAATAGAGTGGATCTTAAGAGTACGAATAAAGTGTTGGCAAACAACAAGTGCAAAATTAAATGGAACAAAACCAAAGGGTAACAAAAATGTGTGTAGAGAAGTTTAAGCTTAGTAAAGCTATAAATTTAACAGTAAGAAGCTTGATTAAACCAAAAAAGAGGAACTGTACACTATAATAAAGCTTAAGAGTAGCTAAATAAAAGCAAGAATTCAGTAATAGAGCCAAAGCAAGAGGAATATATGAACAGAGCAAGCAGCAAACGAAATGATTTATTTTAAACGAAAAGGAAATAATAATAAGGACTTAACACGCAAACAACAAAATCTGTACAATGGTCAAAGTCAAAAGCAAACTTAAATCCATCAAAACTATAAATTTTACAGCAGTAACGGAGTAACTTGTTTGAATGAAGAAAGAGACAAGCTTGAGAGCAATTAAAGTAGATCTTAATTACACCATCTATTAGGAGAAAACCAATAAGAGCAAAATTTAATAATACAAAAGGAAATTAAGAAAAAATTAAGCTTGAGTTCAACATTGTTTTTAATTTCGAAGCAGTAGCGAAGAAAGCAGGCAATCGGAGTGACCGACCTATTGGATCGTTTTAGTATTAGAATCCACCAGACTATATTGAGTGATTTATTGTCACGTTATCGCCGTAATTAAAATTGCTACCGTTAGTGGTGGGATTGTTAAATTTCTTCCTTGCGCAGCGATTAGAATTTTTAGTTCTTTAATTCACTGACTGTCAAGCGATACATATCTCCTCTACAATACAAGGTCAATCCACATTTGTGAGGAGAGTAACGTAGGAGTTTATATATATATATATATATAGAAAACAATCTAGGGTAGTCTTGGCGGACTAATAATTAATAGAACTGTTTAATTTTTTGGGGATGTCGCCAGGGAGATATATCAACTACTTTTCTGCTCACTCTGAAAGAATGAAAATCAATCTCGTCTTGGCTCTTAAGTCTAGGATAGAAAAGTTATGTCATCACTCCCTACGTACTAAAAATTTCAAGGTTCTGTATGATGTTCTCCGTGAGAATTCTTACCCGGTTAAGCTATTAAAAAGATTGATTTATAATTCTCCTACTACCATTGCTGATAATAGTGTGAGTTTAAGTTTTCCTATATCACAAAGGTCCATTTTCTCTCCACAACCTAGAAATAGTAATTCAGAAGAGTTGGATGAGGATGAGTTTCTGTCTTTTTCCTATGGAGTCGTACCATACATCAAGGATGTCTCATCCAAAATCATCAATGTTTTCAAATGTGAAAAGAACATCAAAATGGTTGAGAAATATACAAAAAATATTGGTAAACTATCAACTAAATTAAAAGATAAGGATGATGTATTAAAAAAATCGGGTGTGGTATATAAAATTCCTTGTAGGGATTGTGAAAGAAACTACATAGGTCAAAGTTCGAGGGTGCTTAAAGACAGATTGATCCAACATAAAAGTGATATCAAACTAAAAAAACGAAATTGCGCTCTAGCACAACATGCTGTTGATTTAAACCACTCAATTGATTTTGAAAATATAGAAGTTTTGCAATCTGAGAAGATTACTTCTAAAAGACTGATTTTAGAAAGTTTTGAAGCTACTTTCACTTGTAACACAATTAATAAGAAAAGGGATACTCAACATCTAATTAATACTTATTCATATTTATTGTCACTTGAAAACAAAAACAAACAAAAAACTGTTAACATATCTAATAATTCTTCGGACTTATTTTTCTAAAACAAAGTTTCTAATAATTTTTTTTTTTTTTTTTTTTTTTTTTTTTTTCTCTCTGTACATTTTTTAATTTTAAAATATTTTTGGATTCTGTTAACTTTAACCTAATCTAATAATTAATATTAAATAGAAAATATTAATAAAATCATTTTCGATCCACTGTACCACCCATGTGGATATTTATTTATAAAAATATTTTTTTTTTTTTTTTTTGTTTTACATTTCAAAGTAGTCTGACACAAAAACTTATCATGCTGTTGTTTTTCTCCATCAGTCCCGTTTAATCGTTAATTTCTATTCGAATATCAACATGTATTTGTTAGTGTTTTCTTAGAAATAAAATGTAGTAGTTGTATTTAAAAAGAAAGAACATTTTCTATTAATAATGGTTGTCAATGTAAAATTGTAACTCACATTTTGCACAGTAAGTACCTGTTTTTATAATGTTATTATAAGAATGTTAACATCTGTTATCCAAATTTTAGCCTTGAAAATGGAAATAAAATTTTCCGAAAGCTTGGTCAGTAGTAGAAAAGAGTTTTAATTCAGCCCTAAATATTTTTTTTTGGCGACATCCCCAAAAAATTAAACAGTTCTATATATATATATATATATATATATATATATATATATATATATATATATATATATATATATATATATATATTTTTTGGAGGCGAGATTGAGACGTCCTCCTTTTTGTAAAGAATAGCCGAAATTCAGTTTGGAACCCGGTTTTTGACTAATAGAAATACTGAAGAGATATCCGTCCCAAGAAAATTCCATTCCATAGAAAACAACGACAGTTCACCAAGGAAGAAATTCGTCCCAAGAGATTTCATTCTAAAGAAACAGAGACACAGTAAAAGTTTCCCACGAAAGATAAGAGATTAAATTAATTTCGTAAATAAATCAATCATATTAATAAGCATAATTATATATTTTATTTGTATGTATGTATGTATGTATGTATGTATGTATGTATGTATGTATGTATGTGGTGTTAGGGGTAACAGATACACCTGCGACCTATAAGATCTATTGTGTCCCCCTTTTCTTGCTATAATTCTGATGATTCCTCAGACTTATAGCAGCTCTTCTACTCCTATCTTCCTTAGAAAGTTTAGGATATCGTTGGGTTTTAAATTAGGTAGTTCTTCCCTTTCTATTTCGTATGACCCTAGGTATTTGACCCTAGAAGTACTTAATGCCATGCATTCTGAAAGTATGTGTATTGGAGTTTCATCCTCTACCTCACAGAATCTGCAGTTTGCTTCATCTACTAATCCTAGTTTCTTCATGTGTCCTCTTAATCGACAGTGACCGGTTAGTATTCCTGTTATAATTCGGAGGTTTTTCCTTACTCAGGTTAAGACAGCTGTGAGATCTCTTCTGGTTATAGTTTCCCAGGAGCGTCTTCGATTGTCTTAGTCCTTCTAGATCATTCCAGTACTTGGATTTTTCGCTATCCATTTTTTTCCTTAGTTTTTCTTAGATTGTACTACTGCTGATTCCACAGGATGGTTCTGGTCCCAGGTATGGGGTTTCAGCTCCTTTTTTGCCAGCTTGTCTGCTGTTTCATTTCCTTCTATTCCTACGTGTCCTGGAACCCATAGGAGGGTAACAGTGTTATTCTGTCCTAGTTCATTTAATTTGCCTAGGCATTTCCAGACCATCTTCGAACTGATTGTATCTGAGTTCAGAGCTTTGAAAATATTTTATTTAATTTTCATTAATATTTTTAAATCTTTTATAATAAATCATTTAAACGGGTGTTTGTGTGTTATTTGCTAAGTTTGTACTCTGGCGCCCTTAATTTTCATGTTTGGGAAGGACTGGTAAATGAAGCCACGACTCTAGTGAGCTAGCTAGGGGATTTACGCCCTTTATTGGGAATTTTAACAGTTACAGTTAATGAGCAACAAGAGAGAAGTAGGACAGTAATAAAAGAAAATATTGAACCCAGAACTGTAGCTATAGAAAACACAATAAAGTATAGTTTGGTACACCAATAGATAACTTGATTATAAAACAAGAATAAGCATAATAAAACCAAGATTTGAGCGTAGCCAAGGAAAAGATAATTCTAGCAAAAGGCAAGTTTACACCTAATAAGACAAAACAGTGGTTCTTACTCAGGAATGTCTGACTCAATAAATTTAAAGCACTCAATTTTTACTCCTTGTTAGAAATTATTGATTATTGATCTATTCCTTCCTAATACTACATTATTTTGTACCTCAATCCAAATTTCATTTGTTAAATCTTCCATATGACATTTTCATCAAATATAAATAAGTTATATTTCAGACCAATCGCCTTCTTTAAATATTTGATGTATATCTGTTGATCAATTATTCGACTAAAAGGACCGAACTAATGCAAATCATGTGTCTGGCCCTTTACCCTTTAACATTTGTGATGTAAAGGATTTGTTTACTCATTTCAATTGAGTGGTGGAAGTAGAGTAACAGATAAACCATTAAATTTTCAATTTAGTCACCTTTGCTTATAAATAACCAATAGAATAGCTATACTCTCTTCTAATTTTCATTTAAAAGGTTTAATTTAACATGTAGAGAGTACTAATGTTTCGAACTTTTCTATTCGTAATGAAATATTGATTAATATTCAGTCTATTTGAAGTTGAAATGAGTTTTTAATGTTGGATTTGTTTTTTTTTCTACTTGGTATGTAGGTTATGAAGCGAAAAAATTATACGATAGGGCACAAAAAAGTGTTTCAGTTGTCCATTTGTCATTAAGGATCAAAATTCGATTAAACTGACTACTAATGCATCAGGTGCTCCGACCCGCCTTAGGCGGTTGGCCATGAGGAAAACCGATCCCTACTATTTGGAAGGTTTAACCTTGAGACTTATTATCAGTAAAAGCGAAAGATGTTTTGATAGGAAATTGAAGCGGTTTAAATGGATTTGGTAAATCAGTTAGGATCATCGTTATCCTCAGTGTATGAGCTAGTTGTCCAGCTGGTGGTTCAATTATATTGGTTGCTACAACTTAATTGTCCTTTAATTCTTTTTTAAGTAGCCTCGTCCCATTGCACATGCTAAATTTGTGATATCTGTCGTGTTTATGGAATAAGTTATTTTGATAAGGAATAATACCAAGATAAAAACTTTTAAAAAATTAAACATTAGTTATTGTGACGTAACTATAACAGTTAGACATATGATGTCGCGGCATTTTTTGTAGATATTTATATATTTTTCAAAATCGTAGTACATTATTTTATTCTATAATCAATAGTATTCTCAGCGCACGCGATGTAAGGATTTTAAGGTCATTTTTGGTTACATTAATGGCATTTTAGTAAGGATCCCTATTTTTTTTTAAATGAAACATAGCCTATGTCACTCGGGAATAGTGTAGCTTGCCAACGGTAAAAGAATTTTTGAAATCGGTCCAGTAGTTTCGGAGCCTATTCATTTCAAACAAACAAACAAACAAACAAAAAATCAAACCTTTCCTCTTTATAATATTAGTATAGATAGTATAGGTGTAGGATAGCAAAATTATTGGTTAGTTAAAAAGTTTTGAAAGCGACTCCTATTAACCAGTAGATGAATCAAAATTGATACGCTATTTTAATATTTGATGTTCCATTTGAATTCACAAAAGTTTCTATTTTGGTTTGTCAACTCATTCTTTTTTTACGTTGACGTGTCAGTGTATTTTGTTACAATCAAGGATCAAGGATTAAAAAAGTGTGATGTTGGTGGGTTTTGGGTGTTGGATTTAAGGACTCTGCTTTAGAATTTTTTAGGAGGTGGATGGTATGGTTTGGATGAAGTTGCATCAGTCGTTGGCACCATTCGTTGTTCATTCCTAATTTCTAGTTATTCCTGTGTTTTTTGGTTACTGGTAAAGTGTCCAAACCGACAAAACATTCTTTTTATTATCGTATCCTGTTTCGTCCTGTCTACGTATAGAAAATAAAGGTTTTGACAGGGTGGTCGTCAAGTTCCGCAGAAGGTCCCTGTCTACGGTTTGGAGAAGTCTTATGGTGGGAAGGGGAAGTCCTCTATTCCTGTGGGTATAGAGGGTCCTCAGAACTCTGTAGAGTCCGAACGACGTATCATTGTTGTAGGATTATCTTAAATTGAGAAGGAAGAGGAAATATTTTTCTTTTTTAGAAGAAAAGACGGGTTGGATAAAGGTGGTGTAGGTTTTTAGCTAAACGGATAATGGAAGAAGCGAATGGAAGAGTCTCTGAGAAAGAGCAGTGTGTGGCATGACGTTATACTGACAAGAGGTCGAATAAAAGTTTTGAAATTATGAAGTAGAATTTTGGAGTGGCATCTTCCGTGTCTATCACCCAGAGTACCTGGAGGGACGATCGTCTTCTGATTTTATTGGTGGTAAGTTCGATATCGGTGTCACTCCTGAGCGTACGAGTGAATCGCACGGCCTTGTAGGTCAACTGGTCTTGAGAAATGAGCTATTCCTCCATAGTGTAAGGCTGATATGGTCAATAGTGAGATTTTCTCTTCGGCTGAGATTTGGATGTCTCAAGATGATGGTTTGGTTATTGGTGGGGTTGGGAGCCACTGCTGGACTAGTTGAAGAACTGGTCCAACAGTTTTTCGGTTAAGAATTTCAGTTGACATTACGGTTAGTATAGGGCCATGTCGTTGGCGTATAGTTGGATTTTTGCAGCTAAGGATTATCGCCAGAGTAGATAGTGTAAAGATTAGGAGCTAAGATTGATCCCTGAAAGGGGGGTTACGGGTACTGAAATTACATTTCCAACTTTGCTACGGATTATTCTGTTGGAGAGGTAGGTGTGAATTAATTTTCTGGCTAGAATATGTAATTGGATGTAATTCAGCATTCTGATAAGGCCAGCGTGCCAAACCTTGTCGAAAGTGGTTTAAACATCCATCAGTATGGCAGAGACGACTTTTCTCTGATTTAAAACAGAAGCGATAATAGTTTGAAGTCGGGTTTTAGGTAGAGTCGTTTGGTCTGAATCCATATTGGAAAGGGAGTATTATAGAGTTGGTGTCTAGAAAGTCCTTAACTCTATCTAGGAACAGGATTTCAAAAAGTTTGCCAATGACGTTTAGCAGAGAGATAGGTCTATAGTTTCGGGTGTTTGTGCGATTTTTCCAGGTTTGAGGATTAGGATGGTGTTTACGGTTTTCATGACGGTGGAAAAGAGTGCTTTGCTGAGACAAGTGTTGAAAAGAATAATAAGAGAGGGGATAATCGAAGGAAGGGGGGAGTTATTTTCAAGTTTTTCTGGTATGGAGTCGGGACCAGGGGCTAAATTTTTGCCTTTTCATATGCTATAGTTCATTAGTAAAAATAATTAGAAAAGGGATATTTTCCAAGGGGGAGGTTTATCGATGTAAAATGCATCGGATGATATGTTCTGTTTCCAGATAGAATTGATGGTCGAAATTTGGGTTTTGGGGGAAGTAAAATTGTTGAAGATGTTTTTTGAAGATTAAGGCTTTATCTTTAGGGGTTTCAATGATTTGACCATTTCCCTCTTAATGGGAATAGGTCTCGGATTTTTGACCTTTTAAGAGTTGAGATTTGTTCCAATACTTGGCACTGTCTCGATTTGTTAGAGTTGATCGACAGCCTCATCCTAGCATTAAGAGGGTTCTTCTCAGTTTTGATACCGGGTCGTGAGTATGGATGTAGATTCTGTATAGAAGTCTTTTTTGTTTTATTATTGACACGATGTATGTATGTATGTATGATGTTAGGGGTAACAGATACACCTGCGACCTATAAGATCTATTGTGTCCCCCTTTTCTTGCTATATTTCTGATGATTCCTCAGACTTATAGCAGCTCTTCTAGTCCTATCTTCCTTAGAAAGTTTAGGATATCATTGGGTTTTAAATTAGGTAGTTCTTCCCTTTCTATTTCGTGTGACCCTAGGTATTTGACCCTAGAAGTACTTAATGCCATGCATTCTGAAAGTATGTGTATTGAAGTTTCATCCTCTACCTCACAGAATCTGCAGTTTGCTTCATCTACTAATCCTAGTTTCTTCATGTGTCCTCTTAATCGACAGTGACCGGTTAGTATTCCTGTTATAATTCGGAGGTTTTTCTTATTCAAGTTAAGACAGCTGTGAGATCTCTTCTGGTTATAGTTTCCCAGGAGCGTCTTCGATTGTCTTAGTCCTTCTAGATCATTCCAGTAGGTACTTGGATTTTTCGCTATTCATTTTTTTTTCCTTACTTTTTCTAAGATTGTACTACTGCTGATTCCACAGGATGGTTCTGGTCCCAGGTATGGGGTTTCAGCTCCTTTTTTGGCCAGCTTGTCTGCTGTTTCATTTCCTTCTATTCCTACGTGTCCTGGAACCGATAGGAGGGTAACAGTGTTATTCTGTCCTAGTTCATTTAATTTGCCTAGGCATTCCCAGACCATATTTGAACTGTATTGACACGATATGTGGGTGTAGTTAATTATTCAATTTTCAAGATTTTAAGTAATACAAATATAGTAACATTTTTTGGTGTTGTTTTTTAACGACCACCGTGATTTTTAGAAACTTCTATAAGAATTATAACTTAATTTTTCTTTTAGTCACTCTTTATTCGTTCCGTCTATCCGTTAAAACAATACGAAACCACACAAATCTCTAAAATTGTTGCCCATCTATATGTCTTTTGGTTTTTTCTCGGCTAAACCGATTTTAATGAGTCTTTTACTGGAAGAAAAGATATGTCGCAAGACTAAATCAAAAATGATGTTAAGATCGGTGGAATTGGCATTTAAGAGGTAAGTTGATGGAATGATGACACTGCAAGAAAATGGCTCTAATTGTCAATTATTGTTTTGCACACGAAAAGTGCATAATATAGTGTCTTTTGTCACGTAAGCCAAGAAGTGGTGCGTAGTTTTATAAGAAGTATATTATATTCAAAAAATAATTTATTTGAAAAAAATAAATTAAAGTTATTATTGATTTAGTTTTAGTTATAACTAATTTTGTTGTAAACTTTAGATGATAACTAATTATAAATTTCCTAAAGGCAAACTGACTGTAAAAGACAAGTTTTCTACAGTAAAATGTAGAAAATAAAATACACCAAGTAGAAACAAACTGTCTAACATAGATAGATACACGGAAAAGTTTATAAATTTTTCCAGCAAATCTAACTAAATCACGTTCAAACAAGATAACTCAAATCGGATATCGGAAGGGAAAATCGATGGTTGAACATTATTTTGTCTTGGTTTTTTACAGTTTCAGTTAAAAAAATATTTATTTAGTACAAGAACTTTATGCTGTATTTACTTATAGGATGAGAATTTTAATGAAAAAAAAGGCATATAATAATAACACTTTGAGTGCCACGGGAAAATTTGTAAATCATCTATTAAGAACCAATATTGGTTTTTATGAGGAACTAGCTTTACCCGGCGCGCGTTGCTACGCCAGCAACTAAAATAAATTAAAGAAAAATAAAAGAGACGAAGAGATAGAGAAGGAAAGGAAGTTTATAGTTTTGTTTTACTTATCGCACCAAAAATATATTTTTCGAACTTATATTTATACGAATTCGTGTAGATATCTATTAATTTCGAAATGGTAGATGCTGTTGGGCCCACCCGGCATCGCCCGGTGAGATACCATTGCATCGATTTAGGCGGCGTGAAGTTGCTCTTTGGGTTAACGTTTCGTCGCCGTGTCGATGTTTCCGGTTTCCAGGGTGGGACCGAAAGAAAAAAAAGCATGATGGAAGCTCCAAGACTAAAATACTCCGGAGGTAAACTCGCCCCCCAATCGGATCTCCGGGTGGGGGCTAGTCCTGTGGCCTCATCAAGCGATATTAATCGAACTTCCACTATCTCCTACAATACACTGGGTTCCCCTAACAACACTCAACGGAGAAATAGTGTGGCACCTGCAGTTGCTAACAGACCCAAAAACAGCAACTTCAAAATTGATTTCTGCAACATCAGAGGGCTTAACACCAACATAAATTCAGTCCACCAGCACTTACAATCTTCCAAGCCTCATGTGCTTGCACTGACCGAGACAAAGGTCAGATCGTCAACAAATACCGTCAGCTATTTATACCCTGGATACGATTTTCATTGCCGATTTAGACGCAACTTTGGGGTATGTCTCTTTATCCGAGATGATCTTTGCTGCCAACGAGAAGAAACACTTGAACCGACAGGGTTTGATGTAATGTGGTTTAAAATATCTACGCAGAAAATCACCAAGTTTATCTGCTGCCTTTACCGTCCTCCAAGCGACACCCAATACAGAGCCCTTTTCTCATCACTAGCCAACACAATCGACTTCTTGCAAACCAACCATCCAAATGCCGAAGTCGCTATCTTTGGAGACT
Organism: Altica lythri; assembly: GCA_964028335.1. Taxonomy (NCBI): domain Eukaryota; kingdom Metazoa; phylum Arthropoda; class Insecta; order Coleoptera; family Chrysomelidae; genus Altica; species Altica lythri. The sequence continues at coordinate 73,152,843 of OZ034805.1, forward strand.
TTAACGTCCATAATGTCAACTGACTTAAATACTCAAATACCAACGATGAACAAGGCCGTGAGGCAGAATCATTCGCGATCAGTTCTGGCTTAACTCAACTCGTAGAAGAACCACTCGTAGAAGAACCAACGCGGATACCAGACCGAGATGGTGATTTTGCTAGTCTGTTGGATCTTTTTTTGACATCAAACCCAGACCTATACACTATCTCCGTTCAGTCTCCGCTAGGATCTTCCGATCACAAACTTATTTCAACACTATGCGAGCTACCAATTTGTTCTGAGCAGCCTCCTAAACCTCGCAAGATTTGGCCTTACAGATCAGCCAGGTGGGAAGACCTGAAGAACCATTTTCACACTTTTCCTTGGCTGAACGTGTGCTTTTCTTCTGATGATCCATCCGTTTGTGCTCAAGAGGTCTCCGATGTCATTCTAACTGGCATGGAAGCCTTTATTCCTTATTCCAATAAGCGCCCTTCTAACGGCAAGCCCTGGTTTAGCAAAAACTGCGAGCGCGCAGTCAGATCTAAAAATCTAGCTTACCGACAGTGGCGTAAAAATCCAACGGCTGAGAATCGCACCACCCTTGTTACCGCTCGAAACCAGTGTAAGCAAACGATAGATCAAAGCAAAGAGACGCATATCACAAGGATCAAAAACAAACTTCTTGCCAGTCCTAACGGATCTAGGTCTTTTTGGTCAGTCGCTAAGGCCGTCAGTCAAAATTTTACCAAATCAAATATTCCACCTCTAACACGTTCCGACGGCACAATAGCAACCACAGCCGGAGATAAAGCGAACTTACTGGCAGAACTATTTTCTTCTCATTCCAACGTAGACTTTCAGGGAAAAACACCACCGAACATTCCAGCAGTTCAATCGGAAATGACTGATATCGTATTCCGTCAGCGTCCTGTCAAACGAATTCTTAAAGGGCTCGATGTCAGGAAGGCTTCTGGTCCAGATGAAATTCCTATTATAGTGCTCAAGGAATGCGCTGATGAGCTAACACCAATATTTTGTAGACTTTTTAACCTATCCTACAAAAAAAGGAATATTTCCATCTTGCTGAAAGAAGGCAAGAGTTCAGCCTATACCAAAGAAAGGCAAGAAAACCATGCCAAACAACTATCGACCTGTCGCATTGCTTTCAGTTATATCAAAAGTGATGGAGAAAGCTATTAACCAACAACTTCTAAAGTACCTAGAGGGCCTTAATATTATCAGCGACCATCAGTACGGCTTTCGTAAGTCCAGATCAACAGGAGACCTCCTAGCATATGTCACCCATCTTTGGAGCAACGCAGTCGAACCTCATGGGGAGTCCCGGGCTATTGCACTGGACATTTCTAAAGCATTTGATCGTGTCTGGCACGAGGGGCTCCTAAGTAAACTGCGAACCTACGGTATGCCCGGTCGATTCTGTTCATGGCTTTCTATATATACCAATTTTTATGACAATCGGTTGAACAGGACAGAAGTTGCTAGTCTGCAGCGCCACCTGGTGGCGAGTGGCATCAATGAGCATATCATACAAACCTTCTCCGTGGAAAAATACATATAAATACCAATTTTCATAATAATCGGTCCAGTAGTTTTTGAGTTCATTGAGTACATATAGACATACAGACATACAGACAAACATTCATTTTTATATATATAGATAGATTGTAATTGTATTATTGGATTGTCAAACTTACGAAATAAAAGAAGGGGTCTTTTACTATCTAGACATGAGCTTGATCTTTATTTGAAAACTAAAATTCAAATAAACTTTCCCAATATTAATTTTAATTGTTTTAATGGATTTACAAGTTTAATAATATACAAGACGCCACGGCGCGACGTCAAATATTTAACTAAGGGAAATACGATGAGCTGTCAAGATAGCTCAAATTTGATCGTAGGGAATCCATTTACAAGTTCAAATAAAAACTCTCGGGGTTTTCACTACCACAAAAAGCTGAGGGACCATTGACAGAATCATTTGTTTGCATGAATGCATTTACGAGACAAATTGATTTTAAAATGATGGATTACGTTATTGGAAGATTTTTTATAAAAACAATCGTTACGAAAACATAAACCGAATGGCTTCATATAAACGTTGGTTTTCACTAAATCAAGAGGGTAAATACCGTGTGAATGTAATTTTGATACAATTTAGTGTTTTTATTTATTGAAAATGTGTTTTTAATAGAACTTGAATATGGTTGACAATTAATGTAGCCGAAGTTTTATTCTTGAAAAGAAATGGTACTGAAATTCAATTGCAAATGTCAAACGACTTCATTTAAGATAACAGCGTTTACTTTTTAAGTTAATTATTAAAAATAATAATACAAATCTCCTTGTTAAGTTATAATTAATCGTTTACTTAATAATAAGTTAAAGTAGCAACGAAAGCTTAAATTAAGAAAATTAATGAGAAGTTACATAAATACGAAACAATAGTACAGTTGTGCATAATTTCTAGTTAATTCCAATGGCGTAACATTACCGGAATTATATGAACAAATAATGTTTTTTAAAGTAAAACTTCTTTAGTCGCGACTAGGGGTAATTCTAACGGACGTGACGTCATTTTAATGTACCACGTACCGAAAACAAAACCTGATACAAAATACCTAACACGATTCCGCCTACTATATTAAGTAAAATTAAATCTGTAATTGTATGAATTGACAGCATGTCAACCAAAATACATTGGTGGTAAATAGTTTAAATTTGTGTATAAAGTGTTTGTTTTAAATATGAATAAACAAAGTGGATTTATTAATGAAGAAAGTGATGAAAAAATATTGAATGAAAATGAGTGAGTACCTACTCTATATGCATACATTTTATTTTTGGTGTGTAATTACACTATTTATACCTAACTATTTATACCTATTATTTATACCTAGCTATTTTCCTTTTATAGACTTAAAAAGCTAAAAAGAAAAAGAAATTGTGAACGTCAAAGGGCATATTATCAGCGCCAGAAAGATTTGAAGAAAAATGAAAATGAAAAAAAGGCGAGACAGCGACATTCATTATGATTTGATTAAGTAAGTTTATATAACATACGTTATACGATAGTAAATAATTGTTTATAGGGAAGCTTTACGTTAAGTAAAGAAGCATGTTGCACGTTTTTTTTCATAAAATAATAATATTCGAAATGTTTTAACACTTGCTTATATTTATTTTAGGTTTGGTTAGGTAGCCATAAAGGCCATAAAATCACTAGTCAGGATGGCTGATCTTTTACCAGCAATAACAGATCCTTCGTAGAACTGACGAAAACAAACTCAACTCAGGATTTTAAATTTTATGGAATATGCTATAAAATGCTAAAAAATGAAATGGTTATCTAACTATCGAAGGCTCTTGTGTTGTGTTGTATTACAATAAGGTAGATACAGCTACAAAATCACACATTCTAAACGTAATGTGTGTATATTTTTAATATTGTTTACCTATTATTGAAGCAAAACTTCTTTAGGCGCGACTAGGGGTAACTCTAACGTTAGATTCTAACGGAAGATTCTGATGGAAGTAACGGTGTGATTTCAGCTATGAGAGGAGCTTAAATTTTCAAAATTTATTTATGAAATTTTCAAAATTTTCAAACGGTTTCTAATACATTAATGGTATTTAGAGAGTAAAATCTATGTTTCACATTTTAGTTATCATAAACCTATTATTTCATATATAAAAAATAATGATAACTTTCAAATTCCTATTTCTAATGAATAATATAAATATAACATCTCACTTTTTGTAAAGTATATAGACAATAAATATTATTAAATTGTAATTAGATATTTATTTTCTGATACGTACGTCAAAAAGTTTTACTTCAATCGCGCGTAACGTAGGGTTATGAATTATGACAGATTGACGGTGCAGAATATCACATGGGATCAAGTGATGTTTAATAATGACATATGACAGATTGACGTTGCAAAATATGACATAGGATCAAATAAAGTAAACAAACAAAAATATATTAAAAGACATTAAGGAGAAATTGAAAAATAGTCGCATCCAGCGAGACTCGAACTCGCAACCTTCAGCTCTACACGCTGACGCTCTAACAAATACGCTATGAATGCCTAGCCATCAAATCGCTTATTGGTCGTTAAATTCTTATCCTGCCACATCTGACACTACTCACTTTCTCCCTAGGTCCATAAAGCATGACGTTAATGAGAGAGAGACTGTCAAATCAAACACTCATTTTTTTGTGCCCTGTCTAATATTTTTATTCGGTTAGGAGACCGGAACCATTCATAGCTTAGTTGTTAGAGCGTCATCGTGTAGAGCTGAAGGTTGCGAGTTGGAGTCTCGCTGGATGCGACATTCTTTTAATTTCTCCTTAATGTCATTTAATATATTCTTGTTTGTACGTATACTTTTTATCAACTTTTAAAAATTTCATGACCTGACCATCATATGTCAGTTTAAAACTGACATATGATGGTCTGGCATAATGACATTTATGATTATTAATTAAAAATAGATCAAAATTTTAAATATCTACTGACGTAACCTTTCACTTATGACAATTTGACGTTGCAAAATATGACATAAGATTAACATATATTAAAAAACTGACATATGAGAGTCTGGCAGTATGACATATGTGATTATTTATTAAAAATAGATCAAAATATCAAATATTGACCTAACCCTATGACATATGACAGATCGACATAATATTTTATGTTTCAGGTTAAAACCAAATAACTTTAAAAAATTATTAATAATATTTAGTGAAATCTACGCCACTGTAGGTTTGGTGTAGGCATTATTAATTATCTTTGTTTGGTGTGAAACGTACATGCTAACTGTGTGTTTACAGGTTAAGAAGTTACTGGAGTTAGTGTGGTTCAGAATTTGATAAATTGTTGTTAATTCAAATATGGAGTATGTAACTAACATTTCTGCAAAGTCTATTAGTTAGCGAAATTTCAAGTTAGGCGAAGTAAAGGAACTACTAATTATATATAGTAATATTTAATTTTATAAAAAATCTTATATAATTAAAAAAAAGAGTGTGCGTGTAACCTTTACGCGCGATTGAAGTAAAACTTTTTGACGTACGTATCGGAAAATAAATATCTAATTACAATTCAATTATATTTATTGTCTATATACTTTACAAAAAATGAAATGTTATATTTATATTATTCATTAGAAATAGGAATTTGTAAGTTATCATTATTTTTTATACAGGGTGTCCCAGAATTAACTACGGAAACTTCGTATACGTATTCCTTGATGACAAATAAGTAGGGTCTTTTCTATAAAAAAATTTTTTTTAGATTATGAAATAATAGGATTATGATAACTTAAATGTGAAACATAGATTTTACTCTCTAAATACCATTAATGTATTAGAAACCGTTTGAAAATTTTGAAAATTTCATAAATAAATTTTGAAAGTATAAGCTTCTCCCATAGCTGAAATCACACCGTTACTTCCATCAGAATCTTCCGTTAGAATCTAACGTTAGAGTTACCCCTAGTCGCGCCTAAAGAAGTTTTGCTTCAATAATAGGTAAACAATATTAAAAATATACACACATTACGTTTAGAATGTGTGATTTTGTAGCTATATCTACCTTATTGTAATACAACACAACACAAGAGCCTTCGATAGTTAGATAACCATTTCATTTTGTAGCATTTTATAGCATATTCCATAAAATTTAAAATCCTAAATTGAGTTTGTTGTCTTCAGTTCTACGAAGGATCTCTAATTGCTGGTATAAGATCAGCCATCCTGACTAGTGGTTTTATGGCTACCTAACCAAACCTAAAATAAGTATAAGCAAGTGTTAAAACATTTCGAATATTATTATTTTATGAACAAAAACGTGCAACATGCTTCTTTACTTAACGTAAAGCTTCCCTATAAACAATTATTTACTATCATAATATGTATGTATGTTATATAAACTTACTTAATCAAATCATAATGAATGTCGCTGTCTCGTCTTTTTTTCATTTTCATTTTTCTTCAAATCTTTCTGGCGCTGATAATATGCCCTTTGACGTTTACAATTACTTTTTAGCTCTTTAAGTCTATAAAACGAAAATAGCTAGGTATAAATAATAGGTATAAATAATTAGGTATAAATAGTGTAATTACACACCAAAAATAAAATGTATGCATGTATGTATGTAGGTACTCACTCATTTTCATTCAATATTTTTTCATCACTTTCTTCATTAATAAATCCACTTTGTTTATTCATATTTAAAACAAACACGTTATACACAAATTTAAACTATTTACCACCAACGTATTTTGGTCAATTCATACAATTACAGATTTAATTTTATTTAATATAGTAAGCGGAATCGTGTTAGGTATTTTGTATCAGGTTTTGTTTCCGGTACGCGGTACATTAGAATGACGTCACGTCCGTTAGAATTACTGAGTTACCCCTAGTCGCGACTAAAGAAGTTTTACTTCAAAATTATTTACAGTTTTAAAACCTTACCTTACGAAATTAATGAAATTTACTCAAGATAGTAATTCTAAAGATATAAGTAACTTTACTGTTTACAAACGAAACGCCTTTTGGTTATATCTTTTAAAGCGAAAATGTTAAAAAAAATTCTCAGGTAAGTGCGATTTTTTTAAAAGCTAAATACAACAGATGTTGATAAATTTAATAAAAAAATTAATGGAAAACAATCGATTAAAACACAAATACGAGGACTCTCTGAAAAGTATCCCATATACTTTCTTTTTTCACGCCAGATTGATCAAGTGACCTCTACAAAGCTTAAGTGTCACTAGTAAAACATTATTAGTCAAGTAAAAAAAGTGCTTTTTTTATCAGTCTAAAAAAATTATGGTTAAGATGTCATTTGATTCGATATAGTGTCAAGAAAGTTTTCCAAATCGGGCATTTTTTTTTTGAAAATATCCTAAAAACTAATTAAGATTATTAACCTTTAAAAAAAATTTAAAAAGGAAGAAAATTCCTTCAAAATCGTCCTGACAATTGAAACTATAGGACCAATATTTATTTTATTTCATCCTGTCCAGTAAATACACTTCCCTATAAGCAATTTGGCGCCGGTAAGTAAAACATTACGATATCAGGTACTGTAATGTGTTGCCTAGCAACGCTGCTCTGATTGCTTAAGGGAAGACAATTACTTTTCATTTTTGACATTTAAAAACACTATAATGACCATAAAATAAAAATAAAATAATTAATTACTTACTTTTACTGCCATATTTAAAAAGAAGTCAATGTTATTCAATTTTATATTAACAATTAAATCTTAATAATAAAAAAATTATTTGACAGTGACAGATGGCTTTTAAGGTAATTTGACCTAACCAATCAAGTTACGAACTATTTTTAGTCAAGTTACGAACTACTGTTAAAATTTTTATGAATTTATTAATTTATAAAAACAGGATGAAGTAAAATATAATACGATACATGGTCGTTAGGTGTTATTATAGTACTCGTTTTTATTTCCGGACTTGGCTCCTATGTCGCCTCGTCCGTAAACTAACTCGTACTGTAATAAGTCCCCTACCGACCTTGTAACGTATAATACTATTCCCAGAGTCCTGCAAAGAGTCTCAGATGCACGGCCGCGCGCAAGCAATGCCAGTTTAGACAATTTTCACATAAAAATTTAACAAATAAAATATGATAATTATTGAATGAAAAAATAAAAAAGATGAACTAATAATATAACTATTTAAAATTCAATATGAAATCACTTTTAACTTAAAATTTGAAAAAATGGTGAATGCGCCTACAAATGCATGTGTTTATATAAGGCGCTCTCACCATTTTTTTAAATATTGGTAGCGGCTTAGCCCCCGAATTGCAGACTAGTTTTAGGAAAACACCCAAGATGAGTTCTCGTGTTGTGATTTAATCCTTTAAAATGCATTTTAGTTTATCTTTTCATTTCTGCATTTTATTACTATTATAGTGCCGCTCCGGACTATAGAGATGATCCAAACCTTGAAATAATCCCACAAATATCTATGTCCCTGCTAAACATTATTAGCAAACTTTTTGAACTCTTGCTTCTAGATAGAATTATGGACTTTCTGTACACCAACTCCCTAATCCACCCTTTCCAACACGGATTCAGACCAAACCACTGTACCTAAAACCCGATTCTAGAACTTTAAACTTTAACTGCCTCTGCCCTAAATCAGAAAAAAATTGTCTCTGTCATACTTATGGATGTCCCTCCTTTGAGAAAATCCATAAAGGTCAATCTCAGCCCCAGTTCCTTACAGTATCTACGCTAGCAATATTTCTAAGCTGCAAAATATCCAACTATACTCCGAAGACACGGGACACGGCCCTTACACCTTCTCAACCACGACTAAAACTCTCAACCCAAAGAACCCTACTAGAACACAAACCATCTTCAGACATCCGAACCTTAGCCAACGAGAAAAGATCTTCCACTATGGGAGAACAGCTCGTTTCTCAAGACCAGGTTACCTACTTTGGCTTGCGATTCACTTGTACGCTTAGGTGGGGTACTGATGTCGAACTACCCATTAATAAAATAAGAAGACGGGCGTCCCTCCTACAACAACGCTGAGTCGCTCAGATTCTACAGGTTGCCAACACCACCGCCCAGAGTACCCTCCATACCCACTGGAATGAGGGACTCCAAAGAAGAGTTCCGAAAGTCAAGATCCTCATTCCCTTTCTCCAAACTGTAAAAAGGGACCTTCCTACGGAACTTGAAGATCTTCTAGTCGAAACCCCTCTTTCCAATAGGAAGACAACAACAGGATACAAAAACATAAGACCTTGGTAAGGTTTCTATGGTTCCCTCCGCCTTACCAAATGGAAGGCCTCACGCCGGAGAAGAAACGCCACAGCGTCAATCTCCCAAACCCGCAATGCACCACGTGGACTATATTCCAACACACACAATCTCTTTTTCGATTTAGGCAAGTTCCGGGAACACCAGGGCCCAGAAAACACCGAAACAACCAAAAATTATGGAACAAACACCGAGCAGCGTCCACGTCTGATGCTAACTCTACCAAAACCATCCCATACACTTCATGAAACGTACGCTAAGCTCTACAACAGGGTATTTAACCCCAACATTTAAATCTCACCTACCTACACCACACTCCTACGAAACCAATTCCTATCGAATCGAATCGTAGAGATGAATAGTTTATTTGGGGCATAGCTGGACATAACCTTCCACTTAGTGGGATTTTTACAACGAAATCCAAATGCGCATATCGATAGCTACTACATCGTATACATATTTTTTTAACCAAATATATTATTTGTTTCTAAGTAATTTTAAAAGTTATTCACAACAAAAGCCAAAGATCCAGAAAATGCATAAATTTTCTGTTGCGATACCATTTTCGATATCAGTGAATACCATGTTTAAAAGTGTCCACTTTTTGGGTGTTATACTGTAAACTATAATCCTGCAACGATTTTTAATTTATGTATTTCTGCTACAAGGCCAGGCCCCCATTACCTTATTAAAAGGCAAAAAGCAAGCAGAGTTATACAATAGGGTTAAGGCAGATCAAATAATGAGTATGCCTCAGGACAGGATAGTCCCCAGGTATAACTTTGTGAGAAACTTTCGAGTAGAAATACTGGAAAGGGACTCATGGAACAATGGCCCCCCAATCCAAGGGGAGTCAATTTGGTATACCGATGGCTCAAAGACTGAGAAAGGCACAGGGTCAGGTATATACAGTAGAGGACACAGGATAAAAATCCAACTAAGTCTAGGTGCGTATGCCACAGTGTTTCAGGCTGAAGTAACGGCCATACAACACTATGCAACGGAGATCGTAAGTCAGGGTATAACGGGTAAAACCGTAGTCATATACTCGGACAGCCAAGCAGCTCTAAAGGCGATAGTCTCAGCACAAATAAGCTCACAGCTGGTGTGGGACTGCGTTGGGGCCCTGACACATGCCGCTAGTCAAAATTCTCTGACATTGGCATGGATACCAGGACACACAGGGTTTCGGGGCAATGAGAAGGCTGATGAATTGGCCCGTGCGGGAGCTAACACTCCAATGATTGGCCCGGAACCATTCGGCGGAGTTGCTAATACATTCAGAAAGGCAGCCATTGAGAAATGGAGGCTAGAAAAGGCTCAGGAGTGGTGGGAAACATCACCGGGCAAGCGACAAGCCAAACTCTTCATAAAGGGATATTCGGCGAAGTTTACTGCAGAGCTACTATCACAAAGGCGAATTAATGTCAGAATGATTGTCAGTCTCTTGACAGGACATTGTAGGCTCAGAAAACACATGAGTCAGCTGTACTTAGCAGATGAAGACATTTGTCGATACTGCCAAGAGGAAGAGGAAACTGCATTTCATGTCCTATGCCAATGTGAAGGCCTTGCAAGGACGCGGTATCTAGTACTGGGAGAGGAGAAACCGGCTGCTCCAAGTTATGCGGAGTGGCCACTGTCAAGGCTATTAAGTCTCATTAAGAGGGCAGAGCTGGACAAGGTGCTCTAATCCTATTCCACAGATAATGGGTGTTCACAATAGATCTGCAAAGGTCGCAGTGATATAGGCTAACAGCCAACCCAAAAATATCTATCTAATTTATGTATTTTATTTGAAAGGAAATTGGGGAAAAAATTTCCCTTATAGAAATGTTTTGTTTTCTGTTATCTTAACTCTACTTAATCGTCCGTCTGTCTTGAATCTTTAGAATTAATTGAAAATTGGAATGAATGAGAAATTTCAAAAGACTGTGTAATATCTTAACTTGGAATCTGACAAATTTAAAACTTGATTTGGCAGAATTCCTTTCTGCAAGCTTTTACTAAGAAATACTACAATAATATATTAAATTTCTTAATTCCAATTAAGTACATATTAAAATAGAGAAAATCAAATACAGAATTAGATACAAAACCTACGATTTCATTACAATCACTTACTTTCCACCTTATTTCTTACTCAAGAAAAAGTTTATGCTTCCGTGTTTGTAAGAAGGTGAGAAAAAATAGTTTTAAAGTTAACGCACCAGAGGAAATCGCTTACGTGCCTTGATTGACCGCATACAGTATGAGATTAAGTAGCGTTGTAAACACAACAGGCATGAACGTTCTCACTGATCTACCAGTAGTTTTCTTATCCTTGTGACATATTGAGCAATCATACCTACTCACAGATTAATACAAGACAGTATCAAATCACTACTTTCCATGATACGAACATCCAATTATTAAATTTTGAACACAGGGTAGCCATTATGCAAATTATTTCGTTTGTTGTGATTTTGTTTGGTTTTAATTTAAACAAACTATACTTAAACCTGATTTATCTTTTAATAATATAACTTTATTCAGCGGATTTTCACTCCAAGATGCACTTTACGACGATATAAAGTACTTAATTCCATTTTAATAATTTCCACCGAAAATAGTAAATCTTATTAAAGCTAACGGCATGTGCATGATAAACTTATACGACTATACGAAGTTATTTTGTTATATAAATGGAAGTGAAGTTATTATTTACATATTCTACAATTTTTGAAGCTTAGCCAATAATAAATTTTAAGTATAAAGTAATATTTAATAGAGAAAAGAGGTTATGAAAATAATTCAGAAACTCATGAATACTAAAAGTGTTACAACTCACTTAGGTTGTAAAATTTTTATTTTATTCTGTATAATCATTAATATTTTCAGATACAGAACAACATCTTTCGTTTCATCTATCGATCTTTTTGTTTTTTTTCGTTTTATTTACACATTTTACTCTCTCACGGTCATATAGAGTCCTTAAGCGCGTAAGCAACACCCCTCATTTTGTTTCGGAGAAAATACCCAAGTTTCTTTACGTAGAATACAGCAAACACCGTTCCAACTACGAGAATAGATTTCTGAGAATCTGACTAGCACCTAGTTACACCTGTTGCTATGCTAAATCTTCTATGTAGTTTTTTTATGCGTAGAAGTATGGACTGACCACGCTTCCAAATGAGAACATAAATGGGAGAGTTCAACCTAGTTCTATATCTAATCTTATCTTTCCTAGCAGAGAGGCTGGTTAAATCTACTTCGTATGGAGTGTAACTTTAGTTTCTTGATTGTACAGATCCGTACCGGTGTTTTTCTTAGTTCGTTTGTGTTTTTATATGCTGCATACAAAATGATGGACTGTATGCAAGAGTGGAGAGATCTTCTTCTTTTGGGCTTAGGCCCGCCAATCCTTGGCATGATGCTCTTGTGGGTTTTTGATCGTTCGCGAGCTTTCAAGGTTACCCTTTTCTGGTGCTTTTCCTATCTGCCATTTTCACACACAGTTATCCCAGATATTTTACACATCACTTGGTTTTGTTCTGCAACAAATCTACGTAGAAAACCACTTCTACTTTCTTTCTAGGGCCTCTGAGGACCACTGCCTCGCTCTTATCTGCCGTTATACTCAGACTGTTCTCTCTTATCCAGCCTTCAATAAACTGGACCTTGTTGAAAGCGTTTCGAACTTCCAAAGTACCTTCAAAACCGCGACCACTGTCCCCCTGACCTATCATTTTCTTTGGCTCACTTCGAGAACGGATTACTTTTGTTAGTCTTTCATCATCGTCAAACACCCACACATCGGATTGGCGTTTCTTTTATATAGTCTACTGGTGTAGGGTTTCATTTCCAAACACAGAAACCATTTCGGCGAGATATTGTTCAGATAATCATCTCCGAAAATTGTAAAAAAATATTGTTCGGTTAACATTTACTTTTCGACCGATTTGCTTATTTCAAAAATACACTGTGCCTACACGACTTGTTGGATCGCAATAAAACTCTGCATGTATGTCAACAAAATATTGAGGTTCGATTTATGGATGAAGGTTCTATTGATGGCGCCGTCAAAACTAAAAAAGACAACCCTCGTAGTAACACTTTCATTTCAAATGCTATCCATCGTATAACACACGTTATAATATTTTTGAATAGGGTAAAAGTTTGTCATTTGGAGTGAGAGATATCAGGTAATACATTTGAATCTATTAATTAAACTGTTATAATCAAAATTGTGTTACCTAAAGTGAAGTTTTACAACACCAAAAAAATCATAAAAGTAGAAAGTTTCTAATATACACTAACAAAGATGTGAAATTATTTTTCATTAACAGTGCAAACAAAGAGACGAGTAAAACTTTGTTAATTAAATGTAGTTAAATTTATTATGCTTTTCAATTTTCACATGCCAAAATTTACTCATATTCGTTAACAACTCTTTGTACTCACTAGATGCAAACAAACTTTTTTTATTTATAAAAATAAATTGAACATTATTGAAGAGCATATAACAAAACAAAGAGAAACAGAGTATTAAAAAAATTCACATGTAGTTACTTTTCTAATTATCTTTGGTCAAACGGATTAAAGCCCTATTGGTTATGTCACATACGATAATAGGGTAGTTTAATTGTTTGATATTTTATTGTATTATTTTTAATTGTAATTAACCTGGCCAAAGTCAGTACGTTAGATATCAAGGCGACCTTATATAGTTTAATTCTTATTCTCACGTAGCGTAAGAATTGGCTATAAAAGCGCGTCGTGTAGGTCGTACTCGGGGAGTTCGGAGTCTGAGGTTGTCTCACCCTCTAGGGTGTCCCTAAAACAGACCCTTGGGTCTGGGTCGTTGTGACTCTTGACTTATTTTCGTGAGTAAGTGTGACATGCCACCATGTAGTTTTATTTGGTAAGATTAGCTAAGTTTATTGTATTTAGTTATTCGTTATTCATTGTTTGTTTCTTGTTAATATATTTGTTGTTTATCTTATCTTTCCCTTGGTTAGTTTTCTGCCCTCAGCAGGATACCTAGCCAGGGGTTAGATAACCACGACCTGGGTAAGAAGTGCCTTCAGTAAGCTACCCCTCATCCCAAAACATAAAGGCACATTCTCCTCATCCCCAGGCGTGAGATTGCAGGTTTAAGTATTGACTAATGTCGTTAAAAACTTTCCAATAGTTCCTAAAATCACTTTGGATGGCCTACGTGATTAAATGAGTTTTACTTACAAACGATGTTCATATCATATTCAAGAAGAATCTAGAAAGATTGTCGAACCAATCACATCCCTTTTCTTAATCACGTTCGTTCGTAAAAGTTCATTTAATGACCAGGGTTGGTAATTTCTTTGAAATGGTTTTACGATTACCACCTTCATTTAACTACCTTTTGAATGAGACTAAATCATAGTCGAATTTTTGGAAAGTAAGCTAGAAGCTGAGTCTCTTGATACCTTAGAAGCACTCCGATTCCAATATGTAAGTTTTGTTTATCTTTTAATCATGGGTTCACATAGATAACAATAAATATAGCTTAGCTATTATCCTAAGTGTGTAGAAAGCTAATTTTGGATAGTCGCCTAATTTGAGTAAAGTATTATCTCTAAATGTAGAACTATAAGTATGATTCCATGTTTTTTGTCATTTATAACCCTATTAACAGTCCTTTAAATAAAGGACATTGTAACCTCTTTTTTCCTAAAGGTGTTAAAGGCTCGATTGTAGAGGTTAACAAATGCGAACGGCACTCAGGGGGTAGGAGGAGAGCGAGCGTGGATTCGATCGAGCTAGATGATTAATTATTGGAAAGATAAAAAGGAATATATTTACTAGAAAAATAAAAGATAAAAGAAGTTAAAAGGGACAAAAAGAGGAAATGAAAGAAATGAAAGAGAAAGGAAATTGGGCGCCACTTATGTTTTATATCCTGAGGATGGGGAAATATAAGAAACCCGATGGAATAAGAAAGATATAAGAGATATAAGATAAGAAAAGGTAAAATTTGATAACCCGGCAGATTGTTCTTGCTAAAATTTAAATTACACACTTTTATTTAAGAAACAGAAAGAAAAATTATACTTACACTTTTCTTTTACTCATCCTTATGGTTATAAATCAAATCGGTAAGATAAAGATATATTTAAAAAATAAAATCTATTACTTTAATAAAATATAGATTAGAGAAACTGAAAATATTGATCAGATGGGTAGCAGGCTCTAGCTAGGAAAAGAAAAATCCATAGTTAACAATAACGGTATTTATTATCAGCTGTAATGATAAATGAGACACAACAAAAATAAAATAAAAAAAATATAAAATACATCTCTGTACGGTATAGTAAACACATATTACGAAACACATTTGTGTTTAGTTCAAAAACATAATTATTAATACACATAAAATAACAGCTAGGTATTTTCTTTTACCATTTTTGTGTACTCTGATAAGCGAAAAGTGAAAGAGTTAAATTTAGATGAAAAAGTTATAAGGAAAATCACCTTTTGCTTTTATATTAACTCGAGTTAAGAGTACTCATATGCGAAGGTATAAATCTTGATTAAACAAGTACGAGATAAAAATAAAAAAATATAAGTAAAACAGTTGACAGATAGGAGATACAAAAAATATAAGTAATAAAAAATATTACAGGTAAGCAATACACAAAAAAAATCACATCCCGGTTACTCTTATTACGGCACTGTGCACTGCACTTATGGATGATACAGTAAATACAATTAAGATAAAATGTTCCAGAGAAATAAATGGTACTCTCATACTCGATAGAGGTATATAAAAAATTGTAAAAACTTACGTTAGCTTCTAAATGTTTCTGAGATACTTTGTATAGCATATGGCTTCATTCTCTCGGTAAATGAACTGAACGGTAAGATATAATCTAGACCCATTCTTGTCTAGATTTGGAGGTATTTAGAGAAAAAACCATAAACTTAATCTTCATAGCTGGTGAACGAAGAAAATACCATAATACCGGCTAAATTTGCCGCCATTATTTTACGATATATGAAGGAAACTTCAAGATAACACTGTCTGGAAATCTTCAGCTAAACCTTCAGGTACGATAAACGATAATAGGTACTAGAAACACTTAATTGGTGGTAGTTTTTAAGATAAAATAAGAAAATTGCCGGGAACTTGAAACTGAGATTCTCGCGAAAGCTCTTAATCGCGCCAAAACTAAACCCAGAATGAAAAAAGCCGTTGGTACTAGAGAGAAACTGTAGCGTCTCCGCTTCGCATAGCGTGATCTTAAACACGAAATTTGATTGGTCATTAAGAAAATCGATATTCTGCTTAGAAACAGCCGTTACTTCTGAAGAGCTCCATGTGATATTTTAAGCATACAGGGCCGGCATAAGTAGAGAGAAATGATTAAAAAGAATTTTAATAATAGGGATTTTTAAAAACATCATCGCGGAAATATCTTCCTGGGACTTCAAAACGTGAATATATGGTGAAAACTCGATTTTTGAAAATCAGGATGAAACCAATAACTTCCCGAGTTAATAATCATTTTTAAAGAAAATATCATTAAAATAAAGTAGTACGTAACCTCAGATTTTAAAAAAATAGATACTTTAGTGCAATGGTCATTACACCAAAATTAAAATAAAATAAAAATGAAAATATAATAACTTGTATTACTGCAGCAAAATAAATACATCTGACTTTTGTTGAAATATCAAAAATAATCATCTATCAAAAAACTTGTTTCGCCTTCTTTTATATCAACCACGATCCACTGTCTTGGCAACGGTGATCTTCCATATTTTCTATACAGGTTGAGATTATTTTGCTATCCATACGAATAATCTCATAAAGCTTTTCAAAAAGAAAATGAATCTTAATCAGTGATTATTAAATCACTGAAAAAGAAAAGAAGAGACCAAATGATCGCCAACGATTGCATATAACTAAAAATCTTTAAATAAAGAAACTTTGTGTGCTCGAAAGAGGCACGAGCACCACAGATACCTACAACTAAAATCTATTTTAATAGGAAAAGTTTTACAATAATTTAATTTGATAAATAGTTTAACCTTTACCTACTTTTCGATTTTATAAGTGCTGGAAATGAATTTTCTTCACCCTTCTGCTTCGCACTGTGTGCAAAATAATTTATCCTTGCTGCTTTTCTTATTTAGTGTTCGAATGCAGGAGTCAGCGTAATCAAAAATTTTATTAATAGTTTACCCTCTCGTTTCTCAACCAGCAGAATCAACGATTTCTAGTTCCATCATTTGCAAGATCCATTTCGGTTTCCTGAGTTAATTAAATCAATTATTTACTTGGCTGACTTCAGGTTAATAGTTCTATCCGATAAATGTGTTCTATAGAAGTCGACGACACGACGTTTCTTACTTCATTATATATTATGTCCTCACTTCTTCGTTCTTTACTTCAGACACCGGTAGGTGTGAAATATCCGTGCCGCAAACAGAATTTGAGGTTATGTACTTTAACTGATGCGCCTTCTTGAATTAATTAAGGATTTTGTGAAATTTGCTAAACTTCAAAGAACACTAGTTTCAATTTTCGTTGCTGATGTGCTTATTTCACTATAATTTCGGTTTGTTTCTATCTTGAAATTCAGTTTCATAACCAGACTTTGATCTTAAATACAACAGTAACAGTACCTATGCAAGAGGTTTAGGGAGTGTAAATCGATTTAGCTAGATTTCATTTTTAGAAAACCTCGTTTCATCCATGTTTTTATGCAATGAGAAGCTTTCAATTAAATTGTCGACTATGGTGTTGTCGGACTTAACAGTTTGTTTCTTCATACCGAAAGAGGTCGCACCAATTTGTGGAATTTAGAAAGGTCTGCCGGGACAAAGGTTGAAGACTTTTCACACTCACTGGGAAAATTAAGTTCCAGATTGTAGATTTGTCTATTTGTTGTAGAAAACCTGTTTTTTTAGAAAATATGTCTTGAGGGTTTATAAGATCGATAATAACAAATTATATCTTCATTTTTTAGAAAATCCATACTGGCCATATCTTCTTCTTCTTCTTTATGTGCCGTGTTCGGTCCCCTGAACGTTGGTGATTAAAGTGGAGATAGCTTTTGGATCCTCAGCCTTTTTAAAAAGTTCTTTAGCTTCACGGATTCCAGTCCATTCTCTGATGTTCCTAAGCCAAGATATTTGCTTGCGACCAACTCCACGCCTTTCTGCTATCTTATTTTTCATTATGAGTTGCAAAAGACGATATTTTTCTTCTCGTAGGACATGACCCAGATATGCGATTTTTCGACATTTGATATTTGTTAGCAATTATCTGTTGCTATTTGCACTTCGCAGAACTTCTTGGTTGGTAACAACGTCATTCATTGGTGTAGCCCCATTTCAAAGGCATCCAATCTGTTCAACGTGCCTACTTTGAGGGTCCAGCTATCCACGTTGTATAGCAGAACTGATCAAATATAACATCTGACCATGCGTTGTCTTAGCTTTAAAAAGGTCGCTCTTGCTGTTTCGATGCGATTCTTAATTTCCATATCTGGGTCCAAATCTTCTGTGATGGTACTACCTAGGTATTTAAATCGGTGTTGTTCACAGCTGAATATCATGAACTTGGTCTTATTAACGTTTATATTCAATCCCATCTCTACTCCACTCAAGTTGATTCTATCAATAAGTGGTTGAAGTCCGTCCTACTGTCGCTTATAATGAGGGTATCATCAGCGTATCTAATTATGTTGAGCAAGACACCATTCACTTTAATTCCCTGTTCTGTGTTCTCTAAGGCATCTTTGAAGATCTTTTTTGAGCACAGATTAAACAGAAGAAAAGCCAGCACACAGCCTTGGCGGAGTTCCCTCTGTATTTCTATAGCAGATGTTCTTATTGCACCCGTTCGAATTTCAGCCGTCTGGCCCCAGTATATATTCTTATATATGTCCTTATCATCCAGCTGAATTTGTTTTAATATCTCGATTAATTTTAAATGATAAACTCTCTCGAAGGCATTCTCGTAGCAAGCAAAAACATTCTTTCGTTGGTGGCGACACTTCTGTAGAAGAACATTGAAAAACAAAGACACACGTGTTCCAAAGGCATTCCTAAAACCCAATTGGACATCTTCTAGGTCAAGCTCACATTTCATCCTTTTTCTAGCGTGTATAATCCGAAGTAAGGTTTCAGCAAATTACTCATTAGGCTTATGAGCCTATAATCGCTACAAGACTTGGATGGAGATTTCTTAGGGATTGTTACAAAAGTTGATTTCAACCAATCATCTATCCATATCATTAGAAAGATCATGTATAACTATTGAGTTTCAGTCCAATTAGTCTTAACCGGTCTATATACTATAAGAATACCTACTGATGACTTTGTTTTGGGCTTTAGATAAAGATAGGCATAATATAAACACAAAAACACTATCTTCCTTTATCTGAATAGTTTTGTTGGTCTTTTAAGTTGTTATTTTTTATTAATCGCGTGATATTTTCTTATACAAATATGTTTTTATAATTCACGTTCACAAAGTTTCTATTTCGACACTAAAAACGGTATCGAAATAGATTCATTGTAACACTGTTTTTGGTAACTTTTTGTTTTACACAATTGGTTGCACTGCACTGATTTTCAACGAAAGAGTTCAGGTAGTAAATCAAAAAGTATGTTGTAGTAAATTATTAACTGCATTATCAGCGTTACTGCTAAATTCGGAATATTTTATACAAATTTGACAAACATTCTAATTTAAAATCATTAAAACTGACAAGTGTCAAAACTGTCAAGATTGCCAACATAAATAAATATTTCGAAAAACTCTCATTTTACTTTTTTTCTATACTTTTAAAAGTTCATTATAAAAAATAGTATGTAACACTCGAGTTACAATGACGGTTTGTAGTACTCGTTCTTTGCGAAACTCACCGCTTCGCGGTTCGTTTCACAAACTGAACTCGTACTACGAAACCTCTGTCATTGTAACACTTGTATTACAATATACTATTTTATAATTCACGTTCACAAAGTTTCTATTTCGACACTAAAAACAGTATCGAAATAGATTCATTGTAACACTGTTTTTGGAAACTTTTTGTTTTACACAATTGGTTGCACTGCACTGATTTTCAACGAAAGAGTTCAGGTAGTAAATCAAGAAGTATGTTGTAGTAAATTATTAACTACATTATCAGCGTTATTGCTAAATTCGGAATATTTTATACAAATTTGACAAACATTCTAATTTAAAATCATTAAAACTGACAAGTGTCAAAACTGTCAAGATTGCCAACATAAATAAATATTTCGAAAAACACTCATTTTACTTTTTTTTATACTTTTAAAAGTTCATTATAAAAAATAGTATGTAACACTCGAGTTACAATGACGGTTTGTAGTACTTGTTCTTTGCGAAACTCACCGCTTCGCGGTTCGTTTCACAAACTGAACTCGTACTACGAAACCTCTGTCATTGTAACACTTGTATTACAATATACTATTCTATTACCTTCATCTCTATTGTAGCGATTAAGACGGAACCAACGGTACCTTTACGTTTTGAGTCCTACCAGACATTCTTTCGGAATTACGGAATAGCGGAATTACCAGATGTTTCCCAATCTACAGTACGAAATATAAGGAAAATGGTAGATGGTAAATGTGGAAGGAAACGTATTACAACTCCTTTAACTAAGAAAGAAATAAGGCGTATGAACATTACAACGAAGGCTGAAATAAGTTAAATTGAATTGTTGCCGACATCGAAAAAGGCCAACAATGCGTAATAATCAATGGCTAATATGTATCAACATTGGAGTGTAGAAAACTTGAAAAAGATGAACAAATCATTTTAAATGCCATTTTTCAATTAAAATATGTTTTTCCTGGATTTGACATCCCATTATTGATATGTCAGGTTACATTTTTTAGAGCAATTGTCTATCCAGATTCTTTAGGAGTAATTCGTTGCAGCCTACACGAAACACTTGACGCAAGCTTTATTGTAAAAAAGAGTTAAACACCTTACGTATGTTATGATATAAGGAGTATAGAAAAGGTAAACTTTGTCAGTTATGATATGGGGAGTATTTCGCTCAAAGGGGAATGGTCAAATTCATTATTTTGTAGAAGGCAAGACGAGTTTTGGAAACCCGACTCATGTTACAAAAGAATGTTTTTAGGATGGAATCTGTATCTTTGTGAAGGACTTTGAACTACGTTATAAAACCTTAAAAGTTAGGAAAATTTTAAATGATAACAAAATAGTTTAGAAAATATCGTAAATTATAACAAAAACAGACAGAAAATATCATTAAAGCATAGTACTGAACATCTGAACTGCAAACACATATCGTGTAAGAATTCATTAAATAGTGAAAAAATAACATTAAAAAAAGGTGAGTTTCGGACCCAAAAATATTTAAGATTTGACATTTCTGACATTCGACATTTCTGACATTCGACATTTCTGACATTCGACATTTCTGACATTTGAGTTTTTGACATTTCTGACATTAATATTGATGATATTTGACATTAATGATTTTTAACATTTTTGGCATTTGTCATTTTTGGCTTTTGATATTTTTATCACTTGACATTTGGCAGTTTTGACAATTGAAATTTCTAAAATTTGGCATTTATGACATTTTTCATTTTTGAGGTTTTTGAAATTTAAAGCAATGTACAGAACATCTGAACTGCAAACAGCTGCAAAAAATGCATTGCGAGCATCGTGATTGGTCAAAAGTAAGGATTTACAACATTTATTTATTTATTTATTTATTTATTTATTTATTTATTTATTTATTTATTTATTTATTTATTTATTTATTTATTTATTTATTTATTTATTTATTTATTTATTTATTTATTTATTTATTTATTTATTTATTTATTTATTTATTTATTTATTTATTTATTTATTTATTTATTTATTTATTTATTTATTTATTTTGTCACGGGTTAAAATTTACCATAGTAACAGCTAATTTCTTACCTTATAATTCATCATTATTGTAGGATTTATCGAGGCAAGTATCGGTTGATTTAAGTCCGATAATAGTTAATCGCCAACTGTTGTTTATTATTTTCAACCATAAATTATTTCTAGTTGTTGCTAATATTGGTTTTGTAAGTAAATTTATTATTCTTGTAGTGTTATTGTTTTGAAATCATTGCCAAGTAGTTCATCTGATTCATCCTCTTTCTGTCGTTGATAACTTGGATATTGCGGTTCTGTAGCCAGTGTTCCGTCATCTTTATAACTTTATTATTAAAATCGAAAATAAATGGGGAAATTAAGTAATGTTTGGATTTTTGTTGTTATCTATATAAATAATAAGATTAGTCGTATCAAATGACCACTGTTTGTTCGTGAATTGTTGGCTGAAAAAATCTACGGTTATTGTCCCTATAGTAGTAGAGGCCATCTTTTATTTTGGGAAGTGTGTCAAATTTCGTGAAGGATATGGGCGAAGATTCCTCCTTTTCATTTACCAGCTTTTGAGTTGAAAAGGTGTCAGCGAGAAGATTTTTGAGGGGTTGATTTGTAATCCCTGTTCATCGGGGACAATTTAGTTTGGATTTACGAAATTAAACCTCGGTTGTTTCTATCAAATATTGTTGGAGAGATTTTCCTGTATTTTGGTGAATTCGGTAGAAAATACGGCACTGCGACCGGATATTTAATAAAATCTTCTGTTGGTGAGTACACGTTTCTTTATTCATGTAATTATTCGATTCTTATGGTCCTTTTGTTCCTTATGAAGGGTAGGAACCCATAAAGCAGACAGTAGGGAAGATTTTTAAAACCGTTTAGACAGCAAATCGTGGTCAGAACTTACCCCATTATTGCAGTTAGCAACGAGGAAATTGTTTTTACCCGACTACCAGCTAGGGTATCACGAGTTTAACGAAGTAGAATAATCCTATTTTAATAGGTGAGTTACGTAATTATGTTTTTAATAGATTAATAACGCCATTTAATCGCAATTTTAGTTAATATCTTGATTTTACATGTGTATTTCTTTATGTATTGTATGTAGGTTTTATTTTTGTGTAACTAGACTCCTTTTAGTTTCTTTTACTATTATAAATTAATTTTATGTTAAATCTTGATTTAATTTATTGTTATAATTTTGTCGTGACTAGCAAGTCTAATTTAAGTTGTTAGGCATATTTAAATCATTAGTTTAAATCATTAAGTGTAAATTCAGAGAAGTCAACTTCTAAAAATTGTATTATTCATTTAAATTCATTTTTATTCTTTCATTGTCGTACAAATTTAAGTTAATGTGTTTGAATTGTATTAAAGTCAGAAGTAGAGTAACGTTATTAAATCAAAATTAGTTCAAGGAGTCATTAAAATCCGTTTAAGCTATCGTTAATTTTAAATTACGATTTTAGGGTCCTAGATACAGGCGTAAATCCTAGATACAGGTGTAAATTCTAGTTAAGGGTTTAAGTCCTAGTTATTTGGTTGAAGTTTGATTGCTGACCTGATACTTAGTCGAGCTTTAGTTATTTGAGATTGATGTAAGCCTATTGGTTCTGGGAACAGGCTAGAATTTGGTACCGGCCTAAGTATTGGAGAAGCCTAAGACGACGAGGAACTGTATCTAGCATTTCAGATAAGCTAACTAGATTTAAGTCGCGGTTATAGTTTTAGTTAAAATTTATTTTTCTTGTTTACTTTGTATTGAGTGTGAGCACACCTTTTTGGATAAAAATTCTCTTTTAATATTAGTTAAATATTTTTTTTATTATAAATCAATTGCGTTGTCAGGCACGAGGCTTGACAGTCTGTAATTCTGGATATTTGTTCATTAAAGAAGGGTCTAGTTGAGATTTTGTTTTATTTAGCTCACTTTATCGTCGTTTTCTTTTATTGAATAATTTAATTAGAACTGTTAAATATTCAAAATTTATTTAATTATCTCCAGTGGGTGAAGTGGTGCCTGGAACATCATGGGTTTCCGATTTTAACCGTACAAAATCGGTGGCGCACTCACTTTATTTTGGGCACTTACCCTCTACGGCTGAGCTGGGCATAATTTGCCAGTAGAGAAACCACCACCGAACTCAGCTGGAGTCGAATTTCAATTGATTAATTTATTTATTTTTCCAAATTTTATTTTGTTTTTAAATTCATTAAAATACGTGGCAATTTATTTATTTATTTATTTATTTATTTATTTACAATACAATACTCTACAGGTTTTAAACCCAATTACAGAGCAGGAATTGACAGAGTTTACATGTATTTACATCATGACATTTAAACAGATACAAAATAATCTATAATTAACTAATTAATTAATTTATTAACCAATTTAAATAACTAAGATAAGAAATAAGATTTTATATTCGATAGCTTACAATAAAATATATCTAAATCCTGGCTAACATTGTTCGCCTTTTTACACATTATATGAAGCGGAGAATTCTCCAGAATATTTGTGCGAGCTGAATTGACATAAAAAGTATTAGGTTGCCTGGTAGAAATTCTAGGAACGGAAATATTAAAATTATTATTCAATAATGTCGGGCAGTCAATAAGACTATTAATGATTTTGTAAGTTAACACTACACTATAATAATCACGCCTTCTTTCAAGACTGCAAAATTTATGCCTTTCTAGTAGCTCAGTGTGAGGTATGCCTATTGATGGATAAATGCCATTAATTTTCAAGCTAAGCAGTTTTAAAAATCGTCTTTGAATTGCTTCTATTCGATCTATATGATATTGATAATATGGACTCCACACAACTGACGCATATTCAAGCTTTGATCTTATAAAAGCATAAAACAGAGTTTTTAAGGTAGCAGTCTTCTTAAAATCACTGGAGCTACGTGCAATTAACCCGTACATGCGAGATGAGGAGGATACAACATTATCGATGTGCTTATTAAATGATAATGCAGTGTCAAACGTGACGCCAAGATCCGTAAATGTTTCCGGTCGCTCAAGAACAACGCTATCTATTAAGTAATCGTATAATAAAATATTCGTTTTTAAGCTGTAGGACATAACTTTACATTTATTCGGGTTTAGCGGCAAGTTATTACGGTAACACCATTCAACAACACGTCCTAGATTTTCCGAGAGGTTATCGCTATCACCAATATTCTCCACTAGGCTGTACAGTTTTAAATCATAGGCATATAAAAGGAAATTTACATTTAAAATTTCAGCAATATCACTAATAAAGATATTAAAAAGCAGCGGCCCTAGATTAGATCCTTGTGGAACACCGGAAGAAGCATTATATTCAGCAGATTTAAAACCATTGAGCTGCACATATTGCTTTCGATCCCATAAGTAAGATTGAAAGAGTTTTATTAAGTTAGGAGATAATCCAAAAGAAATAAGTTTGTTAAGCAGAATGCTATGGTCAAGTCTGTCAAAGGCTTTAGAAAAGTCTGTATAAATCACATCAGTTTGGGTCCTGTTGTCAATAGATTCAGCAATATATTGTGTAATGATCAAAAGGTTGGTGACTGTTGAGCGATTCTTCATAAAACCATGTTGATTTACACTTATACAGCAGCTTACGTGTCGATATATAACTCGCTCCATAAGGATTTCGAAAACCTTCGCAAAGTTGCATATCTATCTTCTATATATATAAAAATGAATGTTTGTCTGTATGTATGTATGTCTGTATGTCTGTATGTACTCAATGAACTCAAAAACTACTGGACCGATTATTATGAAAATTGGTATGTATATGTATTTTTCCATGGAGAAGGTTTGTATAATATGCTCATTGACGTCACTCGCCAGCAGGTGGCGCTGCAGAGTAGCAACTTCTGTCCCGTTCAACCAATTGTCATGAAAATTGGTACGTATATGTATTTTTCCACGGAGAAGGTTTGTATGATATGCTCATTGATGCCACTCACCATCAGGTGGCGCTGCAGACTAGCAACTTCTGTCCCGTCAACCAAATCAGTATGATGATGTATTTTTACGGGTAAGATGAATATGATATTCGTATAATTGGAAGTTACCACCAGATGGCGCTTCCATGTATAAAATTTAATACTGATTAATAGATATCTACACGGATTCGTTCGAAAAATATATTTTTGGTGCGATAAGTAAAACAAAACTATAAACTTTCTTTCCTTCTCTATCTTTTCTTCTCTTTTATTTTCCTTGTACAGCTAGTAATAGATATAGGCCGATAGTTTGATATATTTCGCCTATCTCCTTTCTTGAAGATTGGACAGACCTTTGACGATTTCCATATCCTTGGTATGTAGGTATGATGATTTTAAACAGATGTTAATCAGTATTGAGAGCGGACGAGCAAGCACAGACGCACAATCTTTTAGATTAAAAGCTGGAATATCATCAGGTCCAGTGGTCTTTTTAGCTTTAAGTGATCTTAATGAATCATAAACTTCTTTTTCACTGAAGCTTATTATATTTAGCAGGTGACTATTATCGGTTCCAGTTGGGTAGAAAAGGAGAAGAAGTAGTATATGACATTTTAAAAAGGTTTGCAAAACCATTTAGAATATAGTGAAAATTAAATAAAAAAAATGAGTTCAGAACCCAAAAATGTCTCTCTAAATTTAAGGTTTCAAATTAGGCTATTTATTTTACCCTCAAAAGAGATAAAAATTTAAATTTTGGTAAATATTTTGTACAAGTCGAAACATTTCAAAGGATAATTTTTTATTATCTTTTTTCACCAAAATAGGGTGTAATTAGCAACTCTTACTTCGGTTTTTTACTGCAACTTTTTCAGCTGTTAACTTTTTTACTAGAATCTATTAGATTTAACCAAAAATAAAAAATATTCTAAATGAGTCAGTCTATGTTTTGTGATAAAATTTTAACAGCTAAAAATTTGTAGCAAAAAAGTAAGGGTTTCTAATTTGACCCTAATAAGAGGGGATAATTAAAAAAATAGCCCATCGCAATTTCCTTACGAGTAAAACGTATTAAAGAAGTTCATATTTTAAGCTGGTTTTGGTTTTAAGAAAAAAATAAAAAACTTAATTTAAACCCCCAAAAGTTTGAGTTTTAAAGCAAATCTATACATATAATAAAACTGTAGGAATGTATATGTTTGTGCGTACATCACATGAAAACTACTGATCCTATTCAAATGCGGTTTTCAAAGACGTATTTGTCTTCTTTCAACTTAACATCTGGTGTATAAAACTTACTCCCCCACCCCTTTAACGGGGTGAGGAAAAAAATTTTTATACAAAAATTAACACGCCACGCGAACGACGTCGCGGGTACATCAAAATGGAACCCAAAGATGTGCTTAGATTTTTTGTCTGTCTGTCTGTATGTTTGTGCGCGCATTACATGAAAACTACTGATCCTATTCGAATGCGGTTTTCAAAGACGTATTTGTCTTCTTTCAACTTAACATCTGGTATATAAAACTTTCTCCCCCTACCCCTTTAACGGGGCGAGGAAAGAAATTTTTATACAAAAATCAACACGCCACGCGAACGACGTCGCGGGTACATCAAAATAGAACCCAAAGATGTGCTTAGATTTTTTTGTCTGTCTGTCTGTATGAAAAAAAAACAGATGTTTATGTTTTTGTTAATAACTCGAAAAATATTAATATTTAAGTAATATTGAAAATAGCTCGTTAAAGAGGAGGAAATTTCCAAAAAAAAGTCCATCCTCCCGAAACTCTATCTCCATTATTTATAATTTTAATTTGACATTGAAAATGGGGCTCCGCGCGTCTTTTACGGCATGCGCGCACTACCGCTAAACGGTGTTTATCAGATAAAATATTTTTTTATGACATAAAATGTTATTTTAAAAATTTGAAAAAAATTCCAGTATTTTCCTAACACTTGAAAGAATCTAAATCAGTTGGAAAAAACAATTTATCACTGTTTTTCAAAAAGTTATTCAATTGTTAACTAACAATTTTTTTCCTAATCTTTGTTTATATAAACAATAGGATAAAAGGTATAAATAATTGGCCTAAAAATTTGAAACTTCGTGGAACCCTTTTCATATGTATACTTTACAAGATTCTGTGATAAATGTTTATAAAAAATTATTAATTTGTTAATTATGATTTTTTATACTATTGCAAAATATTGCGAAAAATTAAAAAAAAAAGATACAGAATTTTTCTAAATAAATGCATGTAGTATCTAACAAACAATAAATAGGAATTTGGTCTTAGAATTATTTGAAAGAGAAATTTATTTTCTATAAAAAACACCTGAATATCCGTTATCATATCTCCAATAGTTTAAAAGATATATCATTTCTTAATTGGCAAGTTAAGTAGGCACTACAGTTAACGTGACGTATGATATTAGAAAGTATTATTTACAAATTAATAAACTTTTTGAAAAACGATGATAAAATGTTTTTTCAACTGATTTAGATTCTTTCAAGTGTTAGGAAAATACTGGAATTTTTTCAAATTTTTAAAATAACATTTTATGTCATAAAAAAAATATTTTATCTGATAAACACCGTTTAGCGGTAGTGCGCGCATGCCGTAAAAGCCGCGCGGAGCCCCATTTTCAACGTCAAATTAAAATTATAAATAATGGAGATAGAGTTTCGGGAGGATGGACTTTTTTTTCGGAAATTTCCTCCTCTTTAACGAGCTATTTTCAAAATTGCTTAAATATTAATATTTTTCGAGTTATTAAAAAAAACATAAATATCTGTTTTTTTTTCATCTTATTTTGTTAATAACAATTGCAATTTTTTGCCTGCACACTTTTCCTTCAAAAACATTTTTCTAGAGGTGATTCCAAATCTAATAAGCTATCGCTCATATTTTTAGGACCTTTATTTTAATTTTTCACGTTTTTGAAGATGTTGACTAGAGTAGGTATTATCTCTCTTATCTGTTAAAAATATACTCTAGTCAACATCTTCAAAAACGTGAAAAATTAAAATAAAGGTACTAAAAATATAAGCGATAGCTCATTGGATTCGGAATCACCTCTAGAAAAATGTTTTTGAAGGAAAAGTGTGCAGGCAAAAAATTGCAATTGTTATTAACAAAATAAGATGAAAAAAAACAGATGTTTATGTTTTTGTTTATAACTCGAAAAATATTAATATTTAAGCCATTTTGAAAAAAGCTCGTTAAAGAGGAGGAAATTTCCGAAAAAAAAGTCCGTCCTCCCGGAACTCCATCTCCAATATTTATAATTTTAATTTGACGTTGAAAATGGGGCTTTGAGCGGCTTTTACGGCATACGCGCGCTACCGCTAAACGGTGTTTATCAGATAAAATATTTTTTTTATGACATAAAATGTTATTTTAAAAATTTGAAAAAATTCCAGTATTTTCCTAACACTTGACAGAATCTAAATCAGTTGGAAAAAACATTTTATCGCTGTTTTTCAAAAAGTTATTCAATTGTTAACTAACAAATTTTTTCCTAATATCTGTTGACATAAACAATGGGATAAAAGGTATAAATAATTGGCCTAAAAATTTGAAACTTTGTGGAGCTCTTTTCATATGTATTCTTTACAAGATTCTGTGATAAATATTTATAAAAAATTATTAATTTGTTAATTATGATTTTTCATAACTATTGCAAAATATTACGAAAAAGTAAATAAAAACACAGAATTTTTCCAAATAAATGCATGTAGTATCTAATAAACAATAAATACGAATTTGGTATTAGAATTATTTGAAAGAGAAATTTATTTTCTATAAAAAACTCCTGAATATCCTTTATCATATCTCCAATAGTTTAAAAGATATATCATTTTTTTAATTGGCAAGTTATTTGGCGCTACAGTTAACGTGACGTATGATATTAGAAAGTATTATTAACAAATTAATAAACTTTTATGAAGATTTATCGCAGGATCTTGTAAAGTATAAATATGAAAAGGGCTCCACGAAGTTTCAAATTTTTAGACCAATTATTTATAACTTTTATCCCATTGTTTACGTCAACAGAGATTAGGAAAAAATTTGTTAGTTAACAATTGAATAACTTTTTGAAAAACAGCGATAAAATGTTTTTTCCATCTGATTTAGATTCTTTCAAGTGTTAGGAAAATACTGAAATTTTTTCAAATTTTTAAAATAACATTTTATGTGATAAAAAAAATATTTTATCTGATAAACACCGTTTAGCGGTAGTGCGCGCATGCCGTAAAAGCCGCTCAAAGCCCCATTTTCAACGTCAAATTAAAATTATAAATAATGGAGATAGAGTTCCGGGAGGACGGACTTTTTTTTCGGAAATTTCCTCCTCTTTAACAAACTTTTTTCAAAATGGCTTAAATAACAATATTTTTCGAGTTATTAACAAAAACATAAACATCTGTTTTTTTTCATCTTATTTTGTTAATAATTGCAATTTTTTGCCTGCACACTTTTCCTTCAAAAACATTTTTCTAGAGGTGATTTCGAATCCAATGAGCTATCGCTCATATTTTTAGGACCTTTATTTTAATTTTTCACGTTTTTGAAGATGTTGACTAGAGTAATATAATAACCTTTGTATGTTATTACTGTTTTTAAACAACCTTGCAATTTACATACTAATGAATGCATATTAATGATTTATTGTAGAAATTGAAAAATCCATACAAAGAATATTTATTAAACAGAAACCAACATAATTAAATTTAAAATCAATGTACTACAGCTTCGACATATCCACCTTCTCTTTGTAAACATCTAATTGCATTTGCATATTTGAACATAACTTTTAATTCAAAACAACTTTACTTTATTCTGAATTGTAAAAAATAAAGATACTTTACTCTTGCACAAAATTCAAATTTTTTGACAAACCTCGTATACTGCTTTGAAAAAATAATATCTGATGGTTGCATTTTAACTTTTGAACCATGCAGAACTTTTTATCAAGAATACCTTTTGTTCATACAACCACTAATAAAAAAGTTTTTCATATGGTTCCAACTTAAGTAGACACAAATATATAAATATAAATAGGACAGAAATTGTAAGAAACTTAAATTTAGTCAAAATTATTAAAAATTTTGTTCATAAACTTACCACTTGTAATTATAAACCTTTAATAAATAAACACTTGTTCACAAAAAAGTCCTTAAAAAATCTCAAAAAATATACCAATAAAACCGCACGTGCTCTTGCGACGTATCCTTACCAAACGCACCAAAATCCCGCTTCCTTCCAAATTTCGCGTCGCGCGGCAACTGGATGCTGCAACCAGAAGAAACAAACCATCCGGAGTGTGGCGGTAATATCAACGCGCATGTGAAGGACCAACTTCTTCGGCGATTTCGCCGCCTCCTGCTTGAATGGCCGTTAATTGCGAAAAGGATCCGTCCCCAGACCAAAGTAACCGTTTTTGGTGATATAAACGGAAGATATTTTACTCTTTTCGTAATATTGGGCTAGTTAAGTGTTAAGATTATGTTTATGATAATCATACAAGAAGATACATTGATGGAGTTTTTATATTATTTTCTAAATGGATAGGGTTTAAATTGGAAGACTACGGAAACAAGATTGATGGAGGGAACGAAATTTAGATTAAAACCGAAAGAGATTCATGGTTTAAGGAAGATTTATCCTGAAAATCAATAAACCAAATCTAACATTTCTGTCATTTGACATTTTTTAAACGAAAGTATTTGACATTTGAAATTCCTGAGATTTGTAATTCGTCATTTGACATTTCTTAAATTTAACAATTTTGTCATTTGTCATTTTGACATTTGACATCTTTGACATTTCTGACTTCAGACATATATGACGTATTCATTATAAAATTAACTCCTTCTCGAAACTCGTCTAGAACTTTTAAATATCAAATTTTATGACTAATTTACTCTAGGAACCCCCGCAAAAACTAGGTTATAATAGGTACTATGCAGAAAACACTCAATATAACCCCGAGTAACAAAATTAAACTTATTTTTGTGAATAATTGGTACTTACTGCCCCAATTTGTGGCATACAATGGCTAGCAATGTTATTTGAAGGAGTTCCACAAGGACCGTAATTGGTTCTCTTTTATTTATTTTTTTTTTCCAGCGGAAACCTCATTTTTTAAGTTTCCATTAAGTACTTCGACTTAGTTCCGGGTAATCCTTATAATCTTGAAATAATGCAAGAACTTTATCCAATGTTAAAAATTCTTTTCTCTCTAAAGAAGAATTCATCACTTTCCCTCAAAGTCCTTTTATTCTATTATATTCTATTTGAAATTTTGGTTTTCCTGGAGCATAACTTGAATTCTGAAAACCACTCTGTAAATCGTAGATTTCCTATCACCAAGTGTTATGCTAACTCAAGAATGATAGAACTATAAGTCTAAGGAAACATCATAATTGTAGCAAGAAAAGGGGGACACAATAGATCTTATATTTTTTTTATGTATGGCATATCTCCGGCATTTATAATCCGATTTGATAAATTCTTCTTGCATTCAAAAGAGTAGAGTGTCTGTATGGTCCCATGGAAATTTGGTTAAAGTCTAGTAATCAATGTGGAAAATATTCCAGGGAACAAATCAAAAAGCAACAGAATAAGCTTTACAGTAAAGTTAATATCTTAATAATGGTATATAACATAATAATTAGTCCGTTACTGTCCCACTGTACGAGCAAAGGCCTCTTCCCATAAGGAGAAGGAGAAGATTTCAGACAATTAAGTCCACGTTCTATCAATATGTTTTCCTTCATCGTATATATAGGTCTATAGGTGTAAAAGAATTTATTTATGTCTCCTCTGGAACAATGCTGTAGAAGTTTCCAGGACAATACAGGTCTTCTTTGGCCTCTCAAACATATAAATTTCCAAAGAACTCAAAATGGCGTCGCTTCCCAACTAAACGGAAAATTTCGTGGCAAGCAAAATTTATTTCACCACAACTTATGTAGATAGTGATTTAAAATTTAGTGCAGCATAACCAAAATGAAATTCACTAAACAAGTGCATTATTTAAAACTTGTCAAGCTCAAACTAAACTAAAATTTAGCCGGTAATTTTCGCAGAGCTAAATTACACAGCGGCCATTGTTACTTTTCTTAAGTAAGCGAGAGTATTCTTCTTATCACAATCTAAGTCGTAACTGGATGCAATATTTTTGCTTTCTGTATTTACACAAGGGATCGGGCATTTTCGAGTTGTTTCGAATCGACTAACCAATCAAAAACCGTAATTTTAAATTCTGGATATTTGGGAGACTCACTATGCCATTTTTCCCAACTTTAAACCCAAAAAAATCTATTAAAGGAAATCGAAAATATGGAATTGGTTGCCTACTAGTCTTAGTTTATAAAAAAATGAATTTTTAGATTGACATAGGTTTGCTTTCAATTTTTTAAGAAATAAAGATTTTGTTTTATACTTTTTAGTACATTTTTCTTGTTTTTTCAAATAAAAAAATTCCAGTTGATTTTGTATAAAGTTTAGTAAAAACCTGGTATATAAATAGAGTGTTGCGCGCCCATGTGTTACCATAAGGGCTACCGCCACAAGGAAGTTAATCACTTGATAACATGAGTCGCTATCAGAATCGGGTAATTCCTGATGAGTCCGCCGAAATGAGTTGATGTGTGAAGGGTTCGGTAGCCCCTTGACGTGTCAAGGAGTTTCATTACGTTAAAAGGGTGCTACTTATGCTAGATTACCTAACAAGAAATGGAAAACAACAAGTTAAGTTTGCAACTAACTTGAACGGTTTCGCAGATAAGTTTCAGGGTTGTTTTAACATTTAATAGATTAACTAAATAGATTTTCTTTTTACCTACTTTCGGTTTTTGTTCAAGGTTAATTATATTATTTTATAACACATTTTATAACAAATACTGGAAAATGAACCAAATAATTAACAGAAATATCAAGATATTAGCTTTTACTCGCGAGTAACTTTCGCTTTAAAAGACATAAAGACAAGACATAAAGACATAAAAATATAAAAACATAAAGACATAAAGACATAAAGACATAAAGACATAAAGACATAAAGACATAAAGACATAAAGACATAAAGACATAAAGACATAAAGACATAAAGACATAAAGACATAAAGACATAAAGACATAAAGACATAAAGACATAAAGACATAAAGACATAAAGACATAGATGCAAAAAAAATAAAGCCATAAAGACATACAGAAATACAGAGATACAGGCCTACAGACATACAGACATACATAATTTATAGGTGTCCATCGTGTCTGACGTTGCCTTTCTCGAGAATTCGCTTGCAATTGACATTTGAGTCCAGCCTTTGAGAATGAGCCACAAGGTTGACATTACAGGTCAAAAGTTCTTTTAGTGGACTAACTGGATTGGGCTGGTTGATCTGGTGTGTTGTTGGCAGACTGGCTGTGTTGTGTCCGGTGTTTTGACTGATACTGCACACTGGGAGTTGCTGCTGCGATGGTTTTCGACAGGTAGGTTTTGATTGGAAGGTATGGGGTGCTGTTTCTAAGGCGCAAGTGTTTATGGCGCATCTTAACCTTCTTATCAACTGGAATCTATAACTCATGCATCCAATTTTGAAGCTCAAACTTCAACTAGTGTGCTTCATAGCTGCGCTGACCAAACTCTCATCGGTTCCTGATGCTACCAAAAGAAGAGCTACTGACGAAGACATAAAGTTAAAAGAAGTGAAATTATGACAAGTCCTCTGTATGAAAAGATGCTGGAAGAGAAGACAGCAAATTAAAGAAATGTTAAGTCACTTAAGCGGAATAAAAAATTCTTTTAAGAAAAAGATGGCAACAAGAAAACTACGGTTTCAGGAAAAGGTGTTAATGCAAAAGACAAGAATTTGATATAAGAAAGATTTCAGTATGAAAACAAAAACTACCAAGGAAAATACACCGCCCAAAGACCAATTGAAGAAGAGACAGTTTGCCCTTTGTGTGCTGACTCTCATGAAGAAGATTGGATAGAGTGTACAAACTATAAGGTTTCGGTTGATAAAGTTGGTGCAAACATATAGGAGTTATCCAATCAGTACATTTCTGATTACTGTATTGTCTACATTGTTACCTAGTAGTGAATATAAATAAGAACGTGCCCAAACATCATAAGCTTTACTTCTATCGGTACTATCGAAGTTTACAACACCTCTTTTTAATCGTAAAGAATATAAACACCATATTTTGGAACACTACTTTTCAAAACAATTTTTGTGATACACTGTATATACCTACTGTAATATATCTTTTGTGGCCAGAATTTAATAATAATTATTCTTATCTGATAATGTACAGACACAGAGCTCCGTATATTATGCAAAGAAAAACATTTCTCCATTCTCAAATAATCCAGGTTAGTTGGGTTATCCTCCCTTCAGTCGAAGCCACCGTTAGAATTTATAGTCGCGGTTTCAGGAGCATCAACTGGCATAATCTGAGCCAGACGGGGCAGTAGAAACAGGACGAAGCAGGACGACGCAGCAGGACGAAGGATGAAACTACTGGACGTATGCTTTTGACAGATTTATTGTCCACATCCGTTTGCATCCGTCTACTAAACTTTAAAAATGCTTCCGACAATTTCTTCTATTGTATATATATACATTATACGTTATGTTATATAACTAAAATTTAATAAATAAAATATGTAAAATAAATATAGTATAAAAAAGAGGTCAAGTGCGAGTCGGATTCGCCCATAAAGGGTTCCATAGCAGCAATAAACAATATAAAAGTTCTTGTAGTACAAACCAATTTTCGATGGGAGTTTACATGGAAATGTAGGTACATCATAATTTTTTTTAGTTTGATAATTCTCTTATTCCAAAAGTTATAGAGGGGACACAGATTTTACCACTTTGGAAGTATCTCTCGCGAAAAAAATGATACTAGAAACCTAAATATCATTTTTGAAGATCTATCCATAGATACCCCACACGTAACGGTTTGATGAAAAAAAAGCAGCAGTTTTGAGTAGGGGGAACCCCATACAGACAGAGAGACATGATAAATCTTTAAGGGTTCCATTTTTGACAATTGGCTACAGAACTCTACAAAAGTTTAACTTACAATTATATGCCAGTAAGAAGCTAAACAATTATCTGAATAATAGTTAGTTTTACTGTTTTATTTTTGTATCGAGTTTCCATAAAATTCCAGAAGACGAGCACCAGGTGTGTAGGTGATCATCGCCGTCGTAATATTCGTGTTCAGCGACCCCAAAAATCCCCTAGTAATGCGTTTAGACTGATTTTGTATCGAATTTCCATAAAACTACAGAAGACGAGATACTCTAGGCACCAGGTGCCTCGGTGACCATCTCCGTCGTGATATTTGTGTTCAGCGACCCCGAAAATTCCCGAGTAGTAAAATTGAACTGATTTCCATCGATTTTTTTCAGAATTACAAATGTTTTTATTTTGATCCCTTCGAGATACACTTTGGAAAATTCATTTTTCCGTAAGGAAAATGGAATTTCAAATTAGACATCACGTTTTTTGTTCACAGAATTTCCTGAAGTTCTTACATATCGAATGCAACAAGAATCATGTGAATTCATCCAACTGCAATTTGTAGTTTTTCTGCTTCGTTGTTTTGCTTACAAGCGTCGATGATGAACCACGTAATGGACGTCCAAAAAGTGCAACAACTCCAGAAATCATTGAGCAAGTCTGTGATATTGTTTGAATAAACTTAAAATTTCTAATACCATAACATAACAATTCAACAAAAACTGAATCGAAAACCAATTTCTCAGTGTAATGTGAAGTATTTTAAGCAGATTAAAACCGATTTTATGCGTCGGTTTATGACTATAGACGAGCCTTGGATCTTTCATCATGATCGAAAACTGAAACAAGAACTCTTACAGTGGACGGAAGCTGGTTCTTCATCTCCACAACAGGAGATGTCAGAAAGATCGGCAAAAAAGTTTCGTTTTGGACCATTTGATGATAATTCTTGTTTTTGCTTATTTAGAAGTTAGTCTCTAAAAGATGGTTTTTGTTTTCAAAGATACAGAAATGACTTCCTAACAATGTACTCCTCCCAAAAATGTTCCAAAACAAACTATCAATCTTTATCTGTAAGGAAGCTAATCTATGATGACAATTCTTGTTTTTGCTTATCTAAAAGGTAGTCTTCAAAAGATGGATCAATAGTTTTTGCGTTCAAAGATAGAGAAATGACCTCCTAACAATCTACTCCTCTCAAAAATATTCCAAGAACGAACTATCAATCTTTATCTGTAAGGAAGATAATCTATGCTGATAATTCTTGTTTTTGCTGATGTAGAAGGTAGTCTATAAAAGATGGATCCATTGTTTTTGCATCCGAAGGGAGAGAAATGACCTCCAAAGAATCTACTTCTCCTAAAAATGTTCTGAAAACAAACCATTAATCATTATCTGTTACCATCATGATCGTAAACTGAAACAAGAACTCTTATAGTGGACGGAAGCTGGTTCTTCATCTCCAGAACAGGAGATGTCAGAAGAATCGGCAAAGAAGTTGATGGCACCAGTTTTTGGCGATGCAAAAGGAGTTTTGTTGATTGATTATCTTAAAAAAGGTTCCTTTTGGACCATTTGGATAAAAAAATTCGTTAAAAAAGACCCTGTTTACAGAAGAAATCGATCATTTTCCCCCGCATAAAGAAGCTATTGCAGCCACAAAACAATATTTTGCAGAGCTTCAGGAAAATTATTACAGAGATTATTAAAAAATACACACTCTTACATTTTTGCTTTCAAGACTGTTGAAGGAACCTGTAATTTTAAATGTACCTAGATTGAATCATGAGGAAAAACTGAGATACCTACAGAAAAATGTGTATTACAACCTAAATTAATTACGTGGTAAGCAAACATTTTAGAGTCTCTCGTTTCAATTAACCTTGCGCAAAAACTGTCAAATATTTAAATAAAAGCATAATTTAAAATATCCAAAGAAAAATAAATAAAGTTAGGAGCAGGCGGCATCAATGAGTTAGTGAGTTGAAAAACAACTCAGACTAAAGCTTGTTAAGCAAACATCCTTTTCGCGATGGAATTTTATGCGAGTCAAGTGTACTTTTTGTCAGTTATCCCTTAATAGATTCTTGTATTTCAGTTAGAGCACCTAAGACAGTAAATATACTAATTTGAAATTCTCCAAACAGTATGAAAGAGACGAGAAAGTTTCAGAAAATAATGAGTGTATAAAATCTAAGAGATTTTCGATGTTTTGAAAGCGTCTCTTGTCTTTTTAACGTACATAATGGCTTCTTGTTAACAGGAATTAGACAGCCATAAAAAATACTATTGCAAGGGGCAGATAAATTTCTTTTTAATATTGGATAAAGTTATGTTCAGATTTTTGGTAAATAACATAACAGATCCTAAAAATTGGAATAAATTGAAGAAAAAAAACGTGTCTGTATCTATATAAGCACGCAAAAAGATAAAAATCTTTTTAAAAAATTTATCCGTTCCAAAAACAAACTAGATTTATCTGTAAAAAAGTATATCAATGATAATAATTCTTGGTTTTGCTTATCTAGAAGGTAGTCTCCAAAAGATGGACCAATGGTTTTTGCGTTCAAAGATAGAGAAATGGCCTCCTAACAATCTACACATTCCAAAAATGTTCCAAAAACGAACAATCAATCTTTATCTGTTAGGAAGATAATCTATAATAATAATTCTTGTTTTCGTTTATCTAGAAGGTAGTCTCCAAAAGATGGATCAATGGTTTTTGCGTTCAAAGTTTTAGAAATGGCCTTCTAACAATCTACTTATCCCAAAAATGTTCCAAAAAAGAACTATCAATCTTTATCTGTTAGGAAGATAGTCTATGATGATAATTCTTGTTTTTGCTTATCTAGAAGGTAGTCTTCAAAAGATGGATCAATGGTTTTTGCGTTCAAAGATAGAGAAATGGCCTTCTAATGATCTACTCATCCCAAAAATGTTCCAAAAACAAACTATCAATCTTTATCTGTTAGAAAAATAATCTATGATGATAATTCTTGTTTTTGTTTATCTAGAAGATAGTATCCAAAAGATGGATCAACGCTTTTTGCGTTCAAAGATAGAAAAATGGCCTCCTAACAATATGCCTATCCCAAAAATGAACTTTCAATCTTTATCTGTTAGGAAGATAATCTATGATGATAATTCTTGTTTTTGTTTATCTAGAAAATAGTCTTCAAAAGATGGATCAATGGTTTTTGCGTTCAAAGATAGAGAAATGGCCTCCTAACGATCCACTCATCCCAAAAATATTCCAAAAACAAACTATCAATCTTTATCTGTTAGAAAGATAATCTATGATGATAATTCTTGTTTTCGTTTATCTAGAAGGTAGTCTCCAAAAGATTGCTTAATGGTTTTTGCGTTCAAAGATAGAGAAATGGCCTCCTAACAATATACTCATCCCAAAAATGTTCCAAAAACGAACTATCAATCTTTATTTGTTAGGAAGGTAATCTATGATGATAATTCTGGTTTTTGTTTATCTAGAAAATAGTCTCCAAAAGATTGATCAATGGTTTTTGCGTTCAAAGATAGAGAAATGGCCTCCTAACAATATACTCAGTCCAAAAATGTTCCAAAAACGAACTATTAATCTTTATCTGTTATGAAGGTAATCTATGATGATAATTCTTGTTTTTATTTATCTAGAAGATAGTCTTCAAAGGTGAATCAATAGCTTTTGCGTTCAAAAATTAAAAAATGGCCTCCTAAGAATCTACTCATCCCAAAAATGTTCCAAAAACAAACTATCAATCTTTATCTGTCAGGAAGATAATCTATGATGATTATTCTTGTTTTTGTTTTTCTAGAAGGTAGTCTTCAAAAGATGGATCAATGGTTCTTGCGTTCAAAGATAGAGAAATGGCCTCCTAACGATCCACTCATCCCAAAAATGTTCCAAAAACAAACTATCAATCTTTATCTGTTAAGAAAGATAATCTATGATGATAATTCTTGTTTTCGTTTATTTAGAAGGTAGTCTTCAAAAGATTGATTAATGGTTTTTGCGTTCAAAGATAGAGAAATGGCCTCCTAACAATATACTCATCCCAAAAATGTTCCAAAGACGAACTATCAATCTTTATCTGTTAGGAAGGTGATCTATGATGATAATTCTGTTTTTTTTATCTAGAAAGTACTCTCCAAAAGATGGATCAATGGTTTTTGCGTTCAAAGATAGAGAAATGGCCTCCTAACGATCTACTCATCCCAAAAATGTTCCAAAAACGAACTATCTTTTTTTATCTTTTAGGAAGATAATCTATGATGATAATTCTTGTTTTTGTTTATCTAGAAGATAGTCTCCAAAAATGAATCAATAGTTTTTGCGTTCAAAGTTTAAAAAATAGCCTCCGAAGAATCTAGTCATCCCAAAAATGTTCCACAAACAAACTATTAATCTTTATCTGTCAGGAAGATAATCTATGATGATAATTCTTGTTTTTGTTTTTCTAGAAGGTAGTCTTCAAAAGATGGATCAATGGTTTTTGCGTTCAAAGATAGAGAAATGGCCTCCTAACAATATACTTATCCCAAAAATGTTCCAAAGACGAACTATCAATCTTTATCTGTTAGGAAGGTAATCTATGATGATAATTCTGTTTTTTTTTATCTAGAAAGTACTCTCCAAAAGATGGATCAATGGTTTTTGCGTTCAAAGATAGAGAAATGGGCTCCTAACGATCTACTCATCCCAAAAAAGTTTCAAAAACGAACTATCTTTCTTTATCTTTTAGGAAGATAATCTATGATGATAATTCTTGTTTTTGTTTATCTAGAAGATAGTCTCCAAAAATGAATCAATAGTTTTTGCGTTCAAAGTTTAAAAAATAGCCTCCTAAGAATCTACTCATCCCAAAAATGTTCCACAAACAAACTATCAATCTTTATCTGTCAGGAAGATAATCTATGATGATAATTCTTGTTTTTGTTTTTCTAGAAGGTAGTCTTCAAAATATGGATCAATGGTTTTTGCGTTCAAAGATAGAGAAATGGTCTCCTAACGATCCACTTACCCCAAAAATGTTCCAAAAACAAACTATAAATCTTTATCTGTTAGAAAGATAGTCTATGATGTTAATTCTTGTTTTTGTTTATCTAGAAGATAGTCTCCAAAAGATGGATCAATGGTTTTTGCGTTCAAAGATAGAAAAATGGCCTCCTACTAATATACCTATTCCACAAATGTTCCAAAAATGAACTATCAATCTTTATCGGTTAGGAAGATAATTTATGATGATAATTCTTGTTTTTGTTTATCTAGAAGATAGTCTCCAAAAGATTGATCAATGTTTTTTGCGTTCAAAGATAGAGAAATGGCCTCCTAACAATCTACTCATCCCAAAAATGTTCCAAAACCGAACTATCTTTATTTATCTTTTAGGAAGATAATCTATGATGATAATTCTTGTTTTTATTTATCTAGAAGATGGTCTTCAAAGGTGAATCAATAGCTTTTGCGTTCAATGTTTGAAAAATGGCCTCCTAACAATCTACTCATCCCAAAAATGTTCCAAAAACAAACTATCAATCTTTATCTGTCAGGAAGATAATCTATGATGATAATTCTTGTTTTTGTTTAACTAGAAGGTAATCTTCAAAACATGGATCAATGGTTTTTGCGTTCAAAGGTAGAGAAATGGCCTCCCAACAATCTATTCCTCCCAAAAATGTTTCAAAAACAAACTATCAATCTTTATCTGTTAGGAAGACAATCTATGATGATAATTCTTGTTTTTGCTTATCTAGAAGGTAGTCTTCAAAAGATGGATGCATGGTTTTTGCTTTCAAAGATAAAAAATGACCTCCCAACAATCTACTCCTCCCAAAAATGTTTTAAAAACAACCTATCAATCTTTCTCTATTCCTACGTGGCAATTATGAACTGTTAGTGACTTTACGTGTTTTATCTTAACTCGATTGGCAACCAATTAAATTTTTACCATTCTTGACGCTCCTCTGGTACTTCACACATGGAATGCTTCGGATTTCAATCACTAACTATGTTTTTTATACTTAATTTTTACCGACAAAATTATAAAAATAAAGTAACTTATCACCTTTTCATATCCTAATGAGAAACTTCCTTCGCAAAAAACAAACACTGGAGTTAATTCAACTAACGTTAATTAACCTAATTCAGTTATTTTTCCACTAATTTTTTATTAAAGTCGGAAAAGGGTAGAAAAATGAGATTTTCTCTGAATATTAAGAAATGATGATATTAGAATAGTCTACAATTTGTAAAAGTGGCTTTGTCCGTTACCATTACATATTTTAATGAGTTTTATTTCCGTGCTAAATGGTAATATTTCACGTGTTCATGGGTGTAGAGTGAGTCGTTTATCGCACTTTTTTGGTCATTAGTGTACAAGTACGAGTGTGAAAATTATTTTACTAAATGGTTCAACAACGTAAAATGAACTGAATAAAATTATAAAAGAAAGCGAGCTCTAATTGGACCTTTAGAAGACTTTAAAATGTTAAATCTTCTATGGAAATTATGTAGATGTTGCTAAATAAGTCATTCTACAAAGAATTTTGGATAAAGTATTTAAATTAAGCTTTGCAAAACGAAGATAATAATATTATCCAACTTATTCTTTTTTTTAACATTTTGTAATGTTTTAAATTAATTTATATCACAATAATACTAATCATAATTAATTTATTTTAAACAACTAAATATGTTTGAGTTTAAGCTGTAGTTTAAAGAGTAGATTTTAAGTATCCCCTCGGAAAAAAATCTAATGGTGTAAAGTCCGGTGACAGAGTTGGCCATTCTATCGAACCTTGTCGTCCTATCCATC
This sequence comes from Altica lythri, assembly GCA_964028335.1. NCBI lineage: Eukaryota > Metazoa > Arthropoda > Insecta > Coleoptera > Chrysomelidae > Altica > Altica lythri. Next base: position 73,195,386 of record OZ034805.1, read on the forward strand.
TATCACGATATTCCTTATCTAGATAACGTCTTACTGGTAAATGAGGCAGTGTGGTGTCTCCGTAGCGCACAAAAAGCAGCCCAAAGGGTTGGAGAATGCAGAGGGAGATATCCCTACTAGTGGAACGATGTGATCAAGGATTGCAGAAAGAAGTGCATTCTTAAAAGGAGTGAAATCACGAGAGCAAGAGCAAGCGCGGACCGGGATAGGGAGAACATTAGAACTGGAACCAAAGGGAGGGCTTCTGGAGAAACAATTCGGTTTCAGAGAAGAAAGGAGCACGATAGATGGGTTCCAGAGAGTCGATAGTCTATCCACCAGAGGGAAAACATACTGAGGCGTTTTTTTATCGATGCAAAACATGGTGTGTGGAATGAAATCAGGGTGCTGGACGATAGGGGGTTAAGCACATATTTAGTAGAAATTCTAAGCGAATGAAAGATGGGTAATATTGGGCAGTGATATAGAGATGGAGGTGACCCAAGCAGAGTTTCCACAGGGGGCCAATACTCTCACCTCTACTTTGTAACCTCCTGTATGACGGGGTGCTGGGGCTAGATCTACCGTATGGCTGCGATACTGTGGCGTACGCTGACGATCTGGCTCTGGTGGTTCGGACTCGATGAAGCGCAAGGCCAAGGTAGCCTTAATAATCATAGGAAATTGGCGTCACCAGGTCGGTCTGAAGGTAGCATCTCATAAAACAGAATACCTAATATTAAAAGGTCCTAGGCGGAGGGTGGACATTGAAATGAAGCATAGAAATCAGGTCAAATACCTGGGCGTACGGCTGGATCATAAGCTAGCTTTCACTGAACACGTAAGGCAGACGGCCATTAAGGCCAGCAAGCAAGTGGCAGCTCTTACAAGACTGCTGCCAAATATAGGGAGACCTGGTTACCTTAAAAGGAGGCTGCATTCAGGGATGGTAGAATCCACCATCCTTTATGCAACCCCGCTCTGCGGCAGGGTCACCAAATATCAAAAATATAAGAACATTTTGATTAGTGTTTAGAGAAAAATGCTTCTTAGTGTCACCTGCGCCTACAAGACCGTGCAAATCGATGTTTTAACTCTGAAGGTCACTATTTCAAATAAAATTGTTATTTTTTTTTTCATTTTCTCTTTACTTTGCGACAAACCTCGTATCGTATCGATATATTTTTTTAATGATCTAAATTAGTATTTGGTTAATTTTGTAACATTTTGTTTTATTACATATCAAACAAAATGGATCCGACTCCCAAAGCCTATAATTCACTTAATGCTTCCACATGTTTCACTTTTATGTTTTTTTTTGTTTGGAAAAATACATACTCGTTTCGTCAATTCGATAAATCCACACACAATCCGTCACCGTTGCAGCGGTTCATTTCCAATTAAAGTGGTCCTAAGGGAAATCAACATTATTCCCTTATGGCCAATCCAATCCTGATTCCGATTACATAACGCATGAAATTCTAATTATTGTATTGAGAGAGAACTGACCCGGGTCTATATCTCGCATATACTTGTGATGATCATTGGCACACTTGTCCATTTATCCAGTATATATGATCACGTTAGTTTTGGTCTAGATGCGGTTTTGGATCGCTGCATGGAGTGTCCAATATCCAAATCAACTTAGCCACAGTTTAAAGATTAATTAAACTTTATTGTTATAGAGATACCTAACGCGTATGAAGTATGTCCACAAGGAATGTTTGATTATTACGCTGACGAAAACGATTTCCAAGAATATTCCAAATTAACAGTGCCTTTCTAGTAGCCAAGTCATCAAAATAGCAGAGCAGATATTACTTTAGAATTAAAGTTAAACAAAAATTTCTTGTATGAACCACTATAAGAAATGGGGAGAATGAGAAATAGGTAGGAAGTTTTGAAGAGACTGAGAAAAGAAACGAGTATAAGTAAAGAGTAGTTTGGATTTATTCCTGTGAGAGAAAAGACTGATGCTGTTTTTTCTAAGAGAACAATGATGGGGAGAAGTAATATCCACGCTGGTTTGATAGACTTAAAAAAAGCGTATGACCAAGTGAGACAATAAAAGTGGAGATATATGCGACTGAAAGGTTTCCGATTATTGCACAAGGGAACAAAAACAGAAATAAAAGCAATGTTGGGGTTACGGAGAGATTAGTGGTGCATTTAGAACTTCACCAGGGTGCTGAGCCTCTATATGTTTATTATAATGTAGGTATTATGACTGAAGAAATGTAGATTTTGTAAAAGAGAGGCTGGAAAGAAAACTAGATAAATGGAGAAAAGCGCTTGAGAGTGGATAACGACTGACTATATGACAACACACGAAACGAATGAACTTTTTAATCCGCAGGACCAGTCGTCCAAAACTAAGGGTCTGTGTTAAAAAAGAAAAGGAGGGTTAAAAAGTGAGATGAATCATAGAATTAGGTATATGTGGATTAACGAAGGATTAAGTTAGAAATGAGATAGTAAGAGGAACAGTAAAAACTGAGCAAGTTAATTCCGGAAACTAGGTTAAAATTGGAGAAAAAACAATGTATTAAATAGAGTCAGGTGGAAAGGACTGAAATGGAAGGCTTGAGATAAGGCTAAGAGAAAAAAAAGAAGATGCTCTAATTTGAATCGTAGGTGTCAAAAAAACTCTTCTATTTATAGCAAATGAATGATTGTTATAAAGTTTTTAAATACAACAATATAAGCTAAAGATAAAATTCTTCCCTTGTAGGTACTATACAAAAATCCAAATGATAGACTTATTTTATACCCATATCACACAAAATTCAATACTTTTTTGGGCTGGACAGCTTAGTTAAATATCCTGAAGACGTATTGTTAAACAGTAGATTGTTTGCTAAAGAGTGAATTGTCTGCGATTTAATATCAGACGGATCAATCTTATATTGTTTCTATTCATTTCAACACGGGATTATTGACTAATATGAAGCTTATTGCTGGGAAAAACCTATAAAAAATATTATATAGGTAGGTTAAATCTTTCGAAATTATTAGTTATATATCTTGACTGAATCTTGATAAACTATAGATTCCCAAAGAAATTAGACAACATGTCTAAATAACACAATTCAACACCATTTTTACTTCTTACAGCTCTTGAAACAACTATTTCCCAATCTCAAACATAATTCTCCATTATTTTCACTTGTTGTATCTCTTAAAAAAACTCTTTCCCAATCTCGAACCTAACTTTCCTCCATTTTTATTTCAAGAAACAAGTCTGTTTAATCACGAACGTAATTCAAAACCATTTTCACCTCTTGAAACAACTCTTACTCAATGAAACAACTCTTTCAATTCCCAAACTCGAACAAAACTCATCTCCATTTTCACTTCTTAAACGTCTTGAAACAAGACTTTTCAATCTCGAACGTAATTCACCACCATTTTCACTTCTTATGCCTCTTGAAACAACTCTTACCCAATCTCGAACATATACATAACTCACCACCATTTTTACTTCTTACTCTTCTTGAAACAACATTCTCACTTGTTGCACTTTTTTAAACAACTCCAGAGCATTATTGAACATCTGTTACAGAAAAAATATCGAACATAACTTAATCTTGTACATAACTCACCACTATTTTCACTACTTACACCTCTTGAAACAATTCTTTTCCAATCTCGAACATAATTCACTTTCATTTTAAGTTGTTGCACCTCTTGAAACAACTCCAGAGCATCATTAAACATATGTTAGAGAAAACATCTCGAACATAACTCACCACCATTTTCACTTCTTACACCTCTTTAAACAACTCTTTCTCAATCTCGATCATAATTCACCACCATTTTCACTTCTTGCATTGCTTTTAACAACTCCAGAGCATCATTAAACATATGTTACAGAAAACATCTCGAACATATAACTCACCACAATTATCACTTCTTACACCTATTTAAACAACTCTTTCTCAATCTCGATCACAATTCACCACCATTTTCACTTCTTGCGTTTCTTTAAACAATTCCAGAGCATCATTAAACATATGTTACAGAAAACATCTCGAAAATAACTCACTACCATTTTCTCTTCTTACACCTCGTGAAACAACTCTTTCACAATCTCGATCATAATTCACCACCATTTTCACATGTTGCATTTCTTTAAACAACTGCAGAGCATCATTAAACATATGTTACAGAAAACATCTCGAACATAACTCACCGCCATTTTCACTTCTTAGACCTCTTGAAACAAGTCCAGAGCATTATTGAATAACTCTTATAGAAACAAACTTTCTTTATACGAATTATTTTTTTTTACAGTGTCTTGATTCTAATTATTATCCTTATTCACCAACAGTTGTAAGAGCATTAGAATAATTTCTGACAGTTCACAAATTCTCTTGTCTCTGACTGAAATACGTTCTTTTAACTAGATTGAGACCGAAACAGTTGGAAATCAGGCGAAGGTCGAATCGAGGCCCGCCACAGCTTTTCTCAATTTTAGGAATATAGCTTCCGTATAATGGAGTTTCCATGCTTGAGAATTTTACGCGCTCGTCCGCCACTCGATGGCCCTATAGTGCACCTAAGGGCTGTTGCGTCATCCATATAGACAAAAGATTGTTTGCTGTTACGGCAGCCAATTGTTCGTGGTTTAATATCGGAACAGTTTTGGGGTTGTCGAAAGAAACAAAGGATATAAGAAAAAAAGAAACTACCTGTTCAGAATTTTTAGATAAGAAATACTTGTAATGATTTAAGTAGAGATAAATTTTTAAATTCTGTTTCCTTTACATAATAAAAGAGAATGTTGGATAAACAAAGAAAAAAGTTTATGAACAGTAGATGCAAATAGTGAAGACATCTATAAAAGAAAAACCTTGGGAAAGGTGAGAAAAGGGAAAAAGGAATCCATTTTAACGTTAGAAAAGCTTAATAAATTGGTGAAGATATCGAAAGCATCTCTAGAAATCTAAAAAAGAAGAAATCTATAAATGGATATTCAAAGAAACTAGAAATATAAGAGAACCAGATGAGTATTATTCATTCCAAGTTTGTAATAATCTTAACAGCTACCTAAGCCGAGATTTTAAAGCTCAGGACCGTAATAGGATCTATATTATACCAGCAGGTATCGACTGTTCTTTTCAATAAAAGACTAAATAAAGAAATCCTCTAAAACGAAAAAAAGAGGTATAAGATATAGCTAAAGAAACGAGAGAACCACGGAAGAACTAGAAATAAGACAAGCAATCTAGAAATAAGAAAATTTCAAAGACACAGGGTGGTAGAACGTTAGAAAAATAAAACGAACACTAAAAATTAGAGCAAAAGATATTGATGAAGCTACAGACAAGAAACAAACTGCAAAATCATTTAATATACGTTTTTTTTTAGTAATTAATTATTTTTAAATTTTCCTTTTCTATATAAGAGATTAATTTATGTTTTTCTTACTAATCCTTATTCAAGAACCAATATGTATTCGACATTTAATCCATTAATTTATGCCCTTTTTGCCATCGAGTTAATCTGTATTGTATATAATGGTTCAAAGCATTTAAATTAACAATTAATTATTATATGATCAGTGATGTAAACACTTTGCAAGTCATCAGGTCTTTTGATTGTCGAACTAATTAAACTTAACACAAAGAGATCAGTTGCCCATTAATTTGCATTCATATTGGTCAATTGTTCATAACGAAAATTGATGTTTCAACGTAAAAAAAAGTTCAACTCTGAATACCTTTTTTAAATCTTTATAAATATGTATAGGTTTCTCTCTCCAGTCACTATTAAAGAGACATCCCAAATATACACTAATATTTGTTATTTTTACCTGTACTGTACTGATGAGCTCTAACAGAGCGAAACACAGTGTCTACAGTTTGGTTTTGGCCTTATATGAACTGATTAGTAAACTTATATCTATTTCGCAGCATTCTGTGCTTAAAGCTAGGAATTCTAATCATGCACAAATCCAGGTTATATATCTGGAATACATTGACAGCATGGCGCGAAATACGTTTGTATCATTTTTTTCATGATTTTATGTATAAGACTCTGTTCGTTTAATTTTATTACATATGAGATGCAAAGCGACCACAAGAGTGCCATTTTTGGAGTAGAGATGTCGCTACGTACGATTGTGTTTAACTTTCGCAGGGGGATAATAGTAGCAATATTGATAGTCAGGTAGGGCATAATTCGGATAGGCTATGGGAAGATCTGATTATGAATCAACGCTAAACGCAGGGAGGACCAGTGAAGTCGGAAAAAGGTGGGAGAAGCTAGAAGAAGAAGATCACCAGAATAGATACCAAACAACAAGACGGTGAAAAGGAAGAGAGAAAAAGCGATTTTTTCGTAATAGCCACAGGTTTCCGTGAGTACAGAATATACAACTCGAAGATTCTTGATTGAAAGGTATATCCAAGGAAGAGTTCCATATCAATATATTGATATGGATTTTTCTTCATGGGTGCACGTTCTTTCAATGAAGTGTTGGAACGTGATACATGATTTTTAAATTGGTTGTCTAGATTTAGTATAATTTTTATGTAGATGTTTTTTGATAAAAAATTAGTTTGTTTTTGGGTTGCTACGTTGTTAAGAGGGATGATTATTGATTAGATTGTCATTGAAATTGAATATAACTGTCATTAATAAAAAATTTAAGAGAAAGAAATTTTATTTGAAAGGTGAATAAAAAAAGTATAAGAATAATTAGAAAGATAAAAATAAAGCAGGAGCAAACAGTAATACAAACCAGAACTTGAAAGATACAGAAAAGCAGAGAGTTGGAAAATTGTAGGAAGGGGAAGGTATAGAGAAAGAGCTGAGCAGCAGAAAGGTATTAGATAGATAGAAAGGCAGCAGCAAGAAGGAGTTGGAAAATAGTAAGAAGAGGAAGATATGGAGTAAGAATTGAATATTGGAAGAAGAAAGATTCAAAAGAAGATAAATTATTTTTTTATTTATAATTTTTGTATTTGTAGGACAATCAATTTAAAAATTTTGGAATCCACGACCTATAATTTTATTGAAGAAGGGTGTTCCGGAAGGAGGATCAATTTCAATATATTCTTACCAAATTCCTCCTGAAACTGACCGTAAAGCATATTATGCAGACCTAACCCAGAGTTAAGACAGTCATACGACCTACCATCATGTATGCTAGTGAAACCTGGACGCTTACAAAAGAAAACGAGAGGAGACTAAGAATCTTTGAGAGAAAAGTGCTACGCAAGATATTCGGATCGCTACGAATCCCACTAACAGAACAGTACCGAAGAAGAACGAACCAAGAGATAACAGAACTATATGGAGATCCAGACATCGTGAAGGAGATAAAAGCGAAGAGTTGCAATGGGCGGGTCATGTACAGAGACAACCGGAAGAACGAATGTTAAAGAGAGCCTGGGAAAGAATACCAGTTGGACGAAGACCCCTAGGACTCCCTAGAATGAGGTGGCGAGATAACATACAAGCAGACCTAAGAAGTATGGGGATTGAATATTACCTAACCCTAATGGAAGACAGACGACGATGGAGGCAAATAGTACAATCGGCCAAGACCCACCCCGGGTTCTAGAGCCAAGCCAATAATTAATGAGTAACCCACAGTTGGAGTTTGATTAAAAAGACGATGGACCTAAATATTGCTGCCGGACAATTTTAAGAAGCAGTAAAGACAACGTTCCAAGACAATTGCCTTGAAATCGTGAGGTATTCCAACAGGAAAGTATCCTCTTGGAGTAATTACTTGGCGAGACAGAGGATGAAAGTCAGGTGGCTGTAAGTCAGGTGGCTGTAGCAAAACTCTGACTGAAGACAATCACTGAGGAATGCCAACAAAGTCGTGGAGAAGACACTACGAAGGACAACCGACTGCAGAGATGTCCAGGTTCCAAAAGGCTTTATCAGATTATCCTCAGAGAAGTATAGCAGCACTCCAATATCAGCATGGAGAATACACTCAAAATGGTGAGAAAACTCTTTAGAGTTTATTTTCCTGAATCAAAAACCAAAACACATCGACTGTTGAAACAAGTTTATCGTGATGATAGTTTATCTCATAGTCGAGTCCACGGGTGGTTTACACGGTTCAAAGATGGCCGCTGGAAGACGACGGACATGTAGGCAAGCCGAAATGTATGATTACGCAAAAAACTGTAGAGAAAGTGCGTCTGTTTATTAAAAATGAGCCAAAATCTTCATTGAGATACATGCAAATGGAATTAAATACCCCGAAAGATTCGATCTATTGTATGTGACCAGGAATTCGGGCATGATATACGAGTTGTTCTGCACAAAGTCACGGATGACCAAAAATGCGTCGAATTTAACATTCGAGACATCATTAAAGATGCCAAGAAAAATACAACATTGTGAGTGGTAATGAAACGTGGTGTTTTTAATACGATCCTGCAACCAAGAGTCAAAGCTTCGCATGGAAGCACCCAAGCCAGCCAAATCCGAAAAAGTCAAAAGTGAAGACAATAATGTGTTTTTACGATTTAAAGGGAATTATTCACAAGGAATTCGTTCCAGCGGGCCTAACTCTGTCAGAATATCGCAAAGAAAGAAGATGGCGCTTGTTGCAAGATAATGCACCATCTAAAGGGCGAAGACCGTCTCTACGATTCTTCAAGGAGTAAAGGGCGAGGACTGAAGCAAAAATACATCACCAGAGGAATCTCTATGATTCTTTAAGGGATAAAGGGCGAAGACCGTTTCTACGATTCTTCAAGGGGTAAAGGCCGAAGACCGAAGCAAAAATACGTCACCATACGTCTCCAGAGGATTCTCTATGATTTTTTAAGGGATAAAGGGCGAAGACCGAAGCAAAAATACGTCACCAGAGGATTCTTTATGATTCTTCAAGAGATAAAGGGTGAAGACCTTCTCTACGATTCTTCAAGGGGTAAAGGGCGAAGACCGAAGCAAAAATATGTCACCAGAGGATTCTCTATGAATCTTCAAGGGATAAAGGGGGAAGATCGTCTCTACGATTCTTTAAGGGGTAAAAGGCGAAGGTAGACGGTATCACATCGATCGACACCTCTGTTCGATTTCTTGAAAAAAAATTGCATTTTAGCCATTATATGGCACCGTGCGACTCTTTTCTGTTCGGTTGACTACTTTTGCCCATGCAGGGACAGCGTCGGTGACCATTTTGAAGAACATATTGGTCACTGAGCTGAAATCCTCATTCGAAAACCTTATGGACCGAGCAAATCGTCGTAGGAAGTCTGACTATTTTGAACAAAATAAAATCCATTTTCCAAAAAAAAAGAACATCATTTTACTCAAATACAGAAACTCAAAATTTGTTGATTTTTTCGACATATCGTACAAGTCCTTGATGCTCCTTTAAAAAATGCTTCATTTTTAAAAAATTCCAAAAATTTTAAGATAATTCCAAAAGCAGCAAAAGACACACACCTAATGGATGAAGTAGTTCACATTTTACATTACAAATACCGACTCACCAGTAACTTAGTTTGAACTCATATTCTTAACCACAGATTTATGTTCTTAACTATAAACCACCCTATCTAATTCATCATCACAATGTATTTTCTTAATATAAAACTATTTAATACAGTAACGATTTAAAAAGCAATGTTGTATATTAATCCCCTGTATCTAATGTAATTATACGACCCCCCTTAAGACGCGCTTGACGACATGATAAGTGAAGGCAACCCCTAATAAAAGACGCCAACTTAATACCACGTCATTACAAATTTAATATAAAATTGGATTAGAAGGCTCATCATGCAAAATTGATCGCGTCCTAGGTTAAGGTAGGGTTGCACGTAAGGGTGTGATCACATTTTACTATGTAAATATATTTCTCAAAGTGACCACAGATTTTTCTCTATATGTACTTAAAGTACATATAGAGAAAAAGTTAAAAATTTAGTCAATATACCGATCGTATGTTTCTACGGCAATCAGTATCTCAAATTTCCGATTTTATTTTAGTTTGGACAGCTTCTGGACACCAAAGTATTCAGGTATACCAAAAAAAGAGGCCTAGAGTAATATAAGAAAATTTATTATTTTCTCAAGAATAATACAATCAAATTATAAAAATGCTTAACGAGGTGGTGGCACAGGTAGTACAGCACGCATTATTGGTGGTGGTGGAGGAATAGGATTAAACATTGGAGGTCTCGGAGGAGGTGGAACTGGAAGCATTGGAGGTGGTGGTACTCCTCCTACCATCGGATGTCGTTGTACTATAGTATTCGTAGATCTCTTATTATCATTCTTAAAAGCAAACTGAAGAAAGAACTGCTTAGTATCTTTGTTCCAATGAGTCCAAAATTTATTATCTGTTTTCTCTACTTCTCTGCTTGGTACTTTGAAAGCTATAGTTTCATACGGTTCTGCAGCAAACAAAAGGTACTGCCATTTACGATCTGGAGGTTCAATTTTTTGCTCGTAAGCTGACATGAACCGATGTCGTGGTAACACTACATCACTGATTTCTAAAAACAAGAACTCTTATAGGTAATCATCTAGTTTAGTGCTCCCAAATAGGAGTTGTTTAGATTGTAAGCAAATATTGGACGAAATGTTACCAAATCAAATTTTATTACTCTAACAAGATTACCAATAATTATAGTTTGATTAAAAATAAATATTAAGCAAAAGTTATTCAAATTCAGAAAATACAGATACATAAAACATCAGAAACTGAAAATTGTGAATAATCACAAAAGAAATAAAAATATGTATTAGGAACTATGATCCGATTTTTATTATCCAGAAATTTTACTGTTGTTGTATCTATTCAGTAGCGAGTAGAGTAGTAGTACAGTAGAGTAAAATTTTCATAAAAAAATATGTAAATAACAATATCAAGTACTTAAATAATAAAATGTAAATATAAACAACGAACAATGAGCAAAATTAATAAAACAAGTGGTGATGTTGACTGGCTAATATCATGTTGTCACTAAACTAGATGATTGCCGCAAAAACTAACTACTTAATCTCAAATTAAAATGAATTTAGACATAAAAAAATTAAAAGACATACCTGGATAATCAATTTGAAACAACAAACTTTGTTGTCCATTCTCGGTGTCTCTTTGTTTTGTAACTCTATAACCAGGTCGACCAATTTTCACGAATTTCTTGGGTTCGACTCGAGGTTTCTCTGGTTGTAATAAACTCGGTGCATCTTTAGCTTCTTTAGCAGCTCGTCTAGCCAAATTAGCTTGATGTTTTTTGCCCTGAGTATGAGCGAGATAACTTCCTTCGTTATTATGTAGCGTTAAACACAACTTACACTCATAGGAACCTAAATGATTTTTCATAAAATACGGATCTTTTTGCAAATCTATGGTTTCTAAGGCGAGTTGTCTTAATCTTTCTCTTCGATCACGATTTGTTTCGGACCAGGAAGCCACACCGCCTCCACCGGTTTTACCTCCAGGTCTGTTTTGAAAATCCATTGTTATAAACTTATTTTATATCGTTTTTTAAACAAAAACTTGATACTTAATATTATTACACAAATAACACAAGCTTTACGTTTCCATTTCGTCGATTATTGACAATTGACATGTATGCACTAAAAAGCATGTTACTTTGAACTACTGTCTCTTACCATTGGTAAATACAGTCACCTAATATATAATTCCTAATAAAACTAGATATATGTTTAATAAATGTAAAATAAAGCATTTTAATAATTTAATTAGTGATATTGAATTTATTTTACTAGTGTTAAATAAAAAGTACAAAAAGAAAAAGTGGTCGAAAAATCGAAGTAGTAACTACTTTGAGTCCTTGAAATGTCAACAAAAAAGAAAGTAAATAACCTAACCGGTGTTGTTTACGTGTAAAGTCAGAGACAATATAATATTATCTCTGTGTAAAGTTGTCAGTTTGTAATATAAAAAGCAAATTTTCAACGAAATTTAATTTTAAATAGAATACTAGTGAGTAGTTGTGATAAGAGAAAAACAGTTGTTTATTTAAAACTAAATTTCTTAGATTTAATTCAATGTCTGGTAAATTTTTAACAATATACTAAAAATGTTGCTCCACGTAAGTCGAAAACTCAGATCATTTCGATTAATTTTTCTAGTCATAATTTTGTTTTCTATTTTGTACTTGTTAATAACTTATCAAAAAGAAAATATTAAAGATGGTAGTATTTATTCAGAAAGATTTACATATAGACAAGCACCTAAATTAGTTGAGGGACTAGGAAACTTTGAGCCCAAAGAAATAGAGGATCGGGTGGGACCTGGAGAAAAAGGTCAACCCCATCATTTAAGAGAAGAACAACAAAATGATGCTGATCAATCTGAATCGGAATATGGTATGAATGTTGCTTGTTCAGACGAAATTTCTTTAGATAGAACCATTCTAGGTAAGTGCTATTTCTGTATTTAAACTCTACTAATTAGGGCATAATTTTTTTAAAATTAAAAGTTTAATTTATGGAAATTTATATTCGATTAGTAGATTTTTCGATATTCTATTCGGGTGTAGCTGAACTGTACCATAAGTTAGTAAATTGTAAAATAACCTAAAAATTACCTAATTTATGGAATTATGTCGACTACAATTGCTTAACCCCAATAAAATTAGTAAAAATCTAGTTTTTATTTCTAAGTAGGTATGTAAAATTTGTTCTAAACTTATAGATACTCGATTAGAACAATGTAAACATTGGGATTATCCAGAAAATCTTCCTTCTACTAGTGTAATTATTGTATTCCACAATGAAGGTTGGTCTGTATTAATGCGAACTGTTCACTCAGTATTAAATAGATCGCCACCAAATATGTTAAAGGAAATTTTACTAGTGGACGATTTTAGTGATAAAGAAAATTTGAAATCGAAATTAGAAAACTATATAGAACAATTTAATGGTAAAGTTAGATTAATTAGGAATACACAAAGAGAGGGTTTGATTCGAACAAGATCCAGAGGAGCGCAAGAGGCTACAGGAGATGTTATCGTGTTTTTAGGTAAATGTTTTTTATATAAAATATGATTAAGAGGTTTATATAGATAAGATAAGTGTATATAGTTAATTCTTTTTAATCTAGATGCTCATTGTGAAGTAAACACAAATTGGTTACCTCCATTATTAGCACCAATTTATCGTGATTCAAAAACAATGACAGTACCAGTAATAGATGGAATTGATCATAAAACTTTTGAATATCGTCCTGTTTATGGAGAGGATCGTCATTTTAGGGGTATATTTGAATGGGGTATGTTATATAAAGAAAATGAAGTACCTGAAAGGGAACTTAAGACAAGAAAATATAACAGTGAACCTTATAAAAGTCCAACACATGCTGGAGGATTGTTTGCTATCAATAGAAAATATTTTTTGGAAATTGGAGCATATGATCCTGGTAAGTAGATTTATAAATCTTGTCTAGTTTCGCTATCTAAGTGCCACCTGTAATAATTATTTTTTTTTAGGACTTTTGGTTTGGGGTGGAGAAAATTTTGAATTAAGTTTTAAAATTTGGCAATGTGGTGGTAGTATTGAATGGGTTCCTTGTTCAAGAGTTGGTCATGTTTATCGTAGTTTTATGCCATATAATTTCGGGAAATTAGCTCAAAAAAAGAAAGGACCTCTTATTACTATCAATTACAAACGTGTAATAGAGACATGGTTTGATCCGGAATATAAAGAATTTTTCTATACACGTGAACCTATGGCTGCATATCTTGATATGGGTGATATTAGTGAACAATTGGCTCTTAAAGAACGTTTACAATGTAAAAGTTTTCAATGGTATATGGAGAATGTTGCTTATGATGTTTTATTAAAATATCCGAAACTTCCACCCAATCTGCATGTTGGAGAATTAAGGTAAATATGATTAATTTCACTATTATTTACTTATTTTATTTGATTCTTTATTTTTAGGTCTGTAGCAGCAAATAAATGCCTGGACACTCTAGGACATGGACCCCCATCGTTAATGGCTGTTCAACATTGTCACGGATTTGGAAATAATCAATTAATAAGATTAAATGCAAAAGGACAATTAGGAGTTGGAGAAAGATGTCTTGAAGCTGATGCTCAAGGAATTAAATTAGCTTTTTGTCGTTTAGGAACTGTTGATGGACCTTGGGTTTATGATGAGAATACTCATACACTTTTACATAGGTAAACTAAATTTCATTCAAATAATTCTCTAAAAACGCAGTTTTTTGATAAAGGACACATTTTTTCATTAGAAATCTAATTTTTCTTTAAAGAATTCTATTTTTATTGAAAAAATGGACTTTTTCATCAAAAAACGAACTCTTCTACTTTATTAAAAATCGTAAAAATAGAAGCAAATTGTAAACAATGTTGATTATTTCAAAAAATATTATAAAAAAATAAAAATCATACGAGAGAGTAAAAAACTTCAGAACTTCGTAAAAAATGTAAAAAATATAAGAAAAATAAATAATTGAATAATAATGGTAAAAATAGTAAAAACCAATCTTTTTGAACTCAACTTTAGTTAGTAAGAGTTTGACATTTAAGTGTGAAAAGTGACAAGATTGACGTACGTTTTATTGAGAGTTAGAGTTTGACATTTAAATGTAAAAAACTGCAAGCTTGACAGTTAGAGTTTGACATTTAAGTGTAAGAAGTGCAAGATTGACATTTGACGTTTTATTGACAGTTACCGTTTTGACATTTAAATGTAAGAAGTGACAAGGTTGACCTTTGACGTTTTATTGACAGTTAGAGTATATTTGAGTGTGAAAAGTGACAAGATTGACATTTGACGTTATATTGACAGTTAGAGGTTGAGATTTAAGTGTGAAAGGTGACAAGTTTGACAGTTAGAGTTTGATATTTAAGTGTAAGAAGTGACAAGATTGACATTTGACGTGTTATTGACATTTAAATGTAAGAAGTGACAAGGTTGACCTTTGATGTTTTATTGACAGTTAGAGTATGATATTTGAGTGTGAAAAATGACAAGATTGACATTTCACGTTTTACTGACAGTTAGAGTTTGATATTTGAGTGTGAAAAGTGGCAAGATTGACAGTTAGAGTTTGACATTTAAGTGTAAGAAGTGACAAGATTTACATTTGACGTTTTATTGATAGTTAGAGTTTGAAATTTAAGTGTGAAAGGTGACAAGTTTGACAGTTAGAGTTTGATATTTAAGTGTAAGAAGTGACAAGATTGACATTTGACGTGTTATTGACAGTTAGAGTTTTGACATTTAAATGTAAGAAGTGACAAGGTTGACCTTTGATGTTTTATTGACAGTTAAGAGTATGATATTTGAGTGTGAAAAGTGACAAGATTGACATTTGACGTTATATTGACAGTTAGAGGTTGAAATTTAAGTGTGAAAGGTGACAAGTTTGATAGTTAGAGTTTGATATTTAAGTGTAAGAAGTGACAAGATTGACATTTGACGTGTTATTAACAGTTAGAGTTTGACATTTAAGTGTAAGAAGTGACAAAATTGACATTTGACGTTATATTGACAGTTAGAGTTTGAGATTTAAGTGTGAAAAATGACAAGATTGACATTTCACGTTTTACTGACAGTTAGAGTTTGATATTTGAGTGTGAAAAGTGGCAAGATTGACAGTTAGAGTATTGACATTTAAGTGTAAGAAGTGACAAGATTTAAATTTGACGTTATATTGACAGTTAGAGTTTGAAATTTAAGTGTGAAAGGTGACAAGTTTGACAGTTAGAGTTTGATATTTAAGTGTAAGAAGTGACAAAATTGACATTTGACGTTATATTGACAGTTAGAGTTTGAGATTTAAGTGTGAAAAATGACAAGATTGACATTTCACGTTTTACTGACAGTTAGAGTTTGATATTTGAGTGTGAAAAGTGGCAAGATTGACAGTTAGAGTTTGCCATTTAAGTGTAAGAAGTGACAAGATTTACATTTGACGTTTTATTGATAGTTAGAGTTTGAAATTTTAGTGTGAAAGGTGGCAAGTTTGACAGTTAGAGTTTGATATTTAAGTGTAAGAAGTGACAATATTGACATTTGACGTGTTATTAACAGTTAGAGTTTGACATTTAAGTGTAAGAAGTGACAAAATTGACATTTGACGTTATATTGACAGTTAGAGTTTGAGATTTAAGTGTGAAAAATGACAAGATTGACATTTCACGTTTTACTGACAGTTAGAGTTTGATATTTGAGTGTGAAAAGTGGCAAGATTGACAGTTAGAGTTTGACATTTAAGTGTAAGAAGTGACAAGATTTACATTTGACGTTTTATTGATAGTTAGAGTTTGAAATTTAAGTGTGAAAGGTGACAAGTTTGATAGTTAGAGTTTGATATTTAAGTGTAAGAAGTGACAAGCTTGACATTTGACGTGTTATTAACAGTTAGAGTTTGACATTTAAGTGTAAGAAGTGACAAAATTGACATTTGACGTTATATTGACAGTTAGAGTTTGAGATTTAAGTGTGAAAAATGACAAGATTGACATTTCACGTTTTACTGACAGTTAGAGTTTGATATTTGAGTGTGAAAAGTGGCAAGATTGACAGTTAGAGTTTGACATTTAATTGTAAGAAGTGACAAGATTTACATTTGACGTTATATTGACAGTTAGAGGTTGAAATTTAAGTGTGAAAGGTGACAAGTTTGATAGTTAGAGTTTGATATTTAAGTGTAAGAAGTGACAAGTATGATATTTGAGTGTGAAAAGTGACAAGATTGACATTTGACGTGTTATTAACAGTTAGAGTTTGACATTTAAGTGTAAGAAGTGACAAAATTGACATTTGACGTTATATTGACAGTTAGAGTTTGAGATTTAAGTGTGAAAAATGACAAGATTGACATTTCACGTTTTACTGACAGTTAGAGTTTGATATTTGAGTGTGAAAAGTGGCAAGATTGACAGTTAGAGTTTGACATTTAATTGTAAGAAGTGACAAGATTTACATTTGACGTTATATTGACAGTTAGAGGTTGAAATTTAAGTGTGAAAGGTGACAAGTTTGATAGTTAGAGTTTGATATTTAAGTGTAAGAAGTGACAAGTATGATATTTGAGTGTGAAAAGTGACAAGATTGACATTTGACGTGTTATTAACAGTTAGAGTTTGACATTTAAGTGTAAGAAGTGACAAAATTGACATTTGACGTTATATTGACAGTTAGAGTTTGAGATTTAAGTGTGAAAAATGACAAGATTGACATTTCACGTTTTACTGACAGTTAGAGTTTGATATTTGAGTGTGAAAAGTGGCAAGATTGACAGTTAGAGTTTGACATTTAATTGTAAGAAGTGACAAGATTTACATTTGACGTTATATTGACAGTTAGAGGTTGAAATTTAAGTGTGAAAGGTGACAAGTTTGATAGTTAGAGTTTGATATTTAAGTGTAAGAAGTGACAAGTATGATATTTGAGTGTGAAAAGTGACAAGATTGACATTTGACGTGTTATTAACAGTTAGAGTTTGACATTTAAGTGTAAGAAGTGACAAAATTGACATTTGACGTTATATTGACAGTTAGAGTTTGAGATTTAAGTGTGAAAAATGACAAGATTGACATTTCACGTTTTACTGACAGTTAGAGTTTGATATTTGAGTGTGAAAAGTGGCAAGATTGACAGTTAGAGTTTGACTTTTAATTGTAAGAAGTGACAAGATTTACATTTGACGTTATATTGACAGTTAGAGGTTGAAATTTAAGTGTGAAAGGTGACAAGTTTGATAGTTAGAGTTTGATATTTAAGTGTAAGAAGTGACAAGTATGATATTTGAGTGTGAAAAGTGACAAGATTGACATTTGACGTGTTATTAACAGTTAGAGTTTGACATTTAAGTGTAAGAAGTGACAAAATTGACATTTGACGTTATATTGACAGTTAGAGTTTGAGATTTAAGTGTGAAAAATGACAAGATTGACATTTCACGTTTTACTGACAGTTAGAGTTTGATATTTGAGTGTGAAAAGTGGCAAGATTGACAGTTAGAGTTTGACTTTTAATTGTAAGAAGTGACAAGATTTACATTTGACGTTATATTGACAGTTAGAGGTTGAAATTTAAGTGTGAAAGGTGACAAGTTTGATAGTTAGAGTTTGATATTTAAGTGTAAGAAGTGACAAGTATGATATTTGAGTGTGAAAAGTGACAAGATTGACATTTGACGTGTTATTAACAGTTAGAGTTTGACATTTAAGTGTAAGAAGTGACAAAATTGACATTTGACGTTATATTGACAGTTAGAGTTTGAGATTTAAGTGTGAAAAATGACAAGATTGACATTTCACGTTTTACTGACAGTTAGAGTTTGATATTTGAGTGTGAAAAGTGGCAAGATTGACAGTTAGAGTTTGACATTTAATTGTAAGAAGTGACAAGATTTACATTTGACGTTATATTGACAGTTAGAGGTTGAAATTTAAGTGTGAAAGGTGACAAGTTTGATAGTTAGAGTTTGATATTTAAGTGTAAGAAGTGACAAGTATGATATTTGAGTGTGAAAAGTGACAAGATTGACATTTGACGTGTTATTAACAGTTAGAGTTTGACATTTAAGTGTAAGAAGTGACAAAATTGACATTTGACGTTATATTGACAGTTAGAGTTTGAGATTTAAGTGTGAAAAATGACAAGATTGACATTTCACGTTTTACTGACAGTTAGAGTTTGATATTTGAGTGTGAAAAGTGGCAAGATTGACAGTTAGAGTTTGACTTTTAATTGTAAGAAGTGACAAGATTTACATTTGACGTTATATTGACAGTTAGAGGTTGAAATTTAAGTGTGAAAGGTGACAAGTTTGATAGTTAGAGTTTGATATTTAAGTGTAAGAAGTGACAAGTATGATATTTGAGTGTGAAAAGTGACAAGATTGACATTTGACGTGTTATTAACAGTTAGAGTTTGACATTTAAGTGTAAGAAGTGACAAAATTGACATTTGACGTTATATTGACAGTTAGAGTTTGAGATTTAAGTGTGAAAAATGACAAGATTGACATTTCACGTTTTACTGACAGTTAGAGTTTGATATTTGAGTGTGAAAAGTGGCAAGATTGACAGTTAGAGTTTGACATTTAATTGTAAGAAGTGACAAGATTTACATTTGACGTTATATTGACAGTTAGAGGTTGAAATTTAAGTGTGAAAGGTGACAAGTTTGATAGTTAGAGTTTGATATTTAAGTGTAAGAAGTGACAAGTATGATATTTGAGTGTGAAAAGTGACAAGATTGACATTTGACGTGTTATTAACAGTTAGAGTTTGACATTTAAGTGTAAGAAGTGACAAAATTGACATTTGACGTTATATTGACAGTTAGAGTTTGAGATTTAAGTGTGAAAAATGACAAGATTGACATTTCACGTTTTACTGACAGTTAGAGTTTGATATTTGAGTGTGAAAAGTGGCAAGATTGACAGTTAGAGTTTGCCATTTAAGTGTAAGAAGTGACAAGATTTACATTTGACGTTTTATTGATAGTTAGAGTTTGAAATTTTAGTGTGAAAGGTGACAAGTTTGACAGTTAGAGTTTGATATTTAAGTGTAAGAAGTGACAAGATTGACATTTGACGTGCTATTGACAGTTAGAGTTTTGACATTTAAATGTAAGAAGTGACAAGGTTGACCTTTGATGTTTTATTGACAGTTAGAGTGTGAAAAATGACAAGATTGACATTTCACGTTTTACTGACAGTTAGAGTTTGATATTTGAGTGTGAAAAGTGGCAAGATTGACAGTTAGAGTTTGACATTTAAGTGTAAGAAGTGACAAGATTTACATTTGACGTTTTATTGATAGTTAGAGTTTGAAATTTAAGTGTGAAAGGTGACAAGTTTGACAGTTAGAGTTTGATATTTAAGTGTAAGAAGTGCAAGATTGACATTTGACGTTTTATTGACAGTTAGAGTTTTGACATTTTTTAAATGTAAGAAGTGACAAGGTTGACCTTTGACGTTTTGTTCACAGTTTGAGTATGATATTTGAGTGTGAAAAGTGACAAGATTGACATTTGACGTTTTATTGACAGTTAGAGGTTGAAATTTAAGTGTGAAAGGTGACAAGTTTGATATTTAAGTGTAAGAAGTGACAAGATTGACATTTGACGTGTTATTGACAGTTAGAGTTTGACATTTAAGTGTGAAAAGTGACAAGATTGATTGACAGTTAGAGTTTGACATTTGAGTGTGAAAAGTGACAAGATTGACATTTGACATTATATTGACAGTTAGAGTTTGACATTTAAGTGTTTATTTTTTTAGGGTTATAAAAAAATGTATGGCTTTACATCCACAAACATCTCATTTATCGCTAAATCCTTGCGATATAAATAATGCATATCAACAATGGTTATTTAAAACAATCAAACCAAAATGGAGCCAATAATAATAATAATAATTATTTAACGGAAGACTGAAAAGTGCGGTTGTTTGGTTTGTAGTTTACATGGTTGTTATTAAAAAATTTAGATTTTACTTATAAAATACGTACATTTTGAATTATTTATTATTACAGAAAAAATATATATAATTTCTTATTTATTTATATTATTAAATACATAATTGTTAATATTTACATATATGTCATTTTCAACGAATTTAGTTATTGTTAATTTTAGAGCGAAGGAGGAACAATTCTGTAAAAACGCAGTTTTTTTGATAAAAGATACATTTTCCATTAAAAATCCACTTTTTCCTTGAAAATTACTATTTTCTGTTTCATACATTTTGTTGTGTCTAGCCAGTTCATTGAGGTTTTGTATGCACACCCAGATCAACTTGAAACTAACCCGGAACGATTTTAAGGCCAGCATTGCAGCCTGGCTGTCTGAGAAGCAAGTTACCCTCTCCCCTCTCCACCCCCGGCCTATTATGTTACACTACATGCATTTGAAAGTGTGTTCAAAAACTAACACTGGCCTGGATCGATACAAAGCTCTACTTTTCTTTCGCAAGCCAAGCCTAACACCTCTTGTGGTAGGTTTATACGCTTGACAAGTTTCCGCAAGCATCCACGAGCCTTCACAAATGCTTGAATACCACTTACATGCTTGCGAGTCAAGTCAAACACTCTCTTTACACAGTGGTGTTTGTAGAAGCTTGCTGAGACTTGCCAAACGTGTAAACCTACCATTACACGTTTATGTTTGTGGAAGCTTGCCGAGATTTGTCAAGCATGAATGATGAATGGGTGTTAGTGTAGGTTTACACGCTTGGCAAGTCACCGCAAGCATCCACAAACGCTTGAATACCACTTACATGCTTATCAGCCAAGCCAACCACTCTCTTTACACAGTTGTATTTGTGGAAGCTTGCCGAGACTTGCCAATCGTGTAAACCTACCATTACACGTTTGTGTTTGTGGAAGCTTGTCGAGATTTGCCAAGCATGAATGATGAATGGGTGTTAGAATTTTAATATTTTAATAATATTTTTTTGTATATGTATATAATTTTTGTACAAAATAGCAGCGCTGAAATAAGTAAAAGACTGCATTTTAGCGATAAAAAGACAGTTAGAAAATGCATTGTACGAATTAGATACAATTTTGATTGAATTCCTTATTATGTAATAAAATACGTAACTATTAAACATACTAAAATAATCGATGAATAAATATAATTTGTAAATATGCAGGGTAAACAATCAATCGTTATTATAATGTTTGTTTCTGTTAAATAGGCGTTTTTTCTTACGATATTCCTTTTTTAAACAATATTGATGTTTTATATGTTTATATTTTACGCCATAGGAAGTATTTATTAAATTAATAATACAGTTTTTATATTTGTTTTATTTATCTAAATCTTTTATTTAAAACACTTCTACTAAATAAAATAATTCATACAACAATAAAATCGACTTACTTCTATTTGAAGAGGAGGTACCAATGAGCAATCGGATAGTAAAATGTTTTCAAAATTTTAATCGCTGCAATAAAGAACGGACAGTTATCCAGTAACCGTACTAGCGGTACATTAAAATAAATTGTAATTTAATAAATTCCCCCTGAAGGGATTACAACAACAGCACCGGATATATCCTTCACATGTGCCGAATGGGGAAAAAATGATTACACGTCCACTTACAGGGTATCATTTTCTTTTGAGAAGATAGATCAGGTCTATAATCCAAAAATTTGGCATAGAGACGCAGCTATAAGAAGATTTAACTTCAAAAGAAATTTTCGACAGCCCCAGACGACCGAAGAGGAAATCTAAGTATAGATGATTTAAATTGTTTCAATCCAACCGAGATTCTCAATATTTTAAAAAAATGTAACCATTAGAGTGCGGTAAGTATGATACATATCAATGTACAGTGCGTCTCCAATAAAGTGGAAACAATTAATGCTTTTCTTTTCGAGCATCAATTTGATGTCATGTGTTTCTCGGAACACTGGCAGACTGAAAATTGTCTTGAACTTATTAATATATCGGGATATAGACTAGCCAACTTTTTTTGTCGCAGCAACATAGTTCATGGAGGTCTAGCTATCTATATAAAAGAAAAAGATGAATTAAAATTTATACCAATCAATATGAACGAGTTTAACAGTGAACAAAATTCGAAATTTACGGCAATCTATTTGCCTTTGTAAAAACTTCAGTCTTAGCGGTGTATAGATCTGGTAAAGGCAACATTGATCTCTTCCTTCTAAATTTTGAATATGCATTACACTACCTATTAGAAAAATATGAAAAACTTGTTATTTTAGGTGATTTCAATATAAATTTTAAAACTGAAACTGCTATTTTGAAAAATTTTAAAAATCTGCTGCAATCGTTTGGCTTGGCTCAGACAATTTTTGAAGATACGAGGATTACCGCGACTTCTTCCAATTGCATCGATAATATAATAACCAATATAGCGGAACAACAATTTTCAGTCGGTGACTTTGAGCCCGGTCTTGCTGACCATAGGGCTCAATATATTGTCCTTAATAATAGTAAGACCAATTTTAATATTTGTCAGCCTGTCAAAAAACGTTGTATTACGAATAAAGGATTTTTTGTACAACTGTCATTAAAAGTGACACTTTTAATGATAGCAAACAATGTTAAAAACGATTGTTTACATAGCAGCGTGTTAAAAATACTTTTAACACGTTGCCATGTAAACAAGTTTACTTTTAACACGGTTTAGTTTACTTTTAACACGGTTTGGTTTATTGTCATTGCAAATTCGCTCGTTTCATTATCAAAATAGGGAAGTTGTACAAAAAACATTGTATGGTATTTGTGTTAAAAGTGATTTTATTTTGTTCGTGAAATTGTTCAATTCGCTCCGCTCATTTCACAAACGTTTTCACTCACAAAATAAAACCTCACTTTTAACACTCATATCATAAATAACTAATTCCAATTTAAGCGGCATCTATCCAATGTCGACTGGAATCCCTACTACGCGAGCTTATTAGATGTAGATCTTTCGGCGAATTATTTAGTCAATACTTGTCATAATCTGAGTTTACAATGTTTTCCTCTAAAAAATGTCAATCAAAACATTCAACATCCTCCAGTATCTTGGTTTACAGATGAACTAAAATACTTAAGAAATAATAAACTTTCAACCGTAAAATTAAAAGCGGATGTAACAAAACATCCAGACGACTTAAATACATATAGATGTTTGAAGGAAGAATATAATAAAGGACTGAAATCCGCTAAAAAATCCGCATATGATGATTTTATCAGATCATCCGAAAATAAATCAAAAACTTGTTGGAAAATCATTAACTATGAAAGAAATAAAGCTAAACGCTCGTTAATATCTCCTGACTTGTTACCTAATGATATTAATAATTATTTTTGTGGAATCGCTGCAAATATTATTCAATCCCTCCCTAACATTTTAAATGCCGAACTCTTAGCGGGCTCGCACACCGGATAATAAGCAACTAGCAACATGCAATAAGCAATATTATCGCCAATGTGTTTTTCCATTACATTTTTATGGATCTCGCACACCGACGCAATACGATATCGCTATCGCCTTTCTAGAGCAACATATGTTGCTAGCGACACGACGTGCCGGTTGAAAAGCAACTATATTGCCCATAATTTGGCAATATTTCGTTCATCAAGCAGTGTTAGATCATTAAGGGTTTTAATTTTACACCCAACATGTCAGTTGATGACAATAGGAATTCGTCTTTAACAGAACAATAATATAATTTTTTTATATTTTTTAGTTTTTTCAATAAAATACTTTTTTATGTATTTATTTAATTTAATGTGATTAAAAGTTATTCCTGTGAGCTGATCGCATATCTGTAATTGGTGTCTTGTTTAGTAATATGACGTGTTATCAGCTGAACTAACGTTTCAAAAGTACTCGCACTTCGTCTTCATCAGACGACATTTTTAACAAGTGATTTTTTATTGCTTTGGTGTGCGAAGTACAACAAAATATGTTGCCTGTTGCTTGTTGCTTGTTGCCAGTTGCTAGTTGCATATTGCTCCGGTGTGCGAGCCCGCTTAAGTTTTAAAAACTTTCCCATGCCTTGCAATTCATTCTATCTGCACCCTGTCACACAATTCGATGTCACGTCAGCCATAAATTCATTGAAAAATTCAAATTGTTTAGATGTTCATGAACTAAATAGCCGCATTTTAAAAGAAAATATTTCCATTTTTGTAAAGCCTATTACTGAGCTTATAAATCGTATGTTTAACACTGGTATTTACCCAGACATCTTCAAACTGTCCAAAGTGCTACCTCTTTTTAAAAAAGGAGATATTTCGCTAATCGACAATTATCGTCCTATTAGTATCATCTATTACCAGAATGTAAGAGGTCTCAACAGTAAAATTGATCAATTTTCAGCTAATGTTAGTGATTGTGAGTACAATATTATTGCTCTCACTAAAACTTGGTTAAAGTCTGAAGTCAACTCCAATGAACTATTTCCTAATGCTCATTATGATGTTTACCGCAGTGATAGAGAACTGAATCTTTTAAACTTATCTTCTGGTGGTGGTGTGTTACTCGCTGTTGATCCTGCTATGAAATCTGAACGTGTTATAATTCAAGACTTGATTGATAGTTTTCCTGAAATTGACTTTCTAGTGTGTATGTTGTGTTAATATTTGGACTATATTTGTTATTGTTGTTTATATTCCACCATCAATTCAAGTTGATCATTTTGAAAGCTTTTTAGATGGACTTATAAGGTCAGATATTTTGCATTCTCAAAGGGTTTTCATTGTAGGAGACTTTAATGCTACCAATTTTATTTTAAATAATACTGAGGATAATAAGACTACCTTAATTACTAACTTTTTAACTTTTTTGGAAATGAAACAATTTAACAAAGTTCTAAATAACTATAATCGTATACTAGACCTGGTAATAAGTAATATGAATTGTTCTGTCATCCGAGAAAATAATGTACTTGTTCCCGAAGATGCTTATCACTTATCACCCTTCATTGCGTATAGAACTTAATAAAATATACATTAAGCATAAGAAGTTAGACACAAATATTAACGAAAAGATGTATAATTTCAAAAAAGCTAATTATCACTCGTTATATAATGCTCTATTATATGTTGATTGGCAATTTCTTGATAATTTTGACAACTCTAACCAAGCAGTGGAAAGCTTTTATAATAAATTCTATAAAATTCTTGATATTCATGTTCCTCTATATATACAAAAAATTTAACCATCAATATCCAGTATGGTATACGGGGGAAATTATTAATCTAATAAAGAAAAAAGCAAAAATGCATATGCACTTTAAAAGAACAAACAATATTGCTAGCTATCAAGAATTCAGCAGACTTAGAACATTAATTAAACAAAAAATTCATGTAGCATATTTACACTATCTGGAGAATGTTCAAACCTGGTTGGTAAATGAACCTAAATCATTTTGGTCCTTTGTCCATCAAAAAAATAATAGTACAAGAATCCCCGGAAAAATGTACTATGGAGAGGAATCATACAATAATCCCCAAGAGATTGTAAATGCTTTTGGAAATTTTTTTAAAAGTGTTTTTTCTTTGACAGATCCAGATGATGCAAATCTAGATTTTAACCTTCATTATTCTGATATGATTCATATTAGTTCAGAACCAATATCTGAAAAAGAGATAATTGATGCTGCTGGCAAGTTAAAAAACAAATTTACTTCTGGTCCAGATAAAATTCCGTCATTTCTATTGAAAGATTGTATTAGAGTTTTAATCTATCCCCTTAAGACACTTTTTAATTTAATTTTAAAAACAGCAACTTTTCCAGATAGCTGGAAAATAGCTAAAGTGTGTCCTGTACATAATTCCGAAGATCGTAATAAGATCAATAATTATAGGCCTATATCTATTCTGAATAATGTAGCGAAGGTTTTGGAGTCAATTTTATACAACCGCATATACACCTCCTCAAAAAACATTATTTCTAATTACCAGCATGGATTCGTGAACTTAAGATCCACTGTAAGTAACTTAGCGATATTTAGTCAATATTTATGCGAATCGTTAGATATAAGAGGGCAGGTTGATGCGGTCTATACCGATTTCTCCAAGGCCTTTGACAAAATTAGTCATGTGATACTTCTTAAAAAGCTATCATGCTTAGGCTTTAATGACATGTATCTTTCTCTGTGTAAATCTTATTTGTGCCAAAGAAAACAATTTGTTCATCTGAATGGATTCTCTTCAAGTATCTATGAAGTATCTAGTGGAGTTCCTCAGGGATCCAATTTGGGCCCTCTACTATTTTTATTATTTATTAACGACCTGCCTGATGTAATTACTAGTAACAAATTAATGTTCGCTGATGATTTTAAATTATACGCTTTTATTTCAGGCTTAAATGATTGTATTGTATTACAGAGTCAGCTGACGAACTTAGAAAATTGGTGCATTAAAAATAAATTATTTTTGAATACTAGCAAATGTAAAGTAATTACTTTCTCTCGCAAAATCAATACCATTAAGTACCCATATTCAATTAATAATGTTACATTGGAACGTACTGAAAATATTAGAGATCTTGGAATTATTTTTGATAGTCAATTAACATTTAACATTCATATTAATCAAATGGTTAATTCTGCGTACCGTGCGTATGGATTTATTTGGAGAAATTGTAGAAATTTTAGAAATACCTCGGCTTTAACATCTCTCTATTTCAGCTTTGTTAGATCTAAATTGGAGTATGGATCTTTAATTTGGAACCCCATATATTTTCAGTATAGTCATTTAATTGAAAAAGTTCAAAGGAAATTTCTTAAATTTTTACACTTTAAAGTTTATGGGGTTTATCCTGTCAGAGGTATAGACTACAACATTCTATTAAGAAATTTTGATTTTACCTCCTTGGAAAAACGTAGAATGCAGGGTTCTGTTTTATATTTGTTCAATCTATTAAATTATAAAATCGACAGCTCTGAATTATTGTATCAGATTGACTTTTATGTTCCTAGATTAACTTCTAGGTACAATATAACATTTCAATGTAAGAGAGCTCAAACAAATTTATTGCAAAAATCTCCAATAAATTTTATGTGTAGTAATGCTAACAAGATAGCTGATATATGTGATATTTTTTGCTGTACCATATGCGAACTTAAAAATAAAACTCGGGCACATCTTTAAATTTGATATGGAATTGGTAGTATCAATTAAGATATTAATCTAGCTAATTTGTGTTATTTTTTTTTCTTTTTCAATATGTTTTTCTATTATAAGCTTTTTTTTGTAATTGCTCTGTAAATGGTATATACTGTTGGGCAATAAACGCTATTATTATTATTATTATTATTATTATTATTATCATCTCTACATTTAGTAAAGTCATTGAAAAATTATTTAAAAAACAGTTGTACGATTACTTTGAATCCAATGAATTCTTTAATAAATCCCAATACGGCTTTAGGATTTCCTGCTCAACTGCTCAGGCAGTCCTTAACGCAGTGAGTCACATAGTGGAAGAAATTGAACAAGGAAATAGCACAGCTATAATGCTGTGCGATCTTTCAAAAGCTTTTGATTGCGTCTCACATATGTCATCCTCTTAGAAAAACTAAATTATTATGGGGTTAGAGGAACCCCTTTGAAACTTATTAGTTCTTACCTTTCCAACAGAAGACAAAGTGTGTGCGCTAATGGTAAAATGTCAGATTTTCAGACTGTAAGTTATGGAGTGCCTCAAGGATCAGTTTTGGGCCCCCTTCTGTTCATTATTTACATTAATGATCTGAGCCGTTTTATGCTACCTTTTAAGTCAGTTTTATTTGCAGATGATACAACTTTTATTTTATCAGATAAAGATCAAACGAATTTAGCCGTCTCTTTAGATTATGTAAGTATTAACAAGTCAAATGAATGGTTTTCATCGAACAAACTAAAATTAAATAGTGATAAAACTCAGATCATGAATATAACATCAAGTAGTCAGTTATTCCTGAACCAAGAAACAAAGAATGTTAAACTACTAGGTATGGTTTTAGACTGCAAACTAAATTGGCAAGCACATATTGATTTCTTAGTAAAAAAATTATCGAGCTCCCTATTCATTCTACGTCAATTGAAAAAAATTACTAACCCAAGTAGGTACTCTTAAAACAACGTACTTCTCACTCGCATTTGTGCTACGGCATTACTCTTTGGGGATCTTCCTCAAAGGCTTTATCTGTCTTTAGAATGCAAAAAAAGACGATAAGGGTGCTTGCCGATCTTGGCTATAGAGACCACTGTAAGCAATTTTTTATAAAATTGAAAATTATGCCGATACCATCTTTATTTTTGTTTCATACGCTAATTGAAATTCATGGTAATCAGTCAACATTGACAAGAAATTCAGATATTCATAGTTATAACACACGTAACGCTCATCACTTAAGAGGCAATCGCTTTAGATTACATATGTCAGAGAAAAACTCACCAAATTTCGATCTTTTTAATATTTTACCATTAAATGTACAAAAATTAGGCACTAATGCTTTTAAGAAATATATAAAAAAGTTTTTTCTTACACACTGTTTCTACTCTATTGAAGATTATACTGTGCATTGTCGAGACAAACACAACACCGTATCTCTGCTGTGATTTATTCTGTATTTTTGTGTATTTTATTATGTATTTTATTTCGTGTATTTCTTTCTTTTTCTGACTTGCTACAAACTTTTGTAAAGTAGTTAAATAAATATCTATCTATCTATCTATCTTAGCTAGCTCAATTGAGTTCGTGGCTTCTTTTCTGAGTTTTACCAGTATTTCCCAAACATAAAATAATAGAGCGCCAGAGTACAAACAAAGCAAATAATATTCAAACACCAGTTTTTAAAAGATTTATTTAAAAAAAGTCACTATTTAGACACGCGGTAGCGTGTCAAGCCAAGTTCAAGCAAAGGAACTGGCTAGCCAGCGCCAAGTGTAATATTACACGAACCACTTGGTGCCACTTTTGACTCTTCTATAACTTAAAACCTCTTTAACGTAAACACATAAAACTACGTGTGTTTAATTATATCCATAAGGACATCTAGGAGCCCAAATTTCATGAAGCTAGCTCAAACGGTTATGAAGATATGAAGGTCAAAAAGTCTTAAATTTTAGCACTGACTGACATAATTATTTACCTAAACCTAACTTACTTCCAGATGACCTAGAAGGGTGAAATTTGGAATCCAGCTCAGTAATTGTATGTAAGTGTAGGAAAAAGTCTAAAAATAAAAAAAAAAGTTAAAAAATAGGGGGTGTCCCCATACAAAACAATTTTTTTAATTGTAGCGTTGAAACCGTTACAAGCAGATATTTGAAACTATCCCAATATATGTAGGTATGTATATTGCTATATTTGCTATATAACAGAAATATAAAAGTAAAGTTAAGTCAAAAAATAAGTGGTGTCCCCATACAAAAAGCTTAAATACGCGCTAAACAAACGGTGTGTCGTCGGCGTCGCGCAAATTAAATTGAATTCAATCGATGAAATAGACTGTCCACGGTATTTAAACAAGCGAGCAAAGGAAGTACTGAAAAAGAACGAGGATGATTCATCATTAACTGCTGGATTAGAAGACGTTGTCACGATCAAATTGGGTACGCGAGTTATGTTGCGTACCCAATTTATATACCTACATGTTAGTAAAGGGCTAGTAAACAGCTCTATTGGAGTTATAGAGAAAATAAACTGGGATTTCGATAGAAACAATAGTGCACGTAAAATTATTATCAAATTCAATAATTTAACTTATGAACTAGAACGTGTCAAGACTAAGTTTCAGATATTAAATAATGTATATGTTCACCGGCAACAGTTCCCTATTTGCTTGGCTTACGCTATTACCATCCACAAATCACAAGGACTGTCTGAACAGCGCTCTTCTTGACATAGACACTTCGATTTTTATATAGCAGAGGACAGGCCTACGTTGCGCTCTCCAGAGTTAAAACACTAGACGGAGTACACCTTATTAATCTAGACCCTAGTCAAATTAAAACACAAGATCGTTATATCGCCCAGACTTAGCTAATTTAATTATAAACAGGAAGCAGATAATGAATGGGCAATGCGCAGTATTGTCTCTAACATTCAAGAGAATGTAGACAATAGCTTAAAAAATATAACCATGCAACGGAAACGCAAGAAAAAACATTAAATCTCAATACCTGCCTAGTTTTCTTTACAAAAAGTAATGATATCCCACCAAAAACATAAACGTAAAAAAGGAGAGTTTAAGAGAAAATACAAAAATGTTTCCTTAGAGTGCAACATAAGTGAAAGGTATGCAACTCAGAATGTATCTCATTACATTTGTAGTTATGTTAAAAAATGTCAGTCAACTAATATTTCTTTAAAATCTGTGTATCTTGATACTGCTCATCAATTATCTGTAAGCAGTCAAGTCTTAGCTAATGATATTGATGATAGTAATATTTATAGCTCTTTTTTAGTGTAGGAAAATTTGACACGAGCATCTCTATTTTGCTCTTAAATATTCAATCATTTCGTAGTAAGTCTGATGATTTCTTTATCTTGTTGGATGGCTTAAAATTTCCAAGCATAATTTTGCTTACTGAACACTGGCTTAAGCCAGATGAACCTTTATATATTCCAGGGTATTCTGTTGTCTCTAAATTCTGCAGAGTTACACATGAACATGGTGGTACAGTTGCCCTTGTAAGTGGGTGCATCTCTGATCATTTCATTCCTATTCATAAATATGATAACCTCCTGGTCGAAAAAGAATTTGAATTCTCTATTATTTACTGTAATAATTCCAAATGCTACATTTTGTGTATGTACCGCTCGCCAAAAAGTGTTCTTAATTTATTTTTAATAAGGCTCGAGTTACTTCTTTCGAAATTTCCTATTAAGCATAACATTATCCTGACTGGTGATCTCAACATCAATTATGATGATAAGGAAGATCGAGCTACGGTCAGTCTTTCAAACCTATTTAGATCCTTTAACATCAGTATGCATGTTCACGGTGCTACTCGCGTCACGGAAAGCTCTTCCACTACGATTGACTATATAGCCTCCAATTTACAGAGTGAAGTGGTTTGTGAGGTTTTTGATCCTGGTTTGTCTGACCACAGAGCCGTTTTTGCCAATGTTCCTTTAAAATCCAAATCTGGCAATAAGGAAATCTTAATGGGTAGAATTTATAGCACTAGAAATTTCACATCCTTTGGGGACGCTTGTGCTGCTTTTGATTGGGAGTCTGTGTTGCAGGAAGCAGATCCTCTGCGGGCTTTTCACAGTGTCTTGTCGGAATTGGTGAACCATTGTTTCCCACTCCGTCCTCTAAAGAAACGTAGGATGGATCGCAAAAAGTGGTTGACCCAAGGGATCCGTAACTCAGCTGCTAATTTACGATTTCTGAAATATCTTAAACGGTCATTTCCTGATAATCAAATGGTGCAGTCATACTTTTCAAGTTATAGGAAAGTCTATAGAGAGGTAATCCGCAATGCTAGGAAACTCCACTATTCTAAACGCTTGAGTGAAGCTAACAATAGGCAGCGGGAGTCATGGTCAATTATTAATGAGGTTTCTGGAAGGGCTCGTAATAGTTCTTCTGTTATAGACATCAACCCTAATTTACTCAATGACTATTACTGCACTGTTGCTCACAACCTTACCAAGGGTCTTTCTCAGGTTTGTGATCCATTGTCTTATATGCCTAAAGTCATTATACAGGAATCATTCTATCTGTATCCCTCTACTCCGGAGGAAGTCATGCTTACTATAAAATCCATGAAAAATAAAGGAGCTTCTGGTGAAGATGGAATTTCACTTCACATTTTGGTAAAGCCACCTTTAAATGCTATCTCAATTCTATCAGATGTTATCAATTTTTCTTTTGAATCTGGCTCTTTTCCATCTTGTCTAAGTACTGCAAAAGTCATTCCTCTTTTTAAGGGTGGAGATCACTCTAATCCATCGAACTTTAGACCAATCTCGCTACTTTCTACACTATCTAAATTAATTGAGAGATTGGTGAAAGTAAGACTCCTAAATTTCCTTTACAAACATAAAATTCTTAACCAAAGTCAATTTGGGTTTCTATCAGGAAAGAATACATTGGACGCTATGTTTGATTTTCTTTCGGGGCTGTTTCAGGGTATTAATAGGCGTGAGGCCGCTGCGGCGGTGTTTTGTGACTTGTCTAAAGCATTTGACTGTGTGAGTCACGTGATATTGCTGCGTAAACTTCACGTTTATGGAATTAGGGGTACAGCACTGCAGTGGTTTAATTGTTACCTCGCAAACCGAGAGCAGTTTGTACATGTGAGGGGTGTTTCGTCGAATAGGCAACCTATCGGTCGTGGCGTTCCGCAGGGGTCGGTCCTTGGACCAACTTTTTTTTATAATTTATGTTAATGACTTAATGAGTCTCAACATTAAGGGGAGTTTTACACTGTTTGCCGATGACACTTCCATTCTGTGGTGCAACAGGAATCCTGACCAACTTATGTTGGACATTACTTTTGATCTTGCAGAGATCAAGCAATGGTGTGACGCAAACCAACTTTGTCTTAATATGTCTAAAACTCACCTTATTGGTTTTAAGTGCACTGTAGATAACCTCAACCTCGGTGATAGTTCTATTGATGCTGTATGCAACTCGAGATTCCTGGGCTTGGTCATAGATGATAATTTAAGATTCCATCAACATATAAATAAGTTGAATAACAAAATCTCTGCTGGATGTTACGCTGTTAGAACTGCTCATATTGAGTTGGGAAAATGCTTCGCTAGAGTTGTATTTTGCTTTGGTGGAGTTTCATCTTAGGTATATGCAATCCCGTTCTGGGGAGCCTGCTCCAAATACTTGTTTGACTCAGTTTTTATTTTGCAAAAAAGAGCAGTCAGAAATATGTGTAATGCTCATCCCAGAACACACTGTCGTCAACTTTTTATTGAGAACAAAATACTTACCTTGCCATCGTTGTTTATCCTGGAGACTGCCTGTTTAATTCACAAAAATAAACATCTCTTCCCTAAACATCAACGGGTTCAAGCTACTCGCCGAATGGACGATCTCCCCCTTCCTATATCTTATTCTAGTATGATCAGAGATTCACTGATTTATAATGGCATCAAAATATATAATAAGATTAGTCTGCAGTTGAGGCTCTTAATAGACCCTGGACAGTTTCGTAAAAGTCTGAAAACATTACTTTTAGAGAGAGCCTTCTACACTCTTGACGAGTTTCTACGTAATGATTTTTGACACCTTTTGTTTGTTTGTCTTTTATTTTGTGTAAATTTTTATTGTATATTTAGTGTGTTTATTATTATTGTTTTTGTGTAGTTTGCATTGTTTGTTTGTATATTTTATTTATTTACTTATCTTAAGGTTTGTCAATAAGAATTTGTGTATTTTTGTACAATTCTTGGTCAATAAAGCACTTGTTCATTCATTCAAGTTCAATACAAAAATTATGCTTGGCAGTGGGCTTCGCCGCAAAAAGAATGGAGTTTTAAATGAGTGCCAAGTTATATGCAAAATCCAAATATGTATTTATAGGAACAAAATAACATTATGAACAAATATTAAACTCTATTTCTTTGCTTTATTGAATACCTATAATAATTGTTGTTATTTAAAAATGTGAGATCTTAAAGAAGGTTAGATTTGACTTGGCCAGTTTTTATCAGAATTTAAAAATATATGTTAAATAACTTTATAAAATGACTGATTTAATGAAAACTGTCCAAGTCAAATCTAACCTTCTTTAAAATCTCACATTTTTAAATAACAACAATTATTATAGGTATTCAATGAAGCAAAGAAATAGAGTTTAATATTTGTTCATAATGTTATTTTCTTCCTATAAATACATATTTGGATTTTGCATATAACTTGGCACTCATTTAAAACTCCATTCTTTTTGCGGCGAAGCCCACAGCCAAGCATAATTTTTGTATTGAACTTGGCTCTCCTTTTTTACGTTTATGTTTTTGGTGGGATTAAATAATTACTCGAAAATGAATTTAATCTCTTATTTATTTTTTGACTTCTTCGGAAAGGAATTCTTTGGATGAATTTCTTCCAGGGATGAACTGAATATTCTTCGGTTATTTCAAAATAAATTTCTTTCAGGGATGAACTAGCAGTTAACTGGAAATTCGGCTTACTTTCTCAAAATGGCAGACGGCTCGACCCTTGTCCAAATAAAATTAATAACTCCAACGTAGGACTCCACAAATATGGCAATAATAACCTTTTATTAAGGAGTAGTTATCAAGAAGGCGACAGAAATTAAAATGCACGCATATATGAAGCGAAAACGAAAACTCGGACACCTGACTTCCACTTATAATCACGGCGAAAACATTAAAACAAATCTCATCGAATATAGTCTGGTGGATTTCTGAACTAAAACGATCCAACAGATCGTTACAAAATCTCACCAAATATATGCCCGGAAACAATAGTCTGGTAAATTCTTAAACTAAAACGATCCGATAGAAGAGGACTCGTGAACCAAAGAAGAAACGAGAAAATCCAAGAAGAGTTCCTAATGATGAGAAGTACTAATTCGTTTAATTTTGAGTTAAAGTCGTATATTTGTTATTAGCGTATTTAAACACTAATACAACTATCTCATTCCCTTTCCATCAAAGGTAACTCACACCTTTTTGGTCTTTGGTTAACAGTAAACTTTTATATAATGTCACTTGTAACCACCTTTTTCTGGATGTTAAAGGCTCACTAGGGGTTATCAGATTGCGAACGGCACTAGTGGGGTAGGAGGAGAACGAGTCGTAGAAACAGTCAGAAGAAAAGATAAGAAACTTTGTTGGAAAAAATCGATTAGATTAGGGACATTAAGGGAACGCAATTAACATTACAAGGATCTTATATCTAAAGACTTACATAAGTCTATAAAATTCCTTAAATCTTTTTATTGAAACGTAGTTTCTTATCGCTCGTTACGACGGAGACTAGACGCAAAAAATTCAGACCAAAAGTTGTCACGACACAACACACGCGTGTTTCTCTGTCTGTCTCTCTCTCTTTCTGTTCAAAATTAATACAGATTGTAATAAAAATTTTCAAAATGCTTTCCCCAAACATCTTATACTGAACGCATAGAGAAAGTACTTCTTGAATTTTTCAAAATGATTGAATTTTTAACATTTTTAAAAATTAAGAAAAAACATGTCAAACATTTAAATAAACAAGATTCTTTTAAATTGCCTGTATCAAAAAATATTTTAAAAGTTTTTCTAATAAAAAATACAAATTGATTAAGTTGATTAATTAAAAGGGTCATTTCTCAATACCAAAACGATTCTGGGTAAATTAATCATCAATTTAATTGAGATTTGATTCTAAAATTAGAAAATCTATTAGATAGATAGTTATTTATTTTAAATTGAATTGTTTGCAAAATATTTTTTACTTGACGCCTTTTAAATTTTTGGCGCCACGTCTGCTTGTTTTCTCTCTCCCAATATTAGATGGATCTAATAGCATAGGCGCCTGATACGAGGTATGTTCAGAACAAAAAAAATGAGAATTTGGAATATTTTTTCATCAATATACCTATATTTTGTCCTCTTCAAAGTAATCCCTCTCAAATATAACATACTTATGCTAGCACTTCTTCTAATCTTCAAAACATTTCTGCCACTTGATTTTTGATATGGCCATCAGCTCTTTTTTTTGACGCGGCCTTTAACTCCTCAATTGTGGCACTGCAGACACTGTGTTTCGCTCTATTAGAGCTCATCAGTAATAGTTAATAATAGTATATATACAACACAACAAGCCTTAAAGGCCCATGGCTGGGATTTTCTTCTGTCCATGGCCACAGTTCTCCAATTTGCTAACCGGATTGTTTCTAGGTGTTCCTTACCCACTTCTATTCACTTTTTTCGTGCTCGTCCTCTTCTGTTCTTTCCTTCCCCTCTCAGAAGCGAGTCCTTTGCTCACCTTCTGTCAGCCATTCTCGCAAGATAGCCTAATTATCCAAGTCGCTTTGTTCTGACGATCCGGCTAATTTCCTGGTATCCAGCTCTCTTGTTCGTCTCCTCCAAACGTTTTCATCGTTTTTGCTCCCCAGAATTTCTTCCTTAAAACACTCTGCTCTCACATATTTTCATGATTTTTGTTCATATTCTATAAAGGACCGTGGACTGTATCACTGTTCGATATAGTCTCAATTTTGCTTCTCTAGAGATGTTCTTTGCTCTAAATAGTTTGTGTAGTGCTCCGACAGTCTTCTTTCCTCTCGAAATTCGCTTCTGAATTACTTGGTTTTCTTCCTCTTTACTTGTTAGGGTTACTCCTGGATCCTCAAATTCTTATTTCTCGTTGTTTGTTGAGTGTCTTCATATGTTGTCTGTCCCATTTCCACATACTTCATTTTTTCTTCAGTAATTATCAGCTCATACTGTTTGACCTTCGCTTCAAAGAGTTTGGGCTGTATTCCCTTTCAGTTTTTGACATTAACACTAGATCGTCCGCTTCTGTTGTTATAAATCATACCTTTCATATATATGAATGATGAAAAAAATGATACAAACGTATCTCGTGCCATGCTGTCAGTGTATTCCAGATAAATTACCTGGATTTGTGCCTGGTTAGAATTCCTAACTCTAGTACAGAGGATGCTGTGATATAGATATAAATATTGATCAGTCTATACAAGGGCAAAACCAAACTGTAGACACAGTGTTTCGCTCTAGTTAGAGCTCATCAGTCCAGTACAGTCTTGTCTCTTCAGTCACTAATAAAGAGACATCCCCGGTATAGACTGGTCAATATTTGATGTAATGGTTTGCGAAAGTATATCACAGTCGTAAATAGCGTCATCTCTACTCCAAAAATGGCTCTCTTGTGGTCGCTTTGCATATCTAATAGAACCTTAGGCAAGGTAAATAAATAAACAAAACGGTGCGTTTTTTTGACAGTCTTATTAATAGAATGATGAAGAAAATGATACAAACGTATCTCGTGCCATGCTGACAGTATATTCCAGATAAATTATCTAGATTTGTGCCTGGTTAGAATTCCTAACTCTAGGATGCTGCGAGGTAGATATAAATATTGATCAGTCTATAAATGGGAAAAACCAAACTGTAGACACAGTGTTTCGCTATAGTTAGAGCTCATACTGAGAGCATAGCACGAGATACGTTTTGTATCATTTTTTTCATCATTCTATGTATAAGACGTCAAAAAAACGGTCCGTTTCGTTGATATGGATTTTTCTTCGTGGAACAATTGGTTGGGTAGATAATAGAAGAAGAAATAGTGCAGCAGAAAAAGGAAGTGGTATAGAAAAGCATTGAGGCCGCACATGGAATGTGTAAGAGAGCAGAAAGAAGAAGCTTACAGGTACAGAAATTTGAAAAGGAGTTGAGCAGAAAGGCATTAGATAGAAAGATAGGCAGCACAAAGAAGAAGTTGGAAAAAAGTGGAGTTGGAAGAAGAGAAAGAAAAGATTTTTTTATATTTTTTTGTTTACGACAATCAATTTGGAAATTGTAGAATCCACGACCTGTTATTATATAAACAATAAGAAGAGTTTATAAATAAGTACAAGAGAAAAATATAAAAAAGTAATTGGATGTTAACCAGAGACGTTAACAGGTATAGAGAAGCAGAGAGGCCACAGTTGGAAAGTGTAAGAGAACAGAAAGAAGAAGCTTACAGGTATAGAAAAACTAAAAAGGGGTTGAGCAGAAAGGCATTAGATAGAAAGATAGGCAGCAGAAAGAAGAAGTTGGAGGGAAGTGAAGTACAAAAGAAAAACATAAAAAAATAATTAGACGTTAACCAGAGTCGTTATCAGGTATAGAGAAGCAGAGAGCCCACAGTTGGAAAGTGTAAGAGAACAGAAAGAAGAAGCTTACAGGTATAGAAAAACTAAAAAGGGGTTGAGCAGAAAGGCATTAGATAGAAAGATAGGCAGCAGAAAGAAGAAGTTGGAGGGAAGTGAAGTACAAAAGAAAAACATAAAAAAATAATTAGACGTTAACCAGAGTCGTTAACAGGTATAGAGAAGCAGAGAGGCCACAGTTGGAAAGTGTAAGAGAGCAGAAAGAAGAAGCTTACAGGTATAGAAAAACTGAAAAGGGGTTGAGCAGAAAGGCATTAGATAGAAAGATATAGGCAGCAGAAAGAAGAACATGGAGGGAAGTGGAGTACAAAAGAAAAACATAAAAAAGTAATTGGACGTAAACCAGAGACGTTAACAGGTATAAAGAAGCAAAGAAGCCACAGTTGGAAAGTGTAAGAGAGCAGAAAGAAGAAACTTACAGGTATAGAAAAACTGAAAAGGGGTTGAGCAGAAAGTATCATAAGATAGAAAGATAGGCAGCAAAAAGAGGAAGTTTTAGGGAAGTGGAGTACAAAAAAGAAAAACATAAAAAAGTGATTGGACGTGAACCAGAGACGTTAACAGGTATAGAGAAGCAGAGAAGAGGCCACAGTTGGAAAGTGTTAGAGAGCAGAAAGAAGAAGCTTACAGGTATAGAAAAACTGAAAAGGGGTTGAGCAGAAAGGCAATAGATAGAAAGATAGGCAGCAGAAAGGAGGAGTTGTAAAGAAGTGGAGTAGGAAGAAGAAAAAGAAAAGAAATTTTTTGTGTTAATTGGAGGATGTTCTCGCAGAAAGGTCTTTATCACTATTTCATTAAAGTCCAATAAGTAGTCATTTCTGTCGACACACAAAAAAGTGCCATACGTATTTTTATTAATCAAAATATTGAATATTAAGTAAACTTTCTAAGATATCGATGATTAGTTGGCATAAAACTAAATATTAAATAGATTATCAAAGAAAACAAAAAAAACCGAATGAATGAATTTCTACGAACCGAAGAGATAACTAACTAGAAATACATAATAAAATATCCCAACTCCACTTTAATTCATTCATAATCTGTTGCAATTCCAATTGTTGCGGAATTCAGTTGAACAAAAATCAAGAAACGTTATCATCACATTCTAAAAATAGTATCACACTAGAATATTTATCGAAGCACAATTTATTAGTGAGAAAATTTATGGTTCAGTCTAAAGACGTTGCTCATTCATTTACTTGCCAGTCAGATTACGTCAATAATTTCGAATCGAATCGATTGGGATTGGGATTGGATTGGGACAAATTAATCAGAATCAAAATCAGTTGAGGAGAGATCGGTTCAGTTAAAAATTCTTTTAGCGATTTTTTTGTAGTTTTAACAAATTTTTTTGTGTGCCAAAGTGCGACTGGGTGGATATGAAGCCAGCTGCTTGTTTTATTTTGTTATTGATCATTATTGGTAAGTGATATGTTTTTCTTATATATTTATAAATAAAAATACTAGTTTATGGTATCTGGTTTTAAAAATACGTTGATTTATTATATATGAAGTTTGTAAATGTTTAATATTTAAATTTTGTTTAAAAAATTCTATTTTTTATATGTAAACAATGCGATTTTTAATATTTTTAACTTCCCGCTATTTTTTTTTTAAATCGGATTATTGGTTTTACCCCGTTTTTCAAAAATCCAGTTTTCATCAGATCTCAACGTTTTCAGGTCTTTGGAACCTTCCCTGACAATTTTTACAAGGGTGTCTGTATGTCTGTATGTCAATGTATGTAAACCTCTTATAACTTTTGAACTACTTGACCGATCGGAATGAAGTAAATAGTGTTCTAAAGAGTTTCATCTAACTTAGATTCCCTCTAAGTTTGAACGGATTCGGACTGGTAGATCTCGAGAAATTTTAAAAAAAGAGAAAAAAAAAATGTAAAAATTATGTTTTTGAGTATATCTTTTTGGCTATAACATCGATCAATTTTATAACCTAATCAGCTCTAAAACTTAAAAAACTACGTCGAATGCCATTTTGCAAATTAAAATCGGTTGATTTGTTCGTGAGATATTGTTGTCGAAAAATTTCAAAAATGTATTTTTTTTTTGAAATATTGGAAGTTACAAGGATGGACTTTCAGGTCAACTTCTTTTCGTTTGTTAAACGCAACTAAAAGTTAAATGGAACACGTGCAAACACCTGCCTTTACACACTGCTCAAAATGCTCTAAGTAACCACGCTTTAATTTTAATTTTGTTTTAGTTATTAACTTCGTTTATCAGTTTTTATTTAACTATTTACTAGAAAATATAATCAGGGGAGCAAATTTAACATCCTTTATCAGTTTTATTTAACTATGTACTGGAAAATGAGTGACAAGAGCAAATATATGGAAGAGGAAAGGGGGAAAAGATGCCAAGAGACTGGACGATGATGGCAAGGATATGTCCAATACATAAAAAAGGGATTAACAAACTTGTAAAAATTATAGGGCAATAGCATTATTAGAGACTTGCCGAATACTTACATAGAAGACTGAATATGGAAAAAACTATAGGGGAATACCAGGCAGGTTTCAAACAAAACCGTTCTGTGACAGATCAGATTTTCACGCTAAAAGAAATACAATCGAACTGCTATGAATACAAACAATAATCAAAGAAAAGTATAATTAAGATAAAAGAAGAAATAGTGCAGCAAAAAAAGGAAGTTAATTTGTATCGAAAAGCAGAGAGGCCACAGTTGGAAAGTGTAAAAAAGCAGAAAGAAGAAGTTTACAGGTATAGAAAAACTGAAAAGGGGTTGAGCAGAAAGGTATTGGATAGAAAGATAGGCAGCAGAAAGAAGAAGTTGGAAAGGAGTGGAGTAAGAAAAAAAAAGGTATTAAGAACATTTTTTGGAGGAAAAAGGAACAATGGGTTATGGGAAAGAAGAACAAACCAACAGCTTGCTGATTTGAACCAAGTATCACAGGATATGCTAGAGCACAAAGGTTGAAAGGATGGCAGAAAGTTGGATTCCAAAAATGATCATTTGCAGAAGCATAGGAGGAAAAAAGATAAGAGAGAGACCAAAGGAAAGATGGAAGAGCGAAGTAGAAGCGGATTTGAGAACTTTAGGTGTACAAAACAGGAAACGCATGTGCCAAAATAATAAGAAATGACAATTAATGCCTTGGGCCTTCCAGGCCTGTAGTGCTATGTATAATAATAAATAAAGACTATGTAGAAGAATATCATCGATGGTTTCCACACCAGAGAATTCCTTTTTATGTATTTATCAGAGTTTTCAACTACGCGAGACCGGACGGCTTCCTAGTGCCAACATAAGATCCGAATGAGCTACTCGACAAGGTTTAGAAGAAGTAGAAAATAACCTGGATTTAGTAGATGATCCAATGACTAGTTCATGAAGAATCGCTACTCCATTTGGCATTCCTCAAACCAGAGTAATTAAAACAAGGTCTCTATCTTTACAGCACCTACAACCAGAATATTATGCCAGATGCATGTAATTTTGTATATGGACAATCGTCGTGTTGTATCGCAGATACTTTTTACCGATAAAGCAACTTTCACCCGTGTGGAAAAGAAAGTGTATTCCGTTTCTTGTAGACTTCCTTCCCCTGTTAATCTAGGTAGTGTTTAATCTGCATAATTCACTTGAAATTAAAGTAGTTCTTCTCTCGGGATGTCCACTAAGTTTTTCTTTCGATGAGGTGCTCGCTCAGGCACCTCTACCTGTAGATCCCAATATACAGGTTGGTTGAAAAGTTTCGAAAGCAAAAATGAAAAGATGTGTATTTTGTGATTATCAAATTTTTTAACGAAATTCATCACCCTAACAAGGCCTACCTACTTTATTGGAATAATGTATAAATATAGATTTCAAGGCGTTGACCTAGTGTTTAAAATGAATAATAATGATTAAAATACTGTTAATTCATTCTTAGAAATAGTCAAAATTCAATTGCATTATCTGTACTAG
The DNA here is from genome assembly GCA_964028335.1 of Altica lythri. Lineage (NCBI taxonomy): Eukaryota > Metazoa > Arthropoda > Insecta > Coleoptera > Chrysomelidae > Altica > Altica lythri. Next base: position 73,237,603 of record OZ034805.1, read on the forward strand.
GTACGCATGGACACTACTGATTAAAAATTTGTTTACATTTGTTATTTCGACCTTCTATTCCGGTCAAATAAAAACGTAGTTATAGTGGCATCACTATAGTAATTGGCACACGAGGTACGATCAGAAAAAACGAGAATTTTTGAATAACTCATAAAATCTTTATTTATTCATCAATATAACACACTTGTGCCAGCGCTCTTCCAATCTTTGAAGCACTTCTGGAACTCGATTTTAAATATGTCCATCAGCTCTTTATTCGATGCAGCTTTTATCTTCTCAATTGTGGCAAAACGTCGTCCTTTCATTGGTCTTTTTAGTTTTGGGAGTAGGAAAAAGTCCCATCCGGCTTAAGGCATGAAGACGATGTTGTTTTTGGCCAAAAACTCACGAAGAACCAGTGATAAATTTGCCGGTGCATTATCATGGTGCAAAATCCATTACTGCTTTTCCTACAAATCCTTACGATTGAGTCGTATTTCTTCGCGCAAAGTCTGCATCTCCAACGAACTTTTCCTTCTTCACTGATATGTGCTTCCTTATTTACACAATACAACCACTTACACTTATTATTACGTTGATACAGGAAGTTCAGGAATTTCAAAGGAATGTGGTGTATGTGGGTGTGTTGGATGTAAGGACTCTGTTTTAGGGCTTAGGTATGTCCTTTTAAGGGAGTGGAAGAGCTCTCACAAACCTCTCCATCTGCAGCGGGTTGGTGTTGCTTCTTTTGTATCTGTTTTCTGGTTCTTAAGTTCCTTGAACGTGTCTACACCCTTTTTTTAGTGTGAGTGTGTGTGGAGTGTGACCCACGTGGTGCAATGTGGGTTTGAGAGATTGACGCTGTGGCGTGTCTCCTCCGTCGTAAGGCTATCCATTTGGCGAGGACGAAGGGAACCAACGAAACCTTCGCCGATGTTTTTTTTTTGTAGTCAGTGTGGTGGTGGTGCTGGTGGTCCGTCCATCATCAACCATTTATCTATAGGAGAAAGGGGCCTCATCAAGGAGGGCCTCCAGATCTGCGGGAAGGTCCCTGTCTACTGTTTGAAGGAGTCTTCGGGTGGGAAGGGAGATCTTGATTTTCGGTACTCTTGGTCTTCTTTGGAGTCCTCCATTCCAGTGGGTATGGAGGGTCTTCTGGTCTGCGGTGTTCGTTTTGGAACAATCTTCGCTGTCACACGTTTCATGCCCAAAACATCCGATACAATCGCATAATATGATCCAGTTGATATGCCAACATCCTTAACAAGTCGTCATCTATGTCTTCTTGGCCTTCTTTAAAGCTTTTATACCGTTCATAGACTCTTGGTTTACTCATAGTAAATTTACCAAATGCCGCAATCAACAATTCTGGATGCATTGGCACACTGTATTTCATTTTTAACGCAAAATTTAATGCAGATCTTTTGATTCATTTTGTTCGATAGTAGAAAATCGAAGAGTACACCAAAATACCTCTAACCTTTCTTTCTGTCGAACACAAACTAACAATGCAAATTGGATGATATTGTCAACATATATTCGTGACATTTATACCAACATAAGGAATCGAACAAACCTCGTATAACTATTAATATAATTTTTTTAAATTATTTATTCTACTACCTTACAGATTAACTAATATTTTAATAAAATTTATCAATGCCATTATCGTCCATGACCCTACACATGACCTGATGATTCCTATATATAGAAAAGACAAGATTTTGCTATAAAAGGAATTAAATTCTTATTTATCTTTTAAAATACAAAGAAAATAATTTATTGTATGACGTATTTTAATAATATGTGGCAATTTTTAATTACTTGGTAAAGATATTACATCAAAAGTCAGACATAACAAGTTAGTAAGTTATTAGGTTTGTAGATTTTATATTAATACTGGGATCGATTGGCCCAGGTGACCTTATTAGATTACGACCTAAAAAATCGTATATCTATCCCCTACATCGAAGTTCTAAGGTGTGTATTAACCACTTAGGAAGTACGTTTGTAAACTGATCAGGGTCTACCAAAATATGCCCCAGATATTAAAGTCGTTGCCAAAAAATTATTCTCCAACCTAAGCCATTTCATCTTGAAACAACACTGAACAGAAAGTAGGTGTTATTCCTAGACAAAACATTATTTATCAAGAGCTGCTTCCTTTAGAAAGTTAACAAGGTGCAAAAGAACAGCTACTCTAGTGTAATAAACGATTACAAGATATAGAGTCTACTGGTTCAAAGCTTGGTACAAGAAGTGGGTGTTTGTATCACCTCTAGACAAAACAGTGTTTACCAAGAGCTGCCATTTAATCTTGAAATAACACTGAACAAAAAGTAGGTGTTATTCCTAGACAAAACATTATCCATCAAGAGCTGCTTCCTTTAGAAAGTTAACAAGCAGCAAAAGAAGCTCTAGTCCAGTGTAATAAACAATTACAAGATATAGAGTCTACTGGTTCAATGCTTGGTACAAGAAGTAGGTGTTTGTATCACCTCTAGACAAAACAGTGTTAACCAAGAGCTGCCATTTCATCTTGAAACCACAATGAACATAAAGTAGGTGTTATTCCTAGACAAAACATCTATCAAGAGCTGCTTCCTTTAGAAAGTTAACAAGTGCCAAAGAAGAGCTACTCCAATGTAATAAACGATTACAAGATATGGAGTCTACTGGTTCAATGCTTGGTACAAGAAGCGGGTGTTTGTATCACCTCTAGACAAAACAGTGTTTACCAAGAGCTGCCATTTCATCTTGAAACAACACTGAACATAAAGTAGGTTTTATTTCTAGACAAAATATTATCTATCAGGAGCTGCTTCCTTTAGAAAGCTAACAAGGAGCAAAAAAAAGAGCTACTTCAGTGTAATAAACGGTTACAAGATATAGAGTCTACTGGTTTAAAGCTTGGTACAAGAAGTGGGTGTTGGTATCACCTCTAGACAAAACAGTGTTTACCAAGAGCTGCCATTTCATCTTGAAACAACACTGAACAAAATGTAGGTGTTATTCCTAGACAAAACATTATTTATCAAGAGCTGCTTCCTTTAGAAAGCTAACAAGGAGCAAAGGAAGAGCTGCTCCAGTGTAATAAACGAATACAAGATATACAGTCTACTGGTTCAATGATTGGTACAAGAAGTGAGTGTTTGTATTACCTCTACACAAAACAGTGTTTACCAAGAGCTGCCATTTCATCTTTAAACAACACTGAACATAAAGTAGGTGTTATTTCTAGACAAAACATTATCTATCAACAACTGCTTCCTTTAGAAAGTTAACAAGGAGCAAAAGAAGAGCTACTCCAGTGTAATAAACGATTACAAGATATAGAGTCTACTGGTTCAATGCTTGGTACAAGAAGTGGGTGTTTGTATCACCTCTAGACAACACAGTGTTTACCAAGAGCTTCCACTTCATCTTGAAACAACATTGAACATAAAGTAGGTGTTATTCCTAGACAAAACATTATCTATCAAGAGCTGCTTCCTTTAGAAAGTTAACAAGGAGCAAAAGAAATACTACTCCAGTGTAATAAACCATTACAAGATATAGCTCGATACTGGTTCAAAGCTTGGTACAAAAAGTGGGTGTTGGTATCACTTCTAGACAAAACAGTGTTAACCAAGAGCTGCTTTCTTTAGGAATCTAATAACGAGCAAAAAAAGAAGATATGCTCGTGGTTTAAAGACTGAAAATCAAAAAAATATAACAAGTGTCCATATATAATAAATGATTACCTACAAGATATAGGGTCTCTGGATCTGGATCTGGAAATTTGGTTGAGGGACAGGCAAGTGTTCTGTCCGACACCAAGGACACATATGGCTTAATTGATCTAAACCCAAATTAATAGGGTTATTTTCCATGACATAAGGATTCTATATACCAAATTTTATGACTCTGTGATCTTTCGTTTAGGAGTTAAAAGCCGATCTTACCTTGATGGTACTTAATAAGTTAATAACTCTTCTGATGATAGCAAAAATGTTAAAGAATACAAAAAACTGTTTACAGTTAAAAATACTTACAAGTAATCGATTTACCAGTAATCGATTCCTAAACTTTCTTCTGAATCATTATCGAAAAAACTTCCTTAATTATCAAATGCAAAACCATTAATTAAAATACCCACACAAAGGTAAAGCGTATCACTTCCGCAAAATGTAAATTTTTTCTAATTTTGTAATAATTAATTTTTATCTTTTATGATTCATTTAACAACCTTTCAGTGACTTCCTGTTCGAAATCAAATAGAAAACGTTTATTTTTCCTGCTTTTTATTATCTTAGTTATTTACAAGTGAGTAAAACGACCTTTATATAAAAAAAAAACAGAAAAACTGAAGTGGAACATTAACAGGACAGTCAGTGGGACTGCCGGTAAAAGTTGTGCTTTTATGCACGCGCCCGGATTAAGAAATTTGTATGGGAAGGATTTAGCAGTGCACACTCATTTTGTATCGAATTTGCATAAAATTCATGGAGACGTGGTCCGTCTTAAGCACCAGGTCTCTCGGAGACCATCGCCATCACGATTTAATCCCACAAATTTTCACGTCCGGGTCCACGGCTATTTTTTTGTATATTTTCAATGTACAGTAAGCACGTTTCTACAATTTTATCATATGTACCTATAGATTTGTTATTTTTAAATTTACTATTACTGTTATCAAATTTTCTGCGGGCTACTATTTAAATTCCTTTGCAATTGCTTAAACAAATCAATGACACAGACGATTTGTGAATGACCAATGACCAATGTTCAATAAACACAAACATAAGTGGTTGTTATTAGCCGATAAAATTCAGTGTCTGTGGAATTTTTTTATTTCTGTAAAAATTTTACTATTCTTATTTACTCCAAATGAGATAAATCATTTTATAAGAATTTCAGTGATGAAATCAAATATATCTAAATACCATAAGTAGAACGATTAAATCTATTTATAAAATTGCAAATAATTGCGTTAATTGCTCGTTTTGGCAAATTGGGGACAGAAATTGATAAATGTGACCTAGTTAAAATGATTCTTTTTTCTTCTTAAAACTTTACATCATAACTAAATAATGGAAGATTTGAACGTCTATCAGATAGTAAACAAAAAACGTAATTATGATCTTTGTCTCTCAAAAGCATTCAGATCATTGGATAAGTATGTTTAGAACTTTAGACTTGATTAATTTAAACGTTATATTATCAATTTCGTATCTTTTTTAAATATCAAGAATCGATATGTTGAAATAATTGTTTATATTGCATTTTCAACTCATTCTTATATATGAAGCAACTATTTATTATCTAAAACTGATTTTGTAACGAATTTCCATAAAACTTCAGAAGACGAGGTCAACTTTGGTCACCAGGTGACTCGGTGATCCTCGCCGTCGTAATAATCGTGTCCAGCGGCCCCAAAAACCTCAGAGTAACGCGTTTGGGCTGATTTTGTATCAAATTTCCATAAAACTTCAGAAGGGTTTCACCGTCGTGATATTCATGTTCAGCAACCCCGAAAACCCCCAAGTAGTAAAACTGAACTGATTTTCATCGATTTGTTCTGAATTGCAAATGTTTTTATTTTTATCACTTCGAGATGCACTTTGGAAAATGCATTTTTAAATTTTCAAATTTTTGTTCACAAAATTTCCTGACGCTCTTATGAAGAATTATGTGAATCCATCCAACTGAAAGAAATTTGTAGGTTTCCTGCTTAGTTGCCTCGCCTATATGTCAACTGGGCTATTATTACCTAAAAATTATCTGTTTTGAATGTTTGGGGATTATCTAACCCTCATGACCTGTTCAGGAAGACCACAATACCTTGCTACCTGTATATAAAGGGGTGGAAGATTGTATCATCGTCTGAAGTAAGAATCAACAAATTGAGAAGACGAGCGTCCCTCATAGGTGCCCTAGGTGGTAGACTCGAAAGATTTAATAGCAAAACCCTACTCCACACTTATAAAACCTTTATCCGACCACTGGTCGATTATAAGGCCGTGCCATACTCTGCCCTTCCACAGAGACTTCTCCATTCTCTTCATGCCACAAAGAGAGAGAGCAATCATACGCAAAGCCAAAAACCTACACCACCTTTCCCCAAGCCGCATGTCTACCAGAACACAAATATATTGCCTCTCCCCTCTCGATTTCAGACGCTCCAACAACGTTACGTCGCTCTGACTCTTCAGGAAACGAACACCGCAGCCCAGAGGACCCTCCACACCCACTGGAATGGAGGACTCCAAAGAAGATCAAGAGTTTCAAAAATCAAGATCTCCTTTCCCATTCTAATAATCCAAAGAGTAGATAGGAACCTTCTCGCAGATCTGGAGGCCTTCCTCGGCGAGGCCCCTCTCTCCTATAGATAAATGGTTGATGATGGACGTACCACCACCACACTGACTACAAAAAAAACCTCGGCGAAGGTTTCTGTGGTTCCCTTCGTCCTCGTCAAATGGGAAGCCTCACGACGAAGGAGACACGCCACAGCATCAATATCTCAAACCCACATTGCACCACGTGGGTCACACTCCACACACAATCATACTGACATCCGAAAAAGAATGACGGTTTAAAGGAACTTTAGAACCAGAAGACACAGGAGCTACGGAAGAAGCAACACCAACCAGCTGCAGATGAAGAGGTTTGTAAGAGCAGGGCCGGCGACCGATGCTAACACTATCCAAACTTTCCCATCCACTTCCTGAAAAGGACAGAAGTCCTACAACAAGGTCCTTACATCCAACACACCCACCTACACAACATTAGTTTGAACTTCCTGAACTTTCTTCCTTCGTTCCTTCCTTCCTATCTTCCTTCCAACCTTCCTTTCTTCCTTCCTTCCGTCCTTCCTTTCTTCCTGTATTAACGTCATTCATTGCTAGTAAGTGTAATTGGTTGTATTGTATAAATATGGAAGCACATATTAGTGAAGAAGGAAAACCGAAAAAAGTACGTCAAGTCTGGTACAATGTAGAGATTTTGCTCACTGTAATTATTTCAACACATTGATTCTCGATAATAGTTAAAAACGATAAGAAATTGTGAATATTACTATTATATTAATCGAGTCTAAAGTACTTAACATAATAAACGGATGATCTGTGTTCTTTTAAGAGACAAAGATCATAATTACGCTATTTGTTTACTATCTGATAGATGTTTAAACCGTGGTTGACATTTATTAATTTTTTCATAGACTGACTGTTGTACCTCTTTTGCGAAGCCAGATGTTTTTTTGATCGAAATCGATCGCTACTCACAATTAATTTATTTGTGTGAAGCTTTCCAATGTATAATTTTTTATATACTAGTACTTAAACGAGCAATTTTTACTTAAGTAATATGACGCCACCGTAAGATGGGGCAGCTGATATCTCATACAGTTTAAATGAGCAATTTTCCACCTTTATCCTCAAAAATGCGGGCTGATGTTGACTTCATGTTTTTTAATTGTGTTCTAGATTTTTCTTGTTTTTTATTAATTTTCTAAGTTTATGAAAAAATACTAAAATATTGACTAGAAAATTTCATACTGTCGGATTTTAATATAAATAAATAAATATATAATTATAAATGACGCATCCCAGTCTGGTGTATTCTTCGATGTCGGTGGTCATAGCACAATTGAACATCTGGCAGAAAACAATCCATAAATTGAATGTGACCTTTTCTTGCAACAAAAATAAAAGCCGGAATGTCTGCTGATATGCCTCCTTAAGATTATAAATACTATAACCTTGTTCTTTGACTGTTAAGTTTTTTAATGCTGTACACAACAAATTTCAAAACTCTTGTTTAGAATGTCTTCAAAATCTTTAAAATATTGCAAGAAATTAAAAAAAAAATAGAACAAAATTATGTTTATAAAATCGTACATATCCACATCTATGAGTGTAAGGCCTTTTCCTATATAGCACAACACAACACACCCCAACACAAAAAGTAGGCAAACAATCTTTACTGAAATTAAGGGAAATTTTAATGAAACATTATACTCAACAGAATTTTCAATATTTTTGTATTCGGTTTTTTCAATATTCCTTTAATTTTTAAAGAGTTATCGAATAATGAGGAACAACTAAATAAAAATATTAAGAACCATCAAGGATGTAACCCTCAGGGAGCACGGACATCAGGGAGGAACTGGGAATACAGGATGTGGTAAGATGGGTTGGAGGGACCATGTAGAAAGGATGCCAGAAGAAAGATGGGCAAAGTGGACAAAAACGCGAAGACCGGTAGGCAGACCGGCCAAAAGAAAGTTGGAGTTCAATATCACAAGAAGAGCTCCAAAGGAGGCTAAACATATCGGATTAAAACAGGACTTGGTCCTATTATAAAAAGAAGAAGATTGAATATATCACGATCTTTTACGATAATTACATGTTTTTATTAACAATTTTTCCAGTTTCAGCTGTAAATGTAACTGTGTATCTAAGTCTCAACTTTAAATGTAACCTTTAACTGTTAACATCAACTTTCAACTTCAACTGTTAACTGTCAAAGTTAGTTGTTAACTCCAGCCCTCAACTGTAACTGCCAAATTAAGTCTCAACTTTAACTGTTATGTTCAACTGTCAACTTTCATTGTCATCTTTAACTGCTAACTTCAGCTTTCATCTGTAACTGCCAATTTTTACTGTGAACTTTAACTGTCCACTTCATGTGTCAACTGTAACTGTCAACTTTAACTGTTAAATTTTACTGTCAACTTTAGGATGCTGCCAGCTTCATTTCTTAACTTTAACCTCAATGGTCTTACATGTTAACCTTAACTGTTTTACTTGTCAATGTTAATCTGTTGTAGCAAATCACCAATTAGACTTAATTAATTTAAAGTTGAACAGCGATTGGATCGTTGGTAAAGAAGAAGATCGAATATATCACGATCTTTTACGATAATTACATGTTTTTATTAATAATCTTTCTAGTTTTTCGTGACTTCTCCATTTCTTTTACTTTAAAAATATATAGTAAAGAAATAACAACATATCCATAATATTTTTAGATATAAAACGTATATTGCGGGTACAAATAAAGATAAAAAAGTTTATTTTCAAAATTACATCACACTTTTTGTTATTGTCGCGCTATTTTTGGAAATGATCTTTCGATATTTTAATTTAAACAGTTTGGCTACCAAATCATCAACACTAGATAAATAATTAAAATAGATTATTTTCAAATAATTAAGATAGATTTGCATATAAAATTAGATTTAACATATTTTTGGAACTTACGCATTACATTATAACGTTTACATCTAAAAAAATGATATTTACCATTTTAGTGTTGAAGTTTAGTTTACTTTTTTCATAAACAAATAGATATTATTTTTGGGGTTTGACTAATGTGCCAATACGAGAATGCATCGCTAAAAAAAGTTTCAAATTGACGCACAAGAGGGCCACTCTTATGCGCAGTAGCGTAATTAACATACACCAGGCATGAAAGTCTATCTAGTAGTCATTTTATCCTCATAATATAGCTCATACACCCATGGTTGAGACAAACTTTGATTATCTTTGATTAGTCATTGAGAAGCTGCTTTCTCTAACTTTCAACTTTAACCAAAATTTGTACTTTACCATTAAGTGTCATTTTATTAACTTTAACTGTCAACTTTAACTATCAACTTCAACTGTTAAATTTAACTGTCAACTTTAACCGTTAACGTCGACTGTCAACTTTAACTGTCAAGTTCAACTCTCAACATAAACTGTTAACTTCAACTGTCAACTTTAACTGTTAACTTCAACTGTCAAGTTCAACTATCAACTTTCTTCCTTCCTTCAGAAGTTGACCTTTATCAAGATCGTGATTTTACTTCCACGGACACCCAAGAACACTGCTAAGTATATAGTGTTAGTTACACTAACAACATCAACATCACCAGTGGTATTCCCTGGAAGCTGATACTAGTAACATCTACAAAGATGTGGACCTAATTGGAACACACTCTGAAGATCCACGACGTTTCACTATTCACTGCCTTAATCTCGAATCGACGTAACTTTCGTGATTTGAATGTTTTTATACTTTGTAAATAATCTAAAATTTCTCTTCATGGAAGTAATGTTTGATATATTTTTTTTTAGTTGTATCTTTTGTCACATCAGCTCCATCTCCAGCTATCTTACTGGAGTGTTTGAACGATGATTGTGATTTGGATTCAGGACCAGTTTGTGCTATCGATGAATCAGGTTTACCTCAAACTTTTGATAACCGATGTTCAGCCAGGTTAGCTTTTTGCAGATTTGGATCATGTAAGTATTTTATTTTATTTTTATTTTATATTTTAATCGGTTTTCTTGGTAATAGTTTAAGACTTTTTGCGATATTTAATAGCACAGTAAGCTAACACATCTAAATGATAAAGTTATGCATTTAAAACCTATTTAAAAGTATGTTCTGCAACTGTCAACTTCAACTATTAACTTTAACTGTCAACTTCAACTGTCAATTCGACTGTCAACTTAAACTCTCAAGTTTAACTGTTAACTTCAATTGTAATTTTTAACCTTTATCCTTAACTGACAACTTTAACGGACAACTTCAGCTCTCAACTATAACTGTCAATTTTTACTTTGAACTTTAACTGCCCACTTAATGTGTTAATTGTAACTATCAATTTTAACCCTCAACCGTAACTCCAAATTTCAACTGTCAACTTCAACTATCAACTTCCACTGTCAAAGTTAACTGTTAACTTCAGCTCTCAATTTCAACTGTCAACTTCAACTGCCAACTTTAACTGTTAAAGTTAACTGTTAACTTTAACTCTCAACTGTACCTAACTATCAATTTAAGTGTCAACTTTAACTGTCCCCTTTAACTTCAACTGTCAATTTCAATTGTCAACTTCAACTTTTAAGTTCAACTGTCAACTTCATTTTTAACTGCCAACTTTAACGGTTAACTTTAGCTCTTAACTGTAACTGTCAATTTTTACTGTGAACTTTAACTATCAACTTCATGTGCCAATTGTAACCGTCAATTTTAACTGTCAACTTTAAGTGTTAAATTTTACTGCCAACTTTATCTCTCAGCTTCATTTCTTAACCTCAATTGTCTTTCTTGTTAACCTTAACTGTTTAACTTGTCCATGTTAATCTGTTATAGTTAATCACCAATTAGACTTAACATTAATTAATTTAAAGTTGAACAGATTGGATCATTGGTAAACTGTTGTGGGACAATGACACCACGTCAAAAATGACAAATATGACATATAATACACTGCTGTGAAAACTGACGCAAAAAAAGACAGATGTCAAATGCTTCCATTTTTATGTCAAAATTCACGTATTATACAAATCCTTTGATTAGTCATTGAGAAGCTGCTTTCTCTAACTTTCAACTTTAACTGTGTTACTTGTCAATTGTTATCAAGTACAAATCCAACAAAAATTTGTATATGTAAGGTACCTTCTTTTCGTTAAATATATGATTCATTGGTATGTCCTCATTACTATTAAATGTCCTTGTATTAACTTCAATTGTCATTTTCTACTATCAACTTCAACTGTCAATTTCAACTGTGAACTTAAACTGTTAACTTTAACTGTGAACTTTAACTGCCAACTTCAACTATCAACTTTACATGTCAACTTTAACTCTCTTTACTCTCAATTTCACTGTCAACTTCAACTATCAACACAATTTGAATGTCAATCAAACCAAATACAAACCTGAAAATTAAATGACATTAAATGTCATTTTATAAATATAAATAATGTTTTAATGTTGAAAGATCGTTTTATGACTATTTTTGATTTGTTTTCATTGATAACTGCTTTCTAAAACTGTCAACTGTCAATGTTATATGTTATTATTTCAACCATATACAACTAAAAATGACATTTGATCGGCTTAAACTATATATCATAATGCAAAATGAATGAGTGGTATATCCGGTCTAACTGTCAATGTCAACTGTCATACTTGTCAATTTTATTATATTAATAAATTTGTTTGTTTTAGTTTTTGCTGAGGTGAAACCAGGAGAATGCTGACGCCTACTAAAAAGCTAGTTCCAAAATTTCCCCTGTATATTTTTAAGATTAGCCCAGTATTCTTAATTCAGCCATAAATTATTATATATTATTAAAGCCATGTATACAATTTTTATTTATCATTAACAAATTTAAAATAAACTATTACAAAAATATTTATTATTAATTTAAATATTGTTTAAATAAGAAAAATTTATGAAATCATAAATATTTTTATGTATATTACTTAATTTAACAACTTCCGAATCTTTTTTGAAAGCATAGCTTTCTTATCGCGGAGAGTATGAACACCACGTGACGTCAGAGGGTGATAAAAACTGATTACCAGTGATTTTAAGTGATCACAAGTAATTATTTGTGATCAGAAGTGATTAAATGTGAACATAAATAATTTTAAGTGATCACAAATGATTTAAAGCAATTTTTCATACGTATGTTCTGTCAAATATTATACGAAAGCTATGCTTGACCCCATCGGTATTTTTTTAGTATAGCTAATCAGCACATTAAATTTTCGATAGAACTCAAATTGTTTTTAAATTATTAATTTTTAATTAAGGATCAATCTGGATGTACCTAAAAAATGTAGATTTAATATTTAATACGCTTCAGTATCATTAATGTAAGTTTAAATATGTACTAAGTAGCCAAAGATATTGTTTGAAAATAAATTTTTAACAAACTTCGTTAATTTATTTACTAAAATGTTTCTATATTACATAACGAGAGCGAAAAGTGACACTTTTCACACGAGTGGGAAATATTTTTGCACGAGTGTTAAAAGGCACTTTCCGGACAAGTAATGTACACTATTTTTCCTACGACCACATGATAACCAAATATTGTGTTATGTGATTATTTTATTTGTGACAGGTTCTACTACTCTATTTAGTTTATATTATAAAAAAAAGAGTGTGCGTGTAACCTTTACGCGCGATTGAAGTAAAACTTTTTGACGTACGTATCGGAAAATAAATATTTAATTACAATTCAATTATATTTATTGTCTATATACTTTACAAAAAATGAGATGTTATATTTATATTATTCATTAGAAATAGGACTTTGAAAGTTATCATTATGTTTTATATATGAAATAATAGGTTTATGATAACTAAAATGTGAAACATAGATTTTACTCTCTAAATACCATTAATGTATTTGAAACCTGCCACGTACTTTAATGAAATTAAAAACAAAAATCAAATTTAGAAAAATAAATAAATTAATTAATTGAAATTCAACTCCAACTGAGTTCGGTAGTGGTTTCTCTACTGACAAATTATGCCCAGCTCAGCCGTAGAGGGTAAGTGCCAAAATAAAGTGAGCGCGCCACCGATTTGTACGGTTAAAATCGGAAACACCTGATGTTCCAGGCACCACTTCACCCACTGGGATAATTAAATAAATTCAAAATTTTAACCAGTACTATTTGAATTACACAATAAAAAAAAACGATAAAGTGAGCTAAATAAAACAGAATATCAACTAGACCCTTCTTTAATAAAATTTAAGAATTTACAACAACTGTCAAGCCTCGTGCTTGACAACGCTATTGATATTTATATAAAAACAAAGAATTAATGAATAATTTTAAAAGTTAAATTTATCAATATGTGTGATCACACTCAATACAAAAAAAAATAAGAAAAATAGATATTAACCAACTATAATTGCGACTTAATCTAATTAGGCTTATCTGTTAATCCTCGGCGTCTCTAATACTTAGGTCGGTTCCAAAAACCAAGCCTGTTCCAAAACCAATAGGCTTGCACCAACCACAATAACTTAAGCTCGAACTAAGTATCAGGTCTGCACCCAAAATTAAAGCCTGTAACTAGCGCTTATGCCTGTATCTAGGATTTATGCCCGTATCTAGGACTTATGCCTGTATCTAGGACTTATGCCTGTATCTAGGACTTATGCCTGTATCTAGGACCCTATTAAGATAGGGTTTCTTTCATTAAACTAGTGACACCCTAGCTGGTAGACGGGTAAATCAATCTCCTCGTTGCTAATTGCGGAAATTCTACGACAGCTCACCGTCTGAATGGTTTTAAATCTCCAAATCTACCTACTGTCTGTTTCTTGATCTGTCTACGTTTCGTCCGAAATAAAACAAGAAAAGAGAAAACCATAAGCATTGAACAAACCACATGAATAAAATACGGTTTACTTGCCACAGAAGATTACACAAAAATCCGACACGCGGCTTTTTCCAATGAATCTGTCCAAAAATAACAACAGAATCTAACTCCAACAACGATTCAAATGAAAAACTGAGGTTTAGTTTCAAAAATCCAAAATTAATTGTTACGGATTCACCGCGATTTAAAACTTAAACCAAAAATCTTCTGGAGCATCTGCTCAAGACTAAGGTTGACAGTCAAAAGAAAATTTCTATGTTTCACAATTCATGAGATTGACACACCTCAAAATAAATGGCCTCTACTACTATAAGGACAATAACCGTAGGATCAACAGCTACCAACTTACGAGCAAACAGTAATCGTTTAATAACAACAGATTTTACACTTAACAAGGTAACACCAAAATCTCAACATTACTTAATTTCTCGTTCATATACAATCTTTAGATGTCGGATGCTAAAATAACGAACTGCAGACGACAACATTCTAAGTTTTACGACGGAAAAAGGGAAAAGAAGATTTCTTCGGTCCTTGACAGTAGTTCAAACGTCCTAACCCAACATTTGTTCTGAATTTTAATAAATAAACTTTCAAAACAATATTAGTAGCAATTTGTGGCCATAATATATTTATAAGTTGATGATTAACTATAACTGAACTAAAATCAACCTGTTCCTGTCACGATTTAATCCTTAATAACGGAGAATTCATAAGGTAAGCAATTTAGTTATACTAGAGCGAATTTGACCCGTGACAAACCGTTTGAAAATTTTGAAAATTTCATAAATAAATTTTGAAAATTTAAGCTCCTCCCATAGCTGAAATCACACCGTTACTTCCATCAGAATCTTCCGTTAGAATCTAACGTTAGAGTTACCCCTAGTCGCGCCTAAAGAAGTTTTGCTTCAATAATAGATAAACAATATTAAAAATATACACACATTATGTTTAGAATGTGTGATTTTGTAGCTGTATCTACCTTATTGTAATACAACACAACACAAGAGCCTTCGATAGTTAGATAACCATTTCATTTTGTAGCATTTTAAAGCATATTCCATAAAATTTAAAATCCTGAGTTGAGTTTGTTTTCTTCAGTTCTACAAAGGATCTGTTATTGCTGGTAAAAGATCAGCCATCCTGACTAGTGGTTTTATGGCCTTTATGGCTACCTAACCAAACCTAAAATAAGTATAAGCAAGTGTTAAAACTTTTCGAATATTATTATTTTATGAACAAAAACGTGCAACATGCTTCTTTACTTAACGTAAAGCTTCCCTATAAACAATTATTTACTATCATAATATGTATGTATGTTATATAAACTTACTTAATCAAATCATAATGAATGTCGCTGTCTCGTCTTTTTTTCATTTTCATTTTTCTTCAAATCTTTCTGGCGCTGATAATATGCCCTTTGACGTTCACAATTTCTTTTTCTTTTTAGCTCTTTAAGTCTATAAAACGAAAATAGCTAGGTATAAATAATAGGTATAAATAGTGTAATTACACACCAAAAATAAAATGTATGCATATAGAGTAGGTACTCACTCATTTTCATTCAATATTTTTCATCACTTTCTTCATTAATAAATCCACTTTGTTTATTCATATTTAAAACAAACACTTTATACACAAATTTAAACTACTTATTTACCACCAATGTATTTTGTTTGACAAGCTGTCAATTCATACAATTACAGATTTAAATTTATTTAATATAATTAGTAGGCGGAATCGTGTTAGGTATTTTGTATCAGGTTTTGTTTCCGGTACGCGGTTTATTAGAATGACGTCACGTCCGTTAGAATTACTGAGTTACCCCTAGTCGCCGCTAAAGAAGTTTTACTTCAATAATTCTGTTTTATTTACGATACTTAAGTAGTAGAATAACATACATACAAATATTTATATGTAATTAACATTTATTGAAAAACAAAACAATAACTAAAGACGATGAACCGATATGAAAATGTTATATTGTAAAAATTTCCAGAAGATAGGTACCTACTTCAAATATGAAACTGAGAACACATGTGCGAAAAAGTAGCACTTTTCATGTTGGTAGAGAATGTGATTTTTTTGACATTTTTGTCAGTTTTTTTGACATCTTTGTCAGTTTTTTGACATTTGTGTCAGTTTTTTGACATTTGTGTCCGTTTTTTGACATTTGTGTCAGTTTTGTGACATTTCTTTTGTTTTTTAAGTGTTACTTTCCAATGTAACCGTACTGGTTAAATCATGTATTTCTTAAATTATTATTTCTAGCGCCATCTGTTGAAATTTTATATAGTAATACTAATAATTTCGTAGATAACTGTAAGTGGATTTTTATTGCTACAATAGCAGGAGTACAGAATGTGTTCGTGAAAAAAAGAATAGAATTGAACTTAAATCTAAAAAATAGATCTTAAAAAATAGAACTAATATTAAGTTTATATGGAGATACTTAATCCATGTAAAACCCAGAAGCATTAAAAAATTCCAGTTGCATTGAAAGGCAAGAAATTCGCTATGAATAGGAATACAGGAACGTAAAATTCATGTCAAATGTTAAAAATGTCAACTATTTGAAACGTTAACTGTCATGAACGTTAAATGATTGAAAGAGCAAATGTCAAATAATGTTAAATATGTCAAATGTCAGATATATCAATTATTAGAAATGTCAAAAGTAATAAATTTTACTGGACTTTAACTTGTGAGCAATATTAAATATCACAAATGTCAATTGTAAGAGATGTTACATGTTAGAATGTCAAATGTTCAAAACGATAAATGCCTGAGATAGCAAATGTCATAAATGTCAAAAATGTTGAGTGTCAAATATGTGAAATTTCAATGTTAGAAATATGAAATGTTAGGACTGTCAAATTTCAAGTGAAACAAATGTCTAATGTCAAAAATGGAAAATGTTAGAAAGGTTATTTGTAAGAAATGTTAATTGTCTGAAATGTCAACTGTCTGACTTTTAGAAATATCAAATGATGAAAATGACAAATGTCTGAGAAAACCAAAAATTGTCATATGCCAAAGATTACCTGATCTTACGTATGTGTATAATAAACTTACCTGTTACTTTGATTAAAACTATTATTTTTAATCAAAGACTTGAATATCAAATTTACATTTTTGCATTAAGTGCATTAAGATTCGTACATTCGATACATTCAACAAAACGCTAATCGGATTGTCTGAGCGCCTCCTGCACTTCATACACTGTTACATCCCTCGCGTCGCATTTAATTGATACACTTCAGCCTAAGCTGAACCCTATTATATATGATTAATTATAAAGATCTAAACTTTATTTTACTTGGTACATATTAAGTAACTGTCATAAATTGACTTATCTTCTTATTAACCGATTTAAATGGAAAACACATCAATTTAAGTGAAGCCCATCACCCATCACGATATTGTCCTGAAAACCACATCTAAATTGGTTAAGCCGTGTCTGAGATTAACGTTAACAAACATAGAGACATTCAAACATACAGAAATACAGACAAACATACGTACAGATGTATAGACATATAAACATATAGATATTCAAATATTTAGAGATATAGTCATACTGACATACAGACAAACATACATAAAGACATACGGATTTTATTTATAGTGACTGAATTATAACTTTTAAAAAGCTTGAAAATCTTATATGGAGAAGGTTGGTGAAGATAGGGAAGTGTCCAACCATTGGTCTGCTGGATTGCCAGATTTAAATCTTCTAGAATATGCTATGGATAATAACTTGAATCAGAATGGACAAATCAGAAGTGATTCACTTACTTACGTTTAGTTTTAATTTTAATAGAAATTATTGCAACTCGATGCCATTTCTGTAGTAAGAGCAAAGAGACCGAAGTTTAACTCCTAGAAGAACTTGGAAGTTTGGTGGTACGATTTGTCTTTAACCTCAAAATAGGCTTCAGTTTCAAGTACCTCTTTATCGCTGCCAATTTTCTTTACAGCTAGCTTTCTCTTGAGTTCTTAAAATAGAAAAAGTCGTTGAGAGTCAGATCTGCACAATTCTAGAAGAACTTGGAAGTATGGTGGGGATAAGGAGTTGGAGATAGAGAAGATTTGCATGCTCGATCGTCGGATTTAAATCATATTGATTTTTGCATTTGGCAATAAGTTGAATCTAGTGACAAGGTTAACGCAGGGGCGTTTTCAACGTTTGTTATAATTTTGCACCTCTTCTAAATTGTATTACTGTTACTGTTCGTATTCAATGTAAAGAAGAAGAAAAAAACGTTAACAAATTTGTTTTTTTTGCATGAAAATGGGGCATAACCATAGCTGCAAAAGAATTAATCAATAGGAACATCACAGG
Organism: Altica lythri; assembly: GCA_964028335.1. Taxonomy (NCBI): domain Eukaryota; kingdom Metazoa; phylum Arthropoda; class Insecta; order Coleoptera; family Chrysomelidae; genus Altica; species Altica lythri. Next base: position 73,256,097 of record OZ034805.1, read on the forward strand.
CAGGAATATAAATATATATACAGACTGCCGACAAGCACTACTGACCTTGAATAGACCACGTTTCACTTCAAGTTTAGTACTAGAATGTCACCAATCTCTAACTGAGGCCAGCCAGAATAACGTGGTCACTCTCAGCTGGATCAAAGGACATGGGAACTCTAAAGGCAACCGCATTGCGAACAATTTAGCAAGGAGGGCTGCGGGCTACAAATATGTTAGCCCTCGCCCATCTACCAAGCTAACATTGTCCGCAGTCATGGACCTTATTAAACAGCACTCTCACCAAAAATTTATACAGTGCTGGGATGAAACTACGAACTGTAGACTGGCCAGACAGTTATTACCTCTTCCTGGCGAGGAAACAGCGAAAAAATTTAAGGCATTGACCAGACAAAATCTCCGAACAGCTGTGGGAATCCTGACAGGTCACTTAAACGCACCCAGTCTTTTCGTAGAACTCACGGCAATCATAAGACCTATGCTTACATATGGTGCTGTCGTGTGGTGGCCTAAAGTGAAACAAACGACAGATATCAAAAAATTAAACCAAATTCAAAGATCAGCATGCCTTCTCGTAACAGGAGCCATGCGAAGCACACCGACCAGCGAAATGGAAGTCATACTCGGTCTCACCCCCCTTGATATATTTGTTAAGGAGGTCGCATTGATGACCATGGTACGCTTTCGCACGGTTGGTATCGAACCCACTGTAGGGACTGGCACCTATAGGGATAGTTTGTGGAGGGAATCGATAAAAGTGATACCACTCTTACAGGCAGTCACGGATGCCGTCGCACCAAGATTTGTCTTTGACAAACCCTACAAAATATTAACAAACAAGACAGCAGACCCCAACGTAGTAAACGTTCTGAGCGTATATACGGATGGATCAAAAACAAAGCAAGGTGTGGTATGTGGAATTTACTCTAGATCCTTAAGCCTAAAAATAAAATGGGCTATGGATGGCTTGTCAAGTGTGGTTCAGTCAGAACTCACAGGCATAACCATAGCTGCAAAAGAATTAATCAATAGGAACATCACAGGCAGGAATATAAATATATATACAGACTGCCGACAAGCACTACTGACCTTGAATAGACCACGTTTCACTTCAAGTTTAGTACTAGAATGTCACCAATCTCTAACTGAGGCCAGCCAGAATAACGTGGTCACTCTCAGCTGGATCAAAGGATATGGGAACTCTAAAGGCAACCGCATTGCGAATAATTTAGCAAGAAGGGCTGCGGGCTACAAATATGTTATCCCTCGTTCATCTACCAAGCTAACATTGTCCGCAGTCGTGGACCTTATTAAACAGCACTCTCACCAAAAATGTATACAGTGCTGGGATGAAACTACGAACTGTAGACTGGCCAGAGAGTTATTACCTCATACTGGCGAGGAAACAGCAAAAAAATTTAAGGCATTGACCAGACAAAATCTCCCAACAGCTGTGGGAATCCTGACAGGTCACTGCCAATTGCGACAACATCTCTTTAGGATGAAACTAACAGAATCGCCGCTATGCAGAGGCTGCGAACAAGAAGAGGAAACAGTAGAACACATTATGTATGACTGCTCTGCTTTTTCTGAAATCAGAAGATCCGTGTTGGGCGAGTATTGGCTTACACCAGCCGATGTCAGGGAGTTCCCCCTTTGGGAGCCTCATCACCTATTTTAAATCAATAGGCCTGGTGACATCCTGAGGTGAGGATATCCCTACATACGGGAGGATGCACAATGGGTGGCCTCAGTGCTGGCTGAGCACTAGCTCGCCCCTCCCAAATTTCCAGATCCAGAGATGGGGCCCCATATAAAAAAAGGTAAGAGAGATATTTTTGTCACAAATTAAATGCTTTTTATTTGAAATTTTTCAGTGGCGTCCCATTTTTGTCTTGAAAATAATTTAGATAATTAAGTAAGCTTTCCAATAATAAATATAAAAGTCTTTTCAAACTCTTTGTATATTTAACTATTTATGATTGCTGCCTTTAAAAAAGTTGTGCTCTAACAAATTGGATCTAATCTTATATTTTTTCTATACGCTACTGAAAAACTTATCAAAGTAAGTACTTAAATTGAAAATATCTCCCATGTGACTTTTACGTAACAAGTTATTTCGTTAATAGAAAATTTTCGAATCGTTATTTAGTTATTTGAAACTACGACCTAAGTTAAGGTAAAAATGCTTTTTCTTTGTTGTCTGTTTCTAGTTTTTCCACAAAGTTTCATTGCAAATAGTGAAAATATTACATTATGTGAAAATGTGACTGAAATTGTTGAAAGATTTAAAGTTTTGTGGCCTATAGAAGATTGGAAGAAATATGGGGTTTTCACAGAGGAATATATTCTTGATATTAATACACATTGGTTAAAATTTCCACCACCAACTGATACCAGTTTTTACACAATTGCTGTTTTGTATATAATTTTAATGATATTTGGAATATCTGGTAATAGTTTAGTCATATATTTGTTTATCAAGTAAGTATATTTAATCAATTAAAGCTGGGCTAAAAAGTTCCTAGGTTTAATTGGAAAAACAGATTTTTTAATAAAATTTTATTTTTGAATACCATTAGTATGGTACTATTTGAATTTCTCCTTAATATAAGCTTTAGTTTCGGCAAGTGCCTCATTATCGGCGCCAACTTTCTTTCCAGCGAGCTTTCTTTTAAGGCCTGAGAAGAGATAAAATTCATTGAGACTCAGATCTGGAGAATGCGATGAATGTGAAAGCAATTTGATGCCTGCTTCATACAATTTTCATAATTTTGACGAGTACCTCTTGATAGGCACTAATTTTCATTCCATTATGGTCTAAGAACTAAAAAAAAGTCGATAAGAATCAAACCTGGAGAATCCGATGCATGTGGAAACAATTTGAAGCCCCTTCATACAATTTTAACTATTTTTTGATTGGTTTTTTATTTCAAACGAGCTTTCTCTTAAGATCTGAAAACAGAAAAAAAATCGCTCAGAGTCAGATCTGGAGAATACGATGCATACGGAAGCAATTGGAAGCCCTTTTCATAAATTTTCAACAGTTTTTTATTGATTTGTGATAAAATGCATTGTGTTGGTAACAGCATGGTACGATTTGTCTTTAGCCTCAGAATACCTATTAACACCAACTTTCTTTGAAGCCAGCTTTCATTTACGGCCCAAGAACAGAAAAAAGTCGCTTAACGTCAGATCTAGAGAATTTGGTGGATGCGCAAGCAACTCCACAATTTTAAACATTTTTTTATTGATTTGATAAGAAAGCATGGTACGATTTGTCTTTAGCCTCAAAATAGACTTTAGTTTCGGTCAATACCTCTTTATTAACACCAACTTTCTTTCTAGTCAGCTTTCTTTTACGGTCCAAGAACAGAAAAAGGTCGCTTAATGTTAGATCTAGAGAATTTGGTGGATGCAGAAACAACTCCACAATTTTAAACATATTTTTATGGATTTGATTACAAACCATGGGTCTTTAGCCTCAAAATAGGCTTTAGTTTCGGTGAATATCTCTTCATTAACACCAACTTTCTTTCTAGTTAGGTTTCTCTTACGGTCCAAGAACAGAAAAAAGTCGTTTAACGTCAGATCTAGAGAATTTTGTGGATGCAGAAGCAACTCCATAATTTTAAATATTTTTTCATTGATTTGATAAGAAAACATGGTACGATTTGTCTTAAGCCTCAAAATAGGCTTCAGTTTCGTTCAATACCTTTTTATTAACACCAAATTTCTTTCTAGTCAGCTTTCTTTTACGGTTCAAGAACAGAAAAAGGTCGCTTAACGTCAGATCTACAGAATTTGGTGGATGCGGAAGCAACTCTACAATTTTAAACATTTTTTTATTGTTTTGATAAGAAAGCATAGTACGATTTGTCTTTAGCCTCAAAATAGGCTTTAGTTTCGGTGAATACCTCTTACCAACTTACTTTCTAGTCAGCTTTCTTTTACGGTCCAAGAACAGAAAAAAGTCGCTTAACGTCAGATCTAGAGAATTTGGTGGATGCGCAAGCAACTCCACAATTTTAAACATTTATTTATTGTTTTGATAAGAAAGCATGGTACTATTTGTCTTAAGCCTCAAAATAGGCTTCAGTTTCAGCGAATACCTCTTTATTAACACCAACTTTCTTTTTAGTCAGCTTTTTTTTACGGTCCAAGAACAGAAAAAAGTCGCTTAAAGTCAGATCTAGAGAATTTGGTGGATGCGGCAGCTACTCCACAATTTTTTTATTGGTTTGATGAGAAAGCATGGTACAATTTGTATTTAGCCTCAAAATAGGCTTTAGTTTCGGTGAATACCTCTTTATTAACACCCACTTTCTTTCTAGTCAGCTTTTTTTTACGGTCCAAGAACAGAAAAAAGTCGCTTAACATCAGATCTAGATGCAGAAGCAACTCCACAATTTTAAACATTTTTTTATGGATTTGATAACAAACCATGGGACGATTTGTCTTTAGCCTCAAAATAGGCTTTAGTTTCGGTGAATACCTCTTCATTAACACCAACTTTGTTTCTAGTCAGCTTTCTTTTACGGTCCAAGAACAGAAAAAAGTCGCGTAACATCAGATCTAGAGAATTTGGTGGAGGCAGAAGCAACTCCGAAATTTTAAACATTTTTTTATTGATTTGATAAGAAACCATAGGACGATTTGTCTTTAGCCTCAAAATATGTTTCAGTTTTAGTGAATACCTCTTTATTTACACCAACTTTCTTTCTAGTCAGCTTACTTTTACGGTCCAAGAACAGAAAAAAGTCGCTTAACGTCAAATCTAGAGAATTTGGTGGATGCGAAAGCGACTCCACAATTTTTTTAGTGATTTGATAAGAAAGCATGTTACGATTTGTCTTTAGCCTCAAAATAGGTTTCAGTTTCAGTAAATATCTCCTTATTAACACCAACTTTCTTTCTAGTCAGCTTTCTTTTTTCTTTTACGGTCAAAGAACAGAAAAAATGTCGCTTAACGCCAGATCTTGAGAATTTGGTGGATGCGAAAGCGACTCCACAATTTTTTTATTGATTTGATAAGAAAGCATGGTACGATTTGTCTTTAGCCTCAAAATAGGCTTCAGTTTTGGTGAATAACTCTTTATTAACACCAACTTTCTTTCTAGTCAGCTTTCTTTTACGGTCCAAGAACAGAAAAAGATCGCTTAACGTCAGATATAGAGAATTTGGTGGATGCGGCAGCAACCCCAAATTTTTTTATTGGTTTGATGAGAAAGCATAGTACGATTTGTCTTTAGCTCCAAAATAGGCTTCAGTTTCGGTGAATACCTCTTTATTAACACCAACTTTCTTTCTAGTCACCTTTTTTTTTACGGTCCAAGAACAGAAAATAGTCGCTTAACCATAGATCTAGAGAATTTGGTGGATGCGGAAGCAATTCCACAATTTTAAACATTTTTTTATTGATTTGATAAGAAAGCATGGTACGATTTGTCTTTAGCCTTAAAATAGGCTTCAGTTTCGGTCAATACCTCTTTATTAACACCAACTTTCTTTCTAGTCAGCTTTCTTTTACGGTCCAAGAACAGAAAAAGTCGCTTAACGTCAGATCTAGAGAATTTGGTGGATGCGCAAGTGACTCCACAATTTTAAATATTTTTTTTATTTATTTTATAAGAAAGCATGATACGATTTGTCTTTAGCCTCAAAACAGGCTTCAGTTTCGGTGAATACTTTTTTATTAACAGCAACTTTCTTTCTAGTCAGCTTTCTTTTACAGTTGAAGAACAGAAAAGGGTCGCTTAACGTTAGATCTAGAGAATTTGGTGGATGCGGAAGCAACTCCACAATTTTAAACTTTTTTTATTGATTTGATAAGAAAGCATGGTACGATTTATCTTTAGCCTAGTCTTCAGTTTTCAGTTTTGACGAGTACCTCTTCATCGGAGCCACTTTTTGTTCCAGCATCTGTCTCTTAACATCTGAGGACAGAAAAAAGTCACTGAGAGTTAGATCTGAAGAATCCGGTGGATGCTGGAGCAATTCAAGTCGCATATCATAAAATTTTAACAATCGTTTATTGATTTCTGATTCAACGCATTGTCTTGATAACACAGAATGTAAAATTTGTCTTTAGCCTCAATATGGGTTTCAGTTTCAGCGAGTTCATCTTTATCGGTTCCACTTTTCTTTCAGCGAGCTTTCTTTAATGCTCTAAGAACAGAAAAAAGTCTTAATAAAACAGCATAAATCTCTTCCTGAAGCTGAAAAAAGTTGATTTTGAAAAAAATCGGGTTCCAATTCTGATCTTATTACAGCGATAAAAACCTTTTTGCAAAATCGGATGAAAACGCCTACAAAGATAAAATTAAAGCATTGGAGTATCCATGGAGCAAGATTTTGTAGAGAAATAAATTGACTCCATGACAAATTTGCATTTTTCTTATCTAATTTCTTATTAATTTCTTTTGTAGATGTAAATCTCTTAGAACTTCAGCAAATACACTTATTGTGAATCTTGCAATTAGCGATGGACTTATGTTAATAAAAACTCCTATTTTTATTTATAATGCTTTTGTAAGGGGACCAGCACTTGGAGACAGTGGTAAGCTGATTAAACTCGCTATTAAATTTCCACCAACGTTCACCTTCCTCCTACATGTTTTTCTTCTTAAAATCTTAAAACTAAGTAAGGCCAAAATGTTCCTAAGAAGGCCAAACTAACAATTATTACTAAGTACTTATTACTTAATGATTTGTTTTCTTCATTTATATAGGTAGTAAATAAACGAATAAAAAGCTTTAACTCGTTAGAGTGGCCATCCATGGTCCACCCACCTTATTTATATCTAATTTATACGTTTATGGTTTGTAAATGTTCCTTGTAAGACCCCTGTACCATAGCAAGGCCAACCGTCAAATTTTTGAGTGGCCTTATAAGGAACCACCGGCTTTCTTAGGAACACTACCCATATTTTAACTTAAATTGAGTCGAAACTATGTTTTTCTTTCTTTTGTACCAAAAACATATCCTTAGACGATAATTCACAGTAAAAAAATAGGAGATATCAATAAGTTATTGACTAAAAACTTACTTTTTATTGAGCGCGGGAATAACAATTGCAACGTCGACGACCGAAGTCTACGGAACGTGAGATCGCACTAACAAAATAGCGGCGCAATATACTCGTCGCCGCGTCTGTGGCCTTGAGTTTGGTGGATCTTAGTGTGTAGTAGATGGAATATGTCAAGACATGCCAATAACTACGATTTTTTAATAGATGGCCTTCGAAGGAGCGTGGCTTTCCCTGGTCCACCCACCTTAATTAGTGACATTTGGCATGTGACATTTGACATGCGACATTTGGCCTTTAACTCTGTTTTAGTTAACAACTTTTTCTCTACAATCTATCTTGTATAATCTAATAACACAAATTTTATTTTCAGCTTGTCAAATCTATGGTTTTTTAGGAGGATTAACAGGAGTATTATCAATAGTAACCCTCACTGTTATATCGTTTGACAGATATTTTGCTATTAGATATCCATTAAATAGAACTTTTGCGGAGGAACGTATTAAAATTAGTATAGCAATTGCCTGGTTGTATGGATTTGTGTTTGCTCTTATACCTGTACTGGATATCGGATTTGGAAAATATACTTACGAGGGATATTTAACAAGTTGCAGTTTTGATTATTTAACGAATAATAATCGAGTTAAAAATTTTATTTTAGCTTTTTTTATAGCTGCTTGGTTCGTTCCATTATGTCTTATAACATTTAGTTATCTTAATATTCTTAAGGTAATGTATATTATTTTATTGTTATTTTAAGATTTTTGTGTAATATGCTTTTTATGTCATCTAATTAAAAAAAAGTCTTTAAAAAATATGAAAAAAAAGGGTGTTGCAGTCAGCGGGACTGCCGGCAGAAGTTATACTTTTATGCACGCGCCAGGATTCATAAATTTTTATGCGAATGATTTAGCAAAATCATTATATGATATTCGTGTTCAGCGACCTTAAAAACCTCCTAGTTCCGAGTACACACTGATTTTGTATCAAATTTGTATAACATTTTCTGGAGACGAGGTCCGTCTTAAGTACCAGGTGTTTCGTCCTTCAACTGATAAGTTTTCGATCATTTTTAAAGGATTTACCTCCATACCATGTTTTGCCAAAATCATTGCTCCACCACGTTTATTCTATACACGACAAAAATAAGAGCTCGGGTCATAACCAAAGACAATTAGATGCTGAACCTCTTCTCTTAAAAGAACGTGCTCGACCAAACAAATAGCACTGTATTTTATAGTGTAACGGGATAACCGTAAAGGAAGGGACCTTAATTTGAAAGATTGTTGTTGACAGTTGATTTTTAGAAGTTTGTAAAAAAATCAACTGACCATTTTAAATAATGTTTCTAGAAAATTCTAGAAACTTCTAAACACACTGACTAGATTAAATAATGTTGTATATAAGGGGATGCATGGGCAGTTAACGTCAGTTCGAGTCAAGTATTCACAAGAGTTCATTTTATTGTCAAGTAGTTAGACGTTATCCAGCAGAGTTCAGTGTATCTTAACAATTTTGTAAATAAATTGTGTAAAAAGCCCCCATAAGTGTTTCAAATTGGTGTCAGGTGTGGGGTGAAGATACAAGAATGCCTGGAAAAAAGATAAATGAACTATTGGTGGCTTAGCTCAGAAGAGAGCTTGAAGAATTGGAGTTGGAAACTACTGGACCATTTTAAATAATGTTTCTAGAAAATTCTAGAAACTTCTAAACACACTGACTAGATTAAATAATGTTGTATATAAGGGGATGCATGGGCAGTTAACGTCAGTTCGAGTCAAGTATTCACAAGAGTTCATTTTATTGTCAAGTAGTTAGACGTTATCCAGCAGAGTTCAGTGTATCTTAACAATTTTGTAAATAAATTGTGTAAAAAGCCCCCATAAGTGTTTCAAATTGGTGTCAGGTGTGGGGTGAAGATACAAGAATGCCTGGAAAAAAGATAAATGAACTATTGGTGGCTTAGCTCAGAAGAGAGCTTGAAGAATTGGAGTTGGAAACTACTGGAAGCAAATCCGTATTGTTAAGAAGGCTCCGTGAATACTATGTAAATAATGATTTGGACCCTGACGCTGTGGAGTTCGAAGACCCAGTTCAAAAAGCAAATTCTGAACTAACTCAACAACTTTCCCGGCTGCAAGAAGAACAAATTCAACAACTTTCCCAGCTGAAAGAAAGATATCAGGACGAATGACGAGCCAGCAAGAGGAGCTATCCAGTCAAATGAAGAGCCAGCGCGAAGATATGTCCCAGCTGTCCCAAAGAAAAGACTGCCTTTACCAGTGGATCAGGGTTATGGCAATTCACGGTCCTTCCATTTGGCCTCTGTAATGCTCCTGCGACGTTTGAACGACTAATGGAGAACATCCTGCGGGGTTTGTCATGGGAAACTTGTCTAGTTTATCTAGACGACATCATCATAATGGGTAAGACCTTTAAGGAACATTTATCTAACCTGGAAGAAGTTTTTAAAAGATTACAGAACGCTATTCTAACATTGAATGTTAAGAAATGCCACTTGTTCCAGAGACAGGTCAACTATTTAGGACATAACGTAAGCAAGGATGGCGTTGCTGTTGACCCCGCTAAGATACAAGCCGTTCAGGAATGGCCAATCCCTATCGACAAACATCAGCTCCGGAGTTTCTTGGGTCTTTGTTTCTATTACCGACGATATGTCAAGAATTTTGGAGACATCGCCAAACCCTTGACACGTTTGACAGAACAAGATAAGTCCTTCTGTTGGGATCAGGAATGTCAAGAGGCGTTTGAAATATTGAAGAAACAGCTTACGTCAGCACCTGTTCTTGCTTATCCACTTTCTGATGGTAAGCTTATTCTGGACACCGACGCCAGCAATGTGGGAATTGGAGCCGTCTTGTCACAGCTACAAGACGGTAAGGAAAGAGTGGTTGGTTACTTTAGCAGAACTTTATCGAAAGCTGAAAAGAACTACTGTGTAACTCGGAGGAAACTGTTAGCAGTTGTAAAATCCGTCGAACACTTTTATAAATATCTGTATGGCAGAAAATTCCTGATCAGAACAGACCATGCTAGTTTAAAGTGGTTACTTAGCTTTAGGAACCCAGAAGGACAGCTAGCAAGATGGCTCGAAAAACTGCAGGAATATGATGTTGAAATCGAGCACAGACCTGGAACCAGACATCGTAATGCTGATGCACTTTCCAGAAGACCATGTCGACCTGTTTGCCCCCATTGTACCCGTATGGAGCAGAACGAGGAAAAACTTGCCTTAGTTAAGGTTGTGCCAGAAGACGAGAGTTCTATGCTGGAGGAGCAACAAGAAAACGATCCCGTTCTGAGAAAGATTAGGGAGTGGAAGAGAATGGACCGTCGTCCGTTGTGGAGAGAGATATCCTCATCCTCTCCTGCTTTAAAAGCATACTGGTCCCAATGGAACTCTTTAATTTTGGACGGAGGGCTCGTTAAAAGACTTGTAGAAAATTCCGAGGGCACAGAAACAAGGAAACAAATAGTGCTCCCAAGAAATGCTGTACCGGAAATTTTAAAACAGATGCATAATGATAGTTCTGGAGGACATCTGGGTATCACGAAAACGCTGCAAAAGATCCGAGATAGATTTTACTGGGTAAATTGCACTAATGATGTTAAAGATTGGTGTCGTAAATGCACTACATGTGCTGCCAGTAACGGTCCGCACCGAAAACCGAAGGCGGAAATGCAGCAATACCTGGTTGGAAGTCCTTTTGAAAGAATCGCAGTAGATGTATTGGGGCCACTTCCACAGACCGATGTAGGAAACAAGTACATCTTTGTTGTAATGGACTACTTCACTAAATGGGTTGAAGCATATGCAGTTCCCAATCAGGAAGCTACCACTTTAGCAGGTTGAAGAATTCGCAAGCCGATTTGGGGTACCACTAGAATTACATTCAGACCAAGGAAGAAATTTTGAGAGCAAGCTGTTTCAAGAAGTTTGCCAAAGATTAGGCATCCACAAAACGAGAACCACAGCGATGCACCCTCAGTTTGATGGAATGGTGGAACGAATGAACCGGACTATAACCAACTATCTGTCAAAAGTGGTGTCAGATTGTCAGAGTGATTGGGATCGACATATTCCACTATTTCTAATGGCAATTCGATCGGCCATCAACGAATCAACTGGCCAAACGCCTGCGAAGGTCCTGTTCGGTAGAGAAATGAGGCTACCATGTGACTTGGTGTTTGGTTGTAAACCTGGTGAAGAAATATGGCACGTGAACAATATGTCGCCGACCTTCAGAATCGAATGGAGAATATACACAACCTGGTGCGTGGAAAACTAAAATTATCTAGTGATCGGATGAAGAGGTACTATGACACACGGACAATGGAAAAGAGTTACCAAGTTGGAGATTTAGTCTGGCTCTATAACCCCCGACGGCGTCGAGGTATTTGTCCCAAATTACAAAAGAACTGGGAAGATCCTTACACCATCAAGAAGAAGATTAACGATGTCATTTATCGGATCGTGAAAATTCCCAGAGGGAAACCCGTCGTGGTCCATCATGATCGTTTGGCGCCTTACCAGGGAAACCACAGTGGAGATGCGCAGCAACTCCAAGAAGATGGTTTGGCTGGCTCAGGGAGTGTGCGGGATTCCGATGTAGGAAATAGCATTCCAGGAGGAATGAATCTAAGGAGGGGGAAGTGTAACGGGATAACCGTAAAAGAATGGACCTTAATTTGAAAGATTTTTATTGACAGTTGATTTTTAGAAGTTTCTAAAAATCAACTGACCATTTTAAATAATGTTTCTAGAAAATTCTAGAAACTTCTAAACACACTGACTAGATTAAATAATGTTTCTAGAAAATTCTAGAAAGATCTAAACACACTAACTAGATTAAATAAAGCTGTATATAAGGGGATGCATGGGCAGTTAACGTCAGTTCAAGTTCAAGTATTCACAAGAGTTCATTGTATTGTCAAGTAGTTAGACGTTATCCAGCAGAGTTCAGTGTATCTTAACAATTTTGTAAATAAATTGTGTAAAAAGCCCCCATAAGTGTTTCAATATTTTAATAAAAATACGTTACAAAATATTTTCCTCCACCTCTAGTAACTCACTATACTAATACGCAGTATATATTATGCAATAATAGTTAGAGATGGGCAGTAACGGTTTGTAGTAACTGAAGGAACTTTATCAGATCAAGTTGTGTGTCTACTCATCCCTTCGGGTCGTCGTTCATTAGTCTCTCCGTCCCTCAAACTCTCTGTCCCTTAAACCCTCAAACCCTCTGTCCCTTCTATACTCCGACCATCCGTTTCACCGTGCTCTCGTTCCTCCGTCCGTTATAACGCTATAACTCTTATACAGAAGGTCATAGGGTCATGAAATTTAGTATATAGAATCCTCATGTTTTAATAAAGAACTCTACTGATTTTGGTTCAGATCGAATAACCCTAACGGTAAAATTTTAATGGTTTTCCAAAACGGTTCCAACACTGATTTCTTCATGTAGAATCTTTTGGATTTATATCAACTTAAAAGACAACTCTCGTATTTTAGCTTTAATTATATAAAATATTTCTTTTCAGGTTGTAACTAATCGAGCTATGACTCAAAAAAGAGGTAGAGATTCATTTCGACATGTAAAAGAAGATAAAGATAAAAAACAAGAAATTAAATTAGCTCTTATAGTTCTATCCACTATATTATTATGGTTTTTATCTTGGACACCATATGCTACAGTAGCTTTATTGGGTATAACTGATAATAGACATTTAATTACACCATTAACATCTATGATTCCGGCATTATTTTGTAAAACTGCAAGTTGTCTAAACTCTTATGTCTACGCACTATCACATCCAAAATTTAAAACTGAATTAAATAAGTTATTATGCGGCTTTTGTAGAAAGAAAACTGAGAATAGTCGGAAAGTAAGTAAAACACACTTAATAATTTTTTTTATATTATAGGACCTACCATTCTTTTGCAGGGTAATGCCAATGTCATTCTTCGTGGTTCTCTATATTTTGTCTTTCTTAAATGGCATTCTTTTTTGTTCTGTATCATTCTTCTTTCTTCATCTTCATTATTTTTTCTTTACTGTTATTTTCGTTTAATATCTACTATTCTACTTCTTTTACTCTCATTGATACACAATCCATTGAAAATTGTGTAATTGTTAATTAATTCTTATGAAATTTGTTAAGGTGTGGACTACAGATTATAGAAAATCTGATAAAAAAATGGACTTTTCCGAATCAAAAGACAGCATTGATGCTATTGAATCTAGTACAAGTGTTTCCCTATCAGATGTTAATCCTAGTAATATTCATGATAGTACAGGAACATTAAAACGACAAGAAACAATGGTGGAATTGATTTGTTTAAGACCAAGTTTTAGTAACAAACGCTCCAGTATTAGAAAATTGGCAAGGAAGTGGTCATCTAAAGACAAAGTTAAAAATGAGGATGAAAATGAGCCAAAAGTAGATATAGTAAGTGTTGGTATAAACCAGTGTTTTTCAACTTAGTGCGAATACTTCATAGTTCCGAATATTGCCAAAAGGTGGTCTCTCGATTTTAAATTATGTGATAAAATATTTTTAATGGGGGGTGGAGAAATATTTTTTGGTGCTAGGTTATGGATAAGGTTGAAAAACACTGGTATAAACAAATTATCAATAATAATTCTAATAAAAATTACAATATTTTATAGGAATCTATTAGATGTTGATGCAGTTTAGAATAAATTAACTCAGGGAAGTGGATGTGGAAGAAATTAATGTTCAACTAGCTATAAAAATCACTTTTGTAGATTTGCTTTTAGATCTGATAAATTTTAATCATATGTCAAAATGACATTTGTTAATCTGCAAATACTGTTGTATTTAAATATAAAAATAGTTGAAATTTTGGAGGTACTTTTTATTTTAATGCAAATACATATATGAGATAAAAGCGAATGTGAGATCAATAAAATCACCATTCTAAATAGTTAATAATATAAGATATAGCAATGACAGATGACAACAATGACAGCTGACAGCAATGCCAGATGACAACAGTGACCGATAAAAGCAATATATAACAATGAAGACAATTACAAATTATTTTAAAAAACAGTAATGATACATGAGAGCAATGGCAGATAACAGTACTGACCGATAAAAGTATTTATTTATGACAATTATGACATATGATAGCATTATTAGATGACAACAATGACATATCAGAGCAATGCCATATAAGACCAATGATAGAAGGCAGTTATTACAGATAATAATAGCAATTTATGACAGTAGTGACATGTAAGCATTGACAGATGAAATTATTGACAGATAAAAGCAGCCAGATCACAGCAATGACGTATAAAAGCAATGGTAGCTGATAGTAATGGTAATTGGCAGTAATAATAGATATGATAATAACTATTAATTGCAATATTGGCAGATAACAGTAATGACACATCAGGGTAAATCAAAGCAATGACATATATAAGCAATGGCAGATGACAGCACCAACAGATGAAAGTAGCGATATATGACAATAATAAAAGATGATTGCACTGTTATAATATGACAGCAATGACATCAAAAACATACAAGAGCAATGACAGAAGACATGGAATAAGTAACTACAGATGATAGAAACGACAAAATACAGTAGGTAATGGTAGATAACATTAAGGTGATCAACAACAGATGACAGCACTGACAGATAAAAGTAGCGATATATGAAAATAATGACAAGTGATGACAGTTTTATATGACAACATTGACAGATGACTTTTATACATTGTACTGTGGTTTGCTGTTAATTATCGTTACGTTTCATATTATCTTATAAGAATGACGATTAAATATTTTATTGAAATTTATATTTTGCGTAAAGCTGGCCCGATTGAAGTGATTAAAATAAACATATCTTGCTATTTCTACTACAACTGACTTCCCAGCATGCGCAGATGATTTTAATAGCACTTTAAATCCAATTCATAAAACTGAATGCTAAAAAATTAATTTCTAATTTATGTAGCCCGATTATATCAATTAAATTTGTTTCTATGTTTAGTAAATGCGTCATTGTTAATAATAAAATCAGAAAAATTTTTAGGATCATCCTACAGAGTCTATTGACCCAGAAGGTTAATTTAATTTTTGATAAATCGATTATTTACCTCACCTGGTTTTGTTCTGTGTTTTTTTTTTAATAATTAAAGTTTTTCATGTTCAAAATGAGAAATTTTACGTCAATTGTCCAAATTTACGTTAATTTGAAAAATGTTTAATTTCATTTATTTTTATGTCCAAAAACACGAATATAGATTTCTGTGTGCAAATGAACAATCATAGTCAATCTAGTCCAAAAAGGCTTAATTTTATTAATTTCTTTGTTCAACATGACTTTTTATATCATTTCTGTAAAAAAATAATAAATCACAGGATTTTATCATACAAAATGACCAAAAGTGTTTAATACCTCACATTTGCATGATGACAATGACTTTTTGTATCTATATTGTCCAAATTTATGTTCTAATTCATAATTTACTATATCAAAAATGTCCAATTCCATAAAATGGTTATTTATTTGACAAATGTTCGATTTCATTTATTTTTATGTCCAAAAACACGAATATAGATTTCTGTGTTCAAATGAAAAATCATAGTCAATCTAGTCCAAAAAGGCTTAATTTTATTAATTTCTTTGTTCAACATGACTTTTTATATCATTTCTGTAAAAAAATAATAAATCACAGGTTTTTATCATACAAAATGACCAAAAGTGTTCAATACCTCACATTTGCATGATGACAATGACTGTTTGTATCTATATTGTCCAAATTTATGTTCTAATTCATAATTTACTATGTCAAAAATGTCCAATTTCATAAAATAGTTATTTATTTGACAAATGTTCAATTTCATTTATTTTTATGTCCAAAAACACGAATATAGATTTCTGTGTTCAAATGAACAATCATAGTCAATCTAGTCCAAGAAGGCTTAATTTTATTAATTTCTTTGTTCAACATGACTTTTTATATCATTTCTGTAAAAAAATAATAAATCACAGGTTTTTATCATACAAAATGACCAAAAGTGTTCAATACCTCACATTTGCATGATGACAATGACTGTTTGTATCTATATTGTCCAAATTTATGTTCTAATTCATAATTTACTATGTCAAAAATATCCAATTTCATAAAATAGTTATTTATTTGACAAATGTTCAATTTCATTTATTTTTATGTCCAAAAACACGAATATAGATTTCTGTGTTCAAATGAACAATCATAGTCAATCTAGTCCAAGAAGGCTTAATTTTATTAATTTCTTTGTTCAACATGACTTTTTATATCATTTCTGTAAAAAAATAATAAATCACAGGTTTTTATCATACAAAATGACCAAAAGTGTTCAATACCTCACATTTGCATGATGACAATGACTGTTTGTATCTATATTGTCCAAATTTATGTTCTAATTCATAATTTACTATGTCAAAAATGTCCAATTTCATAAAATAGTTATTTATTTGACAAATGTTCAATTTCATTTATTTTTATGTCCAAAAACACGAATATAGATTTCTGTGTTCAAATGAACAATCATAGTCAATCTAGTCCAAGAAGGCTTAATTTTATTAATTTCTTTGTTCAACATGACTTTTTATATCATTTCTGTAAAAAAATAATAAATCACAGGATTTTATCATACAAAATGACCAAAAGTGTTCAATACCTCACATTTGCATGATGACAATGACTTTTTGTATCTATATTGTCCCAATTTATGTTCTAATTCATAATTTACTGTATCAAAAATGTCCAATTTCATAAAATAGTTATTTATTTGACAAATGTTCAATTTCATTTATTTTTATGTCCAAAAACACGAATATAGATTTCTGTGTTCAAATGAACAATCATAGTCAATCTAGTCCAAGAAGGCTTAATTTTATTAATTTCTTTGTTCAACATGACTTTTTATATCATTTCTGTAAAAAAATAATAAATCACAGGTTTTTATCATACAAAATGACCAAAAGTGTTCAATACCTCACATTTGCATGATGACAATGACTGTTTGTATCTATATTGTCCAAATTTATGTTCTAATTCATAATTTACTATGTCAAAAATGTCCAATTTCATAAAATAGTTATTTATTTGACAAATGTTCAATTTCATTTATTTTTATGTCCAAAAACACGAATATAGATTTCTGTGTTCAAATGAACAATCATAGTCAATCTAGTCCAAGAAGGCTTAATTTTATTAATTTCTTTGTTCAACATGACTTTTTATATCATTTCTGTAAAAAAATAATAAATCACAGGATTTTATCATACAAAATGACCAAAAGTGTTCAATACCTCACATTTGCATGATGACAATGACTTTTTGTATCTATATTGTCCCAATTTATGTTCTAATTCATAATTTACTGTATCAAAAATGTCCAATTCCATAAAATAGTTATTTATTTGACAAATGTTCAATTTCATTTATTTTTATGTCCAAAAACACGAATATAGATTTCTGTGTTCAAATGAACAATCATAGTCAATCTAATCCAAAAAGGCTTAATTTTATTAATTTCTTTGTTCAACATGACTTTTTATATCATTTCTGTAAAAAAATTATAAATCACAGGACTTTATTAACCAAAATGACCAAAAGTGTTCAATACTCCACATATGACAATTACTTTTTGTATATTTTGTTCATTAAAAGTGATCAAATTTGTTAATTTTTAAATTGAAATGGCGATTTACGTTTTTTCTGTGAAATCGACTGTCCAACTCCGGTAATTTGGGTGTTCAAATCACATAAAATTGTTTTGTTTAATGTCCAAAGAGACAATTTCTCTCATATTTTATTATAAAAATGTTTAATTCTGTTTACTGTCATGTTCAAATGAACATTTGTTGACTTTTTGTATATTTTGTTCATTAAAAGTGTTCAAGTTTGATAATTTTTAACTTGAAATGGCGATTTATGTTATTTCTGTGAAATAAACTGTCCAACTCCGGTAATTTGGGTGTTGAAATCATAAAATTGTTTTGTTCAATGTCCAAAGTGACAATTTCTCCCATATTTTATGATAAAAATGTTTAATTCTGTTTATTGTCATGTTCAAATGAACATTTGTTGACTTTTTGTTTGTTTTGTTCATTATAAGTGTTCAAATTTGTTAGTTTTTCACTTGAAATAGCGATTTATGTTTTTTTTCTGTGAAATCAACTGTCCAACTTCGGTAATTTGGGTGTTCAAATCATAAAATTGTTTTGTTCAATGTTCAAAGTGACAATTTCTCTTGTGTTTTATAATAAACATGTTTAATTGTGTTTACTGTCATGTCCAAATAAACATTTGTTGACTTTTTGTATATTTTGTTCAATAAAAGTGTTCAAATTTGTTAATTTTTAACTTGAAATTACGATTTATGTTTTTTCTCTGAAAAAACTGTCCAACTTCGGTAATTTGGGTGTTCAAATCATAAAATTGTTTTGTTCAATGTTCAAAGTGACAATTTCTCTTGTGTTTTATAATAAACATGTTTAATTCTGTTTACTGTCATGTCCAAATAAACATTTGTTGACTTTTTGTATATTTTGTTCAATAAAAGTGTTCAAATTTGTTAATTTTTAACTTGAAATTACGATTTATGTTTTTTTTCTGAAAAAACTGTCCAACTTCGGTAATTTGGGTGTTCAAATCATAAAATTGTTTTGTTCAATGTCCAAAGTGACAATTTCTCTTGTATTTTATAATAAACATGTTTAATTCTGTTTACTGTCATGTTCAAATAAACATTTGTTGACTTTTTGTATATTTTGTTCAATAAAAGTGTTCAAATTTGTTAATTTTTAACTTGAAATTACGATTTATGTTTTTTCTCTGAAAAAACTGTCCAACTTCGGTAATTTGGGTGTTCAAATCATAAAATTGATTTGTTCAATGTCCAAAGTGACAATATCCCTCATATTTTATGATAAAAATGTTTAATTCTGTTTACTGTCATGTCCAAATGAACAATTGTAGTGGTTTTTAATAAAAAAATGTACAATTACATTCATATACATGTTTAAATGTCAATTGCTATTATTTTTGTGTCCAAAATAAACAAGTTTATGGTTTCCTTGTTTAAAATTTTTAATTCTACAGTTTTATCTTCAAATTTCTAATCTGCTTTATCCAAGTGTTCAATTCTGTTAATGTTCAGGTTTAAAAAGAAGTATTTACTTAAAAACTGTTCAACTGTGTTGATTTTTATGTCCAAAAACATACATAAACAATTTGACTGCCGATTTTTTTTTTCATATTTTTTATTAAGTCTAAATAGATTTTATTATGTTAATTTGATTGTTCAACATGACCTAGTGCTTCATTTTTTTGTCCAATTAGGAGTTTTGTGTCCAAAATAGACAATTTTATGGTTTCCTTGTCCAAAATTATTGGTTCTACGGTTATTATGTTCAACAGTAGGTATTGAACACTTTTGATACAGCAAACTATCAATTTGAACATAGAAACTATAATTTTGAATAAGAAACCCATACATTAGTTTATTTTGGCTACAAAAGTCCGAGCAATTGTTATTTTACACATCTACACCTATATTAACGAAATTGGACATTTTTTTGTTGAACAAAATCAAAATACCAGAAATAAACCTTTTTTGAACTTGGTAAACCATATTAATAAGCAATCTGACTGCAGATTTTTGTGTTCAAATCACCATTCATATGGTTTATTAAGTCCAGAAACGTATTATTTTGTACATTTGAATGTTCAACATGACCTTGTGTCCATTTTCGGTAGTTCTGTTGTTCAAAATTGTTCAATATGAATGTAATGTCCAAAGTGACAATTCGTATTATATTTTATAATCACAATGTTCAATTCTCTTTACTATCTTGTCCAAATAAAAAACTCATAACTCTCTGTATAATTAAACTACAAATGAATAATTCATCGGTGCAACTTTCAAAAGAGATGATAAAACGACCCACACATCATATTATTAAAATATAAAATCACAAACGAACTAAGAATAAATTGAAAGACATTTGAATTGACACCACTCTCTAAAAATCTAATTTAAATATTTTGATGCGAATCAATCCAATCTTCGGATGAATGCAGACAAAAACAGTCTGATACGAAAACTAATTCTACAATGACCTTTTAATAGCTGGCGGTTTCATCTGTTATTTTAATACTCGTAGAAAGTTGAAAGGCTAAACTAGAAGTTATGTAAGGATAAACTAATAAAACAAAACTATCATTATTATTATTAATAAATATTATAGCAGTCATAGGCAACTCACTGACCTCAAATTTTACAGGGTGTTCAAAATTTGTGCTCTAGACCAAAAAAGAAATCGTGTGAAGTTCTGCAGGTGTTTCAAAAAACTCCACAGGAATTAAAATGTGGTTTTATAACAATTTTCTTATAAGTTTGCGTTGATTCGTATTTAATTGTCAATCTTGTCATTAATTTGCGGTAAGCTTGTCACTAACTGTCAATCTTGTCATCATATGACGTTGATTTGTCACTAACTGTCAATCTTGTAATAATTTGACGTTGATTTGTCACTTACTGTCATTCTTGTCATAATTTAATATTATTTCTTGACTTTTTGTTTTATTATATTAAATTAAATACAACAATTCATTGGTTTAATCAGATTGAAACTACATTTACCTACTCTCTTTCAAACTTGAGAAAGTCTTTCTATAAAAGATTCATATCTTCTTTTAAGTGATTTTATTCGCAAATTGTACGACCCATTTTTTATATTATATAAAAAAAGTAATTTTTCAACACTGATTGAAAGGAGATGAATTAGTTTATGTCGTTGAGTGCTTTTTTTATTAATCACTTAATGTATGTGATTTTAGATATTCGATTTATTCTAAAAAGAAATATTGGTTGAATGCTGTTAGTAGCGAGAGAATAATGAATCTGGAACAGAAAATTAGATTAGGGTAATATAAAATATATAATATAAAAACTTAAAATTAATTTAAGAGCAGAGAAAATGGAAGAAGAAACGAGTTTAGGAATTATATTATCACAATTTGAAAAAATCAAAAAAAAACAAGAGAAAAATAGAAAAGAATATAAAAAACAGGAGAAAATTACGAAAGAATATAAAAAACACAAGAACGTGAATCCACCTTAAGGAAATCGGTTGCTCAGATTTGATTTTTTGAATTAATCAAAAGAAATAACTAAAACACAAAAAGCATAAGACAATTGTAAAACAAGCCAGAACTATAAAGTAGAGGACAGGGAGAAGGAGATAGCAAGAACAGCAGGAAAAAGAAGGAACTAAAAACTAGAGCAACAGAAATGAAAGCCACTGGAAGAAAAAAAATTGAATTTTTTCTTTCCCTTTGGCTGGTCTCCTTTCTTTCATTTTCTCAATTTACTTTCAGATCGTTGACTGAGTATAGTATCGTGTATGGCCTCTTTTACTACTTATTACTGCATTCATTCGCCTTGGCATACTGGAGATCAGATTTTTGATATAGCATCTAGGGAATACTCTCCCATTATGCTATTACTGCATCTAACAGTTTATTTTGGTTAATAAGAGAGAGCCTAGGACTGAGAACTTTTTTTAATAACGCCCGGGTTTAAGTCTGGACTGTTGGCTGGCCATTCTATTAACTTAAGATCAATTGCATTTAGGTATTTAACCACTTCTCTAGTAAAGTGAAGACGAACATTATCTTCCATGAATACACAATAGTGGTCCCAAGAAATGTCATACCAGAAGTGTTAAAACAGATACATAATAATAGTTCTGGAGAACATCTGGGTATCACAAAAACGCTGCAAAGGGTCTGAGATAGATTTTATTGAGTAAATTGCTCTAACGATGTTAAAGATTGGTGTCGTAAATGCACTACAAGTCTTTTCAAAAGAATCTTAGTAGATGTATTGGAGTCACTTCCACAGAGCGATGTAGGAAATAAGTACATCTTTGTTGTAATGGACTTCTTTACTAAATGGTTTGAAGCCTACGCAATTCCCAATCAGGAAGCCTCTACTTTAGCAGGTAAAATAGTCGAAGAATTTGTAAGCCGTTGGGGTACCACAAGAATTACATTTAGATCATGGGATAAATTTTGAAAGCAGGCTGTTTTAAGAAGTTTGCCAAAGATTGGGCATCCACAAAACTAGAACCACAGCGATGCACCTCCATTCTGATGGAATGGTGGAACGAATGAATCGGACTATATATAACCAATAATTTATCAAAAGTGGTGTCAGAGTGTCAGACGAATTAGGATTGACATATTCCACTATTCCTAATGGCAGTTCGCTCGGTCGTTAACGAATCAACAGGTTAAAACGCCTGTTCGGTAGAAAATGGGACTTCCATGTGACTTGGTGTTTGGTTGTAAACCTGATGAAGATGTGGCCAGTGAAGAATATGTCGTCGATCTTCAGAATCGAATGGAAAATATACACAAACTGGTGCGTGGGAAACTTCAATTATCTAGTAAGCGGGTGAGGAAGTATTATAACACGCTGACAATGAAAAAGAGTTACCAAGTTGGAGAATTAGTTTGGCTCTATAAGAACTGAGAAGGTCCGTACACAATCAAGAAAAAGATTAATGATTGATCATTTATTGGATCGTAAAAATTCCCAGAGGAAAACTCGTCGTGGTCCATCATGATCTGCTGGCGCTTTACCAGGGAAACCACAGTGGAGATGTGCAGCAGATCCAATAAGATGATTTGGCTGGCTCAGGGTGTGTGCGGGATCCCGATTTAAAAAGTATTCCTGGAGGAATTAATCTATGAAGGAGGCAGTGTAACGGTATAACTGAATAAGGAAAGGACCTTTAGTTAAAAGAATGTTTAGGTTATGTTTTAGTGACTGTATTCTAGAATATTATAAGTTCTTCTAGATAGTAATAAGAATAAGGTTGGATCATGTTTCTCGAAAATACTAGAGTCCCTATAAGTGTTTTAATAATATAATTACTCTTTAGGTTTTAACATTAGTCAAAACTCACCAACCGAGATGATAAACAAAAAAAAACTCTGTTCTTAAATATTTAAACTGTCAGTTCCAACTGAAAAAATTCACGTTGACATATGTCAAAATACTATGTTTTTAATAATTATTATTTAAACCTCTTAATTAACATATACTTAATCACTTTAAACCAAAATAAATTTGTCAAAAATTAGGTTAAAAAACCAAGAAAAAACTGTCAAATTCACAGTAACACATGTCAAAATACCTTTTTTAAATAATTATTATTTGAACCGCTTAATTAACATATAATCACTCTAAACAAAAATAGATGTGTCTTTGGGTTTTAAATTTAGTCAAATGTTAAGACCTGGAATGATAAACTAAGAAAAACCCAGATATTAATCAAACTGTCAGTTTCAACTGTCAAACTAACTCAAATCAACAGAACTGTTTATATTTGACAGTTATCAATAAATACAGCTGTCATATTGATAATGACATAGGTATGTCAAATACACGATGACATATGTCAAAATACTATTTTTTTTAATAATTATTATTTGAACCTGTTAATGAACATATAATCACTTAAAACCAAAATCGTTTTTTAATTTAAATTAGATAAGATTTTTTCGAGGAAATCCATTGACTTCCTGATAGTGCGTTCTTCCTCATTCACTAAAATCCGACCCAACAACCTTCAAAAATGAAAATCGCCAGGAGTCTGTCATACGTCATATGGAAGCAGGAAACAAAATGCAGGGACCACGCGCGGCAAAATTCTCCCTTACCCCCCTTCTCCCCACCGCTGCGATGTTGTAAGCTACAGGTCATTCACCCCGCTCGGTCCCGGCGAACAGCACAGAGCCAGTGTATCCAATCCACTCTTCCACAACTACTTATTTCACATATTTTTCACAATTTATCCCCAAAAGTGACATAATTTAAATTTTCGAAAAAATAAAAAAGGAACTGACTAAATGTGTCTATGCGAAAAGTGATAGCTAGTGATTACTTGATTACTTTCATTACGTTTGAGAAAAACAATTGATTCTTAACCCAGATTTGAAACTGTTAACGCGGTGTGTGAGGAAGAGAGTGAAATGTGTGAAAAACTGAAATTTTAACTTTCAATATTTATTAGAAATTTAATAAAAAAAATTGTGAGATTTTTAAAACGCCCGAAAGTGTCCTGTTAAATGGGAATAACTTTATATTTTTTTATTGTTGGTTTATATACTGAACAAAAAATGTAAGTATTTATTATTTTATTTAATTTTAAAATAAATATAATAATAATAATAAAATATTTTTTTTTAAATAATAAATAAAAATTAAATTGCGCTCCTTCTAAAAAATAAATAAAATCAGTAATAATAAAAAAATTAAATAATAAATTATTTATAAAAATATTCAAATTATTTTATTATTATTATTATGATAAAAAATCAGCTGAACTACAGTGTTGCCAACATTTTTTTAATATTAACATTCGCTATAATATTGAATTTGCCATATATTGACATTGACATATGACTTTAAATAAATAATCAACCAATCGGAAGATAAAACAAAAAGTTATTCTGTCAAATATTAAACTGTCAATTTTTATTGACATTTCTTATTGCTCATCATTATTTTATGACATTTAACCGTCACAATTTTTGTAGATAATTCATTTTTTTAATACATTTTTTTAAATATATATTTCTGTCAAAAGGACAGCTGTCAAATTCACAATAACTTATGTCAAAATTCCATTTTTTTTATAACTATTATTTGAACCTTTGAATTTACATATAATTACTCTAATCAGAAATAAATGTGTCTTTAGGTTTTAAATTTAGTCAAATGTCAAAAATCAAGAAAAAGTTCTGTTGATTAAATGTCTAATATCTACTTAAACTGTCAGTCGATACAACAGTTTACATTTGACAGTTAGTAATAAATCCAGCTGTCAAATTCACAATGTTATGTGTCAAAATACAATTTTTTTAAATAATTATTATTTGAGCCTCTTATTTAACATATAATCACTCAAAACAAAATTAAATTTGTCTTTAGATTTATAAATTTAGTCAAAAATCAAAAACCGAGATGATAAAGCAAGAAAAAACTCAGTTTGTTAAATGTTTTATATTTAAACTGTCAGTTTTAACTGTCAAACTATCTCAAATCGACAGAACTTTTTAAATTTGACAGTTATCGATAAATCTAGCTGTCAAATACACAGTGACACCTGTCAAAATACCATTTTTGTATGAAATCATCAGAACTGTTTGAATTTGACAGTTATCAATCAATTCAACAGTTAAATTCATTCATATCAACAGAATTGTTTACATTTGACAGTTATCCATAAATGTAGCTGTCAAATTCACAGTGACACCTGTCAAAATACCATTTTTGTATGAATCATCAGAACTGTTTACATTTGACAGTTATCAATCAATTCAACAGTTAAATTCATTCATATCAACAGAATTGTTTACAGTTGACAGTTATCCATAAATCTAGCTGTCAAATTCACAGTGACACCTGTCAAAATACCATTGTTGTATGAAATCATCAGAACTGTTTACATTTGACAGTTATCAATCAATTCAACAGTTAAATTCATTTATATCAACAGAATTGTTTACATTTGACAGTTATCCATAAATCTAGCTGTCAAATTCACAGTGGCACCTGTCAAAATACCATTTTTGTATGAAATCATCAGAACTGTTTGAATTTGACAGTTATCAATCAATTCAACAGTTAAATTCATTCATATCAACAGAATTGTTTACATTTGACAGTTATCCATAAATGTAGCTGTCAAATTCACAGTGACACCTGTCAAAATACCATTTTTGTATGAATCATCAGAACTGTTTACATTTGACAGTTATCAATCAATTCAACAGTTAAATTCATTCATATCAACAGAATTGTTTACAGTTGACAGTTATCCATAAATCTAGCTGTCAAATTCACAGTGACACCTGTCAAAATACCATTGTTGTATGAAATCATCAGAACTGTTTACATTTGACAGTTATCAATCAATTCAACAGTTAAATTCATTTATATCAACAGAATTGTTTACATTTGACAGTTATCCATAAATCTAGCTGTCAAATTCACAGTGGCACCTGTCAAAATACTATTTTTGAATGAAATCATCAGAACTGTTTACATTTGACAGTTATCAATCAATTCAAGAGTTCAATTCATTCATATCAACAGAATTGTTTACATTTGACTGTTATCCATAAATCTAGCTGTCAAATTCAAAGTGACACATGTCAAAATACCATTTTTGTATGAAATCATCAGAACTGTTTATATTTGACAGTTATCAATCAATTTAACAGTTAAATTAATTCATATCAACGGAATTGTTTACATTTGACAGTTATCTATAAATCTAGCTGTCAAATTCATAGTGACACCTGTCAAAATACCATTTTTGTATGAAATCATCGGAACTGTTTACATTTGACAGTTATTAATCAATTCAACAGTTAAATTCATTCATATCAACAAAATTGTTTACATTTGACAGTTATCCATAAATATAGCTGTCAAATTCACAGTGACACATGTCAAAATACCATTTTTGTATGAAATCATCAGAACTGTTTATATTTGACAGTTATCAATCAATTCAACAGTTAAATTCATTCATATCAACAGAATTGTTTACATTTGACTGTTATCCATAAATCTAGCTGTCAAATTCACAGTGGCACATGTCAAAATACCATTTTTGTAATAATTATTATTAAAACCTGTTAATTAACATATCATCACACAATACAAAACATAAGGTAATTTTACAGTTTGAAACTCAATATTATTTTATTTCACTCGATAGCTATCGATAATTATAGTAAATTGTCATTTATTGTTACCTTTTTTATCATTTTTTTTTTGACAAGTAGCTTTTTACACTATACAGTAATCATTAAATCGAGCTGTCAAATAAAGTAACTTGATAAATTTTGACAAGTAAACCCAAATCAATAGAACACACTGTTAGTGTTCGGAACTTCGGAACACACTAATCATTTAAACGTCACAAATTGAAAAATTGAATAAGTTTGCTTAATTTTGTTATTATATTAAAATATTGACATATGTCAAAATCATAATGTAGTTTTTTGAACAGTTGTCAAAATTTAAAAGTAAAAAGAAATATTCTTTCTCAAAAGAAAAGGAAAACCGTCTTTGACAGATGTCAATTTAGTCATAAACTACTTGTTCTTTAAAAGTTAATAAACACAAACTATGAGAACTCTACTCGAATCAACAAAACGCACTTTTACAACTCCAAACTCACCATTTGATGCATCTGTCACACAAACGTCATAAAATAAGTATAGTAATTTTTATTATGATTTTAAGAAGATATAATAAATAAATTGGCATTTGTAGTGTAAATCAACAGAACGCTTTTTTACATTTCAGAACACATCGTGACTTATTTGTTGTTTAACACAGAAAATATCTTTTGACATCTGTCAATATGACAGATTTTCTTCAAAGAAAGTTATCATAAGCTAACCTAGCAAATTAGTCAAACAAAGTTTTATGACAGCATTTTATTATATATACGTCAAAGAAATCTGTCAACTGTCATCCGTCATTTAAACAATAGTTAGATTATTAATGTCAAATGAAGATTATAGTACAAAAATATAATGTGTAAATCTACCGAACTTTTTTTGCGATTCGGAACACTGATTAACGGTTTTTCTTCTATTTGACTTATTTTTTTATGGAAGCGTACATCTGTGATTCCCAGATTACAGTTTTCTGTTAATGTCTGTAAAACTAAGTGTTTTCTTCCAATTTAAATAGTTGTTTGTCAAATTTGTTGATTTACAGTATTAAAATGCATACTTCCATTTCCTATTGTTAGGAATAGAATGATTGATTTAAAAATAGGAAAATTTATTCTAATTTTATTATTTTTTTTTACGGCAATTTAGGACAAATACCTTGACTAACAATGGTTTAATGATTGTAATGACATTTCATAGGAAAACTGCGCAAGTCGACGCCCACCATTACTGACCTACATTAAGAGCGGGGTCAACGACCCTCGCGAACGCTTCACTACAATCGAATGCGGCCTTTGGCGCTAGGTTGCCAAACTTTCAAATCTTACCAATTATTCTAGAAAATCCTATTTTTGTTAGAAAACAACCAACGATTTTTTCAGTTTTGTTCATTATTTAACAAAAAAAAATCGTTCTCCCTTGAAAAATGGATGGAAATCATCATCTGGTAATGATCTCTTTGATCATATCCATTTTCGGTTTTTCATAACAGTCTATGTGATTTTTCCCATTTTTTTAAATGTTTTTTTCATTTTTAACATGAACTCACATAAGCGCAAAAAAAGCAAATCGTGTTTAAAACCCAGTAACTATAATTCTATATAACAATACGTATACGTTTGCACATATAAGTACCTGTTATTGAAAATCTGGTGAAATTTTATCGTAAAACATCCTATATACAAGGTGCGCTATTTGCTGATGTTATTTTAGTAGATTTATATCTACTATTCAGCTGGTTCGCAAGTCACGACTTCGGGAAAATTTCACTACAGTTTTTCGTTTTGGGCCCCCCTGACCTCAAAACACCGTCCGCTCAAAAGTTTATATATATATATATATATATATATATATATATATATATATATATATATATATATATATATATATATATATATATATATATATATATATGTATGTATAGTTCCGATATAACGAAATCTGTGGACACGATAGCGGTCGCATTTCTTAACGGATCGAAATGAAATTTGGTACAAAAATCAATCGTCCAAAAATCTCGGTCGAGTTCGTTAATGGGCCAAATCGGTAAGGCCGTTTGGGCGTGACATTAAATCAAAATGGAAAAAAATTCGTAACTTTTTTACTTCACCCTGTACAAAAAAATGTTAGAAGACTTTTTTGTTTGTCTTAAAGAGACCTACAACTTTTATCTAAAACATTTTTTTCTAAAACGTATACTTTTAATATATTCAATTAATATAAATCTACTGATGCGCCTGGCTTACCAAGGGCCATTTTTTTTTTAATAGTTTTTTTTTAATAATTAAAAATAGTTTCGTTAATGGGATTTTCATATAAAAATTTAAGTACATACAGAAAATTATCCTTCTTTTTATACAGTGGTTAGTTTTTCAATAACTTATATATTTTATACAATATACGAGGTGCGCTATTAACTGCATGTTTCTAATTTTTTTCAGACGTTTTTTAAAAAATAATTAAAAATAGTTTTATTAATAGGATTTCCATATAAAAATTTAAGTATATAAAAAAATGTATCTTCTTTTTTATACAGTCGTTAGTTTTACAATAACATATATATTTTATATAATATACGAGGTGCGCTATTTGCTGTTTTTATTTGTTTTTAAAAGACGTTTTTTTAAAAAATAATTAAAAATAGTTTTATTTATGGGATTTGTTTATAAAAATTTAAGTATATAAAAAAAGTGTTCTTCTTTTTTACACAGTCGTTAGTTCTACAATAACATATATAGTTTATACAATATACGAGGTGCGCTATTTGCTGTTTTTATTTTTTTTAAAGACGTTTTTTTTTAAAAATGATTAAAGATAGTTTTATTCATGGGATTTCTTTATAAAAATTGAAGTACATAAAGAAAATTATCTTCTTTTTTATACAGTCATTTGTTTTAGAATAACATATATATTTTATACAATATACGAGTTGCGCTATTTGCTGTTTTCAGTTTTTTAAAATACGTTTTCTAAAAAATAATTAAAAATGGTTTTACTAATGAGATTTTCATATAAAAATTCAAGTATATAAAGAAAATTATCCTCTTTTTTATACAGTAGTTAGTTTTTTAATAACTTATATTGTTTATACAATATACGAGGTGCGCTATTTGCTGATTTTATTTGTTTTTAAAAGACGTTTTTTAAAAAATAATTAAAAATAGTTTTATTAATGGCATTCTTTTATAAAAATTTAAGTATATAAAGAAAATTATCTTCTTTTTTATACAGGTGTTAGTTTTACAATAATATATATAGTTTATACAATATACGAGATGCGCTATTTGGTATTTTCAGATTTGTTAAAAGACGTTTTTTAAAAAATAATTAAAAATTGTTTTATTAATGAGATTTCCATATAAAAATTCAAGTATATAAAGAAAATTATCCTCTTTTTTATACAGTGGTTAGTTTTCCAATAACTTATATATTTTATACAATATACGAGGTGCGCTATTTGCTGATTTTATTTGTTTTTAAAAGACGTTTTTTAAAAAAATAATTAAAAATAGTTTTATTATTGGGGTTCTGTTCTAAAAATTAAAGTACATAAAGAAAATTATCTTCTTTTTTATACAGGCGTTAGTTTTACAATAACATATATAGTTTATACAATATACGAGATGCGCTATTTGGTATTTTTAGATTTTTTAAAAGACGTTTTTAAAAAAATAATTAAAAATTGTTTTATTAATGAGATTTCCATATAAAAATTCAAGTATATAAAGAAAATTATCCTTTTTTTTATACAGTGGTTAGTTTTTTAATAACTTATATTGTTTATACAATATACGAGGTGCGCTATTTGCTGATTTTATTTGTTTTTAAAAGACGTTTTTTTAAAAAAATAATTAAAAATAGTTTTATTAATGGCATTCCTTTATAAAAATTTAAGTATATAAAGAAAATTATATTCTTTTTTATACAGTGGTGAGTTTTTCATTAACTTATATATTTTATACAATATACGAGGTGCGCTATTTGCTGATTTTATTTGTTTTTAAAAGACGTTTTTGAAATAAATATTTAAAAATATTTTTATTAATGCGATTTTCATATAAAAATTCAAGTATATAAAGAAAATTATCCTTGTTTTTATACAGTGGTTAGTTTTTCAATAACTTATATAATTTATACAATATACGAGGTGCGCTATTTGCTGTTTATAATTTTTTTTAAAGACGTTTTTTAAAAAATAATTAAATATAGTTTTATTAATGGGATTTCCATATAAACATTTAAGTATATAAAAAAATTATCTTCTTTTTATACAGTCGTTGGTTTTACTATAACATATATAGTTTATAGAATATACGAGGTGCGCTATTTGCTAATTTTATTTTTTTAAGACTTTTTGTTAAATTATTAAAAATAGTTTTATTAATGGGATTTCTTTATAAAAAATTCAGTATATAAAGAAAATGTTTTTCTTTTTTATACAGTCGATTATTTAACATTAACATATATATTTTATGCAATATACGAGGAGCGCTATTTGCTAACTTCAAAAGCAAATAAAACAACGTTTTTTTTTTAATAATTAAAAATACTTTTAACAATGAGATAATTTTATAAAAATAAAGGTATATAAAAAAACTAATTTTTTTTTTCAACTGTCTTTAGTTTTGCAATGACCTATATATTTTATGTAATATACGAGGAGCGCTATTTGCTAATTGTAAAAACACATAAAAAACGTTTCTTTAAAAAATCTTGTATAAATATTTATTTAAAAACTAGGTTTTTATTGGTTTTAGATTAGTAGTCTTATCGAAAATTTTTCGTAACTACAAAATACACTTAACCTCATTTTAAAAATATATACAAACACACACGCGCTCATATTTTTGATATTGATATTGAACTTTAGGAAAATTATTATTTGAACTTAACTCATGAAAAAAATGTTTTTTTTTAATATACAATTATGTAGGTCTAGTGTATACTGATATATCTTTAACTTAAAATTTATTTAAATTTTAAATCTGGATCCAGATTGTTATGATATATTTCAATACTTTTTAAATCAGTAGCTGACACATCACCTTATTTTTGTGACGATTTTTCGCTTTTTGTGACTAATTTTTTGTAGCAAAACTTCTTTTAAACTTTACATTAGCTTGTTAAGTAAAGTTATCATTTATTTTTAAATTCCGTTACTTATTTTGTGATGATTTTTCTTTTATATACACCTATACCGAACACAACACAATCAAAAACTTACACTAACCAAATTTAAAAAATATCCATTTAATCTAATATCTAAAATTAAATCTGCTCGATTACATTCATTTTGACGTAAAAAGGTAAACGACCTGAAATTTGGTATTTTTCGCAAGCAGATTAAAACGGTAACTTAAATTAAAAATCTTATTTTATTCGTATAAATAGAATACCCATTCAATTCTATTATGAAAATTTGGTACGGATAATAAACTTAAATATTACATTTCGATACTCCTGAAAGTTTGTATGTTTTTTAAATATTGATTTTCCATTCAATTACTATTAGCACAAGCATATACTAACTAGAAGTAGCGTTCAATGACTCTCTAATAAGTTTTGGTCATGTGGCAAGTCTCCTTAAAAAATATGATTTATTAATAACAAATTTACAATAAAACGATCATTTCGATTTGAAAATCTGATATGAGGGATTGTTCTTAGACGTCTTCTGCATGAGTACTGTACTTTGTAAACACCTAAAGCTATTGGAGATAAAACTTTTGGTGTCTACTATCTTGAATTAAAGCAATAATCGCCTCCACAATTTCTGAACCTAAAACCATCTTTATCCAAATGAATAAGAATTGCTCGTTTAAATATATAAGATATATGACATGTCAACTGCGCCACCTTACGGTGTCGTCATAGTACTTAATTAAGTAAGAACTGCTGTTTAAATATATGAGATATCAACTGCACCACCTTACGGTGTCACCATAGAACTTAATTAAGTAAGAATTGCTCATTATATATGCTCAAATATATGAGATATATGACATATCAACTGCGCCCCTTTACGGTGTCGTCATAGTACTTACTTAAGTAAGAACTGCTCGTTTAAATACATGAATTATCAACTGCGCCACATCACGGTGTCGTCATAGTACTTATTTAAGTAAGAATTGCTCGTTTAAATATATGAGATATCAACTGCGCCACCTCACGGTGTCGTCATAGTACTTAATTAAATAAAAATTAATCTTTTGGTGATGAATAATCTAGAACTCAGAAGACAGCACCATTTAACGGGTGTCTATATTTTGTCCATCCGTTTAGAAAAAGTTCAGTGACATACACACGCATTGAAGAATTATATATACATATAAAGATAAAAAAAAATGTATCATTTATAAATAAAATATGAACAAAGCAAAATGTAATCTTGGTCGTGACTAGAAAATATAACCGTGTAGATACCTCATGCATGTCTAGTCTGTTGGTTTTGGATTTGTTGTGCTGTTTTGCTACTTTAGTGAAACGAGTGAAAGTTGCGATTTGAATGTTATAGCTCAAGTGTTATGAGAGAGGCCAATCTTTTTTACCTACAACTCGATTACGTAAAACTACCATGACATGACACTCAACGAGAGTGAGTGAGAATAGAAAATTGTTCGGTCAATTAAGACGGAAGAAATTATATTTTTTTATTTGTATATTTATAAAGCATAAACTTATTCTTGATGATGATGGTCAATTTGTACGATGCGCGCACACAGCTTTACAAAATATATGTTTAAAATCACAGATTTCTACATTTCATGTACTGCGATACCTACTTGTTCTATCGATGTTCGCTTTGACAGTTGGCTTTTTGTATTGAGAGTTTGATATTCTTTTGACACTTGGCTAGTCGTTCTGACTGCTATTATTTCTAATAGTTGGATATTCATTTTGACAGTTTGCTGTTTGTTCTGGTAGTTTTGACAGTTGTCTAACCATTATGACAATTACCTAGATATCGGTTCTGATAGTTGAATATTGGTTTTGACAGATGGCTATTTATTCTGACAGTTGAATATTCATTTTTACAGATAGATATTCATGGTAGCAGTTAAGCATTCATTTTGACAGATAGATATTCATGGGAGCAGTTCAATATTATTTTTGACAGTTGGCTATTTGGTCTGACAGTTTGATATTTTTCTGACAATTAGTTATTAGTTCTGACAGTTGACTGGCTAAAAGGTCTAACGAAGAGAATTATGAATTATGACTTTTCTCATGTGATCATATGTATTTTTGTCAGTTATTTGTTCTGACAGTTAGCTATTCGTTCGGACAGTTGGCTATTAGTTATGGTAGTGGGCTGACACTCTAGCAGTTAAATATTCGTTTAAAATGTTGGATAATGGTTTTGAGAATGGGTTATTATTGTGACAGTTCGATATTTGTTTTGAAAGTTGGCTATTGATTCTGACATTAGGATATTTATTTTGACAGAAGAGTAATCGTTTTGACATTTGAGTATCCGTTCTGACAGTTGACTGGCTCACAGCCCAAATGTAGAAGATACTGACTGATTAATATTACTATAGCCACAAATCTGTGGCTACTAGTTGTGACAGTTTGCTATTCGTTCTGACAGTTAAATACTGATTGTGACAGTTCTGACACAAGAATATTGGTTTTGACAGTTGGCTAATCATTCTGACAGTTAGATATTCATTTTGACAGATGGCAGATTATTTATTGTTGTAGTTGAATATTATTTTTGAAAGTTAGCGATTTGGTCCGACAGTTTGATATTTCTTTGACAGTTGGCTAGGTAGATATCCCTTCTGACAGGTACCTATTCGGTCTGATAGTTGGTTATTTGTTTTAATAATCGGCTATTCAATTCTGACAGCGGTTTTAACAGTTGATTATGGAATCTGATCGTTGATTATTTTTCTTGATATTTGGCCAATGGTTGGTTAGATATTCATTTTGACAGTTTGCTATTTGGTCTGACAGTTAGATTTGGTTTTGACAGTTGGCTTATCATTCTGACAGTTAGATATTCATTTTAACTGTAAAATATTGGTTTTGGCAGTTATCTAACCATTCTGACAATTAGGTACCTACCTAGATATCCAATCTGACAGTTGAATATTGGTTTTGATAGTTGGCTAATCATTCTGACAGATGGATATTTGTTTTAATATCTGACTATTCATTCTAAGAATGGTATATTTGTTTTGACAATTAAATACTTGTTCTGAAAGTTTGATGTTCGTTTTGACAGTTGGCTTTTAGTTGTGACAATTAAATATTAGTTCTAACAGTTAGATATTCATTTTGACAGTTTGCTATTTGTTCTGTCAGTTAAATATTGGTTTTGACAGTTGTCTAATCATTTTGACAATCATCTAGATATCCGTTTAACCGGTGGATATTTGTTTTGACATCTGGCTATTCATTCTGACAATTGAATATTTGTTTTGACAATTAATTACTTATTCTGAACGTTTGATGTTCATTTTGACAGTTGGCTGCTTCTATTAAGAGTTTGCTATTCGTTTTGACAGTTGGCTTTTAGTTGTGACAGTTAAATATTAGTTCTAACAGTTAGATATTCATTTTGACAGTTTGCTATTTGTTCTGTCAGTTAAATATTGGTTTTGATAGTTGTATAATCATTTTGACAATCATCTAGATATCCGTTTTATTAGGAGGATATTTGTTTTGAAATTTGGCTATTCATTCTGACAATTGAATATTTGTTTTGACAATTAAATACTTGTTCTTAAAGTATGATGTACGTTTTGACAGTTGGCTGCTTCTATTAAGAGTTTGCTATTCGTTTTGACAGTTGGCTTTTGGTTGTGACAATTAAATATTAGTTCTAACAGTAAGATATTCATTTTGACAGTTTGCTATTTGTTCTGTCAGTTAAATATTGGTTTTGATAGTTGTATAATCATTTTGACAATCATCTAGATATCCGTTTTATTAGGAGGATATTTGTTTTGACATTTGGCTATTCATTCTGACAATTGAATATTTGTTTTGACAATTAAATACTTGTTCTTAAAGTTTGATGTACGTTTTGACAGTTGGCTGCTTCTATTAAGAGTTTGCTATTCGTTTTGACAGTTGGCTTTTGGTTGTGACAATTAAATATTAGTTCTAACAGTTAGATATTCATTTTGACAGTTTGCTATTTGTTCTGTCAGTTAAATATTGGTTTTGATAGTTGTATAATCATTTTGACAATCATCTAGATATCCGTTTTATTAGGAGGATATTTGTTTTGACATTTGGCTATTCATTCTGACAATTGAATATTTGTTTTGACAATTAATTACTTGTTCTTAAAGTTTGATGTACGTTTTGACAGTTGGCTGCTTCTATTAAGAGTTTGCTATTCGTTTTGACAGTTGGCTTTTAGTTGTGACAGTTAAATATTAGTTCTAACAGTTAGATATTCATTTTGACAGTTTGCTATTTGTTCTGTCAGTTAAATATTGGTTTTGATAGTTGTATAATCATTTTGACAATCATCTAGATATCCGTTTTATTAGGAGGATATTTGTTTTGACATTTGGCTATTCATTCTGACAATTGAATATTTGTTTTGACAATTAATTACTTATTCTGAACGTTTGATGTTCATTTTGACAGTTGGCTGCTTCTATTAAGAGTTTGCTATTCGTTTTGACAGTTGGCTTTTAGTTGTGACAGTTAAATATTAGTTCTAACAGTTAGATATTCATTTTGACAGTTTGCTATTTGTTCTGTCAGTTAAATATTGGTTTTGATAGTTGTATAATCATTTTGACAATCATCTAGATATCCGTTTTATTAGGAGGATATTTGTTTTGACATTTGGCTATTCATTCTGACAATTGAATATTTGTTTTGACAATTTAATACTTGTTCTTAAAGTTTGATGTACCCACGTTTTGACAGTTGGCTGCTTCTATTAAGAGTTTGCTATTCGTTTTGACAGTTGGCTTTTGGTTGTGACAGTTAAATATTAGTTCTAACAGTTAGATATTCATTTTGACAGTTTGCTATTTGTTCTGTCAGTTAAATATTGGTGTTGATAGTTGTATAATCATTTTGACAATCATCTAGATATCCGTTTTATTAGGAGGATATTTGGTTTGACATTTGGCTATTCATTCTGACAATTGGATATTTTTAAATAGTTGTTCTGAAAGTTCGATGTTCGCTTTTACAGTTGACTTTTTACATTGAGTTTAATATTCGTTTTGACACTTGGCTATTCGTTCTGACAGTTAGCTATTAATTGTAGCAGTTAATTATTAGTTTTAAGAGTTGGATATTCATTTTGACAGTTATCTAACCATTCTGACAAAGTTCGATGTTCGCTTTGACAGTTGGCTTTTTGTATTAAGGGTTTGATAATCGTTTGACAGTTGGCTGGTAGTTTTAACAGTTAGCTATTATTTCTAATAGTTGGATATTCATTTTGACAGTTTGTTATTTGTTCTGGCAGTTAAATATTGGTTTTGACAGTTAGCTAAACATTCTGACAATTAAATATTCATATTGACGAATGGACATTCATTGTAGCCATTGAATATTATCTTTGACAGTTGACTATTTGGACTGACAGTTTGACATTTCTTTAAGATATCCATTTGACAGGTATCTATTAGGTCTAACAGTCGGCTATTCTATTCTGACACTAGTTTTAAGAGTTAACTATGGAATCAGACCGTTGAATATTTGTATTGATAGTTGGCCAATGATTGGTGATTACAGTTGAATATTTGTTTTGACAGTTGTCGATCAATTTGACAGTTGACTGGAAAGAGGTTTAAAAAACAGGTTTCTAATGTGACCTTGTCAAACTGTCAATCTAGAGTGGCATTTTACTATCTTTTACTTTCAAAACTGTTCAACCAACCTGTAGTTATGTTATAAAAATAAACACATAGAAATTACTTTAAACAAATCATACTTTATACTCTAAAACAAAAAAATATATACTAAATACATCGCTATGTATGAGAAATTATCCGAAAATAAAATTGTTATAATAAAAAAAAATGTGCCTTTAATCAGTCAAAATCGGTACTCGAGTTGGTATGGATGTCTGCGAATTATTTAACGGTCGAGTTCAGTTACCTCTCCATACTGATAAGAGATAAGAGTTCATATCAAATTTTCGGGGTGTTTTGTTAACATTCAAATTAATATTTCGTGAATGATAAAATCGATTGCATCTAAAGTCGGATTGTTTTTTTTTTTGTTTATATACTTAAATTGGTGCCGATTCCTGATAGAAATTGTTTGTGTTTCGTTCAAGATGAATTTAATTGTTACAAAAAATAATTTAAAGGTAAATTATCTGATAAATATTTAATTTTTTAGATTTTAAAAAATAACATTCTTTTGTATTTTATTTATTTTTAATTTAGTAAATTACGAATTTATTATTTTATTTAATTTTTTTCATGCGTTATTAAAATTAAACTTATTACACAAAGATTTTTAGAGAAAAAAAGGTTAGCAGTACTTACAAGCTTCGTTATCTTTTTTGTGACGAATTTTTTGTCGCAAAACCTTCCAAAATCAATTAAAATGAGTTTAACGGTATTTTGTAACAAATTATTTAAAATTTTT
The DNA here is from genome assembly GCA_964028335.1 of Altica lythri. Classification (NCBI taxonomy): domain Eukaryota; kingdom Metazoa; phylum Arthropoda; class Insecta; order Coleoptera; family Chrysomelidae; genus Altica; species Altica lythri. Next base: position 73,294,537 of record OZ034805.1, read on the forward strand.
TACAATTTTTTCAATATTTTCACCATTTTTCTATTTTTTTATATTTTCCCATCTTTTTTAATATTTTTTTTTATATTTTATTTTTTATAAATTGCTCGATCTTTTTTTAATTTTTTTTAAATTTTTCTATATTTTTACAATTTTTGAATTTTGTTTTTATCAAATCTTGCACTTTTTTATGATTTTTTTTCATTTTTTTTTCTACACAAACTTTTACAGTTTTTCACGACTTTTCTAGCCTTTTAAGGATTTTTCTTAGATTTTATTTAATTTTTACGATTATTTAAGATATTTTTAAGTTTAAAAAAAAAATTATTACCTTTTTCCTGTGTAACGGTTTTTCTGTCGATTTTCCTTCGTTCAAATTGTATGCAATATAGTCTTGTCAACATCTTAAAAAATAGTGATAAAGGTCCTAAAAATATGAGCGATAGCTCATTCGATCCGGAATGACAATTAGAAAAAGGTGTTCTGAGGATTTTACAGCATGCAAAAAATTCCAATAGTTATTAACAAATTAAGACGAAAAAAACAGGCGTTTCGTTTTTTGCTTATAACTCGAGAAATATGAAGAGTTAAGGAATTTAAAAAAAAAGATTCTTAAAGAGGAGGGAATTTCCAATAAAAAAGTTCAAACTCCCGGAACTCTATCTCCATTATTTATAATTTTAATTTGACGTTGAAAATAGGCCTCCGCTCGGCTTTTACGGCATTCGCGCGCTGCCGCTAAACGGGGTTTATCAGAAAACATATTTTTTTTATGACATAAAATGTGATTTTAAAAATTTGAAAAAATTTTAGTATTTTCCTAACACTTAAAAGATTCTAATTCAGTTGAAAAAAACATTTTGTCACTATTTTTCAATAAGTTATTCAATTGTTAACTAACAATTTTTTTTCTAATCTCTGTTGGCATAAACAATAGGATAAAAGGTTTAAATAATTTGCATAAAAATTTGAAACTTCGTGGAGCCTTTTTTATATGTATACTTTACAAGATCCAGCGATAAATGTTCATAAAAGTTTATTAATTTGTTAATTATGATTTTTCATAACTATGGCGAGGTGCAAGATATTTCATTTTGCAATAGTTATGAAAAATCATAATTAATAAATTAATAAACTTTTATGAACAGGATCTTGTGAAGTATACATATAAAAAGGGCTCCACGAAGTTTCAAATTTTTAGGCCAATTATTTATACCTTTTATCCCATTGTTTATGCCAACAGAGATTAGGAAAAAATTTGTTAGTTAACAATTGAATAACTTATTGAAAAATAGTGACAAAATGTTTTTTCCAACTGAATTAGATTCTTTCAAGTGTTAGGAAAATACTAAAATTTTTTCAAATTTTTAAAATCACATTTTATGTCATAAAAAAAATATTTTATCTGATAAACCCCGTTTAGCGGCAGCGCGCGAATGCCGTAAAAGCCGAGCGGAGGCCTATTTTCAACGTCAAATTAAAATTATAAATAATGGAGACAGAGTTCCGGGAGTTTGAACTTTTTTATTGGAAATTCCCTCCTCTTTAAGAATCTTTTTTTTAAATTCATTAACTCTTCATATTTCTCAAGTTATAAGCAAAAAACGAAATGCCTGTTTTTTTTTCGTCTTAATTTGTTAATAACAATTGGAATTTTTTGCATGCTGTAAAATACTCAAAACACCTTTTTCTAGTTGTCATTCCAGAACGAATGAGCAATCGCTCATATTTTTAGAACCTTTATCACTATTTTTCACGTTTTTCAAGATGTTAACTAGACTAATAGTGTCCTATAAAACGTTTACCGTCAATAACAAAGTCTTAAGATTTTTTAAAATTTCTACTTTCTTATTAAATTTTTCATGATTTCATGATCTACTGTGAAAATGATATATGTATATCCCGTGTAACGATTTTTCTGTCGTTTTTTCTTCGTTTACATTGTTCGCAAAATATCCTATAAACAGCTTACCATTCATGACAAAGTTTTAGAATTTCTTAAAATTTCTACTTGCTTTTTAAATTTTTCACGATCTTTCTCCAACTATGTGATATACTGTCGTATGCGTGTGCGTTTTTCTCTTACTGTGAAAATGAAATATGTATATTCCGTGTAACGATTTTGCTGTTGCTTTTTTGTCGTTTAAATTGTTCGCAAAAATGTCCTATAAACAGTTTACCGTTGATATAGTCCATTTCATCGTTTTTGGCCGATTTGATATCAGAAACCACTGAAATAAGATTAAACTGTCATCCAAGTTACCAATGGCGGACAGTTTTTTTTCTAAATTAGGTCGTAAGTTTCTGAAACTATCAGTGTGGTTTGACATCTACAAAAATATGACATTAATAATTATTAAATCAACCCTTCAACAACGAGCCGTACATGACGGTTACTAGGAATGTGAATTAAGTCAAGACTCGTATTAAATACTTTTTATCTACCGGTGAAACAAGATGCAGTTACAAAAGTGTTGTATTAAAAAACAAACGTCCTCATTTAAATTTCTAACTTGCCTGTATCTGAGAGAGATGTAACTCTAAATTTACTTCGAGTATGATTTCTGTCATCGGCCAAAATCCGTGAAATGGACTATAACAAAGTTTTGGGATTTTTGAAATTTTCTACTGCCTTTTTAATTTTTTTACGATATTCTCCGGCGTGTGCGTTTTTCTCTGACTGTGAAGATGAAATAGGTAACGTTTTTTCTGTCGTTTTATCTTAATTCACATCGTTATCAAAAATGTCCTATACAATTTCGTCTTACTTTTGAAATTTTTTTCTGGTTATCTGATTTACTGTCGTATACGTGCGCGTTGTTCTCTTACTTTGAAAATTTCGATTATCTCTGAAAGAAAGCATTTTATCGAAAAAATCCAAGAAAACTTTTTTGTTGGAAATTAGATTTTACATCCACTGTCAAATTTTGACATCTGTCACTTAAATAGTTTTTGAGATATTTACGATTTTGTATACCTGGTACATACAGATTTTAAATAATTGTGAATATCTCCGAAAGGAACCATTTCAACGAAAAAACACAGGAAAACTTTTTTGTTGGAAATTAGATTTTACGTCAAGTGTCAAATTTTGACATCTGTCACCTTTGTGGTTTTTAAAATATGCAAGTTTTTCAATTTTTTAATTAAACGTAAAAATAATTGCGAATATCTCCGAAAGGAAGCATTTTATCGAAAAAATCCAAGAAAACTTTTTGTTGGAAATTAGATTTTACGTCAACTGTCAAATTGTGACATCTGTCACTTTTGTGGTTTTTAAGATATGCAAGTTTTTCAATTTTTTAATTAAACGTAAATCTTATAACTATCAAAAAAATAAAAAAAAACTTTTTTGTGTGAAATTAAATTTTACATCAACTGTCAAATTTTGATATCTGTCACTTAAATAGTTTTTGAGATATTTACGATTTTGTTTACCTGGTACATACAGATTTTAAATAATTGAAATAGATATATCCCGTGTAACGTTTTTTCTGTTAATTTTTCGTTATTCACATAGTCTGCAAAAATGTCCTATAGAACGTTTAGAAGGAGAGTTTTAGGATTTTTTACTTTTAAAATTTTTGATTAACTGTCGTATGCTTGCGCGTTTTTCTCTTACAATATATCCGTATAACGTTTTTTCTGTCGATTTTTCTTTGATAACATCCGTGCCATAGAGCTTTTGTCGATAAAAATAGCAGATTCAATTCCTTCCTATAGATTTTATTGTTTGATGAATTTCACAAATATCTCTACCTATGTTAAAATGAGTAATTTACATAAATATTATTTTGGTTAAATTTGCACTCAGTTGAACAATCTTTAAATGTAAATATTTATTCCAAAAGTGAAATTCAATAAAAAAAAATAATTACTTTAAATAATCTATTAGTTTGAGCCCATATTTGATTCCTTTCTAAAGATACGAACCAACAAACTAACTACAAGAAAGTGACTTTCGATCTGAAATGTCAATCTAAATTTCTTTTAATTGTTTAATACCTTTTTATTTATGAAAGTTTGTGTGCGAAAGTAAAAAATAATTATTGCGTCAAGTTCGGACCAGAACGCCAAATTTATCAAGACAAGGTCAATGACACCTAATTCGATATTATAGCCCGAACAGCCTGAAATTTTTTTAACTGGAGTTGCCATTGGCGTGTATTTTAGTTTTCTATATAAAACTTCGTGACGCTGATAGTTTTTTCACGTTTTCCGTATTTTCAAATTTTTACGATTTTCTCTCTTTTTTTTATTCTTTGTAACGATTTTATTAGTTTTGCTGTTTTTGGCATATTTTTTTGTTAGTTTCCAAGTTTTTACCATTTCATTTTGTTGTATTTTGTAACTTTTCTATTAAATACATTAAAAATCAACTACGCCACCTTACGGTAGCGTCATGTAATTGTGCTTAATTAGGTAAGAATTGCTTGTTTAAATATATAAAATAATAACTGCGCCACCTTACGGTGGCGTTATATTACTTAGCTAAATATGAATTGCTCGTTTAAATACATGAAATATCGACTGCGCCACTTTACGGTTCATTAATACTTAATTAAGTAAGATTTGCTCGTTTAAACATATGAGATATCAACTTGTTTTTATGTATGCATGATAGATACATCTGCGACCTATAAGATCTATTGTATCCTCCTTTTCTTGCTATAATTCTGATGTTTCCTCAGACTTACAGCAACTCTTCTAGTCCTATCTTTCTTAGAAAGATCTCTTCTGGTTATAGTTTCCCAGGAGTGTCTTCAATTCTTTTAGTTCCTTCCAGTACTTGGATTATTTTCTTCTTTCCTTAGTTTTTCTATGATTGTACCTACTATTGCTGATTCCACATGATGGTTCTGGTCCCAAATATGGAGATTCAGCTCTGTTTTTTGCCAGCTTCTCTGCTGTTTCATCATCCTTCTATTCCTATGTATCCTGAAAACCATAAGAGGGTAACAGTGTTATTTCGAACTGATTGTGTGTGAGTTCAGAGCTTTAATGACTTCTTGACTATCTGACATGATTACAATCTTTTGTCTGCGATAAATCCTTTCTATTTTAAATTCTACACATCTTTCAATGGTACTGATTTCCACTTGAAAAAGGCTTGAGTATGGCTTTAGGCCCAAAAACCACTGCTCCTGTTTCTTCTTCTGGCTTGGATAATGGTTGAAGATGATGATGATGATGATTATTATTTTTGACAGTACGGCACTAGATCCGTTATGTATCATCTTTTACATTTTGTTATATAAGACTGTCACAAAACGCTCTGCTCGTTTTATGTTTTTACCTTGTCTAAGGTTATATGCAAGATCCAAAGCGACCACCTAAGTACCATTTTTGAAGTAAAGATGGTGCATTTACGACTGGGACTGCCTAGAGCCTGGGTAAGGACCAAAGTCAGGAACTGGGTCTGGGAAGAGTCGACCAAACACTGGAGTAACACTGTAGTGCTGAGGCACTCGAAGCTGATGCTCAATCTAATCTAATCTAATCTAATCTAATCTAATCTAAGTAACCTGGCATGGTCTCACCTATGGAGCCCCATGTTTTAAGCACTGCTTCCTATGGGAATATTGTGACCCATGCTTGCAGGACTCTAGTTTGTTCAGCTGAAAATCAGCATCCCGCTGATCCTCAGGAAGGCTAGAAGCCAGTTGTCCTAAATTCCTTGAGTCACTGTTGCCACAGGGCAGTTCCCTTTATAAGAGATTTGAGTCCTGTGACCAGCTCCTCAAGGTGGTAATAGTACTCTGATCTGACTCCTGCCTAGATCCAGTATGTCAGACGTGAGTTTTTTGGAGTAGCCTTTGAGCATCAGCTTCGAGTGCCTCAGCCCTACAGTGTTACTCCAGTGTTTGGTCGACTCTTCCCAGACCCAGTTCCTGACTTTGGTCCTTACCCAGGCTCTAGGCAGTCCCAATACAGGTTCTGGACCAGTAAATCGTGTATTCACTCCCTTCTTGGCCAGAAGATCCGCGGTTTCATTTCCTTCAAAACCTTTATGCCCTGGTATCCATTCCAAGAAGACACTGTTTTGTCTAGCTAGTTCATTGAGGTTTTCTATGCACTCCCAGATCAGCTTGGAACTAACCCGGAATTGTTTTAAGGCCAGCAGTGCAGCCTGGCTGTCTGAGAAGAAAGTTATCCTCTCCCCTCTCCAGCCACGGCCTCGGGCGTGGTCGACAGCCTTTAGTAAGGCGTATACCTCAGCCTGGTACACGGTTGTCTCCGTTCCCAAGCTGAAGTGCTGCCTAAGGTTGCGTGGACCACAGACCTCTGCGCCGGTTCCTTATGACGTGTGAGATCCGTCAGTAAAATACTTGATCCCTGCATCGTCAAAAATTTCAAAAATTCGTTGAGAGCCGTCCACAGTCCACTCAGCTCTGTCTCTCAGCCGGACTTGGTATTGACTCTCAAAGTTGTAACAGGGGATCATCTGGTCAGATGGCAAGCCTGTCAACAGGACCTGACAATCTCCAGTGAACAGTGTGCGATGACGATACAAACCATCAACATCACACCCGTTAACTTTCAGCCTGTATGCTCCCGACATCGCCTTCCCTTTGATGTAAACATTGAGAGGTGGCAAGCCCAGGATAACTTCCAGTGCCGCTGTAGGGCTGTTCTCATGGCCCCAGAGATCTGCAGGCATGCAAGCCTCTGAAGCGAGTCCAGTTTCCTCTGAAAAGTTGATTGCTCAACCTTGTTCCACCATACGCATGATCCGTAGCTGATGCTCAAAGGCTACTCCAAAAAACTCACGTCTGACATACTGGATCTTGGCAGGAGTCAGATCAGAGTACTAGTGGGCCTGCTCACCGGGCATGGACCATTCAGACTACACCTTCGGAGGATTGGGATTCTGACACACGATGAGACGGCAACTCACATTCTATTTGAGTGTGAGGCCTTGGACTATAAACGGTTCCTCATCTTCGGTGACACGAATCCTGAATTCTATCACCACCTTGAGGAGCTGGTCACAGGACTCAAATCTCTTATAAAGGGAACTGCCCTGTGGCAACAGTAACTCAAGGAATTTAGGACACCTGGATTCTAGCCTTCCTGAGGATCAGCGGGATGCTGATTTTCAACTGAACAAACTAGAGTCCTGCAAGCACGGGTGCATGCAAGGACTCTTGGTGCCGAACCTGGTCACAATATTCCCACAGGAAGCAGTGCTCAAACATGGGGCTCCATAGGTGAGACCATGACAGGTTACTTAGATTAGATTAGATTAGATTAGATTATATCGCATTATCCCGGTGTCTTTTAAAGTGTTAGAAATTTTTTCCTGAAGGTTAACTGTCTATGACGTTTTTTATGTACAGGATGATTAAATTTCGTCGAAAAAAAATATTAATTCGCTCATTTTTTATCAAAGGATTTGTTGTAAACAGTGTAATATCTATTTTTATTTAAATTTATTATATATTTATTTATTGTATATGAGTTGGTTAATCAAACAATTAAAATAGATTTTTATTTGGGAGGTCAAGAAACTCGTCAGTATGCTTAAGTAACATCACAATATGAACCTCCTACGAAATAAGCGGTTTCCTTGTGTAAACATTGATTAATTTTATAATACATTGTTGTTATTTTATGCTTAAATAATCGGTTATCGATAATTCCGACTAAACATTATATATTGTTTTGTATATTATAAAAAATTTTCTCAAAAAGATTCGTGGTTCAAAATGTCTATTGAAAATGTGATTTTCTCGCACTTCTAAAGGAAATAAAAAAATAGAACTCGGGAAATCCTCTAACTATAACTGAAAACTATATGAAATATTGTCTGATATTGAATGATCAATTTATGCATGGTGGGCAATATATAACTGGCTCCGCTCTGCATCTTCTATTACTTTTTGGTAGGTTTTCAAAGGAAAACTATCAATCGCTTCCTTCCTTCTTGTTCTTCAGCTGATCTACAGCATTTTCTTTGTTGGCATAAACCCTATCTTTTAATTAAAAATCACCAAAAAAAGAAGTCAAGACCCATTAAATCCAGTGACCTTGGTCCCTTGGTGGCCAGATGACTACCAAATCGAGAAATTAAACGATCTGGAAAGATTGTTCGTAGAAGATCCATTGTTTCCACAGCTGTGTAACACGTTAATCTGTCCTGGTGAAATCACATGTTTTGCAGGTTAAATTGTTGGATTTATGGAACCAGAAAGTTTGGCACCAGCATATCACGGTAGAGCTCGCCAGTGATAGAAAGAGAATTACCTGCAGCGTCTTCAAAGAAGTAAGATCCAATGACAACTTCATATACCAACCACTGCACCAAACTGTGACGACTCAAAGTCAGCTTGTCTCTAAAGTTTTAAGGGCCAATTCTGTCGGATAGGGTGCTTTCAAACTTTCCTGTTGGCAGAATTACAATGTCATCTGCGTGGGCTACTCTATAGATTTTGTCTTGTTTATTAAGGCAATGTATAAGGCTGTCTAGAAGAAAGTTCCACATTAGAGGTGATAAAATTCTTCCCTGTGGATACTCCCTCGTAACCTTGCCTCGTTTCTTGTCGTCATCTATATTAAAGCATGCTGAGAAGCAACTCGCTCACAATTGTAGGTACATTTTGGTTAGTAAGCGAGTGAATTATTTTAGGGAACGTGGTTTTATCGAAAGCTTTCTCGATATCTTTGAATACACCTAGGGTAGACTCTATTCTGTCCAATAATCGCTCAAGCTGACCAGCAACCGCATGATGTTGGGCTGAATCAGTGGGTGTAGTGGTTTTGTGTTTATCACTGTATCCCTTATGTACCTTTCATTTAGCCTCTCTAGAGTTTTTAATCAGAATAGCTCGGTAAGCTTTTGAAATGAAGACAAACTTTCCTTCTGTCCACATCTTCGGTTTGTATCATTTTTAATGACTTTATATAAATATATAGAAAAACAAAGAGTAGATCTTTATTAAGTGCCTATTATTTTGATAACCCAGCATGTAATTAATCTAAATATTTTTTTTGCTACACTTGCAGATATTTTTTCATAGAGCACGGTCAAGTACAAACTAAAGATTAAATTTATAAATATTATACCGAATCAGCAAAAGTAAAATATACAATTAACGACCTTGAATGATTATTTTATATTGCGTCGTGTACAATTTTTATCTAATTAGTATCTTTATAATATAATTAAGTTACCTTCATAATAGGTAACTAACTATTTTCGATAAATAATAAGACACAACAAGTAATAGATTACGTTACTGTAATTAACTATACAAAATGAATGTAGAGACATATTTTTAAAATTTAACAGTTTATAGATCTGCTTATATTGACTTTAAGGTAATACCTACATGAGAGACATGCTTTTCACCAAGATTGTGATTATTTGTTGTGGTAACTGCTCTTAAATCGTCAAAACCGCATCTGCAGCATGGGTTAGATTTTGGAGGTGTTGATAATCCTTCAAAGGTTTTTCTAGTTCATCCTAAAGATGCTCGATAGGATTGAAATCCGGGCTATCAGCTGGCTATCTTATGACATTAATATTTTGCTTCTGTATGACATTATTATTGTGCTCACGAGCCTGAGTGGCATTATCTGGTAGAATAAACACTGCAATCATATTTTGGGCAAATAGGACGATATGAGGTTCCAATATCTCCTTGATCGACAATTGCCAAAATACCTCAAAGCCCGTGTGTTTCGGGACTTCCCCGTACTTTAATCTTTAAGTTGTGGAGAATTTCGAAACACACTAGTTTTTGGATGGAAAAGTGATTGTTTTTAAAGGAAGATGACAGTTTTTCTAGAATAAAATGTTAGTTCTTGTAGAAAATATGTGATGCTTTTCACCAAATTTATGAATACTTATTGTGGTAACTGCTCGTAAATTGTCAAAACAGCATCTGCAACATGGTTCAGATTTGGAAACGGTTAATGATCCTTCAAACGTCTTTCCAATTCATCCTACATTTTCTATATTTCTGATAAATTTTTTTGAGTCCATTTTATTAAAAGTTTAAAAGTAAAGGTAAATTACAGATAATTTCCCTTACATTTTTCTTAGGTCTGTTAAAAACGATGATAAATAACTTACAATGAGAAATTTTGAATTATTTCACATATATACCTACTTTGTAAAAAAAATATTGATAGAAACAAGAATTTTTAAAAGCACCCCCTTATACAAATATGAAAACCAGTATCACCCTATATGACCTAATTTATATATCTTTTAAAAGAAAAACCAGTACAGTTACGTTTAATTTTTTTTTTCGATTAATGATAAACCTGTATTTATTGCATTAGCCTAAAAAAGTATTGATAAGACAATTTTACGTAAAAATGGACCGGTTGAAGGTATCATGAGGCATCGCGATCACGGTGCAGAATCTCGGGGTCAACGTTCGTCCTCAAAACATTGCCGTGCCGTTGGCGATGATGCCATATCGTGATCTGCCACCCGCCGTATATATTCTTATAATTCACTTTAAAGATATAATAAAATAAAAAAACAAGCATTATAATAAGAAAGAAATAAAAATAAAAAATAAATCGCAAAAAATGAAAAAAATTTAATAAAGCTAAGAGCTAAGATTGACACTTCTTGTAAGGGTGTTAAGGGTTATAAAATTGCATTTTCTACTTTGATATGGATTATTCTGTTGGAAAGATATTAAATCTATGGCTTTTTTTAACAGAGTGCCAGGCTTAGGGGTAGACCATGGGATTGCATCGCAGCTAGTACAGCTTATTGTGCACCCTCATTCACAGGTCCTCATTCTCCGTCAAATCCCAGGTTCTTAATGAACCATGAGATCCTTTTGAATATGGTTACCCGTTCTTCCCTTTGATCTTCGGTCGGTAGGCCAAGGGATCTCACACGCAGACCTTGCAGGGCTGGGCACGTGGAAGGCTGTCTCCTCCTCCTCACCGCATTTTCTACATAGGAGGTTTTCAACTTGAATTCCCATCTTATGTAGATGTCCGCGGAATACCCAGTGGCCGCTGATGAAGCCAACCACTTTCCGCAGGGTCTTCCTCCTCAGCCCAAGGGCATCTGCCGCTATAGCACCAGTAGGTGTCTGCAGCATTCTTTTTAACTGTATGTTCTTTCCCAGCTCTTTCGATGTTCTATGCCCATCCACTGGCGAACAGCTCTTCGTGCTGTGTTGTAAGCAATACCACACGTCGGCTCTGGACCAATGAGCGGGCTTTCAGCTCCTTTGTTTGCCCACTTGTCAGCTCCCTCATTGCCAGCAATACCTTTGTGCCCCGGAACCCAACTAAGGATAACCTTGTTGTACTCTTCCAGGGTTTTCATGGCCTGATGACAGTCCCACACTGCTTTAGAAGTAAAATCAAAACTGTCAAGTGCCATTAGCGCTGCTCTACTGTCCGAGTTTATGTATATGGTGTGGCCTGTCAGACCACGCTCCAAACACACTCTTGCACACTCTGATAGGGCAACAACTTCAGCCTGGAAAACAGTAGCCAGTTTACCCAGGCTTACGCAAAACTGCGCCTTGGGTCTGACTTCATATATTCCCGCCCCGCAGTGCCTGTTGGCTTTTTTCGAGCCATTTGTATACCAAGTGATCCCCCTTTTCATGTATTCAGGTTCACCTTTCTCCCAGGCAGCCCTGTCAGTAAAACTGACATTGTATGGCTTTTCTAGATCTGTGATCTTCACCATCCTGTCTGGTAACATTTCCAAGGTGTCCATCTGTACAGTGTCCACAATCCTTGTATGCCCACTGGAGGCATTGTACTTCCAGTTGCCACTGTAACCCATTCTGTAGGCTGCCATCCTGTCCTCCCCTTTCACAATGATGTCGAGAGGTGGGAGGTTTAGCACTACTTCCAGGGTTGCAGTTGGAGTGCCTGTCTATGGCTTGAATGGGTAATTGTTCGCTAAAAAGGCCTGCGTGCCAAACCATATCAAAAGCCTTTTAGACATCCATTAGTATCGCAGAGACGACTTTTCTCTGATTTAGGGCAGAGGCGATAAAAGTTTGAAGTTCTAGAACCGTGTTGCGGTTAAAGTGGTTTGGTCTGAATTCATGTTGGAAAGGAGGATCATCTAAAAAGTCCCTAATTCTATATAGGACCAGAAGTTCAAAAAGTTTGCCAATGACGTTTAGCAGAGAGATAAGTCTGCAGTTTTGAGTGTTTATGGGATTTTTTTCTTGTTTGGGGATTAGAATGGTGTTTGCGGTTTTCATGATGGTGGGAAAATAGGGGAGATGGGGGTAAGACGGGGTAGCGGGTAAGATGGGGTACCATGCGAAATTCACAGTTCAAACTCACCAATCACGCCCGTTTATTCATCGTTCGGCGCGCCGTCATGACACTTGTTAATCGCCCGGCGGTCAACGGTTGACAAGTGCACGCTTGTCAAAAAAATTTAAAAACAGTGTTTTGCCCCTTCTTTTTCAGCTAAGATCCAGTTAAATGACAGTGAAACTTCCATAAACCGAGTATTTAACTAGATGTTAACTAGAGACGCTATTGATGACTCTTTGCCAGGATGTTCCCACTGGAGCCCCAGGCTAGTTAATCAGGAACCACCAACAGCACCATATCAAAATAAGGATCAACCAAAGACATCTCAAGCAGAACAATATCAATCCGACCAGCACAAGCACCCATTAGAACCAGCTGATAACCCTGTTTGTCAGGATCCAGACACATCACAACCAGCTAAAATGCCCACATGCGATAAAAGCGACAGTAGCTTTGTTTTGATTGCTCCAAAACAACTTCTTTCACATCCACTTGCTAAAAAATCCTCTTGTATTACTAAAAAGCGTGAAAAAACAGCAATTATCACGTCACCACACTACAAACAAGAACTAGAAGTAATCGCCCAGAAGAAAAAAGATGCCGAACAGAAAAAACTAGAGAAAACAGAAAAAAAGACAAAAGATGAATTAAAAAAACAAAATAAAATTACTACAAAAGATCAAAACGACGAAAAGTCTCAGCATCTGAAGCTGAAAGTGAAGAAGAGGGGACACACCATGTGAGGAAGTATATTCCGTTTCCATTGAAGGGTGGATATCATGCTCATCATGTGGAAGACGGGCTCATAATAGCTGTGCAGGAATAGATGATGATGATGACGAAGCCTTCCACGTCTGCGAGTTCTGCCAGCCCAAATAATAACCTTTTTCCGTGACTATGCTTATCACCCCATCTTACCTCAGGGGGTACCCCATTTTACCACCACCATGGGGTAAGACGGGGTAAAACATCATTTTTTTATTATAATTTTTTTCTCTTAAGTGTGTAATCAAAAGTTCCTAATGACACCAAATATTAGAAGAGTAATAATTAGTGGTTAATTAAAAAATAAATATAATTGTTTCACTATGTATTTTTTTATATTAGATATTGGCATTTAAAGCTTAAATACCCCATCTTGCTGAGACAAAAGTTGAAGAGAATAGTAAAAAAGGTTATATTCGAAGGAAGGAGTTGTTTTAAAGTTCTTATGGAGATAAAATCGGAGGCAAGTGCTGAATTTTTGCGCTTTTGACATTTTATATGGAAGTCTTCATCAGTGAATGGGCTGGTTGGGAACTTTATAAATATTTTCAGCAACAGCGCCATCTTTCAACAAATCACAGATTTATAAAACCATGTAATGTCAATTTTAAACAAATATTAAATACTAAGTGCATTGACTTTATAAGTTCTATTTCCTATGTACTAAAATCATTAATAATTTTACTTGGTAATTAAGCTAACTAATTATACTTAAACCGCCTCCATATTTAACCTTTTTTTATTTTTAAATCTATTTCGCACACATGATAGAAAATAGTTTTTGGGTCAGTCAACTTCAACTTCAAAATTGATTTTTTGTCTTGTGGTCCCGTTCCTGGCAATCACTCATCCCACTTTCTAAATTTTCAATCTGGCATCGCATGACGAAGGTCTTTACCAATGGGACTACAGGAAACGACCCATTTTAATATTCTAGGTTTTCGATATATGTGCCAAAATTTAGCAGATGTATATTTGTTCAAATATTGTTTTAAAGTTTTACTTTTATAATAATTTAAACAAAATTTATATGCATCAAAATTGTTTTTATGAACAAGGTTTGTATGCTGTTCTTGCTTGGCTTTAGGTGGCTTTTTAGCTAAATTGTTACTGGTATAAGCTTTCAGGACATAGCTCTGGTAATGGTAAGGATAATGGTGTCAAAAACCTTCATAGGAGGTTTGGTGTTAAAGAATCAGACACTATATACTTGGCAACTTTCTGGGTGTTCTAGAAGTAGTGTCAAGGGTATCGGTGAAGGAGTCCTTCTAAAGAATTGGCTCACGATTGTGCTCCTATGCTTGAATCGAGCACTAGTCTCTGTAGAGTTTGCTGGCTGTTACTGATATGAACTTCCACTCTGTTGTAGATCAGGATTGAGGTTGTCAGAAGTCTTCGTACAATTTCTGGGGTTAGTGTAACAGACACTATACCGTAAGCAGGCTTTCTAGGTGACTGTGGGAGGTCTCGATGAAGGAGTCCTTTTAAAAAATTGGCTAAGGATTGTGCTCTTGTGGTCCAATCGATTCCTCGACTTTGTAGACTTCGCTAGTTGTTACTGGTATGAGCTTTCAGGGTATAGCTCTGGATAATGGTTTTAAAAGTCTTCGTAAGAGGTCTGATGTTAGTGTAACAAACACTTGGAAACTTTGTGGGTATCGTGGGACTCGGTGGAGGGGTCCTTGTAAAAAATTGGCTGTGAATTGTTCTCTTATGGTTGAATCTAATACTTGTCTTTGGAAAGTTTGCTTGTTGTTACTGGTATGAACTACCAGATCTAGTGTTAGTGTAACAGGCTTCCTGGTTGTCCATAAAAGTGGTATCACCGGAGAAGTCTATCTTAAAAATTGGCTCTTATGGTCCAATGGAGACCTCGTCTTTGTAGAAATTGCTGGATGTTATTGTTATAAACTTCTAAGGCTTAGCTCTGGTGATGGTCAAGATTAATGATATCCGGAGTATATTTGTAGAAGGTCTGGTGTAAGTGTAACAGACACTTTACACTTAGCAAGCTTTCTGGTTGTCCATGGAAGTGGTGTCACCGGTCTCAGTGAAGGAGTCATTCTAAAGAGTTGGCTGAAAATTGTGCTGTTAAGTTTCAATTGAGTGCTGGTCTTTGTACAATTCACTGGCTATTATTGGTATGAGTTTTTAAGGCAGAGTTTTGGTAATGGTCAGAAGTTTTCGTAGGTGGTCTGGTGTTAGTGAAACATACACTTTACACTTAGCTCGGTTTCTAGATATCTCGGTGAAAGATTTCTTTGAGCTAGGTAGTTTTTTATCATTTAGCAAGATTTTCCTGTGTTTCGGTTTAAAAAAATACAACGCCATCTACTTGGTGACTCTGTAACTACATAATAAATACACACTTTGTAAATTGTCGTTTTGAATATTTTCTTGTATTTAGTATTTATGTTTCTCACCGTTTAAACCTTCTTTATACTTCCACAAATATTTATTAAAAAAATTAGCCAAAATTGTTTAGTCATTCAGTCATTACAGATACTTTTGAAATTTAATTAATCGGTTCAATACTTTTGGATTATATTCCAAACATACATCGTAATTGTTGTAGATTATTATTGTTT
This sequence comes from Altica lythri, assembly GCA_964028335.1. NCBI lineage: Eukaryota > Metazoa > Arthropoda > Insecta > Coleoptera > Chrysomelidae > Altica > Altica lythri. The sequence goes on from OZ034805.1 coordinate 73,310,145, forward strand.
TTATATATCTATTTAATTAATTATGTTTGTATTTTTTTAGGTTATGGGAGAAGCACAAATTTCAAGTAAGTTTTTATTTTTATTTATGTTAAAATTTGTAATTAATTGGTTTTTAAATAAAAATATATTAAATTTCCAAAAAATTGTCACAACTGACGTATAAATAAAACAGATGTCAGAATTAACGTATTAAATAGAACTTAATGTTCGATGCTCATTTTTCGACCGGTGTTAAAAAGGTACTGTCACTTTGAGCTCGATAACTCGGCTTGATGAGCTCCGATTGTCATGAAATTGAACTGAAAGATGGAACGCTATCCCCAATAACAGATGGCATTACTAGTATCGGATATTTTTTAATAAAAGTCCTGTTTACTTTGCGACAGACCTCATATATATAATTTTTTACACGATAATCCAATTGCTTTATTTCTCAAAAAAGTTTAGCTTTCGAGATATTTACAATTTCTAATAAACACCAAAAAATATAATTGTCTTAAAAACGTATCAATACAGAAATGGTGAATTTAGACAGTTCACAAATGAAATTTAATTTTTTTTTGCAGAATCCTTAAAATATTTAAATTTATAATTCCAGATAACTATATTTTTTACACTTTTTAAAAAAATGGTGAATGCGCTCGGCCCGTTCACCATTTTTCAGCATACGTACAGTAGCAACCTTTATTATTAAAAATCGGTTTTAATACAATTTGTGTTTTTAAGTATGTATTTGTTTTATGTTTAGCATTATTAAATCTTAGAAGAGAGTAACTCAGAGCAGAACCGGCACAACTCACACACCAATTTTGTAACATCTACTACAAAATTGCGAATGAATATATTGATATTTTTTATTGGTTTAGTTACTTTAGGCTCTAAAAATACGGGTCTTTTCATCTGCCATGTTGTATATACTGTCATCGATTGTCAGTCTTATGTCTCTTGTCATTTTTGTCAGCCTCTAAGAAACTACTTTCATTAATTTCACATAATATGTTTAAAGACTCAGGAAAATTACGATTGCCATTATGCATTTGGCTACAATTCTTCGCAGTGCAAACAGGTTTGATTACAAAACATTTATACTTTCATAAAGTACTTTTATCTACTCCTTTGACAGTAAATGTCATTTATACTCATTGTCACCATGCAGGGTGAAACGTCATGTTGGAATGACGTTTCATTACGCACAACTGTGCGTTATAGCTTACTTTCCCTGCATGGTGACAATGAGTATAAATGATATTTACTGTCAAAGGAGTAGATATCAGTACAGTACGTACGTCATATATTTATTTATGTTAAATATTTGGATTAAAATTAAAATATTGAGTCGTAGATAAAGCATAGTACGTAACTCGAGTGGTAAGAGGTATTACGTACTCGTGTAATTACGCACTCGCTTACGCTGCTTCGTGCGTAACTTTTCCACTCGTACGTAAAGTCCTACTTACCACTCTTGTTACGTAATATACTATTATCATTTATATATCAAATTAAAGCTATTTTTTCTGTTTATTATGATATAATGTTGCCTTCTTAAATTTTGCCGCAAATTAGGGTTGCTGGCTGTTTAAGATATTAAATATTAAAAGTAGAGTGAAAGAGCGATAGCGCGTAACAATACCAGTGAGAGGTAGATAGCGATTGCTTTAAAGTATGATTTGCGTACTAGCTCACTTCTAATTTACTTAACAGATAGCGCTGTTAGTATATTACAAGTTGTTATGTAACTATTTTGTATGATTAGGAATTTAGTGATAATAAATATTGTCTAATCTCTGAAATGTATCTACAACAGTTATTAATAAATAATACAGGGTAATTCAAAAAAAGAGTAATGCAACTTAAAGTTAATCCTTCGTTAAAACACTGACACCAAGATTTTAACTTGTCACTTGCCCGGTGATTTTTCCCACCACTCTTGGAACTTTTTTAGCCTTTATTTCTCAATGGCAGCCTGTCTGAACATATCAGAAACATATCGTCATATGGTTTCGGGCTAATCATTGGTATGTTAGTTCCCATTCGGACCAATTCATAAGTCTTCTCATTGCCCGGAAACCCTAAGAGTCCTGGTATACATGCCAGTGTCAGAGAATTCCAATTTGGGGCATTTTTTAGGGCGTTACGCAGTAATGAGCTTATTTGTGCCGAGACTATTGCCTTTAGAGCTACTCGGCTGTTCGAGTATGTGACTACGGTTCTACCAGTTATATTCTGAATTATGATCTCCGTTGCACAGTGTTCTATGGCCATTATTTCCGCCTGAAAGACTGTAGCATACGCACCAAGACTTAATTGTCTCTTCTATCGGCATACCAGATTGACTACCCTTAAATGAATGGAGGCATTGTCCCATTAATTCTTCTTCAGTAATTCTACGCGAAATTTTCTTGCAAAGTTATACCTGGGGACCTGTCCTTAGGCATATTCATTATTTGATCCTCCTTAACTTTGGTTGCTCATTTCTTCTTAATAACGTTATGAGAACCTGGCCTTATTGCTGCCTGTAAGCAGTCACCATAGTCTAGTTCTGTATATAGACATACAATGGTGGTAAGTTGAGCAGAACTGTAATTCGTCGGTTGGGAAGGTATCCATGGCATCTGTGACATTCAGGCAAACCTGTTTTTGAATGCTTCTTAGTTGCTTGATTGCCTCAGACTGTTGCGTTCTACTCCACCATACCACCGAACCATAAGTTAATATTGGCGTAATGACCTGTGTTCATTTTTGGGTTCAGACTCCAGTTCTTGTCTACACCTACCACGGGCGATTGTTGCTTTGGGTAGGACCTTTTGGATGTGCTGTTTCCATGATGGCCTCTAGTCAAACACCACACCTAGGTATTTGGCTTCTGTGGCCGTTGGTACCGTTGGTTTTTAGATTGAATATTACGACTTTATTTTTTTACTACTGTACTACACATCATATTTATTGCGGTCTGCCAATGCTCTAAGACTATGCTCCAAAACCTACCCTAAAGGATAATAGCCAGAGCATCTGCAACCTATGCAGTGAAAGCCTTCGTTGAGGAGTTTCTAAAGAAGGTAATCTACAAGTGTTGACCACTCTGACTCTTGGTTTAATGAAAAACTTACCTAACTTCGACACTATTCGCATATTAGAGTGTGGACTCCCCTCCTTGAGAGTGCGTACAGCTACGAGTTACTCCTTAATGTAAAAAAATAGCATATTGTGTGGCAAGAGGTGAAACAAGACGATTACTGCCGAGCGAAGCGAGGGCTGTCATCGCCCTGGTCAGAAATCGTATTTGTTTCGTCCCGTGCCGCAGACTTTATTTTTCATATCACATGTATTGAAACAGTGAGTTTTGATCTCAGTCAGAAACATTCTGACAGACTTGAAATAATGACATTTGTTTCTGCCTTAGAAGAGAAACAACGTTGTTTCTGACTGACAGTTGCAATGGTCTGAAATTGTCTTATTTGAACTGGCAAAACAGAGATCAAAACTAGATGTTTCAATGCATGTAATATGAAAAAAAGTTTTTTTGACACTAGATAGAAATTTTTATATACGCAGTCCCTGTACTTGATAAATATATTTTCTTAAATATACATAATTAGTCGCGACCTACTTTTCTATTCTTATCTACATACTAGACGAATATCGCGTTCGCCATTTTGTTATAGTTGTGTATGAATGGATTACGTGTTATCATATTTTCTACCAATATTAGAACGGGTTGTGTTATCAAAATAATTTTTTCCTGATATTTCCACCAATGTCAGTGCATTCTGATATCGCTCTATTAAATAAATTAACAAAATAGGTTAAAATTGAAGAATAGATATATCTTACAGGGTTGTCTCATTTATTTGGTTGATTTTATGTAAGTAATTTAACAATTTTCATGATAAGAATGTCAATTAATGATGGTGGCTTTAATGGCTGACAAAAATGACAGATGTCATATGATGATGATGGACGACAAACTATGGCAGTAGAGACAATATGGCTGATAATATGCTCTAAGTGACTCTAACATTTAATAAGGAAAATAGCTGTTTCTCAGACCAGATCAACTCTATCTATCACAACTTTTTTGATAAGAACGATAGTTAATGAGAGTGGTTTCTTAATGGCTAACAAAAATGACAAGAGGTAGATGACTGACAAACAATGACAGTAGACACAACATGGCGGATCATAAATCCCAGTACTGTCACCCTTTTATATTTGATGTGACAAAATTTGTGTTTGGTTTTTACACGATGGAGTAACTAAGGAGTTGTACCGGTACAAATCTAAGTTACTCTGTAAGATTTAATGAGGTCTGGATCTGGATCTGGACATTTGGGGAGGGGCGAGCTAGTGCATAGCCAGCACTGAGGCCACATATGACCCATTGTGCATCCTCCTGTATTGTAGGGATATCCTCACCTCAGGCTGTCACCAGGCCTAGTGATTTAAAATAGGTGATGAGGCTCCCGATGGGGATCTCCCTGACATCGGCTGGTGTAAGCCAATACTCGCCCAACACGGATCTTCTGATTTCAGAAAATGCAGAGCAGTCATACATAATGTGTTCTACTGTTTCCTCTTCTTGTTCGCAGCCTCTGCATAGCGGCGATTCTGTTAATTTCATCGTAAAGAGATGTTTTCGCAATTGGCAGTGACCTGTCAAGATTCCCACAGCTGTTCGGAGATTTTGTCTGGTCAATGCCTTAAATTTTTTTGCTGTTTCCTCGCCAGGATGAGGTAATAACTCTCTGGCCAGTCTACAGTTCGTAGTTTCATCCCAGCACTGTATAAATTTTTGGTGAGAGTGCTGTTTGATAAGGTCCACGACTGCGGACAATGTTAGCTTGGTAGATGGGCGAGGGCTAACATATTTGTAGCCCGCAGCCCTCCTTGCTAAATTGTTTGCAATGCGGTTGCCTTTAGAGTTTTCATGTCCTTTGATCCAGCTGAGAGTGACCACGTTATTCTGGCTGGCCTCAGTTAGAGATTGGTGACATTCTAGTACTAAACTTGAAGTGAAACGTTGTCTATTCAAGGTCAGTAGTGCTTGTCGGCAGTCTGTGTATATATTTATAATCCTGCCTGTGATGTTCCTATTGATTAATTCTTTTGCAGCTATGGTTATGCCTGTGAGATACCGACCTTTGTCAGACCAAACCAACTCTATCTATCACAACTTTTTTGATAAGAATGACAGTTAATGAGAGTGGTTTCTTAATTGCTAACAAAAATGACAAGAGACAGATGACTGACAAACAATGACAGTAGACACAACATGGCGGATGATAAAACTCAGTACTGGTACCCGTTTATACTTAACGTCACAAAATTTGTGTTTGGTTTTTACACGATGGAGTAACTAGGAGTTGTACCGGTACAACTCTAAGTTGCTCTGTAAGATTTAATGAGGTAAATAGTACTGTAGATACCGACCTTTCTCAGACCAAACCAACTCTATCTATCACAACTTTTTTGATAAGAATGACAGTTAATGAAAGTGGTTTCTTAATGGCTAACAAAAATGACAAGAGACAGATTACTGATAAACAATGACAGTAGACACAACATGGCGGATGATAAAACTCAGTAGGTACTGGTACCCGTTTATATTTAATGTTAAAAAATGTGTGTTTGGTTTTTACACGATGGAGTAACTAGGAGTTGCACCGGTACTACTCTAAGTAACTTTGTAACATTTAATAAGGAAAGATAGATACTTAGGCTAAACAAACTCTATTTATAAATATTGCATCACAAAGTTAATAAAAAAATAATATTTAGTAAAGTATAACAATTTTTTATGCACGATTGACAATTAATAATAGTGAATATTTAATAGCTGACACAACTGACAGGACTCGATTGATTGACAATCAGTGACAGTGGATCCAACATGTCAGATGATTTAATGTCTTAACGTTACCAACTTTTAATTTTTAAACTTAAATTTACTAATATTGTAATATATTCTTTTAGTTTTAATAATATATAAAATAAAATGTTTATTTGCATGATCGTATTTGTAGCCACCGCTATTGTAGGTTTAAACACACGACCTTATAAATTTCGGTGTTGAACAGCGTGTTCTCGGTTACTCTCTCATAGCAATGACCCGCATCTAGGACAAATGTTGCAATCCGGACTCAACCATCAACTATACACAGTCTATAACTATATATACTTATAGATACAGAGTGTATAAACTATTTGTTTGCCAAAATTTTATACCAAGAAATTACTTTCCATAAGGTCATTTTCTCTATTCATTGACGTAAAAGACAAAGAAAATTTACTTCCTGTGGTATACAGAAAATGAATTTGATAAAAAACGAATGAAATCATTTGCTTTACCTACTACTTATAACTTTTTTAAAGCTTTTTATTTTAGTTGTTTATTTCTTCGAACTAGCATTACCAGCTTTAGATTTTGCTCTATACCATCTATGCACATACAAATATGATAATCAATATTAAAAAAATATCAAGCTTTTAAGATTAAGCTATGAAAAGGTGCTGAGACAGAAAAATCGTTACAAATATGAGTAATGGAACTTTCTTTGGCCTCTCTATTTCTCGTTACAATTAAGTTGACGTCACCTACTTTCCTTTCTGCTGCTCTTAGCAGTAGATATCATTCGCTTTTACCTAAAGCTTGATTTATTCTTGTCAAAAGCTCCCTCTATGTCTAGAAAAGCGCCCAACATCACTTATGTGTTAACAGAACGTACTCTATTCTTTGTGGAAGGTGATGTATAGTTTTACTGTGAATGTTTCTGCTTTAAAGGCAAACTGGTTTTGGTAAATTGAGATTTCAGCCAATATACCATCTAATGTGCCTATTCAAGTTTTTATAAGGTCATTAGATGACATCAGACATATTGGTCTACTATGGAACTTCGTCTTATCCTGTCTGATTCTTCAAGGTTTAGCTAGAATTGCTACCCTAATTGACCTTCAGTTGGATTTATTCTTGTCAAAACGTTCCTCTATGTCTAGAAAAGCGCCCAACATCACTTATGTGTTAACAGAACGTACTCTATTCTTTGTGGAAGGTGAAGTATAGTTTTACTGTGAATGTTTCTGCTTTAAAGGCAAACTGGTTTTGGTAAATTGAGATTTCAGCCAATATACCATCTAATGTGCCTATTCAAGTTTTTATAAGGTCATTAGATGACATCAGACATATTGGTCTACTATGGAACTTCGTCTTATCCTGTCTGATTCTTCAAGGTTTAGCTAGAATTGCTACCCTAATTGTCCTGCAGTTTGATTTATTCTTGTCAAAAGCTCCCTCTATGTCCAGAAAAGTGCCCAACATCAATTCTGTCTTAACAAAATGTACTATTCTTTGTGGAAGGTGATGTAAAGATGTTTCTGTGAATGTTCCGCTTAATAGGCAAATTAGTTTTGGTGAATTGGGATATATAGCATCGCTAATGTGCCTATTCAAGTTTTTATAAGGTCATTAGATGACATCAGACATATTGGTCTACTATGGAACTTTGTCTTATCCTGTCTGATTCTTCAAGGTTTAGTTAGAATTGCTACCCTAATTGACCATTACAATTTTGCCATACCAGGATTGCCCTTTGTAATATTCCAAGCCCTGAATGTCATAGGTGTCTATGGCTACTGCTCACAGGCTGTAACAAAGCCAGTCTTCGATAGCCTTTTAAAAGGAAAAAGAGCAAGCAGATATATAGTATGCCTTAGGACAGGATAGTAACCAGAACCATCTTTGAAACAAACTTTTGGGTTGAATTACTGAAAAGAGATTCATGAAACAATAGCTTCCCAATTCAAGGGGAGTCAATCTGGTGTACCGATGGCTTAAAGACCGTAGTTATATACTCACACAGCCAAGCAGCTACAAATTCTTAACAATTCTAACATGTTTTGGCAATTTTCGAAATTGTTTTCAAAAATGTTAAGCTTGTCTAAAGTTTCTTACAATCCTTTAATAACATTTGTTACATCATAATTTAATTCATAACAGCTACCAACAAAATAAAACCAATAATTTTAATTTTTCTTTTAATAAAAATCATTAGACGATTTTCCTGCATAATTAAAATAAAAATCGTAACCGCTTAATTACTTTTTACCTCAATTTAATGATATAACTATTACGTATAAGTAGAAACTAATGTATTAGTCTTAAAAACCAATTTCCTTTTCAACTTTTCCCACTTGCATTCGAATGCACGTAACTTATTGGCTGTAGACCGAGTCGTAAAGAAAATTACGTCAATCTATTATCTTCGACGATGCAACTTCCCCATACTAAAAGTGAATGTCCTAAATTTCATAGAGAGTGTAATAGTTGTTTATAGTGACTTTGTAACCGCAAAACGGTTTCCTTTTCTATTCTTTTATATTGTTTAACATAATAAACTGAGGTAGAATCTTAATTTGGTTAACATATTTAGATGCAAGAGATGGAAAACTATGAGCTAATTGTAAAATGGTACATATAAGTAATAAAAATACAATTACACATACCTACTTTAGTAATCAACAAAAATTTACTAGTAAAGATATGAATAAAAAGGTCAAAAGTGACGGCGATATTTGAACTAACTTTTAAGAAAAGTACCTACCGGCAAGACCTAAACAAGAACGTTGCGTCGATTCGCGATGAAAGCGATAATGTCAGCAAACAGTGAAACGTTGTGGATCTTTGGAAAGTGGTCCAATCCAGTGCACATCTTTGTAGAGTTTGCTGGCTATTTACGGTGTAGCTCTGGTGTTGTTTAGGATTGATGATGTCAGAAGTTGTCGCAGGAGGTCTAGTGTTAGTGTAAGAAACATTATACATTTATCAGGTACCCTAGGTGTCCGTGGAAGTAGTATCTATCACCAGTCTCCATGGAGACTCCTTCTGAAAAATTGGATGGGGATGGTGCTCTTATGCTCCAATCGATACCTCGTCTTTGTAGTGTTCTCTGGTGAAGGTGCCAGGGCGTAGCTCTGTTGATGGTCAGGATTGTTAACGTCAGAAGTCTTCCTAGGTCTAATTATAGTGTAGCAGATACTATATTCTTGACAGGCTTCCTGGGTGTTCGTGGAAGTGGTGTCACAGGTATCGCGGCAGAGGTTCTTCTAGTGGATTGGCTGAGGATTGTGCTGTTATGCTCCAATCGACTCCTGGTCTGTCTGTCACTAGTATGAACTACCGGGGCGTAGCTCTGGTGATCTTTAGAATTAATGATGTTAGAAGTCTTTGTAGAAGGTCTGGTGTTAGTTTAACAGACATTATAAACAAAACAGACTTCTTAGGTGTCCGTGTAAGTGGTGCAATCGTCTCCGTGGAGGAGTCTTTCTAAAAAAATGGCTGAGAATTGTGTTTTTATGCTTATGTAGCTATGGTGATGGCTAGTATTGATGATCTCAGAAGTCTTTGTAGAAGGTCTGATGTTAGTGTAAGACATCTTAGGTATCCATGAGAATGGTGTCATTGGTCTTGGTAGAAAAGTCCTTCTAAAAAAATGGCTGTAGACTGTGGTCTTATATTAGGTATTAGTTTAAGAAACATTATACACTAAGCTTGCTTCTTAGGTGTCCGTGTAAGTGGTGAAAGTGTTTCGGTGGAGAAGTCCTTCTAAAAAAATTGGTTGTGAATGTGCTATTATACTACAATCGAGTTATCGTCTTAGTAGAGTTCTCCAGTTGTTAATCGTATGAGCTTCCAGAGCGTAGCTGCGATGATGGTTAGAATTAATTATTTCAGAAATCTTCGAAGACATCCAGATCCGAGACTCGACAATTCCTAATAAGGGGCTTGTCGGAAATTGTTTAAGCCACTCAAGTAATTCTACTTCTTGATCTCCTTCTTCACATTTTCGTTTTCTGAAAAACTTGTAAAAAACTTTTGTAGCAAAACTACCTTGTTCTTGATTACCCAAATCTAATTCCATTAAATGTTCCATATTGTCAATATTACTTAATGGTGAATTTATTTGTGGTGGTATAGCTGTTGTAGTTGAAGATTGTTGTACTTCTCTATTCTTAGAATAACAGATATTATACACTAAGCAGGCTTCCTGTGTGTCCATGGAAGTAATGTTACAGATCTCGGTGAAGAAGTCCTTCTAAAAAAATGGCTGAGCATTGTGGTCGTATACTCTAATCGAGTCATTGTCTTTGTAGAGATCGCTGGCTGTTACTGGTATCAACTACAAGGGCGGAGCCCTGGTGATCGTTACAATTGATGATGTCAAAAGTCTTTGTAGGAGGTTTTGCATTGGTGTAACAGACACTATACACTTTGCAGGCTTCCTGTGTGTCCGTGGTGTCTCGGGTCTTATTGGAGAAGTCCTTCTAAAAAATTGGCTGAGGATTGAGTCCTCGTCTTCGTAGAGTTCTCTGGTTGTTACTGGTATGAGCTACCAAGACTTAGCTCCAAAAATAGTCAGGATTGATGATGTCAGGAGACTTTGTAGAAGGTCTAGTGTTAGAGTAAATGACATTAAAGACAAAGCAGGCCTCTTAGGTGTCAGGGGAAGTGGTGTCACCGGTATCGGGGCAGCATTTTTGCTCTTCATTTACTTCGTTCATCTTATTCTTTTTTAACTTTTTCTCTACTATCTTTAGCTGATTTTACCCAGCCTTAACCTTAGTTATCAAAAGATCCTCGTATAGAATAGAATAAATTTTATTATAAAAACAACTTTAAAATAATTAATAGCTTATAATGTTACCGTTAATAAATAAACTAAACAACCCTAAATCAATTATCAAACCAACAAACATTGTATGCGATCTAAATCAATTTTTTTTTTGGCTATCCCAAACAAAAATTATTTATATCACTTTGTATGCGAGCCTTCCAATAATATATTTAATAGATATTTTAGTGCAACCTTCTACTAGATGTTTTCTAGTTTAAACTCACTTGACCTATGCTTTGTCAATGCTACCAACATAACATGACGTTAGGATAGAATTGAAAAACTATAAATTGGCTGTACTCTGTTGCGACATTGGCTGAAGCAAGGCTAGATAAATGTCGTAAACGTATGATTTTAGTTTAGATATTTAAGCTAACAATTTTGTTAAGTAAATACTTTAAATTAGTAGATATACTTACTTGAAACAGAATTTAAGGGATTTGATATTATCTCATGCTCAAAGTTTAAAAGCTTTATTTTTAAAATGGATAAAGAGTATTTCATGGAATAACTTGTGTAAGTCTGATAGTACTCATAAATATGAACAATTTAAAATGTATACAAAAAATTTATTAATCCAATTTTTTATGAAAAAAATTGACAATAAGTAATGTGACCTCGTGCATTTATGAAAGCTCTACAGCGTCTTTTCATACTAAGGATCAAGTTATCCAGATCTTCTTGAGTAATCACCAACCATCCAGCATTGTTCTAGAGCTTGAAACTACTAATTGCGATTTTGAAATTGATTCTGGTCTTGAAAAACTTTTCGCTAAAGCATATCCTACGCATTCTCAATAGGATTGAGATCGGGCGATTGAGCTGGCCGGGGTAAAACTGGAATATTCTGCTCTATCAAGAAATTTCTTGTCACTTTGGTTGTAAGTGGAGTAGCATTGTCATGTATCAAGATAAGATCAGGACCAACTACAGATTCTAGAACATCTGTAACGTAGCGTTCTGATGATAAAAAACGATCTACCAGAACAAGCTCAGTTTTACTGCCAAGCGAAATTCCTGCCCATACCATAATTGTGCGTCCTCTGTAGCTGTGAACCTATTGTGTATGTTGCATTGGATTTGTTGCGCCGGGTTTTCTACATAGGCGTATCCTTTGAGAATCTGGAGACAAACCAAACCCAGATTCATCGGTAAAAATGACATTTTGCCATTGATTTTGGTTTCATACGAGATTTCGCTATTAAATAACGAGACTGGTTACGCAAAAAAGTTTTATTATAAAAATTATTCTACATTCGATTTTTTCTCTTCAATATACACCCTTCCCTTCGTCACATACGTTTCCTAACGTTTTGTCCATTGATTAAAGTAGTGCTGGAAGTATTCTTTGGTGAGGGCCTTTAGGAGCTATGCCGTTTTTTGCTTTACCGCTTCCATCGACTTAAATTTTTAGATTTTATCTCTAGAAACAAGGTGCCAATTACTGCAAATATTGGCCAAATACAGCTTCACAGATAGCGCGTTGTGAGCAGTTGCTTTCTCCTGGTGATCAATCTACGAGTTGTTCTTCCACTACGATCTTGTTCTCGTAGTGTTGCCAAAACTGTGTTACTAAGTCTACTACTAAGTCTGGTTGACAACCTGACCCTCTGGAACCCATTTAGTTACCACGATTTAGACATTTGTGCTTTTTTGATTCTGGGCGATTCAGGCGTCTTTCAATGCATCGATTGCCGCTTTGTTTCAACATTGAAAAATCCACGTTTCATTGCAAGTAATAATGTTTTTCATCAGTCCGGGATCTTCTTTTAACCTTTCATGGAAATTTCAGCAGATCTGTTGATGTAGGTACGAGCTTTTGGTCGGGAGTCAGGTTTTGTGGTACCAACTTTTGTCATGTGTAATTTCTCGTGTAAAATTTTTCTAATTATTTTTTTATCGGCGTTTACAGCCTCGGCAGTCATCCGTATGCTCATTCGACAATCTTTACGCATAATTTGATTGATTTTGGTCACTGTTTCCGGAATTACAGGGCGACCTGGGCGCTGGTCATCTTCAGTGCTGTCTCGGCCTCCACTGAAGCGCTTGTACCTCGCAAAAACACGCTCAAAAGATAGAAAATTGTCCGCATAGGCCTTTTGCAACAATTTATAGCACTTAGTCGGAGTTTTTTCATTTAACGAGAAATTTGAGATTCATACATTGTTCCTGACCTCGTATAACATGTTCTTGTGACCATCGTAGCCGACTGGCGCGATTCCCTCGATTTAAAGAATGGTATCTCTAAGGTCTTCGACTAACAGTCACATTATAAACTCCACGTAGATGATTAATTAACTGCCGTGCCGTCACTGTGCAATTTCTTTGCGCTTCTAACTGAAGATACCGGTCCATATGAGGTGTTGGCATCCTAGATCGTTCCAAATGCCTTTCCCGAACACTTTTTGTTTCACGAGTTCAGAGACGTGGGATAACGTTCTGAGTGGTTTCTCTAGCGTTTGCCAGATCAATTTGGCGCTTTCTAGCCACAATCATCCACACAGCCCTTAATATTTCGTTTTCGAACAAATGACAAGGCATGTTAAAAGAATTTTTAAAAACACCTTTGCAAGAAAACTATTGATAATCAACTAAGCAACTTTTTTATAGCAACATGTCTGAGTAGTTTTTAAACAGCTTTAGACAGCTTTAAACAGCTCTAAAAACAGCTTTAGAAAGCTCAACCACACCACTCGTCTTCTTTACAATGATACATCTCACAATGTCTTATAGCTGTGAAAGTGGTGTGGTGAACTGTCTGAAGGTGTTTTTAGAGCTATTTAAATCTCTTAAAATCTGTCAATAGCTGTTTAAAGATGTTTTTGGAGTGGGTAAAGCGCTCTTAAGCTGTTGATGGCCATTTATAGAGCTGTTTAAATCTAATAACTTTTGACACTTTCAATATGGTCCTTTTAACAGCTCACCCCACCACTCATATTCTTTACAACGGGACATCACTCAATGTCTTATAGACATTGCGCATATCCGTTGTGTCCCAAATATACCAGAATGAACCTCAGATTTTCTTTTGTAGATTTACATGTAAAAATTACCAATTTTGCGCTCGTTCTCTCATAGCCCTGTAATTGATTTATAAATGTTCTCTTGATGTCGGATTGTAAGAATCAAAAAGTGCCTGAATAGATTAAACAAAAAGAAGCAAAATAGGAAAATACATGCGTCAATATATTTCCCATACATTACATCGCTTCTAATTAATACATAGGTAAAAACAAATTAAACAACATTATGTGCAACAGTAAGTATTTTTTTAATGACTTGATAAATATTGCACAATTTTCCTACATAATAAAATTTAACATTGACCATTTAATTCGATTTAGAATTCAAAGCGAAAGAGTCTAAAAATTAGCCAACCGAAGAACGACCTGAGTTGAACTTCTAGTTGAAACATTTTTTCCGTATAACGATTAGATTCCAAATAAAATACATAACTGTATAGTTGTAAAGAGTGAATTGCTGTTTAACAGACCATACTGCAAAGTCGATTATTACGGTAAGAAGAGAAAGTAGGAAACAGTTAATTTTTTGAAAGTGAAATTTTGTCTGGTCGTACCGTTATTGGCGTACTGAGATGGGAACTTTCACTCTTCTACTTCCTCGTCCTCTTGTTAGAGGTAGATGGTACATTGTTGTGGCTTTTGTTTGAATTGAACAGTTTTCGATTTCTTTGTTTCTTTGTTACGTTTCTAATAGGTTATTACACTCTATGATCATTTGTTACACTGAACTTTTATTTGATGAACTTGAGGATCCTTTAGGGTGATTTTATACAATATTTTTCTTAAAATTTAAACAGCTTTTATAAGATTAAAATCTGAACAACAAAAATTGATTTAAAAAAAATTAATAGCACTCGAAGAGTGAGTTTCAGTCTTAAAATTCTGATGCATCTTTAAAATTTTAGCTATTTTGTTGAATGGATTTATTTTCATCTTACATAATTATTTAAAAATTATCAATTTTTTTTTTAAATAATCAAGAAGGTTGCGATGATTCACGATGAACGCGATGCTGTCAACAAAGGGTGAAACGTCGTGGATCTTTTGGAAGTGGTCCAATCAAGTCCAAGTTTTTGTAGAGTTTGCTGTGTTTTACCAGTATGAGCTTTTACTACGAAGCTCTGATATCAGAATTCTTCGTTAGAGGTTTGTAACTGTACAATTTGCAAGCTTTCTGGTTGTCCTTGGAAGTGGTGTCACGCTTCTCGATGGAGGAGTCCTTCTGGTAAATTTTACTCCAATCGAACCTGCGTCATTCTAGAGTTCGCTGTCTGTTACTGGTATTAATTACCAAGACGTAGCTGTGGTGAAGATCAGGATTAATAATTTTATAAGTCTTCGTAGGAAGTCTGTGTAACAGACACTTTACACTTGCTAGCTTCCTGGGGCTCCATGGAAGTGGTGTCATGGGTATCGGTGCAGGGTTTCTTCTAAAGAATTAACGGAGGATTGGCTCTTATGTTTCAATCGAGTTCTCATCTTTGTAGAGTTTGCTGGCTAGTACTGGTATGAACTACCAGGGCGTAGCTTTGGTGATGATCAGAATTGATGATGTCAGAAATATTTAAGGGAGTTCTGGTGTTAGTTTAACAAACACTTTACACTTGTCAAGCTTTTTGTGTGTCCGTGGAAGTGGTGTAACGGATCTCCGTGGAGGTTTCCTTCTAAAAAATTGCCTGGGTATTATGCTTTTATGCTCCAATTGATGTCAGAAGTCTTCGTAGAAGGTCTGGTGTTAGTATAACAGACACTTTACACCTGGCAGCTTCCTGGATGTCCGTAGAAGTGCTGTCAGGGGTCTTGGAGGAAGAGTTCTTCCATAGAAGGTCTGGTGTTAGTGTAACAGACATTTTACACTTTTTAAGCTTCCTGGGTGTCCGTGGGAGTGGTGTTACGAGTCTGGGTGGAGGAATTTGAAAATTTTTTTAAATCCTAAGCTATGTTTCTATTAAGCTCCAAGCTCTTAGTTCTTAAAGAAAATACATTTAACGTTTTGTTATAAAACTTAAACGTTCAGATTTAAACTAATTTAAAGCTTTTTACTTATTTACAACAAAATAAAAGTCTTTTCTTCATACCTCGGTCGAAAGTACGTTCTTTCGTCCCTAATTGCAGGGAAGAAAGTTTAACATTTACTCCCTGTTTACGGCGGGAGGAAAAATTTCTCATGCGTAGTTACACTTGTAACTAGGGACTGTTTATTCTCGTGTCATTTCTATTTCTATCTATAACCTTAAAAATAATCATCAATGTTGTTTATTTGTCATCTGTTAATTGAATATTAAAGTATGCCTGTCCCACGACCAGCTGCACTCGCTTCGCTCGTTCCGCAAGTACTTTCGACCGAGGTATGAAGAAAAATAGTATACACTACACGGGCCAAAAGTTGAAATCTCGGTCCTGCGCGTCATGATGCCCTCGGCTGCTTCGCCTCGGGCATCATGACGTGCAGGGCCGAAAATTCAACTTTCGTCCCTTGTAGCGTAATATACTATTTTGATTAAACTGAAGCTTTTGAAACATATTTAAACAGTTTTGATTTTTATAGGGCTAAATCTAAAGCTTGTTTGGACATAAGCTATAAACATTTATTGAACAAACTTTTAAAGTTTATTAAGCTTTCGACTTATGTATAACAAAATTAAAAGCTTTTTTGATTAAACTGAAGCTTTTGAAACATATTTGTACAGTTTTGGTTTTAATAGAGCAAAATCTAAAGCTTTTTTTGGACACAAGCTATAAACATTTATTGAACAAACTTTTAAAGTTTTTTAAGCTTTCTACTTATGTACAACAAAACTAAAAGCATTTTTAATTAAACTGAAGCTTTTAAAACATATTTTAACAGTTTTGGTTTTTATAGTGCAAAATTTAAAGCTTTTTTGGACACAAGCTATAAACATTTATAGAACAAACTTTTAAAGTTTTTTAAGCTTTATAATTATGTACAACAAAATTAAAAGCTTTTTTAATTAAACTGAAGCTTTTAAAACATATTTAAACTGTTTTGGTTTTTATAGAGCACAATTTAAAGCTTTTTTGGACACAAGCTTTTAACATTTATAGAAAAAACTTTAAAACTTTATTGAGCTTTTGTCTTATGTACAGGTACAACAAAATTAAAAGCTTTGTGATCAAACTTTTATATTTAAACTAATTTAAAGCTTTTTATTGAGCTTTTGACTTATGTACAACAAAATAAAAGCTTTTTTAATTAAACTGAAGCTTTTGAGCAAAATCTAAAGCTTTTTTGGACACAAGCTATAAACATTTATAGAACAAACTTTTAAAGTTTTTTAAGCTTTCTACTTATGTAAAACAAAATTAAAATCATTTTTAATTCAACTGAAGCTTTTAAAACATATTTGAACAGTTTTGGTTTTTATAGTGTAAAATTTAAAGCTTTTTTGGACACAAGCTATAAACATTTATAGAACAAACTTTTAAAGTTTTTTAAGCTTTATAATTATGGACAACAAAATTAAAAGCTTTTTTAATTAAACTGAAGCTCTTAAAACATATTTAAACAGTGTTGGTTTTTATAGAGCAAAATTTAAAGCTTTTTTGGACACAAGCTTTTAACATTTATAGAAAAAACTTTAAAACTTTATTGAGCTTTTGAGTTATGTACAACAAAGTTAAAAGCTTTCTGATCAAACTTTCATATTTAAACTAATTTAAAGCTTTTTATTGAGCTTTTGACTTATGTACAACAAAATAAAAGCTTTTTTAATTAAACTGAAGCTTTTGAGCAAAATCTAATGCTTTTTTGGACACAAGCTATAAACATTTATAGCACAAACTTTTAAAGTTTATAAAGCTTTTGACTCATGTACAAGAAACTTAAAAGATTTTCTGATTAAACCGAAGCTTTTGAAAAAAAAAGAACAGGTTTGGTATTTATAGAGCAAAATCAAAAGCTTTTTTTGGACACAAGCTTTTAACATTTATAGAAAAAACTTTAAAACTTTATTGAGCTTTTGTCTTATGTACAACAAAATTAAAAGCTTTCTGATCAAATTTTCATATTTAAACTAATTTAAAGCTTTTTATTGAGCTTTTGACTCATGTACAAGAAAATTAAAAGCTTTTCTGATTAAACCGAAGCTTTTGAAAAAAAAAGAACAGTTTTGGTATTTATAGAACAAAATCAAAAGCTTTTTTTGGACACAAGGTTTTAACATTTATGGAACAAACTTTAAAACTTTATTGAGCTTTTGAGTTATGTAAAACAAAGTTAAAAGCTTTCTGATCAAACTTTCATATTTAAACTAATTTAAAGCTTTTTATTGAGCTTTTGACTTATGTACAACAAAATAAAAGCTTTTTTAATTAAACTGAAGCTTTTGAGCAAAATCTAAATCTTTTTTGGACACAAGCTATAAACATTTATAGCACAAACTTTTAAAGTTTATAAAGCTTTTGACTCATGTACAAGAAACTTAAAAGCTTTTCTGATTAAACCGAAGCTTTTGAAAAAAAAAAGAACAGGTTTGGTATTTATAGAGCAAAATCAAAAGCTTTTTTTGGACACAAGCTTTTAACATTTATAGAAAAAACTTTAAAACTTTATTGAGCTTTTGTCTTATGTACAACAAAATTAAAAGCTTTCTGATCAAATTTTCATATTTAAACTAATTTAAAGCTTTTTATTGAGCTTTTGACTCATGTACAAGAAAATTAAAAGCTTTTCTGATTAAACCGAAGCTTTTGAAAAAAAAAGAACAGTTTTGGTATTTATAGAACAAAATCAAAAGCTTTTTTTGGACACAAGGTTTTAACATTTATGGAACAAACTTTAAAACTTTATTGAGCTTTTGAGTTATGTACAACAAAGTTAAAAGCTTTTTGATCAAACTTTAGCTTTTAAAACAAATTTGAACAATTTTTTAAAGAACAAAATCTTAAGCATTTTTATACAAGTCTCAGCTTCGTATAAAATAATAGTGAAAATGTTTTGGCCCAATCTTTAAGTTCTTAAAGCAAAAAATCGTAAAATCTAAGCTTTTAGTTCGAGTAGAGCTAACTTTAAATGTTTTTTTGTGCTTTTTACCAAATTTTTGCATTTTTTGTAAAAAATCCTAATTTTCTATTTTTTTAAAACCAATTCAAACTCTTTTTTAGGTCTTATGCAACAAATTTGATCTCTCAGCTCGTGTAGGACTAAATTTAAAGCTTTTTAATTGAACTTTTTACTTTTATACAACAAAACTTTTACAACCCAATCTTGCGGTCCTTACAGAACGAATTTGAACATTTATTTTCAAACAAAAGTTCACAATTTTTTTCATTATACTCAAGCTCTCGGTTCTTATGGAAAAAAATTTAAAACTTTTTTAAAGTAAAGCTTTTATAGAACCAACTTTCAGCTCTTTAACAAAATTTAAAGCTCTGTTTTTTAAGCTAAGCTTTCAGAGCTTTAGAAACAGAATTAACAATTTTGTTTACTCTTAATCAATAACTCAAATCCGAATTTTAAGAAATGTGTTAAATTTGATTACTGAAAAAAAAAACTTCCTGCAACGGTATAGGTTCTGTATGAATTTATGTTGAAAGAAAAATATTCCCATGAGACCTTGCGGAGGTTTACCAATGGGAACCTTCTATGAGAACGTCAAAGAATCGACAATGCGAACCTCGCATGACACAAGGAAGGCCAGCGGTCGAAGTTACGCAACTTGTCAAGTAGTGACGGTAAATACAGAGTGAGGTTTTTGACCTGAACCGCGTGTGCGAAAAAATCCAATGCTGGTTTCACTTCTACCTAGAGAGAAAGTTGACCCACATCACGTTTTGTATAGCTATATACCTACCTCAAGTTACGATACGCTATAAATTCTTGTTTTATAATATGAATAATCATGGATATACGATATAAAAAGAAGATATTTTCAAAGAAAACTAGTTTTTCTTTTTGTAAGGGTAGTCACAGAATGAACAATAAGTCCCCAAACTAAGAACCAAAATGAAAATATAAAATATACGTAAAAGCTTAAAATCATTAATTCTAATAAAAAAGCTTGATATACTTAGATCGAAAAAATTAAAAACCACATAGAAAGTAAAAATGAAGCTTTACATACCAAGACAACTTTTACTATTGGCAAAAAAATGGTAAAAGGTGCAAATTAGCTTGAAAAAAAAAGAAAATTGGTGGGAATAAAAGACGTTGTGGAAATTATAATCAAAATGAGTAAGTCAACAAAAAACTAATCGAACTCGAGGATTGCTGAAAAAATTAAGCTTTTTTTCTCTCGATTTGCTTCAACTTCTCTTGCTTACTCTTTTCTCGATTCCTTTCGCTTCAACTTATACCGCGTTGCTTGTTGCTTCAACTTCTTTCGCTTTAATTCCACTTCTTAAGATTTGCTCTCACTTTCGATCCATTCCAGCTTTATTTGCATACTTCAACTTTTCTCACTAAGTATTAGCTTCTCTTAATGTGTATCAGCTTCTTTTGGGCCAACATCTTTTCGCTCTTTCGAGTTGCTAAAGCAATCCATAGGTTTTATCCACCATTAACTTTACATTCAGTTTACTTAAGCTTCTTTGGCTTCGTTTCAAATTCTCATGCCGCGCTTTAACTTCTCTTGCTTCGCTTTGACTTCTCTTAATTTTCTTTCACTTTTCTCCATTAGTTTCAGTTTCACTTCATTTGCATTAACTTCTCCCGGATTGTTTCAATTTTTTTCGCTTTATTTCCACTTCTTACAAGTATCTCGTGACAAGTCGGAGCTTCCAGTGTGCAGAGAAAAAAAGTGTTCGGCCAGATTTTGTGGTTAACTTCACGTTTGATTTTCTTAAGTTTTCTTTGCTTCGTTTCAGATTCTCTTACTTCGTTTTAACTTCTTAGGCTCTGCATCAACTTCTCTCGAATTGCCTTTACTTTTCTCGATTTATTTCAGTTTCACTTGCTTCGGTTCAACATATGCCTCATTGCTTCAACTTCTTTCACTTTATTTCCACTTTTTACGATTTTCTTTCACTTTTTTCAATCCGTTCCAGCTTTATTTGCTTCGCTTTACTTTACTTTTTCTCGCCGTCTCTTGCTTCACTTGTGTCAACATTATTTCGCTCTTTCGGGTTGCTCAAGCAATCTTAGTTGTAGTAACCATTAACTTCAAGTTCGGTTTCCTTTTTTTTTGTTTCAGATTTTCTTGCTTCCTTTAACTTCTCTTGATTTATTTTTATTTTTCTTGGTTTGTTTCAGTTTCAATTTCTTCGCTTCAAATTCTCCAGCATCCCTTCAACTTCTCTCGCGTTCCTTGCATCCTTTCAATTTTTCACACTACGCATCATCTTCTTTTAATGCGATTCAGCTTCTCTTGCTTAGCTAAAGCATCTAAGTAGTTGTAGTTCTTATATGCAGAACAGTTTTATCAATCATTATAACTGCACGTTCGGTTTTCTTAAGCTACCGTTGCTCGAAGCAGGACTTTTGGGCTCCGCTGTTTGGGCGCCGCCGTTTGGGCGACGCCGTATGACCGCCGGGACTTTTGGGCTCCCGCCGATTGGGCGCTGGACGTTTGGGCCCTCTAATTAGAAAATACTTAAAGTAGGCAATGATTCTTGTGTTATTTATTGTAAATATGACTTTTTTGCAAGAAATTATAACAATTTAAAAAAAAAAATGGTCAAATAATTTCTTTTTATAATCTTAACGTAATTAGAACGAAACTAACTTTGATTTGTAGTATTTTTCTGAATCACCCTGTTTAATTAAAGTTATTTTGAAAACATGATACCTAACATTACCCACACTTTTGAAAAAAAGTTCTTTGTTATCTTTTACAACAGAGGATATACTTGTAACTAACTTTACCCCTCTATTGGGACATATGCGTTTATTTAGTTTCATTTACAAAGGTAAAAAAGGAAGTTTCTCCTTTTAAATTCTTGAAACAATGCAGAACAATAAAACATAAAACCTCGTGATAGAAAATATTTATTAATTAAAGCCCCCTAATTCCTAACAAGTAAAATCAATTTACAGTTACTTATGTAGTATACATGAATACAGTTATATTATTTTACTTTACTCTTAATTCATTCCAAAGTTAATTAAATAATTATTAATTAAATAAATATATTAATGTTTTAGTTTTCATAATATATATTTCCTACTAGCGCCCAAACGTTCGGCGGTCAAAAATCCGGAGCCCAAACGGCGGCGGACAAACGGCGGCGGACAAACGGCAGCGGACAAACGGCGGCGCCTAAATGTCGCGTACCGACCTTTGCTTCGTTTTAATTTCTCTTGCTTCGCTTGCTTCCTTTTAAATTCTCTTAGTTTCAATTCATTCTTTTCAAATTCTTCAGCATTGCTTTAACTTTTCTAGCGTTTCTCCCACTATGTTTAAATCGTTTCAGCTTTGCTCGCTTCATTTCAATTTTTCTCACTACGTATTAGCTTCTTTCAGTGCGTTTCAGCTTCTCTTGCTTCGCTTGTACTTTACTTTGTCGAGGTGTTCAAGCAATCTGATAATCTTTGTAGTTGTTTTTCATATATTTAGAAAGATCTTAACAACTATTAGCTTTAGATTCGGGGTCCTTAAGCTTCCTTTGCTTCGTTTTAGATTATTTTGCTTCGTTTACATTTCTTTTGCTTCGCTTGACCTTTTTTGTGTTGGTTGTATTGTTATTTATTTTCTGAAATTTCTACCAAATTTTATGATTACTTTAAAATGTTAATGATTTTCTACACACAGCTAGAAATTCGATTTAGTGCCAAAAAAAAGTTATTTTCTATACGCGTACAGCCTTTTACTATGTAGGTAAGAATAACAGTTTTAGCGATTTTTTGATGTTACACCCATGTTAACGATCATAACATGATAAAATTGTCGTAACAGTCAAACCACTAAGTTCAAGTTTTTAACTATTTTTATATGGATTGCATATATAAATATAAATACACAACCATATCAGTACCGAAATTAGGTTAAAAACTCTTTAATCAGTTTGTTTGTTTGCCTACCATTGATAAAAACTTGAATGTATTTCAGTAGAATTTAATCATTATACAGGGTAATTTATAAAACACTCTACAATTAATTTTTATTTGATTTTATAAATATTTTTACCTGAAGTATCAGAAGAACAAAAAATTAGTAAGGAATGTCTATGAGGGGACTGGTTCGTAAATACAGATCTTCTAAGAGGATCATATCGTTGGAATTGTGGTGGAATGGTCTCAAATATCGAAAGAGTCGTAAGTGCCCCAAATCCCTGAAGTGTAACTTCAGAGTATACTGAATGTCTATGAGGTGAACAGATCTTCTAAGAAGACCATATCGTTGGAATTGAGGTGGGATGGTCTTAAATATCGAAAAAGTCATAAGTGTTCCAAATACTCTCAAGTGCAACTTCTTTCTATACCGATTGTCTACGAGGAGACTGGTTCGTGAATACAGATCTTCTAAGAGTACCGTTTCGTTGGAATTAAGGAGGAATGGTCATTAATATCGAAAGTGGCGTAAATGCCCCAAATACTCTCCAGAGCAACTTCTTCGTAGACTGAAAGTCTACGAGGAGACTGGTTCGTTACTACAACAGATCTTCTAAGAGGACGATATCATTGGTATTAAGGAGGAATGGTCTAAAATATCGAAAGAGGCATAAGTGCCCCAAATACTCAAAAAGTTCAACTAAAGTGAATGACTAAAGTTTCAAATATTCAGACTTATATTGATAGCAGCCTTCCCAAATTTCTTGAGTATGTCCACGAATATCAAGATCAAGTTACGACGATATTATGTTCTGGCCAAACTTAGCATCATTCTATTATTATTCGACAACACCACATACCTACCTTCTGTTTCCAACAAGGATAATCCTTCAAACTTGCCTCCGATAGAGGAATTATGAGCTTTAGTTCCTTGTAAGTTTGATTATGGATGCTGGGAAACAAAGATTCTAATTCTAAAATATTGGAAACGATGGGTTTCGTATGGACAATGTAGAGGTATGATCTAATAATAATGCGCAATTTTTAACAGAGGTGTATCCCAAACCTTTTTTGGAAGAGTACAGGGTAAAGCTTTGAATAGCCAGTCTTATATTGATAGCAGCCTTTCAAAATTGCTTTAGTTTGTCTACGAACTCGTTTGATTCTAATTACCTTGCCAAAGGTTATGCATGAGAGGCAAAGCGACCACTACGTCGTCCGGACTATTCAGGGAACTAATATCGTAGCCCAGAGGACCCTCCATACCCACTGAGGGTCCTCTGGAGGACTCCAAAGAAGATACAGAGTCCCGAAAAACGAGATCCCCTTCCTAACCTAAGACTCCTTCAACCCGTCCTGAAGACCTGGAAACCCTGCTTGACGAATCCCCTCTTTCCTACCGCTAGATGGTGTCCACCATTGGATTCAAAAAAATGGGGGTTTAAGAGAGCTGGGCCGACGACCGATGCTAACAACACCCAAACCTTCCAAACCATTCCTGAAAAGAAGTCCTGAGTCCTACAACAGGGTCCTTAAATCTTATACCATTCCTTCACCCCCATTTACCTTATCTTCTCTCTCTCTTTCTCTCTCTCTCTCTCTCTCTCTCTCTCTCTCTCTCTCACCGGAGTACAATTTTTGTAGTGAAAATGTCGCTTATGTGAGAATTTTCGGAAGTAAAACCAAGAAGTATTAGTCGGTCTATACCGGGAATGCCTCTTCAGTAGTGACTGGAGAGAGATAACCTGTTCCGTACTGTACTAATGAGCTCCAAAAAAAGTGAAACACAGTGTCTACAGTTTGGATTTGCCCTTGTATGGGCTACTTGATACTTTTATCTATCTCGCAGCATTCTGTGTTTAGGGTTAGGAATTTTAACCTCGCACAAATCCAGGTTTTATATCTGGATCACGTTGACAGCATTGCATGAGATACGTTTGTATTATTTTTTATGTCTTTATATGTATAGAATTATAATAATTACATAAGATGCAATCATATATTATTTTTATACTTTTACAGTTATTCGTATTCAAATTATTTTGTATATTTAGATAAGCTTTTAATCAGATGCATGCATATCATACATCGTTAATAATTTCCTTCTTATATTTATATAATATTTGATATTTACTGAACTTTCTAATAGATTGTATATTTTAAGATTTCCTCTGTATAGGAACCCTCTTAATACCATAAAAAATAATATTTCAAACAATTTAACATAATTGAAAAATAATATTACATGAAAGGATGAAAAGGGGATCCTAAAGGAATTTAGGTGAGACTCAGTTTGGTTTTATAAATGAACTTGGCATTCAAGAGCCACTTATTGACATAAATATATTTCTCTTTACGTACAAAGACCAACATAAAGGTATCTATGATGCTTTAATTGATTACGAAAAGGCTTTTGATAGGGTTTAGTTTCGAACAGTCTTAAACATACTAAGAACTTAGGGAATCGATGGTAAGGATATGTGTATAATAGAAAACTTGTTTGTTGTAAGGAGCTTAAAACTGGTCTCTAAAGGCTGATAGAATCAATCGAAATATGGTTGTCCTCGGAAGCTATGCAGAATAACGAAACAGTATTAAATAAAGCACATGTTGTTCGAGACTTATTTAAGACTGTAAAGGTACGAAAAATAGCATATCTAGGACATGTTTTTAGAGAAAAGGGGTACAAAATTCTCAAGTTGATAATAAAAGATAAAATCAAGAGTCGTAGAGGAATTGGAAGGATCCCAATGTCAAAATTTGGGAACATTTGTAATTGGACAGGTGTACGAAGTAATGAACAACTATATAGATTACCAGAAACCATTTAACAACTCTCCAATGTTACTAAATGTTATATTTGGTATTTATTGCAGTGAGCTTGAAACTGGACTCCAAAGGTTGATAATATAAATTGCTTGGAAGCGTTCGAGATGTGGTTGATCTCGACAGCTATGCAGACTAACGAAGCATTGTTAAATAGAGCACCTGTTGGTCAAGACTTATTTAAGACTGTTAAGAAAAGAAAAAATTCTTCTGATACTACTGCTTCATAGTTGCGCTGCTTCTTAATCGGTATTATTTGCATTATTTCGGAAGCTTTTCCCCTCAAGGCTAGCATCAGAGCTGTTGCTTTCTTCTCATTGCTCCAGCCGTTACTTTCTGCAGTCGCTTTAAACTGCCTTCTATAGATGTTCCAGGAAGTTTCACCATCAACCGTAGGGGGCTTAATTATACCCTGGTTAGATGGGGTCACTGGAGCAGAGTTCCTTACATTCTGTCCCTCGAGTCGAAGAATAGGTTGTTTAGTTTCTTGGATTTGCTGTTTAGTTTCTTGAATTTGCTGTAGAAGCTCTTTCTTGGTTTCCTTAACATGCTCTTGAAGCTTTTCTTCTGTTGGTTTGATTCGTTCTTGGAATTCCTGTTTATTCACTCTATTTTGTTTCAGATCAAGATTTATTTTCATGAACATTTCTCGTTTTCCTGTCGGCGCTGTTCAGCCTCTCGTTCTTCCTTTCTGCGTTGTTCTTCAGTCTCTCTTTCTTTCTTTCTTCCTAGGAGATGTTCTTAGACGAGAACAATACAAAATCCTCCAGCTTATAATAAAAAAAAAATCAAGGCTCGCAAAGGAATCGGAAGGAAGGAACTCAATGTCATAGCTTGGAAAAATTCGCAACTGGACTGGTATACGAAGTATTGAACAAGTATTAGATTACCAGGAACCATTGGACAAATTACCAATGTAAGGGTGACTTGATATGTTACTAAAAGTAGAAAAAGAAATAGGAATGTTTTCTGGTACTTTGAACTCCTTTAACACCTTTAATAATCTCTTTTACGTCCAAACTGTGCATCGTGTTTCAGGTTCCCCGGATCAGCTAGTATGTTCAATAATCCCCTAATCTATTTTTTTTTGTATATATAAAAAAAATGGTTGTTATGACGACAACTTTTCTTAAAATATTAATTTAAGATAAATAATAAATAGCATGACTAAATCCAAGATAATATCTTTGATAAAAAAATTCGCTGAATACTTATTTTTAATAATGGTTCCTTGATCTTGAAAAAAAAATTGGAGAGTCAGGGTTACATTTGTGATTAGGTTATTTATGTATTCAGTAATATTTATATACCTACTCATGTATAAAACCTTTATCAAATACTTGTAGGAATTGTGGCGCTGTTATGGCCGATTTTTATATTGAAAAGAAAATAGGAAACATTCTCGAGATGAATTCAAAGTGACTGTGGTGAATTTTGATTTTTTCAGCTACCTTTTTTTGTACAATCATCACCAGTAAGACTTAATACATTCCTTCCCAAAGCAAAATCTATCAAAAAAATCACCGTTAAAAATTTAAAGTTGTAATGGTGAATTCAAAACTTCAGAGGTGAATTTTATGTTTCGAAAGTATTTTACTTGTTGAATTTGTATCTTTTTAACCAATCATAGTCAACATTACAGTTGCCATCACATAATGTATTATAAATTATATATTATTAGTTATAATTGTTTATAACATTTTGTGGTGGTGAATTCAGAATTGCAGTAGTGAATTTCGAAAGTTTAAGCTTCTTATTGTAGTTTGATTTGTCAATAGGGTTAACATTATGATTTTTATAAGAAAATGTATCAAAGTACAGTAATTCTAAGTATGTGGTACGTTTAAAAGTTCTCTAGAGATGAATTCAAAGTTGCTGTGGTGAATTTTGATTTTGTAAGTAAGCATTTTTGTTATTTGAACATTTTGAACACTCATATATTCATAGTTCTAATGGTGAATTCAAATTTTTATTTCAATTTCATTTTTTTGTGGTGACTTCAGAGTTTCAGTGGTGAATTTAGCAATTTTAAGCTACTTATTTTCGTTTGATTTGTACTATACCTATCAATGAAGCTTAACATTATAATTTTCATAAGAAAATGTATCAAAGTTACGTAAATGCCTAGTAAGTGGTACATTGAAACGTTTTAGAGTAGAATTCAAAGTTACTGTGGTGAATTTTTAAGTTACTTTTTATTTAATTTTTCCAATCATCACATTATAGTTTTCAGAGCAATTTGTATCAAAAAAAAGTTGCAGATGTGAATTCAAAGTTGTAATGGACAATTCAAAATTCCAGTGATGAATTTAAGATGGGAATTGTAAATATTTGAGTTTTAAAGTTACTACTTTTGTTTAATTAGTAACATTTTTCATCAATTAAATTTCAATCTATAAGTAAAATATTCGAAATTGCGAATGTTTTAATATAATTGTAAATTGAACAGTCCTGTGGTGAATTTAAAGTTCTTGTAAAAACTCAGAAATTATTCTATGGTTTCCATAACTAATATAAACTAAATTGTAATTTTTAAGATTGAATTGTAAATTGAACGGTCCTGCGGTGAATTCAAATTTCTTGTAAGGAATTCTAAAATCTTTCTATGGTCTCTATAACTAATATAAATAAAATTGTAATATTCGAGTTTAAATTGTAAATTGAACGTTCCAGTGGTGAATTCAAAGTTCTTGTAATGAATTCCGAAATTTTCCCATAGTTTCTATTACTAATATAAACGAGTTTGAATTGTATATGGTACAGACCAGTGGTGAATTCAAAGTTCTTGTAATGAATTCCGAATTTTTTTATAGTTTGTATAAGTAATGTTAACGAAATTGTAAGTTTTGAGTTTAAATTGTAAATTGAATATTCCAGCGGTGAATTCAAAGTTCTTGTAAGGAATTCTGAAACCTTTCTATAGTTTCCATAACTAATATACCCAAACAAAATTGTAATTTTTTTGTTTAAATTGTAAATTGAACGGTCCAGTGGTAAATTCAAAGTTCTTGTAAATCATTCAGAAATTGTTCCATGGTTTCTATAACTAATATATACTAAATATAATTTTTAACTTTGAATTGTAAATTGAACGGTCCAGCGGTGAATTCAAATTTCTTGTAAGGAATACTGAAATCTTTCTATGGTCTCTATAACTAATATAAACGAAATTGTAATTTTCGAGTTTGAATTGTAAATTGAATGGTCCAGCGGTGAATCAAAGTTCTTATAAGGAATTCTGAAATCTTTCTACTGTTTCTATAACTAATATAAACGAAATTGGAATTTAATTTTTTGTTTGAATTGTAAATTGAATGGTCCAGCGGTGAATTCAAAGTTCTTGTAAGGAATTCTGAAATCTTTCTACGGTCTCTATAACTAATATAAACGAAATTGTAATTTTCGAGTTTGAATTGTAAATTGAATGGTCCAGCGGTGAATTCAAAGTTCTTATAAGGAATTCTGAAATCTTTCTACTGTTTCTATAACTAATATAAACGAAATTGTAATTTAATTTTTTGTTTGAATTGTAAATTGAATGGTCCAGCGGTGAATTCAAAGTTCTTGTAAGGAATTCTGAAATCTTTCTACGGTCTCTATAACTAATACAAACGAAATTGTAATTTTCGAGTTTGAACAGTTAATTGAACAGTCCAGTGGTGAATTTAAACATACCAGGAAGAGTTGCAGCGGTGAATTTTATATGTTTAAATTAACTATTTTTGTTTGATTTTCATCGTAAGTATAAATTAAGTTTAATAATCTACTTTTTATAACAATTGTAAGTTCAGATTTAAATTTGTAAGTTAAACTTGCTAATGATGAATTTAAGATTAAAAGTTTTAATTAATTAAAATAAGAAAAAGATGATTTTTAATAAGTAAAATAGTCTAAAGTGTTGATTTTAGTTAAATTTGAACGTTCCAGAGATGAATTCAAAGTTTCGGTGGTGAATTTTGATTTTTGTATAATCATCAACACGTTAACTTGATATTAGAGTTTTCAGAGCAAATTGTAATTATATTATAATTTTGTAGTGGTGAATTCAAAGTTGCAGTGGTGAATTTTAAATATTAAATTAACTATTTACGTTTGATATGCACCGTCACTATCAAACATTGTTAATAATATACTTTTCATAATAAAATTTATTCAGAAAAGTTACATTTGTAAATTCAAATTTAGAATTGTAAATTAAACATTACAGTGGTGAATTTAAGGTTGTAATTTTAAATTTTTTGCACCATTTTAATTAATAAAAGTTGAAAAAATATGGTTTTTACAACTAATATAAATGAAATTGTAATTTTTGGGTTTGAATTGTAAATTGGATGTTCCAGTGGTGAATTCAAAGAATTTTTGAAGATCTAATTTGTAGATATTAGTAAATGTTAATATAAAGATTATTAAATAATAAAATAGTAATATTGTTTAATAATAAAAATAAAAACGGAAATGTCCTGTAGGTGGTAGATGAATCGTCACTTCCTTAATCGAAGATGCTCCCCACTTCCCCCATTAAAACTCCCGTTTTAATCTTAGTAGGCAGCCGAGATGCTATGCTAGTAGTCGGCCTACTTTTCACCTGCAACAATGGCGAACTGCCTATCCGTTCCTCAACTGTTTCTGTAGTACAACTCTTACCGTTAACCAGCTCGGTTGCTCTCTTGATTTGATTATGGCGCTCTGCTTTACCTGCCGAGACTCCCGCCTAGTTAGACAGGACGTGCACTTTCTAACTCGGAGCTCACGTGTTGCAAGTGTTTCTGTTTCTAGGGTTTTTTTGTTAAGTTAAGTTGGCAGCGCGTCGTGAAATCTACTCGCATGCTTTTTTGGATTTGTATAGTTTTCGTGAAGTTTTCTTTTTCATATTTGTGAATGGATTTTACTTGTGATCAATGGAAAAGGATGTATTCTTTAGGTGAGTTTTTATTATGTATCTAGTTTTGTTGGTGTTGGAACATTTATGTTATATATTTACAAATTGCGTTGTGAGGAAAAAGCAATGTTGTTTATTTACGCATCTTATTTATCAATGAATGTGTGCATGTTGATAAATGAATAATTGTGTCAATTTTTGTTATTATTATTAATTTTTAGTTAAATATAAATATTATTGGATAAAAAAAGGGTTCATAAAAGTACAATATTTAACAATAAAACCAATTTAAAAAAAAATAATAATTGTTGTATTATTACTATTTATTTAAAAAAAATAACAAATTTATTCATAACGTAATAAAAAAATATTAAAACGCAATTTTTTATAGAAACAAATAATTTTTAATCCATAGTCAATTGTCAAGGATAAAATCTTCGTATCAAATTTGTAATGCATGTGTTTCTTTATATTACAAGTTATGAATTACTTCTTTAATTTACCTGGGTTAAAATCACACCTTTTAAATTTATTGGTTATTTTAAAATAATAAATATTTTTATAATTAAATTTTGTATATTTTATTAATATTTATATTTTTTTATTAAACATATTTCGACCTTGTTTAAAAATCGCAATAGAGAAAGTAAAGTTTAATACGTAAAAATTCGAGTGAGTTTTAAATTGTTTAAATTTTTATTATAGTTTAGGTAACTGTATTTAATGAATTTTAGTTCGAAAAAAAAAGCTCCAAAAAGCTTCAAATTTTGTTGTTTAAAAAGCTTAGATTTAGTTTTAAATTTTGTCCATTAGGAACTGAAAGCTTGAAATTTGTTTTATATAAACCACCTGTTTGGGTTTATTAAAAAAAAAATGATGCCTTAAAATCATAAAAAAGCGTTAAAATAAGATCTAAAAAGGCAAAAGCTTAATATTAAAGTACGTTAATTGTTCAAATACAACCAAAAACGTGAGTAACATAAAAAAGCTTTTAATTTAGTTCAATAGAAGTCAAAAGCTCAATAGAAAACCCTTAAATTTAGTTCTATAAAAAAACTTGGCGTTTTAAGTTTGTTCTATAAGAAACGAGAACTTGGATTTATTAAATAATGTTAAATTTTGTGCAAACAGATCCGAAATCTCGAGTATGGTCTATGAAAACAGAATCGATAACTAGATTCATAAAAAAAGCTTTACACTCTGTTCCATAACAGTCAAAAGCTGTGTAAAATTTTTAATTTATTAACACTAAAAAATACATAATCAAAGCTTTTTTTCCTAACGAGCCAAAAGCTTAGGTTAAATAAAAATTTGTTAATAACCAAAGGCTTGGGTTAAAAAAGTATTAAAATTTATTCTAAAAAACCGAATACATGAGTAATATAACAAAGCGTTCAATTTTGTTTTATAAGCGTAAAAAGTTTAATAAATAGCTTTTAAATAATTTTATAAGGACTATAAGTTTGGTTTTTCAAAGAAAATTAAAATAAACTGTTTAAATAAAACTGATCTCTTTAATATCATAAAAAGCTTTAAATTTTGATCAAAAAGCCAAAAGCTCATTAATAAGTTTTGTTTTATTATAACTGGATAGGAAACAAACACTTTATTAAATGACGATTTTGTTCGAAAACAACCAAAAGCTCAAAAAAAAGCATTTAATTTTGTTCTGTGGAAGTCAAAAGCTTAATATAAAAGCTTTTACAAACAAAAATTGACAATTTTTGGTCTATAAAAATCATAAGCTCTGCAAAAAGTTTAAAATTTAGTTTTACAAGAATGGGTTTAATGGATTAATGGAAAAAATACTATTTCTTAACGAATATGTAAAAATTAAAGTATTATTACAGAAAACTGAAAGTAATCTATCGTTCGTGATTTTAGTCTTATCTTCAGTCAGCGATTATACCTTAAGCTCGCTGACGGATAACATATACCTTGTACTGACGAGACACAATAGGTCGCAACCGGTCTACAAGTTATGTTGTCCCTTCTAACTGCAAACTAAAATGGTTGGTTTAAATTATCTGTTAGATAGCCAGGGAAGTAGTTGTTTCTTCTTAGTTAAATGGTCAATCTTTTTGAAAATATTTTTTAAAAACTAGTAAAGCGATAGAATAACTAATATTCTGCATTTTGCAACATTTGTTCATGAATATGTAAAAGCTTTAAAAGAAAAAATTTAAGTGTGTTTTAAAGTGCTAAAATTTCAGGTGCGTTCAAAGAAGTTTTAACCTCAAAAATATGAAATTAAAATTTACATTTTTGTTACTCATTTTTAAAGAATTTTTTATTGATGAGTACATAAAATCAACAAATTTTAATAAGGAAAACGATAAAATATCTTATTAAATAAATCAATTGTTTAAATAGTTTTTCTTCCTACTACGTATAAGTTAATAAATATTAATTTTTACATTTTTATTGTATAAAAATTCTTGTTCCTGGTTAAAATAGTCGTCTTAAAGTCAGCTTATGAGTCATTAGGTTAGTTGTTGCAATCAATTTTTAGAACGTAGTTGTTAACAACTAAATATTATTACAGGATCGTATTAAATCAATTTTGACCTAATTAACTAAATTTTTTAATTTAATTTTTAATAAAATCAAAAAAATTACCTTTCCCAAATATGTTAAATTTGTAATGTAGAGCTTTTAAAAGACAAATTTTTTTAAATAGTTTAGATAACCTTCTATAAAACTATAAAATATTATACCTTTGTACTTGTAGAAAATATTATCTTCCTGTTATAGTTAAATATGTAATCATTAAATTGTTTTTCACAAATCAAAATGACATTGAATGTTGTTATCATAAAAACTAGACATAAATCATTAAACCTAATATTAATCAATCTCTAATAAACATTTATAAACCTACAAACTTTCTGATACCAAAGGTTTTAAATATATATTTATCGAAAACACATCAAAATGTAAAGAAATAAATATTTAACATATAGAAAACTGTATAATTTAAAGATTTTATAATATAATATAACAAATAAGTTAATTTTATTACTAAATATTTAAAAAATATTAAAAAAATAAATTATTTAAAAAATTGGTGAGAGCGCGACGATCGGAGATCGGAGGGTGAACAGTTATTCAATTTGCCGGAAGAAACGCGCGTCGGGCGAACTTTACCCGCATTTTAGAATTTTTTACCATTCGTCGTATCGTCCACGCGGTGCGCATTCACCATTTTTTTAAATAATTCTATTTTAATACATTTTTTTTTAATCGAAAAATATATTTTATAAACGATTATTATTAATTAAAATATAAACTTTTTTATTAGAAAATTGTGTAATTATTTATTTTAAGTGTAAAATTAATAATATGGTTTCGAATTATTTAGAGAAAGTTTTGATAAAGATTATATATTTAAATTTAAATAAAAGCATCTATTTAATTTTTGATTTTATTTTTTTTTTCTGTGTTTTAACTTTTTATAAAAACTAAACAAGAATTTATGCATTTCCTGATATTCACGACCATGATTCATCCGAAATATTTTATTTTTATCACGCATATTTTCTTCTAACGTACCTCGTACGATCAGTTTCGCTCTCAAAAATTTAGTTGCATGTTATGAAAAGAGTTTTGTTTTTGAGATAATAATACAAAACCGACTCGTTTCGTAATCTAGGAAAACAAAATCTCTAAACCTAAACATAACCTAGAATGCAGGATAAAAATACGTTTTACACTCTTGCATCGGCATCAGTAGAGAACGCAAATATACAGAGGCGCACCAACAAATTTACTTATTTACAGAAAGGATTTTATATTACTAAAAATTATGAAATTCTGGTACACTAGTTAAGTATAGTCTATGATTATTGTTTGAAATATACCTACATCCACCTATTTGATAGCATTCCACTATATAATATAAAAAAAAGTCGCTTTTTATGGTTTTCTGTCTTAGATCTTTAAATACTACGCAACGGATTTGAATGTCGTTTTTTTAATAGATAAAGTGATTCAAGAGGAAGGTTTGTGCGAGTAATACATGCATAATATAGAAGAGAAACTTAAGAACTCTACGAGATAGATCTTTAAAAAGGTCTACAAAAAAGTCTGTGATAGTATATCTCTATCTCTTAGAAGTAACACATAATAACCATTTTTTTATCCTTTAATTTTACAAGAAATTATGGCTGATTATGGCTGATTTACGAATCGCTTTTAACCAATACAGCATTAATCCTTATCCAATAAATTTTAATGAAAATTCCATTCCCCCGCTCGGGGTCCACACAGTTAGCTATTCGATTAGAAATCATATATCTAACAATAAAAAAATGGAAAATAAATAAATGAAAAGTAATTTGAAAGGTCTACTTTGCCGCTAAAGATAAAAATTGCAAAAAAAAAATTCTACATCCCACTCAACCGGAAGTTGAACTATAGAAAGTGTAAAAGACCATTTTGCTGTCCAATTACCTTTGTTTTTTTATCTAACGTAGAATGTATCCATATAGCGGCGAGTCGCTAGTTTATTTACCAAAAGGATTTTATACTTTGTGCACAGTAGGTACTTACTGAAAATTATAAAATTTTAGTACAATACTGATTAATGTTTTAAATTTATATATCCTCTTATTTGATAGCAATTTCTTTTATATGAGCTACCCTATAAAAGGGGTGGATATCTGTGTCAGAGTTCGATTCAGGTCATTTTAAAGCCCCAGCTATTGTTGAGTGCATTCACTCCTATGTTGAGCATTGAAGTCTTTTTAGATTTTAAAGCTGTTCAACAAATGACGTACATTTTATCGACAGTGATGAAAATTTACTGCTTTAGTTGTTTGAAAAGCAATCTGGGTCAATACAAATTTATTAGAAAATAATGATTAATGATTGTGTCGACAAAGAAATATATTCTATACTCACTGTGTGAAAATTTCCCAATACTCTAATATTTAAAGGAGCATGTCAAATTCCAACTGTCAATATAACGTCAAATGTCAATCGTGTCACTTTTCACACTAAAATGTCAAACTCTAACTGTCAATATAAAGTAGTCAAATGTCAATCTTGTCAGAGTTCACACTAAAATGTTCAACTCTAACTGTCACTATAAAGTCAAATGTCAATTTTGTCTATTTTTACACTTAAATGTCAAACTCTAACTATCAATATAACGTCAAATGTGAAGCTTGTCACTTTTCACACTAAAATGTCAAACTCTAACTGTCAATATAAACAAAAAATAAAGAAAAAAACTATTTAAGTTACCGAATTCGTTCGAGTATATGCTCGAAAGTGAACTTATGAAAATAATCAATTTTCCAATCGTCCCACACGATCTGCTTGCAATACTTGAGCATATAGTTCTTATAAAGATTTTGATTGTTTACCAATAATATTTTTTCCAATTTTCATTTTTTAATTATATAATAATAAAGCAATAGGATAATTAAGATCTCATACATAAAAATATCCTAATTAAACGTTCATTGTCTTTTCACCTGAATATCCATGGCCACAAGCTACGTCATCATGTTATATCAAAATATTTATACATATATACATATAGGTATACATTCGAAATTTCTATAAACAAAAAGCAGCTTTCACTTTTGCGGTGTCGATGTCGGTTTCGTAACAATGAGATCACTTTTGGCAATATCAAGGTTATGCCTGAACATTGACTTTGCCAATTTCCAAATTGGTTTTATTGAGCAACAAAAAGGTGGTTGGATGAAATTTTTTAAGTTACTTACGTGGCCACAGATTATTAAGCTATAAAATATTTTAATTTTTAAAACATTACTAATTAAACGGGTTTTTTACTTGAATAAGAATTTTTTAAGTGAAATTTCTTTCTTTTACAAAATGTTTAATGGGCTATATAGTAAAAAGCTGTACGGTATTAACGTGTATGAAAATTACTTCATTTATGTGTTCTTTACTTGTCTTTTAATTGTATATAATCAGTTAATGCATTGTTTTTAAAGGTTAAGAGGTTGTAAGAATAAAAAAATGAGTAAAAAAAAACTCATCATAAAAACTAAAGGCGCCAAACACCTCTATCCTCCCGCTCTCCATCTTGCAAACCTCTCTTGTTTATGGCAACGTCAACTTCCTCCCTCTATGATGATTTTCTTTGCCTACCTCTTCTTTTTCTTTTATCCATTACACTCCCTCCAGTCTATTACTCTTTTAATCCAACGATCATTGGCAGCACGCATTACCATAACAGTCTCTTCTCTTCCATTTATATTTGGGCATATATGATTCTTCATTCTTCTCCGAATTTAAACATTGGGTATTCTGTCTAGTCTGGTTAATCTGCAGTTGATAGTTGATTTTCACTGCAGTTATTTTCTTGTTTATTAGGTACTCAACATTCTGCCACGTACGTCATGATGAATCGTACAACAATTGTGTCGTATATCCTTGTTTTGGTGTTCCTAGTTTCTACTTCTGCTCCATAGGACAGCTGTTTAATCGCAATTCTTGTCTGACCAAGTCTGTTTTCTATTTCATATTTTATTTTCTTTGCCTTCCTCTTTCTCTTTTCCTTTTACCCATTAGACTCCAGTCTGTTACTCGTTTTTAATCAAACGATTATTGGCAGCACGCATTACCATAAGAGTCTCTTCTCTTCCATATACATTTGGGCATATATCATTGTTCATTCTTCTTCGAATTTAAACATTGGGTATTCTGTCTTGTCTGGTTAATCTGCAGCAACACCTCCAATAGTCGATTTTCACTGTAGTTATTTTCTTGTTTATTACCCAACATTGTGCCACGTAGGTACGTCAGTTCTTGTCTGACCTAATCTCTTTTCTATTTCATCCTCCGTTCTTTTAGTTTAAAATATTTGGAAGCCAAAACTCCACTACCTTTCATGACAACATTCCTAGTTTTCCATAGCTTCTTTTGACATGTTCAGTTACTCTATTTTACTGAAGTTTACTTCGAGCCCCGCTTTATCAAACTCTTTTTTATCAATTTTCTTCCTTCACATTTTCTTCTCCATTGTTTTAAAGTGTATTCCAGACACAGTCAGAGACGTGGGGCATTCTTGGAGAAGCTCTTTTGTAGGATGAATTTTTAAAGTCAAGCAGTAGTTATACCTACAAATTTGAACAGTCTGTTCTTAAACAAATGTTGCTGTTTTTAGAAAGTATACAAACAAGAATATAAGACTTTATTTAATCCGGCTTGATGCGACATTTTATTAATTTCTACTTAATGTCATTTAATATGTTCTTGTTTGTATACTTTTTAAAAATTTTAAAAATCCCATTAGCGCCGTCGTACACCAACGAAACATGAAACACGCAACATGCAACATGCTACATGAGGTAAATACCGCGCATAGACTTGTGCCGCACTAAGACAATATAAACACACAGATATCATTAAAATCACCGTACACCAATGCGGCTCATGCAAGTCTAGTAACAAAAACTGCATGCGGTTTACTGTGCATGTCTCGTCGCAGTAGTTGTTGCGTGATTGGAGACGTAAGATCAGTGATTTTTATTAAAAATAGAAATAACGTTCAAAAATGTCTGAAAATCCTGTTTTTAATATAAATTTTGTAAAAGCTATTGAAAAACGTCCGTGCATATAAAACTATTCCTTAACAGAGTATAATGTTATTAATAAACGTTCCTCTGAAGAAATAGCCTCCCGGTAGTGGGTATCTAGCTTTTCTATTCTCGGTCCTATAAGTTCCATCAACACTCGGAAACTTTCCTGGTTCATTCTATAATATTCTTTAAACTTTTCTGGATTGAGGGATAACTGCTCCTGTGCAACAGTGACGGGGCTATGGCTCAGATTATGTACAAATAATGGATGAATCCAATATCGGCGCAACCGTTTTCGTTTACGTCGATTTCGCAAAAATTGCCAAGCTACTACAACATCTTCCTCGCTTGACGACATTTTAAATACTACAAATGTAGTTGTCACACTTGTCTACGCGATTAAGCAACATGCAGTATGTACCTCATGTCACATGTTGCATGTTGCGTGTTTGATGTTTCGTTGGTGTAGGTACCTACGGCTGCGCTTAAGGATATCTAAATATTGCTCTTATTCTTATTATAAATTGCAATGCTGCAACATTCTTATTACTTTGTTTACAACAAGACTCTATAATGCATATATGTTAATATGATTTTATATTAAAATTCACAAATAAATAAGAAATTGGAACAATGGAATAAAACGGAAGCTATTATCTATAGAATAAAATTCCTATATATTTACGTTGTAGTATAAAATAAACAAAACGGTAGTAGTAGTATATAGTATAGTAAAATAATATGAGTAATATTTACGTTTAGAAGGTAAACCGTTATCATTTAACAATTTATGATGGTGCTTCTTTTATATTTCCAGTATATGAAGTTGAGAAAAATGCGCAATATTTTGATATAGGTATAACAAAATAGTTTCAAATATCTTCACAATATGTCCTTTACTTGCTCATAAAGACATGTTTACTAGAATTGTCCTTGTATATTTGAAAGTAAAATACGTAGCTTGTTCAATTAAAAACCATCTTTGAAATCACTCAACTGATGTTCTGCTATATAAGTTTAATAGTGTTTAGAATCGTCACACGGATCAGTTCCTATTATTTGTATATGCCTGTAATTTTAAGTATTGTGACTTAAAAATGGCTTTAATTGTTAAAAATCCATCCAAATATACTTAAAGTATGGTAGTTTAAGTTTTAAGTAGGTACAAACATTGCAAATTCATACGTAAATGCAAGCAATATATAAAAACGCATGTTAGGGAAAAATGAAAAGGGTCAATTTATAAGATACGCGCTCACACCATCAGGAAAAACTTTGAAAATGTATTTTATTAAGATAAATTTATTGTTACAAATCATTAACTGTTTAAAAATATTAAATTTAAAAGTATTTAAATGCCTATTTTAAAATGTTTCAATGTATTTGGTGGTTAAATTTTAAAAAATGGTGGTCGCGCACCTTATCGCTATTATTGCGTTGTCTTAAAAATACGTTTTCTCAAGGTCTGCAAAATATGCGTTTCTGGCGGCGACAATAATCTCATTCGACTTAAACTTTCATCCGTACAGTGAAGTTTAGAAACATAAAAAAGTCACACAGTGCCAAATCTGGAGAATATACGCTAAATTTTACAGCATTCGACCAATTTGACCGTGGTGTACGAAGGTGTGAATAGATCCTTTATCTTGGTGGTAAACTACTATTCTATGTCAAAAGAGACCATTTTTCCTGCAATCCGAGGTCTAATCGGCCCAAAAATTCGGCATAGTAAAGTTTTTAGATGGTTTTGTCCTTCTCCAGGTGATGGATGTAGATTAGACCATGTGAATCTCAGAACAACAAGATAATTTATGCATTCTTCGGAGCACGTTCGTCGGGGAAACTTTACTTTTAGGTTGTCTCTTGGACTCTGGTGTTTACCACTTTAAAGCAGTGTTTGAAGCTGTTTAAAGGCAATTCCAAGGAGTTTTTGCGTTGTTTCGTAACCGTCGATGGAACATGAATCCATTGTTAAACACCAGAGACCAAGAAACAGCCAAAAAAATAAATTTCACCTGGCAAAAGTGTCTTATTGGCCGAAAAGGTATTGTCCTTCTAATGTCAGTTTACCATCATCGGCTTTTTAATCTCATTGTGACCAATGGAGTGGAAATGAAGAAAATGGACCAAATGTATAACTTTTACCAGTTAGTCTGTTGATGTGAAAGATTATGCCAGGTGTTAAGCAACTGTTAGCCTCCATGGTGTTCCCATCATCAAACACGATATCGGACGCTCCAGGTTTTAATGTATTAGTGTATGTAACCAAGTTAATCTATGTCTTTTTCTTGAAATTAACTTCTTAAACAAAGTATTTTAAGTACGTTGTTTTATCGATGAAATTGTTGTTCTAAACTCGGGTATATTACCAAATTTTATCTAAATCGGTCCAGTAGAAAATACCCGTTAAAGATACATCCCGGCAGACTGACAGGCAATTATTTTGAGGATTGCTTGAAGAATGTAATTTAAAAGATTTTTTTTTAGAGAAACTTATTTAATATCTATTGGCAAAGAAAAAAAAGGAAGATTATACTAAAGTGTTATATTGATGCCATTAGAAATGTCAATATGTACGTAAGTAAAATAATTATATGTGTAATCGAGCACGAACTCTTCCGGGGTATTGATCGAAGGGAAAAAACATTTGTGTCAAAGTTCGGTTGAGGTCATTTTAAAACCCCAGTTACTCTGTTGGAGTACATTCACTCCGAATCATTGCCATCAACTAAATGAAAGCGCTCGTTAGGATTAACGAAGATCGTCATTAAATACCCCAAATATTTAATTTAAATTTTTTTTATATACTAATTGTTGAATTAAACATAAACATGTTACACATTTTTTTACAAACATGACAATTAATTAATTTAAAACGAAATCAAATCTGCGGAAACTTGACAGAGTTGCAGGTCTCGCCAAATTGTAGTTGTGTGTGATTTTATTTGTAAACATACAAAAAAAAAACCGCTCATTTGTCTGTGATGAACCGGTGTATAAATTAAAACAACAAACTAAAAGTAACATTTTTTAAAGTACTTTACTTTAACCAAAACTAAAGGAATTTTATTCTAAACTAGCGGACCCGGCGAACTTCGCACCGCCTAACACTAATGTTTTTTCCATTTTTATTTTTACGATTAATTTTTTGTATTTTTATCATATTTTCTCGTTAGTTACCAGTTTTCACTATTATTTATAGTACTTTGTAATTTATCGGTTAGGTATATTATATATTAACTGCGCCACCTAACGGTGGCGTCACAGTTCTTAGGTAAGTAAGTTTTGTTTTTTTAAATATATGAGATATCAACTGCGCCACCTTACGGTGGCGTCATAGTACTTAGTTATGTAAGAATTACAGGTGTAAATTTATAACATCTCAACTGCGCCACCTTAGGGTAGCGTCATAATTATTAATTTCGTAATAAACGCGGCCGATCGCTGCAAAATTCAAAGTGCTATAAGGAAAATCGCGGCCTCCGATGCGCTATTTATAGGCACGTTACCGCCGGCGCCGCCCCGGCCGGCCAGTACCTACCACCGCAAGCGCTACGTCCCGCAATTTTAAATCTGTAATATCTTCGAAAATATTCATTTAAATTTCGTGCTGTAAAGGACCATATAGATTTATATTAAATCAACAATGTATTTAAGCTATTTAATTGGATAAGGATTAATGCTGTATTGGTTAAAATCGCTTCAAAAATTAGCCATTATTTGTCGTAAAAAGTAAATGACAAAAAAATGTTATTGTGGGATATCCATAAGAGATAGACATATACCATCGCAGAGTTTTCTGTAGACCTTTTCAATGTGTACAAATAATTAGTACATTATTTTGATAAATCTCGTAGGGTTCAGCCTGCGTTTGCAATGTAAGCGTAAAAAAATTGATAATTAACGACATCACATTAGAAACCTCAAAAATAACAGCATTTTTCCACTATTTAATGGATGTTATTATACATATAAACTTTCCTCTTGAATCACACTATCTATTGAAAAAAACCGCATCAAAATCCGTTGCGTAGTTTTAAAGATTTAAGCATACAAAGAGAAATAGGGACAGAAAAAGCGACTTTGTTTTATACTATGTATATTGATGATACCTACAAATCTAAAAATATCAACACCTATTTCTTTTTAATATATTTGAACCACACGTATTCTTATCTTTATAAATAGCAAACGGTTCACCTTTTATATCCGAAAAAAGAGACGCTTTTAAGTAGTTTAAATGTATTTTACCCATAAAAGTATAGTCGTTCTTCAATTCTATATTTCTAAGAGTCGTGAGAAGAGCTACCAACAAACTTTCTAAAGATGTTTAGATGAAAAAAGAAGTAAAAGAATAATCAAAGAATTACTAGAATTTGTTCTACTGTAACTATGCAATTATATTATTTTAAAGCCCTAAAACGCAATCAAAACTCTATTTTATTGGATTTAAATTTAATTATAGCTAATTTTTAATATTCTATTTGTGGTATAAATTTAACAACAGGAAGTTGAATCGTTCTCATCAAATCCCATAAATTGTTATTTGAGTAATTTCTTCTTACATTAAGACATATCAATAAACTTGTAAAGTAATAAACTAGTTTTTTTTTTTTCATTACTTTACAAACTTTCACTCTCTGGTGTTGGTTGGCATTAATTTATAAAATAAGGAAATAACAGTTGAATGGTTACATAATAAATAGGTAATAGAAAATTATTGCTGCACTCTCTTTTACTTACTTTCCTATTCATTAAGCGATAGTTGTTTTACATCTTCCGGCGTTGGAATATTAAATGTTATATAATGATGATATATCGGAAATTGTAAATATCTTCAACATATAAATACAGTTACAAGCAAAAGCTTTGTAAATAGTTTCCAGTAAATTTTGCTTTATGTTAAAAAAATTGTATCTTAAAAAATTATAAATGAATTACAA
This sequence comes from Altica lythri, assembly GCA_964028335.1. Lineage (NCBI taxonomy): Eukaryota > Metazoa > Arthropoda > Insecta > Coleoptera > Chrysomelidae > Altica > Altica lythri. The sequence goes on from OZ034805.1 coordinate 73,352,986, forward strand.
AAATAAACTTACAATAAATGCTATTAAACCCTTATTTAACAATAAAGCAAATGTTTATAAAAATATTCAAACTAAATCGAAAGTTATAAGCAAAAGCTCTCTACATGGTTCCCGTGCTCGTTTCCATATATCTAAGTGTCCGTTTTATAAAAATTTTATTTAAATAAATAATATATTAATTTAAAAAAAAAATCTTAAAAAAGTTATAAAAAACTAATATTGCATAACATATTTAGTTTATGTGAAAATTCTTACACTCAGAAAACAGTTACAAGCAAAAGCTTTGTAAATAGTTACCAGTAAATTTTGCTTTATATTTAAAAAATCGTATCTTAAAAAATTATGAATGAATTACAAATAAAAATTACAATAAATGCTATCAAACCCTTATTTAACCATAAATTTAATGTTTATAAAAATATTCAAACTAAATCAAAAGTTATAAGCAAAAGCTCTCTACATCGTTCCCGTGCTCGTTTCCATATATCTAAGTGTCCGTTTTATAAAAATTTTATTTAAATAAATAATATATTAATTTAAAAAAAAATCTTAAAAAAGTTATAAAAAACTAATATTGCATAACATATTTAGTTTATGTGAAAATTCTTACACTCAGAAAACAGTTACAAGCAAAAGCTTTGTAAATAGTTTCCAGTAAATTTTGCTTTATATTTCAAAAATTGTATCTTAAAAAATTATGAATGAATTACAAAAATAAACTTACAATAAATGCTATTAAACCCTTATTTAACAATAAAGTAAATGTTTATAAAAATATTCAAAATAAATCGAAAGTTATAAGTAAAAGCTCTCTACATCGTTTCCGTTATCGTTTTCATATACCTAAATGTCTGTTTTATAAAAAAATTATTTAAATAGGTAAATAATATATTATTATTAAAAACAATACATAAAAAAGTTATAAAACACTAATATTGCATAACATAAGTAGTTTATATAAAAATTGTTACACTGAAACAACAGTTAAAAGCAAAAGCTGTGTAAATAGTTTCCAGTAAATTGTGATTAATATTTTAAAAATTGTATCTTAAAAAATTATGAATAAATTACAATAAAAACTTACAATAAATGCTATTAAACCCTTATTTAACAATAAAGTAAATTTTTATAATAATATTTACTATTAATCGAAAGTTATTAGCAAAAGCTCTCTCCATAGTTTTCGTGATCGTTTCTATAAAATCATTTGTTTTATAAAGTTATTATCTAGAAAAGTTGTATATCGATTTGCGCAAAACTCTTAAAAAAGTTATATAACACAAATATTACATAACATATTTAAATTATATGAAATGTTTTACACTCAGAAAACAGTTACAGCAAAATGCTTTAAAAATGGTTTTCAAAAAAATGTATCTTAAATTTACACGAATAATATAGTTAAATTTAATAAAATAAAAATACACTCAGAAAAAGGTTATAAGCGAAAGCTTAAAAATTGTGTTCAAAAGCTTGGGAATTGTTAAAAAACCGTTCTTTAAATGGATTTTTACCAAATTAGTGGACCACTGAGTTTTTTTTATACAAAATATTACACTCAGAAAAAAGTTATAAGTAAAAATAACTTTTATTGTAAAAATTTGTATCTTTGAACTTTATAGTTTGATTTTTATAAAACTTTTTTTAAAAACAATAAAACTAAATATTTTTTTTATTTGTTTCAGGAATTATGACCCTAACGCGCACTCCGTGTGAGCTCGACAAGATGAGCCTTTTCCAAGATTTAAAATTAAAACGAAGAAAAGTAGATTCACGTTGCAGCAGTGACGGTAAGTTTTTAAAAGCACCAAACGCAAAATCTCATTGGTAAATCTTGGTATGACTCATTTCATTTTAACATAATCCTTCTTTTAAGTACAATTTACACTAAACGACAAAAAAACCGCACGAGACATATATTTTTTTTTGTTTTAAATTATATTAAAATGTTTTTTGTCGGATAGTCTATATGGGTGTTTGGTACGAATAATAAATTATTTATTTAGTATTATTGATATATTAATATATAAATAAACAATAGATTTCTTTAGCACCTTACATTACAAGCAAAACAACTCGATTATCCCTCTTTTCGGATAAATTGTTCCCTGGGGCTTAATCCAGGGGTGCAATTTGATTTCGAGTAATGTATACTATTTTTCTTCCTATCCGGTCAGAAACAATATGCCATAAACATTTATGTCAACAAAAGATTTTTGACTAAAGGATCTATGGTGGCGCTTTTTAAGCGGCTTTATGCAAAACTAAAAAGACAACCCTCGTAAAACAAAGTAAATATTGGGAATAGCTACCAGATTGATCACGAATTTTCGAATGGATAGTAAAAAAAATAGTAGATATTACACAGTTCGAAAGTTGCACCCATAATCATCGACTTTCGTCCCTTGTGATGTAATGTACTATTACGTATTGATAATATTTTAAACGAATATAATGATTGATAAGTTTTTGTAATTAAAAATGTATTTATGTCATCTACTTCCTCAATTACAAACAAAATTACAACTCATTCAATCATTATTAAGTCGTTTTAATTGATCGTCTTCAACACCAATACAATATGTTAGGAATTGATAATTATGTTTGTTGCAAACATTGTTTAAATATTATTGACCCTCACATCACTGTTCACCTTGTTGTTTGTCTAGAAATAAATAACCTTACTCAATTTGCCTAGGATTATAGTTATACTTATAGTTGTATCTATCTTTTCAATAAAACTCGAATGATAAATTTTATCTATCTAAAAAGTTTGTAGTTAAAATACGTCGATAGGTACTTCAAATCCTCAATGTTTTTATAACTGTTATCAGTAGTTTTTATTTTGAAAAATCACTTTTTGAACCACTTTTTTGAAAATTTCTTAGTAACAAATTGAATAGTACAGATTGATACCTAAATGTAATTAAAAAGTTCGTAACTCAGTGAATTCCTATAGACGGGAAGATTTTAACCATATCTGATGAACTTGAAAGTGAAAGCAGAGAAAAAGAAAGGTAAGAGGAGAAAGTTACTCATTTGTGTGACGATTTTTCTGTCGCAACATTTTTTAAACCTTCGCTTTATTAGAAGATAAAGTTTTAAAAATCTATTAAGATAAATCTGGTAGAAAACCATTTAGTACTTATTGCAATGTCAGAGGGCACTTCGAGACCTACATTATTATCTTGAGTTATCATTGGTTTATTGAAATACAGATTGATGATATTGGCGACATATGATATATTTGTTTTAATAAAGGAAATGGAAGCTGCGATTGAGATAGATAGATAGATATTACCTGCACTAGAAAGCAACAGAGACAACATCCTTTGGCTAAAATTAACACTAAAAGCAAATTTATGTGTTGTATTTATCGGTCATCAGACTATAATTGTGACGAACTACTAGACTATTTATCACAAAAGATCGACTACCTTAATACTGAGTACCCATCTGCCGAGATAATTGTGCTTGGGGACTTTAATGTTCACCACGAAAAGTAGCTTAAGTCCAAAAAACGGACACAGAAGGCATGCTAACTGAAGAGTTTGCAATCAGCCACGGGCTGTCCCAACTAATCGACAAGCCCACTTACTTTCCCAAAGCTGCCAACCACAGTACCAACACTCTGGACCTTTTTCTGACCACTCACCCTGAGCAATATAATGTAAATGTTCTGTCTCCCCTAGGTAATTCTGATCATACTGTAGTAGAAATCAAATGTCCAATCGAACCTCACCCTTTCGAGGCACCACCCAAGAGAACTTTTTGATACTTAAAAAAGCAGATTGGGAAGGCCTTCAAGACTACTTTGCAACTTTCCCTGGAACCCAGTCTGCTTTATTAACGAAGACCCATCGGCAGTTTGCAACAGTATAACTGAAATCATTCAGTGTGCCATGGAAGCTTACATTCCTCTCTTTACCAAAAGTTTGAAAGCCAAACAGAAGCCATGATTTAATAAAGATTATGATGTAGCTCGGAAAGCTAAGATCAAGTCCCACAAATTATTTCATTAAAATCCATCAGAAGAAACAAAACAGGATGATAGAAACGCTAGAAACAAATACAACACCACTATCTCCAATTCCAAAAGTCTCTTTGATGCTCGAATGAGAGAGAAGGTAATGTCAAACCCTAATAGAAGGAAGCCGGTCCTTTCGGACTCTTGCCAAACATATCAATAGTTCATTTTGGGGTTCAGGCCCCAGTTCTTACCACACAATTGTCCACACCTACCAATGGCTATTGTAGCTTTGCGTATGACCTTTCGGATGTGCTGCTTCTATGATAGCCTCTGGTCAAACACCACACCCAGGTATTTGGCTTGTGTGGCCATTGGTACCAGCACGTTGTATTGGTTTAAAGCCTTGCAATGCCCTTGCAGCAAATGAGGGAGGCAATAAGAGCAACGTTACTCATTTTTGTGACGATTTTTCTGTAGCAACACTTTTTTAAAACCTTCGCTATCGCGGTTTTTGGTACGTTTCGAAATTTAGACATATCAATCTGTCGAATTAGAAACGTTAAAAATGGAAAAACTATTACAAAAAGTAACGCCAGCACTAATTCGAAAACTCTTCGGACAGACCTTGTAGATTCATTAGTTTACCTTAAAATATAAATTGCATAAATTCGATAAACGCGTAAACAACCTCTAGAAAGAAAACAAAGTTATTTTTCACATTCTAAAAATATTATAGTAACGTTTACCATTTCATTACTACAACTTGTTTTTTATCCTTGTGTTAATCACTTTCTAGTAACCTAGAAAATTATCAAATAATCGTTAAAAAAATTTATATAACCGCTTCATTTTGTACAAACAATATCTTACTAGATAAAGCTAGATGCATAAGGTTATTTTCTAATCCCCGTAATAAGATATACAAGGTGAACTTATCATTAAACATATATTCATATTGGCCAGCCTTAGCTTCTTGTTATAATTTTGCACACTACACACCAGCTTTCATCTCGAGCTTATTACAAACCTAGAGTAGGCAGCCATCAGCAAACTTTGCTTCTAGGCAATGTCTCTGTCCGCTTCTAGGCGAATCTGTCGCCGATACAAGTACATCGTCTCCTGATCTCCTGAGTCCTTCATCGCCGAAGATGGCCGATGCTGTTCTGAATCCACCGAGTCCAGATTCAACACCTATCAACTTGCATCCGCCTGAGCCAACCCATGATAAGCCACCCAACAGGCTGGAGGAGTCAGGGGTCTTCGATGGTGGTGGAAACGACAATTCCAACATGGAAGGGGTCGGTACCGCCAGTGTTATTAGGTATGTAACTATTCATATTTACATGGTACACCACTTTTTTCCTAAATATTAACTTAGAGAAGTTTAAGAAGGGTCAAAAACACACCTGAAACAGAGTTTGGCGCTTTTTGACTTTTATGTCCTGCATTATTTGATCAGGAATCATCTTTTGTTATATTTAAAAATTTAAAGATGCCTGACTTTTTGTAAATTTCATTATTTCTTTTGGACATACCATTTTAGAGTCTTGAGAGGTTAATTTATAAACCTCAACAAGAGTGTCCAATATGCATAAAAGTGTAATGAAGCGTACAATAAATGCTTTTTGGACTTGCTGTATATTTCATTATTTTTTCTGGACATAGCATTGTAGAGTCTTGAGAGGTTAATTAGAGGGCCAAAAACCCTTGAAGGTGGGTAAAGGGTACAACAAATACAAAAGCTTTAGTAGTTAAAAAAATCTTACTATATTGACCAAAAAAGAATTAGTAAAGCGTATGAGCAGCTTTACCAATTTTTTTAAAAACTATAAATAATTGTAATGATTTTTAGGTCACTGCCAGTGATAAGATCGCAGAGTCCACCAATACGGCCAGCTCCTCCGTTCAGTCCTTTGCAGCCACCAAGGCCGCACAGTTCACCAGGTCGACCAGCTACCGTGAGTCCACGAGCAAGTCCTGTTATCAGACATACACCTATTCTCCTTCAACCATGCGCTAGTCCAAGTCCCAGACTAATAGTATCAACACAAGAACCCACCTCATCGATGCCTTCTTTTACTCCAAATACCCCGACTTCACCAATTCAATCAAGAGGTGTAATAATGAGTCAGCAAGTTCCGAATATAAATCAAGGTGGTTCTCAAATGTGGTTGAAGCATTCTAGAATGAATGGAGTAAAGCAGGAAATGATAGGTGGTAGCTTTACTGCAGGAAGTGATATGAAATCAATAGTAGGTCTTAATCGAAACGCAGGTCCAATACCATTGAAACCTGAGTTGATAGGAGGGAATTTAACTGGAGTAACTGAAATTAAACCACCAGCAAGTCCCCTTAGTCGAACTCCAGGTGCAATACCTATTAGACAAACCCCAACTGTAATCATGGGTGAAGTTGGTGGCGTTAGAACTATGGTTTGGTCTCAACCAAATTTATGTTCTTCACCTAGTGGCGAACCACAGTTACACCCCACCACGTCTAACTGGCCTTCAGTTAGCAGCCCGGATGAAAGCGCAGCTCAGCTTTTACTTAATTTAGGACAAGATCGATTAAGACCTGTTAGTAGAAATTTAGTACCTTCACCCTCTCCCACATCCCAATTTGCTACTTCCCCCTTAAACATGGAGCGACTATGGGCTGGCGATATACACCAAGTACCAGTTACTCAACAAACTCAAGCTTTAAACCTTACCTTTCCACCACCAGGTCCTTTGACCTACGACCAAAATGAGATTAAACCGCCTTTAGGAGAACCTGCTACCGAACATCATGAAACACAAGAAGAAGAAGAACAACCTATGATCTGTATGATCTGTGAGGATAAAGCTACAGGATTACATTATGGGATTATTACTTGTGAAGGGTGTAAAGGGTTTTTTAAAAGAACTGTACAGAATCGAAGGGTATATACTTGTGTAGCGGATGGAAATTGTGAGATTACCAAAGCGCAAAGGAATCGATGTCAGTACTGTAGGTTCAAGAAATGTATAGAACAAGGAATGGTATTACAAGGTAAGATTTTTTTAGTAAACGACATCATAAAATTAGCTTTTTAGTTATTTTTTGAAGCTATACTCTTTATGGCGTGTTAAACAAAAATGATAAAGGTAAATTTTTACGATGCGCGTGAATACCGTCAGGAAAAAACGACATGAAACAATAAAATTAGCTAGTCAAAGTATCAGTTTTCAAAATTTTGTAGCTTTGTTATTTGCAAACGGAAAAAGTAGGTGTAATTGATTCTGAGAAAGATTTTTATCTTGTTACGCCAAAGAAATATAACTTCTTACGTACGTTATTAACTACAGTTTTCGGAACCGGCCATGACTCGGTCCGATAGTTGCACACACATAATTGAAAGTTAATAGTTTTTCTATATTTTCTTGTATAAAAATAACACTAATTTATTTTTCAGCTGTACGAGAAGACCGAATGCCAGGTGGTCGAAATTCCGGAGCAGTTTACAATCTTTATAAAGTTAAATACAAAAAACATAAGAAACCGTCAACTAAACAACAAAATAAACCATTAGATAAAAATAGTATCAGTCAACAATTCAAACAAGAACAAAATCCCAGTATTCCATCCAACCTAGTCAATGGCACTATCCTCAAGACTGCTCTAACCAATCCCAGCGAGGTAAGTTTATTCTTAACTAGTTTTTAGCCGCTACTTTCTTTCGAGTGAATATTTAGATGGAAATATAACCTCAAATTAGGGCCATATATAAAAGGAGAAGTATCTACATCTACACACGGACAGCCGTAACCGCTGATGGTAGAAACATAAAATTTGGTCAGATGTTTTCATTAGGTGGACACCCACTAAGAAGAGATTTTTTGCATCTGTAGACCGTTTAAGCCCTTGTGTCGCCATCAAACAGATTCCTCCCCAAAAACATTACAGTGCCTTCATCAAATGGAATTTTAAGAGCTATATTGCAGCTGGCAAATCACTCTTTATGCCTTCGCCAAACCGGCTCACGTCCACCCGAAGATTTTAAGCTGATCCTAGTCTCATCTGAGAATAAAACCTTATTCCAATTCTCAATTGTCCAGTTTTGATACTTATGAACGAAACGTAGTCTAACAAATTTGTGTTCCTTGGTTAATAAAGGTTTGTTTACGGGTCTTCTATAGTGTTCAATCCAGCTTTATTTAAATGTCTTCGCACAGTTCAAGAGCAATAGCTAACTCATTTCGTAATATTGTACCAGTGACAGACACACGCAGAAAGTGCTAATTTCTTGCATCTGTAGACCTATTAAGCCCTTGTGTGGCCATTAAACAGATTCCTCCCCAAAACACTACAGTGTCATCACCAAATGGAATTTTGAGAGCTATGTTACAGCTGGCAAATCTCTCTTCATGCCTTCGCCAAACATCCTCACATCCATCCGAAGATTTTAAGCTGATCCTAGTCTCATCTGAGAACAAACCTTATTCCAATCCTCAATTGTCCAGTTTTGATACTTATGAACGAAACGTAGTCTTACTACTTTGTGTTCCATGGTTAATAAAGGTTTTTTACGGATCTTCTAGTGTTCAATCCAGCTTCATTGGCGAGTAATAGCCAACTCATGCAGAAAGCGCTAATCTCTTGCATCTGTAGACCTTTTAAGCCCTTGTACAGGTCTGCAATTGTAAGATTCTATCTAATTGAAGCGTTTAACCATACGTCAAAATCCATTTAGTAGTTTTTGCGTTAAATCCGGACTACAAACAGACTCTTCTACACTCTACACTTGTATTTTTTGTATATATACATTGATTTCAACTGTAAAATTTTGATCTAAGGTCTATTTACAGGTGATCCGTTTACGGCAACGTTTAGACAGTGCAGTGAGTAGTTCAAGAGATCGGAACTTCTCCGTGGAGTACTCCTTATCGATGATTAAAACATTAATAGACTGTGATGAATTCCAAGATATAGCAACGTTACAAAACTTAGATGAACTTCTCGATCATAACACGGACTTGAGTGAAAAATTGTGTAATATCGGTGACTCAATAGTGTACAAGCTAGTGCAGTGGACTAAAAGGTTACCGTTTTATTTAGAATTGCCAGTGGAAGTGCATACGCGATTATTAACGCAACGATGGCACGAGTTGTTAGTGTTGACCACATCGGCTTATCAGGCGATTCACAAAGCCTCGGAGCAGATGACGATGTTGATGGAAACAGATTTTTCACAGGAGGTGAGTACAGATTTAGTCTTCTATTTAACTACAATTCGGGAATAAATGACAGTGACTTACACCAAAAGGTGCGACGAGGCACGACTGATACCGGCACACACAATCTTGAATATTTCTAAAATATTTACTATATCTCGAGGCCCAATTGTCTCTCAGTGAGGTCATTGTGACGTAAATGCAAGTGGAACCAAGGCGAGGTTCGAATGAATGCTAGTTGCCATGTTTAACTTAGAAACACTTACCATTTTTGTCTTATTAACGCGCAATAGAAAGAGATACTTTTAACAAAAATGTCAACACTGGACAACATTTTTAAATACGCTACTGCCGCTTGACATTTTTCTTAAAAGTATCTCATTTTTTGCGCTTTAATAAGAAAAAGATAGTAAGTCTTTCTTAGTTAAATATGGCAACTACCATTCATTCGAACCCCGCATTGGTTCCACTTGCATTTACGTTACAATGACGACACTGTCGGACAATTGAGCCTCGAGTTATAGTGTCGGTTTTTCGTGACGGTGTGCGCGCGCATCATAAAAATTTTCTCTCATAATTTTTTTCTAACGTGCTAAAAGAAGTATATCTTTAAAAATGTTCTTTAAACCCGTAATTGATTGTGTTTTGATACGCCGCTGTTGGATGACCTACTAAATTTATTTGCTCGTTTACCAAACCACTAACGTTGGGATTTCCTATGCACAAAAATCCTTGCAAACTGAATTATCCGGTTCGATCCACTTACAAAATAATCTAAGATAAATATCGTTTTTATTTTCATTTCTATTCGTTGTTAAAAATAGATTCAGTTGTACCTTTTTTTAATATGTTGATATATCTATAGTAGGTAGATACAGTACAGTTATGTAAATACTGTTATCAATAACTGTTGGATATTATACAAGAATTTATTTGAGTTTTTAGAAAACAATCATAAATTTACTTTTTTAACTAAATCTAGAACAAATTAAAAACAGAATTGTGGATTTTATAAAAACAAAATCAGTTTTAACCCTGTTCACCCTGTTTAGTTTCAGAAACGGGGTTTTATCAAAAAAGAAATTTCAACTCGGGTGTTTTCCACATCCAACTCTCAACTTCTTCTTTTTCATTGACGTAAGAGTGGCCTTGACAACTAAATTTTCAAGTCCATTTTACGTACTTTTCTTCATATGCAACCACTTTTTTAAGATTTCTAAGAAGATTCTTACAATTCTACGATTGTTTCTTCTCTTCTTCTCTATATTACGTCCTTTGCACTGATCCCTTTTTTTGAGCTTTATGGTCGTTGACAGTTATCGGTCTTTCTACATTTGTCTGATGACTTCTTTTGTTGTATTATTGTTTGTGTATTCTTCTAGTGTAATTCTTGTTACATACAATGTTAAACAAACGAAACAAGCTTATTAATCGTTGTTTTCAGTATTCATCTTATAGAAATATAAACCAAAATAAATTTAATTTTGTTTCTAAACTTTACTCTATTCGAAATTCTATTTTCTGTGTCTGTAAAGTGAAGACAACTGTTGTATAATTGTGTAAATCTTTCCTTTTTATGTGTATAGGTGGAGTCGAATCTTTGTACACTCCAGAACTGTTTAATTTCTATGATGGGAAGGGAAATAACAATTGAACAACTCCGCCAGGATGTGGGTTTAATGATCGAAAGGATAACACACGTAACTGTGATGTTCAGGCAGATCAAGTTAACTATGGAAGAATATGTGTGCCTTAAAGTAATCACTATGTTAAACCAAGGTAAGATTTATGTATTTACTAGCTATACTTGCAACTTCGTGCGAATTTGAAAAAGTATGATAATAAGTGCTGGACATCGAATTTTAAACAAAGTGGACAATAGCTCGTTCGCGCATTTTGAGCCCGCGCGTCGGGCATAAGTTACTCCTTATTACATTAGCTATTTGCCAGTGAAAGTCCAGTCAAAATTGGTACCATCGTTTCAGAGATTCGTCAAAATAAACGAAATGACAGACAGACTGATGGACAAAGATTTTAAAAACTTTATTACCCACTCTATCTCTCTCTACTTGCGCAACATTCGAAAAACAGGGCGGACGAGATAGAAAGATAAGGTCCTGCGATCTTCTCTCTCTTTCTAACCGTCAGACTTTTCTGCTTACAAGCAGCCGTATGCATTACCTACTCTATGGTGCTAAATTGATTCACCTCACATCGGTAAAGTTGATTTCTCACTCTTGGTAATCAGTCAGATGATAGCAACACGTAGATTTCTGGTTTATAATTTGAAATTTTACACAAAACTTTTTATCTAACAGTTCTGCCTAACGTTGGATCTTATATCCGTAAAGCAGCCCTCTGTGTTGGCAATCATTCTGAAGTTGGTAACGAGTAGGTTTTTGGTCAATAATCTATGGTCAAGTTTAACATACAACTTGTTCAAGTTTTAACATACTTTGCCTCTGTAAGTAATAGAGCTTATGTTCATGGTACAGAGATAGTCGATAATATAGATCTCATATTTAGCGATCAATCTAAAAATAGCGTTCAGAATGTAAAACAGTTTGGGTTGTGGCTAACATCATATCTCAAGTCAGTAAGGCAGAGCTTAATACAGAGCTCCTGTAAGTAATGTAGAGCTTATGTTCATGGTACAGAGATAATCGATAATACCTATAGATCTCATAGTTAGCGATCAATCTAAAAATAGCGTTCAGAATGTAAAATAGTTTGAGTTGTGGCTAACATCATATCTCAAGTCAGTAAAGCAGAGATTAATACAGAGCTCCTGTAAGTAATGTAGAGCTTATGTTCATGGTACAGAGATAATCGATAATATAGATCTCATAGTGAGCGATCAATCTAAAAATAGAGTTCAGAATGTAAAACAGTTTGGGTTGTGGCTAACATCATATCTCAAGTCAGTAAGGCAGAGCTTAATACAGACCTCCTGTAGGTTATGTAGAGCTTAAGTTCATGGTACAAAGATAGTCGATAATACAGATCTCATATTTAGCGATCAATCTAAAAATATCGATCAGAATATAAAATAGTTTGAGTTGTGGCTAACATCATATCTCAGGTCAGTAAAGCAGACATTAATACAGAGCTCCTGTAAGTAATGTAGAGCTTATGTTCATGGTACAGAGATAATCGATAATATAGATCTTATAGTTAGCGATCAATCTAAAAATAGCGTTCAGAATGTAAAACAGTTTGGGTTGTGGCTAACATTATATCTCAAGTCAGTAAGGCAGAGCTTAATACAGAGCTCCTGTAGGTTATGTAGAGCTTAAGTTCATGGTACAGAGATACCTAGTCGATAATACAGATCTCATATTTAGCGATCAATCTAAAAATATCGATCAGAATATAAAATAGTTTGAGTTGTGGCTAACATCATATCTCAGGTCAGTAAAGCAGACATTAATACAGAGCTCCTGTAAGTAATGTAGAGCTTATGTTCATGGTACAGAGATAATCGATAATATAGATCTCATAGTTAGCGATCAATCTAAAAATAGCGTTCAGAATGTAAAACAGTTTGGGTTGTGGCTAACATCATATCTCAAGTCAGTAAGGCAGAGCTTAATACAGACCTCCTGTAGGTTATGTAGAGCTTAAGTTCATGGTACAAAGATAGTCGATAATACAGATCTTATATTTAGCGATCAATCTAAAAATATCGATCAGAATATAAAATAGTTTGAGTTGTGGCTAACATCATATCTCAGGTCAGTAAAGCAGACATTAATACAGAGCTCCTGTAAGTAATGTAGAGCTTATGTTCATGGTACAGAGATAATCGATAATATAGATCTCATAGTTAGCGATCAATCTAAAAATAGCGTTCAGAATGTAAAACAGTTTGGGTTGTGGCTAACATCATATCTCAAGTCAGTAAGGCAGAGCTTAATACACAGCTCCTGTAGGTTATGTAGAGCTTAAGTTCATGGTACAGAGATAGTCGATAATACAGATCTCATATTTAGCGATCAATCTAAAAATATCGATCAGAATATAAAATAGTTTGAGTTGTGGCTAACATCATATCTCAGGTCAGTAAAGCAGACATTAATACAGAGCTCCTGTAAGTAATGTAGAGCTTATGTTCATGGTACAGAGATAATCGATAATATAGATCTCATATTTAGCGATCAATCTAAAAATAGGGTTCAGAATGTAAAACAGTTTGGGTTGTGGCTAACATCATATCTCAAGTCAGTAAGGCAGAGCTTAATACACAGCTCCTGTAGGTTATGTAGAGCTTAAGTTCATGGTACAGAGATAGTCGATAATACAGATCTCATATTTAGCGATCAATCTAAAAATATCGATCAGAATATAAAATAGTTTGAGTTGTGGCTAACATCATATCTCAGGTCAGTAAAGCAGACATTAATACAGAGCTCCTGTAAGTAATGTAGAGCTTATGTTCATGGTACAGAGATAATCGATAATATAGATCTCATAGTTAGCGATCAATCTAAAAATAGCGTTCAGAATGTAAAACAGTTTGGGTTGTGGCTAACATCATATCTCAAGTCAGTAAGGCAGAGCTTAATACACAGCTCCTGTAGGTTATGTAGAGCTTAAGTTCATGGTACAGAGATAGCCGATAATACAGATCTCATATTTAGCGATCAATCTAAAAATATCGATCAGAATATAAAATAGTTTGAGTTGTGGCTAACATCATATCTCAGGTCAGTAAAGCAGACATTAATACAGAGCTCTTGTAAGTAATGTAGAGCTTATGTTCATGGTACAGAGATAATCGATAATATAGATCTCATAGTTAGCGATCAATCTAAAAATAGCGTTCAGAATGTAAAACAGTTTGGGTTGTGGCTAACATCATATCTCAAGTCAGTAAGGCAGAGCTTAATACAGAGCTCCTGTAGGTTATGTAGAGCTTAAGTTCATGGTACAAAGATAGTCGATAATACAGATCTCATATTTAGCGATCAATCTAAAAATATCGATCAGAATGTAAAATAGATTGAGTTGTGGCTAACATCATATCTCAAGTCAGTAAGGCAGAGCTTAATACAGAGCTCCTGTAGATTATGTAGAGCTTAAGTTTATGGTACAGAGATAGTCGATAATACAGATCTCATATTTAGCGATCAATCTAAAAATAGGGTTCAGAATGTAAAACAGTTTGGGTTGTGGCTAACATCATATCTCAAGTCAGTAAGGCAGAGCTTAATACAGAGCTCCTGTAGGTTATGAAGAGCTTAAGTTCATGGTACAGCGGCCTCCCTCCTTCTAGAAAGTAAAATGTTCTACGTTCCTTTCTTGCTGAACTCAGCTATTCAAAGGTAGTACCAAAAAGGCACCGTCGCCCCTCACGCGGCGCTACCGCCCTCTAGTTGAATTTCCCAAAACTCAACAAAAGATTAATATTTATAAAATGTTAAGACAGATTAGCAAATGTATATAAACTCGTATACAGATCTCATAGGTATTTAGCGATCAATCTAAAAATATCGATCAGAATGTAAAATAGTTTGAGTTGTGGCTAACATCATATCTCAAGTCAGTAAAGCAGAGATTAATACAGAACTCCTGTAAGTAATGTAGAGCTTATGTTCATGGTACAGAGATAGTCGATAATATAGATCTCATATTTAGCGATCAATCTAAAAATAGGGTTCAGAATGTAAAACGGTTTAAATCTTGGCTAACAAATCTCATGTCGGTATTAATGCAGACGATCGGTAATATAGATTTCATATTTAGCGTACAATTTGAATCTGATACAGTTTAGGGATCTATAAACGATCTTTGAACAGTTTATCTAAATTTGTGAGTTCTATGACGTATTTTCTTAGTTTGCAAACTATTTTCAGTAGTTCTAAAGATGAATTTTTTGTTAATTTTCAGCGAAACCTGCCAGTAGTTCGGGACTCAGTGATTTGGAAACAATTCACGAGAGATACATGACTTGCCTACGCGTATACACGCAACACATGTATCCTCAACAAACCACAAGATTTCAAGACTTACTAGTTAGGTTACCAGAGGTAATTCAAATTAAAACAAGTACTTATTTTTATATATTTTTTTTATATGTATTTTTTTATAGATCCAATCAGCGGCCTCCCTCCTTCTAGAAAGTAAAATGTTCTACGTTCCTTTCTTGCTGAACTCAGCTATTCAAAGGTAGTACCAAAAAGGCACCGTCGCCCCTCACGCGGCGCTACCGCCCTCTAGTTGAATTTCCCAAAACTCAACAAAAGATTAATATTTATCAAATGTTAAGACAGATTAGCAAATGTATATAAACTCGTATATACATAAATAGACAGAGGTAAGAAATTATTTGAAATAAAAACTCGTTGTTATCAATTATTTGTCTGAAATATCATGTTGTTCGATTGTTGATGGTGATATGGGAAAAACGTGTACCGAAATGTCTGCTGAGACTTTTTATTATGAGATTTACGCTCAGAGAATTATAGACTGATAGAGTTTTTTCGTGAAATACCTACGTTTACTTTTCTTTTTTTAGAATAGTCTAACGTTTCGTAATCATCTACCAAGTCACCTTCGCTGAGCCTAAATCATTTTTAAGCACAGATAAAAAATAATTACCAAAAAATATTTTAATTTAGTAAGTTGGTAGTAACTGTATACGGTAAAAAAACGCACAAGTGCGTTCGTTAAGCTACATTTAGGAAGAACCAAATTCGCCCTAACAGATATGTTTTATTTTGTAGATTTAATAGTAAATAGAAGGAGTTTTGTACTTTTAAACTGTGTTTTGTCTTGATAAACAATAAACAATGAATTGTTTTTGAATGGATATTTATTGAAATGCTTTTTATTTATTTTATATTTAATAGTGCTAAAATAGGTTGGTACTATTTGTATTTTAATATTTCCAAGTTGGTGGGGTGTGAGATTTTTTGGTTCCTGCGTTGGTAGCACTTGTGTTTTGACATTTCTTTGTATGACATTTTACCAATTTTTGACGGTTTATTTTTATTTTAAACGGTTTTTCTTAAATTTCAACTGTTTTTACCATTTTTTTTAACGATTTTCAAGGCGTTTTACCAATTCTTAACGGTTTTGACTAATTTTTAAAGATTTACAAGGTATTTAACCAATTTTTAACGATTTTGACTAATTTTTTACTATTTTTGAGGTACTTTACAAATTTTTAACGGTTTTTCTTAACGGCTTTTTCCAACTTTAACTGTTTTTACCCTTTTTAACGATTTTCAAAGTTATTTTACCAATTTTTAACGGTTTTGACTAATATTTAACGATTTATAAGGCATTTTACCAATTCTTAACGGTTTTGGCCAATTTTTTACGATTTTTGAGGGATTTTTACCAATTTTTAACGGTTTTTCAAATTTTTAACGGCTTTTCTCAAATTTATACCACCTATTTTTCTTCTAGTTTGTTAGTAGGTATCTGCTTTTAGTTGCTACTTCTACGTACTTTTTTTTTTTTCCTACAATAACCTCTTATTTTTTCTTTCTGCATCATTATTGATGGATCTGCACTTCTCTGTATCATCCATCATCAAGGACACAATATTTTCCATCACAATCTCTACCTTCTCGGCATCGTGTCCTTCTTATACGTACCTTTGTCCCCCTACAATAACCTCTTATTATTTCTTTCTTCATCATTATTGATGGATCTCCACTTCTCTGCATCATCCATCATCAAGGACACAATTTTATCCATCGCAATCTTTACATTTTCGGCTATTTCGGCATCAAGTCTTTCTTGTACGTACCTTCTTTTTTCCCCCTACAATAACCTCTTATTTTTTCTTTCTTTATGATTATTGATGGATCTCCACTTCTCTGCATTATCCATCATCAAGGACACAGTATTATCCATCGCAATCTCTCCTTTTTCGGCTATTTCGGCATCGAGTCTCTCTTGTACGTACCTTCTTCTTTTTCCCTACATTAACCTCTTATTTTTTCTTTCTTCATCATTATTGATGGACCTCCACTTCTCTGCATTATCCATCATCAAGAAGACATCGCAATCTCTACCTTTTCGGCTATTTCGGTATCGAGTCTCTCTTGTAACTACTCTTCTTTTTCCTACAATAACCTCTTATTTTTCTCTTTGTTCATTATTATTGATGGATCTCCACTTCTCTGCATCACCCATCATCAAGGACACAATATTATCCATCGCAATCTCTTCCTTTTCGGCTATTTCGGCATCGAGTCTTTCTTGTACGTAGGTACCTTCTTCCTTTTCCCTACACTAACCTCTTATTTTTTCTTTCTTCATCATTATTGAGAAATCTCCACTTCTCTGCATCTTCCATCATCAAGGACACAATATTATCCATCGCAATCTCTACCTTTTCGGCTATTTTGGCAACAAGTCATTCTTGTACGTTTCTCTTATTTTTTCTTTCTGCATCATTATTGATGGATCTTCACTTCTCTCCATCATCCATTATCAAGGACCCAATATTATACATCGCAATTTCTATCTTTTCGGCTATTTCTGCATCTAGTCTTTCTTGTACGTACCTTCTTTATTTTCCTACAATAACCTCTTATTTCTTCTTTCTTTATCATTATTGATGGATCTCCACTTTTCTCCATCATCCATCATCAAGGACACAATATTATCCATTGCAATCTCTCCGCTTTCGAGTCTTTCCTGTACGAACCTTCTTTTTTTTCCTACAATAACCTCTTATTTTTTCCTTCTTCATCATTATTGATGTATCTCCACTTCTCTGCATCATCTATCATTAAGGACACAATATTATCCATCGCAATCTCTACCTTTTCGGCTATTTTAGCATCGAGTTTTTCTTGTACGTACCTTTTTTCCCTACAATAACCTCTTATTTTTTCTTTCTTCATCATTATTGATGGATCTCCACATCTTTGCAATATCCATCATCAAGGACACAATATTATCCATCGCAGGCTATTTCGGCATCGTACGTATCTTCTTCTTTTTCCCTACAACAACCTCTTATTTCTTTCTTCATCATTATTGATGGATCTTCACTTCTCTGCATCATCGATTATCAAGGACACATTATCTTTCCCTTTTCGGCTATTTCGGCATCAAGTCTTTCTTGTACGTACCTTCTTTTTTCCTCTACAATAACCTCTTATTTTTTCTTTCTTCATCATTATTGATGAATCTCCACTTTTCTGCATCATCCATCATAAAGCCTTTTCGGCTATTTTGGCAAATATTCTTTCTCTTTCTCTAGCGCGCTTTAAAATGTCTGTTCAGGATTATCGGTGGTTTCCCCACCGCATCTACGAGTTAACCTAACCTAACATTTTTCATTTATTTATTTTGTATTATCTTTAATTATTTTCCCTACTTTTCTTTACTTAATAATAACATTTTTAATTTTCTTTTCTGCATTTAAATTTTCTTCATAGAAAAGTGCTATTCGACGCCTATGAAAGTAGGTATTTGATTTTTTTAAATTTATAACTCAATTATATACAAATTCAATACAATACCTAATATAGGACAATAAATATATTCTATGAATTCTTATTCCTAAACGTAGTTCCGAGTAAAAATATTGAAACAAAATATTTCTACGATTACAATTACATTTTCGAAGGTCGTTTCCTGCTCGTTTTTCTACAAGTTTTATTAATAAATTATACGTTGGCCTAGGTCGTATAATCGACTCAATGATATTGTACATGGGTGTATTTTTATCTCGTCTAGATATTTATAGGATTAAATAATTGTTTAAGGTTGTTGCAATATTTTAAGGTTTACTTTAACTTTATTACATTTTTTTTTCAATTTTAAAAGACCCATCAAACATAATTATCTAGTAGAAAAAATAGAAATGCCATTAACGCAAACGTATGATGGTTAGAAAGAAAGAGAAGATCGGAGGACCCTATCAGTCTCTCTCTTTCGACGCATGTGCAGTATAAAACAAAGTATTAAGAGAGATAGAGCGAGTACCTTGAACTTCTCTCTTTTCAACCGAGGGACAGATGAAAACCTGGCCCTTTACTCCCTTTAGAATACCTCTACCAATTAGCAAGGTGTACCAACAACAATCAAAGTTAAAAAACAAACTTTGGATGGTTTAAAACTGAAATTGACTTTACCAGCTATCCTTAAAAATGAAGCAGATTAGTCAGAAACTGAGTCAAAATTGAGTGATTGATTTAGAACTGAATTATTCTTATGGTTTTTATCCAAAACTCCACTATAAAAATTGATGTCATGTGATCGATTCAGAACCGAATTACTGTTCCTTTTTTGATTGTTTTAATTCAGAATTCCTCTGTGAGCGCACATTTTATCTCAACTAACAAAAATAGCAAATTAATCAGAGACTATGGTTCAAAATTTGTCTACCAACAGAAAATTTATCAAATTTCAAGGTAAAAGACCGGTTCAGAACTGAACTACTGATCTTTTTTGGCTTGTTTCTATTGAGACTTCCTTTACGAGCGCACATTTTATCTCAACCATCCAAACTAGCAAATTAATCAGAGACTATGGTTCAAAATTTGTCTACCAACAGAAAATTTATTGATATCAATCAAATTTCAATATAAAAGTCACGTGACTAATTCAGAACTAAATTACTGTTCTTTTTTTTGGCTTGTTTCTATTGAGAATTCCTTTACAAGCGCACATTTTATCTCAACCAACAAAAATCTCAAATTAATCAAAAACTATGATTCAAAATTTGTCTACCAACAGAAAATTTATTGACTTTAATCAAATTTCAAGATAAAAGTCACGTGAACGATTCAGAACTGAATTAGGTAGGTACTGTTCCTTTTTTGGCTTGATTCTATTGTGAATTCCTTTATAAGCGCTCTATTGTTAATTGATATAATTCCATCAATAAAAATGAAACAAATTAGTCATCTGATCGTTTTAGAACTGAAATCAAAGCATTTCATTGGATGGTTTACTTTTGACTTGCTCCAACTACCAATTCATATATTTCCACCAATAACAATGAGGTACATTATTTATGTGATCGTTTTAGAACTGAAATAACGATATTTTATTGGCTGGTTTCTGGTTACAAACGCTCTATTGTCAATTCATATAATTCCACTAATAAAAATAAGACAAAAATCAGTCATGTGATCGTTTTAGAACTGAAATAACGAGATTTCATTGGCTGGTTTAAGTTTACAAACACTCTATTCTCAATTCATATAATTGCGCCAATGAAAATGAGTCAAATTAGTCATGTGATTGTTTTAGAACTGAAATCCAAGCATTTCATTGGATGGTTCCAGTTTTGAATTGCTTCAACTACCAATTCATATATTTCCACCAATAACAATGAGGCACATTAGTCATGTGATCGTTTTAGAACTGAAATAACGAGATTTCATTGGCTGGTTTCTGGTTACAAACGCTCTATTGTTAATTGATATAATTCCACCAATAAAAATGAGACAAGCCAGTCATGTGATCGTTTTAGAACTAAAATCAAAGCATTTTATTCGATGGTTCCAGTTTTGAATTGCTTCAACTACCAACTCATATATTTCCACCAATAACAATGAGGCAAATTAATCATGTGATTATTTTAGAACTAAAATAGACGTGTTTAATTTGCTGGTGTCAATTTAAAATTTCTCTACTTTTAATCTATATAAATCTATTGATAAAATGAAAAAAGTTAGTCACGCGATCGTTTTAGGACTGAAATTACGAGATTTCATTGGCTGATTTTAGGTTACAAACGCTATATTGTCAATTCATATAATTCCACCAATAAAAATGCGACAAATTAGACATATGATCATTTTAGAACTGAAATCAAAGCATCTTATTGGATGGTTCCAGTTTTGAATAGCTTCAACTAGAAATTCATATTTTTCCACCAATAACAATGAGGCAAATTAATCATGTGATCGTTTTAGAACTAAAATAACGAGATTTCATTTTCTGATTTCAGTTCTATTGGTAATGTATATAAATGCACCGATAAAAATGAAACAAATTAGTCATGTGATCATTTTAAAACTGAAAATACATTCATTGGATAATTGCGATTCATAATTGTTAATCTGAATATAATTTTTATAACAATTATTTAAAAGGATACAAATAAATCTTCTATTACTATTGCTGGCGTTCTACCTCCTGATTGGTGTAAAAATGATTTTTTTAGGTTATCTTTGATATTTTTTATCTGTGCTTAATTTAGTACCGAAAACATGTAAACACACACGAAAAAATTGTGTACGGATAAACCGCTACATAAGTCTGAGTAAGTTGCCTTCTAATTGTGGTATAAAGTGATATCATATTTTTAATTCATTACTATTTTATATAATAATTAGTGTTTTTTATACATTTTTTTTACTTTTACATCACTTTTGATAATATAGGTTATAGGATTTTTTGTTATTTATATATATAAGAAAAAGATCGTACAATAAGACATTTATTTATTATTTCTTCGTTTTAATCAATTTGAATTGGTCAATTTTAAGAGGTTGTATATACAATTAATCTTTTTAAGTCCGACTGCAAATACAAGTGATTGTAAGCTATCACAAGTGATTACAAGTGATCGCAAATGATTACAAGTAATCACTAGTGATTGCATTATAACACTTTCTTCTACTAATTCTTTGATCATTTAGCTATTTATTAATGTATTTTCGTTCCTGTGACTTTCTATTTTGTTACTTATCTACCTTGTTCTAAATCTTCTTCTTCTTTTTTTTTTGAAAACCTCCTAGATATATCTAAACATAACAGAATAATTCATTGTCTTAAATAATTATAAGGATACATACTTTTAAATATTTAAAAACCAGTTATTCACTGCCAGAGTAAAAGACACAAAAATGTGTGGTACAACTGCTTTTTAACTGCCAAATTTCCAGAACCGATCGCGCAAGTTTGCCAACATCGTTGAGCAAATAATATTTTGACATTAAGACAGATATCAAATTTGAACTTTGACAGTTGTGTGATGTTTACATGACAGCTGTCAATTGCGATGACCATTGACCAACTTATTGCTAGTTGTATGTCAAGTTGCCCTGAATAGACACTGAAGAATGTTTTTGACATTAAGACAGCTATCAAACTTGAATTTTGACAGGTGTGTGACGTTTGGATGACAGCTATCAATTTAGATGACTAACTTATTGCCAGTTGTATGTCAAATTGCCCTGAATAGACACTGAACAATGTTTTTGACATTAAGACAGCTATCAAACTTGAATTTTGACAGTTGTGTGATGTTTGGATGACAGCTGACAATTCCGGTACCTATTTCATTGTTAGTTATATGTCAAGTTGCTACATATCCTTTGACAGTAGAGCCACGACTTCATTTAGAATAAATCTGGAAAAAATTAAAATTAATCTTAGTATTAATGTCAAATTGCCCTGAATAGACAATGAACAATATTTGACAGGTGTGTGATGTTTGGATGACGGCAGTCAATTTCGATGACCAACTTATTGCTAGTTGTATGTCAAATTGCCCTGAATAGACACTGATAAATATTTTTGACATTAAGATAGCTATCAAACTTGAATTTTGACAGTTGTGTGGAGTTTGGATGACATCTGTCAATTTCGGTACCTATTTCATTGTTAGTTATATGTCAAGTTGCTACATATCCTTTGACAGTAGAGCCACGACTTCATTTAGAACAAATCTGGAAAAACTTAAAAATAGTCTACGTAGTTGTATGTCAAATTGCCCGGAATAGACAATGAACAATATTTTTGACATTAGGACAGCTATCAAATTTGAGTTTTGACAGGTGTGTGATGTTTGGATGACAGCTGTCAATTTTGATGACCAACTTATTGCTAGTTGTATGTCAAATTGTCCTGAATAGACACTGAACAATATTTTAGACATTAAAAACGCTATTAAACTTGAATTTTGACAGTTGTGTGGAGTTTGGATGACAGCTGTCAATTTCGGTACCTATTTCATTGTTAGTTATTATGTCAAGTTGCTACATATCCTTTGACAGTAGAGCCACGACTTCATTTAGAACAGATCTGGAAAGAATTAAAAATAATCTTAGTATTTGTATGTCAAATTGCTCTGAATAGACAATGAACAATATTTTTGACATTAGGACAGCTATCAAATTTGAATTTTGACAGTTATGTGATGTTTGGATGACAGCTGTCAATTTCGATGACCAACTTATTGCTAGTTGTATGTCAAATTGCCCTGAATAGACACTGATAAATATTTTTGACATTAAGACAGCTATCAAACTTGAATTTTGACAGTTGTGTGATGTTTGGATGACAGCTGTCAATTTCGGTACCTATTTCATTGTTGGTTATATGTCAAGTTGCTACATATCCTTTTGACAGTAGAGCCACGACTTCATTTAGAACAAATCTGGAAAAAATTAAAAATAATCTTAGTATTTGTATGTCAAATTGCCCTAAATAGACAATGAACAATATTTTTGACATTAGGACAGCTATCAAATTTGAGTTTTGACAGGTGTGTGATGTTTGGATGACAGCTGTCAATTTTGATGACCAACTTTATGGCTAGTTGTATGTCAAATTGTCCTGAATAGGCACTGAACAATATTTTAGACATTAAAAAAGCTATTAAACTTGAATTTTGACAGTTGTGTGGAGTTTGGATGACAGCTGTCAATTTCGGTACCTATTTCATTGTTAGTTATATGTCAAGTTGCTACATATCCTTTTGACAGTAGAGCCACGACTTCATTTAGAACAAATCTGGAAAAACTTAAAAATAGTCTACGTGGTTGTATGTCAAATTGCCCGGAATGGACACTGAGAAATATTTTTGACATTAAGACAGCTAACAAACTTGAATTTTGACAGTTGTGTGATATTTGGATGACATATGTCAATTTCGATGACCAACTTATTGCTAGTTGTATGTCAAATTTCCCTGAATATAGACACTGAAGAATATTTTTGACATTGACAGCTATCAAACTTGCATTGTGACAGTCGTGTAACATTACGTTAGCCGTCGAACTTAAATTTTGACAGTTACGTGACAGATGTGTGATATTTGTATGTCAATTTCGGTATTTTTAGTTGTTTATCAAGTTTTCTGAATAGATACTTTAAAATATTTTTGACATTAAGACAGCTGTCGAACTTGAGTTTTGACAATTGTGTGATGTTTAGATGTCAGCTGTTAGCTTGAATTTTGACAGTTTTATGATGTTAGGATGACAGCTACATATCCTTTGACAGTTAAGACACTCAATTCACGATATAAAATCATTTTGGTATCTATTTCGCGCCTTTCTTTTTTAAAAAACATCGTTAAACTTTAAAACCTAAATCTTTCTAGTCTAGAATCATATTTTTTTGTTTTCGACTTTATTTAGAATAAATCTACAAAAATTAAAAAAATAAACAAAAAATACTTTATTCCAAAAGTTCTATTCTATTTGTTTCCTTAAAAAAATCAAATCGTACAGTCTTATTTCATGAAACCGAAATTTGATCATCGCGAGAATTGACAACAACACTTGCAATAGCCTACTATTTTAAAAGTGCGACCTGATTCTAAGTTTTTTGGCAGTTGAAATACCTAAGAGCCCAATGTGTTCTCAAATTACTAAATTAAATTCCTTTAATTGTACATATAAATAAAAAAATTAGTTAGGAAACCAGCCCTAAATGGAGACCTTAGATTATTTTGGCATTAAAATAGCTGTCAAATTTAACTTTTGACAGGTACACAAGAATCACAGGGATAGCAAGTGATTACAAGTGAGTTCAAGTGATCACAACAGACTACAAATGATTTCAAGTGATTGCAAATGATGACTAGTATATATGTTCGTTCAAATATTTTTTTAGATTCTAAAGAAAACTATGCTACCACGTCTTGGAGAAAATTAGAGTATTATTAGGTATAACTTTTTTATTATTTGTTTAAAATATACCTTGTAACCACTCATTTTCAAGTAAAATTTCCTCAGGAGTTCAAATTTGTGGTTAATTTTCAACTTATTTAAACAGAATTTTTATAAGGGCTGACTAACTAGGTGTCTATATTAGTATAATAAATTTTACTGAATAATTGTTTGTATGTATGTATTTTATGTAAAATTTTAAAAACAACCAGGATTATCACTGCCAGATTAAGTTAGTTTTTAGATATTACATTACATGTAATTAAATATAATCTACATTTAACACTACCTCAACAAAAATTAAATAATTTCACACTGCCAGTTACTGCCGTTTGAGAAATTTAAACTGCCTACCAAACTAGATTTGTTTTTTTTTTAATAAAAATGGTCAATTTTCTTACTGAGACTTAAAGAATGGGAATTAGTTATGAATTAAAAATATGATAAAACTTGATTTACTTCATGAAAATATCTTATATATTTACATTAGATAATATATGAAATAAATGTATCTATGAGATAATTTTATGTGATTATGTGGACACATTTAGAGCAGCTATTTTTTTATCTACTATTTTTTTCTTTCTTTTTTCGGTTAAAGAGTCTTTGAAGTCACCACTACCAGGGAAAAGCGGGTAGTCCATAAAACCGATTCTTTTATCGACCCACACAGCAGGCGGTTTAAATTTAAAAAAATAGATAAAATCATGATTGCATATCACCACCTACTGTGAGGGTCGAGAAAAGGTTCGTATTTATGGACGGCCCGCTGTTCACAGGTAAGGGAAAGACTCTTTAACCCTTTTTTTATTTTTGCTTTTTTAACCTTTCCTTTTATTTCTTCTTTTATTTCTTGCTATTTTTACTATTTTTTATGCTTTCTAAACTTTTCATAAATTTTGTTTGTCAAGTATTTTTTGTACTCCGATACTAAAATTTTATTATAAAAAAGAAGTACAGAGAAACTAAATCTAAATTCAATATAAAAGGTATGCAAAAAACAGAACCTGAGGTTTAAAAATGGAAAAAAATGCAGATAAAGATATGGATTAAAAAAAGGGGTTTAGAAAGAAGAAGTATGGAATCTGTGAGTTTATCAAAAAGTGGTTTGAATCCAAAAAAAAAAAACATTTAAACCCAAAGAAAAAGAGAATATGTAGACAAAGAATTTAAACAAAAAGTCAAAACAACCAAAGCAGTTTTGAACTAAAAGGAAACAAGTTTATATGCAAAAAAGTGACCTTAAAAGAGGCAGTCATGAGGATTACCGACAAAAGTAAAAACATGTTGCTGACGCGAACTCGATTTTTTCAATTTTTCAGTTGTTGGTGATTTAAATTTTTTTTTTCCAGATTTTTCCAGTTTTTCACGTTTTTTCCAATTTTTTTTTCCTACTTTTAATGTTTTTACAGTTTTTTGCAAATTTTCAAATTTTTTAAGACATATCACAATTTTAGACGATTTCATCAATATTTCACGATTTTTTACTGTGAATTTTCAAAATTTTTACTAATTTTCCGATTATTCATGATTAGTTCTAGTTTTCATGTTTTTCTATTTATAAATGTTAAGAGTTTTCAAATTTTTACTATTTTTTTGACGATTCCTTCCTACTTTCAATCTTCATCAACTTTTCTGTGAAGTTTTTCACTCTTTTTAACATTCCTACACTCTTTTACGATTACAAAAATATTTCTTTTTTCGCTATTTTCAAATTTTTTTACGATTTTTCAAGATTTATCCTTTTTTTTAACATTCATTTAATTTTTTGAAAAATTTACAACTTTTTTTCACGAATTTTCCCATTTTCAACATTTTAGTATTTTTTTGACGACTTTTTCAATTTTTTAAGATTCTTTCCTGCTTTTAATAGTTATCCATTTTTTTATCGCAATTTTGTCAACATTTTCGTATGAATTTCACAATTTTTCAAGATTTTTCCATAAGTTTTCTTTTTTTTAAAGATTTTTTACAATTTTTCACGATTTTGTGAATGTTTCATGATGTTTTTTTGTGTTTTCAAATTTTTCACATTTTTTTAAATTTTTAACAATTTTTTATATCAATTTTGCAAAAATAACCAAAAAAACGTAAAAGAACCAAAGAATAAAACCGTTATTTTGTCGAGTTTTCAAAAAATCGCAAAAAATGTCAAAAAGAAGTTAAATCGTCGAAATTACCAAAAAACCTTACTCGAGAAAACAAAATAGCGTTAAATTTAAAAAAATCGCAAAAAACGTTGAGAAACCGTTAAATCTTCTAAATTTCGCAAAAGTAACCAAAAGATTGTATAAATCTTGAGGAAAAAAAACAGAAAACCGTTTGATATATCGATTTTTCAAACAAATCGCAAAAAATCGTTAAATCGTCGAAATTTTGCAAAAATTAACCATAAAACGTAAAACCCTTGACCAAAAAACGAAAAACCGTTAAATTTGTCGATTTTTCCAAAAAAAAAACGTCAAAAAAAGGTTAAATCGTCGAAATTTCTGAAAATTAACCAAAAAACCGTTAAAACGTTGACGAAAAAACAGAAAACCGTTAAATTTGTCGATTGTTCCAAAAAATCGCAAAAAACCGTTAAATCGTCGACATTTTGCAAAAATAACCAAAAAATCGTGAAAAGCATAACACAAACAACAAAAAACCGTTTAATTTGCTGATTTTTCAAAAAAAAACGCAAAAAACCGTTAAATCGTCAAAATTTCTCAAAAATTAACCAAAAAACCGTAAAAACCTTGACCAGAAAACAGAAAACCGTTAAATACCTCGATTTTTCCAAAAAATCGCAAAACAACGTCAAAAAACCGTTAAATCGTCGAAATTTTGCAAAAATAACCGAAAAATTGTAAAAAGCTTGACCAAAAAACAGAAAACCGTTTAATTTGTCGATTTTTCAATATAATTCCAAAAAACCGTTAAATCGTCGAAATTTCGCAATAATTAACCAAACAAACCGTAAAAACCTTGACTAAAAAACAGAAAATCTCGATTTTTCCAAAATATCGCAAAACAACGTCAAAAAATGGTTAAATCGGCGAAATTTTTCAAAAATAACCAAAAAATTGTAAAAAGCTTGAGCAAAACAACAGAAAACCGTTTAATTTGTCGCAAAAAAACTCAGGAAATCCGACAAAAAAGAAGCTTTCTATGCAAATTGGTTGAATTCAAAGAAGTAATCTAATCTGATCTAATCTAAATAAACCTGTCATAGTCTCTCCTGTGGAGCCCCATGTTTTTGAGCACTGCTTCCTATGGGAATATTGTGACCAAGTTCGGCACCAAGAGTCCTTACATGCACCCGATGCGTGCAGGACTCTAGTTTGTTCAGCTGAAAATTAACACCACGCTGATCTTCAGGTAGGCTTGAATCCAGGTGTCCCAAATTCCTTGAGTTACTGTTGCCACAGGGCAGTTCCCTTTATAAGAGATTTGAGTCCTGTGACTAGCTCCTCAAGGTGGTGATAGGATTCAGGATTCGTGTCACCGAAGATGAGGAACCGTTTATAGTTCAAGGCCTCACACTCGAATAGAATGTGAGTTGCCGTCTCATCGTCCATGGCGCACAATCGGCACGAGGTGGGTTCCTGTGTCAGAATCCCCATCCTTCGAAGTAATTTACTATTTATTTCTCTGTACTTTTTTAAACTTTTCTTAATCTTTATTATTATTTTTTTGTTGTTAATTTTTATATTTTGGTGTCCATATGATAGCATTAAAAAGTATGTATTGACTGCCAATTTTGTACGTAAAGTTACCAGTGCAACCAAGTATGTGTACAAATTCGTCGTTCCTTTTTTTGAGACTATTACTCTTTTCATGTGTACATTATATAAAAGATATACAATTTGTTTATATTTATTTTGAGTAACAGTATATGTTTTTGTACAAAATAAAAAATTATAGTTGTACTTATTAGTTTGCGCAACAACTTTATCCAACATTTTTTCGCATTTTATTGGCCAAAATATTCATATTTAATTTAATCTAGCAAATATTTATTATTTGTTTAGACGGAGATGTCATTAAAAATCTATCAAAAAATTGTTAGATTAAGTTATTTGTAATTTGTATTTTTTTTATATATATAATTGTTATTAAATGTTTTTTTTTTTTGTATAATATTTAGGCCAAAAGTGCTTTTTTTTAGTGATATACACCTTTTTGAGGGATTTAGTTGTTTGCGCAAATAGAAAAAAATCTATGATTACCTGATGTATTGTACATCGCCTTGAGTTACCGTTATTTCTGTTAATTAACATAAGGTTATCTGAGCTTGTTTATTAGAAAATAAAACAGATTATTATTATATTTTTAACTTGTTTTTATTTTTTACCTTTATTTGGAACCCCCTTCCAACAAAAACCATTAAACCGTTAATGATCAGTTAGAAAATCTGTTCTATTACCTCTTACAAATATAAAAAGGGGGTGTTTTTTCTATTGGAATGAGGCAATTACTATCCCCACTCCAAAGTGTAAAAAGTGTGAGGCATTTGAAGATCTAAGACCGATAAGTATTTTATCACCAATTTCGAAAATTTTGCGGCAGCGTCTGGGCACTTACGGAGTGGTTCCTGAAAGACAGTCTGGTTTTAGACCAGGTTATGGTTTCCCAACTGATCTATGTTGATTAACAGAAGGTGTTTTTGTATCCCTTGATGTTCACCAGAATACTGCTCTGATCCTCATAGATTTTTCAAACGCTTTTGAGTTGTTACTGAGTACTCTTCGTGCTATTGGTTTATCAGAGATTCATTCCTCACTAATTGTCTCCAGAATAGGTCACAGCGAGTCAAAATATCTATCTTTTTAACCCTTTGTACTTGCCTGCGGGTGTGCCACAGTGATCTATTTTGGACCCCTTGTAGTATACCATATATACTTCAGTTTAATATCGTTGAACTTTCCATTTTCATTGTCAATGAAGATTTAACATTAGCCCCAAACAGTTTGGTTTCAGACAGGGTTTTGGTACAAGAGAAGCACTTTTTAGCTTTACTGTCCTACTTCAGAAATGAAGAGATCAGCAAAAAGATGTCTTTCTATGCTTTATAGACTACCAGACTGTGTTAACTATTCAGAATTAATAAGATTGCTCCAAGAACGTTCGATAGATGAAAATGATCTTAAAATCATTATATGAATCAAGTAGCATCCGTGAGAGTACGGCAGGAATTTACATCACATTTCTCAATCGAAAAAGATGTACGACAGCGCTGTGTTCTGTCTCCCCTCCGTTTTAATCTTTACTCTTAGCCTTAAGTGACATTGAAGATGGAATCAAAATCAACGGACAGACTGTTAACAACCTTCGCTATGCTGATGATACAGTCATAATAGCCGACAGCCAAGAAGCGCTACAACGACTAATAGATAGAATAAACACTGAAGGAGAACGACTGGGATTGAAGATTAATATAGACAAGACGAAGGTAATGGTGGTTAGTAGAACACGAAATATGTAATTGAATATAAGAGTAACAAATAAGAACATCCAAAAGGTCTCCAAGTTCGGATATCTCGGTAGTTGGATAGCTGAAGATCTAGATCCAGACATAGAGATACGTAACATGATTGAGCAAGTCAGAACAGCATTTGCTAATATGAGAACCTTGTTAAGCAATAGTGGCCTCAACTTAACGCTTCGATATCGCTTTGTAAAGTGTTACATTTACTCCATACTCCTATATGGTGTAGAAACCTGGACCATAAAGGCAAACGTGATGAAGCGATTGGAGACCTTTGAAATGTGGGTATTTAGAAGATTACTTAAAATTCCTGGACAGATCACACAACAAATGTTGAAGTATTAATTCGAATGGGTAGAGAAAGAAAGTTGTTGCCAATAATAAAAAGAAGAAAAACTACTTATCTGGAGCATATATTTCGAAATTCCAAGTACCAGTTCTTAAAGCTTATAATGGAAGGGAAGATAGAAGAAAAACGGGGCATCGGAAGAAAAAAACACTCATGGCTTAAAAACATAAGGGATTGAACAAACAAACAAACCCATGCACTCTTCAGAGCAACACAAGATCGAGAGGAGTTTGCCAGAATTGTCGCCAACATCCACTACTTGGATTAGGCACCTTAAAAAGAAGAATGTTAAATGCGAATAATTATTGCTTAAAAATTAACCCTGAAAAGTCGTCTATGCTACTTTTCTGTGAGAATCAAGATCGTGATTTTCTACAGCAGAATTTACGTTTAAAGCTTAGCAATGAAGTATTGGTCCAGGGATTTGGGTCTGATGGTTGGTCTTCGCTTTAGAGATATTATATAATTATATTTGATTTCATTTTATTCTCTTATCTCCTTAATCTTTGGAAACCCTGCATGGAATTTACTCAGATGTTTCGACGTCGATTGTACAGGGATGGTTTTCCTTCCCATTTCATTAAGTGGAGATATGATTTGGAATTATATTCCTTCCCTTTTTCTCCAAAAAGTAGCTGTAACTTTTCCAATAATATTGTAGATAACAACTCGGGTGGACCTCCTCGAATAAATTTGGATAAACGATGTATTTCGAAGAGGATTGTTTACCAACTTGAAAATTGCCAATAATTACAAATCACAACCAAAAAAGAGTCGATAATTTTACTGTAACACCACTCACGGCACATTTTTGAACTACAGCTATTACACTAAGTAATTCTCACCAATATAGGCACGGTAAAAATAGTCTGGTGAAATTATTGTTTATACAAAACGATCTGATAGATCGTTACAAGAGTAGCGAATAAGAAAAGCATGGAGAAATATGAGGCGTTGGCTTACTCGAACGAGATGATGATTTTTCTATCGCAATACCTGTTCTAAACCTAATATTAAAAGGTTGTCTGTAAAAATTCCAATAAATAAAATTATTTCTATTAATCTTTACCTAAATTAAACATTTTTAAATATTTCAAATCCTACAATAAGTGTATACGTGAAAATGATAATTTTTATAAATTTTTAATTGCTTTAGACATTTTTAATGAATTTTGGTACAAACGTACTCTAAATATCCTAAAACATTGCTTTTTAATACCAATTCTGGTGTAAAGTCACATTCGTTTCCATATATTTTTTTGTTAGTGATTACTCGTTTAAACATATGAGATATTAACTACGCCACCTAACGGTGGCGTTATATTACTTGATTTAAAAAGGTATTTTTTGTTTTTCTTTTTTCCGCAATCTTTTCTGTCTGTTTTATTATTTGCAGTTTTATTTTGTTTCTCGTTTATCAATTTATTTATAAATTGAAATTTAAGACCACAGATTAATACTTATATTATTCGCATTTAATAACTCGGTTATTAATACAGAAAACTCAACAAAAATTTATTATATTATATATTGTACTTTATTTTATAAATATGCAAAATTTGAGGTAAGTACCTCAAAGAATTCTTATAATACAATTTTTTGAAAAAATACTTTTCTTTATAAAATATTAAATCAAACCATTAAAAATTGATAAAATATTTTTTTATTATTTTTTTCCTCTTAATATTATCATATATTTACATAACTCCTCATTTTTTGTTTTAAAATTCAATATTTTATAGAACGGAATTCCCTTTTCAGAAATCTCTTTAAATTCTAAGAATTCTATAAATTCTTAGAATTCAAATAGACCACATTCCAACCGTTTCCATAGAAACGACGTATTTGACCTAATTTCCTATTGGCTATAAAGCCAGTCGGCCATTATTATAATTCCAAGAAATGACGTTTCATTGACAGTTCATTTATTGTGTATTTAAAAATGTAAACATTGCAATATTTTAGTGAATAAATTGTTTAGAGTTGGTATATTTATGAATATTCAGTAAGTAAGTGTTATAATTTGTTTTAATACTTTTATATTTCGTTTTACAAGCGTTAATCATTGAAAAATCCTGTAATATAATAAAAAATACGATCAAAAGAAAACCTAATTGTATTCTTAACCGCAAAGTTTTTAATACAGTTTAAAGCTATTATAGGCATTGACATTCAGTAGTAAAATGTTTGTATTAATTTTAATAGATATATATTTCGTTTTACATGGATTTGATTATTGATAATTGCTTTATTAATATTATATATTTATATAAATAATCTGATACATGACGATTACCTGTCAATGTTAATGAAGGTAGTTTTATATATAAAAACGTTATTTTAAATAATCAAAATGTTTTATAACTGTTTATTGTATATTTATAATTATTATTTGGTTTGTAAATTTCAAAATTAAGGAATATAAACATTCTTAGAATTTAAATAGAGCACATTCCAACCGTTCCATAGAAACCAAGTATTTGACCTAATTTCCTATTGGCTAAAGCCAGTCGGCCATTATTAAAATTCCATGAAATGACGTTTCATTGACAGAAGTTCATTTATTGTGTATTTAAAAATGTAAACATTGCAATATTTTAGTGAATAAATTGTTTAGAGTTTTTATATTTATGAATACGAAGTAGGTAAGTGTTATAATTTTTTTTAATACTTTTATATTTTGTTTTACAAGCGTTTAATCATTAAAAAATCCTGTAATATACGATCAAAAGACTACCTAATTGTATTCTTAACATCAAAGTTTTTAATACCCGTTTAAAGCTAATATATGCATTGACATTTAGTAGTAAAATGTTTGTATTAATAATAATACTTATATATTTCAGTTTACATGGATTTTATTATTGATAATTGCTTTATTAATATATATTTATATAAATAATCTGATACATGACGATTACCTGTCAATGTTAATGAAGGTAGTTTTATATATAAAAACGTTATTTTAACTAATCAAAAAGTCTTATTACTGTGTATTGTATATTTATAATTAGTATGTGCATTGTAAATTTAAAAATTAAGGGATAATGAAACTAATACGTACGTTTGAGAAGTCACAAATGACAAAGACAAAGAACACGATGATAATAAAAAAACTTTCTAAAAAGGCCTGCATGTTTTAAGATTTGAATTTTTAGGTGGTGTTATCTACTAACAACTATAGTTCAAGTTTTTCTCACTGTACTGCTTTACATTAGTAATCTCTACCCATGAAGTGTACACTTCGTGTCTCTACCCATTAAAACAAGGGCCAAAAATAAAGAGACGAGACGAAGAAGACAGTGCACACAAAACATCAAGACCATCTACTGAGTTTTCCCACAACCTAGATGTTGAATAATCAAGAAACCAAAACACAGTGCCATCTCTACCATAAAGATATGTACACAATTCACTTGTTATTCCTATCTCAGTAAGCTCTGTTAGAAAGATGAAATACGCCAAGAATAATACACGTCTGATCACAGAATAGGTTACTATTCTGTGGCCTCGTTAATTGTATTCTTCTAGGTCTGTTCCAATAGACCAAAAAACCGTTCTAGAACCGTTACTAAACAACTCAGTACCGCAAAGATATCGAGAATTCGTCTACTGCATAGTTCTCCGACGGTTCTAGAATGGTTCTTTGGTCTGTTGGAACAAACCTTCTATATACAAAACGATCAGATAGATAGATAGATAGATATTTTTTGGGTTGGCTGTTAGCCTATATCACTGCGACCTTTGCAGATCTATTGTGAACACCGATTATCTGTGGAAAAGGATTAGAGCACCTTGTCCAGCTCTGCCCTCTTAATGAGACTTAATAGCCTTGCCCTTGACAGTGGCCACTCCGCATAACTTGGAGCAGCCGGTTTCTCCTCTCCCAGTAATAGATACCGCGTCCTTACAAGGCCTTCACATTGGCATAGGACATGAAATGCAGTTTCCTCTTCCTCTTGGCAGTATCGACAAATGTCTTCATCTGCTAAGTTTAGCTGACTCATGTGTTTTCTGAGCCTACAATGTCCTGTCAAGAGACTGACAATCATTCTGACATCATTTCGCCTTTGTGATAGCAAAACGATCAGATAGATCTTTACGTAATGTTGAACGAATGGTCTCAATTTAGGGGACAGAACTATTGCCGGTAGAGTACGCCATTGTTCAAGAAGTACTCGTTTATATGTTAGTTTATGAAAAGTTGTACAGAACATGTGATTTTCATTAAATAAGTTTTAAAATATAAATATTTTTATTAAAAATATAAATGCTCTATAACCTAACAGGTTAATAAAAATCATAAATAATATTTTAAAGTAGGTACAAATAAAACATTCTTATATATATTATTATACAACAGCTGACGTCAATCTGAATAATCCATTGTTTTAATATATTCAACAGCGCCACAAAATTGTGTCCACCAATATTCTCTTTCACCGAAAAGCTGATTATGAAAAAAGCTGTTAACGTATTGAATTGTTGATAGTAAACCTTCGGGATTGACCTAAAATAATAAGAATAATAACAAAATGATCCTAGTTCTAATTATTTTAACACAATTATATTTGTATCAAAATGATAAGAGGGCCCTACATATTAAAACACACACCTCCAAAGTTCTTGGTCCCCCTGGTATATTCTTAAATAAATAACTGTAGAAAGACTAAAATTTGTACACAAAATGATAATATTCTTATCGAGAAATACCTGTATCGCCGTTTGCCGTGAGACATATTACGATACCTATCTCAACGTGAATGTTGATGTTGAAAATCAATATATTAAAAATTGTGAAAATTTTAAACGCAACCAATTATTATAATGAATTTCATGTTCAATTAGTTTCTGGATCTAATTGGATGTTAATTAACAAATAAATAAATTAAATTAACAATTACCTTAATTATCACATAAACCAAAACGGGTACAAAATCATCAGCAGTAGCACTAGATCTATTCTGAGATAATGATAATAAATCCATAATACATTTAGCACAATGCATAATACATTTTACTTTATCTCTGGGTGTTTTATATACATTTAAAGCCCTTAACGCATCCTGCGCTGGTAGCCATGGACACTCACGTAAATACATTTTATCAATTTGTAGATCCTTGTGATCTGGTGATATAATTTTAGAAAGTTTTTCAATATGATTTTGAAGAACACTAAAAAAAAGAAATGTGTCAGTTCCGAAATAACCGAGCATAGAATAGGTTTCTTAATACTCTGAAGTATTAATTGAGTATATGTATAAAAACCGAGATCAGTTACAATTACTTGTAATTACTTGCAATTAGTTGTGATGACCTGTATCGAGACTTCACATTTTCGGTGTTCATAAGTTTCAGCGAAATGAGATAATAAAAAGTACAGTGAAAGTTGGACAGCTGAGCAAGAAAATACAGGAAAATAGATTGAGAAGGTTTGTTCATGTAGAGAGGAGGGATGAGATTGGGATTGATGGTAAGAGGAAGACAGTAAATAAAATAAAGGAGGATCTGTAAAAGGTATCCTATGAGATCTGAAAGAGAAAAAAATCGTGAAGAAAGGATACATTAAATAGATACAAGTAAGAGAGAAAGAAGTCTCAGCGATCCAGCTACATATCTCGTCATAAAAAAGCTATGCTTCTAAAAATATATGAAATACTTCAGTATATATTTACCGATCCCTATCTCTATCTCCATCTCCGTTTGGATAAAACGAATTTTTATAAGTTTTACTCATTATAAATCGTTCCAAAGTAATTTTTAAAGTCTTTTCTCTATTACGTATAACACCTAAAAAATATTAAAAATAGATAAATTATAAAATGTATTAAAAAAAATAATTCACCTTTCCATGCAGAACTACTTTTCATCAACGAAAACAATTTCAAATAAAAATTATGTAAGAAATCACATTTTTCATCAGCCAAACTTATTTGTTGAAATTCATTACAAAACTCCAATATCATGCCCTCTTGTTCTGATAAGAATTCTTTTACACATATGGTAGCTAAGTATTTTTCACACTGGTACTTATCATTAGTTATTTGTTCTTGTAAACTAAAAACAAAATTAACAATTTGTAAATATTCTATAGAAATAAATATAAAATGAGGATTTATTTATTTTCATATCATAACATTAAGGTCAACAAGAAACTCAATATTTAAACATTAGAAAAGCTCCTGGGTTGGAAGAAACTACCAGATAAAGGAATCATAGTGATTACTCTTATCTTCAACGCCATTCTACGCTTAAACTACTGGCCAAAGCTCTTTAAAACCGCTGAAATAATACTAATCCCAAAAACAGGAAAAAATCCAAACGAGGTTTCATTATATAGGCCAATAAGCTTACTATCAGTCGTATCCAAAATTTGGCTTTCGGAAAAAACACTCAACGATACAGCAGGTTCATAGAATAGTACACACCATAAATTCTGCAATGGAAAGCAAACAGTACTGCACAGCTACCTTTCTAGACGTTAGTCAAGCATTAGATAAGCTTTGGCACACAGGCCTGATTTTCAAAATCAAGAAATATCTTCTCATTACCTACCTGAAACTGTTAAAATCCTATCTAAGTGGGAGAGAATTCCGAACAAGAGTAAATGAAAGTATTCCCAATAATTTTCCTATATAATCTGGTGTTCCACAGGGCAGCGTTCTTGGACCAATATTATATGTGCTATACACAGCGGATTTACCATCACTGGTACGTTTGCAGATGATGCTGTCATCCTTGCAACCGACGAAAGTACAATCATAGCATCTAACATTCTACAGGTACAACTGAATGAAATCGAGACGTGGTCAAACAAGTGGAGAATGAAAATGAATGAAACAAAATCAGTCCAAGAGACTTTTACCTTGAGAAGAGACCAGTGTCCCCTAGTTTCACTTAACAATATCCAGCTTCCCCAATCCTCTAGCACCAAATACCTAGGTATATATCTTGACTCAAAACTCAACTGGAAAGAAGCGGAAACAAATTAACCTAAGAATGAAAGATCTAAACTGGCTAGTCGGTAGGAAATCGAAACTGACCCTAGAAAATAAAATCCTTGTCTACAAAGCTATCATAAAACCAATCTGGACGTATGGACTCCGTGCGAGTAAGTCAAATACAGCCATAATTCAAAGAAGCCATTTGAAAATTCTGCGAACGATAACTAATGCACCATGGTGCACTTCATGAAGACCTAAGAATCCCGTTCGTACAGGATGTGATCACTAAATATAGCACAAAGCACCATGAAGGACTGGAATCACACAGTAACCCCTTACTCCAACTTCTAATAGAACAGCAAGCTAATAGAAGACTTAAAAGGAACTGGCCAGCTGACTTGAGAAACGGTTGAAGTGGTCTTGTCACTGGAGAAGACCTCACCCTTACTCCGCAGCCAGCAAATTAGCTTACAGAACCTCATTTGTGTTTTGATTGCTAAAGAATGTGGCATAATAAAAATATATATATATATATATAACATTTGTGAACAGTGTTATTGCATTATTTAAAGCCAAAACCACAATAAAAATAACAAAACTTTTATAATTCAAAGTTTTGGATAATTCGAATTTTCCCATTGTCTCTTCCACTACAAATTATCCAAATTCTACTGTATTTTAAGTAATATAAAAATTTGATAGAAAAGGGACGACTGGTAAAGGAAAATTATTATTGTTATTAGATTTATAAGAAAACGATGATTTTTTTTAATAGAAAAGCAAAAAACTTACCTATTTAGATAGCTTTCGCAAAACAATAATTCTTGTTTGGAGGCAGCAAGATATTTGATATAAGTTGACCGTAACAATATATCTTCTTGCATTGATAATAACAATTTCAAACAAGTATTTTCATCTAATAAATTGATACATCTAATTGCTTCTGAAATTCTAGCAACATCAGACCATTCGCGAAGTCTTCTAGCTTTACCTAATTCTAAACGTAATAACGTTTCAATTTTATTCTTAATATTATAAGGGTTATTCTGAAATAAATCAGTAATTAAATTTAACAAAATACACCAAAATTTGATCTTAGTAATGAAATAGTATATTGTGTGGCAAGGGGTGAAACAAGACGATTTCTGACTAGGGCGAGAGTTGACAGCCCTAGTCAGAAATCGTCTTTGTTTCATCCGGTGCCACACACTATATTTTTCATATCACATGCATTGAAACAGCGAGTTTTGATCTCTGTAGCCTGTCGAAGTAAGACTATTTCAGACAAATAGCGAAGTAATATCTTGACAACGATTTGACGACAGCTGTCAGACGATTATGATTTTATTCGCTTTTGTTTATTACAAATGCGATTCTCTGACAGACTTGAAATAAAGACATAAATAATAAATAAATGAATGTGCCGGGCAGAAATAACGTTGTTTCTCCCCTAGGGCAGAAAAACTGTCAGTTTCTGACTGACAGTTGCATTGGTTTGAAATTGTCTTGTTTCGACTGACAAAACAGGGATCAAAGCAAGCTGTTTCAATGCATGTGATATGAAAAATACATTTTATCCACATATTAGTATAAGAAAAGCAAATAATTATTAAAAAAATAGAATATAACGAGTATTTGATTTATAAAGTTATGTGATAATAATGGGTTTGTTCCA
This sequence comes from Altica lythri, assembly GCA_964028335.1. Taxonomy (NCBI): domain Eukaryota; kingdom Metazoa; phylum Arthropoda; class Insecta; order Coleoptera; family Chrysomelidae; genus Altica; species Altica lythri. The sequence goes on from OZ034805.1 coordinate 73,392,470, forward strand.
ACAGACTAAAGAACCATTCTAGAACCGTCAGGGAACTGCGCAATGAACAAATTCTCGTTTTATTTGAAGTACTAAGTTGTTTAGTAACGGTTCTAGAACGGTTTTTTCTTCTGCTGGAACAGACCTAAGATTAATATATTATTTATTTATTTATTTATTTATTTCAACGGCAGAGCCAGTTTACAAAAAACAAAATAGACTATGCTATTTAACTATACATATTATAGTGGCAAATATAAAGAATTAAAATAAACAATACCATAAAATATACAAAATTATAACAAAAAACTCAAAATTATAACAAATAAAACCAATGTCAGTCGCTTAGTTCCCTAAGTTGCTGTTTAAATAAATTTAAAGAGTTGGATATGAAAGGGTCAAGATTAAGCTCATTGTATGCCCTCATCATTCTAGTGATTGGTGAGAAGAAACCGTAATTAGCATGATAAAACGGCAAACGAAACATAGGAGGATTTTGAGATCTATGATTAATACCAATATGGAATGGTACACTCTCCAAAATCGCAGGGCAATGATAAATTCCATTCAATATTTTATAAAATGTTACTAAGTCTGAGCGAGTTCTCCTTACTTTAAGACTGTCGATCTTAAACACGTCTTTTATTTTATTATAGTCGATATGGAAGCCCTGATAAATGTCAATGTTAGCCCTAAAAGCTAGGGAACGAAGAAAAGCCTTCTGAACTGTTTCAATTGATTCTACATGGTTAGAATAATAAGGTGACCACACTGGCGAGGCGTATTCAAGCCCAGAACGAACCAGAGAAAAGTAAAGCATCTTGAAACAAAAGACAGACAATTTACCAGAGTTACGCACAACAAAACCCAGATTACGCATTGCTCGATTAACTATCTCATTATAGTGAGGCACAAATGTTAATTTATTGTCTAGTAAAACACCAAGATCTCTGATTGTAGTAACAGATTCAAGCATTTGACCATTTATAGTATAATGATTTGCAACCAAGTTCAGAGAACGGCCAAATGAAATACTTAAGCATTTTTTAATATTAAGCCCTAAACCATTATTTATCGACCATAAAAAAACGCTATCAACATCAGATTGTAAGAGTTGAGCATCATTTGTACATTTTATTCCCCTGTACAACTTTAGGTCGTCTGCAAACAATAAAAATTCAGAGTGACGAACAACACGACAAAGATCATTGATAAATAAATTAAACCAAATTGGTCCCGTGTGGGAGCACTGTGGCACACCAGAAAAGACCTGAATTTCATCAGAAATCAGGCTATTTATACGCACCAGTTGAGTTCGATTAGATAAAAAACTTTCAATCCACTTTACAAGACCCTCACCCAGGCCCATTGCAAGTAATTTCCGAATTAGATGTTCATGACTCACTCTATCAAACGCCTTCGAGAAGTCAGTATAAACACAATCCACCTGATTATGCCCCTCAAAGGCATTCAACAAGTACTGCTGATATGTAAGTAGATTAGTTACGGTAGATTTACCTTCTGAAAAACCGTGCTGCTGTTGTATAATTACACTTCGACTATGCCATGAAAGCTCCTGTGCAAAAAGACAGTCAATAAGCTTGGGAATTTCAGATTGTATGCTTACACCTCTATAGTTAGTAATGTCATCCCTATTACCACTTTTATAAATGGGCGTCAAGAAACTCGTTTTCCAAAAATATGGAAAGCACCCAGAAGCAAAGGAGAGACTAAATAAATAATGCAGGGGTTTGGTAAGGGAACACACACAATTTTTTAATAAAACTGATGGTATACCATCAGGCCCATGGGAATATTTAGTTTTGAGGCTGCCAATAGCATCATAAACGTCGGTTACAGATATATGAACCGTATTAAAATTAAGACTGTAATTGAAATTATAATTAGGAATTGTACCTTCATGACTTTTGTAAGTTCCTAAAAAATGATGAGCAAACAAATTAACTATATCCTGACCACTTTCAGCAAAGTTACCATTTAGCTGCATGCAATTGGGATAGGAGCCTGATCTACGCAAGTTGTTTACATGTTTCCAGAAATTATTTGAGTTTTGTGCTACATCATGATTAATTTTAGCAATGTACGATTTATAGCAATTTTCCCGTAGAACCTTGCATCTATTTCTTAAAGAGGAAAACTCAATATAATCAATTTCAAGGTTGGAAGCTTTATATTTTGCATGTGCTGCCTTTTTCTCCACAATTAATTTTTGCAATTCACGATTCACGATTAATATATTACCTTAACATAATGTGGAATTTCCCAAGTATCACTTAAAACTAAACGTAATTTATTCTTAATATCATAAAAACTATTAACTTCTTCACTATTATTCCTATATACATTCTTTCCTTTTAGAGATTTATTCAAATCACAGTTTTCCTTTAAAGTTTCATTTTCAACAAATGGTTTTGTTCGATATTTAGCCAAAATATTATCAGATACTTCTAAAAAACAATATAGAACAGAATTAAATCTAACAAAAAAATCTATATTTCAATTTACCTGTATTATTGCCAATTTTTCCACTGGTTTTTCCAATATAATCATCGTTTTCTAATCCAATACGAAACTCATCTTGGTTCCGTAAACTCTTTCTTCTATTTTTAAATCCCATTCGTAACTTACCAAAAAACCCACCACGTTTCGAACGATTATCATCTAAACCTTTATCGGCACTCATATCAAAACTTATACTTTTTGGAATCGCACCGGTTGAAATCGATGGTTTTATACCACGTACTGCTATAAAAAAAATATAGAAATATGGATAGTTACAAGTAATTATATTTATCAAACGGTTTATTAAAAAATTGATTTGATGTTACAGCGTTTTCGATTCTGTTGTACTTTTTGAACAATTTGTTACATTTATACCGAAATATTGCAATAGGACTGTTCCAACAGACCACAAAACCGTTCTAGAACCGTTACTAAACAACTCAGTACTTCAAAGATAACAAGAATTCGTCCACTGCGCAGTTCCCGGATGGTTCTAGAATGATTCTATGGTCTGTTGGAACAAACCTACCTACTATGTGCACTCCAGAAAATTTATTTCTGCCTAATTAAAGCACATCATGCACATAATAATATCCGTAACGCGAGTTGTGATTTCATTCGAGCAAACTGGATTCTGCTTTGGTGCAGATGAATCGAATACGCTACTGGTGACAGTTGGAATCAACCAATTATGGATTGCGTATTCAAGGTGAAAGAAAGCAAGATTGTAAGAAATTATATCCGAATATGAAATAATCCATAATTAAAGGTTTAATTAGTTTCATACAATTCTTACCTCCAGTTTTCTTTCCAATACTTAACACCGATAACTCGCTGGTACTTTCAGAAGGAGTAAGAGACACAGCAAGACTACTTCCCGAACTATTCAACCATTGTTTACTGTCCCATTGTTCGGTATTAGTTTTATTATTTTCAAAACTGTGGCTACTTGAACCACTAGAACTAGAATTTAGACTGCTATTGCTTAGAAGAATTTCATTTGGACGATTATGATGATTTTTATCAGATTCACTAATCCCACTTGGACCTAAAAACAAATCAAATTTTTAAATTATATATTCGATACTATTAACTAAAAGTACTTATAGACAACATAGACTAAACTCACAATATAGAGATGTCGATATTAGGCAACAAATGAAATGATTTTGGGATCAATGTGAACATTTTTAGTATTTTTTTTCATTGGATGAAATCAACAATTCATAAATAATCAATTCGCAATAAACACACAACGAGAGATCAAAGAAGAGAAAATAAACTCCAAAATCAAAATGACGACTAATCTGGTCCCCAATGAACAAATCAAAATAGAAAATAAAAGCATGAATCACTTTATTTTTGACATTGTTAAATAGTAGATTATCAGTATTACTTACCAGCCAAATTATTCAATTCTGAATCCCGACTAAGGCCATTTTTCAAAATTGTCGATGATTTGTAAATCGAAGATTTAACTTCACTTCCTGTAGATAGAGTTTCTGATTGTTCAATGCTCAACGATTTAAAGATTTTATTCGCATTATTGTCTGTTTCTGTTTGATAAACTTTACCATTTAATCTATCACTTTTAAATTCCTGAAAAATAAATTTAAAAAAATAAATACAATTCCTTGGTTTGATATACAAAATCTTGAAATATTACCGTTGTATATGATGTAACTGATGAAGATGTCGTAGATACGTATTTATTTTTGGTACTAACTGATGCGGGACCATTACTAGGTAAGAAACTCATATTCTGGACGGTAACATTTGATACGTAATTTTGATTAGTAGAAATTGGCACAAACGAGTTTGAACAAGTGGAAAGTCGTCGACTAGCGCATGCATTATCATCAGTTTCTGATCTGGTATCATCTGACTGTGCTACACTGACAGAATCATCATTATCCACTTCCGTTAACCTTTAAAATAAACTTTTTATTAGTATCAAAAAGATAATCACAATTAAAATTAGAAAAAATATACAAAATGGCAATGCATCACAGGAAGGAATGTAAATATTTACACAGACTACCGAGAAGCACTACTGACATGGAATAGACCATGTATCACATCAAGTTTAGTACTCGAATGTCACCATACTCTAACTGAGGCCTACCAAAATAACGTGGTCACTCTGAGCTAAGTGAATAGAGCAAACAGAGCCGCAGGATTCCCGAATGACACAATATGGAGGAACAACAATATAGGGAAAGAAATGAAGAGCAGAATTTACAAAACAATCATAAGACCAATAATGACATACGCGGCAGAAACGCAACCCGGCACAGAGCGAACAAAAAGAATGCTAGAAACAGCAGAAATGAAAATCCTTAGAAGGATCGGCGACAAGACCCTCTGGGATAGAGCCAGAAGCATAGATATACAACGAATGTGCAAAGTGAAGAACATCAATGAATGGACAAGGAAGAGGAGAGGAGAATGGAATGACCACATAAGTAGAATGACAGCAAATAGAGTGGTAAGGACGGCTCCCTAATAGGGAGGAGATCAGTGGGAAGGCCACGAAAACGATGGAACGATAATATACTGGAGGCACATTAAAAAACAGGCAGAGTAATGCCTACAAGAAAAGAAGAAGAAGACTCTGAGCTGGATCAAAGAACATGGGAACTCTAAAAGCAACCGCATTGCGGACAAATATGTTAGCCCTAGCTCATCTACCAAGCTAATAATGTCCGCTATCGTAGATTTTATCAAACAGTACTCTCACCAGAACTTTATATAGTGCTGGAATGAAACAACGAAGTGTAGACTGGCCAAAGAGTTATCACCTACTCCTGGCGAGGAAACAGCAAGAAAATTTAAGTCATTGACTAGGAAAAATCTTCAAACAGCTGTGGGAATCTTAATAGGTCACTGCCAATTGCAACAAGATCTCTTTAGGATAAAATTATCAAAATAGCCTCAATGCAGAGGTTGTGAACAAGAAGAGGAAACAGTAGAGCATATAATGTATGACCGCTCTTCTTTTTCTGAAATCCGAAGATCCGTGTTGGGTCAGGGAGATCCCCTTCGGGAGCCTAATCACCGATTTCAAATCTCTAGGCCTGATGAAAGCCTGAGGTGTGCATATCCCTACAAATGATACACAGTGCGCCATCTGTGGCCTCAATCAAAGAATACAGACGCCCATAGTCCAATTTTAGTGTACCATGAAAGTTTTAGTACCTACCCTGACCACCAGAGAGCGATGGCAGTACGATGTTAGTAATTAATATGGTTATATTATATTTTTACGAAATTTTGGCGTACACCTCTACTTCAATATGATTCGGCTAACTGATTGTAGGGGACTGCTATCTAAATCTGTCGGTAACCACATTAAATACCAACATCGTACTGCCATCGCTCTCTGGTGGTCAGGGTAGGTACTAAACTTTTCATGGTACACTAAATTTGGACTTACGACCTTCTATGGGCGTCTGTATTCTTTGCCTCAGTACCGGCAGAGCACTTGCACGCTCATCCCCAAATTTCCAGATCCACATGATAATTGTGTTATAGTATTTATTTTTTTTATTTAACAGGTACCTTTCCGTATCAGATGTCATAACATCGGTGGACCATGCGCTTTCACTTTGTGTCTCAGACAAATCTAATAAATTTGGAACTTCCTGTATAACTTCTGCCAATTGTATCTGATTTCTCGATTCTCCAGCATCTAAAGTTTCATTATCTGAAGCTAAAACATCCGTACTCCATGTTTCAGATATAATGGAAATTGTTTCATCACCTAAAACAGAATAAATCATAAAATAAAAGCAAATATTTCTATTCTCGTTCAAAATTTCAACAAATTTTGAATATAAATACAAAAAATTAAAAATGTTTATCTTGTGTTGTAAGATGTGTTCAAAAATCTGAACTACGAGAACAAGGGTGTCAATTATTACGTTATGAAGACGATATTTTAATCGTCAGTAAATCAATTATAAATGAAGCTTCCATATAACCTCTTTTTGAAATAATATTACATCATACAAAAGAATTGATAGTATTGATAAATAAATGTACCTTCCAAAAGTTTTTTAATTTCAAATTTGCAAAACTTATCATCTATCTCGGAACGTATTTGACGATTTAAGTTAAGATTAGGTTGTGGTTGAGCGATATCAACTTGTCTAGGCTCAACTAGAACACGATCTTCATTTTCGCAAACTTGTGAACTTGGTGTATCTCGTCCTGATATATTTGGAGTTCCTCGACCTAAAAAAAAAATTATACATTATAATAATCACGTATAACAAAGACCACAACAATTGAGAATGTACTTTGTTCATTAAAAAGCAATAAAAATTATCCCAGGAGGTTTAGAGATAAAAAGTATTCAGATACAGACCTGATACATTTGCAGATACCATATCAGACAAATTATCATTCTGATCTTCATTTTCCAACTCAATACTGCTATCAACCGAATGATTACTAGCAGCTTCTGAAATAGCTTCTAAATTATCAGAAGTATTCCCAATAGATCCTTCATCTTGAAATGTAAATGCTTGTTTCAAATCACCATTCTGTGGTGGTGTTTCCGGTAATAAAGTAACATCGGGTTTTGGTAAAACACCATCAAATATTTCACCATTTTTTATCGGTGCAGTACTGGCTTCTATGATTTTTTCCTCGGGGAGAAGTCCTATAGGATCTGCTTGAGCTTGATCTATAGGAAAAACTAAAACTTTGTTATGATTCGTATATGGTTTTAATGAATCAATTGTAGTTGAAGCGTTATTTTTTGTACCTACAAATTTAATTAACATTAGGAATAAATTAGCCAATAAAATAGTGTATATCAGAGGTAAATTATGGTAACTGGAGATTAAAGTGGGGTCTTTAAAAAATCTGTTTATTCCTATAAATTTTGACGTTATAAACAATGGTTAACCGTAAGTAATACAAGATTTAAGTCTTCATACTGCCACACTATAATCTATCAAAAGATGACCAAAATTCCTTGGTGGCGGAAAAGGTATTTAGTCAATTTTTTACCATAACAACATACAGAAATTAACCAACTATTTATCCACACATTCTTAAAAATGCGATTAATATTAATTTATTCGTTGTTTTATAAATACCAAACTATTACCATTTATTGTTCAATTAAAAAATTAATTCGAAATGTATGTTTACCATAATTTACCTCTGAGATAATAGTAAACTTTACCTAGAGCAAAAAAATTCGTTAATTTCGATAAGTTTTCGTCATTATTAGAAGAACGATTAGATTTGGGTGAACTAGAATTATCTGACGATATACTTAATGAAGATAATTGCTCTTCGATGGATGTTGAATGTTTAACAAAATTATCATTAGTTTTTTGTTTATTTTGGATTTTTTGTAACATTGTGATCTAAAATAGAAATAATTGTTTATATTAGGTGTTTAGAAATAATTTGTAGCGTTTTACAAGAAATCGCGTATTTCATTGTTATCTAAAGTTATGTATTCATCTTAAAATAGCTGTCTTTATATGTGTCGAATTTCAAATTAGATAATAAGGAGCGAACTAGCCAACCGGAAAAAAAAACTGAAGATGATTTGAAGGCATTTTTCAATGAAGACTCAAATCAAACACTTGACCAGAAGAATAACTTTAGGATGGGCGGCTTACGGAAAAATGAAAGATGTGTTTAAAACTAATCTTTCAATATCTCTTGAAAAAAAAAGCATTTAATCAGTGTGTTCTACCAGTCCTGACGTATGGCGCAAAGACAAAGAAAAACTGAAAGTGACACAGCGACGAATGGAGAGATCTATGATTGGATTGACACTAAAAGATAAAGTAAGAAACGAGAACTAAGGTTGACGATATTATAGAACTCATATCAAAACAAAGATGGAAAGACATCTTGCAAGACTTACAGAGGGGAGATGGACAAAGAAACTTTACGAATGGAGACCCTGAATCGATAAACGGAACAGAGGATGACTTCCTAACTGCTAGACAGACGAGATAAAAAGAATTCCCACAAACTGGAAACTGGATCCTGGCTGCTCAGGACAGAGATAATTTGAAAAGTTTCAACAATAGACGCAAAGATGATGATGATTACACCACCTAATGTGGCACCGCCTGATTACATTCGATAGCTCATAGTTTGTCAATTTTAACAAAGATTGTCAAAAATGGTTCTATTCGTGGATTGTATCTTAAGTCGAAGCGTTCTCTCGACAAGCTATTCGTTTTCTGTCCGAAAGATGTTCAAAAGTAGTGGAAAGCGATTGATTGGTGTGTTTTTTGAATTTGATTTAAATTTTTCTTATAAAAAAACACTACAAATTATTTCTAATCTTTAAAGATTAATTACACGAGTTAAATAATTTAAACTTACCAAAATATTAAGTTCAGTTTCTGTAAACAACATAATATCTCGAACCAAATTAGGAGAAGTATCAATTGGTGGTTCATCATAATCCATATCCAAAAATATCAAATCAATAAAATGACAAACTTGATTTTGATCTAAGAGATTAAAAACATCTGAATATCTTGGATCAATTGGTTCAAATTTACGTAAAGCTAATGATTGTAAAATTTGACAAATCTGAATTAAATTATGTCGAGTAATTTCATTAACTTGTGTAGTACAAATACCATATTGTTCAGGATCGACAATTACTGGGCAGATATAGAGATTAAATATTAATTCTGTTATTACAGCATTTGCTTGTTTAGAACTGAAAGATTTTTCGATAATTTTTGATATTCGAGATACTAGCCAAGATATAGATTTTGGAAAACTGTAAACATTTTCTAGAAGCGAAGATATGATTGTATTACTGAATTCAACTAATTTTGCTACAACTTCACATCTATACTCTTCTATGTCTTTAAATATATTGGTAACTTCATTATCATCTTGATTAAATCTACAAAAATATAACTTTAAGCAACATCAACAAGAATTTTAGGTCTCATATACCTCATAATGGTTTTTTCAGGATCTAAATCTAAATAATAGTCTGTACAAGACATCATTTGAACTATTGGAATTTCCATAGCTGCACTGAGAAAGAATTTTGCTGATTGTAATACTTCATGAAATAAGAAATAAAGATGTTTAAATGAGCATGTTCTTTGTTTAATAATCCTGAAAAATAAAAAAAATAGGATAGAAATTAAAAAATTACACGTAAAAATCTTACAGATTTAAAAAATAATCATTAATTTGAAAACCTTTATACACGAAATGTGTAAAATCGATAATAGGGAAGAATCGAAAAAAACAAGAATTGAAAAAATGACAATTTTGAGAAATTTGTTAAAATTAACAAAAACATAGAAAACAATCGAAAACCCGAGAAAAATTGTAAAAATTTATTATAAAAAACGTGATAATTTATTTTTAAATGCTTTACATGTTTACACATTTTAAATTATTAAACTGATATGAATATATTTTTCTCTATGGCGTTGATTTATTAAACCAGAAATTCTTTATCTCATCAGGAAGGTCAATGTAAACATAAATTAGCAGAAATATATTTTTTATTATTAATTTCATAATCATTTTGTAATAATACTTTCTTTTTTAAAATGAAAATTACCAGAAGAATATTTAAGTAAACAGAACCATTTTAGTACGTGTCTAATAAAACAACTTCCTTATTTTTTTTTAAATCTACACTGAAATATGATTTGATGATTACCCACCTACTTGTAAATTTTTAAAATTGCATACAAATTGATAATCTTACCTTCTGGGATCTTCACTACTAAGCAATTGCAATTTGGCTAATTCGTAAAGCAAAGCTAACATATATTTTGTATCCTCAGCAAACATAAGACATCCAAAAAGTCCCACAACAATATTTTCGAGAAAATATGGAAAAGTTTGAGCATCGTCTACAAGTTGTTCACCATCTATGAGTAACTTAGCTAATTCCTTTGGATGTGATCTTAATACTTGAAGTAAGTTGCTAATTTTGATAGTATTCTATAAAGAAGAAAATAATTTTCTTTTATATGCAGCAGAAATTACCACCTGCTCAGAATTGTTTTTTTTTTGAAAATATAACCAGAGATATGAAATATAAATAAAGAATATACATTATTATGTGTAAAACATTAAAATTTACATTTAATGGTATTTGGGTTTGTCATTATATAAATTTATCTTCCCACAAACAACCTTGTACCAGTTACACAAAAGACCTTTACAGAACCAACAAAAACCCTTCAGACATATGATATAAAGAAGAAACGGTAACGGTAAATCTACAATTCTTTATAAGAATTATAACTTTAACAAAGAAAGATTATACAACAAATTTTTATTCCATTCTGTTAGAAAAAAGTAGTATATAACTATAAATTTACGTAATATTAACACAATTCCGAAAATTATAAAAGCAAATAACATTACACTATACAAAAAAATCCTTCAAGTAAACATTTGTTATAAAAATAACTTCGTAAAATAATAAATGATAAAATCTTACCTGAAACCCTAGAGTTTGTTTGGCCTCAATGAACTCCGATTTTAGCAAATGATCAAGTTTTTGGTAATTGTGGGTGGTACTGTCTCGCTGATACAATAACAAACGTTGTTTGGTAGTAATCCATGATTCTCTAATGATTTCGTGGGTTTTTTCACTAATTAAAGTATTCAACTCTTGAATTTCCTGTTTCTCAGTTCTAATTAATAATTTCTCATGCCTTAGATTTAATATTAAATTAAAGACATCTATATTTTCATCTACATCTTCAACTGTGTTATTTTTCATTGTTGATTTGACCTAGATAACAGGAAAGAATCAGTTCGTTACAGCTCGATAAGGATAAAAATTGTCTAAGGGAACAAAATAGTGTAAATAAATGGTTTAACTATGTACTTACCTTAAATGTAATAGTTTTCTGCGTAATTAAATATCAACTATTTAAGTTACATTTGTTACTGTTTTTAGACTTAAGATTAACTTAGATTAATAAAAGGATAAATGACAAATTAGTATTTAAAAAACTGTTATTAGTTTTAATCCACATCAGGCAGGATGTCGATTCAAGTGACAAATTTTGACATTACCTGAGAAATAAAATACATCCCACAAAATATGACTTTGACAGTCGTCCATTCAAGGGCTTACGATTGAACTACTACAACCTTTTAATTAATTATCAATAATAAAATAAATAACTTTTTAAAATATAAATCAAATAATTCATTCTATATAAAATATTACTGATATTACTGGAAATAAACCCGAATTTAATTTGCAACCTATTCATTAGTTACAATTATTTATTTACCCAAAGTTGGTAGCACTTAAAGGAAATGTTACTGACACATTTCCTTCTGTCATCTTTCATAGTTCTTTTAACAGCGTGTTATGGTGGAGTAGTTGGTAAGTTTTATTTCATACAAAAATCTTTATTATTTAGTTGAAAAACATTAACTATATGTTGTGATTTTGCTTTATTATTTATCGATTAACTATATAGTGTAAGTTTTACTTGATTATATTAAGTTATTACAATGTTAAACAGGTTACACTATATTGCACATGTTGGGTTTGCAATTAAGAATTTCGGGAGTGCATTTTATAGTTAAAAGAGTTCAAAACTCTTTGAATATGACTATTTTAGTCAGCTTTATTAGATTTTTATAGAAGGTAAGTAATTTACTTTAAATAGATTTCTACGTTATAGTCATATTCAGGGAGAGTTGAATATGATTATAACTGCTGTATTAATATTTTATATTTATTTTTGTTTTGCAGTGATACTTCAACATGCCGCAGAACGAATATATTGAACGCCACCGTAAGTTACACGGTCGTAGACTTGATTATGAAGAAAGAAAAAGAAAGAAGGAGGCACGTGAACCCCATAAAAGGGCTCAAGTAGCCCGTAGCTTACGTGGTATTAAAGCTAAAATATTCAATAAAGAACGTAGAAATGAAAAGATACAAATGAAAAAGAAAATCAAAGCACATGAAGAACGGAAAATCAAGAAAACTACAGAGAAAGTTGCTGAAGGAGCTGTACCGGTTTATTTATTGGACAGAGATGTTCAATCAAGAGCAAAAGTTTTGTCTAATATGATAAAACAGAAAAGAAAGGAAAAAGCTGGTAAATGGGACGTACCAATACCTAAAGTTCGAGCACAAGCAGACGCAGAAGTACTAAAAGTTGTTAAATCGGGAAAAACAAAACGTAAAGCCTGGAAACGAATGGTTACAAAAGTAACTTTTGTAGGAGAAGGTTTTACTCGAAAACCACCAAAATTTGAACGATTTATCAGACCTATGGCTCTTAGATTTAAAAAAGCTCATGTCACTCATCCCGAACTTAAAGCAACATTTTGTTTACCTATAATAGGAGTTAAAAAAAATCCAAGTTCAGCTATGTTTACTAGTTTAGGGGTTATAACTAAAGGTACTGTTATTGAGGTCAATATATCGGAATTGGGTTTAGTTACACAGGCTGGAAAAGTTGTTTGGGGTAAATATGCGCAAGTCACCAATAATCCTGAGAACGATGGATGTATCAATGCTGTTTTGTTAGTTTAAGACTTGTTTTTTGTAAATTATTATATGATTCTTCATATTGTGCTACGTATGAAAATAAATGATTTTTGTAAATATTTTTTTTTTTTTTAATTTAAATTATCCAATCTACAACCAATTTGTTTCATTACATGTTAACGCAGTAAAATAAAGTTTATAATTTCTTTTTTTAAACACAGGTTTTTATGTTTAAAATCGTGATTGAACAATAGGATTAGAGCTGATAACTAGTTCAAAATTGTTCTTGTAATTCTATAAATAATCTAACTGGACTAATTAGAGTCAAAGTTTGGCATCTTTTTTATAGTTCCAATAAGTTTTTCAAATTAATTATAAATCTTCATCACTTGTAAGTATCATAGACGATTTTGTTATTACAGATAACTCCCCAGGATGCAGATCTTCGTTAAAACCTTAACGGGTAAGACCATCACTCTTGAGGTCGAACCATCTGATACAATCGAAAATGTAAAAGCTAAGATTCAAGATAAAGAGGGAATTCCACCAGATCAGCAACGTCTTATCTTCGCTGGAAAACAACTTGAAGATGGTCGTACTTTGTCTGACTATAACATCCAAAAGGAATCCACCCTTCACTTGGTGCTTAGACTGAGAGGTGGTGCCAAGAAACGTAAGAAGAAGAATTATTCTACACCCAAAAAAATTAAGCACAAGAAGAAGAAGGTTAAGTTAGCTGTCTTGAAATTTTATAAGGTTTGTTTTTGTAATTATTTATTTTTAGATTATATTGTTAAATTTGGTTTTTGTTTACAGGTTGATGAAAATGGAAAAATTCACAGATTAAGACGTGAATGTCCTGCTGAACAGTGTGGTGCTGGTGTTTTCATGGCTGCCATGGAAGATAGGCATTACTGTGGAAAGTGTGGTTACACACTTGTCTTCTCTAAACCAGGAGATGAAAAATAGGCGGTAGATTTTACAAATTGTTAAGAAAAAAAAATAAAAAAAAAACTTGAATTATTTGAATAATAAAAATATTTCAAGAAAATAATGTAATGTTTTAATTTATCGATCTACTGTACATTTCTTTAGGTTTTCTTTTATTCTTACATTTTACTTTTGGATGTAGAAATTAGATTCATTTAAAAAAAATCTGTAGGATTATCTTGTGTCTTATTGCAAATTTCTATAAACACTTTCCTGTGAGTTTTTTGTTTTTCCATTGTCTTAGTTTACAAATAATTGACAATATTTTCGTTCTAAGGTATACCTGCTTCTATCAACTACCAAGATTCCGCAAATTCTTGAGTAACATTTCTTAGATCCTGGATTTTCTTGTACTATAAGGTTTCTTTAATTTCTATTCTTTTCTTCCTTTAAAACAAACTTCCAGTTTTCTATTCCATGAGTGTTAAGAGAGATTAGTACGAAAGATGATGAGGAATGGTGGACTAGCAATACTAATGTTCTTAGGAAGATAGCAGAAGTGTTGTCAAAGGTGTACCAGAACATAAAGAGACATTGTGGTTGAATGAAGTAGTAAAAATAGTAAAATCGAAAAGGGAGGCGAAGAAGAAGTGGGATTCATCAGTTGTGCAATTAATAAGGAAGAATATAAGGTAGCAAAGAGAGGAAATGTAAAAGGTCTTTGAGAACTTTAAGAGTAATAAAGGAAAAGGAGCTGCAGAGTAGAGGGTTGAGAGTGAGTAGACAAAGACTAAATATATGACAACAGACGAAACGAATGGACTTAAAATCAATCTACAGGACCAAGTGCTGCGATCTGTCCAAAATTTTAGGGAGTGTGTTAGAAAAGAATGGATGGTTAAAGAGTAAATCAGAATTAAATGTGGATGAATGAACTAGTGAAGAATGAGTGCAGTTTTGTGTGACAGGAATGTGGGTGCAAAAGAAAAAGTTGCAAGTGGCGGAGAGGAAGATGTTGCGTTGAATGTACGAGTTAACGAGGAGAGATAGAGTAAAAGGTGGAGTGAAAGTGGGGCAGCTGAGTAAGAAAATCCAGGAAAGATGGTTTCGTCATCCAGGGAGGAGAGGCCATTGTTCCATGAGTCTCTTTCCAGTATTTTTACTCGAAAGTTTCTCACAAAGTTATACCTGGGGACTATCCTGTCCTGAAGCATGCTCATTATTTGATCCGCCTTAACCCTATTGTATAACTCTGCTTGCTTTTTCCCTTTTAATAAGGTAATGGGGGCCTGGCCTTGTAGCAGCCTGTGAGCAGTTGCCATAGCCTCGTCCTGAATGTTTGTACAGTTTGAATTTTATTTTAAAAGGAGATGGAAGGAAATATTGGTCATTAATGTTAAATGGTTTAAGTTGTAAAAATGTTAATGAAATCAAAGTTTAAAAAAATAGTGGCAAGTAATTAAATGGTATAAAAATATAAACCGAAAATACAGAAGGAAAATAGAACAGTATTTTAACTAAACTTATATAGCATGTAATCTTTATAAAGTATTTCATCATTGTTTTTACCTGTTTTATCAGAGATTTGTTTAGCCGAAAGTTTTAAATACCCAAATAAGCATATATTAAATAAAAAATATATTATCTTAAACCCAATCTAATCACTACTCTCTGAATCACTAAAGTAATTGATTTTTGTTTACTTGTTGAATATGCCATTTAAATTTAAATTTTTGACATTTGATATAAATTACCAACTTCATGCTGGTTAATTTCGTCGGCTTTTGGTTGGTAGTACTGAGTTTTATGTGATTGAAATAAACATCGTCATCGGTCATAGATCAAGGCTCTTTGCTTATATAGTCTTATTTATCGAAAAACAAAACGCCGTTTTATGTGAGCAGTTAGTTTAGTTCGGTTAGCAGAATTAAACTTAAAGTAGTAACAATATGACTGCAGAATATTCATTGGCAGATGTTAAAAAACATAATGACAACAAAAGTACATGGGTTGTTATCCACAACAATGTTTATGATCTGACCGCTTTTCTAAATGAGGTAAGAACTATATTCATAATTATAGTTTATTAAGTGTAATTTGTCGATTAGTGCATGCTAATTTCTTTATCACCATATTTCTTGAGTAATAGTGCAAAAACTATTCCAATGGGTTTAAAGTGTCTTAGAAATTTTATGTAATAATTATTCAGATAAGTATGTACTGATAAAACCATTATCTACATGATTAAATTGTTAAATGTTCCTGTCCTTACTCGATAATATTTCGTAGCTAATAATTAATTTTGCAGTTTTTTCCTGTATATTTCAATTTGCGTAATGGTTGTATTTAAATTTTATTTATATTTATGCTAATATGGTTTCAATTTAATATTGTAACATATCTGTTTTGTCACGTGTAGAATTTGCACGTCTTATAATTTTTGTAATTCTATAAATATTTTTTTAAGTATTTTGTCTTTATTACAGAGTTTAATAACTCCGTAAATTGCTATTTTAAAATTCATTAAATTTTGTTCGAAATTGATATTTTTTATTACTGTTTTACTCGTAAAATACAATTTATATTGATGCGTATCTATCTAACATATAAAAATATAGTTAAATTTGTATATTGTATTTTTTGGACTCTGGAAAAATGAGAATAGCATAAGGATTATTTGTTTTTAATTATCTTTAAGTGTTGTCAAATAAAATTACATATCATTGCTTATTTTCAAGGTAGAAATAATATAATTGTATTCTTTATTACACGTATTGCTTTTTAGTTAAGTTGCGTGCATACAGTAAGAATGTTAGGTACACATTATGAAACCTAAATTACTTTCGATATTTTTTATAAATAATGTAGCAAACTTAAAGTCAAATAATATGTAATTGTTTTGTTAATTATCTTACGATGTCTTAACAAATAATAAAAATACACTTGAACGATTAAATCACAAATTTTCGATATTCACTTTATTTATTTTAAGTGATTATCGAAATGACTCGTGTGATTTAATCGGTAACGTGGATATTCATCAAGTAAAAGTCATTTCTATTCAATACACTTGAACGAGTTCATTAAAACAATTACAATTTTATCTAATGTTATAATCTTGTTAAACTTCAATTGTTTAATTGAATAATGAAAAATGTCAACCTGTTTCCGTTTTTTTTTGTTTTACACCTTTTACAACTTAAAAAAACAGTAAAATGGTAAAAAACGGTGACTTTAAATTTACATATATAGTATGTAATATAGATACGTCAAATTATCTAAAAAATATTAAAATTCTAACTATAAAAACCACATACACCTCACTATTTCAACCTTGCATGTTGACCTTGTTTCATAATTTAATTCGTACATAAAAATTATTTAATAATAATAATAATACAAGTTTTGATTGAATGTTTATTTTTAAAACTCTTTATAGTAGGGTAAAAACGGAGATTCAAGTTAGTACGATGACTAAGCAAATAATGAAAATACACTTGTACGAGTTCTTTCGAGTAAAAAAAAAACGGTTTTTTTAATTCGATATGTGGTACTATAAGTCTGGCCGTCGAAAAGATGGAATGATCACGAGACAAATGTACTCCTTATTTCAGCCCACAGTTTATATCATCTTTGGTATGAGTACAGTCTAAACTGTCCTTCGTTTACTGCAGTTTAGAAGGCGTTACATCGTAAGATTAAGCCGTTCAGATGCCCGTATTCACTGATCAAGAATCCTTGAATTCCATCTTTTCAGCGGCCGGGGTATAGATTATTTCATTGGATCGATACATCCGATACACCATTTAATATCGACATTCGATTTTTTCGTTTTGGAATAGTTGAAGGTGCCCGTATTATTTGTAGTTACAGATAATATATTCATCCATCAATTTGGATCTTTCAAATCCAATCTCTTTGTATCTTTGATTCAATATGATAATCTTCATTCGTTTCCATTCCATTATTAGTCCAACTAATAATAAACAACCTTTTAGCACCCTGGTGGTGAAGAAGTTCTTCTAGAACAAGCAGGCTCCGAAGCTAGTGAAGCATTTGAAGATGTTGGTCATTCTACCGATGCTAGGGAACTTATGGTGAAGTACAAAATCGGTGAAATCATTGAATCTGAACGTACAGCAGTTAAAACAAAAAATGTTGATTGGGGAATATCATCAAATTCAGACAGTTCATCCTCACCGAAGTAAGTTAATGATTTAAATAAAAAAAAAAAGTAATTCTAGAAACAAAGAATTTTTAAAACTTTTTGATTTGAGCATTTGCCATCTTCTAAGGCATATTTCAAAAAAATGGCCAATACAGACTATGTAGACTTTTTTCCTGAGACCTTCCTAAACACAAATTTTGCGCTATTCGATCGATTTTGATCTAAATTCCCTGGACTATATGTAATGTAATGAGGAACAAATTCTTTGATTCTATATAACAGCATTAAATATTATTAAATGACAAAGTTGAGTTTATTAATGATGTTTTTGTTTTTCAGTTCATTCAAATCATGGTTAATCCCAATTGCATTGGGACTCCTTGCGACAATTTTGTACCGTGCCTATTTTCAGTCCTGAGAGCTAAAGTCTAAATAAATTCCGTTTAAAGCATTTACGGTACTAGGGACTATTATTAATTCATAGCTTTTATTGGGTATAAACTATCAGTTTAGACTTATATGTAGGTCCATCTGTTTAAATTAAGTTAAATATATAATTAATTTTACTATCAATTTTGTTTTATTTTAATTTTATAAGTGAACTAAATGAAATGGCAGGCTAAATTTTGTGGAATGAAGAAAAACTCTTTGATTTTACTTTGGAAAAACTTTGCCGTCATCTTTAAACAACAGATAAAAATGTGGCCACAAGTTGTGTTGAGGCATGAATCAATGTTTTTAACTGATAGAGATAAGGCATTTGGAATCCATCCATCCACTGATCCAGCATGAAATATGAGATCACCTCTGGTTCATCAAATGGTGAAATTGGTCTATTATCTTCTGGCCTCCAGAGACACCACGTTGTTTCATACAATAAAGGTAAATTTGAATTACGTGTATTCAAGTGTACACACTCTAAAAAACACTTTTATAACAATACTAGCTGTACCCGGCGCGCATTGCTACGCCAACAACTAAAATAAATTTAAGAAAAATAAAAGATAAGAAGAGATAGAGAAGAAAAGAAAATTTGTAGTTTTGTTTTACTTATCGCTTTATCGCTCCAAAAACATATTTTTCGAACTTATATTTATACGAATTCGTATAGATATCTAGTAATCAGTATTGAATTTGATACATGCAAGCGCCATCTGGTGCTAACTTCCATTAATACGATTATCATATTCATCTTACCCATTAAAAATACATCATCATACTGATTTTCATGACAATCGGTTGAACGGGTCAGAAGTTGCTACTATGAAGCGCCACATGGTGGCGAGTAGCATCAATGAGCATATCATACAAACCTTCTCCGTGGAAAAATACATATACATACCAATTTTCATGACAACCGGTTGAACGGGACAGAAGTTGCTACTCTGCAGCGCCACCTGGTGGCGAGTGGCATCAATGAGCATATCATACAAACTTTCTTCGTGGAAAAATACATATACGTACAAATTTTCATGACAATCGGTTGAACGGGACAGAAGTTGCTACTCTGCAGCGCCACCTAGTGGCGAGTGGCATCAATGAGCATATCATACAAACTTTCTCCGTGGAAAATACATATACATACCAATTTTCGTGACAATCGGTTGAACGGGATAGAAGTTGCTACTCTGCAGCGCCACCTGGTGGCCAGTGGCATCAATGAGCATATCATACAAACCTTCTCCATGGAAAAATACATATACATACCAATTTTTATGGCAATCGGTTGAACGGTACAGAAGTTGCTACTCTGCAGCGCCACCTAGTGGCGAGTGGCATCAATGAGCATATCATACAAACCTTCTCCGTGGAAAAATACATATACTTACCAATTTTCATAATAATCGGTCCAGTAGTTTTTGAGATCATTGAGTACATACAGACATACATACATACAGACAAACATTCATTTTTTTTATATATATAGATAAGTTGTTGTACAAACTGAACACTCAAACGACTTTATAACCAATTCAATAGAACTTTTAGTTTATCATCGTATACCTCTCTATAAGTTAAAAAATAATCAACGATAAATAACTCTTAGAAATTTATATAAATTTCAAGTATAATTTGTTAAAAGGGCAATTAAGTTAGACGTTGACTAAAATCTGTTTTATTGTGTCTAAATTTGTGAGTTTTATTGTTAACAAGTACGATAAAGATAAACCTGATCTATCAACCATTTTTCCAAACTCAAATAGTTTTTTCGGTTTTTCGCAAAAATTATTAGTTTCCACGTTTATAAGGTGAGTTAATTATGTAGTTAGTTTGTTAATACGGCGCTTTACCTATAGTTGACTAGCCTATAAGCCGGTCCTGGCAGTTATCAAAATATCTTTTACAATGAGTTACTATATTTGTGAATATACTTTACCTCATATTTTTTACAATGAGTTACTATATTTGTGAATATACTTTACCTCATATTCTCCCTTTTCACTTGCACTCCCTGATGAATAACAGTTCTTTTACTTCTTTTTCGCCACGAATCTTATTATTTATACCAAAGATTAATCAGGATATTATAATTTGTCAGATTAATTTAATCTGTGATTAGTAAATTAAAGAGTTTCTCGTCCTCAGACCATATATTATCTCTATTGTCACACATGTAGAAAACCAGCTGAAAAAGAAGAAGAACTCAAGAAAACATGGCTGCTTTCAGACATGTATCTAAAAAAGTATTTTCAATTTTATCGAAACCACAACAATTACCTAAAGTAGAAAATTGTTTAGTTTATTTTAGATTTTTAAGTTACTCATCTATTGAATACGGTAAACTACTAATATTATTTTAATAATTATATACAAACTTGTGAGTTAACCTCAAAATATTTTTTAGATGATAAACATGATCCTTCACCGAAATTCTTTAACGAAGAAATACAACATTTACTCAAAGACCTTACTCGAGTTGATATGTCAAAAGTTTACAGACACAGAAAATTGGGAGGTAAAAAATTAAAAGATCCTGAATATAAATTTATGACTGATGAAGAATTAGAACAAGCAAAAGAAGAAGCAGTAAAGAAAGCTGAAGAATTGTTACAAATACCTCCTGTAGTTCCAGTACGTAAACCAATTAATCGTATATTATCAAAAGATCCTGCTTTGCAGGGTTATGAGGATTGTAAGATGGTTTTTACAGATATTTCTTTTGGTGTTAACGATAAAGATAGAATAATAGTTGTTAGAGATCTTGATGGTAGTTTGAAATTTGCTGATTGGGAATTGAGAAATAGAATGAATCAGTTATATTTTCCTAAAAAACAGAGAATGTTGAAAGCACCCAGAATGTTTTTTGGAGAGTATTTGGATAACTTGTTAAAAAGAAAAGAATATGATTTTTTATTAGACAGAGCTAGTATACAATTTGAACCAAATGATCCTGATTACCAAAGAGTGATGTCTGTTACTTTTCAACACGTTAATGATAATCATGAGTTTGATCTTCTCAGATCTACAAGACATTTTGGTGGGTTAACGTTTTTCTTGGTTTGGCATAAAAATATTGATAATTTATTGTTAGAATTAATTGAAACATCTTATATTGAAGAAACAAGTAAATTATTGCAATTATTTGCCAAAATTCACGACATTAATTTTGAGAAAAATGACCAGTACGAGTTAATTTTCGAATATATTAAAAAATATTCAAATAAAAAAGCAGTGTTGGAGTTAGCATTACAAGCACATAAAGATTTAGAGCGACAAAGGATGAAATTAGAGGAAGGAATTAAATTTGCCCATGGGTTGAGTTAATTTGATAATTAGTTTAAATAAAAGTATTTACAGTATTATTTTTTTTCTATAAATGGAGAACAAACAAATGTTTATAGAGAACAATCGATAAACTAACGATATAATAAAAAAAAATAGATTTTTTGGGGGTGAATATAGGAGATAAAAACGTTGATTACAACAGCCACCTATAACGAATTTCTAAAAACTTGAAGTGATACTGATAAAATATCAAGGACCTCATTAAAAATAAAAAAAGAAGAAGAATTACGTTTTTATTTATTGACATTACGATTATATGTCAATACATATGAATCGTATTTGTGTTTTCATTAAGTTTACGAATTGTTAAAGTTAATTTTACAATCAAATTAAAATGGCAAAACGAAATTATGATAACGCTTTCAACGTAAACGAAAAAGAAACAAAATTTAGAAGCAAATATGAAAGTACCAAGAAACACACTCTAGAAAGCGATGAAGAAGAGGAAGTAGATGAAGATAACATACTGGATGCTGATGATATTGAAGGTGAAGAGGATGGAGTAGATAGACAAGACGGCGAACAGAAACTAACTGCATTTAACATGAAAGAAGAAATGGAAGAAGGTCATTTTGATAGAGATGGTCATTTTATTTGGAATAACGAAAAAGAAATTAGAGATAGTTGGTTAGATAATATAGACTGGCAAAAAATAAAAACCAATGCAGAATCTGATAAAAAATACAGTGTTTATGATAAAGGATTAGGGGCTGAGAGTGATTCAGATGAAGGTAAATTAGAATAGTAAATTTTTAATTTATGTAGAAGCTTATTTTAAATTTTCAGATATGGAACAAAGTAAATTTGACGAAGTAAGTTCATATAAAAGTATGTTGCAATATATGAAACCTAAAGAAAGTGTAAATAAAGCAATTAAACGCTTAGCTGGTGCAGATATGAAACTTTCTAGTGTTGAACGGTTAAAACGTAAAAAAGCTGGAACTTTAACAGACTCAAAAGATGTAACAAATCTTACAGAAATCGCTAATCAAATTCTAACAAATGTAGGAAATATGGATGTTTACCAAGAAACTTTTGAACAAATTACGGAAAAAGTTCAAAGAGCAGAAAAAGGTAAAGAAAGCCAAAGTAAAACTACAGAATTGGATATGTATGCTGATGATTTTGATGAAAAGGAAAAGTCGAAGATAGCACATTCGACAAGTAAAATTGAGGATAATAAACCACAGTTAACGTGGGAATTTAAATGGAAAATTGATGATGAGAAAATCGAAGGACCTTATACAACAGCACAAATGGTTAAATTTTCACAGGAAAAACATTTTAAAACTGGAGTTATGGTTAGAAAATGTGGAGATAGTTCTAATTTTTATTCGTCAAATAGAATAGATTTTGAATTATATGAATAAAAATATTAAATTAGTTTATTGTATTTGTTTTCATTTAAAAATATATATAAACAATTCTGTTAAGTACGCCACTGTCTTTTTAATTTATTATTTTAGGATGGTCTCGATTGTTAAATCAAACAGTATAGATTTTTTCATCAGCAGAATAACATTATAAAAGACAATAATCTTCTGTTATATAATATGGTCTAAATAATAGAATATATTACAGTTTGAATAAATATATTATATAATAGAAAGTAGTTCGTTTACAAATTTGGTAGTTCGAACGTTATGGATTTTTTTTTGTTTGGGTTCTTGTTCGCCCACGCCATACTACAGTGGCTAAAAAACTTGAAGTATACAATTTTTTTGTTTCTTTCTATCACAGATAATCTATGCTTTCTATCTTTAGAATGTTGATATGTGACAAAACTACAAAACATTTTTTGTAATGAATAGAAGAAAGACAGATGACAAGGTGACGTGGAGTAAAAATCAATGCGAATGTTGTTCGGGCGGCTGTGTTGTGTATTGTAGCGTGTTGCGCAAAAAGTTATTTCCTGCTATTATAATAGTTTTAATTTTATATTATACCTTAAACTTTTTCTATTTGAGAACTCGGTAAGTGTACTTTATGTCTTTAATTCAATTATTAGTTTTGTGGATGATTTTTAGTCGTAATTCAAACGACCAGCTGGGATGGTTAGAGTTGTTATTGTTTACTTCTTGCATGCTGTTCTAGAAACATCGACATTGATTGATATACACATTTATTCCTTAATTGGGTAAAATTAAGAGTAGATTACTAGTTTTTTTGCTTAATTTTCATATATTTACCGCTTTAAGTGTGTCTAAAATTGTGTATTAAGGTAAGTCACGTAGTCGATATGACGTGTGTACCAAATCATACTAAATTTTTTTTATTTTGGTAAATAGAACAAGTACAAACTTATGGATATGGATATTAATGTTGATATATGTTGGAAATTCGATAACTATTTTAAAAATGTTTTGAAACTTATCCGTATCAAGTTTATATAAGCGGCTTTGTGGGAGAAGGGCAATTTCAACTCTCTATAGTTATACAAATGCAATTTAATCTTTATGATCACAAATATGTAAATTTTAATAAAAAATAAGCAGAAAAGGTACGATATAGCACAAAAACGATTGGTAATTAGATTAAAAAATAAATATGCAAGATGGTTGCTGAGCTCCTGTTAAGATTCTATTTCGCCATTCTAACCAACACAATAATTGTTGTTCAAAATGAGACTTCCCGGTTTTTTATTCTTCTATTTTTTTATAATTTAAAGGAGAAACTCAAAGGAATATTCTTAAAATATTATACCTAGTATCTTATCCAAAGCTTCTAAATAAACAAAAACAAAATGAACCATTGTTGACTTCGCCCTTCCACAAATTTGTTCTTATCGACAACGCTTCATATTGACTTTATCACTTTTGTATACTTTTATAAATATTCATTTCTCTATATCGTTACAGGTGTCACTAATTTTGAAGTGAAAAATAAATCTTGAAAATATTTTTTCGTTGTGGCAAATATGGCTGCTGAGGGAGATGTTGCGGTTGAAGTTACCACCGAAGAAATGGAAGTAAACAAAGCTACGGAAGAATTGGCTGCAAAAGAAAATGCTTCTGTTAATGAGAATCTTCTAAAACGCAAGCCTAAGAAAGTGATTCGACAAAATTCTAGAGAAGGATCTGTTCCTACTGGATTTGTTCAAGGTCCGAGATCTTGGAAGAATAGTCGTCGTTCAAGAAATGGTTAGTATTATTATATTACTTTCTTAGTGTGTACGATAAATTTAAAATTTGTTTTTATACATTTCAGGTTATGGAAGAGGTTTGCCTAAAAAGAAAGGAGCTGGTGGTAAAGGAGTATGGGGTTTACCTGGTTCTGAATTATTAGAAACCTACGAAGATGTTAATGATCCGAATTTTGACAGCGAGAATATGAGTAATGGAGATATAGAACTTAAAGCCGTCGTACCTGAGGTTTCCGATGAGGAAATAAAGAAAAAAGTGGAGCCAATTATTCTCGAATATTTCGAGAATGGCGATACTCATGAAGTAGTGCTCTCTATTGACGAGCTAATTCCTCCGAATCGGAGAGATGCATTAGTTGAGCAATTAATTGAAATCGCTATGGATCATAAACCATCGCATCGAGAAATGACTTCAGTATTAATTTCTGATCTTTTCCCATATTCTATAAACGAGTCTGATATTGCTAAAGCGTTCGAAAATTTGTTGGCAAATTTGAATGATTTGATTCTGGATATTCCAGATGCGCCAACTATTTTAGGGAATTTTATCGCTCGTGCCATTGCTGACGATTGCATTCCACCGAAATTTACCACTGTTACCAAACTGAAAAGTGACAATAAAGATTTTATCGAGGCTCTCGAACGTGCAGATACTCTTCTTTCTATGAAACATGGACTTGTCAGGCTTGATAATGTTTGGGGAGTTGGTAAGTTATTTTTTTATTCTGAGATCTAGATTAAGAATCTAATCACGATATGTATTTGGGTTACCGGTACTTTAAAACTAGCTTACCCGGCCAATTTCAGTTTTTCCAGTTTTTACGTGTTTTTCTTGTTTTTTTTTATTGCTTTCCATGAAATAGTTTTCATAATTTTTAGCAATTTAAATATCTCGACTTGTATTTAGTTCAAAGATTTACTATAAATTTGACATTTAAAAGATAGTTCATGTAAACAAACTTCGAAAACGACATTTAAGTGACAGTTCAACAATATATTTGACATTTAAATCAGAGTTGACGTAAACAAACTTAAAAAATGTCATTTAATTGAGAGATCAACACTAAATTTGACAATTTTAAATGGCAGTTGACGTAAACAAACTTTAAAAATGACATTTAATTGATAGATTAACTCTAAATTTGATATTAAATTACAGTTGACGTAAAAAAACTTCAAAAATGACATTTAATTGATCAATGTACTCTAAATTTGACATTTAAATTACGGTTGACGTAAACAAACTTAAAAAATGACATGTCATTGACAAAATTACTTTAAATTTGATATTTAAATGAAAGTTTGCATACACACACTTTTAAAATGCCATATAATTGATAGATTAACACTAAATTTGTCATTTAATTTACAGATTAATACTAAATTTGACATATAACTGACAGTTGTAGTAAAGAAACTTCAAAAATGTCATTTAATTGACAGTTCAACAATATATTCGACATTTAAATCACAGTTGACGTAAACAAAATTTAAAAATGTCATTTAATTGAGAGATCAACACTAAATTTGACAATTAAATGGCAGCTGACGTAAACAAACTTTAAAAATGACATTTAATTGATAGATTAACTCTAAATTTGATATTAAATTACAGATGACGTAAAAAAAACTTCAAAAATTGACATTTAATTGACCAATGTTTTCTAAATGTGACACTTAAATGACGGTTGACGTAAACAAACATAAAAAATGACATATCATTGACAAAATTACTTTAAATTTGATATTTAAATGACAGTTTGCATACACACACTTTTAAAATGCCATATAATTGATAGATTAACACTAAATTTGTCATTTAATTTACAGATTAATACTAAATTTAACATATAACTGACAGTTGTAGTAAAGAAACTTCAAAAATGTCATTTAATTGACAGTTCAACAATATATTCGACATTTAAATCACAGTTGACGTAAACAAAATTTAAAAATGTCATTTAATTGAGAGATCAACACTAAATTTGACAATTAAATGGCAGTTGACGTAAACACTCTTTAAAAATGACATTTAATTGACAGATTAACTCTAAATTTGATATTAAATTACAGTTGACGTAAAAAAAACTTCAAAAATTGACATTTAATTGACCAATGTTTTCTAAATGTGACACTTAAATGACGGTTGACGTAAACAAACATAAAAAATGACATATCATTGACAAAATTACTTTAAATTTGATATTTAAATGACAGTTTGCATAAACAAACTTTTAAAATGCCATTTAATTGATAGATTAACACTAAATTTGTCATTTAAATGACAGTTGACTTAAACAAACTTTAAAAATAACATTTAATTTACAGATTAATACTAAATTTGACATTTAAGTGACAGTTGTGGTAAAGAAACTTCAAAAATGACGGATTTACACTAAATTTGACATTGAAATGACAGTTCACGTTAACAACCTTCTAAAAAACGACACTTAACTGACAGTTCAACATTATATTTGACATTTAAATGACAGTTGACGTAAACAAACTCTAAAAGTTACAGTTTATTGGCAGATTAACATTACATTTGACATTTAAATGACAGTTCTCACTCATCAACGTTCACCGCTTTTTCATTCTTTATCTTCTTCTTTGCACTTCTCATTTCCTCATTTCATTTTCATTTTAAACAAAAATGGTCAATATTTGTCCTCTTAGCTATCGATATTATATTAATATTTTCTTGTAATTATTTCATAAAGTCAGTTGAGTTCTAATAATAAATATCGGCGAATTTCCATTGCAATTTTAATTAATTCTGAATGTTGCATATCTTGATAAGTAAAATATTCCAAATTAAAACGCTCATCATTATGCACGAAAAAATTTTATACAGCCAAACAATAAACACAAGGCCACACCTTCTACATGTTTTTATTTATTTTATTTCGTAATGACCTTATATAATAGAAACGGTACTTATTTATGCGTCTTTCGTTTGAATATGTATGATACTTTAATTTAATATAAAATACGAGGTATGTTCAGAAAAAAAAACGGGAATTTTTGCAGAACTATTTTGTCCCCTTCAAAGTAATCCCCCTCAGTTATAACACACTTGTGCCAACAAAATATTCTCCAATATGTTTTATCATTCTCTTATTTTTTTACTCGGCGACATTTACTATATGGAGTTTCTTTAATCTTACCATTACCAACAAATTGTAAAGGATAGGTGAAAATGATTAGCAATCTTTCAAGAAATGTAATTCTTAGCAATTAACACTAATTGGTTATTGTAGGAGGAGCTCTACGACCAGTTAAAGCCCTAACACGTCAGATGTCTCTTCTGCTTCAAGAATTCATATCTTCAGGTGACATTGAAGAAGCTAGTCGTTGTTTAAGAATTCTGGAAGTACCGCATTTTCACCATGAGTTGGTGTATGAAGCCATTGTTATGGCATTGGAGGCTAACAGTCAAGCTAAAGAAGAAGTTCTTTGTAATTTATTGAAAGCCTTCTCAGATGCCATTCTTGTTACACCAGATCAAATGGAACGCGGATTCTTGAGGGTGTTTGATGATCTTCCGGATATTTCTATGGATGTTCCATTGGCTTATATTATTTTAGATAGGTAATAAGAATTTTATACGAAAATTCTAATCAGTAAAATGCGATGTTAATTTTGACATTGAACCAAAATTGATTTTGTCGTTGTTGTTTTTAGGTTTGTAGAGCGTTGTCAAAGTCTCGGTTTCCTGACTGAAAACGTGTTAAAGAAGATGCCATCGCGTGGTCGCAAACGTTTCGTTTCCGAAGGCGATCAGGAATTCATCAAGAACCATAAAATTGAGCATTAAAAAGGAATGCAACCGGCGTAATGTGTAGTTTTTCATGCATTTGTATTCTTTCTTACTCTTACTAGCACTAGGTGCTTATATATGGAAAATTTTGATGATCGAAGTGTTACTTTTTGTATATGTTCTATGAAATAAAGATTATTTCAAGTTTTTTGCTTTTTTCCAGCTTTCCCAGCATAAATGTATTAACTGTCTAGTGGATTTTTGCACTACAATCAGTGCAGTTATATTGACAGTTAGAGTTTGACATTTAAGTGTGAAAAGTAACAAAATTGACATTTAACGTTATATTGACAGTTAGAGTTTGACATTTGAGTGTAAAAAGTGAAAAGATTGACATTTGATCTTATATTGACAGTTAGAGTTTGACATTTAAGTGTGAAAAGTAAAAAAATAACATTCTACGTTATATTGACATTTAAATAAATAAATAAGGTTCTAGCATCTTCCTTTTTCTTAGTTTGCTTCTTATATTTTTATATCTGTACCATTAAACCAGATTTTTTAATTTTTGAACTTTTGTGTTTTTACTTTCTTTTAATTTTGGTTCTATGGGTGGCTTTCGGCTCCACCGTTTAATTTAAGTGTGGGGGGGTTTTCTAGGTTTTTCTACTGTTTTATTGACATTTGAGTGTGAAAAGATTGACATTTGACAGTTAGAGTTTGACATTTGAGTGTGACAAGATTGACAGTTATACTTCATTTAAAAACTAGAAGGAGTGATTTGAAAAGCCAGACTTACAGCCAAATAAGTTACTAGAAAATTTACAAGGCGGCAAATTTAAATACATTTCTTTCATTTAAATAAAATTGAAAATAAATGTTTATGGACACTTTATATACCTATGGTCTAAGATGGTCACAAAGTAAACTTACAATAATTATATTAAAAAAAGAAATCAATTAACAAAAGTCACCATTATAAATATTTCACACTTTGAAAACATAACCTATAAATGTCACAAATTACTTGATAAATGTAAGTGGCAAATTTTTATAGTGTAAACTTGCCTCCAAATTAACCAATAAACAAACGAGAGTGTTGCCAACTTAAATTCAAATCGCTCCTCCTAGTTTTTAAATAAGGTATAGATTTTGATATTTGAGTGAAAAATGACAAGATTCACATTTGACATTATATTGACAGTTAGAGTTTAACATTTGAGTGCGAAAACTGACTGGAGACTGGATTGACATTTAACGTTATATTGACAGTTATCTGTTAAAAAAAGGCTTCTGGAACACTGGAGTTCCGATGAAAGCGAAGCTTTAGAGGGACCTTGGCGCATTGTGGAATTAGACTCAAAACATCTCTTTTTTTAACATTGGTAAATGCTTTCATATAAGCTTCTACAAAAACGTAAAAGAATTAATACAAAATGGATGGCTCAATTCTTACTTATTCGGATAATCCCAAAGACCTTGAAGTTGTATTCGATCAAAAATTGTCAATGGTCCAAAAAATTATTGGATTCTGGAACTCCCTATCGGTCCACGTCTTTCCCACTCATCCTAACTTGCAGTCCTTTGTCGACAAGATATTTAAAACTCTTTGGAAGAATATTTTAACCATAACTTGGTATCAAAAATGTAACACAGCAAATATATTCTGTACTCTTTATTAATCAAACATTATTAATATTATCTAATTTAATTTGTATCTTTTCTAAATTATTATAGAATTCTGTTAGTTCTGATTGATCAAATTCAATTACAACTTTCTCTTTTTCATTATTTTCAACACCTAAAGATTTACTTAGTTCAAATAAAATTCTAGCCACAGGTACACTTTGTTTAACATCAATTTGATCAGCACTTTGTACATTTAACTCCCACGATAAATTTTCTACTTTCAGTTTATTTCTAATATCACCAAAATCATTGTTAGTATGCTCACACCAATGTTTAACAAATTCTAAAGCACATGTATCTTCTAAACCTATTTTTTCACTTAACTGTTTAAAAAGATCTGTAGGTTTTAATATAACTTTACACGATTGTCGAAAAATATGTGTTATGGTTTGAAGTATTATATGTACGTTTTCCTCTTCATCAATCTTTAAAAGTGTTTTAAGTTCTTCGATATTATTTTCTGTAAATGCTAGCTGGTTGTTTGCTTCTCCTTCACGAATACGAGTTAAAATTGAATTTATAACTCTAGGTGTTACACCACGATTAATTAACCGAACTCCTGTTTCTAAACTAAAACAAGCAAATAGTTTGTGGAAATAATTATTAATTATATAAAACTTACTTATCTGTT
The DNA here is from genome assembly GCA_964028335.1 of Altica lythri. Classification (NCBI taxonomy): domain Eukaryota; kingdom Metazoa; phylum Arthropoda; class Insecta; order Coleoptera; family Chrysomelidae; genus Altica; species Altica lythri. Next base: position 73,423,579 of record OZ034805.1, read on the forward strand.
ACTTTTATCCATTTTAAACTCATTTTGATAGAGCGATTTTATTATAGACAAGTTTTAATATCAATATTTTGTTAACTTGTTATGAACAAGAACAATATTTTGATGTTTTCTGTAAACTGTCTTCTTCTTCTTTTCTTTATTTTTGGCCCTTGTTTTAATGAGTAGAGCAGAGATAATTTGTCTATGGAGTAGAGTCACGATGTATATACTTCGTGGGTAGAGATTGCTAATGTAAAGCAGTACAGTGGGAAGGTAAAAAGCTTAGTTAAACTATAGTTGTTAGTAGATAACACCACATAAAAATTCAAATCTTGAATCTATAGAAAGTTTTTTCTATTATCGTCGTGTTCTTTGTGACTTCTCAAAAGTACAAAGTACATATTAGTTTCATGTATATAACAAATATATATCCCTTAATTTTGAAATTTACAAAGCAAATACTAATTATAAATATATAATAAACAATAATAAGACTTTTTGATTAGTAAACATGACGTTTTTATATATAAAACTAAGGCTCTATAGATATAGTGCCTTAATAAAACAACCTTCATTAACATTGACAGGTAATCGTCATGTATCAGATTATTTATATAAATATACATTAATAAAGCAATTATCAATAATAAAATCCACGTAAAATGAAATATATAACTATTAAAATTAATACAAACATTTTACTACTGAATTTCAATGCCTATATTAGCTTTAAACTGTATTAAAAACTTTGTGGTTAAAAATACAAATAGGTTCTCTTTTGATCGTATTTTTTATTATATTACAGGATTTTTCAGTGATTAAACGCTTGTAAAACGAAATAAAAAGTAATAAAACAAATTATAACACTTTTACTACTGTGTATATCAACTCAAAATAATTTATTTATTACAATAATACAATGTTTACACATTTAAATACACAATAAATAAACTTCTGTCAATGAAATGTCATTTCTTGGAATTTTAATAATGGCCGACTGGCTTTAGCCAATAGAAAATTAGGTCAAATACTTCGTTTCTATGGAAACGGTTGGAATGTGCTCTATTTAAATTCTAAGAATTTATAGACTCTTCTTGGAATTTAAAGAGATTTCTGAAAAGGGAATTCCGTTCTATAAAATATTAAATTTTAAAACAAAAAATGAGGAATTATGTAAATATATGATAATATTAAGAGGAAAAAAAAAATAAAAAAATATTTTATCAATTTTTAATCGTTTGATTTAATATTTTATAAAGAATATGAAGGTATTTTTTCAAAAAATTGTATTGTAAGAATGCTTTGAGGTACTTACCTCAAATTTTGCATATTTATAAAATAAAGTACAATATATAGTATAATAAGTTTTTGTTGAGTTTTCTGTATTAATAACCGAGTTATTAAATGCGAAAAATATAAGTAGATTTAAAACAATATAGGTAATTCCCTAATTCTTTGACAAATCTATTTGAAACTTTTTTTTATTACAATACGACAATATTATAACTCATAAAATTGCTAAACAGTTATGATCAAAAAAGCCACATATACTTCCCATAAAATAATCACAATTTATAAAAAAAATACTCCCAAATATCAAAAACCGCACATTCAGACATTTTTACTTTTAAAGTAGAGGGTTAGATGAGCTCATACCAGCTCTGGTATGAAAAATTTCGGGAAAATCCATGCTATCCGAAAAAATTTCCAGCTTGTAGCTTATTTTCTGCTTCAGAGACTATAACTATAAGTGAAAGTTGAATAAAATATGTGTACAGTGTCGTACGTAAATAAATTTTAATATATCTTTAAAATAACTTCTGTTGTAGTAGATTGGTAAGTTTTTTTAATATTTTATTATCAACAGTGTAGCAATTTTGAATTAATATGTAATGATTTAATGATAAGAATTTTTATAAATAAAAAAGCTTATCATCGAAGTGCTTCTGATAGTCGGTGTATATATCTTTTAAGACTAAAAACGGTTTCGATAAATGTAAAAGATTTATTCTGGAATTTTTTATTGATAACAAAAATTCAGCAAATTGTGAAATTACAAGTCTTGTTTTAAATCATAATTATTTTGATCAGGTACATGAGGTGGTCTGGAATCAGCTGGTCGATTTTTAATGTATTCTCTAATACCTGTTTGAGATAAAACATTAGCTTTTACCTTCTGTAAATTAGGATAGGGTTTTAATAGATCTTCACTACCATTATTCAAGGATTCATAGAGGTTAACAAAAGCGACATCAGCCCATGACAACTAGAATAAATAAAAAGTAAATTATTATTACAGTTTGTTTAAAATTAACAATGTTATTAATTTTGTGATAACCCGTTTGAAAATAGATTAAATTACAAAGGTTCATTCGGAGCCGTACCCCACAACTATAATTAAAAATTGGATAAAATACGTCTGAGGATGTGAATCAATATAATATTTTTTTTTAATGAAAAACCTATTATCATATCAAACAAATTACCACACCAACAGACTTGCGTGTGCCACACTACTTTTTCAGAATCTAATTTCACATTTTTTTATATTAACACACCCATTAGCCCTTCTACCAAGCTAACAATGTCCGCTGTCTTGGACCTTATCAAACAGAACTCTCACCAAAACTTTATACAGTGCTGGGATGAAACAACGAACTGTAGACTGGCCAGAGAGTTATTACCTCATCTTGGCGAGAAAACAGTAAAAAAAATTAAGGCATTGACCAGATAAAATCTTCGAACAGCTGTGGGAAGTCATAACAGGTCACTGCCAATTGCAACAACATCTCTTTACGATGAAATTAGCAGAATCGCAGCTATGCAGATGCTGCGAACAAGAAAATGAAACAGTAGGACATATAATGTATGACTACGCTGCTTTTTCTGAAATCAGAAGATCCGTACTGGACAAGTACCTACTGGCTTACACCAGCAGATATCAGGGAGATCCCCCTAGGGAGCCTCATCAGGTGTGGATATCCACGTGAGGATGCACAATGGGCTATGTGGCCTCAGTGCTGGCAGAGAACTTGCTCGCTCCTCCCCAAATTTCCAGCTCCAGATCGAGAGTCATTAGCCTCTTTTTCAAAAAATTTTGATTTGGTTGTTTAGGAACAGGTTTTTGCATTCTTTCACCAAGAAAAACTATTTAATCCTATCCAACATGGTTTCTTTGTTGGTAAAAGTACTGAACAGCTCCACTAGAGTTAACTAGTCGTTTGGATGCAGGAAATGGCTCCTGTGGAATTATCCTGGACTTATTGAGGGCTTTTAACTGCATTAAGTTTGAGATCTTGTTCAGGAAGAGTTAGAGGTGTTGCATTACATTGGTTTAGGTCCTATATTACTGGAAGTTCTCAAAAAACTATGCAATATGGTCAACTGCCTTGGGTATGTCTAAGGGAGTTCCAGAGGGCACTATGCTTTACCCACTTATTTTCCTTATATATTTCAATGATCTTGCATTACTGACACACTAAGGTCAATTAATAATTAATTATGCAGATGATATTGCACTCTTCTTGACTGCTCCAAGCTTCCCAAAACTAGTTGTAAGGGGAAGTTCTGCAATGAGGGGAAGTTCGGCAATGAGAGAGCTTGAGAATTGGTTTTTAAACTGTGTGTCTTTAGACAATGTGCATTTTAGTGCATTTTTTAAGCAAAACCTCTATTGTTAGGTTCCGAAAAACAGTTGTGACAGAAAAATCGTCACAAAAATGAGTATATATTATATGTAGTACCTACTTGGTAGCGTTTATCGAACAGTTGTACCTATAAACATATACTGTGCTTATATACAATAACAAATAATATCACTTCAGGATTGTATCTCCAACAGTATAACTGTCGTACAACCACTCTGCAATAATCCTCTAAATGTTGGAGTGTTTTGTTTTCTTTGCCCCACTTTGTTTTTTAACTTCCCAAAATGTTCTTCTCACAGAAGAAAGAATGGGAATGTACCGCATCGTCTCTGTGGCGGGAACACACATGAAAGAGTAAGTAATGTGAGAGCCACATCCATTGAGATATGGTAAGCGGAGTGTGAGAAGAAGGAAGATGTGGCTCAGTGGACGAAATCACTCATTACGCACATAAGGACCTGGTTGGGGTTCCATGGGCTACGCCCTGACGCCGGTACTGGTCACGGCTGTTTCCGGTCGTATCTACACAGAGATTCAACACCCGGGTGTTCGTACCACAATTTCGTACTGTGGGGCTTTAGACACTGTATTTTAGTGCATTTTTTAAGCAAAGCCTCTATTGTTAGATTTTAAAAAACTGTTGTGACAGAAAAATTGTCACATAAATGAGTAACGGAACTTTCCCTCGCCTTTCAATCTCTCATTGCTTCCTCTTAAAACGACTAATTAGTACCGAAGAAGCAGAAATATGGCCATTATAAAATAAAATAATTGTATAACTTGAAAATTATAAAGCTCCAAGCTACTTCTTCCCAAAAATCTAAACTATATGACATATGTTAGTTAACATTAAATTCAATTTAGGGTATACTAATGTTACTGCTCTAATTGATAGTAATGAATCTATGGAAAACACATTAAGAACTCACCCTGTTTAAGGCTACAAATCCCCCAGTACGTTTTGCGGTAGTTTCTAGTGTTTTTAAAACAGTTTCTTTTTTGTCAGCAAATTTTTTTAGAGTTTCAGACTTTTTAGGTTCTTCTTTGGCCATTCTACTTTCCATATAAACTAAAATATAAATTATGTAAATAAATATGCATAAAAATTTAACAAATATTCTTACGTTGAGTTAAATCAGTAATCGTATCAATGACGACATCAATTTGTAAACCTTCTTTAGCATTTTTTCCATAAAGTCCAACTTCATTGGCTACATACCTGGCAATAGCAGTAGATTGTGGAAAAACTTCTCCGTCAATTTCCAACACTGGTACTTGTCCAAGAGGAGTAGCTAAAAATGTATTAATAAATATTTTAACATTCTATTTTTTTTATAATAATATATACTTTGTTTAAAAGCCATCCATTGGTCTCTTTTAATACGGATATCTTCAAATTTAACCTGCCCATAATTGAATAGAAGTCTGATAACTTCAACTCTACCACGAGCTTCGAAATATGTGAGCTTGTAGTTAGGCATGTTTTTTAATTGAAGCAACCTGAGTGAAACTGATTTGCAAATGAGAGAACTTTATATTTATAATATAATGAATTGCACTTGTGAACTTGATTACTTAAGTTCTTGATTACTGTTAAATCATCCATAACATGTGTATTATAAATGATGTTTCAAATGAATTTTCAATTGTAAGTAATCTAATCTATTTGTGTAATATAATAAATATATAAAATTCAATGACAAAACATGATATTAAAACATTTAAGAAATTGGTATGGATATGTACATACTTTTATCAATAAATTTAACATACTACCCACATAATTTTTAATTATTTAAAAATTCTTTTACAATTGTGTATAATTTTTCATCTGTTTTTTATTTTTTACATTTAACCAATATTTACAACTTATTCATATTTCACTCTCGACTAACTTTTGTTTACATAAACCTAGCGAGAAATCTTGAACTGTCCATTTTTGTGATTGCGGCCTCTAGAGTCTTTTTTTCCTGTGTAGTCTCTGCGTATTCCACGAAACTAAACGTTCGAGAAATTTTTTTGGTTTCCCTGTTTTAAGAACCCACCTGCCTAGAAAATTCCTTCATTCCTTGGAAGAAGCAGCAATCAATTCTAGTGCGTTTCTTGGTGAATTACTCCGATTGAATAAGGCTCTGAATACATAATCCCATACATGCTCAATGGGATTCGAATCAGGCGACATCGCAAGCCATTCTTATATGGTAACGTTTTGGTTTTCCAGAGATGGTTAAACACCTCTAATCCACTGTCGTCCATAAAGGTGAACTGACCACCTAATTCATTACATAGGGGAACAATACAGGATTGATGAAATTTTGAAGGTTATATGCATCTGTTATTGACCCCATTATATGAATAAGTGGAGTTCTTCCAATGAATATTATACCTCTCTAAAACATTTTTGTTCCACCTCGGTAAGGAGCAACTCCAACGGCTGTTTCAAGTCTTTTCCTGCGTAGTGCTTCCCTCCAAACTCTTACTCGTTAATCATCACTCACTAGGCCAAACCTATTAAAAGCACGTTTCTTCTTCTGCTAAACGCCAGTGTGGATCGTTTCTTGCCTACTGCAAGCGAGTGGTTCGATGACGAGGAGGACCCTTAAAGGTCTTCTAGAGCGCCATCCTGATGTTAAGACCCATCTACGGATTGTAGCATTTGCAATCATCAAAACGGTGTTACTTTTTCTGAAGAGTTTCCCAAAACATTTTTGTTCCACCTCGGTATATAAGGAGCAACTCCAACGGCTGTTTTGAGTCTATTCCTACGTAGTGCTTCCCTCCAAACTCTAACTCGGTAATCACTCACTAGGCCAAACCGTGACTCGTCTGTAAAAAGCACGTTGCTCCATTCTGCTAAACGCCAGTGTGGATGGATTCTTGCCTACTGCAAGCGAGCGGTTCGATGACGAGGAGGTCTTATAGAGCGCAATCCTGATGTTAAGACTCACCTACGGATTGTAGCATTTGCATTCATTAAACAGTGGTACGTTTTCTGAAGAGTTTCTGTGGGCTGATTGAGAAATATATCAATCTTCCCATGGTAATATGAGATCGGCTTGGCACTTCACCATTCTCTAATTAGCGTGTAATTGTCCTTCTAACAGTACTTCTAAGAAAATTTAATCTATTGGCAATATGGTGACGAGAAATCCCTTCTTGCCACAGAGCAATAATTATAGTTCTTCAAACTCAGTCAACTCATTTTTAGGCATACGAGGCCTGGCTATTAAATAACGAGACTGCGCGACTAAAAGGCCACCTAGAGAAGTGGGAAAAAATGAGTAGAGCATTCAGTATATATCTGAAAGTCTTATCTATACACGTAGCAAACCACGTTTTCTTTACTATTATAGTATTTGTGTAGTAGCGGTTTGTTGTAAGAGGCCTATGGGGACAATTCTCTATCTCGTACACGTGTTTTTTAGTGGTACAGGCGCTTCAGTGAAAGCCAAGATAACACTGAAGATGACCAACGCCCAGTTGGTCACTGTTTCAACTCGAGAAACAGTGACCAAAATCAACCAAAAGCTCGTGCGTCAATATGTCTACTCATACTTCCTTGAAAGGTGAAAAAGTCTTCCAATGGATCGATTGCCACTTTGTTTCAACATCGTATTGAAAAATCCACGTTTCGTCCAAGTGATAATGTTTTTCATCAGTCACTCAGTCAGGGATCTTCTTTTAACCTTCTGGATCCCTGGATCTGGAAATTTCGAGAGAAAATAGATGATGAGACTCCTGAGGGGCATCTCTCTAACATCGGATTATCAGATTTCAGAAAAAGCAGAACAGTCACACATTATATGCTCTGCATAGAGGCGATTCTGCGACTTTTCATCCTAAAGAGATTTTGTTGCAATTGGTAGTGGCCTGTCAAGGTTCTCACAGCTGTTCGGAGGTTTTTTCTGGTAAATGCCTTAAATTTTCTTGCGTTTCCTCGCCAGCATGAGGTAATAACTTTTTGGCCAGTCGCTACAGTTCATCATCCCAGCACTGTATAAAGTTTTGGTGAGAGTGCTGTTTGATAAGGTCCACAGCGGACATTGAAGTAACCGTGGAATTTAAGTGTCACCAAGTCGATCTTCTTATCAATAAAAATATTATGTACCTACGTATTTGTATTTTATCCTTATAATACAAGTGGGCTTGCAAGACATTTGAAAGTGAGTGTATATGAATGATTCAATAGATATAGGAACAACTCACAACACATGTCACTAGTAGTAACTACATTTTTTTTAATTAAAAAAAGACAAAAAACGAAGTGGTTTCGATCAAGGTAAAAGATTTATTCTGGAAACTGTAATTGATAACACAAATTCAGCAAATTGTGAAATTACAAGTCTTGTTTTAAATCATATTGATTTTGATCAGCTAGATGAGGTGGTCTGGAATCAGCTGGTCTATTTTTAATGTATTCTCTAATACTTGCTTCAGACAAAACATTAGCTTTTACCTTCTGTAAATTAGGATATGATTTTAATAGATCATCATTACCTTTATTCAAGTTTTCATAGAGGTTAATAAAAGCGATGTCAGCCCATGTCAACTAAAATAAAATTAACAATGTATAATCTCTTTGGGACAATTCCTTAACAATAGATGTTTACAAGAGGTTATTTATTTTTACTGCCCTTATCAAAATGAAGGTACACTAAATGTGAACATAGTTTACAAAACATTAAGAACTCACTCTGTTTAAGGCTACAAATCCACCAGTGCGTTCTGCGGTACTTTCTAATGTTTTTAATACAGTTTCTTTTTTTTCCGCAATTTTTTTCAGAATTTCAGACTTTTTAGGTTCTTCTTTGAAAAATCTAGTTTCCATATTAACTAAAATATAAATTATTTAATTATGCATCAAAATTTAATAAATATTTATACGTTTATTTAAATCAGCGATCGTATCAATGACGACATCAATTTCTAAACACTCCTTGGCATTTTTTCCATAAAGTCCTACTTGACTGGCTACATATCTGGCAATAGCATTAGATTGTGGAAAAACTTCTCCATCAATTTCCAATAACGGTAGTTGTCCAAGGGGGGTAGCTAAAAATGTATTAATAAATATTTTAACATTCTAATTTTTTATAATAATATATACTTTGTTTTAAAGAAGGCCATTCTTCTCTTTTGATACGGATATCTTCAAATTTCACCTGCCCATAATTGAATAGAAGTCTGATAACTTCAGCTTTACCATGGCTTTCGAAAAATGTGAGTTTGTAGTTAGGCATCTTTTTTTAGACTGTACAATTATTAAATATTTTTTAAAAAAAATTACCTTTTGATTGAAGCAACCTGAGTGAAACTGATTTGCAAATAAGTGCACCTTATATTTATTATTTATAATATAATTAAATTGGCCGTAAACTTGATTATTTAAGTCCTTGATTACTATTAAATAATACAAAAATTTTCAACTGTGAAGAACCTAATCTAAAATTTATATAATACAAATATAAATATATAAAATTCAATGACAAATATATTAAAAAAATTGTTATGAATAATATCTGTACCAATTAATAATTTTTCATCTATTTTTTAATTTTTAGATTTGATCAATTTTTTCCACTTATTCAACATATTTTTAAAATTTGTAACCCTAATTAACCCTAGGCTAGCTCCTGGGTTCGTGGCTTCCTTCTGATTTTTATCAATTCTCTCCAAACATAAATTCAGGGCGCCAAAGTACCTACAGACAAAGCAAATAGTACACAAACGTCAGCTTTAAGATGATTTATTAAATCAAGATTCAATAAATAATGTTAAAATTTTAAATTAATAATTAATCATTTCTCTTATCTTTTTTCCCAGGACTACAATTTCGGATGAGTTTTGAAAATTCTCTTCAGGATTTCATTAATTCAATTCAATTCAGGGATGGTATGGCTTCTCTTAGATAAATCTTCCAATTATTCTATCCAGGGAAGGTAGGTTTTTTCTTCGTTATGATTGTCAATCACGGCAAACAAAATGGCTGACGGCTTGTCACGTTCTCTAATTTTTAAGATATTCCTCTAACAGGGCCCTTCTGGATTTGGCAAAAACCCTAATAATGAAAACATAATCAAAACTCCATCCTTATAATTTACAATCAAGTAGAATCGCTATCTAGCTCTCCGTATTATCGAGAACAAATTAATTATATTCACATGTTTAAACACTTTATGATCACAAAAAACTGACTTTTACGATAGCGATTGTACTTGAAATTAAAGGTTAGTAAAGTTTTAAAATAAGAAATTCACTGCAATTTGGACAATTTAATAAAAATAAAATTTAAAACTGAAGCTAAGATTACTTACGATTTTCGAAGGGCACCGTTCAGATGAAGAAACTGCGAGAAAATGAACGAACCCATATAATTTACATTCAAGGAAACCGAATCGTCTCGTCTTCCACTTCAATCGTAACACAAAACATAAAATAACTACCAACCTATAGTCAGGTGGATTTCGGCACAAAAACGAATGTTACAAACTTTTTTTATAGTTTTTTAATTTTCTTATTTTCAACGAATATCCATTTTCAATTTAAGGCCAGTTCCGAGATATGCTATCTTGATATCAAGCTGCGGATCCAACACCATTATCTGAGGATCCCTGATAGTTAGAGAGTACTTTGACCTTCAATATCTCGGCGACCAGTAAGCCGAATGTATCTTTTTTTTTAATAGAAGCGTCTTTTAATGTTGTATATAAGTGTATAAATTTTGAGAATTATCTGTTTGAAGCTCGTTAAGGCTGGAATTTATAGTCGAGCCTTGAGAACGGAGGAGTCCTTAAGGACTGCTTCGAGAAAAATTTTGTTTTATAGTCGCGAAAGGAATCCTTAAGGACGAGTAGAGGACAAGGTAGATCTCGAGCTACCTTAAGGACGCCTTGAACTGACTTTTGACATATAAATTCTTGATTTTTAGGTGAGAAAACGTGTTTATTTGTATTTGTGTTTAGAATTTGCTATTTTGAGTTTTTTTGTGGAAATATCAAAAATATGGACGATTTAGAAGACTTTTTGGAGTTTGTTGACATTGCGGGTGAAAAAGTATTTATGCCTGTACAACTACCAAAAAGATATTTACGAGATTGGGACAATCCCTTATTTGAAAGATTTAGGGAAAGGGAATTTCTAAATCGATATAGATTTAGCAAAGGTAGGTACAGTGCAAAATGTACTTCTCCCCTTGGTTCAGGAGCAACTATCGCGCATTAATAATAGAGGGCTGCCAATAGCTCCAATGATACAGCTATTGCTCAATTTAAGATATTATGCCACTGGAAATTTTGTTTCCAAAACGGCCCTAAATTTATTCACCTGTAATACGAGGAAGTATTTTTCTTCCTTCGTATAGGGAGATCTGTTTTCTTTTTCACACATTCTTTAGAATAACAAAAACACGACCAAAACTTTCAACCTTAACCTCCCTTTCTGTCAAAATTACGCCAAACAAAACAAAATACAGTGTTGTCAGTTGCGAACCTTTCCTCAAGATATCCTTCCTCGAGGAAAGGACTATAAAACCGAGAAACGGAGGAATGGTCGAGGACGCCTCGCATAAGGAGCATCTCATGGCTCGACTATAAATTTCAGCCTTAGTTATTCAAAATGTTTATAAGACTAAAAAATGTTTAAAGTTTAAAAAAAATCTAGGTTCTCCTAATAGATCGATTTTAATTTTGTTAAATAAAAAGATTAGCACAGAGTTTGCGACTAGCGCATATTGTGTTTATCGATATTGGGCACATCCTGAGGGGATTCCAGCAAAAATATAGTGTTATATTTTCCTTCGTGGATTCGGGATAAGTGATAAACAGCAGATAAGCCTACCAATTTATTGATAAACACAAATAAATAACAATTTCTTAAAATAATCTACACAACTTTGATATAGTCACAATTACTGAATCTATCGCCAACTATTACAATTACAATTCTTCTTCTCTGTCCAAAGCGGTGCCTTATATATGAAATTAATTTCCTCTAGAAGCGTCTCTGAAATTACATCTAGAACAGAACACTCTCGAATCTTCCGAACGTACCAGAAGTCACTAGAATATTAGAAGATTCTCAGAACAGCGACTCATTCACACCACTGGCTGGGCGACAGGTTCAGACCAGCTCGTAACAATACATATCTAGATGAGCTGCTGTTACATGTAACGACTTGGGATCATAAAAACTTACACTCCTTTCTTATGAAGCTTTTGTCTCGCAATTTTTATACTTATTCACAAACTGCTATTCAAGCAAAATACAAAGTTTCAACCGACTTTCGATAATAAAAGTTGCGACCTGTATCGAACGACTTTAGGGTATTCTTCTCCCCTTTTTGACTATCTTCCAATCAAAATATCAACATTTTTGCAAATTTTTAGCCTACTTTGAGTTATAAAAGAAAAATGTTCACTAGGTCTTAGAAATATACTTTAAATTACGGGAGTCAAAAGATTTTGATTGTTTTTGATAATCAACACTTTAAATTTTTAGAATTCAAAAGCTGACCAATTGTAGTAATTGACCATTTATGACCAATTATTTAAGCTGTTTTTTGAAGCAATATTAGAATTTTCCCGTTCATTAATGTTGTGCCCAACACATGTCTCCCTTGTCACGTGCATAAATCGGCGTCAATATATTTAAAAGTTAAGTTAATGTTTTATCGCGATAGCTAGCCTTTTAACGGGTTCTGGTCCGTGTAGCAGGTATCCTATTGCCTTGACCCGTGGAGAGAGTAGATAATTTGATTGTTTAGGTCGAAAACATATCGGGCTTTTACTGTTTAAGCTAATAGCAAAAATTTTAAATTTTGATATTAATAATACATTTAGTTTAATGAATTCGATTTAATTTTAACATCATTTCGGAAATCAAATTAATTCTAGCAAAGCCGTTTTTGCACAACGGAACACACTATTTCCCCTTCTATACTCACAAGTGTCATTGCGGGAAGCGTATGCGTGAACTATCGTGATTTTAGGGCTCCTTTTGCATTTCAACAATTGTACGAACACATTAGTACTACTATCGAATTAAGCAACGCCATTTTGTGAAGTTGAAAGTTCTTCTGGCAATATTCAAGCCATCCTTACGGGTTTTTGAATTTCACTTCAGTATTTTTATCTAAGCCTCATTTTTGTTTATTCCTATTGTGGTATTTTTGAGTAGGCGTGTAGATAACTCCATATTTCTTGGGATTTAGTTAAATGGTGCTTTTCTTCGTGTGATTACTAAGAGTTCGTTACGAAGAAGCGTGGACATCCGATTAAGAATCACGAAATTTGCTACAGGGTGCTAGCGAAATAACATCGCAGATTGGCTGCTTAACCCCTAATCTTAATATAAAAGGGGTTTTTGGTCCTGGCTGAACTTGTTTTTGGTTCTGGCTGAAGGTTTTTTTTGGACTGGGCTAATATTTTTGGTCTTGGCTGAACTTTTTTTTGGACCTGGCAAGTAAATTGTATGATCAGCTCACTACTGAGGAATCAACACCGAGCCTCACCATCCACAGAGCAGCAGGCTATTAACGAAAGCCTCACTACAGATCTGCGGATAAACAGATAAGCCAAAAATTTAATTTTAAGTTTAAGACATTGTAAAGAATTGGCCTAACCTTTGTCTAAGTTGTTTAAATATTGTTTATTTTATAGGATTTATTAATTTCGAATCTTTCTTATTGCGCTGGGTGATCACTCATTATTAAAACTGCCAAGTTCTTGGCATTATTTGCTGATATTATTATTTACTAACTTTCTTTGCTTGATTATATATTTATATATATTGTAAACTTCACTGTTGGGTTTATTTTCGTCAATATAATTGATAGATCTAACTTTGTGTTCTTACTCAGATCATCACCCACTCACCTAATTAAATATTTTTATTAATTTTATTTTGCTTATCAGGATTCAGAAGAATCAGTTATTTCTCTCCAATAAGATTGGTCAGTGCCTGGACCATCAGGGGTTTCCGATTTATACCGTAAAATCGGTGGCGCGACTCACATTATTTTGTTTTGTATTACCATCTACGGCTGAGCTGGGCACAAATTTGCCAGTAGAGAAACCACTTACCGATCTTAGCTGGAGTAGTTAACTTTTAAATTTTCTAAATCTAAATTTGAATTTATTTCATCGAAAGTTCGTGGCACCCTATAGGCTGGTAGCTTCTATTAGCTTTGTAGTGTTAATTAAGAAAAATAAGAAAATGCTCTACAAGACTTTCATATAAAATCAATGGATATAGAAACAACTCATACCAAATGTCATTAGTACCAACTGCATTTTTGAATTTGTTTACATTTGTATTAGAGATAATAGGGTGTAATAATTTGATAAGATAAAAACGCTTATCATCGAATTAGTTCTAATAGTAGGTATATATTTTCTAAGACTAAAAACGAAGTCGTTTTGATCAACGTAAAAGTTTTATTCAAAAAATTGTTATTAATAACACAAATTTAGCAAATTGTGAAGTTACAAGTCTTGTTTTAAATCATATTGTTTTTGATCGGCTAGATTAGCTAGATGAGGTGGTCTGGAATCAGCTGGTCGATTTTTAATGTATTCTTTAATACTTGGTTGAGACAAAACATTAGCTTTTACCTTCTGTAAATTTGGATATGATTTTAATAGATCTTCACTACCATTATTCATGTTTTCATAGAGGTTAATAAAAGCGATGTCAGCCCATGTCAACTAAAACAAATAAAAAGTAAATTATCGTTAGAATTTGTTTAAAATTTAATAAAATTAAATATCAAAGAATCATTCGGAGATTTACCTTCCAACTAATACAGTATAGTGTAGGTATACATCAATAATACAGTGGAAATGGAAATATGTACATGTTTACACAGCAATTTTGTTTTTAATCCCCTGGAATGTCATCCAACGAAGACCAATAAATAGCTCAGCGAGAAACAAATAGTCCAAACCATTATAATTACGAACTTCGTGAAACATAATTAATTAAACCTCTTAATACAGGAGTTCCGCAAGGATCGGTCTTAGGTCCGCTCCTTTTCATCACTTATATAAATGATCTTTTTTTATAACTTTCCACAAAATCATTGTATCGCATTCGCAGATGATGTTTCAACTGAAGCTTCAGCGAGTAACATACAAGAATTAAACATTATTTCTAAAGAATATGGCTTTAGAATGGTTCACGTGCAACCATTCTAAATCGAAAAAAAAATATTTTTTCTACAAATCGAGAACATAATGGTGGCCTGTCTTCTTGGGGTTCATCTGGATAGCTCTTTGAGCTGGAGCACCCGTATTGAGTCCCTAAAGGGTAGATTGGCATCTCAATTGTTTCTTTTAAGGCGATTAAAAAGCTTTGTTAGTTTTAATGTATTAAAAACAACCTATTTTGCATTATTTTATTCGATAATCAATTATAGTGTGGTCTTGTGGGGAAATTCCACGTTAGCTAAAGATATATTTCGAATGCAAAAGAGAACTGTGCGCATTGTTTGCAATGTTGGATACCTAGAGCCTAGAGCACTGCGGTCCTTTATTTAAAGAGTATAAAATTCTACCTCTACCACATACGCAAATTTGGTGGAGATTCATTCAGAAAAAAGTAATTTTGTTTTGCAGTCTAACTGTCATTCATACGATCTGGATCTGGATCTGGAAATTTGGGGAGGGGCGAACTAGTGCTTAGCCAGCACTGAGGCCACATATGACCCATTGTGCATCCTCCCGTATTGTAGGGATATCCTCACCTCAGGCTGTCACCAGGCCTAGTGATTTAAAATAGGAGGCTCCCGAGGGGGATCTCCCTGACATCGGCTGGTGTAAGCCAATACTCGCCCAACACGGATCTTCTGATTTCAAAAAAAGCAGAGCAGTCATACATAATGTGTTCTACTGTTTCCTATTCTTGTTCGCAGCCTCTGCATAGCGGCGATTCTGTTAATTTCATCCTAAAGAGATGTTGTCGCAATTGGCAGTGACCTGTCAAGATTCCCACAGCTGTTCGGAGATTTTGTCTGGTCAATGCCTTAAATTTTTTTGCTGTTTCCTCGCCAGGATGAGGTAATAACTCTCTGGCCAGTCTACAGTTCGTAGTTTCATCCCAGCACTGTATAAATTTTTGGTGAGAGTGCTGTTTGATAAGGTCCACGACTGCGGACAATGTTAGCTTGGTAGATGGGCGAGGGCTAACATGTTTGTAGCCCGCAGCCCTCCTTGCTAAATTGTTCGCAATGCGGTTGCCTTTAGAGTTTCCATCTCCTTTGATCCAGCTGAGAGTGACCACGTTATTCTGTCTGGCCTCAGTTAGAGATTGGTGACATTCTAGTACTAAACTTGAAGTGAAACGTGGTCTATTCAAGGTCAGTAGTGGTTGTCGGCAGTCTGTGTATATATTTATATTCCTGCCTCTGATGTTTCTATTGATTAATTCTTTTGCAGCTATGGTTATGCCTGTGAGTTCTGACTGAACCACACCTGACAAGCCATCCATAGCCCATTTTATTTTTAGGTTTAAGGATCTAGAGTAAATTCCACATCCTACACCTTGCTTTGTTTTTGATCCATCCGTATATACGCTCAGAGCGTTCACTACGTTGGGGTCTGCTGTTCTGTTTGTTAATATTTTGTAGGGTTTGTCAAAGACAAATCTTGGTGCGACGGCATCCGTGTCTGCCTGTAGGAGTGGTATCACTTTTATCGATTCCCTCCACAGACTGTCCCTATGGGTGCCAGTCCCTACAGTGGGTTCGATACCAACCGTGCGAAAGCGTACCATGGTCATCAATGCGACCTCCTTAACAAATATGTCAAGGGGGGTGAGACCGAGTATGACTTCCATTGCGCTGGTCGGTGTGCTTCGCATGGCTCCTGTTACGAGAAGGCATGCTGATCTTTGGATTTGGTTTAATTTTTTGATAGCTGTCGTTTGATTTACTTTAGGCCACCACACGACAGCGCCATATGTTAGCATAGGTCTTATGATTGCCGTGTAGATCCACATGGTGACCTTGGGGGATAATCCCCAGGTCTGTCCTATGGTTCGGCGGCATATTGCTCATAAGATATAAATGCTTTTTTAACTCTGCTTTCTATGCGTGAGTTCCACGTCAGCTTGCTGTCATGGATAACACCTAAGTATTTCACTTCTGTAGCAAAGCTTAATTTAACGTTGAAAAGACTGGGTGCGTTTAAGCCCCTAGGTTTCGTTTTCTTCGTGAAGAGAACCATTTCTGTCTTTTTGGGGTTAATAGACAGCGATTGCTCTTTACTCATTCATACGATACCAGGTATGGAAATAACCTTAGAATTCCATTACACAAATTAACAAAATAAAAAAAATCACAAAACTTTGAACTATCTTAAGAAAAATGTCAACACTGGAGAACATTATTAAGTATCTCTTTCTATTGCGCGTTAATAAGACAAAGATAGTAAGTCTTTCTAAATTGAACATGTCAACTAGCATTCATTCGAACCTTGCATTTACGTCACAATGACGTCACTGCCGGACAATTGGGCCTCGAGGTATAATTGCTGGAAATAAATCTACATACAACACATTAAGAACTCACCCTGTTTAAGGCTACAAATCCACCAGTGCGTTGAGCGGTACTTTCTAGTTTTTTAAATACAGTTTCTTTTTTTTCTGCCAATTTTTTCAGAGTTTCAGATTTTTTAGGTTCTTCTTTGGCCATTCTACTTTCTTGATTGACTAAAATATAAATTATGTAGGTAAATATAAATTAAAATCATATATATTTATACCTTGAGATAAATCAGTGATCGTATCAATGACGACATCAATTTCTAAACTCTCCTTGGCATTTTTTCCATAAAGTCCTACTTGACCAGCTACATATCTGGCAATAGCAGTAGATTGTGGAAAAACTTCTCCGTCAATTTCCAAAACCGGTAGTTGTCCAAGTGGAGTAGCTAAAAATGAATAATAATAAAAATTTTAAGATTTATATTCATTATAATAATACATACTTTGTTTAAAAGCAGGCCATTCTTCTCTTTTGATACGGTGATCTTCAAATTTCACCTGTCCATAATTGAATAGAAGTCTGATAACTTCAGCTTTTCCACGAATGTCGAAATATGTGAGCTTGTAATTAGACATGATTTGTAGGCTACAAAAAATTTAATATAAACAATTATAATAATCAAATAATTTAAAAAAAAATTACCTTTTAATTGAAGCAACCTGAGTAAACTGAATTGTAAATAAGATCACCTTATATTTATAATATAATTAAATTTAAGTCATAATGACTATTAAATAATACGTGTAGATAACTTAACAATTTTCAATTGTAATTAATCTAATCTAAAATTTATCTACAATACAAATGTAAATATATAAAATTCAATGACAAATATTTAAACATTTTAAAAATTGTTATGGATAACATCTACTTAACACAATTGAAGTATCTATATAATTTTATATACAAATTTAAATTACTTCACTGACAATTTTACGTTTGCCAAATTTTTTCCACTTTTTCACATTAGTTTTCACAATTTTGCTTATTTTCAACGAATATCCATCTTCAATTTAAGATTATGCAATAACAAAATAAGAAACTTTAAACTTTTTAAATATACGAGCTCTGTCGCAAAGTAAACAGGACTTTTAAGAACTGTCCAATACCAGTAGCGCCATCTGTAATTGGGACCAATGTTCGATAGGTACATCTTTCATTGATGTCAAAATTTTATGACAATCGAACCACTTAGCGTAGAGTTATCGTGCTCAAAGTGACAGTACCTTTTTAATATCGGTCGAAAAATGAGCATCGAACAAAGAGCGAATCTATTGTTGAGACAAATTTATGGTGATGATTGTTTATCTCGTAGCTGAGTCCAAGAGTGGTTAACACGGTTCTAAGAGGGTCGTGAGTCGCTGGAAGACGACAGACATGTTAGAAAGTCGAAATTTTTGATTACTCCACAAAGTGTCAAAAAGTGCGTCTGTTTATTAGAACTGAGCCAAAATCTTTATTGAGATACATGCAAATGGAATTAAATATCTTCAAAGATTCTATCTATCGTATTTTGACTGGAAATTTGGGCATGAGATTGGTGTGTTCATGGTTTGTTCCGTACAATTTTGCGGATGACCAAAATATGCTTCGAATTCTGCATTCGTATGTGTCCCAATTGGCTCCAGAGTCTGCTTGCACTGTTGTGATAACAGTCAGCATATGTAATGTGGTTGTAGGTGCAGTTCGGTAGGCTTTGAATACAGCTAGTAAAAAGAGTCATTTAATCGCGTTAAGTTGTTTAATTATCTTATTGTCTTTATGTCTTTTACTCCAGATCTCGATATTATATAGAAATAGTGACTTTATTCCGTTCTCGTATGCGCATTTCAATGTTTCCCGTTTTCTTCCCCAAATGTCCTTGTAATTAGCAAGATCTGGTCGTCTGGTCTGTAAACTAGTCTTCCATTAAAAGTAGCCATAGTGCTGGTCCCAGACTAGAGCTTTGTCGGCAAACCCTGTCTGTGTCGTCTAATATATCCTCTGTTCGTATTTGTCTATTTGTTAAAAAGTCTAAGCAGAGTCTAGCGATGTTTCGTAGTGTCTTGGTCCTTTTTGTAATATGCAATAAGTAACTTCTGGTCGTCTGCGTATGCTTGTATTAAGTCGTTATCGTTAAGTACGTTAGTGTCGTCTATTCCTGTAAACCAGTATTCCATTAAGAGTAGCCATAGTGCTGGTCCCAGGCTAGAGCTTTGTCGGCAAACTTTGTCTGTGTCGTCTAATATATCCTCTGTTCGTATTTGTCTATTTGTTAAGAAGTCTATGCAGAGTCTAGCGATGTTTCGTGGTGTCTTGGTCCTTTGTATTATCTAATTGGTAAGATCTGGTAGTCTGCGTATGCTTGTATTAAGTCGTTATCGTTTACTAAGTTAGTGTCGTCTATTCTTATAAACCAGTCTTCCATTAAGAGTAGCCATAGTGCTGGTCCCAGGCTAGAGCTTTGTCGCCAAACCCTGTCTGTGTCGTGCAGAGTCTAGCGATGTTTCGTGGTGTCTTGGTACTTTGTAATATTTGTTTTATTGTCAGAGTCCAGACAGTATTAAAACGGCATTTATTATATCCAACGTTACGATTCGTGTATGTGTCTGTGTCTGCTTTGTTTCTACTTTTTGTATTATATTATGTATTGCGTCAATGATTTTGTGTCCTTCTCTAAAATCTTGTGTCGAGTTGTTTTGTCGATTCAAGGTGAAATATTAGTCGTTTTGCTATCAGTTTGTCTAGTATCTTTTATGTATTTAAACACAATAACTGTTTTATTCTTTATTAATTATGTTTAAATTAACAAATCTGAAAATCCGCAACATAACCTTAAAAACTCTCTAACCACGTCAACCTCAGACCATGTCATCTGGTTGCCTAACTCAACTAATTCTAAGTATCAACTGTATGAAGGAATGCCTACACCACAGGGTGCATACATCACAGTATCTTTCCCAGTGTGAGTAGTAGGCAAATTTGTCTGAGGTTTCCATTTTTTTGGTACCCAAGTCATGTCGGGTAGTTTCCAAGGAGTCGGGGTATGAAAAGTGTCTGGGTCTATATTCTTTCGTGATATTGTCTGTGGATGTAGTTTTTTTTTTCATTTGGTGTACCAATTGTCGTATTTCTGTCTCCGTAAAGTCTTCGTCGTTAGGTTCGTTATAGTTTTCCATGTTTTCTTGTCTGATTTGTTTATGTGTATTGTTATCCTCGTTTTTGTCGTTAGACACCAGTTGAACATTTATTGTGAAGTAAAATTTTCGGTTCTTGTAAACTTTGCCATCTTCACCATCTGCAAATAGAAATACATTTTTCAAAATATGCTCTACATTATATAACAGCATGTATTTATATATAATTACAGGGGAATAAAGCTGTTAAATGTGACCTATAAGTTGCTATCCAATATATTAAGAACTAGAATAGCCCCATATGAAGAAGAGAGTCTCGGGAACTACCAGTGTGGCTTCCGACCAAAAAGATCAACAATATAGACCAGATATTCACTATGAGATAGCTTCTGGAAAAGATATGGGGATTTAACAAAGACGTACACCAGCTGTTTGTAGATTTCCAACAAGCTTATGATAGTATCGTAAGAGATAGCGTATGGATGACTATGGAATGTGTAGACGTGCCAAAGAAGATTATTAATATGACAAAAATAAGTAGGTATAGAAAATTCTCTATTACCAATGGACCCAACGGTTTAAAACAGCGTGATGGCTTATGGCCTCTACTCTTCAACATAGTGTTAAATATGGCTATCAAAGAGGTTAATATAAAGCTGGAAGTTTCTCAAACCAGAGTTCCGAAATGATCCGAAAGAGTGTGGTTAAAAGTTGATTGGAGTTACACTATTATTGCTAAAATCTAACCCATAAAAATGTACCTTTAGTAAGCCGAAATCTGCGAAAAAACCATAATCGTCCATTTCTTTAATGTAATTCGGCCTTCTATAAATTTCTCGTGGAAATCCAAAATCTAGGAAATCATAAATATAAAATTTTTGAATTAAGCGCACTTTAGTCATAAGCCAAGTTTTGAGCATAAGTGCTTTACGATTTGTTGTTTTTTAATTATTAATTGATGAGTGGTTAACTTAATTTGTCTATGGTGGTTAATAAAATCCTTAATGTTGAAGAAAGTTTTTTTATACGTATTTTCGTAAAGAATTCGGAACATTCCATATTTACAAGATTTCTATAGGAATCACACAATATAGGGTATAGAAAAAACTCATAACAGATGTCGCTAGTAGTAACTACATGTTTGTATTTGTTTGTTTACATTTGTATACTTTATGTTTACATTGTGAGTACCTTGTTGTTTTATGATTGTGATGTGAGTTTTAAGTTTTATCTGTAAGTATTATCGGTAATAACATTATCTAAAATCTTATTTTTCTTAAATTATTTTTTTGTAAAATCAGTTTCATAAACTTTTATTAAAGATTTTCTATTCTGTGTTAGTAAGGCACTATAAAAATAGGTATTTTCATCAGTCATTTTCTGTCCAATGTGAACCACAAAACCAGAGATAATAAAACAGATGTATTAATGCCTAATATAAAGTTGGAAACAAATTCCGACATCAGCGCGGTATCGTCTTCTGGTAGAAGCTCATCGATTTAAAAATGAGCGGAATATATAGTCCATTTCATCGTTTTTGGCCGATTTGATATTAGAAACGACTGAAATAAGATTAAACTGTCATCCAAGTTAGCAATGGCGGGGAGTTTTTTTTTTCTAAATTAGGTCGTAAGTTTCTGAAACTATCAGTGTGGTTTGACATCTACAAAAATATGACATTAATAATTATTAAATTCAACCCTTCAACAACGAGCCGTACATGACGGTTACTAGGAATGTGAATTAAGTCAAGACTTCCGTATTGAATACTTTTTATCTACCGGTGAAACAAGATGCAGTTACGTACGTGTCGTATTAAAAAACAAACGTCCTCATTTAAATTTCTAATAACTTGCCTGTATCTGAGAGAGATGTAACACTAAATTTACTTCGAGTATGATTTCTGTCATCGGCCAAAATCGGTGAAAATCTAGTTTAAACTTTACATTGGAATTTTGGAATACATACATTTATATTTTCTTACTAGTACAAATAATATCAAACTAAAACAAGTTTTATTAATTAAAATTTTTATTTTTATTTATGTTTGAACTACCTTAAATTTATATTAAAGTAAAACTACTAGCACTTACCCTGTCACTATTTCGCCATAACTGCTTTTCACGTTACTAGCTATTCCTAGTTTTATTCCAATTTTCACCACTACAGAATGCGATTGCGCTAAAGCTCTAAAGCTAAAGCTATATGTTTCGAAAAGTTTCTTAAATTTGTTTATAGTCCAACTAGCTTTGTTCGCGACTTTGTGCGCGTTTGAAAAAGTATAATATAAGTGCTAAAAATTCATTTATAAACGAAGTCGTTGGGACACAAACATTTGCAATAGCACGCTCGCGCGTTCTGTACCCGTGCTTCAAGAAATTTTTTATATAATTTTAAAATAAAACTAGCGGACCCAGCGGACTTCGTACCGCAAATCATTTATGTCACTCTTCCATTTTTCGTTTTTTCAATTTTTTTGGATTTTATCGTTATATTTTGTAGTTTATCGATAAAAATATTAGATGTCTAACAATACTTAATTTAGTAAGAATTTCTCGTTTAAATATAAGTGATATTAACTGCGCCACTTTCCGGTGGCGTCACAATACTTAAGTAAAGATTGCTCGTTTAAATATATGTGATATTAACTTCGCCACCTTACGGTGGCGTGATTAAAGTAATCGAATAAGTAGTGGTTGCTCGTTTAATGGAAGCGCCATCTGGTGGTAACTTCCATTAATAAGAATATCATATTCATATTAACCATTAAAAATACAACATCCTACTGATTTTCACGACAATCGGTTGAACAGGGTAGAAGTTGTTACTCTGCAGCGCCACCTCAAACCTTCTCCGTGGAAAGATACATATGAATACCAATTTTTATGACAATCGGTTGAACGGGGCAGAAGTTGCTACTCTGTAGCGCTACCCGGTGGTGAGTGGCATCAATGAGCATATTATGTAACCCGATTGATCAGTTATCGACCGGGGATGAACAATGATTAAATTACCAAAATGGCTATAAAAAAATAGGGGTTGGTGATAAAAAAGTAAAAATTTAGGGTTGTATGTATTTTTCAATGCCACATGATAAAAAAATTAAAAACAAAAAATTTCGTCCAAAAATTAAAAAAAAAATTAAGGGTGAACAACCCTTATTACTTAGGGGTATGAAAAATAGATGTTGGCCGATTCTCAGACCTACTTAATATGCTCACAAAATTTCATGAGAATCGGTCAAGCCATTTCGGAGGAGTTCAAGTTCGAACACCGTGACACGAGAATTTTATATATTAGAGATTAGGCTAAGTTACTCCTTATGGTTTTCTTCCAGTAAAATCCCGTCAAATCGATTCAATCGTTTCAGAAACAAACAGACAGACAAATAGAAAAAAATGGCCCTTGGTAAGCCAGGCGCATCAGTAGATTTATATTAATTGAATATATGAAAAGTATACGTTTTAGAAAAAAATGTTTTAAATAAAAGTTGTAGGTCTCTTTAAGACAAACAAAAAAGTCCTCTAACATTTTTTTGTACAGGGTGTAGTAAAAAAGTTACGAATTTTTTTTCCATTTTGATTTAATGTCACGCTCAAACGGCCTTACCGATTTGGCCCATTAACGAACTCGACCGAGATTTTTGGACGATTGATTTTTGTACCAAATTTCATTTCGATCCGTTAAGAAATGCGACCGCTATCGTGTCCACAGATTTCGTTATATCGGAACTATACATACATATATATTAAAATTTTTACATCAAACATTTCATTGATGTTGGATTAAAAATTATAATTTTAATCTATTTTTTTTTTATAAATAAACACTCATTTTACAAAAACTTTAGCCTCAATTAATATTATTTGCACAGATTGTATAAACCTTTTTTTAATAAAACCATTCAATCTTAATTTGATATTTACATCTTAATACTATTATTTACAAACTTTGCTATTAATATCATCTACCCAACATCTTTATGAATTTTTTTAATTTGTAAAATTCTGTTAATCTCAAATTCCTTCCCCCTTTCTAACATTCATTCAAATATAACTTAATTTTTCTACTTTTAAACTTGTTCCCCCTTATTTAATATATTTCCTATACATTTAATTTTCCGATACACCTAAATATCTTGCCTCTTTCCTGATATTTCCAAATATACCTCATACCTATTATAGATTTAAATTTCTTCCCCCTTTCTTGGTATTTTCCTATATACCTAAAAGCTATTATAAATTTAGTTTTCTTCCCCCTTTCTTTATATTTCCAAATGTACAATTTTTCCCAGAATGCTTGTTTTATCTTTCCCAAGAAATATTTACAAAATTGCTTATCATCCACAGACAAATTTTGATTTTCTTTATTGCAAAACCATAGTAAAGGATGTCCTGTTAACATATCCCGGATCAACAGTTTTTTCTCCAAGAAGTCACTAATATGTTTTGTTTTACTTTTTATTATATTCACAAATACTTTTGGATGTATATGATTAATGTTTCCATCAAATTTAATTCCGGTATTGTTGTAGTGTGATATCATGTTAGGAAGAACTCCCACCATATTTCCTCTGACATTATTATCCATAATTTCTTGTAGCTTCTTTTGTATATCTTCCATTTCCTTATTTAATTGATACTTGGTTAATTCTTGATTCCTACTACAAACTCCTTTTTGTTTTTCTACTTCTCCCTCTAGTTTTTCAAATTCTTTTCCTAAGTTAATTTTTAAATTGTCCACTACCTCTTCATAAATTTGCTCTTGTAATCGTATTTGTCCTATATCTTTTTTTATGACATCAGTATGTTTATTGACTTCTCGTTCTATTTCCTCCGGTAAATTTTCTTTAATTGATTTTTCTACTTCCTTTATTCTAGTTTCCATACCTTTTTCAATTTCCCCCTTAATTTCAATCGCTGTATCCTGGATTTCAGTTCTCAATTTCTTGTTTTGCTGTTCGATTTTCTTGTCACATTCCTTTTTAATAATTTTAACTTCTTCTCTTATCTTCAAATTATCTTCTTTCATACTACTTATTTCCTTTTTAAACATGTCATTATCTTCTTTAATTTGATCCAACTTTTTATTATTTTCTTCAAATTTCTTATCCATATCTTTCCTCATCTTCACATTATCTTCTTTTATATCTTTTTTTATATCTTTAATTTCTTCTTTTTGTTGATCCAATTTCTTATTTATTTCTTCTTTCATCTTCATATTATCTTCTTTTATATGATTAAATTTCTTATCAATATCTTTACTCATATTCATCATGAGACTTTGTATCATCCTGAACATATCAGGTTGGGGCTCTTCTCTTGGTCTTTCCTGTACTACCAGTTCTTCCTGTTCATTTTCACCTGCAGTTGCTTCTATCTCTATTTCAACCATGGTTCGATCCTGCTCTCCCCCTATCTCTATTAAATTCTCTCCTTCTTCCATTTCTGCTTCTTCCTGTGTTTGCCCTGTTTGAATGAGCTCTTCCACTCGGTAATCTCCTGCTCCTAACATTCTCTCTTCATGTACTTGTACCGCCACACTTTCCATCTCAATCTCTCCTCCATCACTACTTTCACTCTCATCTCCTACTATCTTACCATCTCTCAATCTCATTTTTCCCTCCATATTCACAATTTATTCTATCGAGATAAATATAACTAATATGAATCACAAAAAAAAATTTCAAATCAAGTTTTCAAAAAAAAAATATTTTAAATATTAATTATTTAAATAGGCTCTAGTTTTGATTGTTTAGAGCGAAATAATAAAAAAAAATTTAACAAAATTCTCAAATTTTAATTATTTGAATCGGCTCTAATTTTGATTGTTTAGAGCCCCACGTTGGGCGCCAAAATTTATAACATATATGAATAATAATGATATGTTTTGATAATATCAATCACTATGTTATAAAATATTCCTTACCTTTAATTAATTTTAAATTTTAAATATAAATAGTGAATAGGTAAGAATTAACTCAGTGTAATTATTTTCCAATATGATTAATTAAATATGCTACCGGCTATTCCCTTATGTCAAGGTCAGAGTTCAAATATTCAACCAAACTAGATTCAAAATCAGTGAATACACAAATTTGCAATAAAATGACTGTATAACCGCACTATCCTAGACCAACAATATTTTCTAGGCGTGAATTGCATATAAATTTCTAACCTTTCTAATTCAAAATGTGTCAAACTTCAAAGATACCGTTGATAAACCAAAACATGCATCAAATATATAAAATGAAGTATTCTGACTTGAGTTACTGAGCAATTTAGATTAAACTTAACAAAAAGTGAATAAAAATAATTTAGTTAAATACATAAAACAGTGAAATAAAAATGTTCATCAAAATTTCAAAAATCAAACACATATAAAACTCTTTATTATAACGAGTGCAAAGTTGTTACCATTTGTGTGAAGCTTCACTCCTCTTCTGGAATCAGGATTCAGTTCTTAGGACAATCTACTTTCTTCCTCCAATACAGCAAAGATTTCAGGAAACTTTATGAAGATCAAATAATCACTTCCTCTTCAAAACCAAGCGATGGATGGCTACTATTTTCTCTGGTAAGTGTAATTATGACTTTCTTTCTTGTTCAATATTAATTTAATCTTCTTCAACTCAATTAAAATACAGTTATACCATAAAGTGCTCAGCCCCATAGATTGAAATATCTATTTCTTCATAAAATCATATAAATTTCTCTTACCAATTGCTCTCTCTGGTTACTTTGGGATAATCTTGATACTTTAAACTGTTTTAATACTTTCTATTCTCAATACTTTCAAAAAAAACTCAAAATTTCTACGGAGCAAATTTTTAATACAACTTCTATCTCAACAACCCGAAAACAAGAGAGAAATATCTTCTACAAACTTCTTAACTAATTATTTATAATATAAATCTTACTAATCTCCTTTTAACTTTCTTTTAACATCATAATTTTTACAAAAATCTTCATCGAAACTTTTTACATCCTTCCTCTTCAGAAGGTCGAAAACAAGCGAGATTCTATCAGAATCAACAAAAAAACAAATGACAAATTCAACAAACTTAAATCTATACATCTTTTCCATCTAATCGCCTACTAATTTCTTATTCAAATAAAATTTTTAACAAAATCTAATTCTTGATTCAATATTAGAATTTAAAACAATGATCATTCTTTTTTTTTATATTCTTATGAAATTTACTAGCACTACAAACTAATAATTTTCTCTTTTTCAGAATATTTCATTTGGCATTTGAACTATTAATAAATTAGAATATGGTTGGTAAATTTGTATAATTTAAAAGTAAGTAGAAGTTTTAACATTTATTTTAACTATTTGTGATGTCTTTTTTTTTTAATTTAATTTTCTCATTTACTTACACCCCTAATTCATTTAAAATTAATGTTTGATTACTAACGTATTGGCAATTTTATAAACTTTTAATTATCTACTTTACCCATTTATCAATTTCATAATTATCAAAACTTTATATAATGTAGATTAATCATTTTTGAATCTTTAAATAAAAATCTTTGAAATGTATTTGTATATTTTTTTTCTTATTATTCTATTTTCTTTTTTCTTTTTTAGGAATTATGAAGAAGATGATGATAATCAATCCCAATGTTACTAAATTTGCGCTCTGACTCGAAATAAGAAAATCTCCTTTCTCTACTTTCCATTAGATTTTCCTTCTACATTCTTATTTAATATAACATAGTAACTAATATCATCTCAATATATATACATATATATATATATATAAACTTTTGAGCGGAAGGTGTTTTTGAGGTCAGGGGGGCCCAAAACGAAAAACTGTAGTGAAATTTTCCCGAAGTCGTGACTTGCGAACCAGCTGAATAGTAGATATAAATCTACTAAAAAAATGGTAAAAATGTATATTGTGATATACGTACATTTGCATTTAGAAAAAGCGTTTATTTTAATATTACAAACAAACACTTCAATTTTATTTATTTGTATATATTTTAAGTTACAGCAGATAAAATATT
Source organism: Altica lythri (assembly GCA_964028335.1). Taxonomy (NCBI): domain Eukaryota; kingdom Metazoa; phylum Arthropoda; class Insecta; order Coleoptera; family Chrysomelidae; genus Altica; species Altica lythri. The sequence continues at coordinate 73,451,876 of OZ034805.1, forward strand.
TTAAATTATTTATTTTTCTATTGTATCAAATTTTATCTTTTTATAATAATTACTTAATGCAATCACAAAAATTTAATGACAAAGCATATTCAATTATTATTATTTAAAAATAATTATTGTGATGAATACGCACGTTTTACATAATTAAATATTATATAAGGGATAAAAATATAGCAGTATATAACGGGATAAAAATTAAACTCAAACAAGATTTGTAAGACAGTTACCAATGAACCAGAATCTATTTTTTAACAGCGAAGTTCTTATCAAGCGTTAATGTTCAGGTTAATTCCATTTTAGTCTGGCCGAATACATTCTCTCTCTGCGCACTGGAAGCTCCGCCTTGTCACGACATATCTGTTGTACTGTACTTTGACCTGTCATTTTTCGTTGATGCCACATCCAAGTAAAACCAACATCTCCTGCATCTTCTTCCGCCTCTTTCTTTCACTGCTCCCACTTCCCTCTGTCAAGTATATCAGATCAAATCAAATATAATTTGATCCAATTAAAAGCTTTGCTTTCATCAAAATTCATCCAGTTTCAAATTTATTTACATATATTGAGATGATATAAGTTACTATGCTATATTAAATAAGTACATATAAAGAAAATTAATGGAAATAGAGAAAGGAAAATATTCTTATTCCAAGGCAGAGTGCAAATGCAGTAAATTTGGTATAATTTATCATCATCTTCTTCACAATTCCTAAAAAAGAAAAATAAAACAAAATAAGAAATTAAAATATACAAGTACATCTAAGAGATATTTATTTTAAAGATTCAATATAGTTTAATCTATAATATATAAAATTTTAATGATCATGTATTAGATAGATAATAAAAGTAAATATTTAAAAGTTTATAAAGTTTACAATACTTTGGTAATTAAAAATAATCTTAAATGAGTTAGAATAGAATTAAATTAGAAAATTAAATGACGAAATATGAGAATTCATAAAAGAAATATTAAAAATTTTTACTTACTTTCAAAACACACAAGTTTGTTTTTCAAGCCATATTGTAATTTATTATAGTTTAATTTCCAAATGAAAAATTCTGAAAATAGAAAAATATTTGTTTATAGTTATAACAAATTTAAAAAAAAAGAATGATTATTGTGTTCAATTTGAATAATGAATTAAGAATTAGATTGTTTGTAATTTCATTTGAAATAATTAGTAGGCGAATAGGTAATATGAATGTATAGTTTAAGTTTGTTTAAAAATTCAGTTGTTTAATTGTTGATTTTGGAAGCGCTCTCTTGTTTTCGACCTTCTGAAGAGGAAGGATGTAAAAAGTTTTGATGAAGATTTTTGTAAAAATTATGATGGTAAAAGAAAGTTAAAAGGAGATTAGTAAGATTTATATTATCAATAATTAGTTAAGAAGTTTGTAGAAGATATTTACTCTCTTGTTTTTGGTTTCTTGAAGGGATAAGATGTAATAAAGTTTGCTCCGTTAAAATTTAGATTTTTTTTTCAAAATACTTATAAAAGAAAGTTTAAAAGTAGTCAAAAGTGTTAACAAAACTACAAGGAAGTTCCTGATAGTATCTGGTAAGAAGTAAAGTTCATTTTTATGAAGAAATAAATGTTAGAAATTGTATGCTGAGCAGTTCATTGATATAAATGCTTCCTGAATTAATTTAAAGAAAGTAAAACCAGTTTCTAACAAGAAAGAAAATTATTAGTTTACTTACCATTTGATGTAAGAGCTGATTGTTTCCTGATTAGAAGAAATTTTATTAGTCAAAATCTCTAAAGTGTCCGTATATCATTGCTGTCCTGCGAAATGGTGGATTCTTATTGAAAAGGAGATCCTGAGCCTTAGCTGTCCAAAGAGAATACAAGATCTTCATAATACGGTATCAATTTCCAATTTTTAACAATAAAGAACTTTTCTGTGTTTGATTTTTACGTATTTAATGAACATTTAATTTCACTGTACACTGTTTCACTGTTTAAATAAGTTATTTTTCATTATTAGATAAGTTTAATTTGATTTATTAGTTACAAAATTCAGAATTTTTCATAACACTTGATTTAACTACATTTGGTTTTTGAAAATAGTGTGTAAAATCTCACAACACTATAAGAAAAAGTAAGGTTAAGGTTAAGATAGAATCATCGTTCAGAAAACATAATTTGGTATATGATTGTTGAATTTTATAATCGTTTTGTTGAAATTTTCAATATTAGTTGAATTTGAATCTATTTATTATTTAAAATTTTTGAACACTGACCCTAAGAAAGAGAATAGCCAGGAGCATATTTTAAAATAATAATATTTAAAAGTAAAGAATTTAATTTGATTCTTACCTTCTTAACATTTATATTAAAATTTTAAAAAATTTTTAAGGTAAGGATTACTTTATAGCATGGTGACTTATAGAATACTTTAGTCAAGAGTTACCATATGTTATAATATATATTCTGAGTTTCTAAAATTAGGTATAATGTTTGTACATATCTTTTAGAAAGTTTTTTATTTTCGTTGTATTCTTTGTCTCTTTGTCTTTCTTTTTGTCATTCCGGGTGAAATTGTGTAATCGAATTTAAACCTATTTCCCGACCACCTAGAGCTCGCGTATTGCATTCATGAATTTTTTATAAAAATAAATCGGTTTTAATACATGCCATCTATCGATATTTGTTTGGAACTGAGACGAACTGGGGACAATTATTTTACTCATATAGTAAAGTTTGCTACTTTATATACAGTCCTGGCGTACTTATCTTAAGATAAGAAAAATAAAAGAAATATAAAATATTTCAATATAAAACATTTATTAAAAACAAAAAGTTGATTCAACTTATAATTCTGTTTTTATATCAAACGGATGATTAGTATCAGTTGGCCTCTTTTGGATCCATTCACGGATAAAATCTTTTGATAATAGAGTTTCTTTAAGTTTTTGCAATTTAGGGTAACCAACCAAAACATCAGTTTTCACCATATTTCTTAAATCTTCATAAGCTGCTAAAAAGAATAAATCTGCCCAGGATAACTAAAATAAAAAAGAAACATAAAAATATTTTTGAAGACGAAGAAACTTACTCTTTGTATGTAAGCAAAATTTTTATATATCTAGATAAAAAGATGAAGTAAAATAACACTCTAGCAATTTTTGGGTACTCCTAAAGCTAAAGATTTTCAGTATACCCAAAACTAAAATTGATATCCAGATTTTTCTTAAATCTGAAGAAATTTAATACCAAAGAAACAAAAGCGAAAAAATTGTTAAACTAAGTTTAATATCATAACTTACTGTATTACTACCAATATAACCATTCTCAAATTTTTCAATTCCTTTTTCCAACCAATTTAATACCATTGGAAGTTGTGTCTTAATATTGTCTTGTGCATTTGATATTTCAAAATCATTTTTCCCATACTCCAAACTATACACAGCTAAAATGTAAACCTTTGAAATTATATGCTCACTAATAAAACAAAAGACTTTCGTACGACCACATTGGAAAGTAACACTTATCACACTCTCTACCCCAATGAAAAGTGCTACTTTTCCGCACATGTGCGAAAAGTTACTTTCCGCACGGAAGGATACCTAAACAATCAAACACGGTTTTCTGATTTTTCCCGATGACACATTAGACAATTGTACGGAATAAATATGTGAGAATTTGTAATAATAGATTTCCAAAATATTACTATTTACAAATTTTCAGTTTTTTAATCAGAGTAGTTTTGCCATAACGTCTAATGTGCCACAGAAAAAACGTATAAATTTTGTCATTAAAAAAAAAGTAACTCCAGGAATCGAACCAGGGTTTACTTTTAGTGTTCTAACGTAAGACACTCGCTTAAACTATTGAGCTAACACGGCCCATGTGCTCAGTTCCATATTTGAAGTATCTATATATCTATTTGAAGTATCCATTTTATTGGAACGAAGTTCCCTTTCGCGCGTTACGAACAGTTACGACTGACGCTAGGAGCTAGCCAAAAAAAATTCATACCAAAAGTTGTCACGACACTATGACACGACACACGCATGTTTCTCTCTCTCACAGACCAAAAAATAAATAACTCTCTCTCCCTCTCTCTCATAGATAGATATATTACAATAAAAAAGACACTATTTTAAATTAAAAGAAAATGAACATTAAAAAGAAAATACTGTAGAAAAAATAATAATTAACTATAATAGTATTACATTTTATTTCATCCTGTTTTTATAAATTAATAAATTCATAAACATTTTAAAAATAGTTCGTAACTTGACTATTTAGGTACCTACGTCAAATTACCTTAACTGTCAGTTACTGTCAAATATTTTAATTTTAAAATTTTGTATTGAATTGTTAATTTCTGTTTTAAATTATAAAAAGTAATTCTAAAACGATGTGTTATCTAAAGCTCTGGTATTGTATAAATGGACACTTTTGTTAAAAGAAACGAACTGTTAGGTAAGTAGAGATTTTATACAGACAATAATAAATGCTTATGTATGTATAAACACTCTGTTGTGTTTACAAATTACTAATTCTTTCACTAATTAATCGTAAGGAACTTCGTTCCATCCGGGTGTCCCTTGACACCTCACACTTTTTATTTTTTGGAACGAAGTTCCCTTTCGCGCGTTACGAACAGTTACGACTGACGCTAGGAGCTAGCCCAAAAAAATTCATACCAAAAGTTGTCACGACACTATGCACCGACACACGCATGTTTCTCTCTCTCACAGACCAAAAAATAAATAACTCTCTCTCCCTCTCTCTCATATTACAATTAAAAAGACACTATTTTAAATTAAAAGAAAATGTATATTAAAAAGAAAATACTGTAGAAAAAAACATAATTACCTATAATAGTATTATATTTTATTTCATCCTGTTTTTATAAATTAATAAATTCATAAACAATTTAAAAATAGTTCGTAACTTGACTACGTCAAATTACCTTAACTGTCAGTCACTGTCAAATATTTTAATTTTAAATTTTTTGTATTGAATTGTTAATTCCTGTTTTAAATTATAAAAAGTAATTTTAAAAAGATGTGTTATTTAAAGCTCTGGTATTGTATAAATGGACACTTTTGTTAAAAGACACGGACTGTTAGGTAAGTAGAGATTTTATACAGACAATAATAAATGCTTATGTATGTATAAACACTCTGTTGTGTTTACAAATTACTAATTCCTTCACTAATTAATCGGAAGGAACTTCGTTCCATCCGGGTGTCCCTTGACACCTCACACTTTTTATTATTTTTTTACTACTTAAGTATCTTAAAGTGATTTTTCCCACTCGTGTGAATAGTGTCACTTTCCACACTCGTTATATAATATACTATATATGCAACTACATTGTTTTTAGTATTATAATAATAATTTGAAGTTATTTTATTGTGTGCAATATATGTAGATAAGATTTAATGAAATGACTTACTTATTAAAAGTTCATTTATTGTTTCACCAATCATATCAATATTAAAGTTTTCTTCTGGAGTTTTATCCTTTGATAGACCTACAATATTTGATAAATATCTACAAATTGCTGTAGTTTGTATATATCGAACTCCATCGATTTCTAGTACAGGAACTTGCCCTAAAGGCATAGCTACAATTTTAAAACAGTAGATAAATAAAAAGAAAACTTTTATGATTATAATCTTACTAGATTTTACTTTTGGCCATTCTTCTATTTCTTCTATACGATAATCTTCAAACGGAATTTTACCATATGAAAAAAGTAGTCTTATTGGTTCTCCTCGACCAACGAAATTAAAGTAGTGAAGTTTGTACACAGGAGACATTTTATAAAATGTACGATGTAAAATTATATCGCATATTCTCTTAGTAACAGATCATCTGTTTAAGAAAAGTGGGGTACGAAGAAGGTCACAATAACGGTAACAAATATACTGTGGGTGATTTATATATTAGTTACAAAATTATAAACTGAAAAAAATGTACCAAAAAGTTTTACTCATCTAGATATGCTCGGAATTAAAATTAAAATTTGTTTTTGTTATAATGTATGAAAGTTTTTAGATAAGAAAGTCGTGTTAGTTATACTATTTATAACTCAAGAACCGCTTAACCAGGAGAGGACATTATCCCGTTCGACCACGTTTCTTTAATATTACAATACCAAGATGTCTTATGTATATAAAGGAGCAATTCTTCCTAAACTAAGTACTATATGGCACCACTGTCAGGTGGCGCAGTTAATATCTCAAATATTTTAACCAGCAGTTCTTACTTTATCAAATAATATGACGCCACCGTAAGTTAGCGCAGTTGGTACCATATTTTTCTTCACGAGTACTACAGGTAAAGGCCAGAGACTATTCGATACACATATCTTAATTAATTTCCTCGGTTTCGTATCGTTTGGCCAATGGGAGTCGTCTTGGTTGTTGTTCAATCGGTTGGGAGGTATCAGTTTTGATTTTATGGTTTACTATGCTTGTCTTTCCATTGTCTTGCTTGCTCGTCACGAAAACATCTTGAAATTCAGCAAGCATATTCCTTACTTTTTGGCGTCTAAATCTTGAGCATTTTTAATGACCATACCTATCAAATCTTTCGGATTCTTGTTCTTAGATTGCTTTTCCGATGTTTTCACAGAGTAAATAGGTGAAATGGGTACACTCTGTCTAACTATCGTTCGTTTGCTCAACTTTAAAATTCATGACTCGAACTGAAAGGCCGTCAAGATTTCTTGCTCGTCTAGTCCCTTGATTGTAGACTTCCATCGCGACAATATCCATCTAAGTTGGTCATTATGATTTTCTCACTAAGTCCGGTTATAGGCAGTTAACCGGCGGATAACATTTTCTTTCTCTTAATGAAACTCCAACGGAGATACAGAGTCCCGATCCCCCTTCCTAACCTGAGACTCCTCCAATCCGTAGACATGGACCTTCCTGAAGACCTGGAAACCCTGCTGGACGATTCCCCTCTTTCTTACCGCTAGATGGTGTACACCACTTCACCACTGGATACGTTCAAACCCCATGGATCGAGAGAAGACTCAATAGAAATCCAACCTGCTACAAAGGGAAATGCAAATGGGAAAATTTGTGAGAGCGGGCCGACGACAGATACTAACACCATCCAAACACTCCCATCCATTCCCTAAAAAGAACATAAGTCCTAGAGCAGGGTCCTCTTACATACCATACTCCTACAAATTATCCCTTTTACCTACTAATCTTTATATTCTTCAGCCATCAGCCTTCTTTGTGCGTTCTTCTGTATTGTGCGATCAACAGTAGCGTTCTTTCTGTGGTGACTCTTTTGTCACTTTGGCGCTATGTTGTCTTCTGGAGCCGGAGCTGCATCTCTGACCTCTTGTATTTTCAGGACCCGTCGTCTGTGGCGTATAAATAGTGTAACACTTCTTTTATATATTTAGATGTACTGCTAGAAATGACAAGATTGACAATCAATGACAATAACCTGGAGAGAGATAGTACGAGGATGTGAATAGTACCTTACATAGAAGATTAAGTTAAGCCAGTTGACATTTTATTTTAGTTATTCGCTAATCTGTCAATATATGTTTAAAGCATTATGGATATAGGAGTGTTAACATCTACCGAAGTAACAAAAAAATTATTCAAATTGAAACCTTTAAGAAACGATGGGTAATCAAATTCTTTAATATAGTAGGTAAAATTAAAATTATTTCAATTTTAGATTATTGTTGAAGATACACCACACTACAAAAAGCAAAAAAATCCGATTTATTCACGGATGTTTTCATCATTTTGATAAAATTTTAGCTGTGGGAGACACCAAAGGAAATATCTTTCTTATCGATTACAGCTTATGTAAATTTTGGGGACTGCCTTGTTTTGGGTCTTGTGCTTTCATTGAATTTTCACCAATTACTCCCAAACATATACTTGTTGGTTTAGAAAATGGTGATATAATAATTTGTGATATAGATACAGGTAGTGTACAACATAAATTAATTGGTCACAAACTTCCTGTAACTTTTGTATCATTTGCAAAACAAAAATACATTCTAACAGCTACAAAACTTGAAGCATTTATATGGGATATGGAAACTGTCACAAAATTGCAAGTTTTAAATTTGGAACCTGATTGTTCATTGAAGTATGTATGTATTAATGTTCTATTTTGCCTTGACTTAAAGCACTACACAACTGATTGCACAACCTGCTTCCATATTATACGCTCTCCCTTGATAGTTGGCTCGGTGGTTAATCCCATTGTTCTTAAGTCTGAAGTCTGTCCAGACGTTATCTCTCCATCGCATCCGTGGGCGACCTAAGGGTCTTCTTCCGACAAGGGCCTCTTCCTGTTTCACATATAAGTTTAGTTTTAAGGGGTTTATTAACTTTAAATTATTGAGGGATTTGAGGAGCTTTACTAATGATATCAGCTCATGGATTATGTTCGTCAGGTTTATTTTGTTTAGTAAATTTGATATATGAACGAACTCATGGTCGTAGGATTTATTTAAATAAAGGTTTACTAAATTTAATTCCTTCATTTAGTTTATGATGGTTTTTATTATTATCTTCTAATATGGCAAGGCCCCCGTCATTAAATTTAGTTAGAGAAATTATTCGGCGGTTGTTAGGGAGTCTATAGACATGGCTTGCTTCCATCTCCTACTGTCTCCCATGATAATTGGATCGGTGGTTATTCCCATTGTTTTTAAGTCTAACCAGACCTTATCTCTCTATCGCATCAATGGGCGACCTAAGGGCCTCCTTCCGGCAGGGGCCTCTTCCTAAATTAACTTGGTAAGGCGGTTTTTAGGCAGTCTATAGACATGACCTGTTTCCACCTTATGCGGTCTTCCCTGATAGTTGGATCGGTGGGTAGTCCCATTGTTCTTAAGTCTGACCAGACGTTATCTCTCCATCGCATTCGTGGGCGACCTAAGTGTCTCCTTCTGACCGGGGCCTCTTTCTAAATTAACTTGTCTATAGACATTGCCTGCTCCCATATCATACGGTCTCCCGTGATAATTGGATCGGTGGGTATTCCCATTGTTCTTAAGTCTGACCAGACGTTATCTCTCCATCGAATCAAAGGGCGACCTAAAGGTGACCGACCCACACAAGTGGTTGGCGTTTATTTTCCGTTTCGTAGGAGTAAATCCAAGATTCATCGCCACTAACAATACTATGAGCTTTCTTTGTTGAACCATTCGAATGTTTTTGACACCATTTGACGAGAACGCTGTTTTGCTCTTCTGTGAGCAAATAAGGGATCCAACTGGAAACCAACTTCGTAACACTCAGTTCTTCATGTAGAATCTTTTAGATCGAGGTAATTAAAAGGCCCAAAGATGTCTCTATCTCCCGGTATCGTAATGAAACTCTCGTAGATAAAGTTGTATTGCAATTTAGTACAAAATAAAATGACTTTATATTAATGTATTTTCATTAATTTTTAGATTTCGTTTGTACCTTTCTCTGGAAAAATTCTAGGCTGTTTTCAAGATGATTTAATACAGATTTGGTCTCATGAAAATTTTGAAAATATTAAGCAGATTTTACCAAATATTTGGCAACATTTTTCAATAAAATGTTTTACTTTCACCAAGTAATATAATTACTTTGATATTTAATTATAATTACAGTATTTTGATTAATCTATTTTTAGAAATGGGGAATTTATGGTAGTAAGTGGATATAATCCTTGCTTGGTTATCTTCCATTTATACAACACAAAAATTGTAAAAATTATAGACTTGACTGATTATTTAATCAGCATAAAACATATAGAATTTGTTTCACAGGCATTTGATGGTGGTTGTAATAAAATTCTATCCATCCTTTCAGGTAAAAAAAATTCTAGCATTGTTTATATCACCAATATATTTTTTACATTTAAGGTCAAGGTGTGATTTACTTTTTTGATGTAGAACAAAATGAACGAATCAGCGAATTACGCTGTAGGATGGAAATAAATAGGATTGTTTCTTCTCCTGAAGGATCCCATCTAATTTGCCTCTTATGTTCAGGAGAAGTTGAAATTTTTGATATAAAACAATATGTTATGCCTCCTGAAGAAGTACATGTTCATAGGATCCCTCAGAAGTGGAAAATAAATAGAAAACGATGTTTGAGTGAAGTAAAATTCGTCAAGCAACAGGTAAACAGTCTTTCTTCTTTGGTGTGAGTGAGACCCACGTGGTGCAATGTGGGGTTGGGAGATTGACGCTGTGGCGTGTCTTCTTCGTCGTGGAGCCCTTTCATTTGGAAAGGACGAACGGAACCAAAGAAACCTTCGTCAAGGGCCCATTTTTTTTTTTGAAGCCAGTTGTGTAGTTGTGGTCACCATCTAGCGATAGGAAAGGGGGGTTTCGTCCAGGTCTTCAGGAAGGTGCAAATCTACTACGGATTGGAGGAGTTGACCAGAGGTCTGATAAAGGTTTTATGTGTGTGTAAGAGGGTTTTGGTGTCTTTTCTTCCGATTCGACCGCTCAGAACACCTAGGAGGGACGCTGGTCTGCTCATTTGGTTGAGTATAAGCTCAACATCGGCATCCCATCTGAGTATTCGAGTAAATCGAACACCCAGGTAGGTCACCTGATCCTGAGGGACGAGCTGTTCCCCCCATAGTGACAAGATGATATAGTCGAAAGAGAGATTTTCTCGTTGACTGAGGTTAGGATGTCTAAAGATAATGGTTTGGGTTTTGTTTGGATTTAGAGCTACTCTCCATCTGCTGGAGAACTGGTCCAGCAGTCTTTGAGTTGTTCGATTAAGGGATTCAGTCGAGCGTAGAGCTGGATATTTTCCAGAGGAGGAATATCGCTGGCGTAGATGGGGTGAATGGATCGGAGATTGCATTTTCAACTCTGACTTGGATAATTCTGTTGGAAAGATATGAATGAATAAGTTTTATGGCTCTGGGATGGGGAATTGGATGTCAATTAGCTTTCTAATACTGTGGCCACGGTTGACCGCTCTATTTATAGGCCAGCGCACTCTAGAGAGAATCATCTGGAAGCTGAACGAAATGTCTCGAAACTTATCGATCTTTCGCGAGGGCCATGAAGTTTTACCAAAAGATGGCGCTGATTTTCTATTTGTATTTCGCCATAAAACATTTTCACCAAATTTTTTTGGATCCTTATGGTTATTAAGGTATTTTATATTTCAGATTGAAAGTATGTTGGATATAAGAAAACTAAAATATATTCTAAAGGAGCATTATCAATATCCTGAAGCATTCCGAATGAAAATTTGGGAACATTTACTCCACCTTCCTAATAATATTTATAAATTTAATAGCGTTATCAATCATATAACAATAGTGGCTTTTAAGGATCTTTACGACAAATATCCTTTGGAAGACAAACTTTTTCTGAAAGCATTAAAACGTGTGCTTAATAATTTGGTTACATGGTGTCCTTTTTTTGCTCATGTGGAGTATTTACCAATTTTTGCTTTTCCTTTTGTGAAGGTTTTTCATAACAAACCTGTGGCATGTTTTGAAACTCTTTGCACTGTTATTAGTAAGTGTATATTTAAACTTTTTTATTTGACGTATTTTTTTATTTTTTCAAAATCTTAAAATTTGGATATATTCAAAAAAATATGGATATAAGGATATCATTATTGGGGTTAAAATGCCATAAAATGGTATACGAACAGCTCCAAGACAGATAAAGGAACTGAAGCAGGAAGAACGTGAGGCTGAAGAACAGAGCCGACAGGAAATCCGTCAGATAGTCAAGTAGTCATCAAAGCTCTAAACTCGTACACAATCGGTTCAAAAAGTTCCAGGATTGGCTAGCAAACCAAATGAACTAGAACACAATAACACTGTTATCCTCTTGTGGGTTACAGGACACGTAGGAATGGTAGGAAACGAGCAGATAAGCTTGCAAAAGAAGGAGCTAAAACCCCATAGTTGTGGCTGAAACCCCATTGTTGGGACCAGCAGCATGGCAGCTATGGAACTACGTCTAGAACTAAGCAGAAAAGAGGATTGTGAAGCTGTGGAACTGCGTCAAGAACAGTGCAGATAAGAAGAACGAGACGAGAGAATACAAGAACGAGAAGCTATGGAACTGCGTCTAGAACAACGCAGAAAGGAAGAAAGAGAGGCTGAAGAACAACGTAGAAAGGAAGAACGTGAGACTGAAAAACAGCGCAGAAAGGAAGAACGAGAGGCTGAAGAACAACGTAGAAAGGAAGAAAGAGAGGCTAAAGAACAAAGTTCTGAACTCGTACAAATTCGGTTCAAAGAGGTCCAGGATTGCCTAGGCAAACCAATTGAACTAGAACAAAATAACACTGTTATCCTCTTGTGGGTTACAGGACACATAGGAATATTAGGAAACGAAACAGCAGATAAGCTGGCAAAAGATGGAGCTGAAACCCCATAGTTGGGACCAATACCATCTTCTGGTATCAGCAGTAGTGCAGTCTTAGAAAAACTAGGGAAAGAAGTGGATAGAGGAAAATCCAAGTACTGGAACGATCTAGAAGGACTAAGACAACCGAAGATGCTCCTGGGAAACTGGAAACTTCAGAAAGGGGGACACAATAATACACATAATTAATCTTATCTTTGAAAAAATGTCGTTTTTTTATATTTCCATTCATTTTGTAGTGAATTGGTGTCAACATTGGTTTGAATATTTTCCATTACCACCAATAAATATTTTGGCAATTATTGAAAATGTTTTACTGGAACATGACCCGGAACTTCTTCACCATTTCGTCACAAAAAATGTCACTTCTAATATTTACGTTTGGTCGTTATTAGAAACTGTTTTTTCGGAGGTATTAACGTCCCAAGAATGGTTAATAGTTTGGGATCATATTGTAACAAATGAAGTATCTTTTCTGATATGTGTTGTAGTTGCTTATAATATTGTAGAAAGACATACTTTAATGGGTTTCAATGAAGTTGAAGAATTTTCACTTTTTTTCAAAAATCAGAATCCAATCGATATAAAGAAACTCATTAAAACAAGTTATTGTATATTAAACAATACAACTGATAGGTATCATCCTAGACAGTATATGAATAAATTTGCTAAAATAAGTAAAGATAATTATCCCTTATTTTTCGAATATCCTAAAAATGTGGTAGAGCTGCAAGAAGAGGAAATAAATAAAATAGATAAACATATGATTAAATTGTTAACAAATGAACAACAGTTGGCTGGTATTGATAAAAAATCTATTCAAGATGTTATTACAAAGGAAATGAAGGAGGAAGAAAAAAAGAGATTAAGAGGTAAGATTTCTATTTTCAACACTCGAATTGTAAAAAGTGTGAAAAAGGGTAGTTTAGTTGCTTTTGGGTAGTTTTACTGGCGTTCTGATCAGAGGGTAAAAAAGGGATTTTCCTGTAAATGTCTTCTTCTTCTTTAACTACCTTGTCCTCCAAGAACATTGACGATCAGTAGCATGATTTTTACTTCGTCCACAGCTGACCTAAATAGTGTCATAGGAGGCAACGAATGAAGGAGGAACATTGGATAACTCGAATGTAGGAACAACGAAGGTTATTACAGCCATGGGAGGTTCTGTTACTCATTTATGTAACGATTTTTCCGTCGCAACAACTCTACGGAAAGCTTCATTTGCAAAACGTAAGATATGGTTAAATGCCGATGGAAGTGAAGTTTTAATGCTCTCTGGTAGTATAAAAAGTGAGAGCAGCGAAAAAGAGAGCCAAAGAAGGCAGGAGAATCCTTGGCTTACTCGAAATAGGGACAACGAAGATTAATACAGGCTAAGGGAAGTTCTGTTACCAATTTTTTGTAACGATTTTTTAGTCGCAACAAATCAACTAAAAGCTTCAGTTTTAAAAGTGTAGAAATTGGTAAAGCTTTAATAAGAGAGGCAAAAAAGGAATGAGCATCATTGGATTACTCGAAAGTAGGAACAACAAAGGTTAATACAGGCCAAGGGAAGTTCTGTTCTCATTTCTTAAGCCAGGATGTTATTTTATGTCCAGGGCCGCGCTTTTCCTCTATCTTTCTCAGAAAAGTTACAAGTAGCATTTTCTATTTTTCTTCACGTGGCCAACGAATTTTTTAACCCTCTGTTGGTTAGTACCTTTTGCTTTTACTAAATGATGTTTTCGCTTGCTCTATTCTACATTTGATCTCCTGCGATAAGTCCTATTTTTCATTAACCCAGCAGCACCATTGGCTTTTCTTTATGTTTGTTTTCAGACCCATTTGTCGGCTATGGTCCGTCACCCTCTGTTCTGTCTTCTACTGATTCTCTGAAGATCTTTTCTGCATATAAATTAAACAAAAGCAGAAAGAGCACGCAACCCTGACTAACACCTCTCATAATAGGAATTTATTCAGATTTTTGGTTGTTAATTCTAAAGTCAGCTGTCTGAATCCAGTACAAGTCGGCTATCCATGTGCCATCCATCCAGGTCTATCTCTTTTAGTATAGCCATTAGCTTATCTTGTTGAACAGTATCGAATGCCTTCTCATAGTCGACACAGTAGGCGTATACATCAACATCAGTGTATAGGAACCTGAATGCTGAATAGCGCCTGCTTTTTACCGAAACCACTCTTGAAACCAAACAGAGACTTGTCGATGTTTTCTTCACATTTGGTATATATTCTTGAATGAACGTTTTTAGGAACAACTCTAGCACATAACTGTTCTATATTCTTCGCAGTACTTGCTGTTGGCCTTTTTTGGTATTGCGACAAAAGTTGATTTGAGTCAGTCTTCATATACAGTTGAGCAAATTTAACAGCAGTGCGATAAGTCTATCTTCTTCCAGAATTTTCAAAACCTCCATCTTTATTTCATCTGGACCCGGCTTCCCCCAATTAATATTCAATATGGACATTTTGAAATATTTTAAAAGTTTCTAATTTTAGAGATTGAAATGTTATGTTCGAACCAAATACAAAGACAGCAGTTATTATTGGATCAAGAACAGAAACGGTTAGAAAGAATGAGGACATACAATGATGCTAGAGAGCGAGAAGATCGTGATATAATGGAAAATGTATTGAGAGATACAATTACTAGCTATAGGAGTAAATCTGAGATAAAGGTATTTTTTTAAGCTTTTAATGTTAGATTCAAAAGATTTTTTGTCACAAAAATGAGTAGCTGAACTTCATTTAGTCCGTTGCTCTCCTTTTCGAGTAACCTAATACTCTTCTTTTAACCATACCTCTCTTATTCGCTGCTTCCACTTTTAAATACATCAAGCATGTGCTAATTCTGACAACTTGTTATACCTCGTGTTTCTTGAGACACCTATGTGTAAAAAACCAGCTTATTGTTGTCTGTGATTTTAATGTTTTGTGTAAACATTGTTAAGTTTGTTCCAACAGACCAAAAAACCGTTACTAAACAACTCAGTACCTCAAAGATATCGAGAATTCGTCTATTACGCAGTTCCCCGATGGTTCTAGAATGGTTCTTTGGTCTGTTGGAATAAACCTAATGATTCAAAACGTATTTTTTTTTCAGTTTACCCTTCTGCGCCAGAGAAATGATTAAAAGTACTTGCCCTAGCCCGTTGTTTCCCCTTTTGATTAAGCCAACGCTTTTCATGCATTAATAGGTACCTCTCTTTTCTCTGCTTCCACTTACATCAAGCATGTGCCAATTCTGACAATTTGTTAAACCTCGTGTTTCTTGATTAAATCTATGTGTAAAAACCCGGCTTATTGTTGTCTGTGATTTTCTCATCATACATTTTAATCTATGATTCATAACGTATTTATTTTAGTTCACCCTTCTGCACCAAAGATATAATTAAAAATACGCTTCCATACGAATTCACCGAGTTCCAAAGATTTTCTTACTTTCCTTTATGATTTAGTATCTCACCTAAAAATGTTATTTGAAAATGTTTCATTACTATATAAATATTTTACAGAGCCGCCACAAAGAAAAATTGCATATGGCTGTAAATGTAGATCTACTTAGTCGATTTATAAGAAAACTAGACATTGAACTAAAGAAAAACGGTGGCCAACGTACAAGCAATGAAGAAGGAATTACTGTAAAAAAAGTAGGTAGATGTACAAGTACATACGTTTATAATATGCTGAAGCTTTAAAATCTTAAACTTCATACATCTAACAAAGTGAAGCCGTAAACTTGTGATAATCTTATATATTATAGAGGCATAAGTAGTAATAGATATAGGCTCAATTGTATCATACAGTCATTTCCGGTATCTGATACATTTAGAATCCGTATTACTATTAATAATATGCTACCTATTTCCAGTGTGAAGGAAACAGGTGGTCTAACAACGATAGAATGTTACAAATGCTTTAAGCAATAGATGTCGCCCTAGGTTGCGATCCTATACTGTTGTGTGTGAAGCTTTAAGGTGCTACAAGCTTGATCTATAGGTAACCTCTATCAATAGAACACTGTTGGTACTGTACTCGTACTACAGTACGGTCTGACGACTGTGTTTTACAATGATTTAAGCAATGTCAAAAAGTTTGGATCTTTCATATCTTTAAAATAGATGTTGCACTTGGTTGTGGTCCTATGCTGTTGTGTGTGAAGCTTTAAGATGCTACAAGCTTAATGTTATCATCATAACCTCTATCGATAGGACACTGTTAGTACTGTACTCTTACTAAAGTACGGTCTAATGACTGTATTTTACAATTGCTTTACGCAATGTCAAAAAGTTTGGTTCTTTCATATCTTTAAAATAGGTGTCGCCCTAGGTAGTCCTATACTGTTCTATGTGAAGCTTTAAGGTGCTACAAACTTGATCGAATAAGAATCTCAGTACTGTACTCGTACTAAAGTACGGTTCACGACTGTATTTTACAGTGCTTTAAGCAATATCAAAAAGTTTGGTCCTTTCATATCTTTAAAATAGGTTTTTGAAATTTAGAAATTATACAAACAAGAAATTATTAAAATGACATTAAGGAGAAATTGAAAAAAATAGGTGTCGCCCTAGGTTGCAGTCCTATACTGTTGTGTGTAAAGCTTTAAGATGCTACAAAGCTTGATCGAATCATAATCTCTATCGATAGAACTCTGTAATACTGTATTCGTATTACATGCAATATTATTTTGTAATAGTATATTGTGAGT
Organism: Altica lythri; assembly: GCA_964028335.1. Taxonomy (NCBI): domain Eukaryota; kingdom Metazoa; phylum Arthropoda; class Insecta; order Coleoptera; family Chrysomelidae; genus Altica; species Altica lythri. Next base: position 73,468,926 of record OZ034805.1, read on the forward strand.
GAAACAAGACAATTTCTGAGAAATCTTCTTTGTTTCATCCCGTGCCACACACTATATTTTTCACATCACATGCACTGAAACAGCGAGTTTTGATCTCTGTAGCCTGTCGAAGTAAGACTATTTCAGACCAATACAACTGTCAGTCAGAAACATTTTGACAGACTTGAAATAATGACGTTTGTTTCTGCCATAGGGGAGAAACAACGTTGTTTCTCCCCTAGGGCAAAAATAACTGTCAGTTTCTGACTGACAGTTGCATTGGTCTGAAATTGTCTTGTTTCGAGTGGCAAAACAGGAATCAAAACTAGCTGTTTCAATGCATGCGATATGAAAAATATTTTTTTATTAAACGCAAATAGAAATTTTTTATCATTTAAAACAATTCTAGCATTTTGGTATTTATTTTATTACTAGCTGGCCCGGCGAACTTCGTACCGCCTAACAATAAATAATTTTTTTCTCATTTCCTTTTTTACAATTTTTACATTTTTTCTACATTAATTTCTCTGTTTTTTTTATCGATTTTATCATGTTTTGTTGTCTATATCTAAGTTTTTACTTTCTTTTCTTTGTATTTTCTAATTTTTCCGGTTTTGTCATTTTTTCTATTTTCATATTCTATTTGAAATGTCAAAATGTCGAAATTTCAAAATGTATAAATGTCAAAATATCAAAATGTCAAAATGCCGAAATGTTAAAATGTCAAACTGTCGAACTGTCAAAATGTTAAAATTTGAACGTTACAAAAAAAGTTGCTAATTATTTAAAAAAAAAATTGATTTTGATAAAAATATGATTAAATTTGAATCGAAAACTGTTAAAATTTGTCAAAAATGCAATTTGTTTCAAAAAATATCAAAGGATGTTCGAAATATACGCAGATTTCAAAAATCATACAATTGAGAGTTCGATCTGTCAAAAATTAAAAATCCGCTTATATTTCAAACATCCTTTATTATTTCCGATTAAAAATCGATAAATAAGCTAAACTAATCGATTATAAACACAAATTAATCGATATTTTCATAAATATTTCGAATTTTTTGCAAAATGTATCATAAAATCGATATTCTGTCAAAAGTGGCCTTGAACGTTATAGAAAAAGTAGCTAATTTTAAAAAAAAATATTTTTGATAAAAATATGATCAAATTTGAATAGAAAACTGTTAAAATTGATCAAAAATACAATTTTTTTCAAAAAATATCAAAGGATGTTCAAAATGTTCGCAGATTTCAAAAATTATACAAATGAGAGATAGATCTGTCAAAAATTAAAAATCCGCTTATATTTTAAACATCCTTCATTATTTCGATTAAAAATCGACAAATACGTTTAATTAATCGATTATAAACACAAATTAATCGATATTTTCATTAAAACTTGCGATTTCATTGAATATCTAACAATTCTTCTTCTTTTTTTTAGTGAGCATGACAAATGTCAAAAATTAAAAATCTGTTAATATTTCAAACATCCTTTATTATTTTCGATCAAATATCGATAAATACGCTTAATTAATCGATTATAAACACAAATTAATCGATATTTTTCTTAAAAAATTGCGATTTTATTGAATATCTGATTATTCTTCTTCTTTATCTTAGTGAGCATGACAGATGTCAAAAATTAAAAATCCGTTAATATTTCAAACATCCTTCATTATTTTTGATTAAAAATCGATAAATAAGCTTAATTAATCGATTTTAAACACAAATTAATCAACATTTTTATCAAAAATTGCAATTTTATTGAATATTTGACAATTTTTCTTCTTCTCAGTGAGCATGACAGATGTCAAAATTTGAAAATCTGTTAATATTTCAAACATCCTTCATTATTTTCGATTAAAAATCAATAAATAAGCTTTATTAATCGATTATAAACAGAAATTAATCGATATTTTCTTAAAAATTTCGATTTTTTGCGAATTATATCATAAAATAGATATTCTGTTAAAAGTGGCCTTGAACGTTATAGAAAAAGTTCCTAATTTAAAAAAAAATCGATTTTTGATAAAAATATGATTAAATTTGAATAGAAAAGTGTTAAAACTTTTCAAAAATGCAATTTTTTTCAAAAAACATGAAAGGATGTTCGAAATATACGCAGATTTGAAAAATTATAAAAATGAACCTTCTCCTAATAAGAACTAATACAACATAAAAAGAATTAGTAAAATCGGTTCAGCCATTCACACGTGGGATATGGGTGTGATTTCACAGGTTAATTTAATTAAGTAACTACGTTTCCGAACAAACGATGCTCTTTCAAAATAGTCTATGGCTGTGAATGACATTGACATTCGTTACGCGCGTTTTTTAAAATGTGCAAAATTAAATGTCTTTTTTATAATATTTCTAAGAGATTTTCTTAATATTTTTTTCCGTAATAACCTTCTCCTAATAATAACAAATACAACACAAAAAGAATTAGTAAAATCGGTCCAGCCATTCACGCGTGATGCCATGACCAAGGAAAACGGGTTTCATTTTTATATATATAGATTATTATGCATGGACCGCAACAGCTAGAGCCATCTAACAAACATTGCATAAAAAGGAACCAGATCGGTAGACTACTACTTTTCTCCACCAGGTCAAATTCTGTTTTAACAGCTTTTTAGTAACAATTTATTTTCTGAACTGACTCGTAATCAAATACTTTTTACTCTGTTTTTAGAATGAGTTAAGACAAAATGATTACAAACCAGAACGCGTAAGTGATACAATGGAATCTGCATCAACATTTCAAGAATGCAAATTTCATGGAAACGATATTTGTTGTTGTTATGTTTCCTGTCCGAAAACAGTCAGATTTACTTCGAGTACAACCGGAGGAAGTACAGAAAATGTTTATTAATATAATAAATACTTAGTTTTCGATTTAGTATTAGTATATTTTGTACTTTTTTAATAAAAATAAAGCATTAATCATAATTTTATCAGTGATATCATCTTTGATGGAATTAATACACGAGTATTGAATTCTTCTAGTTCTATAATAACTAAAGAATGTGTTACTTCTGCTTGAGCAAGTTTAATCAAATCATGCGCACACACTAGTGTTCCTCCAGTTGCCACTAAGTCATCTACCAGCAGAACCCTTTGGCCTTTCTTTATTGAATCAATTTGTATTTCCAAAATATCCTAGAAATAAAAAAGTTAGATTTATACAAAAAAACCATAGCTAAACCAAAAAGATATCATTCATTTTGACTGACACGGTGAACTTAGTACCTCCTAACACAGATGTCCTTTTCTTATTTAGCGTTTTTTAAATTTTTACGATTTTGTCTCTTTTTTTACTATTTTTTCCGTTGTACTTTGTAATTTATCGATTAGATATATTAGATATTAACTGCGCCACCTTACGGTTACGCCATAGTACTTAGTTTAGAAAGAATTGCTTCTTTCTATACATAAGATACCAACTGCGCCACCATACAGTGGCGTCATGGTACTAAATTTAGTAGGAATCTCTATTTATTGGATATTAACTGCAAATTTGTTTTGGACGATTTGATTAGTAATATAAAGGTACCGATTTTATTTATTACGATTAGTTTTAGTATCTAATCACACGGATTATATTAGGAATTGATTCTCTATACGTACCTCTCCATATTCTTTGGAATAACTTGCGTTAACTGTTTTCCCAGGTAGTTTTCCTTTTTTCCTGATTGGTACAAATGGAACATTAAATTCTAAAGCTAAAATTGGTCCCAAAAGAAAACCTCGAGCATCCAAACCTACAATACAATCTACAGGTGGGTTTATTTGTTTGACTGTATCTATTAGAACTTCTTTTAAAAGTTGCAGTATATTTGGTTCATTAAAAACTGAAAATATGTCCCTAAAAAAAGTGATTTATAGAAATCTATATTTTAGTCTAAAGACCAGTCGGTATCTGTCGAAATTTAGACTGTAATGGACAAATTAGCTCAGGCTTTGAAGGGATTCCAACAAAAAAATGAATTCCTATGGAAAAAGTCCAATCCAAAACAGATGCCGGCTAGACTACCAATGATTAACAACTAATAATAAACTTACCTACCAAAATAAAATTCCTTTTTTGGGAAAATCTTTATAACTTTTTATGTGTTTTTTAATTATAATCAGTTTCTCTTCCATTGTGCTCATGGCTTATTAGTAATTTGTTTTCTTAAAGAAACTATATCCAATCTGTCCAGCTATATAGATATCAGTTATTTTGTAACTTATGACTGATAAACAATCTAATTGTTTATCTTGACTTTTATACAATTTTATAGTTCCGATTAGATGAAAAAAAAAATGGAATCTACAAACAGTTTTGTTATTTTTAATAACCTAACAATACTCTACTACATAGAAAAACAGATATGTTATTCATGAGATATATAGTATAATAGATGGTTCGATTGCCTTCAAGGTCATTTATAACCAGAATTATGAGCATAGACAAATTTTATTATTTCTGGATACGAGTGTTATACCAAATCTTTTATCTATAATATAGCTGCTAAACCCATTTCGCTAATTCTTTTTTAATAATATGCTTTGATGTACGAGGATCTCAGTTACTCTGAGACGAGGATGGTTCTTACGAAGAGAAAAATTTAAAAAGTTGAAATCTTAAATATTTACACAAGCAAATTTACTTAACTAAGTAACATGACGCCACCGTAAGGTGGCACAGTTAATATCACATTAATTTAAACAAGCAATTCTCACTTAAGTACCATGACGCCACCGGAAGGTGACGCAGTTAATATCATTTATATATATTAAAAGTGAAGTTCTGACTACACACAGCCGTAACAGCTGATAGTAGAAACGTGAAATTTCGACAGATTTTCATAATATAAAAACTCACTTGGAATGGATTTTGAAAAAAATTAACTCTGAAGGGGTACAAATAAGAGGTTGAAACTTTGTATGAATAATATTTAAAACTTACTGTCTTTTATATAAAAAATTATTATTCGAACTCTTAAAAAATTTGGTTAAAAATCTTGGAAAAATGTTAAAAATTAAATTTAATTAAAAAAAAATATTGATAATTGTAAAAAAAATTGACGATCGTAATCAATTGATGAAAATCCTGAAAAAAGAATTTGAATCTGCAACCATTATACCGCCTCTAACAATTTAAGGCACAGATGCTGTAGTAATTAGTCGGTTATTGATCGTCTTGACCCAGCTCATGTCACCGTGGGTTTATACAGCGAATAAAATAAAATAAGGAATAAGATAAGAAAATAGAACATACGTAATTCAATGAGAGCGTTTATACATGTACTGAAATAAAATAAGAAATAAGGAATTAAATAAGAATGAACTTATTTTTCATTCTTATCTTATTTTAGTTCGGAAATTGAAGTACGCATATTTTTTCGCGAAGAAAGAAAAATAATATTTTACTAAACAAATAATATAAAAGAGTTCCCGGTGAAATGTGAAACGACCATACATGAAAATTGAAAATTAGGTTAAAAGTTTTGGCGCACAAAGTACAATAAACATGAAGTTGTCAGTAGACATGAAATAAAAAGCCGTGATTTCATTGGTTGATTTTTATTTCTTAATTTGACTGTATAAACGGACCAATATTTGTCTTATTCCTTATTCCTTATGCTATTTATTATTTTATCTTATTTGCTGTATAAACCCACGGTCACATATGTAATTTACTTACTTCCTCCTTAAGCACATGTATGCAAGGTTAGGTAATAAAAGAAAGAGAGATTATTTGTCAAATCAAACAACCAACCAAAGGTCAAATCGATAAACTCTTTTATTGTGCCCTGTCTTATATTTTTATTCGGTTAGGAAACCGAAACCATGGATTTTTTGTAAAATAATTATTTTGAGATATCTCTCATAAGATTTTTGTAATTTATAAAGTACACAAACAAAGAAATAGCATTAAGGAGAAATTGAAAAAAATGTCGCATTCAACAGGATTCGAATTTGCAACCTTTGCTTATGTGGAATTAAGGGGGTGATTCTGTAACTCTTAACGACGCCGTTAACTAACGAATATCGTTCATGAACGAACGTCCTTATTCTGTATCGCGATGGTCACCGTTTACTAACGATACTTTCGTTACAAACTGATCGTTCACTAACGAATGTCAAATACCTCTCGTTGAGTTTCGTTAAGGACAATCCTAAGCTGTTTTCGGGAATTGATATTGTGCAAGTGAGAAAAAATAATAATAAAGAACACAAAATTAATAAACAATATTTAACAGTCATTGTTTTCAAAAAGAATGTTATATTTTAATTCTAATTTTTTCTCGTTTAAGAATATTATTCGATTGTTTTGCTCAATTATAGTTTCCAAATTTTTATTAATTTTTTTCAGTTCCCTTCCTTCTGATGACAACTGGTTCAGAGCAGTTTGTAATGTTGTATTTTTCTTTGTTTTTTTTACAAATAACATCTTCCTCCAAATCCCTTCTTTTTTGTCTCTTCTGTTGGCATGACGTTGAGAGCATGTTTTTTACTTCATCATTATCAGCTTTTATTTCGAGGCCTACATCCTCTACTCCTTCCATTACTTTTATAACTACTTCACCAGTTAAATATAATAGTCTTTCTTCCAAGTCCGTTAATGGCTTTTCTGGATCATCTATACCTATTACCAGTCTGCCGTGCTGATGTTGAAGCTGAAATATTTCTGGCCCTTTGTCTTGTTTGAGACTTCCAGTCCGAAAACGTCTAGAATAACAAAAAAATGCCACCGCAATTTAATATTACTACGAGCTGCTCTCAACTGTTCTTAATTATATCTGGAAGACCAGTAAATTTATTTTCTCGAAAAAATCTATTATTTTCTAGTTCGTTTAAATATATTTCGTACTATTGTCTAGTTGTTTTACCACCTCTTTTTTTCCGTTTATCCATCATTAAACACTACAGATCATTTCCTTTACAAATATCAGACGAATATATCTCCGAAAAGTACCGAATTCCATAAAACATAACGTTGCCGTATATCCAAGTTTATAATTTCAAATTTCCAGAAAGGTCAACAATAAATTATATAAAATATTAAAGTAATCAACAATTATCATTTAAAACTCAAAGTGAAGTATTCTGCCTTTAAAACTTAGTTAATAAAATATTCATGCAAACTCTATACAATATGTTTCTTTCAAAATTTAAACTATTGTTAGTAGTAAATAAAGACAAAATAAGTAAGAATGATAAATTTGGCATCAATGTCATGTCAAGCAATTCTATCAATATACTATAGTCGCTAAAAACGTAAATCTTTCGTTACGAATAAACTAGTCTTAACGAATAAGATAGAGAATAACCTTTTCACAAATCTTCGTTGACAGTAGCCATCGTTAACTAACGATTTCGTTCGTGAACGAAAAGTTACAGAATCAGCCTCTAAATATCAGTTAAAATCGCAGACACCTTTAATTCCGCTGATTCTCCGAATCTAATAAGTCACGTAAATGTATAAAAAGAAGAAGAGTACAAATCAGAGCAACAGGGAAGAACTTCACAAAAACTAGAGCACACAAACGAACGGTCGTCGAATATTCACTATTTTTCGGTGACTTTTTGCATAAAATAATATCCCGAAGATAAAAAATAATTTTTTTTATTTAGTTGTATAGAATTACTATAACTAAAGCACTATAGATATACCTAGTGACTTACTATAACAACTTTTAACTTCTTTTTATACCGGTACAAGCTTGCAACGTTTTTAACACTGCATGTTTTAAGTATTTTTGTCAGTTTTGGACCTATGCAAACTTAGCACCCCATCCATGGAATTTTGGGTCGAAAATGACCTTAATCGATAGGTCCCCGTTAGGTCCTTCAAGGTCCCACAATTTTTTCGTTAGGTCCCCTTTAGTTTTTTCATAAATATTTTTTTAAATTTTGGCCAAAAAAAAACTACACTTTAGCACCCCATCCAATGCAAAATTGACAAATTTAATCAAAATTGTATTCTTTAGCGTTAGGTCCGTATTGGTCCATTATTTTAATTGATAAATAATTTATTTTACAAAATACAAAATTCAACAAATTGGCACTATTGACAGCTAGAAATAGAAATTTTTTGATTGGTTACAAATCTTTCAAATAAATTGGCCTCAGTCTTTGAAGTTGTTCGGTTAAATTTATAATAATCATTGTAAAATATATTTAAATAATAGTAAAATAGATTAAAATAGTTATAAAAACTAGTTTTTACTTACATTTTATACCTTTTAAATATAAAAAAGGACCAGATTTATTAATTGGTATTGTTTTAACACTAATAAAATTTTATTCGATTAATAATTTGAAACTATAGTTACCTAAATAAACTTAAACAGCAGAAATAAAAAAACTGTAACAAACATATAAATTTATTGGCCCTTAAATAAAATTAGTTTCGTATACATACTTCTTACGCTTACATCTTTTATATAGTTTTTACAAATATAATTTATCCTTATATTTAAAAAAACAATCAAAAACATAATTTATTAATTGGATGGATAGTTAGTTGTCTAAACCATTTTTATCATGATTTTGCATGCTGTGAAATACGTTTTTGTATTAACTTAAAATTATAACACAATATTAATATAAATAGGTAATTTTAACAGTAACTAAAATACACAAAAGAAATAACACTAAAAACACACGACAAATAGACTATTTAATAGACACAAAAAAGAAACGACCATTATTAAACACAACCAAAAGTAAATAATAAATGAGTCATAAAGTGGCTGTCCAACATGGACCGTTTCCGTCGCACTTTATAGTATTGACAACACGCAAATCCCTCCTTCCTGATGTTTTATATTCAAAGGGATACACTTTATAATGAAATCAGAAGAAGATAAATAACGAGAAACGTTTTCTACTTCTTTTTGGTGAATGCACGCTGTGTTAGGCTCCGTCTAACGGACACCTGAAGTATCAAACACTTGCATTTTCGTGGGAAAGATAGAATATGGCACACTACATTTAAAGGAAGCTAAGGTGGAGAATAATGAAAAAATGACAAAATTCGAATAAACCAGATAAGGATAAACTTTATAATGAAATCAGAAGAAGATGAATAACGAGAAACGCTGGGTTTTCTACTTCTTTTTGGTGACTGCGCGCTGTGTTAGGCTCCGTCTCACGGACACCTGAAGTATCAAACACCTGCATTTTCGTGGGAAAGATAGAATATGGCACACTACATAAGGAAGCTAAGGGGGAGAATGATGAAAAAATGGCAAAAATCCAATAAAACAGATAGGGATAAACTTTATAATGAAATCAGTAGAAGGTGAATAACGAGAAACGCTGGGTTTTCTACTTCTATTTGGTGACTGCGCGCTGTGTTAGGCTCCGTCTCACGGACACCTGAAGTATCAAACACTTGCATTTTCGTGGAAAAGATAGAATATGGCACACTACATTTAAAGGAAGCTAAGGTGGAGAATAATGAAAAAATGACAAAATTCGAATAAACCAGATAAGGATAAACTTTTAATGAAATCAGAAGAAGATGAATAACGAGAAACGCTGGGTTTTCTACTTCTTTTTGGTGACTGCGCGCTGTGTTAGGCTCCGTCTCACGGACACCTGAAGTATCAAACACCTGCATTTTCGTGGGAAAGATAGAATATGGCACACTACATTTAAAGTAAGCTAAGGTGGAGAATAATGAAAAAATGACAAAATTCGAATAAACCAGATAAGGATAAACTTTATAATGAAATCGGAAGAAGATGAATAACGAGAAACGCTGGGTTTTCTACTTCTTTTTGGTGACTGCGCGCTGTGTTAGGCTCCGTCTCACGGACACCTGAAGTATCAAACACCTGCATTTTCGTGGGAAAGATAGAATATGGCACACTACATTTAATGGGAGCTGAGGGGGAGTATGATGAAAAAAATGACAAAATTCGAATAAACCAGATAAGGATAAACTTTATAATGAAATCGGAAGAAGATGAATAACGAGAAACGCTGGGTTTTCTACTTCTTTTTGGTGACTGCGCGCTGTGTTAGGCTCCGTCTCACGGACACCTGAAGTATCAAACACTTGCATTTTCGTGGGAAAGATAGAATATGGCACACTACATTTAAAGGAAGCTAAGGTGGAGAATAATGAAAAAATGACAAAATTCGAATAAACCAGATAAGGATAAACTTTATAATGAAATCGGAAGAAGATGAATAACGAGAAACGCTGGGTTTTCTACTTCTTTTTGGTGACTGCGCGCTGTGTTAGGCTCCGTCTCACGGACACCTGAAGTATCAAACACTTGCATTTTCGTGGGAAAGATAGAATATGGCACACTACATTTAAAGGAAGCTAAGGTGGAGAATAATGAAAAAATGACAAAATTCGAATAAACCAGATAAGGATAAACTTTATAATGAAATCGGAAGAAGATGAATAACGAGAAACGCTGGGTTTTCTACTTCTTTTTGGTGACTGCGCGCTGTGTTAGGCTCCGTCTCACGGACACCTGAAGTATCAAACACCTGCATTTTCGTGGGAAAGATAGAATATGGCACACTACATTTAATGGGAGCTGAGGGGGAGTATGATGAAAAAAATGACAAAATTCGAATAAACCAGATAAGGATAAACTTTATAATGAAATCGGAAGAAGATGAATAACGAGAAACGCTGGGTTTTCTACTTCTTTTTGGTGACTGCGCGCTGTGTTAGGCTCCGTCTCACGGACACCTGAAGTATCAAACACCTGCATTTTCGTGGGAAAGATAGAATATGGCACACTACATTTAATGGGAGCTGAGGGGGAGTATGATGAAAAAAATGACAAAATTCGAATAAACCAGATAAGGATAAACTTTATAATGAAATCGGAAGAAGATGAATAACGAGAAACGCTGGGTTTTCTACTTCTTTTTGGTGACTGCGCGCTGTGTTAGGCTCTGTCTCACGGACACCTGAAGTATCAAACACTTGCATTTTCGTGGGAAAGATAGAATATGGCACACTACATTTAAAGGAAGCTAAGGTGGAGAATAATGAAAAAATGACAAAATTCGAATAAACCAGATAAGGATAAACTTTATAATGAAATCGGAAGAAGATGAATAACGAGAAACGCTGGGTTTTCTACTTCTTTTTGGTGACTGCGCGCTGTGTTAGGCTCCGTCTCACGGACACCTGAAGTATCAAACACCTGCATTTTCGTGGGAAAGATAGAATATGGCACACTACATAAGGAAGCTAAGGGGGAGAATGATGAAAAAATGGCAAAAATCCAATAAAACAGATAGGGATAAACTTTATAATGAAATCAGAAGAAGGTGAATAACGAGAAACGCTGGGTTTTCTACTTCTATTTGGTGACTGCGCGCTGTTTTAGGCTCCGTCTCACGGACACCTGAAGTATCAAACACTTGCATTTTCGTGGAAAAGATAGAATATGGCACACTACATTTAAAGGAAGCTAAGGTGGAGAATAATGAAAAAATGACAAAATTCGAATAAACCAGATAAGGATAAACTTTATAATGAAATCAGAAGAAGATGAATAACGAGAAACGCTGGGTTTGCTACTTCTTTTTGGTGACTGCGCGCTGTGTTAGGCTCCGTCTCACGGACACCTGAAGTATCAAACACCTGCATTTTCGTGGGAAAGATAGAATATGGCACACTACATTTAAAGTAAGCTAAGGTGGAGAATAATGAAAAAATGACAAAATTCGAATAAACCAGATAAGGATAAACTTTATAATGAAATCGGAAGAAGATGAATAACGAGAAACGCTGGGTTTTCTACTTCTTTTTGGTGACTGCGCGCTGTGTTAGGCTCCGTCTCACGGACACCTGAAGTATCAAACACCTGCATTTTCGTGGGAAAGATAGAATATGGCACACTACATTTAATGGGAGCTGAGGGGGAGTATGATGAAAAAAATGACAAAATTCGAATAAACCAGATAAGGATAAACTTTATAATGAAATCGGAAGAAGATGAATAACGAGAAACGCTGGGTTTTCTACTTCTTTCTGGTGACTGCGCGCTGTGTTAGGCTCCGTCTCACGGACACCTGAAGTATCAAACACTTGCATTTTCGTGGAAAAGATAGAATATGGCACACTACATTTAAAGGAAGCTAAGGTGGAGAATAATGAAAAAATGACAAAATTCGAATAAACCAGATAAGGATAAACTTTATAATGAAATCGGAAGAAGATGAATAACGAGAAACGCTGGGTTTTCTTCTTCTTTTTGGTGACTGCGCGCTGTGTTAGGTTCCGTCTCACGGACACCTGAAGTATCAAACACCTGCATTTTCGTGGGAAAGATAGAATATGGCACACTACATTTAATGGGAGCTGAGGGGGAGTATGATGAAAAAATGACAAAATTCGAATAAACCAGATAAGGATAAACTTTATAATGAAATCGGAAGAAGATGAATAACGAGAAACGCTGGGTTTTCTACTTCTTTTTGGTGACTGCGCGCTGTGTTAGGCTCCGTCTCACGGACACCTGAAGTATCAAACACTTGCATTTTCGTGGGAAAGATAGAATATGGCACACTACATTTAAAGGAAGCTAAGGTGGAGAATAATGAAAAAATGACAAAATTCGAATAAACCAGATAAGGATAAACTTTATAATGAAATCGGAAGAAGATGAATAACGAGAAACGCTGGGTTTTCTACTTCTTTTTGGTGACTGCGCGCTGTGTTAGGCTCCGTCTCACGGACACCTGAAGTATCAAACACTTGCATTTTCGTGGGAAAGATAGAATATGGCACACTACATTTAAAGGAAGCTAAGGTGGAGAATAATGAAAAAATGACAAAATTCGAATAAACCAGATAAGGATAAACTTTATAATGAAATCGGAAGAAGATGAATAACGAGAAACGCTGGGTTTTCTACTTCTTTTTGGTGACTGCGCGCTGTGTTAGGCTCCGTCTCACGGACACCTGAAGTATCAAACACTTGCATTTTCGTGGGAAAGATAGAATATGGCACACTACATTTAAAGGAAGCTAAGGTGGAGAATAATGAAAAAATGACAAAATTCGAATAAACCAGATAAGGATAAACTTTATAATGAAATCGGAAGAAGATGAATAACGAGAAACGCTGGGTTTTCTACTTCTTTTTGGTGACTGCGCGCTGTGTTAGGCTCCGTCTCACGGACACCTGAAGTATCAAACACTTGCATTTTCGTGGGAAAGATAGAATATGGCACACTACATTTAAAGGAAGCTATGGTGGAGAATAATGAAAAAATGACAAAATTCGAATAAACCAGATAAGGATAAACTTTATAATGAAATCGGAAGAAGATGAATAACGAGAAACGCTGGGTTTTCTACTTCTTTTTGGTGACTGCGCGCTGTGTTAGGCTCCGTCTCACGGACACCTGAAGTATCAAACACCTGCATTTTCGTGGGAAAGATAGAATATGGCACACTACATAAGGAAGCTAAGGGGGAGAATGATGAAAAAATGGCAAAAATCCAATAAACCAGATAGGGATAAACTTTATAATGAAATCAGAAGAAGGTGAATAACGAGAAACGCTGGGTTTTCTACTTCTATTTGGTGACTGCGCGCTGTGTTAGGCTCCGTCTCACGGACACCTGAAGTATCAAACACTTGCATTTTCGTGGGAAAGATAGAATATGGCACACTACATTTAAAGGAAGCTAAGGTGGAGAATAATGAAAAAATGACAAAATTCGAATAAACCAGGTAAGGATAAACTTTATAATGAAATCAGAAGAAGATGAATAACGAGAAACGCTGGGTTTTCTACTTCTTTTTGATGACTGCGCGCTGTGTTAGGCTCCGTCTCACGGACACCTGAAGTATTAAACACCTGCATTTTCGTGGGAAAGATAGAATATGGCACACTACATTTAATGGGAGCTGAGGGGGAGTATGATGAAAAAATGACAAAATTCGAATAAACCAGATAAGGATAAACTTTATAATGAAATCGGAAGAAGATGAATAACGAGAAACGCTGGGTTTTCTACTTCTTTTTGGTGACTGCGCGCTGTGTTAGGCTCCGTCTCACGGACACCTGAAGTATCAAACACTTGCATTTTCGTGGGAAAGATAGAATATGGCACACTACATTTAAAGAGAGCTGGAGGGGAGAATGATGAAAAAATTGCAAAAATCCAATAAACCAGATAAGGATACACTTTATAATGAAATCAGAAGAAGATAAATAACGAGAAACGTTTTCTACTTCGCTGAGTTAGGCTCCTGCTAACCGACACCTGAAGTATAAAACACCTGCATTTTCGTGGGAAAGATAGAATATGGCACACTATATTTAGAGGAAGCTAAGGTGGAAAATAATGAAAAAATTACAAAATTTGAGTAAACCAGATAGGGTTAAACTATATAACGAAATCAGATGATAATGATTAACGAGAAATGCTGAGTTTTCTACTTCTTTTCTGGTGACTGCGCGCTGTGTTAGAAGAAACGCATGAGGGCGGAGAAATGCTCAGTTTTTAATAGGATTTTTTGAATCAGAATGCAACCAATACCATTGAATACAGTATACATTCTTCTTCTTTGTCTTCTTCTTAAGCAGTCCCTTCTAGGCCACTCCTGGACATAGGCCTCCCCTTGTCTTTTCAAACTTCGTTGGTCTTGAGCTAACTAGTGCTAGTTTTTCCCTACATGTTCCTTGATGTCATCGGCCCATCTTTTTGTGGTCTTCCTGCACCTCATCTATGTTGTCTTGACCTCCATTGTATTATTCGCTTTGTCCACTTTTCTTCGTTATCTCGTGCCACTTTGTTTTTTTTTTTAATTTGTAATTTCCGCCCTTTGGTTTTGTTTGCCTTGTTTTATTTCATTTATTGTATGAAATAACACGGTATACATTAGATAATGAAATCCCTAATCTTCTGTTTTATGTTTGCGCGCTCTTTTTCTTCTAGTTTATTATTCTTCTATATTTAATGCACAATTGAACAGCGCATTTGTTGGTAATATTAGGAGCGTTTTTTACGTTAAAATACGGGCAGACCTTTCTCGCCCCTGGGCAACAGCGAAGGAAGTTGTCTCGGAAAAGATGTTCCAGCTTTTAGGAAGGATCTGTAATTAAAAATGTTTAATATTAATTTTATTGTATTCTAAAACCAAATCTTTATTTTTTTAGTTAAAAAAATAAAATAAAAATAACTTAACACCTAACACATACTAAATTGTTAGTGAATGTTTACAATTATGTACAAATAAAAAATTTGTATTTCAAATATAAAATCTAGAGCAGCCACAATCAAATCGTTCTAACTAAAATAAACGATACTTACAAAGATAAAATTTTCTACAAAAACTATAAACTAAATGTTATTAACATACTTTATTTAAAAATAAAATATCACTTCTAAAACAAAATTGACTGTTTGTGTTACAATTCCCGAAACAAATGATTTATTCTTGTATCGAGCGAAGACTGACTCACATCCTTGTACAATCATCGGCATGAGTTTTTTCTATATATGATACGATAACAAGAATATAAAAAAGTATATGCACAAATACAGGGTACATGAAACGATACCAATTTAAATTTCACGCTGTTTGTGTCTGAAGTGCACATGCGCAGGTTTTATTTATTTTATAATTAAGAATAAAAAATAAAATAAATTATTGATCAATTAAAATAATGGACCAATACGGACCTAACGCTAAAGAATACAATTTTGATTAAATTTGTCAATTTTGCATTGGATGGGGTACTAAAGTGTAGTTTTTTTTAGCCAAAATTTAAAAAAATATTTATGAAAAAACTAAAGGGGACCTAACGAAAAAATTGTGGGACCTTGAAGGACCTAACGGGGACCTATCGATTAAGGTCATTTTCGACCCAAAATTCCATGGATGGGGTGCTAAGTTTGCATAGGTCAGTTTTGGAGTATTACCTTTGAATATAATATTCAAAGAGTATTACATATTATAACACTCATTCTCTGATTTCTTCTTCTTCTTTTGAGAATAAAGGCCTCAGCTACTAGGGCTATTCGGACTAATGATACAGACACAGTCAATTTTGTAAAAAGCGATTGCCGAGTAGCAGAGCCATACAATAGACAAGGACAACAACATTAAACGCATGCGCAATTACCTATTTCAATGTTACATCAGCCCAGAACTGCCTTTATTAATTTTTATAATAATCTGCACCGTTTTTTACAAATTTTAAGATGGTGCAAATTAGAAAATTAAAATTGCAAATTTTTGGTAAAAGCGGCATATCGAAATAAACTTTAGGGAGTGAGATATAAGCGTTTGAATCTGGTTAGAGTAAGCCAATTTTTTTAATCAAGTTTAAAAAAAAAGTACGAGGGTGCAAATTATGAAAAATACGTTTTTAAAAGGTGCAAATTAAGCTCTTTCATTAGGTACAAACAATTTTTTTTTTTAAAGAAATTTTTGGTGCTGGAAGTGCGGTGGTATTCCCACCATATATGTAATTCATGAAAAAATTGACAGCTGTCACCCGGCACCCGGCAGTGACTTATCTAAACTTGGTCTTGGCACCTTTAAACTTTTTTTTACACAGTTTGATTTTTTTATACGTCCTTTGTTTGTGAATGTTCGATATAATTTTTTTATGTCTGATAATTGTTTATTTTTAAAATCATATTTATACTTTATTAATAAAATAATACTGAGTGTTTCTAATTCTGCTGCTGAATGTACTTGTATGCAAGCAAAAAGAAAAGAAGAAGAAGTAGTAAGAATTATAACCTAATATAACTTTGACAGTTTATTTTTATTTTAAATATTTATATAAGTTTAGTTATTGAAAGTGATGAACGCAATAATTAAATAATGTCGTTACAATCAAAAATAGTATTAGGTTCTGCTTGTTTATTTTCTACCAGTATCATTGGTTATGTCCATTACAAACAAAATTTGGATAAGTAAATTTATATTTTATATTTCTTTGTGTATTTGTCCTAGTTTGCTATTTCTTTTTTAGGGATCAGATGCATTCTGGTGTATTAAAAGACATGGAGAGAAGACAACGTCGAAAACAGGAAAATATTTATTTATTACAGAAACAGATCGATTTAACCAAAGAATTAAAGAACCACGAAAACGAGAAAATAACTTGATATTATCTAGTTTATACATTGTTTAGTAACCTTTTTTGAATTAAAAATAGTTATAGTTACAACAGTTCTTTATTGCCTTTGTGCTTCATATTGAAGATTTAGCACATATAGGTACTAACTAAAAACAAGTTCAAAGTTTTTATTTTTGTCTTATTTAGAAAAATAGATCTTCCGGAACGAAAGGGTTGATAACAAAACATTTGGGTTTTATTTTTTTATTTATACGTGAGACATTTAATAAAATACATTAAGATTTCGTTATTTAATTTATTTACAAGAAACATCAAACATAATAAATTAGACAAATAATATTTTTTTTAAATTTAATGGTATAGTTGATTCAAATAGAAGTGTCATCAAGTAGTCTCTGGAAAATTCAAATTTGTAGTGGCAGTACCCACGTTTAGGGAAATTTGAATCGCAATATTAGCCAAATTGCTACATATGCTCAATATAACTATAAACATTTTGACACATCGCGATGACATATAATTCCGTAACTAAAGTTCTGTTTCCATTGAATCTAGTAATAAAGTTAAAGATGATCTCACACGTACCCAGCCCACTTGATGACACTTCTATTTAAATCAACTATAACATTTTTTTTTGTTTGCCTTTAAATTAATTTTATTAGGAAAAAATAATGTTGGTAAATTTTCATTATTACCACTATACCACTCTTGATTATATTTTCAGTACGTAAGTATGTATTTTACATTATGATTTTATTAACCAATAAAAAACTCAATATTCAGTCTAAATTAAAGCCACTTTGTTATAATTTTTTATCATTATAAACTGATTATTTCCTTCGATTCAAATAAACCAATAGAATGTCATAATTTTTTGAAATTGGACCAATCGGAATCAAACAATATCAGCGACTATTTCTCTAGAAACCAATCAGAATCAAATATAAATGTCAAATATTTGTCAGTTTAACAACGGCTCCTAAATATAACACGACCTTTTGTTGTTGCTAAATTTCTCGAAAATTTTACAAGCTAAAGCTCTCGGGCTTTAATCAGATGATTAACGTCAAATTATGTCTTAAGAAATTGATACTAAAATATTCTCGAAATCTTGATACTACAAAAATAGCCGACTATAATCAAGGTCTTGTTAAATTACCTTTGATAATTTTTTAATAAATAATAAAGAATAATAATTTTATAATAATAATAATATGCAATTTTAGACCAGAATGTACTTATGATTGAATAACATATTTTTTTAGTTGGAGTATAAAACTAGTTATCCATTGACTTTCTACATGAATTCATTTTTTCTCTCTTTGTACCTTATATTATAATACTGGTTTAGTTTTCACACTTGCAGCTTTTAAAGAATATTCTCATTATCAGCCCAATGTACTCTTCTATTTTCTAAATTACTGAAACCTATTCCAAAATTTTTGTGAAGTTCTTCCATAGATTGTCTTGTACATTCGTGTTGATAATATCTTTTATATCGTCTTACTAATACAACACTACCAATTACAAAAAGAATTTGTAAAAGAATCCATAAAATTACAAAAGCTATCACCAGCGAGTAGTCTAAACATACCTCCTTTGTGTTGAAATCTAAAAATTATATTTTAAAATAAAATAATAATTGATATTTATGAAATAAGTACCATATCCTGCAATTAATATCTTGTTTTCTCCTACTAGCTTATCTGATACATATTTATTGGAATCCTTTACTAACATGATATATTCTAAAGGCATTTGGAATAGAATACTTGATTTGTTTGAAAGAATTTTATTTAATTTCACCACTGTAGTCCCATTAATAGTTTCAATAGTTTTTGTCTTTAAGTCTCTTCGTTTCCGTTTACCATGCGAGATAATATTTGAGGCACAATTGATCTATAAATTAAAATATTTAAATTATTGTAGTAATTCGATATTTTTTAAAAAAGACACTCACTGCTGGACATTCAGCGACACAAAATTGTACAGTGACACTAAATCTCACAATTGGGGAGTCTGCAAATTTAAATGCTTGAAATGTTCCTACCAGCTCTATGTATTCTGGTGTCACAATTTTTCTTAAGGGAGGAAAAATGTTGAGATCAGTAGGACATCCTCGGTCGTCCAATAAAAATATAGATTCGTCAGATTTTTCAGTCATTGCAATTAGATGACTTGCCCAAATGTCCAAATCTAATTAAAAAAATTAAAAATCGAATAAGCTTTATATAAACACATCCTCAAAATCTAGGGATATTAAATAGTTATTCATTTATTTTAAACATTTACATTTTTAGTCTAGATTTCATTAGTTGTTTATCAATTGTTTTCTTGCAAAGATATTTTGAAAAATTGATTTAACATGCCTCGACGTCATTTGGCCGAAAACGAAATTTTGAAGGCAGCAATGCGTTAAATTGATGTGGTAAACACTACAGAAACCAGTTAGAAAGTTATCTCACGTCTCTGTACTCGTTATCGTGAAACGAGAAGCGTTCGGGAAAGACATTTGGGACAATATCCTAGTGTTTCCAAACATACCATCTACAGAAGGTTGAGAGAAGGTAATTTAGTTAGTCCAAGACCTAAGGTCGAAGAGTATATAGTTTGGAAGATAAGTATGATATTTTTTTGGAATTTGGTATGTATAAGAGGACCCTGTTGTAGGACTTACGTCCTTTTCAGGGAATGGATGGAAATGTTTGATAGGAGTTAGTATCTGTCGTCGGCCCCGCTCTCACAAATTTTCCAATTTGCATTTCCCAGTCTAGTTAGATCTTCTATTTACGTGCCTAAACAATACTTCTTCTTTGGTGTGAGTGTAAGTGTTGTTTGGAGTTGTGACCCACGTGGTGCAATGTGGGGCGTGTCTCCTTCGTCGTAGAGCCCTTCCATTTTGCAAGGACGAAGGGAACCACAGAAACCTTCGCCAAGGGCCCAAGACCTTGGAGATACCAACCTTTAAATCGAGGAAATCGCGACAGTCGACTACGTTGGGCACAAGAACATTTTATAAGGGAGCAAAATCAAATATATGTCAAAATATTCTTTCTACCCGGTGTCTTTAAATTGCACCACCAATTTCTTATATTATACAAAACGTAAAAATAAGGGATTAAGCAGACACTTAAATAGCACCACTAACCGCTACAGGAGGTCGACAGGTAGCTACCTCTTTAGAGTAGGATTAACCCAAGGAAAACTTACGATTTTATTTTAAAAGTGAATAAATAGTGAAAATATCTGAAATTTGAATTCATTTGACTATTGTCCACGGCTGAAATTAATTATTGAATTTAGTTGAACTTGTTTTTATTGTTTGGAAAGTTATTAAACAGTCAAAATATTTGAAATTTGAAATCATTTCATTGTTGTCCACCGCTGAAATTAACCATGGATTTCGGTAAGTTCATACCTACAACGCTTCAAATACTGTATGAATGTAAAAATTAATTTAATTTTATTTTTTTACTTTTAAGTTTCTATATCTTTTTGTATATCTGTATATTATAATCTTTATGTAAATGTTTATATTTTTATTTTTTATTAAATATTTTAATTATATATTTTTTAATATACCTGCCTATACATATATTTAGAACTCCAAACTATAGTTAATTTAAATAGGATGGACTTAAAAGGTAAGTTTATATTATTCAATAGAAAAAGAGTGCAATATTATCTGCAGGGGTTCCTAATCCTATATCCCAATTTTCGTGGTGCAATTTAAAGGTTGGATTTTAGACCCCCCGTAGCCGTGGTGCAATTTAATAGCGCCCCTTTTTACCTATGAATCTCGCTTTGGTTTGTATCCAGATTCATAAAGGATACGCGTAAGGAGAGAACCTGACGCAAGAAATCGAGCCAACATACACAAGAGGTTCACAGCTACAGAGGAGGCACAATTATGTTATGGAGAGGAATTTCGCTTGACAGTAGAAGTGAGATCGATCTGCTGTATCGTTTTTTATCATCAGAGCGCAACATGACAAATGTTCTAGTTTCTAGGTATAGTTGTTCCATACACGAAAAACAATGGTCCTGATTTTATCTTTATTCATGCAAATCCTACACCTGACAAGAAATTTCTTGGATGAGCAGAATATTCCAGTTTTACCTAGCCAGCTCAATCGCTCGACCTCAATCCTGTTAAGCATGCGTGAAATATGCTTCAGCGATGAGTTTTTCAAGAAAGACCAGAATCAATTTCAAAATCGCAATCAGCTTTTCCTTGCTGTTCAACAGTGCTGGATGGCGATTCCCCAAGAAGATCTGGATAACTTGATCCTCAGTATGGAAAGACGCAGTAGAGGCATCATAATTACAAGAGAAAGTCACATTTCTTATTATTTTCTTTGTTTCATTGTCATTTTTTCATTTACCTCTTCCCACGTATCAGGCTTACAAAAGTTATTCCAAGAAATACTTTTGAACCATTTTATAAATAAAGTTTTTAAATATCGCTAGATTTTGAGCATATGTGTCTATTATTTAAAAAACCTCTAGTTTCATAATTTTACTTACTGGTTGGTTGATTTAAAACAATTTGAAGCTGAAGTTCTTGACCAATTTGAGTGTCACTAATTTCAGTACCTTTATGAGGATCTATAATTTTCATTATAACATTAGGCACTGAAGTATTATCTCCGGGTATTATTATTACACTACCTTTACTTGGTAACATGCTAAAAAATATTATATTCTATTTATTTTAAAAAATACATAAATAGAGTACCTACAACTACTGTTAAATTAATAGAAAAAAGCTTAGTGACGAAGAAAGGCACTAAAATGGTTTACCATTCATCCACTTCAGCTTTATCCAATGAAGAAGAATTTAAACATCAACGTTTAAAAGATACAGTAAAGGAGCTAACCAGCTTAGACAAACATTATCTGAGAAAAGAAACAAAGTTGATAGACAAAATAAGCGGAAAAGTCAGAAGAGGATTTAAACTGAAAACTGTCCAATTTGGAACATATCTAGGTCAATAAAAAAAAGGGTCCAAACCAAGACAAAAGTATTAATTTTTATACTCTATGACGATGAACATGAACGGGTAGACATTAATATAAATCTAACAGATAAATGATAACAAAGATACTTACGGAGATACTTGTACTCCAGTACCAATAACAACTTTCGTTTCGTTTCCAAATATACAACCTACTCTTATAAGTCGATCGTTTTGCGTTTGTATTAATGATTGGAATTGAATTAACATATTTCCTGACAGTAATGTCCTAAAAGTATATTTTAAGTATTTACAAAGAAATATTTTTTCTTCCTATCCTGGTCAAAAATTCGTCTTCCCTCCTACATACTTTCATCGAAACTCGATGTTCCTGCCGCATTTGTATGCAAGAACAAATGACAGTAAATGTTTGGATTAGTTCTATTCGCCGCACATTAGCCACGACTTTTTGACTGGATAGAAAAAAAAATAGTACTTTTATATTAACCAGAACGAAACTTTATCATTGTAATGTAATGGTCTAGACCTCTAGACTCTAGAGGCATTTCACGTCAAGTGGACAACCAAAATATATTGAGCTGGTGATAGAGTGAATTACATTTCTAGTGGGCATCGATGTGCACACACAACTGTTTTTAGTATATAATGCTTTCTTACTGAGTTATGAGTTTTTAAAAAAATACGAATTATCTGGATCTGGAAATTTGGAGAGGGGGCACTGAGGCCTCAATTGACCCATTGTGCATCCTTCCGTGTGTAAGGATATCCACATCGCAGGCTTAGAGATTTAAAACACGGATCTTCTGATTTTAGAAAAAGCAGAGCAGTCATACATTATATGCTCTACTGTTTCCTTTTCTTGTTCGCAACCTCTGCTGCATAGGATTCTGCTAATTTCATCCTAAAGAGATGTTGGCGCAATTGACAGTGACCCTTTAGGATTCCCACAGCTGTTCGAAGATTTTGTCTGGTCAATGCCTTAAATTTTCTTTGTCTTAGTGGAAAGCAAGCACTGAAATTAATAACGGAGTTATCGAGGGACAGACGCGGATTCCGATCACATACTAATGGTCACGAAACTAAGGAAAACTATCCCAAAGGTCAGAGAATAGAGAATATCGTATACAAAATATGACGTTTCCAAACTAAAGACCAAAGACACCGCTGACAACTTCCAGGCATTTGTGACAGCAAAACTACTTCAAAGCGAAATTCAAGGTGATATTGAAATGGAGTGGGGAATAATAGGAGAAACTATGAAAGAAGTAGCTCAAAAACGGCTAGGTCAAGTAAAGAAGAGGAGAGATAAAAAATGGTTTAAAACAAAAGAAGCCTTAACAAACGAAACCAGGCGAGACTAAAGTATATGGATAAACCAAGTGTAAGAGTAAAGAAGGGCACCTTATAGTAGATAAGCAGGGGAAGCTAGATAGATGGCAGAAGTATTTCAGAGAGCTGCTTAATGAAGAACAGGATGAAAATTATGAGGAGCAAGTGGAAATGGTAGAAGAAGTTAACGACCCGGTGGAAATAATGTAGATTCCAACCGTAAACGAAACAAGAGAAATCGTATATAGTATGATAAACAATAAAAGTGCAGGCAGCAATGGCATTCCTGCAGAATTAATTAAGCATGGGGAAGAGGCACTTTTAACGCGGATATGTAGGTGACGAAATTCTGGGAACAAGAATAAATAACAAAAGTATGGAAAGAGACAATAGTATGTCCCACATATATGTAATACATATATGATGTCCCATTCATAAGAAGGGAGATAAAGCAGTGTGCGAAAATTACAGGGGTATTACTCTTCTAGATGTAACATATAAGGTAGGTACTCGCCAGAGTCATAAGAAGCAGACTGGAAAGGAACTTAAACGAGCAGGTTGGATTCAAAAAGGGCACCATTGATCAAATATTCGTGTTGAAAATGATTCAGAGCAGTATTTAAGAGCAATAGTTAAAGCTAAACCTCCTCTTTATAGATTTCAAACAAGCTTACGATTCCGTGATAAGAAGGCGTCTGTACCATGCCCTAAGAGTACTTGTAATTCCGGAAAAGATGATCAAACTAGTTAAAATGACCTTAATGAAGACCGATAATAGAGTAAGGATAGAAAATTTGAAGTTAAAAAGGGATTAAAGCAGGGAGATCCGCTGTCCACAGTACTCTTCAATTTCTTGTTGGAGGCAATAATGAGAGAGAGTGGAATACGAACGAAAGGTATGATTTATGACAAAGAGAAACCAGGTCCTGGCCTATGCGGACGATGTAATGTTAATGACAAGAACTGAAAGGGAACTACTGAGGATTTTCAAACTCTTTAAAGCGAAGGCCAAGCGGTATGGACTGAGAAAAAAACGAAGTATATGGAAATGAGACAGACTACCTATGAAGACACTCAACTGAAGACTGCTACAAACAACGAGAGTAAAGAGTATTGCTTGCAAAAGTGTCGGAGTTTAATTATCTAGGAGTAACCCTAACAAGTAAAGGGGAAGAAAACCAAAAAATTGAGAAGTGAATTTCGAGAGGAAGAAAGACTGCCGGAGCACTATACAAACTATTAAGAGCAAATAACATCTCTAGAGAGACAAAATTGAGATTATACCAAACAGTGATACAGCCCACCAGAAATAGGCCTATCGTCAGAACAAAGCGAATTGGATGGTTAGCCCATCTTGCAAGAATGGCTGACGGAAGGTCGGCAAAAGACTCGCTGCTAAGAGGCGAAGGAAAGAAGAGAAGATGACGACCATGAAAAAAGTGGCTAAAAGCGTGTAAAGAAGACTTAGAAACAATCGAGATAGCAAATTAGAGAACTGCGCCCATGAACAAAAGGAAGTGGAGGAAAACAATTAAGAAATTCCAAGCCATGGGCCTTTAAGGCCCATGACTTGGAAAAACAACTAAACAAAAAAGCATTAAATGAAAAAACGTTGTTCGCACTCATCCATGTCCACTAGAAGTATAACTCACCAAAATATCAACAAATTTCACCACCTCATTTTATTCTGATTATTTTGCTTGATGTGAAATACCCTACTAACTATATGTGCACTGACCTGTTAACAGGCCCATCTGCTTTAACAATACCACATTGGCCTGTTAATAAGGGAATTTTTAAATATATGGGATGATTTGGACCTTGACCCTGTGCTGAACATATTGGATTTTCTGAATAACCTTCCATATACATTTTACCGTTAAAATTAACGACAGGGTCATATTCAATCGTCATATATGTTTCTGTACACGAAACAGTAACTAAAAATTAAAATATGTAGGTGTGATAAGAGTTAACGATACATGAGGAATTTTGAACTTACTGTTCAAACAATTTGCTTTTTCGTAATAAGTTGAACCTTGTCGAAATCGTAACGAATTCGGTCCATATATTTTACTATCTTCACTATGTAGAATGCAGGTACTATCATCTAAAATACTGTATGCTCTACAATTGAAAGATTCAAATTTATCACATATTTTTTGGCAGTCATCTTTGGTTTTTTGTTGGAACATTATATCGCTGTGCGCAGATGTGGTATTTTCATATTCTTCATAAGCGCAAAATTCGTTATCTAAAACAATGGAATTACTTTTAATTTATTGGGTTCAAAAAAAAGGAAACTAAGAGGTAAATATACAAAGAAACTGGAAGCAGGCGTAATAAAAATAGAATTAAAAACCAAAATAAACGCCAATCCGCTGAGTGGGTGTTTCACGATGAGGAAAAGTGTGTCAAAGAAAATGGTCGCAACTCTTGTGTCAAAATCTGGTCATGTGGCAACAATTGGTTACTTCCGATTGGTATATAAACGTTTGTTTACCAGAAGTTATCGTGAAACTGCGAAAAAGCAAGACACAATGGTGAATCATCCTACATCAGGAGAATGCAAGTGCTCACACTACTCAAAGACAATCGAGTTTTTGGAGCTTCGAAACATCGAATGGTTAGACCATCCTCCGTATAGTCCCAACGACTTCTTCACGTTCCCAAAGAGCAAGAAATGAATGCCTGGGCAGCGATTCCAGTCGCCAGAAGAAGCCATCGATGCCTATAAAATAGCGATTTTGCAGGTGTCAACTGAAGACAGGAATAATTGTTTTACCAATTGGTTTTAACGTACGCAAAAGTGTATCGATCTTGGTTGGACATATTTTGAAAAGCAATAAAGTACTTTACGTCTGTATATTTTATCGTATGAAGATCTAAAGAAAATTATATTGGGAAGCAAACCTTTAATTTCACTATTTCCTTTGTCTTGATTTTTTATGAAGTGTACAAAATGTATTTTAATGCTTACCTGACACAACATTGGGTGCGCATTCATTCTCAAAATATTCATCTCCATAGTTGGAGACCCGGTATGCTTGTGGTACTTGATGTCTATCAGTATTACTTAAGACACAAATTCCTTTAACAGTATTTATGGACAGAGCAGGTTGAAAAGTAGTTAATCCGTATGAATATCCATCCGAATTTCGACCTGTATCTGTAATGGTAAATTTGGCGGATCGGCAATAGAATTCGGTTTCATTGAGGCAGTACTGTTGACAGTCTGTTCTTGATATAGCCCCTGGCAGTTTTTTGGTATCATTACCTATTAAAATTGCTCCTGGTATTCTTTCGAAGTTCCAAAGTTTATCGCAAACTCTACCTACATAAAAAAATAAGTTTATTATACAAATTATCAGCTTAAAAGTAAACTAATTATCTCGTCAAGACATGAAGAATTAATGCCGCTTCAACAGTCATTGAAGAAAATATATTACATTCACAAAATAAAGCATTTGTAACCCTCCATCCACTGATCCAGCATGATTATTGTTATTCTTTCCAAAGATATATTGCAGTTATACCACTCACAAAAAACATTATCATATTGTTAAAATATTAACATATTACAATGACCGATTATATTCCGTATTCCTCAACTTGTTGGTTAAATAATATTCATAGTATTGTTTGCGGTATACCTGACACCTTTAAGTCAACAATAAGGTTCCATTTAGTTTTCAACTTAAACAATGGTTGATTACCAATAACAGTTTATGATCGCAATCAGTTCATGATTTGATTCTACTGATTTAGTGTTGAATACATGCAATACCCAAATTCAGTTTAACAAAGTATAATTTTTACAATGGATGAGTTGAATATATTAATTAAATTAATTCAACTTGAAATATATTTTTAATAGTATGACATGACAAACCAAAGTGGTTTTCGATATTGCAATATCATTAAATACAATTTATTCTTTATAGATTTTGTTCCAATCCAAACAATGATTCAATTAATCTGGTATATAAATGTATATAATGAAAATGTAACTAATTGCTCTGTACATGGCAAATATGTATATCTAAAAATAAATAAAAGGTGCCTTTATATAGGCAAGAGAACCTTATTTTTGTCATTTCGTCTGTTTGTCTGTATGTTTATTAACGCTAATCTCAGAAACGGTTTAACAACAACTCGATGAAACCGCTGTTTTATGAGACTCATTTCTGGCTGAACGAATACGTGAACAAGCAAAACTGTCGCATCTCGGGTAAGAAACAGCCACATAACATACAGGACATACCCATGGACCCCAAAAAAAACGACAGTTTGGTGTGGTTTATGGGCTGGTGGCATCATGGAACGATATAGAGCCTTAGTACCCGAGTTTTTTTGCCCCAATTGGCTGAGTGGAACTTGCTTAACACGTTTATCAAGACGCTGCCACATGCTAAACAGCTCGTGAAACAATGAACATGTTGAAGAATGAATTTGGTGAGCTATACAGGCCTAGTTGACCCAAGGCTTTGTGTGTGATGGTTGCCCATTTTTTTCTGTCCAGACTTTATTCTTTCCAGTTTCTTATTCCTAATGCATCTAAATCTTTCTTCCATCTGTCTTTGGGTCTACCTCTCTTTTTTTCCTCCTATACTTCTCTCTAATATAACCTTCGGTATCCTTCCTTGTGTCATTCTTTGAATATGTCCCATCCATCTAATTCTTTGCGTCTATTTTTGCCTTGTTTATTAATATTTTTTTCTTTCCTCCTTATTTTCCAATCTCTTTCTTTGTTTATGTGGCTGCCGCATTTTCCTGTTTTTCCTGAGAAAAGATTTTCTTCTATATTTTGTCTTAATCAAGGCTAAGATCGTAAAGAATAAACAATTGTAAAACTAAAAAAATAAATAATATGGTCAGTCTGGAAATACACTGACCCGCACAAGCTGTTTATTTATTGAAATCATCCAGTTTCGTCTAATGCAAATTTATTAGTCAGTGAGTCATTTGTTCATATTTTGTTGTGTATAAATACTGAGTATGTCCTTCAGTATATATTTCCATTTAATGTATGTTTTAAACGATAAAAGATAATAAAAAAACTAAAAGCATAAAATGTACATGATGAAAATAATTAAAAAGTATGAAAGTTTTTTAACACTTTTTAATTACATACTATCTTTTATGTTCGACGTTAAGTCATAATAGATAAGTAAAAAAATAAGTATCATAGGTTATTACGACATTATATTAAGTATGTATAATGCCCAAAAGGAGCGAAGATTCTGATAATCATTAGAAAAATATTCAGTTGATCGAGTCTTATAATATAATCACTTTTCTGCCAATCAGCAGGTAAATCACCAGTGTGGGAATGTAAACTTTTACCTTTGTTATATATAAATGATTAAAAAATGAGGGGTCATGAATAACGAATATCATTTAGAGAATAACGTAAAAAGTCTTTTCTCTCAACACGTTTACAAAATCATAAAATTTCATACGTGGCTTTCTGCCTATCCATAAAATTTACATGTCAATAAGTAAAACAAACCTGTTCATAGGAAATCATTGGTGCTTACTGTGATCTAGGTAAAGTATATTTACAAATATAGTGTCTCATTGTAAAAGTCATTTTGATAACACTTTTAAAACTAAATAATCCTTTTTAAATACTCTGTTGTTGTGGAATTATCACAGTAAAACAACCTGTCAAGACCTGCTTATAGGCGAATCAACTGTGTGTAAAGATAATATCAACAAACTAACTACATAAGTAATTAACTCATCTTATAGACGTGGAAATGAATGAGTTTATCGAAAAACGGGAAAAACCATTTGAGTTTGGAGAAATTTTTCATCGATCAAGCCCATCTTTAGAGTACTTTTTAACAATAAAACTCTCAGATTTTAATCAACGTCTAACTTAATTGGCCAATTAACAAATTATACTTGGAATTAATATAAATTCTACGTGGTATTTATCGTTAATTGTTTTTTAATTTGTAAAGAGTTGTACGATGATAAACTAACAGTTAAAGATCTACCTTTGATTGAATTGGTTCTAAAGTCGTTTGATTGTTCATGGACAGTAAAGAAGTCTTGAATAAAATGGCAACTTTGATTAAAAAACCATTATCCACAGTAAGAGAATAAATATATAATGTCAAGTAAATACAAAATAAAATGTAAGAACCCTTAAGCTGGCTCTTTCCGCTAGTTACCTGAAGTTGGAAAATCCCTTTATCGCTTTGACTTTATCAGCGGTACTTAAATTCTGCATAAGTCGGTTACTATAATTGTGAACGTACTATATCTACCAATATTATACCTTTTGCACAATTGTTATAGGAAAGTTTTTTACAATCTTAGAGATTTTTTAAAAGAAGTCAAAAAGGTATCAAAGATACCATTGCAGGTAAGTTTAGATAATTAGAATGTCAAAGGAAACCTGAAGTACATTTACACTCATTATTAGTTTTATAGGATTATTCTGATTTTGCATTTTCTACCTTAAACATTTCTAATAGGTTTGTTTCAACAGACCAAAGTACCATTCTAGAAGAAGACGAAATCTCGATACGTTTGAAGTACTGAGTTTTTTCGTAATGGTTCTAGAACGGTTTTTCGGTCTGTTGGAACAGACCCAATAACTACATACTTTTAATTGACTTACCAGTCATAAAACACTTCTTAATGAACCATGCAGCATTTTCATCGACAACTCTATCTGTATCGTCCGAAGAAGTTTCGTTATAACTGTACCAATAACATTGAGATACACTGTAGTACAACACAAAACTTGAACAATCATCGTTAGATTGACACTTAGCAATACAATCTGAAGTTACTGGTGTCCAGGGAGCATTCTTCTCTAATTGGTGCAATAGTTGGGGATGACTGGAATTTGACGGACGTAGGCCTAATACTTTTTCAAATTTTAAGTCTGTAGGTGGACATTTGAAAACATTCGCACCTGAAAAATATTATAATTAGCGTTAAGGAAGAAATTGGCTGCTATCACGTTACGTGAGCTCATATGCCGTCACATTTTCATGTTTTATGTTAATATCACGCATAGAAACACATTGCTATCACGTCTAACGGAATATTTTGATCGCGATATTCACTTGATTTTTGATTATATCACTTGATTATTTTTGAATTTTCTATTACAACTTTGTCCAAAGCTACTGAAATCTATGAGCTCACGGATGCAAAATATGTGCAAGCGCAGAAATCCACAACGTGAAATCATGCGTGCAGCCTGTGACGTGACGTGATATATATGAGGTGACTTTAGTGTGGTTCTCATTCATAACGAACCATGCAAAACACTTTTTGGCCGTGACGTGAGTCTACGTGAGGTCACTTGAACCTACGTAGATACTAGTCCGATTCTCCCTTTAGTTTTTATTCAAGATTCCACTTATATTTTTCCTAATGGGATTGGATTCAAAATTGTTTTTGAGTAAAACTATTATTGAACATTGAAATGAAAACATTTTTGCAATTAACAATTATGTAGGTACACAGATAAATATTGTTTACTTACAAATATAGCTATTATGAGAAGGTTGAACCTACGCAAATGGATATTTTATTCTATTGACATAAAGTTCCCATCAGGAAATAATAGCTATCTATACCTACTATATATTAGTAATTATTATTAAACGAATAAATATAATAATATATTTGTTTATCATAGAACTATTTATCTACTGATTCATAAGTATCATATTTTATATGTAATTAAAATCAACCAGTATTCGATATATGAGTGGACAATTAAGTGAATCAAAGATTTTCTTGGATATTCATACCTCGTTCTATTTAAGGAAATATGCAGTCATCCAATCTTTATAACGAGTATTACATTAAATTAATTGTAATGCTCGAAGACTAGTATTATTAGATAATACTAGCACTAGCTGACCAGGCCAACTTTTTTTTCATTTTTCGTTTTTGGAACGAAGTTCCCTTTCGCGCGTTACGAACAGACGCTAGGAGCTAGCCAAAAAAAATTCATACCAAAAATTGTCACGACACTATGACACGACACACGCATGTTTCTCTCTCTCACAGACCAAAAAATAAATAACTCTCTCTCCCTCTCTCTCATAGATAGATATATTACAATTAAAAAGACACTATTTTAAATTAAAAGAAAATGTACATTAAAAAGAAAATACTGTAGAAAAAATAATAATTAACTATAATAGTATTACATTTTATTTCATCCTGTTTTTATAAATTAATAAATTCATAAACATTTTAAAAATAGTTCGTAACTTGACTATTTAGGTACCTACGTCAAATTACCTTAACTGTCAGTTACTGTCAAATATTTTAATTTTAAAATTTTGTATTGAATTGTTAATTACTGTTTTAAATTATAAAAATTAATTCTAAAAAGATGTGTTATAAGCTCTGGTATTGTATAAATGGACACTTTTGTTAAAAGAAACGAACTCTTAGGTAAGTAGAGATTTTATACAGACAATAATAAATGCTTATGTAAGTATGAACACTCTGTTGTGTTTACAAATTACTAATTCCTTCACTAATTAATCGAAAGGAACTTCGTTCCATCCGGGTGTCCCTTGAAACCTCACACTTTTTTTTTTAAATATTACGGATTTTTCTAGTTTTTTTATTGATTTTATTACTGTTTTTGTATATTTTATCATATTTACAGGTTTTTACTTTTTCTTCTTGTATTTGGTAACCTTTGTACCTTTTTAGTTGTTTTTTTTGATTTCTTACATTTTTCTTGTATTACAATTCTTGTATTGATATTGTTTGTTTTTTCAATTTTTATCCATATTACTTTTTTATCTTTTTTTTTTTGTTTTCCGACTTTTTCCAATTTTGCTAGTTATTCATCTTTTTCTTTTTTTCCAATTTTTTCGTTTCTTCCCTATTTTCTTTTATACCTACTCGTCTTTTTAAATTACCCACTTTTTTATTATTTTTTCGTCAATTTTCCACGATTTTTTAAAATTTTGTAAAATTTTTTCAGGATGTTTAATAATATTTTACGGTTTTCCCTATTTTCTTTTATACCTACTCGTGTTTTTGAATTAACCACTTTTTTATTATTTTTTCGACAATTTTCCATGATTTTTTATAATGTTTTAAAAATTTTTCAGCATATTCAATTATGTTTTACGGTTTTACACGTTTTTTTTTTGAATTTCCAACTATGTCTCACAATTGTCAACAATTTTTAAAGTGAAACTTTTATTACATCGTTTTTTGCTCTGTGTTAGTGAATGTCGCATGTCGGTCGACCGCAGAGTAGGTATAAATAAAGTATAAAGTAGGCGGTTGTCAGTGTTTAATTGTCAGAACTTTTTGCTGGTGCATGTTGTTGTTTATGGATTTATTTCAATTTTGAGTACTTGAATTTATTATTTAACTTATTTTGTATGAATATTAAATTAATTATTTTTAACTTCCCGCTAAAAAATTTTTTTTTTTTTAAATCGGGAAGTTATTGGTTTTACCAGGTTTTTCGAAAATCGAGTTTTCATCGGATCTCAATGTTTTGATTTCGATTTCGATTTCGATTTCGATTTCGATTTCGATTTTGATTTCGATTTCGACGCCTACAGTTTGCAGCAGCTGACAGTGTAGTGTGCTCCACGCTATATTATTTGTGTTTAATTTTATTTATATTCGTTCCATTCCAATTTTCCAAGTATAAAATTAAGATTGATAAAGCGATTTTTATACCCTTAATGGAATATTATTCGAAAAATTTTTAGTTAAATGTCTATGGTGTGAAAAAAAGTTTTACTTTTACCGTGGTTTCATAAAACCACACAATGCTTTTTTTTACGATTTTAACATTTATTTTATAATTTTTGACAGTTTTTTAAACAATTTTATCAATTTTTCAAGATTGTCAAGAATTTATTACAATTTTTCATGTTTTTCAAAATTTCTGTATGGCTTTTGACAATCATATTCACCTAATTTTCACAGTTATAAAGAATTTCTTATAATTTTCAACAATTTATCACGTTTTTCCAGACGATTTTCGACCTTTATTTCACCATTTTCAACAATTTTTGAAAATTTTTTTATGATTCTTATCAACTTTTTACGAATTTCAACGTCTTTTAAGATTCCCAACATAATTTTCAGGATTTTTAACATTATATCAGGATTTTCAAATATTTTAAGATTATTAACGATTTTTTTTACGATTTCCAACAATTTTTACAATTTTCAATAATTGGTTTTTATACATTTTTCAAGATTTTTAAATAGTTATTTATGAAACAGTTCGTGAAGTATGCTTTTTGCGCACGCACCTGATGTTTAGAGCACGAGCGAAGCGAGTGCTATATATCGCGTAAGTGCGCAAAAAGCACTTCACGCACATCAGTTTCATACAATATTTTATCTACGATAATCAAATAAAAAGTAATTACAAGAAAGCAATTTATTTTCAATTCATTTACAAGATACTAACAAAACTAATGCTTTCATAGCAACACCATGGCAACGCGAATGCTAAGGATATTTGATTATATGAAGGTGTGTCAAAAACAGTGCGAAAAAGTAAATCCCATTTAAAATACATTGTTACTTCACGCACTGCTGTCAATAATGACAGTTTTTACGAACTAAAAATTCATACATAATATGAGGTAGAGTAGATAATAGTAAATTGTAATACAAGTGTTACAATGACAGGTTTCGTAGTACGAGTGAAGTTTGTGAAACGAACCGCGAAGCGGTGAGTTTCGCAAAGAACGAGTACTACAAACCGTCATTGTAATTCGAGTTTTACATACTATTTTTTATAATGAACTTTTAAAAGTATAAAAAAATAAATAAAATGAGAGTTTTTCGAAATATTTATTTATGTTGGCGATCTTGACACTTTTGACACTTGACAGTTTTAATGATTTTAAATTGTTTGTCAAATTTGAATAAAATATTCTGAATTTCGCAATATCGCTGATAATGTAGTTAATACAACATAATTCTTGATTTACTATCTAAAATCTTTCATCTTTCGTTGATAATCAGTGCAGTGCAACCAATTGTGTAAAACAAAAAGTTACCAAAAACAGTGTTACAATGAATCTATTTCGATACTGTTTTTAGTGTCGAAATAGAAACTTTGTGAACGTAAATTATAAAAAAGTTTTTACGATTTTCAACAGCTTTTTACGACTTTTAACGGTTTTTCAAGATTCCCAACCAAAGTTTTCACAATTCCAGTTTTTTTCGTTGTATTTGATTATTTTTTGATTCACTATATTAGGTACTAATTGCGCCACCTTACGGTGGCGTCATAATACTTTAGTTCGCCACCTTTCGATGGCGTTATTTTACTTAATTTAGAAAGGCATTTTCTTGGCTTTCCTTTTCCGCAATTTTTTCTTGTTTTACTATTTTCAAGATTTTTAACAATTTTTTACGATTTTCTACAACTCTTACGATTTTCAACCATTTTTTTTTGACAATTCCAGGTTTTTTCGTTGTATTTGATAATTTTCTATTAAGTATATTAGGTACTTTAGTCCGCCACCTTTCGTTGGCGTTATTTTACTTAATTTAGAAAGGTATTCTCTTGGCCAAATTACACAAAGGGCAGGTAAACTCAAAAATGTTGAGAACCAAATTAAATATTATTTTTAATCCTCGTTAAAATCTTGGGAATCTAATTACTAATTCTCCTTAAAATAACCAAATTACATGTATCTCCTTCAATATTAGCATTTGGTGGAATTTTAATTTAATATAAGGTTAAAGAGTCTTTGAAGTCACCCCTTACCTGGGCTCAGCGGGCGGTCTATAAATGAGCTATATTTTGCGACCCTATACTCGAGATCCGGCATGTGGTTGTATGCACTCATAATTTGATTAATTATTGTTTAAATTTAAAAAATGTATGTGTATAATTTTTTGTAAATAAAAATAAACAACCAGATGCCGGATCTCGAGTCTAGGGTCAGAAAAGGGTTTCTTTTATAGCTCATTTATACACCGCCTGCTGGGCTCAGGTAAGGGGTGACTTCAAAGACACTTAACCGTTATCTTTTTTTTTTCACAAAAAATTACACACTGTTTCATTTTATTTTTTATTTCGAATAATTATTGTTGATATGTGAAATATTGTACGAAGACTCAGATAATATAATTGCCTACTTAACATATTCAAACATTTGAAAATATGTGTATCATTAGGACTTTTTTTTAATATTGGTTATACAGTCTCTAAAATAAAAGACACCAATAAGGAGATGCCAGGGCATACATTTTAACATAAAAGTGATATTTAGACGTAAAAAATAAATGTGAGAAAAAAAAATTCTTACCAAAATTAAATTTCACTAAAAGTAAACACC
The DNA here is from genome assembly GCA_964028335.1 of Altica lythri. Classification (NCBI taxonomy): domain Eukaryota; kingdom Metazoa; phylum Arthropoda; class Insecta; order Coleoptera; family Chrysomelidae; genus Altica; species Altica lythri. The sequence continues at coordinate 73,504,642 of OZ034805.1, forward strand.
AAAAAAGGAGAATCATATTGACGACACACACATGATTGTAATTGCATCTGCATATATATTTTTTTTACTAAAAACGATATTTTAACGCGAAGGTTCCAGTAGTACCGATCCGATGATGGTTCCAATCATACAAAAATACACAGTAAATCTGACGCGAACTACCGATTATTTGCAAACAGTGTAGTATAGTATACCTGTGAATTTAAGAAGGGGGAAATATAGAAGCGCGCATTTCCTTTTACATAATTTTTTTTAAATCTTTGTAAAATATTTTCTTGACGCAAGCGCTACTCCTTCTAATGCACCTTTAAATCTTTTAACTAAAGGGCGGGAATTATGCAAAGTGAAAATATAGCAATTTTTTGCACATTTTGTAAATTTTATAATGAAATGCAGATTATTATTTTATGAGCATACTTTTATGTTTTCCCCGTTAATGTGCAGTCTGAAACTGGTTTCAGAGATTTCCAATCTGAAGTTATTGAATGGTAGGTATTAAGTAAACTTATTTACATATTGGCGATTTCCGGGGTTTACAGAGTATATTATTAGGGGTTATTTATTGGCATTTAATTGTAATTAAGAAACTATTTACATCGGTTTGTAATAAGTTCCTCTACGGTCACAGGAACTTTAACAGAGGTATGCCACCATGTCCCAGATAGTCCCCCTTGGCCCAGGCCCAGGATACCCTTGTAACTCTCGGAGGAAGCTTCCGCTTCCTCAGCTTAGGCTGCTTTAAGCAACAGGATAGCAATTTCCAGAAGGGCGTCAGGACTAACTTGAAGAGGCGCCACTTACACTTAGATACATAGTTAAAATAAAATAAATAATAACTAAATAAGAAAAATTTTCACAGAAAGTAAGCCGAGGTTCTCTGTGGTTTCCCTCGACCCAAGTTCGAACTGTCTCAGTGTGTAAACAGCCTGTTTTAGAAAGAATGGTCTTTCTTAATCAGGATAAACTAGCCACGGACAACTCCTAAATAAAATGCAGGAAATATTAATTGGTATTACTACCCTGAAAAGGACAGTGAGTCCTACTGCAGGGTATAGGGATTTCAAGAAGACTTATGCAAGGCTTTAATAGTAGCAAATATACCTTTATAATAACTGCAAAATTCTCAGTTTAAAGGATTCTTGCAAAAATATTGTAAAGAAACCATTCCTGACGAATCTACGATTAGAATGAAAAATGTCCATTCAGTATTGAACAGATGCTTGCGGCAACTATATCGCACATCTTATAATTGGATCTTTGCAAGAAGATAAAGCGACAAACCTATATTTAGTAGCTTTCAAGCAACTAAACAAAACTAATCAGCAGTCTCTATCGAGCTTTTTCTTAACAAATCCAGTCCCAGATGAGAAATTTTTAGTGATGCCGCACCGTATTTGGTAATAGTAGGCCAAAACTTTATCCCGATATGGTACATATGACTTATGTTTTACATGAAATAAAAAGAGTCTCAGAAACTTTCAGAAACGAATATCCTGTAGTAAACAAATTAATTTCAAATGTAAAAAAGTGTTTCTAAAAGCACCTCTAAGAGTGCAGATATACCATATAAGCACAGATTACTAGGAGTTAGTTTACCTCTAGAACTTGTTATTACCCGGTGGAGAACGTGAAATATATTTCGCTGTTTAGTTATAACGCTCCAAAATTTGTATAAGCTCAAAAGAAAAACAAAAGATCTGTTTAAATGAGAATTTAAAAATATATTGAGATGATATGAGTTACTATTCTATATCAAATAAGTACATATAAAGAAAATTAATGGAAATAGAGAAAGGAAAATATTCTTATTCCAAGGCAGAGTGCAAATGCAGTAAATTTGGTATAATTTATCATCATTTTCTTCACAATTCCTAAAAAAGAAAAATAAAACAAAATAAGAAATTAAAATATACGAGTACATCTAAGAGATATTTATTTTAAAGATTCAATATAGTTTAATCTATAATATATAAAATTTTAATAATCATGTATTAGATAGATAATAAAAGTAAATATTTAAAAGTTTATAAAGTTTACAATACTTTGGTAATTAAAAATAATCTTAAATGAGTTAGAATAGAATTAAATTAGAAAATTAAATGACGAAATATGAGAATTCATAAAAGAAATATTAAAAATTTTTACTTACTTTCAAAACACACAAGTTTGTTTTTCAAGCCATATTGTAATTTATTATAGTTTAATTTCCAAATGAAAAATTCTGAAAATAGAAAAATATTAGTTTATAGTTATAGCAAATTTAAAAAAAAAGGAATGATTATTGTGTTCAATTTGAATAATGAATTAAGAATTAGATTGTTTGTAATTTCATTTGAAATAATTAGTAGGCGAATAGGTAATATGAATCTATAGTTTAAGTTTGTTTAAAAATTCAGTTGTTTAATTGTTGATTTTGGAAGTACTCTCTTGTTTTCGACCTTCTGAAGAAGAAGGATGTAAAAAGTTTTGATAAAGATTTTTGTAAAAATTATGATGTTAAAAGAAAGTTAAAAGGAGATTAGTAAGATTTATATTATAAATAATTAGTTAAGAAGTTTGTAGAAGATATTTACTCTCTTGTTTTTGGTTTATTAAGGGATAAGATGTAATAAAGTTTGCTCCGTTAAAATTTAGTTTTTTTTTAAAATACTTATAAAAGAAAGTTTAAAAGTAGTCAAAAGTGTTAACAAAACTACAAGGAAGTTCCTGATAGTATCTGGTAAGAAGTAAAGTTTATTTTTTTGAAGAAATAAATGTTAGAAATTGTATGCTGAGCAGTTCATTGATATAAATGCTTCCTGAATTAATTTAAAGAAAGTAAAACCAGTTTCTAACAAGAAAGAAAATTATTAGTTTACTTACCATTTGATGTAAGAGCTGATTGTTCCCTGATTAGAAAAAATTTTATTAGTCAAAATCTCTAAAGTGTCCGTATATCATTGCTGTCCTGGGAAATGGTGGATTCTTATTGAAAAGGGGATCCTGAGCCTTAGCTGTCCAAAGAGAATACAAGATCTTCATAATACGGTATCAATTTCCAATTTTTAACAATAAAGAACTTTTCTGTGTTTGATTTTTACGTATTTAATGAACATTTAATTTCACTGTACACTGTTTCACTGTTTAAATAAGTTATTTTTCATTATTAGATAAGTTTAATTTAATTTATTAGTTACAAAATTCAGAATTTTTCATATCATTTGATTTAACTACATTTAGTTTTTGAAAATAGTGTGTAAAAGCTCACAACACTATAAGAAAAAAAGTAAGGTTAAGGTTAAGATAGAGTCATCATTCAGAAAACATAATTTGGTATATGATTGTTGAATTTTATAATCGTTTTGTTGAAATTTTCAATATTAGTTGAATTTGAATCTATTTATTATTGAAAATTTTTGAACTCTGACCCTGAGAAGGAGAATAGCCAGGAGCATATTTTAAAATAATAATATTTAAAATTAAAGAAATTAATTTGAGTCTTACCTTCTTCACATTTATATTAAAATTTAAAATAAATTCAAGGTAAGGATTATTTTATAGCATAGTGACTTATAGAATACTATAGTCAAGTTACCATATGTTATAATATATATAAATTCAAAATATATTGATGTACAGTAGGACCAGAATAGTATATTCTGTAACAAGGTTAGAATGCAAATTCGATACGAGTGGAGAATTCCGAACGCGAGCGTAGCGAGCGAGAGGAACCACGAGTAATCGAATTTTCATTCTAACCGTGTAACAGACTGTATTTTCTCCACGACTATGTAATAATTCTGTTTATTTAAATTGAAATATGTAGTAAAACAATTAGAACGTCGCACTGACAAACTGAGTGACAGTTTTGAAATTCGCAGGGCAATCTATGTTTTTTGTTGAGCAATTACAGAATGTTATTCCGTCACTAGTTATAGAATGGAAATACATGCAAAACACATAAGAAGCAAGTATTTCAGAATGAATATTCTATCTCAAGAGTGAGAATGAACACTTTCTATTATTAAAAATGAAGTCGGAATTATTACATTCATTAATGGTCGTGGAGAAATATAGTACGATTATGGCTTTGACTCAGTGATTACGGTAGGAAAACATTCAGTAAAATTTTTGAAATCCAAAGAGAGTGTTTTGTGTTTAAACTAGATTTTCTAGCTAGGTATAGTTTGTATATTATCGGAATCTCTTTTATTTCGGGAACAATTAGTTTATAGATAACATGCTGTAGAAATTTGAAAAAACGAAAAATTGAATAAAATACGTTAGTTGTATGTGGAACGAAGTCCGTTGAGTCAGCTAGTAAATAATATAAAATAATTTCAAAACAAGACATTTCGTAAATTTTTACTGAATATTGCAAAATGACATCACAAAAGTCATTAGATGGTAGACATCTTTGTAACTAGTTAAGTATAGTTAATTTTGTCAAAACTTCATTACGCAAAGTTTGTTTAAAAATATATTACCGTAAATATCTAAAGGTAATATTTTCGATTGCTAAAAGAAACTTCCTGTAGTACGTAAAGGATCAATCATATAGGTACCTACCTCCAAATCAACATTTCTTTTAATGACATAAGAATCATTCGAGTAGAGAAAAGTAATGACAGTATTAACGGTTGCAATTAATATTGTATCAAATATTAAAATTACATCATAACAATCTATCTATATTACTACTATCAAGAGGAAGTGAGAGTTACCTACAATAAGTATAAGTTTGAGTAAAATTTTACCATATTTTTTTTTTACAGGAAAAAGATTATGTGTGTCGTAGTTTTATAATTGGAAATTTCATGAATTATTTCATTTAGAATCATTTAAAAAAATTTCAGCCTATTAAATAGATGGGAAAGAAAATGTTGTTGACCACGATGGAAATTACCACTTTCCCCCCTCCAATTTCGGGTTGATTTTATATCGAAACTAGCTGACCTTGCAGACACCTAACACTTTTTCTCATTTTTCCTTTTTTTTTTTTGTTTTATCGTTTTGAAACCTTACAGTGGCGTTATAATACTTGATTGAGTAAGATTTCCTTGTTTAAATATATGAGATATTAACTGCGCTATCTTCCGGAGGTGTCATAGTACTTAAATACGAATTGCTAGTTTAAATATATGTGATATTAACTGCGCCACCTTACGGTGGCGTCATAGTACTTAATTAAGTAGGAATTGCTCGTTAAGTAGTTTCTCGCTTTTGTTATTTTTAAAATTGTGCTTCTCATGAGTTTTGGCGATCGTGTTGAATCGTTGAGACCAAAATTTGCAAAATCTAAGTAATATTTATTAATATATCTTATCTCATACAAAATAAAAATAAAGTAGCAAAGTAGTTTATATAATGAAAAGAAATTAATCGAAATAAAATTCAAGGTTTAATAAGTAAACAAAATATATCTATTCATACTTACTATTAAGAGTATTAAGTAAAATAACGCCAACGAAAGTTGGCGGACTAAAGTACTATGATGCCACCGTAAGGTGGCGCAATTGATACCTAATATATTTAATAGAAAATTAACAAATACAACGAAAAAAACCTGGAATTGTAAAAAAAATTGTTAAAATTCTTACATCAAATGTTCATCCGCTTACAGATAAAGTCTTGAGGGTGTTTTTAGGGTAGTGATGGAATTAAAATAAATAATCCATTAAAAAGTAGATACCTACATTTTTTTACAAATACGCCAAATTTTAATATGATATTATTAATGGAAATATTAAAAAATTAAGGGAAAGACTTGCTGTGTTTTTATACGGAAGCATATTTACGAGATTATTGTGGAAATCTTCTTGTAATCACCCGGTATAATTATTGAATTTTAAAAAACTAATTCAATTATATCAAAGTATCTAATATTTTTTATACGAAATGATCTGATTAATCTTTGCGAGATAACCTCGTATAATTCAAAATGATAACAAAAAAGTTAATATACTGTTAAAAAGTACATATTTATGACTTTGTGTGTATAAACTTTTATAGAATTTAAACAACGGCTTATATCGAAACATTAAGGGAGAGACTTCAATTGTTCTTTTACTAGCAGCAATTGTATTACATCTCTTAATCACCCTGTATATCTTGTAATATGTGAAAAACTAAATACATTGTTGGAAAGTATATGCTCTAATTGACCTTTGAAAACATTTTCATCAAAATCCATTAAAAAAACATATTGAAAATTTAAGGGAGAGACCAGCTATGTTTTTAAAAGGAATAATTCTATTAGTCCTTACGAGATAACCCTATATATCTCTCTAATTTAAAAAGATAACAAAAAAATTAATATACTGCTAAAAAGTAAATATTTTTGACTTTGTGTGTATAAACTTTTAAAAAATTTAAACAAGGGATGATATCGAAACTTTAAGGGAGAGACTTCACTTGTTCGTTTACTAGCAGCAATTGTGTTACATCTCTTATTCACCCTGTATATCTTATGAAATGTAAAAAACTAAATACAGTATCAATAACTATATACTTTTATTGACCTTAATGAAAAATTTCATCAAAATCTATTAAAAAAACATATTGAAAAATTAAGGGAGAGACCAGCTATGTTTTTAAAAGGAATAATTTTATTAGTCTTTGCGAGATAACCTCGTATAACTCTCTAATTTAAAAATTTAACAAAAAAGTTAATATACTGTTAAAAAGTACATATTTTTGCCTTTGTGTCTATTAACTTTTATAAAATTTAAACAAGGAATGATATCAACACATTAAGGGAGAGACTTCACTTGTTCTTTTACTAGCAGCAATTGTGTTACATCTCTTATTCACCCTGTATATCTTGTGCAATGTAAAAGACTAAATACAGTATTAATAACTATAAACTTTTATTGACCTTAATGAAAAATTTCATCAAAATCTATTAAAAAAACATATTGAAAAATTAAGGGAGAGACCAGCTATGTTTTTAAAAGGAATAATTTTATTAGTCTTTGCGAGATAACCTCGTATAACTCTCTAACTTAAAAAGTTAACAAAAAAGTTAATATACTGTTAAAAAGTACATATTTTTGCCTTTGTGTGTATAAACTTTTATAAAATTTAAACAAGGGATGATATCGAAACATTAAGGGAGAGACTTCACTTGTTCGTTTACTAGCAGCAATTGTGTTACATCTCTTATTCACCCTGTATATTTTATGAAATGTAAAAAACTAAATACAGTATCAATAACTATATACTTTTATTGACCTTAATGAAAAATTTCATCAAAATCTATTAAAAAAACATATTGAAAAATTAAGGGAGAGACCAGCTATGTTTTTAAAAGGAATAATTTTATTAGTCTTTGCGAGATAACCTCGTATAACTCTCTAATTTAAAAAGTTAACAAAAAAGTTAATATACTGTTAAAAAGTACATATTTTTGCCTTTGTGTGTATAAACTTTTATAAAATTTAAACAAGGAATGATATCAACACATTAAGGGAGAGACTTCACTTGTTCTTTTACTAGCAGCAATTGTGTTACATCTCTTATTCACCCTGTATATCTTGTGCAATGTAAAAAACTAAATACAGTATTAATAACTATAAACTTTTATTGACCTTAATGAAAAATTTCATCAAAATCTATTAAAAAAACATATGGAAAATTTAAGGGAGAGACCAGCTATGTTTTTAAAAGGAATAATTTTATTAGTCTTTGCGAGATAACCTCGTATAACTCTCTAACTTAAAAAGTTAACAAAAAAGTTAATATACTGTTAAAAAGTACATATTTTTGCCTTTGTGTGTATAAACTTTTATAAAATTTAAACAAGGGATGATATCGAAACATTAAGGGAGAGACTTCACTTGTTCGTTTACTAGCAGCAATTGTGTTACATCTCTTATCCACCCTGTATATCTAATGAAATGTAAAAAACTAAATACAGTATCAATAACTATATACTTTTATTGACCTTAATGAAAAATTTCATCAAAATCTATTAAAAAAACATATTGAAAAATTAAGGGAGAGACCAGCTATGTTTTTAAAAGGAATAATTTTATTAGTCTTTGCGAGATAACCTCGTATAACTCTCTAACTTAAAAAGTTAACAAAAAAGTTAATATACTGTTAAAAAGTACATATTTTTGCCTTTGTGTGTATAAACTTTTATAAAATTTAAACAAGGAATGATATCAACACATTAAGGGAGAGACTTCACTTGTTCTTTTACTAGCAGCAATTGTGTTACATCTCTTATTCACCCTGTATATCTTGTGTAATGTAAAAAACTAAATACAGTATTAATAACTATAAACTTTTATTGACCCTAATGAAAAATTTCATCAAAATCTATTAAAAAAACATATGGAAAATTTAAGGGAGAGACCAGCTATGTTTTTAAAAGGAATAATTTTATTAGTCTTTGCGAGATAACCTCGTATAACTCTCTAACTTAAAAAGTTAACAAAAAAGTTAATATACTGTTAAAAAGTACATATTTTTGCCTTTGTGTGTATAAACTTTTATAAAATTTAAACAAGGAATGATATCAACACATTAAGGGAGAGACTTCACTTGTTCTTTTACTAGCAGCAATTGTGTTACATCTCTTATTCACCCTGTATATCTTGTGCAATGTAAAAAACTAAATACAGTATTAATAACTATAAACTTTTATTGACCTTAATGAAAAATTTCATCAAAATCTATTAAAAAAACATATGGAAAATTTAAGGGAGAGACCAGCTATGTTTTTAAAAGGAATAATTTTATTAGTCTTTGCGAGATAACCTCGTATAACTCTCTAACTTAAAAAGTTAACAAAAAAGTTAATATACTGTTAAAAAGTACATATTTTTGCCTTTGTGTGTATAAACTTTTATAAAATTTAAACAAGGGATGATATCGAAACATTAAGGGAGAGACTTCACTTGTTCGTTTACTAGCAGCAATTGTGTTACATCTCTTATCCACCCTGTATATCTAATGAAATGTAAAAAACTAAATACAGTATCAATAACTATATACTTTTATTGACCTTAATGAAAAATTTCATCAAAATCTATTAAAAAAACATATTGAAAAATTAAGGGAGAGACCAGCTATGTTTTTAAAAGGAATAATTTTATTAGTCTTTGCGAGATAACCTCGTATAACTCTCTAACTTAAAAAGTTAAGAAAAAAGTTAATATACTGTTAAAAAGTACATATTTTTGCCTTTGTGTGTATAAACTTTTATAAAATTTAAACAAGGGATGATATCGAAACATTAAGGGAGAGACTTCACTTGTTCGTTTACTAGCAGCAATTGTGTTACATCTCTTATTCACCCTGTATATCTTATGAAATGTAAAAAACTAAATACAGTATCAATAACTATATACTTTTATTGACCTTAATGAAAAATTTCATCAAAATCTATTAAAAAAACATATTGAAAAATTAAGGGAGAGACCAGCTATGTTTTTAAAAGGAATAATTTTATTAGTCTTTGCGAGATAACCTCGTATAACTCTCTAACTTAAAAAGTTAACAAAAAAGTTAATATACTGTTAAAAAGTACATATTTTTGCCTTTGTGTGTATAAACTTTTATAAAATTTAAACAAGGAATGATATCAACACATTAAGGGAGAGACTTCACTTGTTCTTTTACTAGCAGCAATTGTGTTACATCTCTTATTCACCCTGTATATCTTGTGTAATGTAAAAAACTAAATACAGTATTAATAACTATAAACTTTTATTGACCTTAATGAAAAATTTTATCAAAATCTATTAAAAAAACATATGGAAAATTTAAGGGAGAGACAAGCTATGTTTTTAAAAGGAATAATTTTATTAGTCTTTGCGAGATAACCTCGTATAACTCTCTAACTTAAAAAGTTAACAAAAAAGTTAATATACTGTTAAAAAGTACATATTTTTGCCTTTGTGTGTATAAACTTTTATAAAATTTAAACAAGGGATGATATCGAAACATTAAGGGAGAGACTTCACTTGTTCTTTTACTAGCAGCAATTGTGTTACATCTCTTATTCACCCTGTATATCTTGTGCAATGTAAAAAACTAAATACAGTATTAATAACTATAAACTTTTATTGACCTTAATGAAAAATTTCATCAAAATCTATTAAAAAAACATATGGAAAATTTAAGGGAGAGACCAGCTATGTTTTTAAAAGGAATAATTTTATTAGTCTTTGCGAGATAACCTCGTATAACTCTCTAACTTAAAAAGTTAACAAAAAAGTTAATATACTGTTAAAAAGTACATATTTTTGCCTTTGTGTGTATAAACTTTTATAAAATTTAAACAAGGGATGATATCGAAACATTAAGGGAGAGACTTCACTTGTTCGTTTACTAGCAGCAATTGTGTTACATCTCTTATTCACCCTGTATATCTTATGAAATGTAAAAAACTAAATACAGTATCAATAACTATATACTTTTATTGACCTTAATGAAAAATTTCATCAAAATCTATTAAAAAAACATATTGAAAAATTAAGGGAGAGACCAGCTATGTTTTTAAAAGGAATAATTTTATTAGTCTTTGCGAGATAACCTGGTATAACTCTCTAACTTAAAAAGTTAACAAAAAAGTTAATATACTGTTAAAAAGTACATATTTTTGCCTTTGTGTCTATAAACTTTTATAAAATTTAAACAAGGGATGATATCGAAACATTAAGGGAGAGACTTCACTTGTTCTTTTACTAGCAGTAATTGTGTTACATCTCTTATTCACCCTGTATATCTTGTGAAGTGTAAAAAACTAAATACAGTATCAATAACTATATACTTTTATTGACCTTAATGAAAAATTTCATCAAAATCTATTAAAAAAACATATTGAAAATTTAAGGGAGAGACCAGCTATGTTTTTAAAAGGAATAATTTTATTAGTCTTTGCGAGATAACCTCGTATAACTCTCTAACTTAAAAAGTTAACAAAAAAGTTAATATACTGTTAAAAAGTACATATTTTTGCCTTTGTGTGTATAAACTTTTATAAAATTTCAACAAGGGATGATATCAACACATTAAGGGAGAGACTTCACTTGTTCTTTTACTAGCAGCAATTGTGTTACATCTCTTATTCACCCTGTATATCTTGTGCAATGTAAAAAACTAAATACAGTATTAATAACTATAAACTTTTATTGACCTTAATGAAAAATTTCATCAAAATCTATTAAAAAAACATATTGAAAAATTAAGGGAGAGACCAGCTATGTTTTTAAAAGGAATAATTTTATTAGTCTTTGCGAGATAACCTCGTATAACTCTCTAATTTAAAAAGTTAACAAAAAAGTTAATATACTGTTAGAAAGTACATATTTTTGCCTTTGTGTCTATAAACTTTTATAAAATTTAAACAAGGGATGATATCGAAGCATTAAGGGAGAAACTTCACTTGGAAACAATGAAATAAAATGGAAAATAGGAATAAAAAACAGAAAGAATTGCGAAAAAAGAAAGCCAAGATAATACCTTTCTAAATTAAGGTGGCGCAGTTAACAACTCATTTATTTAAACGAGCAAAACTTACTATTAAGTACTATAACTCCACCGTAAGGTGTCCCAGTTAATATCTGATATAATACACGAAATACTAAATAAAATAAAATAAAAAATTCTGTCCACCACTGACGAGGTTTTGTTTTAAGAAATATAAAATAATGTGTTCAACATACGATTTTAAAGCATGTTTTGAACTATTTATCTTATCAAACAGTTTTTCGTTTTACCTTGAATATTTTTCTAATACAAGGTTAAGAAAACTTATAACTGTCTACTTTTAAAACAATAATTATTATTCTTTAAAAAAATTTATTGCTATTTGCAATTGGGTTAAGGCTCGTATAAAAACTTTCGTCGATAAAATTCAATGAAAATTTTATTTATTGAATTTACTTTTTCCGGCTGATTCTGTAACGTAAGTAGTAACTGATATATCAGAAAATTATCCTTGTGAAGATGAAATAATATCTTTCATTTAAATTCAACGTTTTTCGATATTTATAAAAAATACAGTTTAGTTTGCGATAGATATATTGGAACGGATTTTCAAGTTTAAAAGTAAAATAAATTTTAAATAATTTATACTATACCGCATTTTTTTATATATAAATATAGAAAATTTAAGTGAACTGGATTCAGTTTAGACATATTTTGAATTGAATTAGAACGTGTGCTGTACAAAAAATAAAATTATTTTATCGCCAACTATTACATTAACATAGGTTCTCCCTCTCCGTCCAAAGCGGTCCTTATATACCAAATTAATTTCTTCTAGAATGTCGCTAACGTTACATTTCTAGAATCGAACATTCCAGAGCTACTCGAATTATTTGGGCCTCCTGCAGCCTACTCGAAGATTCTAAAATTCTAAGAACGCAATTTACTCACACCTTACTGGCTGCGACAGGTCCGGAGCGGCTCGTGACAGTATCATAGAACGAATTCACATATTACAAAAATTTCTAAGCCTTCGATAAAGACGGTGGTATACTCTTTCCAATCTAAATGTGAAATTTTTTGCTCTTTGTCGGTTTTTAAATGCCATTGATGGCATTGCCGACCATTGGCGTGGAATTAAATAAAAAGGGTTCATAAATTTTTATTAATTTTTGTTTTAAATTTCAAAAGAAAAACGGTTTTTATATATTTGTAAATTTTGTATCAATTTGAAAATTGTCAAATAACAAATTAATAGTTTCAAATTAAAACTTGTTAATTTTAGTTATTAATAAGAACATTTGACTTATTATTCAAATAGTACATAACTCATAATATTTTTATAACAATTGTCTACAAATAATACTCATTTTGTCAGACAATCTTAAAAGATTGTCTGTCCAGCAAGGACCACGAGGAGGTATGAGCCTTCCTTGCCTGGAAAGGAAAGGGTTGGGTATGTTAGTAAAAATATAAAATTAGTTTGTTTTTGAAAACAAGTTTTCAAGATACATCACGATAGTTGTAAAGGAAATTGGTTGGAATGACTAACAAGAATTGTCAGAGTCTTCTGAAGTAGAATCGTTTCCAGGTTGAATAACTAATGGTGCTATTGGCGGTAAAACAGGATATTCTTTTTCTATTTTTATAACATGTGTTTCGCAATTTTTCCATACATCGCTATTAATGCCACTAATTACCTCTCAAATATTATCAAGAACAACTGCGCTTAAGGTTGGTGACTGATTATATTTTCGTAAACGTTTCTTTACAGTACTCCAAACCATTTCGATTGGATTAAAAATACAGTAGTAAGGAGGTAAACGCAAAAGGGTATGACCATGTCTGCTGAAAATGGTGTCAATGACGTATTCATTTTTAAAATTCTGACTTTTGATCATTCTTATTAATTCCTTCTTTACTGGAACCTTTTTAGGAACATCAATATTTTTGATTGCCATAAGTCTTAAAATTTCATTCTTTTTTTTGTGTTATTAGGTATTTTGTTTAATATGCGGAAATGATACGACGCATTGTCCATAACAATTACTGAATTGTAAGAAAACCCAATAGATAGTGTTGAATTTCGATTCATAAATAAATAAATAAATAAACGAAAAACTAAAAGAAAGTGGAAAATTAAAAACCAAAAAAATGCGAAAAAAATAAAGTCTAAAAAAATACCTTTCTAAATCAAATAATATAACGCCACCGTAAGGTGGCGCAGTTATTATCTTATATATTAAAAACGAGAAATTCTTACTATATTAAGTACTATCAAGCCACCGTAATACATATCTAATATAAAAAATCAATAAAAATCAATCACGCTACTGTGTACTGTAATGGGGAAGAAGACTATTGGCGGTATTTGACTCTTGTCGCATTTTGCAATTTTCCTCTTTCATGTTTCGTTTAATGTACAGCGCGCCGTCGGCATTTCTTTACGAACCGACTTGAAAATGGGACAGTAAATCCACAATGTTGCCGGTATTTAAAAATGTCTTTAAGTATAAGTAATATATACAAAATTGATATCATTAGAAGTGAAAACTGTTTAAATATGAAGAACCTAGTTAATTAATTTAAGTATATATTTTGTAAGAATATTTTTATATTATCTTTCTAAGAGTCATTGACGAACAATTGAATAGTAAAGTAGAGATAAAATTTTCAAAATATATAAACTTAGGAATATTCGAAAATACATCTGGCAACCTAGATTCGAAAGTCGGTTCCTTTGTTGAGGTTAGAAGGCGTGGTTGTCTTTTCATATTAACATTAGGGAATATATCTAGGGAAGGGTGCAATCCGAGAAAAAAGAGAATACATCGACATCTTATCAAACTAGATAATGGTATGAAGGAAAATATTAGAAGAAAAATTTATGATTTTTTTCTAGAAATACCGTATTTTTAAATGATTAGGTATACAAGAAGTTATGGCAGTTCTCGGCATTTAAATAATGATGACTTTGTTCGATAAGTAAAGCTTCTGTTTGGATAACTAAATTCAGTGTGGAAATATAAAATTTTTTGTTTTTAAAAAGTAATGTTTATGTCAATAAGTTCATATACATATATCTAATGTATTACTATTTGAACTCACGAGTAATCAGTATACACTATTATTTCAAGGTGAATTTTCAAGGTATACAATTTATTGAAGGTATTTTTTTTGTCGATGCAGTACTGATTATCAAGTTCATTAAGTGTGAATATTTAGAACAGTTATATTTAACATAATAAAAAAAAACTCAACGTTGTTACTATACATTATTCTTCTTTTTTTTCTTACAAAAATGTATATTAAAAGAAAATTTTGCAAATGTTTTTATGTCCCAAAAGCGTGTATACCCGAGTTGCGAGACGGTTTTCCCAGACACAATTGAAAAAGACGAAAAAACCCCCTTAACGATTTTCGGTTCGTCTTTTTCAACTGTGTCTGGGAAACCCTCGGGATGACGTTTAGGGCCAGGTATTCGGGGGTTCGCTTTCCACATGAAATTCGGATTCAGCGCACACAAAATGATTTTCGGTTTCTTTTTTGTCGCTATTTCCAGGAAAATTCTCGAAGATGACGTCCGCGTCCAGGTTAGTGCTCACCAGGTGTCCGCAGTGTGTTCGCCGGTGCCATATTTGAATTCAGCGACCCAAAAAACCCCGGGCGTCGAGTTTCTCTCCTTCCTCGTAATTAAAGACCTCAAAAACCCCTGGGTAGGTACCCATTTTGGGCCAATTCTGAATCTTATTTACAAAGTTATTAAATTTGCCAAAAGGCCTCTCAAAAAATGCATTTTTTGAATGGATGTTTGGCTGCAGCAATGCAACTTCCGGTAGAAAGTCCTATCCTAAAAGAGTTCCTAACATAATGCTTTATTGTCTTGACTATTTATGCAATGTGGCAAAAAGACGGTAAAATATTTTTCGGTTTATAATAAAGAACTATTGTAATTAACATATCGTTTGCATTTTTAGATCATTCTGTAATCTGTATATTACCTACTAGATTCTCTTTTTAGTTACAGTTTAATGCTATTATATTAATGATGTGAGTAGCCTTGTATTGCATTTTCAAGCCCTATGCACCATTTGTTCATTAACTCTGTTATTTTTCTGTTGCAGTTTGAAAATAGTTATTTATGAAACAGTTCGTGAAGTATGCTTTTTGCGCACGCACGCGATGTTTAGAGCACGAGCGAAGCGAGTGCTATATATCGCGTAAGTGCGCAAAAAGCACTTCACGCACAGTTTCATACAATATTTTATCTACGATAAACAAATAAAAAATAATTACAAATTCAAATTTGAAAATTTAAACTACAAAACTGTCAGAATAACTTTTGTTGAAATTTAATGCTCTCATAGCAACACCATGACAACGCGAATGCTAAGGATATTTGATTATATGAAGGTGTGTCAAAAACAGTGCGAAAAAGTAAATCCCATTTAAAATACATTGTTACTTCACGCACACTTTTAATCCTTCACGCACTGCGGTCTATAATGACAGTTTTCACGAACTAAAAATTGATACATAATATGAGGTAGAGTAGATAAAAATTGTTTTTTCTACGCCTTCCCTTTAAAATTCCTTATATTACACAGGTTTATTGCACTTAAAACGGCTGGTTTATAGTTAGAGTGAAAAAAAGTAAAAAAGCGTGAAATAAAGTGCCATAACGTTAACTTTATTTCACGCTAACCATTTGATTAATAAAAATAAAATATCAAGTTACCTTTAACTTTGACAGCGTATGAACTCTACTTGATTTGACGTTAATATTTTTGTTCATTGTGTCAATAATTCGAATTGTAAATTTAATTGTTGTTCTTACTATTATTAATATGAGTAGTGAAGATTCTGAGGTTGAAATATGTACTCCAGAAGAAATTATAGAAATGGCAAATGTGGTGACTTCAAATTTGCTGCCAGAAAAATTAAAAGAAAATTATACAAGAGAGTATGATACTTTTATGAAATGGCGGATTCAAAATATTATCCACAGCTTCACAGAGCGGGTGCTTTTAGCTTTTTTTGAAGGAAGATCTAGAAAATTCAAGTCTTCTATATTATGGTCCATTATGTGAACAATCCACTCAATTTTTTTTTTTTTATGGTCAAGCACAAGCACTGCAGGAAAATTCCTTTAAGGCGCTCTGAGAGCGGTGCGTGTGCGAAGAAAGCGATTCACGTTGTTCTTGAATCGTTGAAGGTTATATTCGGTGGGAAATACGGCCTCAGAAAGGCCGTTCCACAAAGAGAATGTCCTCCGGAAGAAAGAGTTCTTAAACAATGATGTTCGAGGAGTATTAAGTTGAACCACATAGGGATGGGCGGAAGTGGTTTGTCGTGTATTTCTGCTGTGAATTGCTCTAGGTGGAATCAAGCGGGCAATGTCAGTAGAACACTTGCCATGGAAATATTTGTAAAAGAGGGTCAAATCACCAACCTGTCTTCGATGTTCTAAGCTGTCGAGGTTCTTGGTTAGCTCGTGGTCACCGATCAGGCGAATGGCTCTCCTTTGGATGGAATCCAACAACCGAAGGGTATGCTTCGGTGCAGAACTCCAGACATGAGAGCAATATTCCAGTGATGGACGAATCTGAGTTTTGTAGAGTGTCAAAAGTTGTTGTGGTGTATACAGCTTTTTGGTACGGAAAAGTACTCCGAGTTTCTGAGAAGCTGTCCTGGCGATTGTTACCACGTGATTATGCCAAGACATATCTCCTCCCAGATTGACACCCAGTAAGTTAATAGACGAAGCCAGTGGAATTGCGTGTACTGCCATGACTATATCTGGTTCTCTTAGAGAAAACTGCTGCCTGGTTTTTTTTAGCGTTAAATTCGACTTGGTTACTGTCACCCCAAGGCAAAATTTCTTCCAGGTCTTTATTGAGTCGTGATACTTCATGCTGTCTGCGAAGATGTGCGTCAGCAGCCGATGTTCGAGAATTCAAAGTAAACGATGAGATAAGTGTGCTGTCGTCAGCAAAGCTATAAATTGGATTTTCTGTCTTCGCTAGAAGGTCGTTAATGTATAGTAAGAAGAGGGTTGGGGATAATATGGACCCCTGAGGAACACCAGCATTGATGGTAAAGGTGTCCGAGAGAAACCCGTCAATCGCCACTTGCAGAGAACGGTCCTGAAGAAAGCTAGAAAGCCATGAACAGAATCGACCGGGCATACCGTAGGATCGCAGTTTACTTAGGAGCCCCTCGTGCCAGACACGATCAAATGCTTTAGAAATGTCCAGTGCAATAGCCCGGGACTCCCCATGATGTTCGACTGCGTTGCTCCAAAGATGGGTGACATATGCTAGGAGGTCTCCTGTTGATCTGGACTTACGAAAGCCGTACTGATGGTCGCTGATAATATTAAGGCCCTCTAGGTACTTTAGAAGTTGTTGGTTAATAGCTTTCTCGATCACTTTTGATATAACTAAAAGCAATGCGACAGGTCGATAGTTGTTTGGCATGGTTTTCTTGCCTTTCTTTGGTATAGGCTGAACTCTTGCCTTCTTCCAGCAAGATGGAAATATTCCTTTTTTGTAGGATAGGTTAAAAAGTCTACAAAATATTGGTGTTAGCTCATCAGCGCATTCCTTGAGCACTATAATAGGAATTTCATCTGGACCAGAAGCCTTCCTGACATCGAGCCCTTTAAGAATTCGTTTGACAGGACGCTGACGGAATACGATATCAGTCATTTCCGATTGAACTGCTGGAATGTTCGGTGGTGTTTTTCCCTGAAAGTCTACGTTGGAATGAGAAGAAAATAGTTCTGCCAGTAAGTTCGCTTTATCTCCGGCTGTGGTTGCTATTGTGCCGTCGGAACGTGTTAGAGGTGGAATATTTGATTTGGTAAAATTTTGACTGACGGCCTTAGCGACTGACCAAAAAGACCTAGATCCGTTAGGACTGGCAAGAAGTTTGTTTTTGATCCTCGTGTTATGCGTCTCTTTGCTTTGATCTATCGTTTGCTTACACTGGTTTCGAGCGGTAACAAGGGTGGTGCGATTCTCAGCCGTTGGATTTTTACGCCACTGTCGGTAAGCTAGATTTTTAGATCTGACTGCGCGCTCGCAGTTTTTGCTAAACCAGGGCTTGCCGTTAGAAGGGCGCTTATTGGAATAAGGAATAAAGGCTTCCATGCCAGTTAGAATGACATCGGAGACCTCTTGAGCACAAACGGATGGATCATCAGAAGAAAAGCACACGTTCAGCCAAGGAAAAGTGTGAAAATGGTTCTTCAGGTCTTCCCACCTGGCTGATCTGTAATGCCAAATCTTGCGAGGTTTAGGAGGCTGCTCAGAACAAATTGGTAGCTCGCTTAGTGTTGAAATAAGTTTGTGATCGGAAGATCCTAGCGGAGACTGAACGGAGATAGTGTATAGGTCTGGGTTTGATGTCAAAAAAAGATCCAACAGACTAGCAAAATCACCATCTCGGTCTGGTATCCGCGTTGGTTCTTCTACGAGTTGAGTTAAGCCAGAACTGATCGCGAATGATTCTGCCTCACGGCCTTGTTCATCGTTGGTATTTAAGTATTTAAGCCAGTTGACATTATGGACGTTAAAGTCTCCAAAGATAGCGACTTCGGCATTTGGATGGTTGGTTTGCAAGAAGTCGATTGTGTTGGCTAGTGATGAGAAAAGGGCTCTGTATAGGGTGTCGCTTGGAGGACGGTAAAGGCAGGAGATAAACTTGGTGATTTTCTGCGTAGATATTTTAAACCACATTACATCAAACCCTGTCGGTTCAAGTGTTTCCTCTCGTTGGCAGCAAAGATCATCTCGGATAAAGAGACATACCCCAAAGTTGCGTCTAAATCGGCAATGAAAATCGTATCCAGGGTATAAATAGCTGATGGTATTTGTTGATGATCTGACCTTTGTCTCGGTCAGTGCGAGCGCATGAGGCTTGGAAGATTGTAAGTGCTGGTGGACTGAATTTATGTTGGTGTTAAGCCCTCTGATGTTGCAGAAATCAATTTTGAAGTTGCTGTTTTTGGGTCTGTTAGCAACTGCAGGTGCCACACTATTTCTCCGTTGAGTGTTGTTAGGGGAACCCAGTGTATTGTAGGAGATAGTGGAAGTTCGATTAATATCGCTTCATGAGGCCACAGGACTAGCCCCCACCCGGAGATCCGATTGGGGGGCGAGTTTACCTCCGGAGTATTTTAGTCTTGGAGCTTCCATCATGCTTTTTTTTCTTTCGGTCCCACCCTGGAAACCAGAAACATCGACACGGCGACGAAACGTTAACCCAAAGAGCAACTTCACGCCGCCTAAATCGATGCAATGGTATCTCACCGGGCGATGCCGGGTGGGCCCAACAGCATCTACCATTTACTAATGCAAAAATGAACTGTGCTTCGCGAATTTTACAAGGACCTAATATCAGTACTATTTTTGACCAACCTTTAACGTCATTTAGCCAACATTCTGCATCATATAAGAATCGAGCTGATAAGAATTTGACTCTTCCAAATATTGAAAATTAAAATGAAGCTTTATCAATCAATTAAACAGAAACAAATCTGAAAGGATCAAAAATACATATTAGTCAACCCAACAACTGCATTTTCAATATTCACATACCAAATGAAACATTCATAATTTAGTTGTTCATTTTTGTTTATTTATTATTATTAATACTTTTCCAATTCCAATTTAGTCATTTTGTATTCGTTGAAAGTTACAGGAGAAGTTAAATTAAAATGTTCTAAATCTTATTTATTTTGATTTTATTATTTGTATAGGGCTGTAGAAAAAATATTGTATGCAACACATGCATACAGTGTCTTTTTTTTCACTCATGGAATTGCCGCACTCGCCTAACGGCTCGTGCGGTCAATTTTTCCAATCGTGAAAAAAAGTACCACTTTATGCACTTGTTGTATAAATTACTAATAATTTTAAAATAGCGATTATGTTGCTAGATGATCAGAAAATAAATTATGATGCTAGTTTTAGTTAAGAAATAAATAGTCCAGGGCATTTACCGGAAAGACACCCGAATAGAGGAACGGATTTGAGCCAGCAGCTAGAGAAATGCGGTTTTCTGCATTGTGTTCGGGAAGATCACAGAAAACGACAGCCAAAGTTTGGTTTCCCCATTTTCAGAAAAAGGCCTTCTGGACCCGAAAATGCATTTTCCAAATGCATCATTTATTACACCATTAGAGGAGTGACTGGAAACTCGGAAAAATTGCTCGGAAATCGTTACTCGGGGGTTTTCGGGGATGCCAAACTCGATTCTGGCATTAGAATTACCCGGGGGTGCTCGGGGGTGGCTCTGTGGGGGTGTCCAGGGGGTGAATTGGGGGGAGAAATCGCGGCATGCCTGGAAATCGCTCCAAACTCGTTACTCGGGGGTTTTCGAGGATGCCAAACTCGATTCTGGCATTAGAATTACCCGGGGGTGGCTCTGTGGGGGTGTCCAGGGGGTGAATTGGGGGGAGAAATCGCGGCATGCTTGGAAATCGCTCCAAACTCGTTACTCGGGGGTTTTCGGGGATGCCAAACTCGATTCTGGCATTAGAATTACCGGGGGGTGCTCGGGGGTGGCTCTGTGGGGGTGTCCAGGGGGGGGAATTGGGGCGAGAAATGACAGCATGCCTGGAAATCGCTCCAAACTTGTACTCGGGGGTTTTCGGGGATGACCAATTCATTTCCAACATTACATTTCCCGGAGGTGCTCAGGGGTGGCTCTGTGGAGGTGTCCAGGGGGGGAATTGCGGGACAAGTGACAGCATGCCTCGAGACCACTCCAAACTCGTTACTCGGGGGTTTTCGGGGGTGCCAAACGCGATTCTGGAATTAGAATTGCCCGGGGTTATGAATAATACAAATTTAGATTGAATATTAAGTAACAAAATATCATACATGTGGCGTCTCCAAAATGTGTCTTTGAATGTCTACCTAATTCTTGTACATTTTTACTTTCACTTTCTTCGACAGCTAATGCCTTTGTAATCTAAATATTCCAAACGTTACAATGGATGTCAAGCGCAACCGCTTGCTCAAATATGTATCTCGACCTTTCTCTTTTTCAATCGTTCTACCTCCCCTACGCACACACCTGGGAAGTTTCAAAACATTCAATGTATTTTTGTACACTTTCACTCCTCTGTAAAAGGTCACTGCGCATGACCTTCAATAAATTCATTGGGTTTGGCTGCCTAGAAGAGACCGCTCAAAACCTTGTAACGTTCAGTTTACTAGTTTGAGAGCTCGAGCGAGTAAATCTATTTCGACGACTCCGAAACTTACTTTTTGTGCCTCGAAACTGGATTCGAAAAAGGCGCCAAAGCTATAAAGAGAGTGGAGTATCGGTACCACGTGGACCAGGTCTCGCGCGTAGTCGGCGTCTGTGTGTCATCAGTATTACATCTGTCGTTCAGTACCATGTTGCCTTTTACTTGTATGTAAACGCAGTGCTACAGCAATAAGGTTTCTCGGATCTTTTTTTTGCCGGTTTTGAGTTTCGTCCGGCACTCTTATACCACGTTGGTTTTTTGCTATACGTCAATATAGTGCTAAAATAATCAAGTTTTTTGGATTGTGGACCATTTTTTTTTGTGTTGGAGCTGTGTCCACTTTTTTTGGAAGTCATCTTTGATAAATCACGTGTTCGAGCACCCCCGGGTAATTCTAATGACAGAATCGAGTTTGGCATCCCCGAAAACTCCCCGAGTTTGGAGCGATTTCCAGGCATGCCGCGATTTCTTCCCCCAATTCACCCCCTGGACACCCCCACAGAGCCACCCCCGAGTAATTCTAATGCCAGAATCGAGTTTGGCATCCCCGAAAACCCCCGAGTAACGATTTCCGAGCAATTTTTCCGAGTTTCCAGTCACTCCTCTAATGGTGTAAGAAATGATGCATTTGGAAAATGCATTTTCGGGTCCAGAAGGCCTTTTTCTGAAAATGGGGAAACCAAACTTTGGCTGTCGTTTTCTGTGATCTTCCCGAACACAATGCAGAAAACACCGCATCTCTCTAGCTGCTGGCTCAAATCCGTTCCTCTATTTTCGGTAAATGCCCTGGACTAAAACATGAGGTACTTATTAAATTTTCAACTTTAGTAAGGAAAATATTCACATAAACTGATTCAGATAATAAACTTCTAAAATGTTTGGTTTTACTATATTATTTTAATACCCGTGAGTAAAAACTATATTTTAGGAAAAAACACAGTTTGCTTATTTTAGAAAATTAGTAGCGCATGATTGGCGATCACAATAACCGATTGTTGAAATGAATACATTCATGTGGTGCAATTGTGGAGGCTTGGTTGATACAATAAGATACAAATTTAGCAAATAAATATAAAAATAATGGCTCGTTAATGTGAATTAACAATTCATGTGAACAGAGATTTCATAATTTGCAGATTTAAATTTAGGACCTATAAAAATAAATGGTCTTTTCCGTTTGGTGTGCGGCGATAAAATCTTACCTGAAATGTTACACTTTAGCTACATATTCTTAAGGAACAAAAATAACACAGGGTAAATGTAGTGTAATTTAGTATACTTGTTACTTATACTTTGTTACTTGTTGTTATACAAATTATTTATATTTAAGTTTTGTCAATTAATGTCAGAATTTGTTCATTAAAACCTTCCTAAAGGTTTAGTGTTTTTATATTTTATACCACAAAATTTAATGAACAAATTAGAAAAATGGATCGGCTTCTGAGACCAGAACGTTTTAACGAAGATCCTAACAGTCATACCGCACCATTGGAATGGAAACATTGGTTTCAGACTTTTGAAAACTTTATTGAATCTGCTAACATTCCAGATGAACAAGAAAATAAGAAACTAAGTCTTCTAATAAATCACATTTCACCAGCAGTATACGATTTAATTGCAGAATGTGAAAACTTTGATGCAGCAATCAAATTACTTAAATAAATTTATGACAAGAAACTGAATGAAATATATGCTAGACACATGTTAGCAACACGTAAGCAAAACTTGGGTGAAAATATTGATCAATACTTACAAGCTCTGAAAACATTAGGTAAAAATTGTTCATTTAAAGATGTCACTGCTGACCAATATAAAAATGAGTATATTCGTGATTCATTTATAAGAGGATTATCTTCTGGAACAATTAGACAAAGGCTCCTAGAAAATAGTATGCTGACTCTTCAAGAAGCTGTCAGCAAAGCAAAATCCATAAAAGCTGCTCAAGAGCAATCTGTATCTTATGGTGGATCAACTTCGAATTCTGTACCTTTGAATCCTACAGTGAATTCTAGCCTCAACTTAGGTTCTGTAGGAGACAATTCACAACTTAATGCAATTCCTAACCGAAGAAAATGCTTCTTTTGTGGTCAAAATTATCATGCTAGAGAAAGATGCCCGGCGAGAAATTCCATCTGCAATACATGCAAAAAGTCTGGGCATTGGGGAGTAGTGTGTAAGTCATCTAACTCTAAGGCTAAAATTAAAGAACATCAATCGGCTTCTTTAGTGTCTGATAATCCCATTATTGCTACTATCCATCCTAAAGTAACTAAAGCTATCATTCAAATTGAAGTTAATGGAATTAAAGTAGATGCTTTAATAGATACAGGTAGTTCAGATAGTTACATTAATTTAGAATTTGTTAAAGAAAAATCTCTTGCTATGTCTCCATCAAAAGGCAGTGTTTCTATTGCTTCTACCTTTTTGTGTACTCAAATTGTAGGATACTGTATCGTAGATTTAAATGTATTAAATGAAATTCATAAAAGTTTTAAAATTTCAGTAATAAGTGGATTGTGCGCTGATATTATAATAGGTCATGACATTCTAAATAAGCATTCATACTTAAAATTAAATTTTAATGGAAAAAGAAGTCCATTATATATTTGTAATTTAGCTGTTGCTAATGTACCAAAAGCTTCTCTCTTTGAAAATTTTACTTCAAATTGTCATCCAATAGCTATTAAATCTCGAAGATATTCTGAAGATGATTTAGAATTTATAAAAATTGAAATTAGTAATTTACTTAAAAATGATATAATTGAGGAAAGTAAATCTCATTGGAGAGCTCAAGTTTTGGTTACCAGTAATGATAACCATAGAAAACGTATGGTGGTGGACTATTCTCAAACCATAAACAAATTTACACTTCTTGACGCATTTCCACTTCCTCGCATAGAGGATATTATTAATAAAGTAAGTCAGTATCGGATATTTAGATCTTCGAAGCGCATATCATCAAATTCCAATCAAGGAATCTGATAAATGTTATACCGCATTTGAGGCATGTGGAAGGTTATATCAATTTAAACGAATTCCCTTTGGAGTTACTAATGGTGTAGCAGCCTTTCAAAGAGTAATTGATAAAATAATTACTACTGAAAACCTTAGCGATACTTTTGCTTATTTAGATGATATAACTATCTGTGGTAGAAATCAAGAAGAGCACGATATCAATTTAAATACATTTTTAGAAGTTGCAAAAAAATACCACCTAACTATAAATCAACAAAAATCGAAATTTTCTGTTGATGAAATAAGTCTCTTAGGACATACTATCAAAGACGGGACAATCAGACCCGATCCTGATCGTCTTCGACCTCTTTTAGATCTTCCTGAACCAAAGGACCTTCCTTCTTTAAGGAGGACTTTGGGGTTATTTGCTCATTATTCTAGATGGATCTCTCGATTTTCGGACAAGATTCGTCCTCTTGCTCACTCTTCTAGTTTTCCTTTGTCAGAGGAGGCAATACGAACTTTTAATTCTCTTAAACAAGATATAGCTTCTTCAATGATCGTTACAATAAACAATTCTGAAATACTTGTAGTAGAAACAGATGCCTCTGAATTTGCAATTGCAGCAACATTGAGTCAAGGTGGCAGACCATTAGCTTTCTTTTCGCGAACTCTTACTGGCAGTGAAAAGAATCACTCATCTGTTGAGATGTTGAGAAAGAAGCGTATGCCATAGTTGAGTCTATACGTAAATGGAGACATTTGTTAATTGGAAAACCATTTCAATTAATAACAGATCAGAAATCTGTATCTTTTATGTTAAATAATAAGAGTCGTGGAAAAGTAAAAAATGATAAAATCCTGAGATGGCGTTTGGAATTGTCTCCTTTTCAGTATGATATTATATATCGCCCAGGATCTTTAAATATCGCGGCGGACGCAATTTCTAGGGCCTGTTTTTCAACACAACCAAAAATTGATCTGTACGATCTACATAAATCATTATTTCATCCTGGAATATCTCGCATGTATCATTGGGTAAAAATTAAAAATATTCCTGTAACATTAAATGAAATTCGAGAAATGACCTCTTCATGTCAAATTTGTTCAGAAATAAAACCTCGTTTTACTAAACATGAGGGCAATTTAATAAAAGCTACAAGTCCATTTGAACGTTTAAATTTAGATTTTAAGGGACCTCTCCCAACTTGCACTGGGAAGCCCTATATGCTCACTGTAATTGATGAACTTTCAAGATTTCCTTTCGCCTTTCCGTGTTCTAATACTTCGTCATCAGAAGTGATTAAACATCTTAAAAATTTCTTTTTTCTTTTTGGAACTCCTTCTTATATTCATTCTGATCAAGGTTCATCTTTTATGTCAAAAGAAATCAAATCTTTTCTTACTTCTGTTGGAATAGCAACTAGTCGCTCAACTCCGTATAACCCTAGAGGAAATGGGCAGGTAGAGAGGTATAATGATATAATTTGGAAAACCATTCATCTTGGCATTCGATCCAATAATTTAAAATTAAATCAATGGGAAATAGTACTACCACAAGCATTACATTCAATCAGATCTTTACTATGCACTGCAACCAATGTCTCACCGCATGAAAGGATGTTTATACATCCCAGACGGTCTTCTAGCGGTATATCTCTTCCAACATGGCTAAGTTCTCCTGGTCCTATACTAATAAGAAAATTCAATAGACAAAACAAATATGAGCCTGAAGTGGAACAGGCCGAATTGCTAGAAGCTAACCCCCATTATGCTTATGTCAGACTTGCAGATGGTAGAGAATCTACCATTTCTTTAAGACATTTAGCTCCAGCTGGAGATGTTACAAAAACAAATGAGGCATCTTTCTCTGAGCCAATTATTAATGCTGAAGAAAATAACGAAGTTATTGAAATTCCCGAACCTACGGCGCCTAAGACTACTTCTGAATTCCAGGAATCTAAATGTTCTGATGTTACACCGGCACTTAGAAGATCGACTCGGAGTAGAAAATTACCCGATTATTTTCACTTCTAAAGGCCGGGAGAATGTAGTGTAATTTAGTATACTTGTTAGAATACTTATACTTTGTTACTTGTTGTTATACAAATTATTTATATTTAAGTTTTGTCAATTAATGTCAGAATTTGTTCATTAAAACCTTCCTAAAGGTTTAGTGTTTTTATATTTTATACCACAGTAAAGCTACATGTATCCATTTACATTTGAAAGAATTGTTCGGGATTTTAAATTTAAATATTTTAACATCAGCAGTCATGGCCGAGCGGTTAAGGCGTCTGACTAGAAATCAGATTCCCTCTGGGAGCGTAGGTTCGAATCCTACTGACTGCGATTTTTTTAATAGGTTTTAAAAAAACTTGCATGATATAATTAATATATTTTATTACTAGCTGTACCCGCGACGTAGTTCGCGTGGCGTGTTGATTGTTAGATTGTACCTATACATTCAGTCAAATAGTCTGTCTTAAAATTTCAATACTGTGCTGAAATATATACAAGGGGGATCATATTGAGAACGAAAAGTGAAATAATTTTTTGAAAAATTCCTAAAACTAGGCGGATAGAAATTAAGAGCTGAAATTTGGCAGATATTTTTATTACTGTATTTTCGAGGGCTGTGTGCATGGGTTTTGAAAACCGTTTATTTTTTATGTATCTACGGATAAAACGTTATTCGTAGGTACAAAAAAAATCCGAGTATAGAGCTCCAGGTGGACTTGGAGATCGTCTTCAAAGACTTTTATCAAATTTTTCAAAGATGATTTCAAATAACATGCACGAGACTTATAGGACGTTACCGAAGACCTGGAGATAGAGCTCCAGGTGTACCTGGAGATCGTCTTTAAGGGCTTGTCTTAAATTTTTTGTAGATGATTTTAAATGCCATGCACGAGAATCAGAACGTTACCGGAGACCCGGAGATAAAGCTACAGCTGGACCTGAAGATCGTCGTCGAGAATTTCTCTTTGTAGATGATTTTGGTAGTCATACACTCAGGATGTTACCAGAGCTAATAAATGAAGAGAAAATATGATAAAAACGTTAAAACAATGGAAATCAGACGTCAGCGCCACCGTAAGGTGGCGCAATTAAGATCTAGCGAAGGGTAAAGCTGTATAATGTATTTGAAGTTTGAAGGAATTCTTCGGCATGTTAAATTTAATTTTTTTAAGAACAGCAGTCATGGCCGAGCGGTTAAGGCGTCTGACTAGAAATCAGATTCCCTCTGGGAGCGTAGGTTCGAATCCTACTGACTGCGTTTCTTTTGTTTAAAAAAACTTACATGATATAATTCATTTATTTTATTACCTTTATACAGGGTGTCCCAGAATTAACTACGGAAACTTCGTATACGTATTCCTTGATGACAAATAAGTAGGGTCTTTCCTATAAAAAAAAATTTTTTTAGAGACTCCTGTCAGAGTTATAACCCTTTAAAGAGGGGTGGTAAAATACGGTTTTAATTTAATATCTTCTGATTGGTCCAAGATAAAAAATTAAAAATTTGGGTGAACATCATTTTTATAAAGACTCATTTTGCCTGCCACTTTTCACCTGCCCTACCCCATTCTAAGGGTGCAAATCAAGGAACCCCTCTTAATATTTTTTTGTAACTTTCTTAGCAATTAATATTTGCAATAACAAAAAATTATTTTAGGAAGTTTTGATTATTTAGAATCTTTTTTGTTCCTTGTCGTTTTTTGCGAAATCGTTTCGGTTTGGACTAAAAAAATAAAAAGTAGGACCATGTCAATTGAGTATCGTGTATCGCGATCAAGTAGCGCACATTTTACCACCCCTCTTTAAAGGGTTATAACTCTGACAGGAGTCTCTAAAAAAATTTTTTGATGTGAAACATCTATAGCGGCACGTAAATCAGATTTCTCGCGTGGCGACGGTGACGTATGATTCGTATGACGTAAAAAACCTAACGCATCGATAATAATCGATAAGAGATGTACTGATATCTTATATGAAATTGGTGTCATGTTTTGAGCGACGCGACGGTGGCGCGCCAACAATAGGGGGAAGAAGCTCATCGATTCAAAAATTTGGCGGGACAGGGTATGAATTGTTTCATAAAAACCTAACTCGATTCCGCCTACTATCTATTCTATATATACAAAAATGATTGTTTGTATAGGCAACATAATATACTTACATATTTTGCTGACCTGTAAAATTGACAGCTAGTCAATCAAAATAGATTGTTGGTGAATAATTGTCATATAGTTGTCCGCGTAAAATTTGTGTATTTAGTTTTAAATATGAATAAACAAAGTGTTAATAAAGAAAGTGATGAAAAAATATGAATAAAAATGAGTGAGTACCTACCTACTCTATATACATTGGGGTGTCTGTTATTTCCCAGATTTGGTTTTGTTCTCCAAACACCCATCAAATTTTTAGATTATGACCTAACAAAAATTATCAGACCTTAACCAGCCCTTAATATTCACATTAACCCGTGCCTAAATCATAATACATTTCCCATTTAAATACCGTTTAAAAGTTATTCAACGATAAAGTTGTATTCATAGTTAAATTCATCATTTTCCTATTTTTTATTTAGTATCGCTTTTTGTTTGTACTAAAATTATGAAGTAACTACAATTATATTAATATAGTAACGTACTTCTATATAAATTTGTGTTTTAATAATTTCCTTTTTTAAGATTATTGAATTTAAGGCAATTAAATAAAAAGCTAAACGAAATCACTTTTTAAATTTATTCAATAAATAGTCATCGTTATCTGGAAAAAATCGTAATATTTTATTTTATCATTATGACATATTTAGTTCCTATCACAATCTGTTCTTTTCTGCATATTACTTTTACACAATAATGTCGATGTTTCACATCTGCCAGGCGTCCCGTGACGGCTCACATTTTTTTTATAGGAAAGACCCTACTTATTTGCCATCAGGGGGCGTCCATAAATTACGCAAGAAGTTCAGAGGGGGGAGGGGGTCAAGCATAATCTTTCTAAATCTCACTTGGGGGAGAGGGGGGTTTTACCAAATATCACGTAATTTTTTTTCAAGTAGAAAACGGTGTGAAGTTATGTAAAAGTAAAATTAAAGTACAAAAATACTTCTAGATTAAAAATACAGCGAAATTTCACACAATAGTGTTTGTCGTATTTGTCCAAACACCGCAGAGCAGCACCACTGTGGCTACTGCCCATGGACTGAATTACAATAAATATTATTGATTTTTAGTATCAAATACTAGTCATTGCTAGTTTTTAAAGTAAAAGTAATGGAACAAATTATGTTCTTATATTTTTTTTTAATCCAATGCGATTACAGTTAAAATACCAATTTTTTGAAAATCTCACGTGAGATTTGGGGAGGGGGGAGGGAGTTAGAGAAAATCTTATGAAATCTCACCAGAGGGGACGGGGGGATCGAAAAATCCAGAAAAATGCCTCACGTAATTTGTGGACGCTCCCTCAAGGAATACGTATACGAAGTTTCCGTAGTTAATTCTGGGACACCCTGTATATATTTCTGATGTCACTGAACTCCTTCTAAACAACTGTATCACAGAATTTACGATTTTTATTTTACAAAAATGAGTAATTCTGAGCTGTATTGACATTGCTCAGAGTTATTCTTTAACAACTATTCTGCAGTATAGCTCTGAGACAATACAAATACTATTTAACAATTTTTCCTTATAAAATTATTAAATTTGAATTTAATTCACTGATAGAAACGAGAAGATTGCAAAATAGTGACGTTTAAAAAATAATCACAGAAGATTCAAACTCGCAGGAGACTCTTCTGATATATTTAGCGCCTTTTTACTGAATGACGAGTATGACAAGAGATAGACAATTGACAATAAGTGGCAGTGGATCCAAAATGGCGGATAATAATAGTAATTACCTTTAGTGTCTTAATTTAATCATAATGTATATTTAAATTACTACTAGCTATAAAGACATGCACCTACGATTGACAATAAAGAAGAGTGGATTCAATGTGGCAAATGACAATACTCATATTTTTAGTGAGCAAGACTGTAATTTCAAACTTGATTCTTTAAAAATTATAAAATTATTTACATTAATAATAAAATTAACTACTAAACGCATTGGGGGCAACTAAATTTAACGTATTTTTCTCTTGTCTCAATAATATTATGTTATTTTATTTTTTAAACATATATCTTCAAATCTCCAGTTGTTGGTATGTTTATTATGTAATTGGCCCAGTTTCATAAGTTTCACGAACAGGCAGTTATCAAACCCGTATAATAATGAAAATATTTTAACGGATAAGGGAAAATCAAACATTTCGAAATAAAGTTTGTATATTTAACAAAATATTTGGAAATGTACACCTACTTTACTTAGTATTTAGTAAGTCAACACAATATTATTTGTAAAAAAGAGCATCTCTTACTTTTATGTATTTTGTCAACAAATATAAATGAATTATTAATCAAATTAATAAACATCGTTCTGTATTACACGACTTTGAAAGTTTTTTTCATTAGATCTCCACGTTTTGAGTTCCTAGGGAGCCATCCTGACTGTACTGATGAGCTCTAACTAGAGCGAAACACAGTGTCTACAGTTTGGTTTTGCCTTTGTATAGACTGATCAATATTTATATATAGTGTTATTCTTTTTTTTCCAGTTGATAAAGGCCAAGGGCAAAATAACCAGAAAAAGGACACAAAGGAATATACCATTTATCAATCCTCTTTAATATTAACTTTTCTATTAAGATTATAGATTAAACAGTAATATACATACATCAAAAAGTGTTACTAAATGTTTTACCTTCAACCATTGTTTTTACACACTACCTACATAGCTTATTGGAACGAAGTTCCCTGTCGGGCGTTACGAACAGTTACGACTGACGCTAGGAGCTAGCCAAAAAAAATTCATACCAAAAGTTGTCACGACACTATGACACGACACACGCATGTTTCTCTCTCTCACAGACCAAAAAATAAATAACTCTCTCTCCCTCTCTCTCATAGATATAGTCCATTTCATCGTTTTCGGCCGATTTGATTTTAGAAACCACTGAAATAAGATTAAACTGTCATCCAAGTTACCAATGGCAGACTGTTTTTTTTTCTAAATTAGGTCGTAAGTTTCTGAAAAGATCAGTGTGGTTTGACATCTACGAAAATATGACATTAATAATTATTAAATTCAACCCTTCAAGAACGTGCCGTACATGACAGTTACTAGGGATGTGAATTAAGTCAAGACTTCCGTATTGAATACTTTTTATCTACCGGTGAAACAAGATGCAGTTACGTAAGTGTTGTATTTAAAAACAAACGTCCTCATTTAAATTTCTAACTTGCCTGTATCTGAGAGAGATGTAACTCTAAATTTACTTCGAGTATGATTTCTGTCATCGGCCAAAAACGGTGAAATGGACTATAGATATATTACAATTAAAAAGACACTATTTTAAACTAAAAGAAAATGTACATTAAAAAGAAAATACTGTAGAAAAAAACATAATTACCTATAATAGTATTATATTTTATTTCATCCTGTTTTTATAAATTAATAAATTCATAAACATTTTAAAAATAGTTCGTAACTTGACTAGTTATGTACCTACGTCAAATTACCTTAACTGTCAGTTACTGTCAAATATTTTAATTTTAAAATTTTGTATTGAATTGTTAATTCCTGTTTTAAATTATAAAAAGTAATTCTAAAAAGATGTGTTATCTAAAGCTCTGGTATTGTATAAATGGACACTTTTGTTAAAAGAAACGAACTGTTAGGTAAGTAGAGATTTTATACAGACAATAATAAATGCTTATGTATGTATAAACACTCTGTTGTGTTTACAAATTACTAATTCCTTCACTAATTAATCGAAAGGAACTTCGTTCCATCCGGGTGTCCCTTGACGGTATATTCCTATTTTGTGAATTCCCGTTTTGTGACTAGACCTTTTTGGATTAAAATTGTTCCCATTTTGTGCCTAGAGAATTTTTTACCTGTTAAAGACCCCTAATGATTTCCCATTTTGTGACTAGAATAAAATGTGATTTTATGATCTCTTAAGTTTTGCATATTATATTTTCTATTGATGGACGAAGAAGGAGTAAATTGATAATATAAGTAGCAATTTTTGAAATTAATTTGATTTATATCGTGCAATTTTTCCTTGTGTTACATTGTGATGTTATAGTTTTCGAAGCATTGTTTTCTTTTTTCCAAGATGAATATTCAATACATTTTTAAAGTAATGGTGGAGGAAGAAATCTTTTAAATTCCGGTCACCGGTACTATTTGAAAAAAAAATATAAACTGTTCCACACTATGGATGTATATGAACAGAAAACTGTGTTCTGGATTCGTGACAGTTTTAAATGAGTAGGTAAGTATTTTGTTGAATATTTAATAAATTTCAGCCGTTTTTTACTTTTCCTAAGATATGTAAAATATGTATCTAATAATGTGGATCTGATTAGTTTTTGGGAGAAATCAGAACGTAGGATGGCGAACTTTAAAGGGGTATAAAATTTTTGAAAAATTGTAGATAAAACATAATCGATTTTTGGTGAAAATTTCGTAAAAATCACGAATCTCGAAGTCGAAATTTTTAACCACCACAATACTTTCCCTCAGTTATATATCTTAAGATATGTAACCATATAATGTAATCTTATTGTTACAGGAATGACATTGTGCGAAAATCAGAACACAAATGTATGCCAAACGTCGCTAAAAACGAAGTAGACATATGTTTAGACAAAGCAAAAAAATGAGGCCGTGAGGAGACCACAGCGATTTCAAAAATCTTTAGCGAGGAGATAGTGCCCCTTATGGATGCCGGGCTGGAATTTGTTACCTACTGAGATATCAAATTTCAGTAACAAGAAAAATCAGCTCTACTCCGCTCGACACAAGGCGTTAGGAGTCGTCACATTCAAGTCAAGGAAAGAAATCATCCTCCCCGAACAGATAACAAACAACTTTCTGTTGTTTGAAGATGGCAAAGAGGACAAAATATTGGTTTTTTGCTTCGCTAAAAGCGTGACAGACACTCGTAGAAACCAATAATTTTTTTCGTTGATGGAACATTTAAAAGCTGTTGTAAACAATCCACGCCGATGTTGGCAGCACGGGTACTGAAACCAATATTATTCCGGTTATTTTCGCCTTGCTGCCAGATAAAAAAAGAAATGACGTACCTATACCAGGCTTTTTTCTTTAATTGAAAAACATATACCAAAGTGGAAACCAAAAAACTTTAAAATTGATTTGACCTTCCAGTCACTTAAGAAAACCTTCCTAATATAAACATTACTGGTTGCAATTTTCATTTTAACCAATGTTTATGGCGAAAAGTTCAAAAAATTGGGTTAACTTCTCTACACAAGGAAAACGAAATAGTGCGTACACACATAGGGATGTGTGCTGCATTAGCACATCTTCCTCCTGAGAAAGTGGACGTCGGTTGGATATGGATTAATGATTATTTTGTGGAACAGTGGCCAACCGGCCACAAAAATTGCCAGGGTAAATCCATACATTTTCGAGCTTACACAAGCACTTAAAGAAGAAGCATCATATTACACAATATAAAACTACAAGTTGAGTTGCATATGTCACCGAAACGGAGGAAAACCAAGTATGTACCTACAACTGGATGAAAGAATTCGCCGTACAGTTACAGACTTCGTTGAAGAAAGATTGGACGTTGGCCACTGATTAATAAGTTTGGCATTCACAATAAAAATGCAATGACAATTTTCTTTAGCAATTACTTTACCAACTAAAACTGTATATAAGTTTCTTTGATGATTATTTAATATTATATTATTTTGTAATAAATGTATTTTATATTTCATATGACTATTATTTAAATGGGTGAAATGAGAAAAGACGACTTTATAAACAAAAATGATTTTTAAGTTAAAATGATTAAATCAGGTAGATAGTATAACTAGACCCACTTGGATAGGAATTATTTTTACGATTTTACCAGGGGAAACTCAAAATAACGTCATTATATGAACGAACCTAGTAAAATATCTATTTAATGTTGTTTTTAACTTCCCGACTCACACCTGTACGCCCATGAAGAGAATTCTTGAAAATTCGAAAAGAGCGTTGACTACGCCTATTCAAGTGGTTTTGGATAAACTATAAAATAAGTGGCTTTATTTTACGCTAGTCACAAAACGGGAAATTCATCTTGGGTCTTTTCAGGTAAAACTTTGGCTAGGCACAAAATGGGAAAAATTTTACCTGAAAAAGGTCTAGTCACAAAACGGGAATTCACAAAATAGGAAGACACCCCCTTGAAACCTCACACTTTTTTTTTTACTTTATAAATTATGAAATGTGATAAAAGCTTCATTAAAATTTACAGCGTATATTAAAATTTGTAATTTAAATTATTAAATATATAGGTATATGTATTCAATTGTTAACATATCGATGAAGTTATTATTGTTCTTCTTTTTTTGTTACTGATGTGATGTTCGATAAAGATTAGCTTACTTATCAAAAAAGGAAGGAAAAGAAAATACCAGCTTTGAATACCGGATGTTTATTTTTGGTGTTATTTAAATAATAATAATAATACTTTTTGCTACCAAGTTAGGTAACCCACCATGCTTAGGTTTTGTATGTTGTTTTGCGTGTGATTAAAATACACTCATCGGCACAATTAATTATAAAAAATTAATCACATATATTTTTTAAATTTAAACAATAGATTGTAAAATTAAGAATGCATAGAACCACATGCCGGATCTCGAGTGAAGTGTCGGAAAGGGGTCTCTTTTATACCTCATTTATAGACCGCCTGCTGGGCCCAGGTAAGGGGTGACTTCAAAGACTCTTTAACCCATTTTCGTTCCATAAATTACTTTTTATGTCAGAAAAAACAAGAGAAACTTCAAATTAAATTTTTCGCAAAATCTGGATAGTGTTGAAATCTTATTTTTTTCGCAATATGAAGCTGAAGCTTAAATTTAATAATGAGTATTGTCTCCTCGGGCTCTGATAACTTCTTGCAGCGTATTGGGAAGGCCGTTCATTATATCCTAAATATTAGACTGGATGATATTGTGCCATTTCTCTCTATTTATGTCCCAGATATGCTCAATAGGGTTGAGATCGGGACTGTACGCTGGCCATGGTAATCTTTTAATATCGACTTGATTTAGGTATACAGTACTTTAGTAGTTATGCGGGCAGTGTAAACTCGTGCATTATTATACATTATGAGGAAATAATCCTCAATAAATGATGCAAATGGAACAATATTTTATTGCAGAACCTCCATATGAGTACCGACATGACCTCTGTCGAACACAACCAGATCGGTACATGTCTTATAAGAAATGCCACCTCACACCACTAATGAGCCACTGTTTGCACCACTGTGCATGGGACAAACAGCTCGTTCCGGCCTTGGTACACACGTTGACGTCCTTCTGAACCTCTTAAGCATATTTTGCATTCATCAGAAAACAATACATTCTTCCACTGTTCCATAGTACAGTCAACCTATTGACGCGCAAACTTGTTTGGGAACTCGTGCAGGACAAAATGCTTGAAGATCTCTTTACTTTAGTCTTTTTCACTCACACTTACATTTCTTACTTCAAATAGTCGGTTTCTGGCTTCAGCAGCTGTACCTACAGAAGCGATCGCTCAGCACGTTACTGACACTAAATCGGTCTGCACGATTAGAAATAAAGCGTTGTCGGCCTTAATCTGGTTGTCTGGGATAAAAACCAGTCTTCCTAAGCCGCCTAACGGCATCTTTTATCGTTGTTCGCGGAATGCCAACTATGTGACCTATACAACGTTGTCCATAGACAAATTTCCATAATCTCTGAAGTTGGCTCTTATTAACAGCTACAGCTCTGGCTACTCCATAAGCGTCCAGATGTATTCTTCTCACTTTGAGATGTAGGAGAGGTTACATGAATTCACAAAAAGTTGATTGCAATGTTTTGCACCTAAACCAACAAAAGTTACTGCGATAGGAACACAACGAATTTCGACTAATTTACTAAACATCATAAAATTCAGGGTGGGCACTTAAAAAGTACTAGTTAAAGCGTTGTCATGTTTGTGTAAACCTTCCCACATAACAAAAATGTTCATCTTATCATTTCTCATAACTTGTAAACAAACGTGGCTGTAGTTGATTAGGGTAGCCGGTTAATTGTGCCGGTCAATGTATACTAGAAAAAATACGAAGGAAAGGAATATAATATCATTTATACTTCATAGTCTATTCATAATTCTATGCAGGACTATCTACTGACAGCTAAATTTAATATCATACCTTTTAATGCCTACTTGTCCGTCTCTTTGGTTGAGGCATGGTGTTTTTTTAGCCAAAACAAGCAGTGATGAATGTGCATGCAATATCATGATGCAAAATCCCTGACTGGTTTTCCCACAAATCCTTGCGTTTAAGTCCTATTGCTTCGCGCAAACGTCTCATAACTTCCAGGTAATATTCCTTGCTGACCGTACGACCTTTTGGCAAGAACCCATGGTGAACTACGCTGTAATCGAAGAAAACAGTGAGCAAAACCTTCACATTCGACCGAACTTGACGTGCTTTTTTCAGTCTTGGCTCCTCTGACCGCTTCCATTGGGATGATTGTGCTTTGGTTTCGATGTCATAGGCATATACCCATGTTTCGTAATCAGTTATGATTTTGTTGAGAAAATCTGGATTGCCGATGGCGCTAATTAACAGCTCATGCTTTTGGTAAAAAATTGAGCAATTTTGGAACACGTTTTATGTCCAAAACATCCAATACAATCACATGACATGATCCAGTTGATATTCCAACATCTTCAGTAACTTCCCTAATAGTAATTCGACGATTTTCCAAAACCATTTGCTTCATTGATTCGACGTTTTCATCAGTTGTTAAAGCGTTTATACCATTCATACACTGTATCAATGGTTTTTGGGCTATTAGGCCGGCGTCGATTGTCTTGCTGACTTGACGTTTCGCCAACACGAGCGGTTGGCATCTTCAGAAGTTGCTTCCTGGTTGACAGTCTGCGACTTACTAAGCTTTGCGTGATCGCAGCTCGTATTTATACGTCGGGAAGGAAGTGGGCGGGGCCACAGTTGCTTTCGATTCCAATCGGTTCTGGTCGGTGTTGTTCGTTAAGGGTAGAGTTTTCGCATTCTTTATTATCGGGACCCATGTTTTGTTAATCTTGACTGCTTCCTCTTTTTTATTAAAGTTGTTGGGGTGCTTCTCTATCCCTATGGCTTCTCTATAGAGTCTGGAATGGTATGCTGATGTAGTAGCGAGGACTTGGGTCTCCTCAAACTTAATCCGATGGTCCATAGTGAGGGAATGTTCCGCTACGGCGGATTTGTCTGTCTGCCCCAGACGACAATTGGCCTTGTGCTCTTTAATCCTGGTGTTGATCGAGCGTTTGGTGGTTCCTATGTACACGCTTCCACATGTGCACGGAATGCGGTAAATTCCCGAAGCCGACAGTGGATCTCTTCTGTCTTTTGCCGATCGAAGACATTCTTTGATTTTTCTCGTTGGTATTTATTACGACAGTCGCGTTTCCCTTGTCCGCTGCTAACACCAGTATACTCTCATACTTGTTTAGATCTTGAATTGCTCTTAACTCCCTAGGCTTTAGGTTACTTTTGGGTGGTTTGGCCTTTTGTAAAATTCTTGCTGATTCGGTGCGTAATTCCTGACCTGTTTCTTCTGGCAGACATCTTAGTGCGGATTCTAGATTTGCGATAATGTCTTCCTTTGGCACATCTTTTGGCGTTATAGCAAAGTTGCCGCCCTTAGCAAGTATGGAGACCTCATCTGGAGACAAGTTCCGATTGCTAACATTAATCACTGTTCTCTGAGTGTCTAGCGTTTGCTTTGATCCAATGTTTCTCGTTAATCTTTCAAATTTGTCTTTTTGGCGGTCGGTGTTTCTTTGCAGTTCATTTTCCATGACAGAAGAGATCCACTGTCGGCTTCGGGAATTTACCGCATTCCGTGCACATGTGGAAGCGTGTACATAGGAACCACCAAACGCTCGATCAACACCAGGATTAAAGAGCACAAGGCCAATTGTCGTCTGGGGCAGACAGACAAATCCGCCGTAGCGGAACATTCCCTCACTATGGACCATCGGATTAAGTTTGAGGAGACCCAAGTCCTCGCTACTACATCAGCATACCATTCCAGACTCTATAGACAAGCCATAGAGATAGAGAAGCACCCCAACAACTTTAATAAAAAAGAGGAAGCAGTCAAGATTAACAAAACATGGGTCCCGATAATAAAGAATGCGAAAACTCTACCCTTAACGAACAACACCGACCAGAACCGATTGGAATCGAAAGCAACTGTGGCCCCGCCCACTTCCTTCCCGACTTATAAATACGAGCTGCGATCACGCAAAGCTTAGTAAGTCGCAGACTGTCAACCAGGAAGCAACTTCTGAAGATGCCAACCGCTCGTGTTGGCGAAACGTCAAGTCAGCAAGACAATCGACGCCGGCCTAATAGCCCAAAAACCATTGATACAATAGACAATGGCCGCGAAAGCCTTTCACAGTTCATTCATACACTCTTGGTTTACTCATAGTACGAGTAGATTCACTAAATGCCACAATCAACATTGGATGCATTGGCACACTTTATCTTAATTTTAACGCAAAATTTAATCTCAGATTCTTTGATCCATTTTGTTCGATAATATAACAAAACACGTGTAAACTTGCTGCCTGTCAAATACAAACTAACAATGCAAAATAGCTGATATTCTCAACATATTAAGTCTGTTCCAACAGACAACAAAACCGTTCTAGAACCGTTACTAAACAACTTAGTACTTCAAAGATAACGAGAGTTCGTCCACTGCGCAGTTCCCGGACGGTTCTAGAATGGTTCTTTAGTCTGTTGGAACAAACCTAATTGTAGGGATATGTATACCTACATAAGGAAAAATTATCATGCATAATTTTTTTATTTACAACATCTCAAAGATCATACTATAATAAAGAATAACTCCTTATTTTTTATAAATAAATAAATATTAATTTATAAGATACTGATATATTAAACTGTAACAAATTAACTCTCCAACCTGCTAATGAAATTTTAATAATTTAAATATTAAAATTAATAAATATTTATATAAATAACATTAATTCATTTTTCGCCGTGTACAGAATATATTTTATAGTCCCGTATCTGGAAGTTATCAACGATGGATGTTTAAAAGATACTGAGAGGTCAACGCTGTTGGTTATAGAGAATAACAAGCCAATTAAAACCACTTACATATGTTTATTGAACGAAGAATCAATCCGTGTCCTGCATACGCTTAAAATAAGCTGAAACTAGTTTAAGTAGGTATACAATAATGTTAAGAACACGTAAAATTTGCAGTATTGTGAAGAGTCAAACTAGTATCAAAAATGTTAATAAAAAGTATTTTAGTAGTGAGAACAGTTTGCCGAAACAAGCGGATGTTGTTGTTGTTGGTAAGTTTAAATAAACTTTAATATAATAATAAAAATTAACGGTTTTTTATAAAATATATCTTAATTTTACACCTATAATAAAGAAATGTAAGGTAGCTAAATTCAAATTTTTACATGAGGTTTACGGGTTATTTATTTATCATTACAAAGTAAACAATAATTTTTTCACGGGTAATACACTATTTTTAACTGAAGATATTTTATATTCATACGCTATCATTTATAAACACACTATCGAAATTAGTTAAAGTAATGTTTATATCAACTATTATCGGCAAATATTAATGTTACGTATCTATGCAATATGCTCAAAGATACTTTATTAAGTAATTATGCACAATCAACCTTAATAAAAGATTAACAATGTAATATTATATCGCAAAAATAGAATTATGTAAGAAATTTTCTGAAGTAAATTTATATTTTAGAACATAAATACCTAAAGTTAAAGCATTATCCTACACTATTAAACGAGAAATTTTTGTGATATATGTATATACAGGATTTGCCCGGAAAGTAATAAGATTTATTGAGCCCATCGTTACAATTCTTTAAAAACTTTCAAAATATGCTCCTTCTGCGTCGATGCAGCACTGCCAATGCGATTTCCAAGCATTGAAGGCGTCACGGAAGGCATTCTCCGGAATAGCCTTGAGAGCATGCTGCTTAGATCCCCTATGTCGTCTAGGGCCACATCTGGGCTGTAGGGCGGCTACGGAAGCGTTGGGATGCCGGCCTTGGTCAGGTATCTGTTCACAAGAAAGGTGGTGTGAGCCGGAGCGTTGTCGTGGTGCAACTTCCAGTCGGCTGCGATGTCTTGTCGGACCCATTTGACCCTTTAACCTGGCGTTGACGGTTTGTCCCGGAGGAACATATTCATGGTGGACAATGCCTTTGATGTCAAAAAA
This sequence comes from Altica lythri, assembly GCA_964028335.1. Classification (NCBI taxonomy): domain Eukaryota; kingdom Metazoa; phylum Arthropoda; class Insecta; order Coleoptera; family Chrysomelidae; genus Altica; species Altica lythri. The sequence goes on from OZ034805.1 coordinate 73,545,721, forward strand.
GAGAATGAGCAGCGTTTTCACTTTGGATTTGTTCATTCTTCCCTTTTTTTGGCCGAGGAGACGTCGGCTTGTGCCACTCGGAAGATTGCCTCTTTGTCTAGGAGAAACAAATTCATGGTAGACAATGCTTTTGATATCAAAAAAGAAAATGAGCATAGTTTTCACTTTGGATTTGCTCATTCTTCCCTTTTTTGGTCGAGGAAACGTCGGCTTGTGCCACTCGGAAGATTGCTTTTTTGTACAGGAGGAACAAATTCATGGTAGACAATGCCTTTGATATCAAAAAAGAAAATGAGCATAGTTTTCACTTTGGAATAGCTCATTCTTCCCTTTTTTGGTCGAGGAGACGTCGGCTTGTGCCACTCGGAAGTTGCTTCTTTGTCCAGGAGGAACAAATTCATGGTAGACAATGCCTTTGATGTAAAAAAGAAAATGAGCATAGTTTTCACTTTAGATTTGCTCATTCTTCCTTTTTTTGGTCGAGGAGACGTCGGCGTGTATCACTCGGAAGATTGCCTCTTTGTCCAGGAGGAACAAATTCATGGTAGACAATGCCTTTGATGTCAAAAAAAAAATGAGCAGCGTTTTCACTTTGGATTTGTTCATTCTTCCCTTTTTTTGGCCGAGGAGACGTCGGCTTGTGCCACTCGGAAGATTGCCTCTTTGTCTGGGAGAAACAAATTCATGGTAGACAATGCTTTTGATATCAAAAAAGAAAATGAGCATAGTTTTCACTTTGGATTTGCTCATTCTTCCCTTTTTTGGTCGAGGAGACGTCGGCTTGTGCCACTCGGAAGATTGCTTCTTTGTACAGGAGGAACAAATTCATGGTAGACAATGCCTTTGATATCAAAAAAGAAAATGAGCATAGTTTTCACTTTGGAATAGCTCATTCTTCCCCTTTTTGGTCGAGGAGACGTCGGCTTGTGCCACTCGGAAGTTGCTTCTTTGTCCAGGAGGAACAAATTCATGGTAGACAATGCCTTTGATGTCAAAAAAGGAAATGAGCATAGTTTTCACTTTAGATTTGCTCATTCTTCCTTTTTTTGGTCGAGGAGACGTCGGCGTGTATCACTCGGAAGATTCCCTCTTTGTCCTGGAGGAACAAATTCATGGTAGACAATGCCTTTGATGTCAAAAAAAAATGAGCAGCGTTTTCACTTTGGATTTGTTCATTTTTTCCTTTTTTTGGCCGAGGAGACGTCGGCTTGTGCCACTCGGAAGATTGCCTCTTTGTCTGGGAGAAACAAATTCATGGTAGACAATGCTTTTGATATCAAAAAAGAAAATGAGCATAGTTTTCACTTTGGATTTGCTCATTCTTCCCTTTTTTGGTCGAGGAGACGTCGGCTTGTGCCACTCGGAAGATTGCTTCTTTGTACAGGAGGAACAAATTCATGGTAGACAATGCCTTTGATATCAAAAAAGAAAATGAGCATAGTTTTCACTTTGGAATAGCTCATTCTTCCCTTTTTTGGTCGAGGAGACGTCGGCTTGTGCCACTCGGAAGTTGCATTTTTGTCCAGGAGGAACAAATTCATGGTAGACAATGCCTTTGATGTCAAAAAAGAAAATGAGCATAGTTTTCACTTTAGATTTGCTCATTCTTCCTTTTTTTGGTCGAGGAGACGTCGGCGTGTATCACTCGGAAGATTGCCTCTTTGTCCAGGAGAAACAAATTCATGGTAGACAATGCCTTTGATGTCAAAAAAGAAAATGAGCATAGTTTTCACTTTAGATTTGCTCATTCTTCCTTTTTTTGGTCGAGGAGACGTCGGCGTGTATCACTCGGAAGATTGCCTCTTTGTCCAGGAGGAACAAATTCATGGTAGACAATGCCTTTGATGTCAAAAAAGAAAATGAGCATAGGTTTCACTTTGGATTTGCTCATTCTTCCCTTTTTTGGTCGAGGAAAAGTCGGCTTGTGCCACTCGGAAGATTGCTTCTTTGTACAGGAGGAACAAATTCATGGTAGACAATGCCTTTGATATCAAAAAAGAAAATGAGCATAGTTTTCACTTTGGAATAGCTCATTCTTCCCGTTTTTGGTCGAGGAGACGTCGGCTTGTGCCACTCGGAAGTTGCTTCTTTGTCCAGGAGGAACAAATTCATGGTAGACAATGCCTTTGATGTAAAAAAGAAAATGAGCATAGTTTTCACTTTAGATTTGCTCATTCTTCCTTTTTTTGGTCGAGGAGACGTCGGCGTGTATCACTCGGAAGATTGCCTCTTTGTCCAGGAGGAACAAATTCATGGTAGACAATGCCTTTGATGTCAAAAAAGAGAATGAGCAGCGTTTTCACTTTGGATTTGTTCATTCTTCCCTTTTTTTGGCCAAGGAGACGTCGGCTTGTGCCACTCGGAAGATTGCCTCTTTGTCTAGGAGAAACAAATTCATGGTAGACAATGCTTTTAATATCAAAAAAGAAAATGAGCATAGTTTTCACTTTGGATTTGCTCATTCTTCCTTTTTTTGGTCGAGGAGACGTCGGCTTGTGCCACTCGGAAGATTGCTTCTTTGTACAGCAGGAACAAATTCATGGTAGACAATGCCTTTGATATCAAAAAAGAAAATGAGCATAGTTTTCACTTTGGAGTAGCTCATTCTTCCCTTTTTTGGTCGAGGAGACGTCGGCTTGTGCCACTCGGAAGTTGCTTCTTTGTCCAGGAGGAACAAATTCATGGTAGACAATGCCTTTGATATCAAAAAAGAAAATGAGCATAGTTTTCACTTTGGAATAGCTCATTCTTCCCTTTTTTGGTCGAGGAGACGTCGGCTTGTGCCACTCGGAAGTTGCTTTTTTGTCCAGGAGGAACAAATTCATGGTAGACAATGCCTTTGATGTCAAAAAAGAAAATGAGCATAGTTTTCACTTTAGATTTGCTCATTCTTCCTTTTTTTGGTCGAGGAGACGTCGGCGTGTATCACTCGGAAGATTGCCTCTTTGTCCAGGAGAAACAAATTCATGGTAGACAATGCCTTTGATGTCAAAAAAGAAAATGAGCATAGTTTTCACTTTGGATTTGCTCATTCTTTCCTTTATGGTCGAGGAGACGTCGGCTTGTGCCACTCGGAAGATTGCTTCTTTTTACAGGAGGAACAAATTCATGGTAGACAATGCCTTTGATATCAAAAAAGAAAATGAGCATAGTTTTCACTTTGTAATAGCTCATTCTTCCCTTTTTTGGTCGAGGAGACGTCGGCTTGTGCCACTCGGAAGTTGCTTCTTTGTCCAGGAGGAACAAATTCATGGTAGACAATGCCTTTGATGTCAAAAAAGAAAATGAGCATAGTTTTCACTTTAGATTTGCTCATTTTTCCTTTTTTTGGTCGAGGAGACGTCGGCGTGTATCACTCGGAAGATTGCCTCTTTGTCCAGGAGGAACAAATTCATGGTAGACAATGCCTTTGATGTCAAAAAAAAAAATGAGCAGCGTTTTCACTTTGGATTTGTTCATTCTTCCCTTTTTTTGGCCGAGGAGACGTCGGCTTGTGCCACTCGGAAGATTGCCTCTTTGTCTGGGAGAAACAAATTCATGGTAGACAATGCTTTTGATATCAAAAAAGAAAATGAGCATAGTTTTCACTTTGGATTTGCTCATTCTTCCCTTTTTTGGTCGAGGAGACGTCGGCTTGTGCCACTCGGAAGATTGCTTCTTTGTACAGGAGGAACAAATTCATGGTAACAATGCCTTTTATATCAAAAAAGAAAATGAGCATAGTTTCCACTTTGGAATAGCTCATTCTTCCCGTTTTTGGTCGAGGAGACGTCGGCTTGTGCCACTCGGAAGTTGCTTCTTTGTCCAGGAGGAACAAATTCATGGTAGACAATGCCTTTGATGTCAAAAAAGAAAATGAGCATAGTTTTCACTTTAGATTTGCTCATTCTTTCTTTTTTTGGTCGAGGAGACGTCGGCGTGTATCACTCGGAAGATTGCCTCTTTGTCCAGGAGGAACAAATTCATGGTAGACAATGCCTTTGATGTCAAAAAAGAAAATGAGCATAGTTTTCACTTTGGATTTGCTCATTCTTCCCTTTTTTGGTCAAGGAGACGTCGGCGTGTGCCACTCGGAAGATTGTCTCTTTGTCTCGGGATCATACTCAAAAATCCACTACTCGTCACCTGTGATTATGTTATTCAAATATTGGAGGTCACTTTCACACATGTTCAAATTTTCTTGGCACATTTCCAATCGCTGCAATTTCTGGTCGTCATTAAACACTTTGGGGACCATCTTCGCACACTTCTTGCGCATGTTCAAATGCTCCGTCACAATGTCACGAACCACAGATTTTGGTAAATTTAACATTTTGGCAATTAAACGAATACTTAGTCGACGGCCTGAGTTCAAAACTTTGCGCACATGGAGTCACATTGTCGGTGTTTGTCGAAGTTGTAGATCTTCCAGCACGATCTTCATCGGCGACCTCTACCGGACCCTCCAAAAAGACCCGATGCCAACGAAACATACCACTTCTTGCTAAAGCAACATCTGGGTAACCCTGCTTGATCATATCAAAGTTCTTTACCGAGTTTCACACAGAATATAATCGCGTACCTCTGATCTAAAAATGCCTTGTTTAACTATATGAGATATTGGAGTTGTTTGGTAATTTTACCAATTTTATCTTTTTTTCTCGTTGTTTTCAATTTCGTACATTATTGTGATATTTTCTAGGATTGTCTTTTTTCCTTTCTTTTTTCAGCACTTTTCTACTTCTTATTTTTTTATTGATTTTATAATTTTTCCTAGATTTTAAGCCTTTTTCTGGTTTTCTTATTTCTTTTGTTCCAATTTTATCTTTTTTCTGAGTTTTGCTAGTATTTTAATTTTTTTTCAATTTTTTTGTCGCCATTTTTTTGTTTTTTTGTAACTTCCTGACCAAGACAAATCCAAATAAGCTTTTTAACTCTATTATTTAGCAATCGAAATAATCGCCATCTACAGGGTGTTTTCTCATTTTTCTGATTGATTACTCGTTTTTATGGTGTTTTATTTATTTTATTTGTGCGATATTTCGACTTTATATTGTTTTTTGTCCTGTTTTTTTTTTGGTTTCATTGATTTTAGACATTTTTCATTTTTTCTTCTACATTTTAAGCTTTTTCCTATTTCATTTTTTGTTTTTTCCAATTCTATCGTTTTTTATCAGTTTTCAAAGTTTTTCCTGTTTTTTAATTTCTCTTATATATTCCACACGAAAACAAATCCAAATAAGCTTTTTAACACTATTTTTTAGCAATCGAAATATAACGCCATCTACCGAATGTTTTTGCAAACATTTTCTAGTTATCAAACTTCGCGCAGTAAAGAAAACCTTCATAAAAATAATCAGGTTTCCTCTCATTACCCATGTGCTGCTAAAATAATATGCTTGACTAACATTATACGAGCAGAAAGGTTTTATGAATTAGATGTTCACGAGCAAAGTTTGGTTATCCAGATATTGATAGTAATATTTACTTTATTGAACGGAATAGTCAGGCCCGGATTTGGGGGAGGGCAGGCGGGGCTACTGCCCCAGGGCCTCCACAAGACAGGGGCCACCACAATTTAAATTATCAATTCCAATGTGTCATAGAAATTCCAAAAACGTGTAATTTCAATCGGGAGGAAGTAGATTTTTTTTGGTTTCAAAAATGACATTTGTCTTTTGCCTGACATTATAACATAAAGAATGGTCAATTATTGGAAGAAAAAAGGTTCTACAATACTGCAAAATTGTGATGAAATCTATCTGTCGGAAATGTTCAAAGAATATATTTACCCGTCGCAATCAAAATCAAGAGACTGTAAATCGATTCTGGCTGTTTTTCTCCAACTACGGGGAAAATTTATTGCTATGCATGTAAATTAATGTCTACCCAAATAACAAAGCTCAGTGGAGAAGGCTTCAGTGACTGGAAGCATGCATCTGAACGCCTACGTGAGCATGAGATTTCGAAGACTCATTTGGAGTCAGTAATGAGTTTAGTGCAACGAGTAGAAGTTACAGGACGTATTGATCAAGAGCTATCAATACAAGAGGCAAAACAAATTGAGTATTGGCGAAAAATTCTTAGAATTATTGTCGTCAGTACGATTAAATTTATTGCTGAACGTGGATTAGCCTTCCGAGGAGACGATGAAATTATTGGATCCCCGAGAAATGGCAATTTTCTGGGTATTTTGGAATTACTAGCCGAGTACGAACGAACCTTGGCAACTCATTTAACACAACATGCAAACAAAGGAAGTGGTCACGTCAATTACCTTTCCTCCACAATTTGCGAAGAATTCATAACTTCTATGGGTGATCAAGTGCTCAATGAAATCGTAACAAGGATTAAAAAATCAAAATACTATTCGGTTTCAGTGGAGTCTACTCCGGACGAATCTCATATCGATCAACTTACAATAGTCGTTCGATATATTGAAGGATCGATGATACCAAAGGAACGATTTCTTGCTTTCTTACCAAATTGCAGTCATACTGGTGAAGCAATAGCAGAAGCTTTACTACAATATTTGGATGACCAACAAATTAATATCCTTAATTGCCGCGGTCAATCGTACGAGAATGCTGCAAATATGAGTGGCAAATACAGAGGGATGCAAGCTCTTATTTTACAGAAAAATCATTTATCAGCATTTGTACCATGCTGTGGTCACTCCCTCAATTTAGTTGGAAAGGCAGCTGCTAACTCTTGTACATTAGCAGTGCAATTCTTTGATTTCATTCAGAATTTATATACGTGTTTACAGTAAGTACACAACGATACCGAATCCTGTATGAAAAATTAGCGAAAAAAAAGTGGACAGTCGTATAATTTAAAAACTCTTAGTGATACTCGCTGGTCATGTAAAGCTGAAGCCACAAATGCCATTGTCATGGGATATTCTGAAATCGAAGAAACTCTAACCAGCATATCTTCTGATAAGGAGCAGAAAGATATCGTGAGAAATGAAGCAGCACATCTTTTAGATAAGATGAGTGGATGACATTTTGGAGCGATTCAACGCAACAAACAAAATTTTGCAGGACCCAAAAATGGTTTTTGAATCAGCTATGCGTGCATTGGAGCCATTGAGATCATTTGTGGAATCCAAAAGAGACGATTTTGATAAATACGAAGAAGCAGCTAAACAAATGTCAAATAGGTTAAAGAAAAAAAAAGGAAAACTAGTATTTTAGTGTGTAAAAAAAATTTTTTTAAATATTATTAGCTGAGTAGTTTCGGCCTAACACCGGCCATCAACAGAGCTAAAAGTCCAAAGGTTAATCAATACCCCAGAAGTGAAAAGATCGATAGACCATTCAACAATAAGGAACTGAAGCCAACAAATCCCGTTTGCAGTTAAAGGGACAACATAACTTGTAGACCGGTTTCACCCTATTGGGGCTCGTCAGTACAAGGTATATGTTGTCGTCAGCGAGCTTAAGGCATAATCGCTGACTGAAAATGAACTAAAATCACGATCTATTTATAACCACCGAGTAGTGGAAGTGTAAAAGATGTGATAGTAGTGACATCATTTCTTTAACTTCAGTAAGTGTGTACAAGTCTTAACAGTCTATTTTATTATTATTAAATGTCAAATAGGTACTATCGAATTCGTTCAGTCACGTACCAGAAACAAAAGTGTTAAGTTGAATCCACTTGATTATATGAAAACACAAATCGTAAATCTGTCACCAAGAGAAAAATTTAAAGTGTCTGATTTTATCCCAGTGATTGATCAACTTTGTGTGTCTCTCACTGAAAGATTGCATTCATACGAAGCTGTTCGTTCGAGATTTGGATTTCTCAATCATCTAGAGGAGATGAACGCTGTAAATTTGTATGCTGCTGCAGAGGAACTGGTAAAAATTTACAAAGATGATTTAGAACGTAGCCTTGGTAATGAGCTGGTCCAATTTGTATCTTTGATAGACTTATACAAAAAGGACTATGAAAAAGACCAATCTAAGGAGCTGTTTTATTAACGCATTCTGGAAAATCAAAATTTCAGGGCTACCTCCGAACATTGAAATTACACTAAGAATGTATTTAGTGTTGATGGTCTCAAATTGTACTGGAGAGCGCTCGTTTTCAAAAATGAAAATTATAAAGAATAGGCTCCGAACGACGATGGGACAAAACCAGTTATCGAAGTTGAGCCTACTTAGTATTGAAAGTGATTTACTCCGGGAACTAAATTTCAGCGAAATCATTAACGACTTTTCGTTAAAAAAATCTCGCAAAGTTCCATTCCTTAACGCGGTAATTTAGTTTTTAATAAATTCTTTGTTTAAATAATTTATTTGTTGCGAATAAATTTTTGAAGGAATTTTGTTAAAAAAAATTTTGTTTTCATTCGGAAAAAATAGGGGCCTCCACTTCATCGTTGCCCCAGGTCCTCTAGACCTCCAAATCCGGCCCTGGGAATAGTCTAATTAGAACTTAAAATTTATTCAAATAAATTTTGTAATATAGATAAACATAAATTATTTAAAAATAAGACAAGTTAATAACAAACTCCAAATACTCTATATTTAGATTTTTATTTTTTAAATCGATTCGTTTTATCATAAAATAAACACGGCAACTTTTACGTAGAAATACAAAATATTTTCAATTTTATCTGTATTTTATATACTAACTAAATTAATATTTAAACCAATTATTATTAAAAATTGCCTCAATTTTTTAATTAGAACTTATATCAGTTGTTGGAAATATTATATTAAAATGTTTAAAGATGGCGCTACTTGCAATGTGTTTAACTTTCTCAAGTAAAACTAACAAGTAGCAGTCGGTCTATAGATGTCTCTTCTCTTCATTACTGACTGGAGAGACATAACCTGTACTGTACTGATGAGCTCTAATAGATCGAAACACAGTGTCTAATGTTCCACAACATCCCTAGTTGTAAAATAGTTTCTCATCGGTAACCGTTACTCAAATACTTCCAAAAAAACTCTATATCAGGACATTCATTAATTTGTTAAATTTAGATACAATTTAGTGTAATTAAGGTAGTTATGTTAATCAGGGATTAAGTAATTAAACAATAGTATATTGTAATACAAGTGTTACAATGACAGAGGTTTCGTAGTACGAGTTCAGTTTGTGAAACGAACCGCGAAGCGGTGAGTTTCGCAAAGAACGAGTACTACAAACCGTCATTGTAACTCGAGTGTTACATACTATTTTTTATAATGAACTTTTAAAAGTATAAAAAATATATAAAATGAGAGTTTTTCGAAATATTTATTTATGTTGGCAATCTTGACACTTTTGACACTTGTCAGTTTTAATGATTTTAAATTAGAAGGTTTGTCAAATTTGTATAAAATATTCCGAATTTAGCAATAACGCTGATAATGTAGTTAATAATTTACTACAACATACCTTTTGATTTACTACCTGAACTCTTTCGTTGAAAATCAGTGCAGTGCAACCAATTGTGTAAAACAAAAGGTTACCAAAAACAGTGTTACAATGAATCTATTTCGATACTGTTTTTAGTGTCGAAATAGAAACTTTGTGAACGTGAATTATAAAAAAACTACTGTTGAACTCATAATTTTTGTGATAAATTCTCGACAGTGTGCAAAGTTCAGCGCACGTTTGGTTATGTTTGTTTTTAATTAAATCAATTGACGACAAACGCTTTATCAATTCTAATTTTTGTAATGTTTGCTACAAATTATCTTAATAAATAATTTAAATATGTGTCAATATAGTTTTTAATAAACAAACAATTTACATTTACTATCACCTATAAACTAATCAAATAATTGTCTGAAGAGGGTGTAAATATTATATTCATTTACTAAACGCAAATATAAATAAAACAATTGTTAAACTAAATATTAACTAATTGATAAATTTTGATATAGTTCAATCACAGTAATACGAGGTATGTCCCGAAGTAAATAGGACTCCTAAGAAATATCCGATACTAATAGCGCCATCTGTTATTGGGGCTAAGCGTTTTTTATGACAATCGGACCACTTCACGCCGAGTGACTGTACCTTTTTAACAACGGTCGAAAATTGAGCATCGAACAAAGAGCCAGTATTAAGTTCTCTTTAAAACTCGGTAAAATCGTCACTAAGATACTTAAAAATGGAATTAAATATCTCCAAGGATTCGATCTACCCCATTTGGGCTTGAGAATAGTGTGTTTACGGTTTGTTTCGCACAAGTTGACGGATGACCAAAAAAGATATTTAAATTCAACATTTGAAGAGGACAAGAAAGATAAACACTTTTTATAGAACATTGTAACTGATGACGAAACGTGGTGTTTTCAATACTATCCCGAAACAAAAGCCTTTGGGAAAGTCACAAGTGAAGACAATGTTGATTTGTTTCTACGATTCGAAGGGAATGATTTACATTATTCAAATGGTTAAAGCTGTGTATTATCCTAGATCCTATTTCTAAGGGTGTCTTGAATTGTTTTATCTTTCCAACTATGTCTTTCCACTTTTTTCTGTCCTAAGTTTTTTGCTTCCTTGGCTTTATTCCTGTCCTGAATAGGTCATCTTCAACTTAATTTAAGCATTTTCTTGTGGGTCTTCCTTGTTTCTTCTTTCCTCCTAAATTCCATTGTATCATTTCACATGTTACTGCCTCATTTTCTGCTCTCCAAATATGTCCCAGCCATGTTACTCTATACTCTTTTATTTTAGCCACAATGTCTTCTTTCAATTTTTGCATAATTTCTGTATTTGTTTTTCTCTGTAACTTTTGCAAATTTGCTGATTTCCCTGTTTATGAAGAAACCATAATTAAGCTAATATATGAAACAAACTTTCGGAGTACTCAATTTTGTGATGTATTGTAGGTGGGGGAGTTATAGGATGTAGTGCTCTATACCATTTAACCAAGAGAGGAATTAATGCAATACTATTAGAAAAACATCAAATTACAAGTGGTACCACATGGCATAGTGGCTCTTTAGTATGGAGTTTAAGAGCTACTGATGTGGATGATTTAATGTTGAAAAAAACCAGAACCCTTCTTAGTGAATTAGAAGGAGATACTGGAATTAATCCGGGATGGATCAATAATGGAGGAATTTTTATCGCTAGAACAAAGGTCTGATACATACTTTTACATGTCTTAAAAATCAATAATTTTATTTCTCTTTTAGGAAAGGCTAGAGGAATACAAACGTTTCCACACTTTAGGACATTATCTCAATTTAGAAAGTCACATAATTTCACCTGCAGAAGCTCAGAAATTGGCTCCAATATTAGAACCCAAATCTTTCTACGGAGCTTTATGGTCTCCTAATGATGGTTATTGCGATCCTTCGATGTATTGTAATGCGTTAATCAAAGGGGCAAAAAATAGGGGTGGACAAGTAAGTAAATAAAATAAAAAAAAATTAACAAATTTTATAAAAAACAATTTAGGTATTTGAAGAAGTCGCTGTTAAAAAAGTACTTACCGTTCCAACACCTAATAATGAGAAAAAAATTGTTGGTGTTGAAACAACAAAAGGTACTATTAAAACAAACGTCTTAGTAAATGCTGCTGGAGTTTGGTCTAGAGAAATAACTCAAATGGTGGGTCTAGATCTTCCTTTAACAGCTATTAAACATGCATATGTAGTAACTGGAACCGTACCAGGTATCAAAGGAATACCATGCATTAGAGATCATGATGGAGGCCTTTATTTAAGACCACAAGGAGAATCTGTAGTTTTTGGAGGATATGAACCAAACCCTGTAATGCTAAAAGATGTAAGGTAAAAATCTTCTTAAGAAATTTTGTTTATTAAGCTTTTTCTAAATTATAGTTGCCAGAAGATAAATTCCATTTATATGAATTAGATATGAGTGTTTTCGATCAACACTGGAAAAGGGCAGTTGAACTTTGTCCGTCGTTTGAAAAAGCAGGAATTAAGTCAGATATTTGTGGACCTGAATCATTTACTCCTGATCACAAACCAATAATGGGAGAAGATCCCAAATGTGTGGGTAAGTTTAGAACTATGCTGAATTTCTTAGTATTAAGATAGTTTATATACAGCCATTGAGAAATGGAGGCTAGCGAAGGCCCAGGAGTGGTGGGAAAAATCACCGGGCAAGCGACAAACCAAAGTCTTCATAAAGGGTCACTCGGCGAAGTTTACTGCAGAGCTGCTATCACAAAGGCGAAACGATGTCAGTCTCTTGGCAGGACATTGTAGGCTCAAGAAACACATGAGTCAGTTGAATTAAGCAGATGAAGACATCTGTCGATACTGCCAAGAGGAGGAAAAAACCGCATTTCATGTCCTATGCCAATGCGAAGGCCTTGCAAGGACGCGGTATCTAGTACTGAGAGAGGAGAAACCGGCTTCTCCAAGTTATGCGCAGTGGCCACTGTCAAGGCCATTAAGTCTCATTAAGAGGGTAGGGCTCTGGACAAGGTTCTCTAATCCTATTCTTGAGATAATGGGTGGTCACAATAGATCTGCAAAGGTCGCAGTGATACAAGCTAACAGCCAACCCAATAAACATCTAATCTAGTCTAGTTTACATAATATTTTTAAGGTCTTTTCCATTGTAACGCGTTTAACTCATTGGGAATTCAACTAAGCGGTGGAGCTGGTGAAGCCATAGCCAGTTGGGTAGATGGTCGTCCAGAAATTCCTCTTTACGCTTATGATATCAGAAGATATACGCCAGTACAAAGACAAGATAGAGCGTGGGTTTTACAAAGAACACATGAAGGTTATGCTAAAACATATGGCATTACCTATCCACATGACCAACCTTTAGCTGGTAGAAATCACCGTACTGACCAGTTTCATGAAGTAAGTTTTTTAAAAAATGTTATATTAGTCATCTTTTAATGGTTATATTTCTATAGGCATTAGTAGCAAGTGGTGCGGTAATGGAGGAAGCTTTGGGATGGGAAAGGCCTGCATATTTCCTTGATGAACGCACTGCTCCTGTGCGAAATTATGATTGGTATGGATATTATGATCATGTCGTATCTGATGATAAACGTTATGAAAAAGAATTGGAAGAAGATCTAACTTTTGAATTCTCTAAACATCATAATTTGGTAGGTTTTATTGGTTGTTAGTTTTTGATTTATTATTTGTGCTCATTTTATATCAGATTAAAGAAGAAGCCTTAGCAGCCAGAAACAACGTTGCTTTATTCGATCTTACTTGTTATGCCAAAATGTATCTAGCTGGTCCAGATGCAGAGGAAGCCGCAGATTGGCTATTTACAGCCAATGTTGATAGGGAACCAGGAAGTATTATTTACACGTGTTCATTAAATTCTAGAGGTAACGTTGAAGCTGATGTCACTGTCATACCTTTGGAAGAAGGCGTTGGAACTTTAGTTGGGCCTATATTAAAAGTAAGTAAATATAGATTATTATCCATCATGTTGTATTCAGTATTTGTGGTTTAATTTTAAGCAAAGAAACAACTCGTAGTTGTACCGGTACAGCTTAAATGGGATCAATGGGATCTTTAAAACCTCTTGTTTTCTTAATGCTAGGGTTGTCCTTTTAGTTTTCTATATAGCCAAAATATGTCCCACAAAGATAGATACACTTTTGCATAAGTTCAAATGAATTGGTAAAACACTTATTCCAGTCTTTAGTTGACACCTGCAAAATAGCTGTTTTAAAGACATCGATAGCTTCTTCTGGCGACTAGAATCGATGCCCAAGCATCTTTTGGAACATCAAGAAGTTGTTGGGACTTAGGTCGGGATGGTCTTTCAATTCGATGTCTTAAAGCTTAAAAAACTCAATTGTCTTTTGGGCAGTGTAAGCACTTGCAGAATGATAAGCCGTTGAGTGTTGCTTTGTCGGAGTTTCACGATAACTTCTAGTAAACAAACGTTTATATACCAATCGATCTTCTAAGACAATTGTTGCCACATAACCAGATTTTCACACAAAAGTTGCTACCATTTTCTTTGAGACACTTCGAGAACGGATCACACAGCGGGTTCGTAGAAGTAAATCGAAGATTCATCGCCATTAACAATACTATAAACGTTTTTCAAGCTTTCTTGAGTTCCAGTGTTTTTCGACACCAATTGACGCGAATTGCTTTTAGCTCTTTTCTCAGCAAATGAGGGATCCAACTTCTTAACACCCAGTTCTCCATGTAGAATCTTTTGCTCTAAGATGCCTCTATCTCCCGATATGTTACACAATGGTCATCCACAATGAGCTGATGAACAACATAAATGCTTTGCTGTGTGACTGCTGTTTAGGATGGACCTAAGATTGAGTTTAGATTTGTTTCTGAAGGTTTTATTGGTGGCGCCTTTTAAGGGGCTATATACAAAACTAAAAAGACAACCCTCGTAACATCATGTTTAATTTTTTAAGGGAAAAGGATATTATATAGTAGCCGGAGCAAAATCAGGATATCAAACTAAGTCTCATTTTAGAAAACAATTGTATAGGAAAAATTTTAAGTCGTTGGTAACAGAAATGACCAATAGGATAGGAATTCTTTCTATCCAAGGACCAAAAAGGTATAATGTAGATAAAATGTTAAATAATTATTTGTTCTTTAAATATACTCTTCTTTTTAGTCGTGAATTGCTTCAATCAATCACAGAATATCCAATAACCGACGAGAAACTTGCACATGGAATGTCTAAACTTCTAAAAATCAACGGCCACACATGTCGAGTGTTAAGGATTAGTTATATTGGAGAATTAGGATATGAGATTCATATACCACTTGCCTCCTGCATACCTGTTTACAATCGTGTGATGGAAGCTGGAAGAGGATTTGATCTTAAACATGCTGGTTTTAGAGCTTTGGAAGCTCTTAGTGTAGAAAAAGGTAAAATGAAAATATATAAATCACGAACACAATCTAAGTATTGAAAACGACTTTTAGGTTACCATCTTCTGAATCATGATCTTAGACTTGACGATAATCCGATTGAAGCAGGTTTAGGTGTATTTTGCAGAAAGGATGGTCAGTATTTAGGAAAACAGGCTGTAGAGAAATTTAAACAAGAAGGTGTTAAAAAGAAACGAGTAATGTTTACTTTATCAGACCCAGTGGCTTTATATGGATATGAAACTATTTGGAGAGATGATGAGATAGTAGGATTTCTAAGACGAGGAGATTATGCATTTAGTTTAGATTGTAGTGTAGGAATAGGGTAAGTAATTTAACTTTATAGAACACAATATTGTTACTTTTATAATCGTATTTCACAGATATGTTGAACATCCCAAAGGCAAAGTGATTGACAACGAATTCCTAAAAAGCGGTAGTTACCAAATCGAAGTTAGAAATAAAAAATATCCCGCAACCTTATATTTGAAAAGTCCATTTGATCCACAAAATAAAAGATTAAAAGGACAGTATGAAAATCAATTTGAAGAACAAACACACTTCGAAGACTGATTTAGATTTATTATTAGCTTTATGTGTTATTATATTCATTTTTATGATGTAATAAATATTTTTTATTGTTATGAATGTTAATTGGCATTTTTTCTTTAACAGAAAAAGATCTAAGAAAGAAAGTGATAATAAAAACTAGCATTAAATAGTGAAAAAGATGTAACGTAGGGAGCGTATTTGTTGACCACTTGCACCGGGTATTTATGCCATGTCATAAAAAGTTAAACTCTAAAATTCCTGAAGAAGTAACCTATAAGCTTATATAATGCGATGTATGAAAGAATATAATAATTTTGTGGAAATAATGAAAAAATTTTTATAAAATCATGAAATTTCCCAAAAGGTTAACTGAAACACACAAAAAATTATCGAATCAAATTGTATTTGAACATAAAACAAAAAACGTGAAAAAATTACGAACCGTTACAAACTAGAAAAAATTGTAAAATAAATGGAAAAACCTGTTCTAGGGTAAATAGTAGTTTACGTAACAAGTCCCGAAATTGGTCTTTTACTGGACGAGTGGGCAATTGCAGGGCGAGCCGCAGGCAGGTCCTGCAAGCCTGCGAGTTTTTTTTTAACTTCCCGCTAAAAAAATTAAAAAATTTTTTAAAATCGGGAAGTTATTGGTTTCACCCCGTTTTTCGAAAATCGAGTTTTCATTGGATCTCAACGTTTTGAGGTCTTAGGAACCTCCCCTGACTATTTTTACGAGGGTGTCTGTATGTCTGTATGTACGTGTGGATGTGTGTGTGTGTGTGTGGATGTATGTAAACCTCTTATAACTTTTGAACGGCTGGACCGATCGGAATCAAATAAAAAGCATTCCAAAGAGTTCCACCTAACTTAGATTCTCTGGAAGTTTGAACCGATTCGAGCCGGTAGATTTCGAGAAATTTTAAAATAACCGAAAAAAACAATTGGTAAAAATGATGTTTTTTGGGCATATCTTTTTGGCTATTGCATCGATCAATTCCATAACCTAATCAGCTCTCAAGCTTAAAAAGCCACGTCGAATGCCGTTTTGCAAATTAAAATCGGTTGATTCGTTCGTGAGATATCGTTGTCGAAAATTTTCAAAAAAAGGGTTTTTTTTTCAATAACTTAGAGATTTTTTTACTAACCGATTTTGCACTCTTGGTAACGGTTTTAGGTCTCAAAAAACTGCGTCGAATGCCATCTTGAACATCAAAATCGAATAGGGCGTTAAAAAGTTATGGCTTTTTAAACATTTCAAAAAAAGTCAAAAACGTCAAAATACGTCACGTTACTATAGCTTTGCGGTTAAAACTAGCGGGAAGTTGCAAGGATGGCCTTTAAGGTCAACCTCTTTTCCAATTTTTTTTTATTATGGCTGTCCTCGTAGGTATAAACCTAAATACAAATGTACCGAGAACATCTATTGGGGCAGAAGAGGTAATTTATTAATTTGGGATTTAAAGGCATGCAAGTTAGGACGAGTGGGGAAGACGTGGGGAGGTAAGGAGTTCCACAATCTGGAGACCCTGGGGATGAAGGAACGATCGAATTGATCCGTTCTCGATGTTGGGCACTGAACAGTATAAGGGTGCATGGAGTTGGCACGTCGCGTTGCTCTGGCTGGTCTGGCAAGTGGAGGCATTATAGAGCGGAGTTTTTCTGAGCAAAATCCGTTTATGTATCGGTAAAACAAGGAGAGATCAGCCACTGCTCTTCGGTGGGATAATGGGGCTAGGTTTTTGGTGATACTGGTGTCGTTAATTAGTCGAACTGCCCTACTCTGTATTGCATCAAGAACTCCGAGTCTTGACGGAGCCGCCGATCCCCATACATGCGAGCAGTATTCAAGATTAGGCCGTATTTGAGCTTTGTAAAGAGTAGCTAAGTTGGATGGAGAAAAATATTTCCGTGTTCTAAACAAAAAGCCTAATTTCTTTCCTGCTGCAGTTGCTATGGATGCAATATGTTCATTCCATAGTAAGTCTTGGGAGATCGTGATACCAACCAGCGTAATGGAGTCGCCCGCTACCAGTGTATGATCGTTGATTGTAATAGATGAGTCGCATGTTTGCCTCTTGTTGGATAGGCAACATGTCTTTGTCTTGGAAGCGTTGAAATTAACAAGATTCTCTCTTCCCCACTCGTCTACAATTCTCAAATCTTGATTGAGAGAAGCCGTCGTGGATCTTCTGTCCTCTTCCAGAATATCTAGAGGTATGGGACGGTTGTGCGCTTTGCTACAGTGTAGGTTGCTATCATCTGCAAAACCATGTATCGGGTTATTAGTGGCTTCTAGTAGATCATTAATGTGTAGTAAGAATAGAGTAGGAGCTAGAGCCGATCCTTGGGGAACTCCAGCGTTTATCTTGTAGAGGTTGGAAGAATGTCCATCTACAGCAACTTGGATGTGCCTGTTGGAGAGAAAGTTGGATATCCATCTGCAAACGTTTTGCGAGAGTCCGTATGAAGGCAGTTTGTTCGAAAGAGCTGCATGCCACACTTGATCAAATGCTTTTGAGATATCTAGTGATACTATTTGAGTCTCCCCATAGCGGTAGATGGCATCACTCCAGACATGAGTTACATATGCTAGCGAATCGGCTGTTGACCTTTGTTGGCGAAAACCATATTGCCTATCACTTAAAAGGTTGTGTGTCTCAAGGTAGCTCAGGATCTCGTGATTGACGTATTTCTCCATAGTTTTGCTAATAACAGATAGAAGAGCTATGGGTCTGTAGTTAGAAGGCTGGGTTTTAGAGCCTTTCTTGGGGACTGGTTGTACTCGAGCAGTTTTCCATGATTCTGGAAAAATACCAGTATCATATGATAGTTGAAATAGCTTAGTGAAAACTGGCGCTAGTTCAGGAGCACAACATTTTAAGAGTAAAGCAGGTATTTCATCGAGGCCGCTTGCTTTGTTGGTATTTAGAGTAGCAAGGACTCTCTGCACCCGCTTAACCCTAAATATGATATTTTTCATTGTGTGGGGAGCCCGTGGAATAGAAAGTAGCTCTATGTTGTCCGGTGGGTTAAGTGTCGAGTTCGAAGAGAATATTTTGGCAAAGAGTTCTGCTTTTTCTGTGGAGGACGTAACTATTGAGCCGTCATCTAAAGTGAGTGGAGGGAACGCACTAGTTGTGAAATTGTTGTTGATATGTTTGGCGAGATTCCAAAAGGACCGGCTTCCATTAGGGTTTGACATTACTTTCTCTCTCATTCGAGCGTCAAAGAGACTTTTGGAATTGGAAATAGTGGTGTTGTATCTGTTTCTAGCGTTTATATCATCCTGTTTTGTTTTTTCTGATGGATTTTGTATAAATAATTTGTGGGACTTGATCTTAGCTTTCCGGGCTACATCGCAATCTTTATTAAACCATGGCTTCTGTTTGGCTTTTAAGCGTTTGGTAAAGTGAGGAATGTAAGCTTCCATAGCACACTGAATGATTTCAGTTATGATGTTGCAAACAGCTGATGGATCTTTGTTAATAAAGCAGACTGGATTCCAGGGAAAAGTTGCAAAGTAGTCTCGAAGGCCTTCCCAATCTGCTTTTTTTAAATTCCAAAAAGTTCTCGTGGGTGGTGCCTCGAATGGGTGAGGTTCTATTGGACATTTGACTTCTACTACAGCATTATCAGAGTTACCTAGGGGAGACAGAACATTTACATTATATTGCTCAGGGTGAGTAGTCAGAAAAAGATCAAGAGTATTAGAACTGTGATTGGCAGCTCTGGGAAAGTAAGTCGGCTTGTCGATTAGTTGGGACAGCCCATGGCTAATTGCAAACTCTTCAGTTAGCCTGCCTTCTGTGTCCGTTTTGTTGGACTTAAGCCACTTTTCGTGGTGAACATTAAAATCCCCAAGCACAATTATCTCTGAAGAAGGGTACTCACTATTAAGGTAGTCGATCTTTTGTGATAGATAGTCTAGTAGTTCGTCGCATTTATTATCTGATGGACGATAAATACAACATATAAATTTGCTAGAGGCTTTTAGTGTTAATTTTAGCCAGACAATGTTGTCTCTGTTGTTCTCTAGTGCAGGTAGTCTAGAGCAGGAAAGTATGCTTCTTACGTAAACACATACACCATGGTGCCGTTTAAAGTTGTGGTAAAGTTCGTAACCTGGAAATTTAAGATGATTCAGGCTATTTTTCCCAGAAACCTGTGTTTCGGTAAGAACCAGAACATGAGGTTTCACAGACTGTAAATAGTGATGGGTTGCGTTAATGTTGGCATTCAACCCGCAGATGTTCGTGAATGTTAATATGCAGTCTGTTTTGTGTTTTGGCTTGTGGGTAAATTTAGCCGAACTAGTGGTTGGTCTACCAGTAGACTGATCGATGGCTATGTTATTTCCATCATGACTTCCCCGAGATTGTGCCCCCCCCCCCCCCCGGAAATCCGAATGGGGAACTATTTTACTTCCGGAACATTTAACCTCTGGAGAACTCATCATGGTATTTTCTAAAAACGAGTTTAAGAGAAAGAAGGGAATTGGAGTTAAACGGAAAAGGGAGAAGGGAAGGGAAAGAACCGACTTACAACTCAAATGGGGAAACATGTTTAGAACATTTCACCCCATCTTAACGAGTTGCAGGGTGGTACCTCCTCGGGCGATGGAAAGTTCCATCTACCACCTACCTAAAGTAAAAGCACTTTTGGGACGTATTACGTACAATATTTTTTGTAAACCGGCCAGAATTTAGTAATTTCCAGTTTATTTTTGGGTCAGAAAATCTCATTTTGTCGGACCGGGCCAGAAAATTATTGTGATAGTCCGGTAAAAGCTTTTTCTTGATCCCCTACCCAAAAATACGCATTTTCTGGCAGCTCCAGAAAGTCCAACTTTTATCGCTTGATTGAATTACAGCACGCTCTATGTTCGGATGGGGATCTAGAAAAATAGTATACAACCCATGGCCAAAAAGTTGGATGCTCTAACGCGTGGAATATAGATGCGTCGGCTTCGCCTCGGCATCTATGTATATTCCACGCGCCAGAAAATCCAACTTTCTGGCCTAGGGTCGTAAAATACTATTACCGGATTCATTTTTATTTTCTGGCCTTGTCCGACAAAATGAGATTTTCTGACCTAAAAATAAACCGGAATGTACTTATTTCTGGCCGGTTAAAAAAAAATGAAAAAACTAAAATTAACACGAAAAATTAGATAAAATTTAAAAAATTGGTGTAAAATTTATAAATTAGTTCAGTTTGATACCTTCTCCACATTTTTTTTGACGAAACTCATGTTTTAACACACGGTATTGACATAACTCAAAATTCGATAATCGTTTCTTTAGTTCATTTTTCAAATTTCAAATACAGTAAATCTTATCTTTAAGTGCACGACATTGAGCCAAAGAATTTAGTGACATTTTTGTCATCCTTTAATCTTTGCTTTAAATTTACATATATTAGCTTTATAAAATTTTGGTTTCGCCTCGAAAGTATATTACTAGTGACTCGAAAATGGAAGAAAATAATTGGAATATGTCACGTAATGTAACAACTGTAAGGATTATAAATTTATTCGTTTTTTAGTATAGATATATTTTGAAACTAAGTTTTTAGAGACCCAAAAGGAGCGATTCATCCAGAACAGGTTCACATAGAAATCGCACTTCCCGTGTAAATCCTGTAAATGTTGCTAGAAGTCCCACATACATAGATGATGTAACCTTAAATGCTATGATTACTAGCGGTATGATGGAAGCTCTTGGACCTGTCCATTTTGCTCAAGTAAAATTTATTGATTTTGTATTAAGACTTAAAGTACTTTATTGCCTTTCAAAATTTGTCCCACGAAGATCGATACAATTTTGTAAGTGTTCCAAACTAATTGGTAAAACAGTTATTCCAGTCTTCAGTTGACACGTGCAAAATCGCTGTTTTAAAGGCATCGATGCTTCTAGAATCGTTAGTCAATGTTTTGAAGCCTTAAAAACACGATTGTCTTTTGGTCAATGTGAGCACTTACATTGATGTATGATGATTCACGATAACTTTGGGGGTATCTGGATCTGGATCTGAAAAGCTGGAGAGGGCCAGCAAGTGCTCTGTCGGCACTAAAGCCACATATGGCCCATTGTGTATCCTCTCGTGTGTAGGGATATCCACACCTCAGGCTGTTATCAGGCCTAGAGATTTAAAATAGGTGATGAGGCTCCTGAGGGGGATCTCCATAACATCGGCTGGTGGAAGCCAGTACTTGCCCAACACGGATCTTCTGATTCCAGAAAAAGCAGAGCAGTCATACATTATATGTTCTACTGTTTCCTCTTCTTGTTCATCCTAAAGAGATGTTTAAAATACCAGCATAAGACCAGTTTTTTTACAATTGTTATAAGTCATGTTTCAATAAAACTGCTTCTATTAAAAAATCTATGCTTTTTAGCAAAATTTCATTTAATCATTAACTTGTATGTCCCACTAAACTGTTAATTAAATGATTTTTTTATAGTTTAGAGTCCCCATTAGACAAGCCAGTGACCACAATCAAAATGACCTCGGAGCATCTCAAATTGACTATAGATTAGGATGGATCCCAAAAAATTTGAACTTACCTACCTTACCAAATCCTAAAGAGGTAAAGTTTCTTTTATATTATAGTTCCAGTTTTTAAAAAATGCTTGTAAAGTTGACATTGAATGTTAAACGTTATCGAAGGCTTTTTCATAATCAATAAAACAGGCGTATACATCCTTCCGTTGGTCTCTGCATTTCTGCATCAGTATAGTGAGGCTGTATAGTGCATCCCAAATACCCATTCCTTTACGAAATCCAAATTGTTCATTACCCATATCTACTTCACATTTTTTCTATATTCTAAGATGAATTATTTTCAGGAAGATTTTGAAAATGTTTGACATGAGGCTGATAAGACTAAAATCGTTGCACTTTTTTGTATTTCTGATTTTTGGTCTTGGGATGAACGTTGAAGTCAACCAATCTTGGGAAATGTAGCTGGATTGGTATATTTTATTGAATAGATAATAGATTTCTGTAGTCATCCAAGTCTTGTGTTTCTTCTGATCCTTTCTGGTGTGTTTCTTGGATTATGGTTAATGAGTTCTTCAGGATTGTCCATAGAATAGATCGTCTATCTCCTTTTCAACTGAGCCAATGTTTGTTAGATTGGTAACTTTATTACTCACCTCTTTTAACTGAATTTGTATTTTGTTAAGGTTAGCCCAAAATAGTTGAAATGTCAGAAGAACCAGTTCGTAATATGTGTGTAAAATACACAACTCCTTTTCAAAAAGTTAATGGGTTCATTTCTGTTTCTATTTTCGTATGGACATATTCTTCAATGAGTTTTCCTAATGTTGATATGAAAATATTTTAATCACATCAACACTTTTGTCCGAAAAAGAGTTCCATAAGGTGATTAGGAATAGTTTCAATTTTTTCTTTAGTAGTATTGGCTCAGTGTTTATTTCCGATTTAGTTAAAACACTTCTACTAAATAAAAGAATTAAAACAAACATTATTATGGCTGAAATTTATAGTCGAGCCTTGAGATGCTCCTTATGCGAGGCGTCCTCGACCATTCCTCCGTTTTTCGGTTTTATAGTCCTTTCCTCGAGGAAGGATATCTTGAGGAAAGGTTCGCAACTGACAACACTGTATTTTGTTTTGTTTGGCGTAATTTTAACAGAAAGGGAGGTTAAGGTTGAAAGTTTTGGTCGTGTTTTTGTTATTCTAAAGAATGTGTGAAAAAGAAAACAGATCTCCCTATACGAAGGAAGAAAAATACTTCCTCGTATTACAGGTGAATAAATTTAGGGCCGTTTTGGAAACAAAATTTCCAGTAGCATAATATCTTAAATTGAGCAATAGCTGTATCATTGGAGCTATTGGCAGCCCTCTATGATTAATGCGCGATAGTTGCTCCTGGACCAAGGGGAGAAGTACATTTTGCACTGTACCTTTGCTAAATCTATATCGATTTAGAAATTACCTTTCCCTAAATCTTTCAAAGGGATTGTCCCAATCTCGCAAATATATTTTTGGTAGTTGTACAGGCATAAATACTTTTTCACCCGCAATGCCAACAAACTCCAAAAAGTCTTCTAAATCGTCCATATTTTTGATATTTCCACAAAAAACTCAAAATAGCAAATTCTAAACACAAATACAAATAAACACGTTTTCTCTCCTAAAAATCAAGAATTTATATGTCAAAAGTCAGTTCAAGGCGTCCTTAAGGTAGCTCGAGATCTACCTTGTCCTCTACTCGTCCTTAAGGATTCCTTTCGCGACTATAAAACAAAATTTTTCTCGAAGCAGTCCTTAAGGACTCCTCTGTTCTCAAGGCTCGACTATAAATTCCAGCCTAAAATCAACTTACTTGTATTTTGAAGAGGACACGAAGACGAACCAATTGTTAATGAGCCTACAATTACTAATCGCAACGAGAAAGAGACGAAAATTATCAGTAACACCGCTTACGGCACAATTTTGAACTACAGCTATTAAACTAAATAAATCTCACTCAAAAATCAAATGTATAACTCCAAACTTAAAAAATGATAAATAAAAAAGAAGATCTACTAATATTACAAGCCGCTCCTGTGTATGTCAATTTGAAATTACAACTTAAACAACTACCAGTTATGGTATTAACTAAGTCTACCAACTAATGTAGATATGTTTTTAAAAGTCTATAACAAAATTATGATTTGTATTTTAATGTATCAATAATGGCTTGCCGATGTTCAAGCGATTCAAAATTAACTGAAATGGTATGTTAATTAGCTAAACTATCAATTTATATAGTAAGATTGTATCAGTTAGAATCAGCCCAAGTGTACTTATAAACTCCGGCACTGTGTTAATTTAAACAAATGTCAAATTTAATGTGATACTCATATCGAAAATGTATTGAGGTTTTAGGTAAAAGAGGACAATTTTAAATTCAAAGCTCCAGATAAAGATTCCATAGCCGAATTTTTACAAGACGAAGAACCTCCGAAAAAGGATCCAAGGTTCTTGTTGCCAAAATTAATAATGGAGGAAGGAGATCTACATAATGACATTATTCAATCTAAAAGACAAGAAACTATAATGGAATGGTAAATATTTTTTCTATTTAGCTGTATATACTAAACTAATATAGAGTACATGGAAGGATAGAGGAGGTAGTTGTGGTAATTATTCAAAATCATAGTTTACCTACACTTTTCTAACAAATAGATTTTGTACTTCAAAAAGCTATCTAATCTCTAAAGTGTTTCAAAAAAGATGTTATAAATTCTGATTTCTCAGCAGCTCCGGTAGTTTCATCAATCTTGTTATCATTGTGGAAAGTAGACAATGGCAGAATCACTTTTTTGCAGCTTATTTGGCACATAGGCTTAGTAGCTCTGTCTGTGGTAACCAAAAAGCAAGGTAGGAATTATTTTCTATTCTTTCTAGTGCCAACTATAAATATTATGTGGTTAGCAACCAGCGCATTAGCAAGAGGAATTAATGTAAAGTAGTTATCCATTAACGTTCTTAGACTCTTATCAACGCTGAAGTATCCTACTTGTTACAATTTTTGTTATTTATTTTCAAAGCTGATCAACCTTCATCTTTTTTAGGTTTGATAGAGCAGTGGAACGAGAACTTTCTAAACGGAAAGTGGATGACTCTATACAGAAGATAAGTTCTGTTACTGACGAAGTAATTGGTCCAGCAAAAAATCTTAATTTTCCTTCCAAATTTTTTGGCAAGATGTCCGATGCCCATAGTAGTCATATAGAATCTTCAGATTTACCTAATAGTGAACTCGATGAATTGACAGATGCAGTAGATAAACTATCTAAAGCTGAGGCTATGTGCGCATTTGCGGGAGCTGTCCAAGCAGCAGAAGAAGCTGCAGAAGGTATAAATTCAGACAAGAACAGTTGAACTGTTATTATTAACATAGATAAATAAAAAGTATTCAATATACTATACTTTAATATTATATTTCAATAATCCACAAAACTAAGGCACTAAAACCATTCACATTATCGTCTGCTATTTAGAATCCACTAATTGAAAATCACCAATATTGTTATAAAAGACTAACTCGAAGTTGTACGGGTACAACTCTTTACTCCTTTACGTAAAATGAAAACACAAATTCAATGATACTGGATTCAAAATGGCGGATGATATTACCTAGAGGATCTATCTTTTTTTACAGTTTGTTTGGGAATATCTACAAGTGGGTTTTCAATTTTTTTAGCTGCACCTCCTGAACTGGCAGAGGAAGCAGCACAAGCAAGTGCGAAAATATTTCAAAGTGAAATTAACACAAGTGAAATTAGACAGGAAGTCCAAGGTACCAAGCCTATGGAAGTTATTGGGTATATTGGTATTACTAAACCTAAATATCCAATTAGACCTCAAAGAAAGTAGGATTTGTTACGTCTACACTTTTTATTTTAAATAAATATTTGTGATTTGATCAGTTTTCACTTAAAGATTCTTTTGCGAATTAGAGACTAGAATCGTAAAGAATGATACTATTAGCTAAGAGTTGCATAGTTTTATTTTATGAAGTTTACTATTGTATACAAATATCATTAAAAATAGTATTAACACCAGTTTTCACATAACTATTCTTAATGAAGATATGTACCGGGGATGATTTTAGATTTTAGAATATGTGGGGTCGATTGATCTGGTTGACCTTACTACACCAAATCTAATTATGAGTCCATCAGGTTTAGACTTTTAAGAAAGTCTATTATCTGTTTAGGATATTATATAGGTAACCTGTTCAGACTCTAAGAAGACCTGTCCCAGATATTTATATTGGTGGTGAACAATTCCTCAGCAGTTACACATAATATTTTCCATTGTTCACTTTGAGACGGTACCTCAGTGGACAGTGTCCGGTGAGAATTTGTGTGCTTATCTGAGTTCAGGTTTCCAAAGCTCTAAGAATATGTTAAGGTAGCGCAGTGATGGCTAAATTAACCTTTTTGCTTGTCTTAGGCCTGAGGCGTTTTACCAGTAGGCTGCACTGAGCTTCTTCTCCCAATTACGTACTTCATCCATAATGCGACATTTTGAAATGCAACAGAAAGGTTGAAATTCGATAAAAAAAACTGCTCCTTCTTTTATGAGACTAACAGCTATATCGTTTTCGACAATCCCTTTATGCCTTGGTATCCAGAGCAAAGATACTTTGTTGTCTTTAACCAGTCGCTTAAGAGACTGGTTGCAGTTACAGGCAGTCTTCTTTTGAAAATTTAGAGATTTTCTTTTATGTTAACTCACACCTACTTATACTAACATTTAGTGTGAGTTGAAAATCACGTTTTAGAGACAAACTTTAGGTTGCAGGCATCTTCATGGAATGGGTTGCTCTGACTCTTACAATTACAAGATGTCTTGTAAGATCGCCGGGTTTTAGAGACAAACTTTAGGTTGCAGGCATCTTCATGGAATGGGTTGCTCTGACTCTAAAAATTACAAGATGTCTTGTAAGATAGCCGGGTTTTAGAGACAAACTTTAGGTTGCAGGCATCTTCATGGAATAGGTTGCTCTGGCTATTAGAATTACAAGATGTCTTTTAAGATCGCCGGATTTTAGAAAATTGTTTCTTTCTAGAGCAATCCTTTTTACGTGTAATGCAAGGAGGAAGGTCTAGAATTACTTCCAAGGTTCCATTAAGACACAATCTCTTGCGTGTAGGTGGCACTCTATTCATAACAGGAGGTTGAATCAGTGACTTCTTTCTTTTGGTGAATGAAGAAGTGTCGTTTTGTTAGAATTGGCTAAAATTCCTTCCTTTAAGCACCAAGTAGTTATGAAATTAAGTCATGTGGTGAGCAATATTACTTCTTACCACAATAACTAAATCATCAGCATAGTTCAGAGCACGAAACCCTTCTCTTTAAGGTTTTCTATAAAATCGTCAACTACCAATTACCACAAAGGCAATAAGACTACTTTTTGTTAGCATTTGGTAATATTTTGTTAATTTCTTTATACTAATAAAGCCGAAGAATTTAACAATTTGCCAGAATATTTATACTATTGATGAGCATTTTTCTAGATTTAAACTACATAAACATAATTAACTATTTATTTATTAATTTATTTTTTACATTGAATTGTATGCATCCATGTCTTTTTTATTAAATCAGCAGCTTTTTCACCAATCATATAACAAATACAATTAATATGACTAGATGTGGATAGAGGAATAACGCTAGCATCAGCTACTCTTAAATTTCTTATACCATGAACTCTTAGGTTTTCATCAACTACATCTCCATTCTTAGGATTAGGTCCCATTTTACATGTGCCAACAGGATGATTGTTATGATTAGCAATATACTTAATTGCACATTTAAAATATTCTCTACTCATAAACGTAAAGTTACTACATTGTGGCAGAGGAATATGTGCAAATTGTGCGTTGATTTTTTGAAATGGTTCTGTTTTTATTAAATTTAAGGCAAGTTGTATTCCAATATAGGAAAGTTCGAAATCATGTCCTTCTGGATCTGATAATATATTAGGATCAATGATTGGGTAATCCAATGGATTGGAGCTTTTTAATTTCACACTTCCCTGAGATTTAGTATGTAGAGGTGTTACATAGATTGTAAATGAACTATCTAAATTAGTACCATTAAAAATATACGATGATACATCCTTTCGCCATTTAAAATAATTACTAAGGGCTTCTGCTGTGTAATTAGTGTCTTGAATACTCAATTCCAAATCAGGATAATCATCAATAGCTTGTAATGTAGTTTTATAAAAGCCAATAGCTTGACTTGGAACTGCTGTAGATAAAGGTCCCGTACCAGTACTTAAATACTCCTTAATAGATTCTCTAAGTGTGAGAATAGGTTCGGATAAATTACTTGAAAATACCATACCTTGGATATCAAGATGATCGAAGAACGTAAGACCAACATCTAGGTTGTTAATTACCATAATTCCTAAAAACGAAATACAAATAAGATTTTGATATACAAAAACAATTATTTTCATTCGCTACGAGCGCTACTACGAACATTGTTACCTACTCTACTGATGCAGGCAGTGAATAAACATTAATCAAAATAAAAAATTTAATAAAATGTCAAATGGAAGTTAATACGTTATTAATAAACAACAAATAATACAGGTAGAGATAAAAGCTAAATAACTAGAAAAAACGTACTCACAAGTCCAGGTAGTTTGAATCCTCTACCTGGAGATAGTCCAGGGAAGATAGAAAAAATAGCGGAAATTTGGACATCCAGCAGATATCGAAATGCGGTTTTCTGCATTGTGTTCAGGAAGGTCCCAGGAAAAAAGTCTACAACGTCTGGTTTGGCGCATTTTTCGAAAAATGCCTTCTGGGTCGGAAAATGCATTTTCTAATTGCATCATTCCTTGCACCTTTATAAGAACGACTGGAAACTCGGAAAAATCGCTCGAAAATCGTTATTCGGGGGTTTTAGGGGCTGCCAAACTCGATTCTGGCATTAGAATTACCCGTGGTTGCACGGGGGTTGCTTTGTCGGGGTGAGCAGGGGGTGAATTGGGGGAGAAATGGCAGCGTGCATGAAAAGCACTCCAATCTCGTTACTCGGGAGTTTTTGGGGATGACGAATTCAATTCTGGCATTGTAATCACCCGGAAGCGGCTCTGCGGTGGCATCCGGGGGGACATTCGTTACTCGGGGGTTTTCGAGGATGCCGAAGTCAATTCTAACTGTGGTACTACGAGATGCGGGTAACGACGAAGTGGGTTGGTGTGATTACTTGCATGCAAGCATTGCGCTGGCAATTGCTCAAACCAAAGGGTCGAGAATAGTGAAGAGGAAGAATATAAAGAAGGGAAAGAAGAATCAGAGTTTGAACAAGATGTTTAGTATCTAAGTTGAAAATTTAAGTTTATAATGAATAATTTAACATAAATAAAAACTTCTATTTGTTATTTGAATAAAGTACTATTTTTATCATTTGTGATTTTTCACTTTCTCCTTTACCACAGCACCAACCCCAAGCACCCCCGCGGAATTGAAATTGGCATCACCGAAAACCTCCGAGTAACGAGTTTGGAGTGCTTTTCATGCACGCTTCCATTTCTCACCCCATTCACCACAGAGCAACCCCCGAGCGTCACCGGGTAATTCCAATGCCAGAATTAAATTCGTCATCCCCGAAAACCCCCCGAGTGTCGAGTTTGTATTGATTTTCATGCACTATGCAATTTCTTCCCCAGAAGGTCACCCCGGATGCACCCGTAGAACCGCCCCCAAGCGTTGTACACTTTTTTCCTGGGACCTTCATGAACACAATGCAGAAAACCGTATCTCGATATCTGCTGGATGTCCAAATTTCCGCTATTCAGGCGATTTTCATCTCAATGCCCTGGACTAAGAGCGCTTAGGTAATTTGAGGCCCGAGTTTCGAGATTACCAATAATACCGTAGTCAGAAAATTCAATTATTCTGAGATTAACTTAAGAATATTAGTAAAACAATCATCTATATCTTGAGATGATAAGAATGACACGAAAAAAAATTGTAAGAAATACACCATCTTCTGAATACATGTATTGCAGAAGGTACGAAACTTTGAAGTTTTCGGAACCAACTGTGACCAAGACAAAAACGACAACCTTTGTTTTGATACTACTGATTTGAACTACATAATGGATATAAGATTTGACATCTGAATAAACCAAAATTCGAGTTACCTACTTATGAAACCTGATCAGAGGAAATTCCTTTGTGTAGTTTCTATAACAGGATTCAAATTACCTCTTCTTGTATACTTACCATGTTGCTGTAAATGCTCCTTAGGTCCAATTCCTGACAACATAAGTAATTGTGGTGAGTTAATGGTACCAGCACATATAATAACCTCTTTTTTAGCCTTAGCTCTATACAAAACTCCATTGTTTGAAAACAATACTCCTTCAGCTTTATTATTTTGTATAATAATTTTTGTAACTAAACTATTAGTCATTATTTTCAAATTTCTTTGGTGAGCTACTGGTTGTAAAAAGGCAGTACCGCTGTCCTGTCGTCTACCAAATTTCGTATTAATTTGGAATGGCATGGTTCCTATTTGAGATTCTCCATTTAGATCTCGTACCGAATAATTCAATTCTTCGTTAGCTTTTAAAAAAATCTAAAAACAGATGGCTAATTACTAAACTAATTATTTAAGATATATCTCATGGGATTTTTGAAATTTAGAAGTTTTACAAAAAAGAATATTTATAAATAAGGAATAAAAATAATATCACATAGGACAGGACTCGAACCAGCAATCTTTAACTATAGCCGGATATGACATTTTTTCGATTTCTCGTTAATACCATTTTCTTGTTTGTATAATTTTAAAATTAAAAAAATACTAGCTGACCCGGCCACGCGTTGCTGTGGCGAAGATTTTTGTTATATTACATTGTAGTAATCTATTTAAGAGGAACAGTAGGAGAACATCAGTCATGGAGACCACCATGCTTGTTTACATAGATGCCATTTGTAAAAAATATGACTACCTCCATGACAGATTTTCTACTACTGCAACCCCTTAATACAATGAAATAATGAAATTATTATTTACGAATGAAGACGGAAACGTTAAAGCTGGTATAAAAATTCTCGGGATTGATATTAAGCAAAAATCAATACAAAAGAATTTTAAAATTTATTATTATTTTTATAATCAAACAAATGGAGAGATTTGGGAGAATGTGCCTTAGTGTTATAGGATAAGGGGTAGCTTACTAAAGGCACTCCCGGTTAGGTATCCTGCTGAAGGCAGAAAACTAACCAAGGGGAAGATGGGAAGATGAGATAAACAACAGGAAACAAACAACAAATATATTAACCACTAATTAAGCAATAAGAATGTGTAATAAACATTATGAATAGGGAATAACTGAATACAATAATAATCTTTACTAATCTTACCAAATAAACTACATGGTGGCATGTCACACTTACTCACGAAAATACGTCAAGAGTCACAATGGCCCAGACCCAAGGGTCTGTTTTAGGAACACTTTAAAGGGTGATCCTTACAGACAACCTCAGACTACAAACTCCTGGTGTCTGATCTCAACAACCTGCTTTTATAGCGAATTCATATTCTACGTGAGAATAAAAATTAAACTATTTAAACACGTGCCAAGATCTAACGTAATGCCTTTTACCTGGTAAAATTTAATACTTAACAATATACAGTAAAATATAAACTTATAAATTAATATGTAGGGCAAAACTACCCTATCACCTATGTGACATTACAAAGTAAATAACATGTAACACTTTAACTTATGAATGAGGTAGGTAGGGCAGATAGTCTTAAATCTGTAACAATAATATTTATTATTTTAGAAAGTTTTTTATATTTTCGCCGTGTTCTGTGTCTCTGTGTCATTCCGTGGAATTTGTAATCGAATTTAAACCTATTTCCCGACTACCTATAGCTCTGAAATTTTCAGGATAGCTAAGAACTGGATGACAATGCATGTTTCAAGTGTGTTTAGGCATATACATAGATTTCGAAATTTATACCGAATTGATATTAAACATGATCTAAGTTGTGTATAGATAATTTTATTTTGAAGA
Organism: Altica lythri; assembly: GCA_964028335.1. Classification (NCBI taxonomy): domain Eukaryota; kingdom Metazoa; phylum Arthropoda; class Insecta; order Coleoptera; family Chrysomelidae; genus Altica; species Altica lythri. The sequence continues at coordinate 73,577,654 of OZ034805.1, forward strand.
TTATTAAATAAATCGTTCGTAGCGTAGTTGGTTAGGCGGCGAATCATTCCACTTTTGACAGTTCTGTTATGTTATCATAATGGGATCGATTATGCGACAGAGAAGTTTTTTTTTCTTTTTTTTTTTTGTTCTTACATGTGAAAACAGTAATTATTATTTTAACTGGTAATAAAATAAACTTTTTTAGAAAGTTTTTAGATACAACTACCCTTGATTTTGTTAACAAGGAAACAATCTTCTCTATGATCAATCACAGCGTTGTATGACTTAATATTTTTGCAAAATCAGGGATGCTGTGCATTGTTGAGATGACACAAAATATGACCTATAAATCAGTAAAAAACTTTCTATTATAAAAAGTTCTTTTTGTAAATTGTGCTTATTTTATTTTCAATTTAAATTAGCACTAATCGGTACACAATATTTTTGGTTAACCTGTCTTTAGCTAACACAAACAGATTCGACGGTTTCCCTACACGTGAACATGCAACATATAGTTGCCCATGAGAAAAACATGGATTGTCCAAGTCTAAACCACAAATGGACATTGTTTGAACTTGTGACTTATTTATCGACATGGCAAAAGCCAAACGAATTGGAAACTGTAGCCTTCTAAAGGGTATGGTAAAATCTGACGGTATCATTGGCATATGTGGCAACAGGACCACTTTTCCTTTAAACTTTCCAGTTAAAATGCTTGCTTCAAGAATATTTCCGGTATTCTTTTTGATGACCAAACGCGTACCGTTGCATAATTGAGGTGGGTTCAAATTACGTAGGAGAATAATAGAGGAACCAATCTTTAATCGAAGATTATGTGGTGGTATTCCAGGTATATCTAGTGAATTTAAAAATTCAATTGGAAAATTTACACTTTACACTTTCATCAACAAGTGTATCGATTGATTTAAAAGACATCAGATCGCCTGGTAACAACTGTTGTATTTGGAAAGTAATTTCGTCAACATCAACATTTTTGGCCGCCAAAATCGCCCGATGACTGAGCCAGTCATGATTCAAGTAATTATTCTGTATATCCGGAAAAATACTCTGGATCAGTTCATTTTTTTTTCCTGAAGAACAGTGTAGAAATTGTCTGGCAGTTTAATGAATTGCGTATTTGGTTGCAGTTCTTTTTTACCGTTCGCAATATCTAGTAATTGTTCGGAAAATTTGTGCTGATGGATCATTTTGCAATCGTACGCGCATGTTTACTATTTTTTATGTTAAAACTTTTCAATAATTAAAACTGAATTTAAGTGTCATCTCAACAATGCACAGCATCCTTGATATTGCAAATATATTAAGTCATACAACGCTGTGATTGATCATAGAGAGGATTGTTTCCTTGTTAACACAATCAAGGGTAGTTGTATCTAAAAACTTTCTAAAATAGTTTATTTTATTAACAGTTAAAATTAAAATAATAATTACTGTTTTCACATGTAAAAACAAAAAAAAAAACAGAAAAAAAATCTTTCCTCTGGCGTAATCGATCCCATTACGATAACCCAAGTGAAATGTCATTATAAGCCGCTGATCCAAATCAGCTACTAAGACCTTACATGAAGACTTTCAAAATGATAATATCATATTTAATATAATAACAATTCAATAAACAAATAATTTGCAATAAAATAATATTGCGACTATAAATTAAAATGTAAGCTATCCTATCTTTTAAGTTGGAACAAATAACACATATTTACAAAATTTCATTGAAATCGGTTCAGTTGTTTAGAAGTCCATCGCGGACAAACAACGTGACATGTAATTTATATATATTAAGATATGGCTAATTAGTTTTTTAACTGTAAAGAAAGAATTCAAAATGTTTACTTTAGCGAGTTCTTTAGTGCCATCAGTTGTTGTTTAGACACTATGTAGTAAATGTAGTAAATCTTCGGAAACATATTTCTACCTCTTTACTTTAATGGTCAGCTGTATATTAAAGGTATTTATATAAATAATATATTAAACATCGATTACTTGCCTTTGTATGTTCCGTTCTGGGCATTGGCTGTTCCACCCATAAAGGCCCAAAGTAATTATGATATAATGGATCAAGTGGAGAATCAGGATCAGTCTGATGATAATTTTCAGATTTTAGGAAATATTTGAAAACATCTCCGTAACACCAACCTTTATTACCTAAACTACACCATTTATCAAAATCTTCTTTATTTCCTCTTGTGTAAACAACAGCATTAAGGAGACCTGTTCCGCCGATACCTCTTCCTCTGGGATGAGGGCATATATTACCTTCAAAACCTATCAAGGACCATTTAGTAAATAATCTAACAACATATATTTACAAGTTAATCTAAAACTATAAATGAATACTCACATTTTAGATCTGACTTAAGTTGATTTAACTTTAAACTACCTTAGTACAAAAACTAGCTAGAACCCTGTGCAAATGGCATCAAGTTAGTTTTAAAATATTTTAAGATTATTCTAGTTCTACATTAGTATTAGTTAAATGACTTAATTTTTGCTCTCATTTTTGCACAACAGTAGGTTGAGAGATATTCATTGGGTTGGCTGTTAGTCTGTATCACTGAGACCTTTACAGATCTATTGTGAACACCCATCATCTCTAGAATAAGATTAGAGCAGCTTGTCTAGCCCTGCCCTCTTAATGATACTTAAAAGCTTTGACAGTGGCTTCTCCACATGACTTGGAGCAGTCGTTCCTTATCCCCCAATGCAAGGCCATTCTCCTCCTCCTTCTCTTGTCAGTATCAACAGTAAATTTCGTCGAGTGTCCTTTTATGAAAACTTTGGCTTCTCTCTTGCCCGGTGATTTTCCCAACCACTCTTTGGCCTTTTCTAGCCTCCATTCCTCAATGGCTGCCTTTCTGAACTTGGAGCAGCCAGTTCTTCATACCCAATACCAGATTCTGCGTCCTTGCAAGGCCTTTCTCCTTCTCCTTCTCTTGGCAGTATCGACAGTAAATTTCGTCGAGTGTCCTTTTATGAAAACTTTGGCTACTTTCTTGCCCAGTGATTTTTCCAACCACTCTTTGACCTTCTCTAGCCTCCATTCCTCAATGGCTGCCTTTCTGAACTTGGAGCAGCCAATTCCTCATTCCTCAATAGCAGATACTGCTTCCTTGAAAGGCCTTTCTCCTCCTCCTCTTGGCAGTATCGACAGTAAATTTTGCTTTTATGAAAACTGTAGCTTTTCGCTTGCCCGATGATTTTTCCAACCACTCCTTGGCCTTCTCTAGCCCCCATTTCTCAATGGCTGCCTTTCTGAAGGTGTCAGCAACCCCGCCGATAATTTTATATAAAACCACGTCTATTATAGTGGGCTTTAGGTTTTGGACACCCAGTATAAGTTTTTGAAATTATAAATTTTATTTATATACAATAACATTTCACAAATTTTGTTGTTTTGATTGTCGTGTTATCAAAACTTAAAGTAGTGCATAAATACATATTTAATTTACAAATTAAGATATATTAATATATTAATCCATCAGTATTTTTGTTAACAAAACTTTGACCCACACTTAAAATAGTTTTTTTTTTAAATAATTTTGCAAATTTTCTCGTTATTTATTCGGAATTAGTCCCGGGAGTGTCCTTCCACTACCTGACTCAGCGGACTTCGTACCGCATAACACTGACGTCTTTTTTCCATATTTCGTATTTTTTTGTTTATTTTTAATGATTTTTTTTTATTTTATCGTTTTCATCATATAATCTCGTTAGTTATCAGGTTCGTGTGAATTTGTCTTTCATAAGGGACTTATTGATGCTTGCTGACGTTCTAGAATCCCAGAGGACAAGCTATCCTACATTGAAAAATCCTACAAAGGAGCTAAAACCACTATCAAACTCCCGTTGACAGGTCGAAGGATCGCAAATGTTGAGCCGACTCATGGCGTGAGACAGGGAGATCCTGTAAGCCCCATTTTATTTATTTTAGTTATAGATAGAGTACTAGATCGCCTGAGTAGGAACGTTGGTTTTCAGTATAGAGTGCACCGTATCAGCTGGTTGGTTTTTGTGGATGATTTGGTACTAGCGTCGTCTTCTAGAGTAGGGCTACAAAACAACCTTGACATGTTGGCGTGCGAGCTTACTCTGAACGCTAAACAATGCAAGGTGCTCTCACTGGTGGCTTCAGGAGGGACAAGAAACTGAAGGTTGAGAAAAGACGCTCATTCAAACTTGCGGGCTCGCTCCTTTCTTAGATCTCTGTTGTCGCTCTCTGGAACTACTTGGCAGTACAATTCATAGGTTTAAGGGTCGGTGGTGTTTGAATAAATCTATAAAGCGTAGGCATAAGACGGTTCGTCCTTGTATGGATTCCAACAATTGGTACAGATGGAACAGAATGACTGTAGTCTACAGGTGATTACCGCGTACTGGTTATCCTGTTCTGCCTGTAATAGTTGCCCTACGTTGTCGTTAGAAAACCGCTTTTTAAATTCCCTACAACAAAAAGGTCCACCGATTGGGACTCGCCTGTCTATACAGAGTCTTTAAAAACAAATTCTGTTTCTCATAGTACTTAATTTAGTAAGATTTTCTCGTTTAAATATATGAGATATTAAATGTGCCACCTTCCGGTGGCGGTCTAATGCTTAAGTAAGAATTGGTCGTTTAAATATACGTGATATTAATTTCGCCACCTTACGGTGGCGTAATGGTACTTAATGCAGTAGTAATTGTTCGTGTAAAAATATATGAGATACTAACTGCGGTGGCGTTATATAACTAAATGTAAAAAGGTATTTTTTGGGCTTTCTTTTTACCTTCCGAACAGCAACCCTGTTAGAGGAAAGTATTGTGATCGCGAAAAATTTCGATCTCGGGTTTTTAGCGGAAATACGCGTTTTAGGGTTCCCTGAGCCTAAAAAACCCAAAAATAAAAAATGTCTGTCTGTGTGTCTGTGAACACATTTGCGGCTAAACGGCTAATCGGATCGGAATGAAACTATAAAACCTTACTTATAATCACCATCGGAGGAATCTGATAGAATTTGAGTAAAATCGGCCGACCGGAAGTGGATGTTTACTCTTATCAAAAAATGGAATTTGTTGAAAATATTGGGTTTTCATATAGTTATTGGCAAAATATTTATACTTTGTGGAAAGAACATGTAATTTCCGACATTTTTGAAAGAATACATTTTTTTGATATTTTCATTAGTTTTCGAGATATTGACACTTTTATCAAAAACTGGAAATATGTGAAATAAAAATTGTGGATTCGCTCTTTTTGAACAAAAATTGGTAGTTATTATAGAAAATACAGACTACTAACTAATTATTTTTTTCGATATTTTTGACATCTCCATACTATGGCCACTCCAATTCTACCACCCACTACTTGTTATTATACATGCTACTGTTCGGAAGGTCTTGTGGTGCCCACACCAGATTTTTTCCATTTTATTTTAGTTTCTCGTTTATCTATTTATTTATAAATCAAAATTCAACCCCATCTACTGAGTTTTCCCACAACATAGATGTTGAGTTATTTAGAATCAGAACAAAATCAACATCAATCCATTTGAAAACAACAAAAAATTTAATAAAATTGGGTCCAAAAAATATCTATTCCATCGTTTAACATCGAGATCGCGGGAAAATCCTATAAATGGCGTTGTTTTCCAATTTCTAAAAAAAAACAAAAACGAGAAAGTAAGGTAAATGGAAAATAGTCGAAAAAAAACAAAAGAAAATAAGTACTATAACGTCACCGTAAGTTGGCGTAGTTAATATCTCATATATTGAAACAACCAATTCTTAGCAAATTAAGTACTATGACGCCCCCGTAAGGTGGCGCAGTTGACATCTCATACATTTAAACGAGAAAAAAAAATGAAAACAATAAAAAACGAGACAAAATCGTAATGGAAACTGAAAATGAGAAAAAGACATCATTGTTAGGCAGTACGAAAATCGCCGGATCAGAGCTAGTATTTATGCAAGAAATAGAAAAGTACAACCATTTGATACCGCTTAATTTAGAATATGGGTTGAGATATTTCGGAGATATAGTCTCTTAAAAAACTCTGCCTACTTTTTTCATTAGCAATTTAGTTGGATAGAAATAAAAAAAAGGTGTCAAGGGACACCCGGATGGAACGAAGTTCCTTTCGATTAATTAGTGAAGGAATTAGTAATTTGTAAACATAACAGAGTGTTTATACATACATAAGCAATTATTATTGTCTGTATAAAATCTCTACTTACCTAACAGTTCGTTTCTTTTAACAAAAGTGTCCATTTATACAATACCAGAGCTTTAAATAACACATCTTTTTAAAATTACTTTTTATAATTTAAAACAGGAATTAAGAATTCAATACAAAAAATTTAAAATTAAAATATTTGACAGTGACTGACAGTTAAAAGGTAATTTGACGTAGTCAAGTTACGAACTATTTTTAAAATGTTTATGAATTTATTAATTTATAAAAACCGGATGAAATAAAATATAATACTATTATAGGTAATTATGTTTTTTTCTACAGTATTTTCTTTTTAATGTACATTTTCTTTTAATTTAAAATAGTGTCTTTTTAATTGTAATATATCTATCTATGAGAGAGAGGGAGAGAGAGTTATTTATTTTTTGGTCTGTGAGAGAGAGAAACATGCGTGTGTCGGTGCATTGTGTCGGTGCATAGTGTCGTGACAACTTTTGGTATGAATTTTTTTGGGCTAGCTCCTAGCGTCAGTCGTAACTGTTCGTAACGCGCGAAAGGGAACTTCGTTCCAAAATGAACTTAATTCATTACCAGATTATATAAGTTGAAAAAAATTTAGCAATGGATTTATAAGAATGAATGTTTTTGATCTGTTTTAAAACTTACCCCAACATCCGTTTTTTTGGGGAATGCTATAATATCCCCAATTGTAGCTACTCATAGTAGTTACTTTGTAACTCATTTGAGGAATAGATGTGACAGTATTTCCCCATTCTCCTGCTTCGATCAATAAAATCTTCCAATGGAAAACCTCTGCTAAACGAGCTGCAACTACACATCCAGTAGAACCTGCGCCCACTATTATAAAGTCATACTGACCACCAAAATCTTAAAAAAAATAAATTGAGTTACTGTTTTATGCTTATGTAAAAAATATTTTGCTGTGCTTCTTACGGGACCTTTTAACAGACGGAGTGAACATAAAAAGAGTAACAGAAAAAAAGCGTCCCTTCGGAGATCCCCTCTAACGTTCAGTTCAAGGTATATTATTAGATAGATATAGATTTGGATAGCTATATATGTGCAAGGATAAGGTTATATAGAATTAGTGTTTTTTTAACTGGCGATCGTGTTAAATGTTATAAAAACGACACCAAAAAGCGATACACTATTTATTGTAATACTACATTTAATAACATAATTGTATGAAAAATTTTAGAAAACTAAGAATCAACCTTAAAAAATTGGAAAATCTGGAAACTTCGTAAACTAAAAAATATATTATATAAATTACGTATTTTATATTTAACATATATAGCATGTCCTTGTTCCCAATAGGAAAACCACCCAATGGGTTTTTAAGTGAGAACAGCTTTTTACCTTTCTGCATTTTATTAAATATGGAACCTTTTTACTATATAAAGAATATTTTTTATACTTTCTTATTGTTTAATAATCAAGGTATTCTACTATCTAAAATTGAAGTTTAATAGAAATAATTGTTACCTTCTATAGAGTCATTTCTTAGTGGTTGATACTTGAAGGAATTCACGTCCGTTTTATAGTTTAGCGCTTCTTGGAATGCATTTGTGATTAGATTTTCATAGTTGGTCACTTCTTCCTCTGTATATCCGTTTACCGAAATTATAAGAAACCAAGCAATACCTAGTAGAGTTTGAAACATTTTTGCAAAAAAACCGAACTTGTTGGAAGTATAAATATCAATATGTTAATGGTAGCTTTTTTTGTGTAATTTATGCCAACTGATAAAACTAATGACTCGTATTTTTAATTAAGGTGTATAATATTAGATAAGCTATTAAATAAAAATAAATCCGAACCATTTGGGAATTATTACAAAATCCTTCAAGCTAGGTGGTTTACAAACCTGCCGAAAGAGACTGAATCAAAAATACGCATATGATAAAAGACAGACAGAGGAGAGGTTAAAGTAGGAGTGGAGTTTTGAACATTGATTTTAGATCTTACTAACTTTTCATCGCGGGTTTACTCGCGTCAAACTCAGAGTAACACAATTCTTTTACCTTTACCAAAAAATATTACATTTCATTTCAAGAGATGGTTCAATATTAGCCATTCATACGGATGGACCAAAAACGCAGCAAGGTTTGGGATGTGGAATTAATTCTAGATCTCTGAGCCTAAAAATGAAATGGGCTATGGATAGCCTGTCAAGTTTGGTTCAGTCAAAATTCACCACAGGCCTAACCGTAGCTGCAAAAGAATGAATTAATAGGAACATCAGAGGCAGGAATGTAAATATTTTCACGAACTGCCGAGAACCACTACTGATCGTGAATAGACCACGTATCACTTTAAGTTTAGTACTAGAATGTCACCAAACTCTAACTGCGGCCAGCCAGAATAACGTGGTACTCTGAACTGGATCAAAGGACATGGAAACTCTAAAGGGCAATGTAGCAACGAGGGCTGCATGCTACAAATATGTTAGCCCTCACTCATCTAACAAGCTAACCATGCCCGCTATCGTAGATCTTACAAAACAACACTCTCACCAAAATTTTATAAAGGGGGTGAAACAACGAACTGTAGACTGGCCAGAGAGTTATTACCTCATCCTGGGGTAGGAAACAGCAAGAAAATTGACCAGACAAAATCTTAGAACAGTAAAGGGAATCCTAACAGGTCACTGCCAATTGCAACATCTTTTTAGGATGAAATTAGCAGAATCGCCCCTATATGTAGAGGTTGCGAACAAGAAGAGAAAACAGTAGGGTATATAATGTATGACTGGTCTGCCTTTTAGGAAATCAAAAGATCCGTGTTGAGCGAGTACTGGCTTACACCAGCCGTATTTCAGGGAGATTCCTCTCGGGAGTCTTATCAGCTATTTTAAATCTTTAAGCCTAATGTGTGGATATTCCTACACATGGGAGGATGCACAATGGGCCATATGTGGTCTCAGTACTGGCAGAGCACTGGCTTGTCCCTCTTCAAGTTTTCAAATCCAGATAGCCATTCAAGATCAAGTAATTCCTTCTCGCAACTATCTTAAATTTGTAGCCAAGGCTGCAAGTGTTGAAAATGGCAGACACAGACTGCTGTAGAAAATAGCATATAGGTATCCTAAGGAAGTTATCCAGCGGTTTTGGAAAAAATCAACTAAAAAATCCTGCGCAGTCCAATCAACATGTTGAATAAATTAATGAAGAGAGAAGAAGCGCCGCTTATTTTCAGATTGTGGCCTAATTCGTTAACGAATTCTCTCAAGAGCCATACAACTGGAAAGTGCTCGGACGTGATGGAGTACATAATTATTGGCTGAAACAGCTGTGGTGGAAACATAAAAAACTAACAATGTTTTTTAATAACATATTTTCAAATTCTCAGTCTCTTTTTTACACAGGGATCAACTCAACATTTGCCCAAAGATCATCTTAACATACAAGACCATGCGAAATATCACCCAATCACCTGCAAACCAACATTATATAAACTGCTTACATCTTTCAGCGAACAGAGGATTTAACAACATTGCCAACACAATAACATTCTTGTCGATGAACAAAAACGATGTACCAAAAGCGTCATGATATGTAAGGAGCAACTCATTATCGACTTAATTAAATTGACTACAAAAAAGCTTTCGATTCAGTACCCGATGACTGGCTACTCCTGGTATTGAAGATGTAGACCTCAAATTTTTATCATTATAGAATACGGCATGTCAACATGGAGTATTATTATATACAAATGAATGAATGCGGCTACAACATTATGAGGAGACGCACTGAGCCCATTATGGTTTTGTCTGGTGTTGATTCATTTGTCAACAAGATTATATTCTACTGTTAAAAAAGAAATAATTGGAACCAACTACCTTCTTGACTTAAAACTCATGGCTGTCACGAAGCATCAACTTGATTAACTACAAACAATAATTGTAGATGAGTTCTTGGTAGACATAGGATTGTACTTTGAGATGGACAAGTGTCGCACATTAAACATCCAAAAAAAGAAAGTTATACCAGAATATCTTTCAGATTTGAAATGGAAAGATCATCAAACAAATGTAAGAGAAGAGACCTACAACGATACCAAGGAATTAACCAAGCACAAAGTACGAATAATGAAAGAATTAACTTTGGATAAATAAATTAAACAAATTTTATACAATTTCATAAAAAATGATATCTGGTATTCGGAAAGTCCCCTAAACCCAGAATATAAAATTAAAAATTTTTCGTGTTAAAAACAATACATATTTATCAAGATACGTGATTCTTAATTGAATATAGAAATATGTAATAGCTATCTAATATTTTTTAAATTATTTCAAGGTTAACACATTTTTTTGCAGTTATTTTGACTAAGTACATTGATTTTTAATGTGAGTTATCCAAATAAATATATGCTGAATAATAAAATATTTTGTTCAAGACTGTTTTAAAACCCTTTTTTTGGTTAGTATTCTCATTTAAAACCATATATAGATATCATAAGCGGACAATATTCATTATTTACTTCTTTTTTTATCACTGCTCTTCAATTAGTTTTCTTGTTACAAACCGTAGCAAAACCGTTCTACATATAACTGGCGCTTGCTTCTTATGCAAAATGTGTTCCAACAGAAACAAGAACGGTTTATTTTGTGCGATAGAACAATCCAAAATGTTGTCAGGTAAACGTTAAAACAGCGTACATCTAATGAGGCTCCCAAACCCCCATTGTACCACGTGGGATACACTCCACACATCACCTACACTGTCACCAAAGAAAAAAGAATTTTGACGGTTTAGGCATGTTCAAGGAGCTTTGGATCCAGAAAACATCGGAGCAACAGAATCATCAGGGAACATTTCAGACAGAAACGAAAAAGATTTTCTCACAGAATTTACATAGGGCCAAAAGTTCATAGAGTTGGTATATAAATCAATGGAAACCTTATTAGAATAATAAGCCGTTTCTGTGGTTCCTTTCGTCCTTGCCAAATAAGAGGCCTCACGACGGAGGACACGCCACAGCGTCAATCTCCCAAACCCACATTGCAACACGTGGGGTACACTCCACACATCACCTACACTGACACCTAAGAAAAAAGAATTTTGACGGTTTAGTCATGTTCAAGGAGCTTTGGATCCAGAAAACATCGGAGCAACAGAGGAATCAACACCAACCTGCACTGTGGGGAAAAATTTTTTGGGAGCGGAGCTGGCTACTGATGCTAACACCATCCAAACCTTCTAGTTCTACTACAGGGTCCTTACACCTAACACTCCCACCAACACCAAATTCCTGTGAATTTCTTCTTCTTCTCTTCTATTAGAATAGTCAGTATAACATTTCCATCAGTATACCTGACACACTACTTAGAGAGAAAAATCTCAAATAATCATCAGCATCGCCAGATATCTTATACAGAGAATGAGCAATCTTCTTAACCAGAATTAACTGCTGTAGCTCTCAAGAAAACCAAGCAGGAAATCTAAACTTACACTTTATGTCTTTAAAGGAGTATACATATTAATTCCATGATACCATAAAACAACATAACAGATAGATCACGTCCTATTTAGAACAAGCAAAATAGTCATTCAACGAAACAAAGTCACATTTCTTCAAAACAGAATAAGACATGGTAGGTATATAAAAATCGTAAGACATGTGATGAAAATTATCAGGAAAAAGAGGGCCAAACAATCTACATACTTACAAATTAGTTTATTACTTATATATGGTTATGGGATCAAAACTAAAAACGAAAATAATTAAAGTAATTTACCAAGAAGACAATCCCAAATAGCCCTATAAATTTAATTATTAATCAATTCGAATAATTCAAAATGTATTTGTTTTCGTCTTCTTCTTCCTATTTTATTAATAGGCTCATGCGTCTTTTACTTCGATTTTTAGCATCAATTCATGTTGTCTGAGCATCTTTTCCTCGGTCGTCCCATTGATCTTCCATTTGGCTTTTTGCCTCTTGCTATTCGTACTGTTCTATTTTCTGTCATTATTTCTTTGTGTTGATTCCATTCTATTTTTCTTCTTTTGGTCCACAGATTTATTTCCTCTATACCACATCTCACTCGTATTTCCTCACTTCTTACTCTGTCTCTTAGAGTTTGGTTTGTTTTTTTTTTTCGTAAGACTTTCATTATCGGTCTTATTGTTGATTTATATATCCTAGTTTTAGTTTCCGTTGTGAGGTATTTGTTTCTCCAGATTGTGTTGTTAAGACATCCTTTGCGGCTCTGTTCGCCATGTTCACTTGTTTTTTTTTTACTTCTTCTTCCACTTTTCCGTAGCTTGACAGTTTGATTCCCAAGTATTCCGTTTCCATCACTTGTTCTATTATTTTTTTATTTTGAAATCACCATGTTGTATGTGAGCGCTGTATCTTCAAATTCTTTAATTAATCTTTGTAGGTCATCTTCATTTTTAGCGTAGCACATTATCTGTATCTTCTTTTCTCCCATTCTATATTCTCTTCTTTTTTTAAATTTCTTTATGATTTCATCCATTATCAGATTAAATATTAATGGGCTCACCGAATCTCCTTGTCTAATGCCAGTTTCATACTTGATAGGTTGCGAGAGTTTTCCTTTACATCTTACCATAGCTATGTTATTCTCAATGTTTTTTACTAAATCCACTGGTATTCCCCTATCATATAATAAATGTATCGCGTCCCGAATTCTCACTCTCTCAAACGCTTTTCTCAAATCTATCAGGCTGGTTTGTTGTATTCCAGTGACATTTCTTTTATTTAGTCTTATTACAAAAACTTTGTTTTCAATGAAAAAAATAGAAAGCTATAATTTGATAAATGAATAAAGCAACATTTATTAAAAATTGATTTATTTAAAATATTTATTACCTACGTGAACATCTACAGAGATTAATTCAATTGGCATAATAAAGCTACACTTCTTTTTATCCAATGTGATATTTCTTTATCAGTATCTATTAGAACAGGTAGCACATAGTTGGTTGAGTGACCCGTGGTAGACAATGTTCCTCTTCTTTCTGATGTTTTGTATACGGGAGAAAGGTATCTTGTACCTAAATGGAAAGAAATGTTTAACATTTATTATATCAACCACATAACAAGAACAATTTTAGAAAAATATACATCTTGGAAAATTGGATTGATTATTACCTGGATTATATTTGGAAGACAATATTGGTTTTATCCATATAATCGGCATAACATCAAATAAAATTTTTGGTAACAGTTCAGCTAATAGTCCAGCTTGTCTATCCCAACGCGCTCCATCCGTAAAAAAACCATAAATATATGCTCCGTCAACAGGAGCAACATCAGAAGTGTCTTTGCTTAGAATTTCAAAATCAAAAGTCAATTTATCGATCGCTATTGTGTACTTTCTAGCGTAATTCTGTTTGACACCAGTCAAAAATGCCTGCGTGAAGAAAAATCCTGACACCCAATAAGTTGGTGGTTTACCTGAAATTAAATAGTATCAAAATCCAACATAGCCATAAAGATAAAAAATATATAGACTTAGTACTTTATTGCTTTTTAAAATATGTCCCATTAAGATCGATATACTTTTGTAAACATTCAAACCAATTGGTAAAATAGTTATTCCAGTCTTCAGTTGACACCTGCAAAATTGCTTTTTTTAAGCATCGGTGGCTTCTTTTGGAGACTGGAATCGCTGCTCACGCATTGAATTCTTGATTTTTGGGAATGTGAAGAAGTCGTTGGGACTATGTATGTATGAGCAATCCTAGTTTCTTCATGTGTCCTTAATCGGCAGTGTCCGGTTAGTAATCCTGTTATAATTCGGAGGTTCTTCTTACTAAGGTAAAGACAGCTGTGAGATCTCTTCTGGTTATAGTTTCCCAGTTTATACAGAAAGAACTGGTTATACCGAAGCAGCAGTTTGGATTTGTTAAAGATGGTGTGTTAATGAATGGTCAACATCAATAGAAAGAAAACGGTGCACAAGGTAATCTTTTGGTTACTTAAGGCCACCGTACGCAGAAAGACCTTTTGGTTACTCAAGGCCTATATTCCCACGTTTGAACACCGAAGACTAAAATTTGATTATGCAAGCTTGAGAAGTATATTTATTCTGGATAGTGGCCAACGACTTTGTGATCATCAGTTTAAGCTTAAGAAGGTACCATTTTTGACAAAGTCCAGGCAACAGTAATCGGTAATAGACTTCCTTCAGATATTGTTGATGTTCCATCTATGAATGTATTTAAGAACATAGTTGACTGCCACTTATTTCAATTCTGAATACGTTATTACTTATTGTTTTTCTGTTCTTTTGATATTTTTTGCACTCATATTGTTATTTATATGGGCATATGGGTCATGTGATCACTGCTTTAATTTATTTTATAATATTAATAGTAGTTAATAAGTCGGTTGCGCCAGGCTTGGTCCAACTATGCAGAACTCTGGACCAGTCTTGTAAGCTAGACTTGGTCCAGTCTTGGTCAAAGTACTTACCTCAGCCCGATTACCACGACTAGCCCACGCAAAGTTGCCAATACTGGGCTAAAGTAAAGTATCAGATCTGGCCCACGCCTGGTTGCTGATAAAGGGCCATAGTAAAGTTTCAGGTCTGGCCCATGTCTGGTTGCCAGTACTGGTCCAAAGTTAAGCTTTAAGTCTGGCTTTAACTCAATGCTTATGGACAAGACTGGGTCAAGCTTAATTTTTAAAATTGGCCCAAGCAAAATTACTAGGTACCCCAAAAATCGGTTAAAAACACAATTTCATCGATTAAAAACACAATTTCATCGATTAAAAAAGTATTTTTTAAACAGCTGTAACCACTTTTTAAACACTTTTAACCGCTTTTAAACAGCTTTAACCATTTTTCTAAAAACCTTAAACCATTGCAGCCTATTAGTTTAGAAGTGGTTAAAAGTATTTAAAAAATGATAAATCCTGTTTTAAAAGAGGTTTTTGAGTGGTCAGTCCTTCTCAAGAGAACAAAATCCCTTCAGTAATCTTAAATTTGGTTATAAAAATAAGGTTAGTGCTGTCCTTGTATTGTAACGGTACTCTAGGTATTCCACTCTATAATCCTAAAGAAGCCAATTATAATTATTTTTCACATTTTAAGTGTTTACGTATATTTAAATTATAAACAAATATATTTTTAAATATGTATATATCGTCAAAACCGTCTATGTAAACTAAAACCTCTAATCAAATTATCTCCAATAACAAACGATAACAAATCGCGGTCACCCTGGTAATTAGTTTTTTTTTTAAATAAGTTTTTCCGGTACTATATACACATTGAACTCCATTATCTACTTAATTTTTCAAAATAACTGTTTAGAATATCACTTACCTTTCTGAAACCATAATGTAAGAAAATCGAGTCGCCGAATAAAGTCTGAAATGTAATCAGGAAGATTCTTTAAACTTGGATAGGAAACTGCGGCCCATCTGGTTGGAATTCTTGCTAATAACAATGAAGAAGCGAACGCTTCTAATTCTGGTGACATTGCCACCAAACCTGGAATATAAACACTTGACTAGTACACTATATAAAGAGAATTTGGGTGTATATCCATAAATAAATGGTAGAACAAAGAAAAGTCATAATAACTCAGATATAGACCACAGAAACTTGTAGATAACTACAGAAGTAATATTATTAACATATCTTCTATTTTTTTTCTTCGAGTGATGACACATTCAACAAGTCTTCACAATAATCAAGCCTAACATTCAATTACAATAAGTCTAAAGACTTCTAATGTATATATCAAGATAAATATTCTATTATATGATGACGAGAATTTATTGTTATTTACTTAGCTTTAAACCAAAGAATTTTGCTCAGATTGGATATAAAAAAAATTGGTAGTGGATGGCCAGTTTTTTTATGTTCAACAGAATCAAGAAATTTGTTCTCCATTGATCGGTGTTAATTTATTCTCCCCATCTTTGATTTCATGTTCATTATATGAATTTGTAGTTGATGAGGTGCTAGCGGTGGCGTCAGCCTTATTAGTCTTCTTCTTTTTATTCTTTATTAGATCTGTTGATCTGTTAATTTCGAACGTTAAGCTGTAGCATTTCCTGTGATGTGGACTGCCAGCTGTCCCTCCATCTCTTTGGGGGTCTCCCAGCGGTGGTTTTCCTGCTGGCCTCCCAACTAAACGCTATTTTCGGTAACCTGTTTTCATCCATTCTTCTTACGTGGTTGTACCATTGCTCGCTTACTTCTGTGTTCCGACTCGATCTCGTCTTGTTTTCCTTACTATTGTTCTTAGTAGGTTCATTTCAGCAACCCTCAACATACTTTTGGTCTTATTAGTATCCTCGCGAGCTTCTATTCCGTATGTCATTATTGGCCTCATACATGTCTTTTAGATTTTGATTTTGCTATCCATCCGCATATACTTATTTGTCCATACCGTCTCTCTTAGACTGCTTGCTACCTCTGCTGATTTATTAATTAAATTCCGTAAACCCTTTGGTGGGTCATGAGGTCTAAAATTTCGCTATAATGCATAATTTGATTCCAGGAGTCTCAATCTTTCGATACCCATCCATTGTTAAATCTCTCCTTTATCACATTGATGGCAATCGACCTTTTCAGACATATCTTCCTGTTTCTCATTTACACATTCACTTTGAGGATTTTCCTCTATACACAAAATCTTACTCTACGCATTTTTCAAGTTCTGCTCTTTTACACTGTCCCATCCTGCTCTCATGATGTAGGAAGCGTCTTTTAAATTTTTTATGATATATAATCAGGCTTTTCTTCGCCCTCCCATTCGGCGACATGGAACCAGTTATTCTATTATTCTCGACTATATACGGAGACTATCTTTACCCCAGCTTTTAAATTTCAAAGCAACAGAAAGGGAAGATAACTGCAATGTTATATATAGTTCTCTTGTATCAAAAATAATCTTCGATTATTGTACCAAAACTCTTGTTTGGTTGAAGATGTCTAATACGTTTTTACAGACAAAGGTTTTTCTGATCTATAAATACTTCTCTTCCTTTAATATATTTGCTTTTAACTATTCTCTGCTTCTTCTTTTACTTGTTGGTCCTTGATTTCATTCATTTATTAAACATTCGCAAGCTAATCGATGGACTACGGTTTCCCGTTTGCCAAATTTTTGCCTCCGCTGGGATATTTGTCCAGAAGAGTTATTTTTTCTCGCCCATTTGTACCGCATGTCCGTAGACTAGTCTGGAGTCTAGAGTCTATAGATTCTGTATAGGAGAGTACTACTTACTTTTTTAATTGACTCACAGATCTTATATCTTATACACAAATTTTACTTATCTTCACCCTGCATTAATTCTTTTGGTAATGACCAAAATTGATCTAGTTGCGGTAAACTGCTTGTGATCAATAACTGAAGTTGATCAACAAAAAAAAATTATAAACAATCGGAAAACTGCAATTATTTTAAGATTAGATGTCTACCATGTATTACCTTGAATAGCTCTCTGCATATTAACGAGTGTTGCAACAATCACTCGCAGTAACTTATTAAAACGTTCCATTTCCTGTACCAATACAGTATTCATAGATTCCGTGTATTCTACAGGATATTTAGTGCTAGCTACTTCAATGTCGAATGGTTTTGGTAGTCTTCCCAAAATATCTGTGCACATATGCATTAGTGCTTTATCAGTTTCTCCAACACCACCAGCTGAAACGTCACCATATGCCTTTAAAACCGCAATTAAAAGAAGATCGGAGTTCTGCAAATCTCTTGTAATACCTGCAAATAAATTACACAAAAATAGGTTTGCAAAATTTACTACAATATTAAAATTTCTAACCAGCATTAGTGTGTAATCCAAACACTTCAGGTGGATGTACCAGTGGTAGAGAACTAATATGTTCTATATAAGCTTTATAATCAAATTTTTCCGGCAGTCCGTAGCAAGTACCAGCTGAACTGAATGAGTAATTTTTATCCATAACTACTTGGGGGTTTAAGTAATCCGCTAAAATGGTGACGATAAGTCTTCTATCCCAATCATCTGTTACTCTTCCCCCATAGTTACATTCTCCAATTAAGTAAGCTAGAGCTTCGTATGGGTCATCACTTTCATTGATAAACATTTGAACTTGTTTGACAGATATATCGAAATCAGAATCATTAAATCCTTAAAAATTACATTTTGTTGAAGAATAAAGAAATAAAATCTTTTAGTTCTTACCATAAGGAATATTCCAGCCAAGTGGACCAAAAGTTCTTCGCTCTTGGATATTAGCATGAAAAAATGATATTCCATACAAAAGTCTGGCAAACATTTCAGCATGTTCTGGACATCCATTGAAGAAGTCACGATTTTTGACAGGATCACTGATATAAGATTTCATTAAATTATTTTGTAACCCAGTCGGAGGTTCATTGGTCATTTTTACACCCTTCTGTAACAATGTTGTAGGAAATTTATTTGAAGGGTAACTTGTTAACCATAGTCGAAAATCCGGGTGTGTGTTACCAAAATCAAGATTGTCAAATATTTTTTCCAAAGTTCCCATCCAAGATGTTGCTAAATGACAATTTTGTAGGCAGACCCACGTGCCATATTCTTGCCCCTCTTCTATCATGGCTTGAGCCACAGGTCCTTGTCCTTTATAAATAAAAATAATATACACAAATAAATTTTAAATAAATGAATATTAAAATGGTTTTTCCTGAAACGGCTATGTCCAATATAAAATATGATATGTGTCATATCAGTTCCTTTTCATATGTTTTTAATGTGAAAACGTGACCTTAAATTAGATGTATTCAACATTAATAGGGTTTTTTTCCGAAATAATCATTTATTCAGTGTAGGTAGGATAGTACTGCATTAAAATAAATTAGTGGGTGTCCCTAATTAACTACTCATTTATTAGTTTATCATTACTTATACGAAGATTGTATTATTAGAGGTGTTGGAATGAAAAAAATCGCAGGATGCATTGTTTTCCCGCGGTAAAAAGTAGCGAAGAAATATGGCACTAAAAATGCATCTCATGAAAACTGCATTGCTGCATAGAAAAGTGCATTCTTTCCAGTGCATATTTTCGAGTGATGAGAAAAAATTAATATTTGCCACAAAAATCGACCAAATTGTATAAAATTCGACATCCGGAGTTATTTTGGGTCGCGGAATCTGAATACATTGTCAGAATTAGCCCTCTGAACACCTGGAGGGCAGGATGACGCTATGAACGTCATCGGCTGGAATTCGCGTGAAACTCACGGGTAAATCAAGAAAAACTTATGTCCTGGGGGTTTTTAGGGTCGCTCGTTACGAATATGTCATCGATAACCCACCCTGGGGACCTGGTGCCAAAATTCGTGACGAGCGACCCAAAAAACCTCCGGATGTCGAGTTTCCAGCGATTCGGTAAGCTTTACCAGCATAACTCCAGGAGATGACGTTGAAAACCAGGTCGCCTGGGGCCCCAGGTCCCCGGGACGGGTTACCGATGTCAAATTCGTGACGAGCGACCCTGTAAACTATCGGGAAATGAGTTTTTCTTGATTTACCCGTGAGTTTGACGTTAACTCCAGGCGATGATGATCCTCGCGCCTCCAGGTGTACAGATGACTAATTCTGACAATGTATTCAGATTCCGCGGCCCAAAAAAACACCGAATGTCAAATTTTGTACAAGTTGGTCGATGTTTGTGGCATATGTTAATTTTTTTCTCATCACTCGAAAATATGCACTGGAAAGAATGCACTTTTTGATGCAGAAATGCAGTTTTTATGAGATGCAAAAAAACAAATGGAGACAAAGTTTCTAAATGAACTAATAAACAGAATGCAAAAAACTGCATTCCGATCCGACTTGGTTCGCAAATTTTCTTTGTCTAGTGCCATCTTTCCTCGCCTAAATATGTCCTTTCCAAGAACTCAAACTATCTCTATACCAAACTTCATCCAAATCAGTTCAGTAGTTTATTATTTATTTATGAACCTAATATATCTTTACGAGTTACGTGTTTTAACTTACCTTGTCCTAGGGAAATAGATTTAAATTTCTCAGTCATTTTTTTATCCACAGAAAACTTCAACAAAGCAGTCATAGGGTCAACACCTGGTGACAATATAAAAATCAATGGACACAAACAGTACGAATCATCATATGATACTGCAATATTAAAAGGTGGTGGTTTTATAAATTTTTCTTCCATTTCTGTTTTTACAAAGATAGTAATACAGTTAATTAATTTATCTGGTCTTAGCATTCTCACTATAATTAGTCTACGAAAAGAAGTTATGGTACTTTGCCACCTTGTTGGTATTTCAAAATCTTCAATGAAATTATCATATATTTCTTTCCAAATAGCTTCGTCGTGTTTAAATGTTTTACTAAAACCCTCAAATGCAGCTAATGATTCTACTTTGCATATTTCGTCCCATGATTTTTTTGGAAGCCAATCACTAAATGGATTTGGTACCGGATTGTCTCCTCCAACTCCACCTATAAAGAGATTTTCACAAAATTGTCAGTTGTGATTCCTTGGGTAAGCCTGATTAACACCAATAAGTAATTAATAAGCAAATTACCTGTAAGGACAAACATAAACTCCCGTTCGTCCAATTTCTTTTGAGCCATCATAATTTTGGCACAAAGCAAAAATGAGAATAATAGCTTATCCTTCTCGAAAAGCGATCTAGTAATGTTATTATATAAATCAAATGTAAAAGCATTTATTAAGCAAGAACATCGTTTTTCAATAATTTTAAATTTTTCAGCTCTTTGTATTGATCCTATATACAAATTAATGAACCATTCCAAAGAATATTGATACATAGGATCGACATTAGCTAAATCAGCGATACAATAGTACAAAACAGCTGAATGATCAGCAACACCTCTATACTTCTCCCTAAATTCTTCTATAGATTTTTCTATCACTAAAGCCATTGCTTGCTTTTCCATAATTTCAGCAGATAATATTTTAGAGTCATCTAAAATTTTGATTGCCTTCTCATCTTCCAAAATGTCACCTTTTGTTTCAGATAATGTTTTTAATATACTATCCTCTGTATCTTTTAAGGCTTTCTTATTATCTGCTTTTTGTACTGTTAGCTCTTCTTTAAGTGCTTGTAGATCTGGTTTTTCCACAGCCACAACAATACCTAGAAACATATAAAAACTACTGTAATGAACTATACTTAAAATAGTCCACTTTAGAGTAAATAGAGCGATTTGCAAAGTCTACAAGTTTTTTGAATGAGGATTTCAGCACATTGACCTGGATGTTCTTCAAGATGGTCGTCGACGCTTTTTGGATGACCTCTACGTTGGCTCATGAGCAAATGTAGTCTAGGGCTTCAGTTGAAGAGCAAGGAAGAAAGAAAGAAGGAAGAGTCCAATATTAATTTTTTTATGATAACTTACCAAGAAGCTGATCTTGCAAACCTTCCAATGTCAAAGCAAAATTAATAATCGTCACTTTATTAAAAACTTCTGGTAAATAATGTGGATTTCTCATTTTCGATGTTAAGTACAGTTTAAAATTTTTATTATACTCAATAATATTTTCTCCGAGCTGAATAACCTCTTGTCCTGCTTGTTTAAAAGTCTGCTTGTATAAAAGAGGATCTAATGGTGCTTCCAATACTTCTTCTATACTTTCTATTAACACTGGATATCCCAATTGAACACAAAATTCTATTTTTTTCATATAATCTGGGAATGAAAACTTTACTATTTCGAGATTATTTCGCTTTTCCATCTTCTTGATCCAGTTCGCAGCTTGCACTTGTGGATCAATAAAAAGAGAATACCGTCTCGAATTATCCATAATAATACCTGAACAAAAATAATTTTATCCTATTAATATGGAATTACTTAAAAGACAGAATTACCATTTTCTGTTGAAAAGCTATCTCGAGGTAAACTATTTACATTCCAATATTGAATGGTTACCTCTGAACCCAGAACTACTATCATATCAAAAACTTCAGCTGTAGGTATACCAAGGCTTTTAACATAATGATGCCATTCTGATACTAATCTGGTACGAAATGCGTTATTAAATGGTGATAGATAAGATATTATTCCACATGATAATAAAATATCACCGGCTAATCCATCAAATTGTAATTGAAGTGATTCAGCTGCTGCTGTCCAACGAGTCTTCTCTCCTCCCAAACCACCTAAAATTTATTCTTTAATAGAAAAAATAACTAAACCACCGAATATAAACAAGAATAGTAGAATCTTCCAATCAATACAATTATTGGGTTGTTCACGAGTTCAAGTTCAAGATTATGGAGATTGGTAGATAAAGGAGTAATTTATAGGATTATGGTAGGTAAAAGGACTCTGTTGTAGAACTTACGTCCTCTTCAGGGAGTGGATGGGAGTGTTTGGATTTAGTTAGTATCTGTCGTCGGCCCCGCTCTCACAAATTTTCCCATTTGCATTTCTTATGTGCAGGTTAGATCTTCTCTTCATCCATGGTGCTTGAACGTACCTAAACAGTCTTCCTTCTTTGGTGTAAGTGTACGTGTTGTGTGGTAGTGTGACCCACGTGGTGCAATGTGGGGTTGGGAGATTGACGCTGTGGCATGTCTCCTCCGTCGTGGAGCCCTTCCATTTGGCAAGGACGAAGGGAACCACAGAAGCATTTGCCAAGGGCTCATTTAATGGGTTGTGGATTCCGGCATTTATAAATTGATTGCTATTAACAAAACAAATTTATTTTTCTTTCATATATTCTTACTCCACTTCTTTCCAATTCCTTCTTCCTTTTGCTTAACTTTCTATCTCTTGCTACTCTGCTCAACCACTTTCCAGCTCTGGCCTTTACTTCTAATTGCAAAAAAATTAACCCAATCTAAGCAACTAATATCTAAATGAAGATCACATCCCAGAATTCTACTGAGAGAAAATGTCCCCGAAGAAAAATCCATATCAAAATAATTATATACATGGAGTAATACTCACCTATCAATTTCTGTGCTCTTATTAATTTATTATTGCAAAGCTCAACTTCAGCTTCTAATTGTTGTTGTTTTAGTTGAGCATCTTCTAACTGTTCTTGTAAATCTGCTAATCTCGCTTCTAATTTTTCTACTTGAGCTCTTTTTTCTGTGAGCATTGCCATCATCGTAGCAAACTCTTCCTCTGCAGTTGCTAGAGCTGCTTTTTTGGGTGCTACTATTTTATACACCCTGTCGTACATATCCATAGCAATAATCCATTTACACAAACCTGTTCACAAGAAATTAGAATTAAGAAATTTAATAAAAGTCACCGAGAGTGTATATACCTTCTGCTGCACTTGAAGCTTTGGCGACTGTAGCAGGTTTAAAATCTTTATGAGGAATATATTCTTTTCGAAGTTTTGCCATTGCATCTGCTCTTATATTATCTTTATCAAAGTCCTTTAATGATTGTAAAAAATTCATTTCACCTAGTAATCTGTAAAGGATCAAATTGCATACATCCTCATTTACATAATCAAGTGAGCACGAAGAGGAACAAGATAAATGGAGAATGAGTACATTCCTCATAAGTAATTGTTTTTAACTCTACACCAAGTGTGTTCAGATATTTGAAGCAAGTCAAATGAAAAAACTACAAATTTTGTTCGTCCTGTTCGTCCTGTTTTATCATGATTGCTTGTTGCTCGTCCACACAAAATGTTTATTTTAGCTTAAGTATATGGTTTCTCTTTGTGCTCAAATAAATAGGTATATAGTTACCTACTTTTTACTAGGTCCCCAATAATCTTGTACCATTTTACCAGTAGAAGGATCAGGAGTTCTATCAGGTTTAATACCTTTAATGATACAAACTGCTGCCATAACCAATTTTACGGTATCTGGAGGATTTTTCATAGACTTTACCAATACAATGTCTTGAGGCTTTAATGTGTCCAAAGCTCCAACTGCCTAAGTAATTAAAATGAAATTCACAGCTATTTTTTATGCTATTTAGATCTTGCAAGTTGGTTCAACGTTGCCAGATTGTAACGAAGTGGCAAAAACGCTCCATCATTTATCAAATAGTTAAATATGAAGTAAATTCCAAAATACGAGGGATAGATCCCGGTAACCGAGCTAAAAATAATGGTTAGCGCAAATGGCTTCATAAGAATAATGCATAAATACCTCAGAAAATACATCATTAGCATTACTGATAACGACAGCAAAAGAAGCAGAGTTAAAAGAAAAAATTGACTAGCTATTAAGATCAAATGTAAATAAATGGTAAAAGCACACAAGAAATGGAAAATTAAAGAAAATCAGAAGGCAGACACTGTGATTTTAACAATTAGAGAGAAAGAAAATAACTCTTTAAAAACTTTTGGATCCCTATTTAAATTAGATCACAATTATGTTCAGTACCTCTTCTAAAATTGGCAAAGCTTCAGCTAAATCTGCCTCACACTCTAGTTTTAAAGCTTGAGCTTGTGCAGCTTGTTTGTTCACAACTTTTTCATCTTGTTTTACTAATGCAGATGCTTTTTCAACACCCACAGTTTCTTTTTCAATATTTTTCAACATAGCTTCGGCCTGTTGACCCATTATTACTAACTGTGGTTGTAAAGCTCCCAAAGATTCTTGCATGGCACCTAAAATGTTGTTTAGGTCAATAATATTTATACAGTCACTTATATACAAACAACAGTCTTACCAATACTAACAGATGCATGGTAAAGTTTTTCTAATCCACCCATATACCTACTTTTTGCGGTCCTAAGTTCTGTTTGTTTTAAATCTATTAATTCTGTAAATGACTTGATCAAACCTAGATAAGAAGCCGATGTTACATAAGTCATTCTACTAACTTCTGAATAGAAATCAGCTGATGCTTTTCTAGCTTCAACGTGTAAATATTGACAAGCTATTACTGTATTATCACGAACTTGATCTGAAATGAAATGACTAGAAAATTGAAACAATTTAAACAAAAGATTTTCACACCTTCCAGCTCAATGCCCTCCATCCAACAATGGGCTACTTCTTCTAGAGCCTGTTCTGGCCAGTCTTCAAACCAATCTATGGTACAGCAATTAATTAAAGCTGGATACAATCTTAATCTGGTTCTGAAAGCAGCACCAACCGGGCTAAAGCAAAGAATAATGTGAAGCTTTTCTTTGCATCGTTTTGTAAAAAAGAAAAAAATTTCCAGTGGGCTCACTTCCAGATTTCTATTCCCACCTAAAAAATCAAATAATAATGGAGATAACATTGTTTATGTATACTGTAAGACATCTTCAAATCTTGGAAAGTTTAAGATGGTTCTTTTCTTGAACTTATTTGCAAGATTACCTTGAGCAGCTAATCGAACCATATCCATAATTTCTTGTTTTTCGTCAATTGCATACATATTAGGTACTTCACCAGAGTTAAGAAGACAATCAACATCTTGTAGATATCTTTCTTCTTTTATTTGTCCTTCAGCTAATAGAAATATAGCATCTTTTCCTCTACCTCCTGCTTCTTTAAGTATCTTTTTAATATCATCTCGCCAGTCACCAAGAGTGTAGTTGTTAGTAATCTCTGGTTGAAACACCATATTACCATACATTTCACCAGCTAGACGTGTCAACGATTGTCTACCAGATCCACTTATACCAACCTTAAATATATTTAGTCAAAATCTATGTTCTAATATTGATTTAAACGATCTAACCAATAATCCACTACCGCATTTCATCGATAATACTCTACAAATTTTTCCTAAATGTTCAAGAGCATAATCAAAAAGTACAATGTCCATTCTAGTTTTATGTGTTTGATTATATTCCTCTAGCACATTTTCTGCTAACTCTCTTAATGCCACAACATTTACAACTTCTTCATATTTTTTATCTTCTTCAGTATCTTGATCAAAGAAAGTTCCAAATATCAACGTTTTTAAAGCTGTTCTAGTTACCACACCTGAATATTAAAAAATATCATATAAGTTTAAAATAAAAAACAAAATGTGATAGAGTATGGGACAACGGGGAGAGCCTTTAAGGAAAGAATAAACACGACCTCAACAAGTATTTTTTACAATTTTTGAAGAGGATTATCCCAACAGCAACGTTTCTCTGAATTGGTTTCGGTATTTGGGAATAAAGCACCAAACTAGTCCACTATTTCCCGTTGGTATTGCAAATTTCAACGTTCGCTCCAGTCTTAGCGACGAATCCAGGATAGGTCCACCCAATACAGCAGTCACAGAGCAAAACATTGATGCAGTTCGTCAGCTAATTAAGGATGACCACCATGTAACAATACCAGGAGATAGAGGCATATTTGAGTATTTTAAAGACCTAGAACTAAAAGATCTTACAAGAAGAACTAGGTGTTACGAAGTTGGTTTCGCGTTGGGTTGGATCCCTTATTTGCTCACACACTTCTGATTGATAAACGTTTGTTTACCAGAAGTTAGCGCGAAACACATAATGGCATATCATCCTACATCGGGACAACGCAAGTGCTAACACTGTCCAGAGGACAATCGAGTTTTTGGAGCAACAAAACATCAAATTGTAAGACCATCCACCGTATAGTGCCGAACTAAGTGCCAACGACTTCTTCACATTCCCAAAGATCAAGAATTCATTGCATGGGTAGCGATTCCAGTGCCAGAAAAAGCCATCGATGCCTTTAAAAGATTTTGAAGGTGGAAGCATAACCTATTGCTGAATGAATATTAAAGAATGAAGTTACAAACCATCTTCGTTTTGTAAATTTTCTAACACAACTTCAAATTGATCTTTAAAGCCATCTTTAACGGAACTTTTTATCTTGTCGTAAAGCCATATTCTGTCTTTGTCTTCTATTAATCTGTCGTAAAAGATTCGCATGACTTCATGTATCCAAATTTTGGCAAATATCCTTTTATTATCTGCAGATTCCTTCCGCAACATAGAACAACCTGAAACAATAAAGTGTCTGTGCGATATTGCTGAGTAAAAAAACATATTATAATAAAACCTACCTTGAATGAGTCTTGAAAAATCTCGCAAATTAAATACATAGTGGCTTTTTGAAGGTGTGGGTCTAAGATTTAACGCCGCTGCTTTAAATATTTCCAAACTAGCGTTAACTACCTGCACAACCTGAGAGTTAACATCTGAAGGAAATCCATTATTTTTCCAGCCCAACAGTAAAATATTTGAATAGATTTTAGCCATACTGTCTGTACTAAATTCGTTAATAGAAAATATATTAAAGTGTCTTAGAAACCGAGGATAAATATCTTGTCTGCTTCCACCAACCAAACCCATTGCTCCCAAAAATAAAACTTCATAAAGATAAACTGGTTCGGTGGTTTTTAAATCATACCTAAAAATGTTAATTATAGGTACTTAGTGTACTTACCAAGAAATACTACTAATTATAATTATTTAATTAGAAATATGATTCACATTTAGTACGGTGGTTGTCTTTTTAGTTTTGCATATAGAAGACTTCTCTAAATCGTAGACTGCAGAACTTGACGACTTCATTGAACACTTGACGACAACAGGATACCAAAAAAAAAGGTTTCTTTGGTTCCCTTCGGTCTTGATAAATGGGAGACCTCACGCCGGAGGAGACACGCCACAGCAACAATATCCCAAACCCACGTTGCACCACGTGGACTACACACCTACACACACTCACACCATCAATCGAGTTTTTGAAGCTTCAAAACATCGAACTGTTAGACCATCCAACGTATAGTCCCAACGACTTCTTCACGTTCCCAAAGATCAAGAATTCAATGCTTGGGCAGTGATTTCTGTCACCAGAAGAAGCCATCGATGCCTTTAAAACAGCAATTTTGCAGGTGTCAACTGAAGACTGGAATAACTGTTTTACGAATTGGTTTGAACGTATGCAAAAGTATAACGATCTATTTGAAGTCTAAATACTTTTTGTCTTTATGGCTATATGCAAAACTGAATAGTGGATTTCTAACATACCAGTTTTTGTGGTCAAAGAACTGTCTTAAAAGTTCCAAAGGTGGTTGTGCTCCATAAATTTCTTTTAGTGGCATATTGAGATCATCAATAAAAATAACAGCCTGTTTTCCCTGAGGAGGACCATAGTGACCCCTTCTCCTTTTCTGAAGTTTTGAAATCACCAGATCCTGTGTTTGGTTACAAGATATTTGAGCAGTAAAAGCAATAAAGGATGGATCATATTTGTTTTTATCTAATCGTGTCATCAACATATCGGTAATGTAAAATGATTTCCCGGTACCTGTTGGTCCTTGTAAAAGTAACATTTTCGAATGGCGTATGTGCATGTCTAATAATTTCATATATCTACAATGTTCAGAGAAAAAATAAAATATATATATATATTTTTTTGAGTATATTAACCTGATTGTATCAACGGTCGGTATTAGAGCTTGCATTACGTTTTTACATTCATCTACTCTTTGATTTTTTACAATATCTGGCCAAAATTTCCAAGATCCTTTTGATCTGAAAAAGAATCCATAATCAACGATTAAACCTTCTGGAGGTAGCGCGATATCTTTATTCTCCAAACATTCTGGTATTGGAGCGCTCTTTACTTCGTTTAGCCAGAGTGCTCGAAAGTATTCGTCAAATTTAATTCTAGAATCAGCATCTAAAATTGAACCCAAGCCCCATGTACCTAAAAATATTTTAAAAAATTAGTAAGTTTTAAGTTACAGCTTTTAAACTCCTTGAGTATAAATATTAAAGTTTCATTACCACTTGATATAAGTGCCGCTTGTAGCCATGAATCAACATATTTCTCAGCATCTCCAGCATTGGATTCGCACGCATCATCTAAATACATTTCCAACATTGACATCATGTTAAGAACTAAACTGATTTCACCAGGATTACAAAACATAACACATTTTCTTCTAATAAACTTTAGACATGGTGGAACCAACCAATAGAAAATATCACGGATGATTTCAAATCTAGTACCTGAGCACCAAATTGGATTGCAGTTCGGTAACCAGGAATCAAAGAATGGTTTCCAGCCTAAAGTTGCTGGTTCCATATAAATCATTCCACACCTCGATACCTAAAAATATAATTAAATATTTGTTCTTGGTGTATGGTAAATGGAAAGGTTTAAGAAGAAGAACAGTTCTTCAAGTAAAAATATGAAGGTACTCTTTCGAACCGTTGCGGGTGAAGCCTGCTCTAAGTCCATAACCTCAAAAACTAATGACATCGTATTTGTTAAGGACATAATCTCTCCAGACATAAGACATAGTTTCCTGTTGTCATCTAATACACTATTCATATTTTCAATCCACACAGCATCAACTGGTCCATCAAAAATCATCCATTTTTTATTGGGACTTGTATCCGTGCAAAAATTTCTAAAAGCAACAGCTATAACTCCATCGAACCATTCATATGATATTGGATCAAATTGCCCATACAGTTGACCCATTGTGATAGCTTTTGGATTTAATATTGCGGTATCTACTTTTTCAGCACCAAGTCCTAAAAAGAAGATGAGTTTATCTTATACATTAGATTACTTTTGACAAAAGTCGTCTGTGTCATACTAATGTATGTTCAAAAGGCTTTTGATAAGATTTGGTCTTATCAGAAAGCTAAATGACATCCAATTACCCATTCTAGCCATAAAATTAATACCTACACTCCTACCTATCCAACAGAATAATCCGTATCAAAGTTGGAAATGCAATTTCAGAACCCTCTACATCCCTTTTCGAAATTCCACAAGGGTCAATATTAGCCCCTATTCTTTGCACTTTCTACGATAGCCATATTCCTCATCTTCAAAATATCAAACTATACATACACCTCCGCAACTTCGACTGAAATTCTTAACTAAAAAACTCAAGACTATTGGACCAATTCTCCAATTAGTGCGGATGGAGAGTAGCCCTCAACTCCACCAAAAACCCAAAACCATCTTCAGACATCTAAACCTCAGCCGACGAGAAAGTGTCACTTTCGACTATATCAGCCTCTCACTATGGGGGGAACAGCTTGTTCGTCAAGACCTGATGACCTAATTGGGCGTGCGATTCATTCGTACGCTTAAGTAAGACATGGATATCAAACTTACCATCAATAAAATGAGAAGACGAGCGTCCCTTCTAGGTTCTCTGGATGGTAGACTCGAAAGAAGCCACTCCAACACTCTACTTCATACTTAAAAAACTTTTATTCGACCTCTTGTCGATTATAATGCCGTACCATTTTCGGCTCTTCCTTAGAGACTCCTCCATTCGCTTGGTACCACAAAGAGTACCATTTTCCACAAAGCTAAAAACCTACACCATCTTTACCCAAGCCACCTTGTTTACTAAAATACTTCCTCTTCCTTCTCGATTTCAGACGCTACAACAACCATACGTCGCTACGAGGTACCAACATCACTGCCCAAAGGTCCCTCCATACCAACTAGAATGGAAAACTCCTAAGAAGCTCAAGAATACAAAAAAAAACAAGATCCCCCCTCCCTAATACTTCTCCAAATCGTAGATTGCAGAAATTGACGAACTCATTGAACAAAATCCCCCTCTCCTACAAGTAGACACTGGACGACAACAGAAAACAAAAAAAAGTTTCTTTGGTTCCCTTCGTCCTTGATAAATAGGATAAATTTTTTGACAGTTTAGGCACCAGGAACCAGGAAACACCAAAATAGCAGAAACACCATAAAGCAAACATCGAACGGCGCCGACGACGGAGACTAACTCCACCATCCACTCCTTGGAAAGGACCCTAAGCCTATAGCAGGGTCCTTAAACCCAACACTTAATACCTTCCAACATCACATCCTGTGAAAAAATTATTCCTTACATCCTTACTTTGGCTTATATGACTGTGTTGAAGTTGTGAATAGTTTTGGTAGGTAAATAATGGCTTTTTATTGAAGATAATCGATTTATCACTGATAATAACCATTACCTTTTTCGTTCATTAAGTTAAAAGTGTCTGCTAACACTTTCAATGTAACACTTTTTCCAGCTAGAGGATATCCAACAATCATAAATCCCCATCTAACAATCATCATTTCATATGTTTGAATAATTTTTGTTAGAAACGTTTCTTTAGGGACAAGATTTCTTCTTTCACAACAAATAAGCATGTTTTCAGTTAATATTGTATAATCAGCTTCCGGTAGAACTACTCCTGGGAATAGATCGTTTATAATACCATCAAATAGGGGTAAATCTTGATTTAAAAATTTAGGTAAATTGACGTCCAAAATTGCTCTAAGCAATAGAATATCTTCTGATTGGTCTGAGTATTTTCTTTTGTTATTACCTGCGGCTGAAAGTACCGATTTCACTGCTCGCATACCTATAAAACAGAATTGATTTAAATGTTTACAACAAGTTTATTAACATATTAGAATACCATAATCATAATGGTTTTGGGAAGAAAGCTGCTCTGAGCATAACCTGTAGACCGTAACAATTTTTACTGATAAATTTCTCGCATCTACAAATCCGTATGAATACAACGATATTTCTCCAATCATAGCATAATCTGGAACCATCATTGCCACTGTTCTAAATAACACCTTAAAAAACGTATGATAAATCATATGCCTAATAATAATGAAAATACGTACTTTTAGATTATCAGGTAATTCCGATCTTCCAGCATAACCTGGATTCATAGTGATACAGACGTAACAATTGGGATTAAGTCTAATTTCTGTACCTTCAAAATTAAATGAAGAAGCGTGAGCACGAACTGCCTGCACGATCAAAAGAATTTGTTGTGCAACGACAGATAACACCTCTATATCTATTCTGTTAAATTCATCAAAGCAAACCTAAAAGAAAAAGATTTAGTTAACTAGATTGTGTGGGTTAATTTTAATAGTGATGGTCTCTGTGATTTCCAGCAAATGAGTTGAACAACTTGTTCTATACTAAAATTGGACCTAAGCAAATGCTGTTGGTCCAATGAATGACTTAAAAAGTCAGACATTGATGTTCCCACAACACCCACAAGGAAAGGACACGTTCATAGATCCCAAGATGAACGTCTTATTAAACGAATATAGGAAGAGAACTCGACTGGCAAGACGCCCTTAAACAGACCTAGACTAAGATGGAAAGATAACATCGTAAAATCTAAAATATTTCGTACATACCCATGCACCACAAGATGCCAATCCTTTAAAGAATTTTCCCATTGCTTTGTAGTCCAAACCATCAGAACAATTGAAAACTACACACTGTACTGCTAGAGCTTTCGCTAAATCTTTAGTAGTTTCTGTTTTTCCTGTTCCGGCCGGACCTTCTGGTGCTCCGTTTAGATGCAAGTGGAAAGCACCAATTAGGGTTCGATAACAACGATCCGTTAGCGGTGTGATAACCAAACGATCGGAATTACCTAAAAAATAGATGGATTGTACCAATGTTGAAACAGACTATTCTAATCAGTTACCTAAGTATTCGTAAGCATAAGAGACAGTAGCATTGATTAGTCGAACATACGATTCATCATCTTCAAGATAATATCGCATTTGGGAAAGCCATTTAAACTCTCTATCATTAGGTACTTTTTTTTTGTATAAGTCTTCCACAACATCTTTAGCGTGTACATCAATGACTATAAGTGCTTTAATTGTTATCCTGGTTAAATTTGTTAAAGTGGGATCTCGTATTAACCCTACTATATCTTGTAGTTGAGCGCGTAACATTTCTAGAACATATATTTAGGTTAACTTAAATGTAGGTAGATAAGAATATCTATCTTACCAACATAAAGTTTTATATTCATTTCTTGTTCCCTGTTAAGTGATAAGTGTACATTATGTGTCCAGTGCATCTGAGAAACACAAAGTACTACTTGTCCCGGCCATTTTTGTACCCACTGAGTTCTAGGAATAAGGAAATAATTTTTAAAACTTCGTATGATTTGTTCTCTAACTGACATCATCATCTGTTCCTCCACTAGCAGTAGCCACTTTTCCACACTTCCACCAGCCTCCTTAGTGCTGACTAAGTTTCTAAAGTTTATTTTTTCATTTTCTTCACTAAACATGGCTAGAATTTCTAAATTCTCATTGAACTGTAAAGTGTTGATTGCTGAAACATATGAACACGTATTTATAAAAATGAAGCATTTACTTTGAAGCCGAAGATTATTAATTCCGGTAGCTAAAAGATTTGGAGGAGTTCAGCTTGCTGTGTACGCTTTTGTCCCAAACAAGCAGACAGTTATCCAAAGTAATTGACCTTCCCAAAACTCTTCAGCCGAACCTACACCCAACAAAATATCCTGTGGTTTTGAATTGGAGGTCATAATCGCTTTCAAATCACCGTTTCAAAGACAGAAATAATGGGATGATTTCCTTATTTAATCAAAAACGTAAACATTTGGGAGAGCTGAGTCTTCTGGGAGATACAATCATGATGCAGACTTTGCTATTCAGGCGCGGATGATTACCATTTGGACGAAGCAATAGACGAACTATCATTTATTGCCCCCTGAGCTAGAGCTCTTTTACAGTAGTTAACTTACCTTCGAAGCATTTTTTTAAATGAGGTTGGACTCGTAAAGGATCCTTAGTTTCAGAGAGTATTTCTAACATTTCATCATTCGATAAGAAAAAAAATCGTGAAAAATATAAACGTTTCTGTTCCAAGTAGTTTGTAACACCTTCATTGATGCGTTCTAATAGAACAACGCAATATTCCATAGTTTCTAAAACACCCGCACCTCCAGCTGTTTCAAATACCCTTGGATCTCTGGCAACAACATCCATATATCGTTTATACAGATCATTCACCTAAAAATAATAGAGTTGACATTATTTCTAATCTCTTGTCAGATTAATATAGTAACTTACTTCTTTAAAAAAGTTTCCTTCTTCAGGCATTTGCGCAACTATATCTTTCGACGAAAAAATAGGCAATAGGTACAACCATTGAACCTGTACCTTACCCCATACATCTATAGTTTTATTTATACGAACCAATTTCTCATAAAAAGCTTGTACTTCCACCTCATACGGTTTTACAAAAATTGATCCACGCATTGTTAGTGCTTTAATAATATGATCATCCAGAAGAATCTGAATGTCGTCTAAAGCTGTAAGTATATAAATTCCCGAATCCTTGTATTGTCCAATCTTGAAATAAACATCTAACCATTCAGCACTCATTTTGTTCAAATTTCTGAATAGTTCTCGTTCTTTGGTCGCACCTGAACTGATAACATCGTATTTGTCAATTTCGTCATCCAGACCTATTTGCAAAAAAATAGATCTTAAAAATATTGATGTGGGGATTGGGGTCTTAAGGGTGCAGTTTTTTGAACCTCAAAAAGTAACAATTTGAAAATTGACGATTGCGTCACAGATCCAGATTTTCAGGACCGTTCTTCCAGCTCTTCAGAAGATAGTATTTTCGAAGAGGACCCTTACCTAGATGATGATTCTCGTGATAATCCTGTGAATAATCCGACAATAATTTCTACATGAAGAAGTTACTGGAAATAATCAACAAATGTTTGCATTGATCGAAGATTTGTTAGAGCCAATGGTCATAGAAACAAACCGAAATTCACACAAGTAGGTTATCGCAAGGTTAGGTGCACCAAAGTCCAAAAGCAGACTTCCACTATGCAAACCAGTAACATTATTAGAAATGAGAAAGTTTTCAGTGTTTATATGGGTTTGGTATGTTATCCAAACATTGAGGCTTAGTGGAAGAATCATCTCATATACAAGAAGTATCTCGTTCCAAATATAATGGCAAGAAAGAGACTTCAAACTCGTCTACGCTTTTGGCATTTTTCGAATAATGAGTACCTAGGAGCAGAAGATAACCGACTTCACAATAATTTGAGATATAAAGAGGTAATGCAGCCAGGAGAAGTGATTGCTATTGATGAAAGCATGGTTCCCTTTCGAGGTAAACTAAAACGTCATAAATAGGTACTGCATCAAACTCTTCAAGATGTGAAATCAGAAAGGATATACTTACTCATTCTCTGTTTATCAATTCAAATAAGAAAATCGGGAAGTATGTGTTCCAACGAGCACGCAGGATGAATGAAGGAAGAGTTGTGGTGAACGAAAACTTCTTCATCGCCATTCCTCTTGCAAAGCAATTTTTAAGTCAAAGAACTCACTTGGTTGATACCCTTAGAAAGATTTACCAAAAGAAGTTATGTCAGCAGAATTAAACAAAGGGAAAATAATAGGTAGAGAAAATGATAATGGAATCGTTGTGACCAAGTGGAAAGATAAAAGAAAAATTTTACTGCTCTCTACTTACCATACTTTGAAAAAAGGTTCATTGAAAGATGAAAATGTTAGTCTCTTACCCATTAAAGTTATTTTTCTGATAGTGGTTCCAGCATTTGGAGTCAAATCAAAACCAGCAATTAGAGACATTTCTTTCCAATGCCGTTTCATTAATGCATCATTACACATTATTCTTATGTACATCATAGCTGGTTTAAATTCTCGTAGTCTATTAACAGCTAACTGAACTAATTTTAAAGGTGCTGGCCATGCGTATAGATCAGGATCATCAACAACTCCAAAAAATCTCAATGGTCCTTTCTGGTCCTGCCTAATAAAAAAGATAATATCTACTTATTACAATTTGATTGTTTGTTTATGACTTACTTTAGTTTAATTCTGAATGCTTTCTGAATTTTCATTAATTCTTTATGAGTCTCCTCTATGTAGTTCTCAGTAAAATTGGCATTTAAAAACTCAAATTGACCGTCCATACAAACGTTAATGTGTCTTTGTATATTTTTACAAACTTTTAACAAATGAAAGAAAGGAAAAATGAATTTTTCAATTTCGTCTACCATTCGAAACGGTGATACTTTGAAACCAAGTGTTACTTGTTCTTTATTAATCCACGTGATTTTTATACGTAATTCTCGTATTTTCATCATATGAACTTTTATCTGGTTTACATATTCTCTTGCTCTAGAAAAAAATTAAATTTAGAAAACAAGTACCAAAATTTTTTTTAATAAAAGCAACAAAAATCATATCTAGCGATACCAACAAAAATATCATAATGAGTTAGGAAAGAACTAACGTCTTCTTCTTATAATAGGACCTAGTCTTGTTTTAATCCGATATGTTTAGCCTCCTTTGGAGCTCTTCCTGTGGTATTGAGCTCCAATCTTTTGGGTGGTCTGCCTACCGGTCTTCGCGTAGATATTTGGTTTATACGATTTTGCCCACTTTGCCCATCTTTCTTCTGGCATCCTTTCTACATGGTCTTTCCAACATCGCTTGCGTTTTCCTCCCTGATGTCCTGGCTCCTTATTCGATCCCTGAGGGTTACACCATTGATGGTTCTTAATATTTAGTATAGGTTTTACGCAAGTTTTGTATATTTTTATCTTGCTCTTTGCAGTCATCATTTTGTTTCGCCATATGATATCTTTCAGGTATCCGCTGACTTTTGTTGCTTTTAGGGCTTGTGTTCTTGTTCTTCATTCAGATTTATCTCACTTGATACCTCTACACCCAGGTAGTTAAATCCTCTCACTTGCTGAATTATTTTGTTGTCAACTGTCAGTTTACACCTTATGGGATCTTTGGAGAACCCAGTCTGTATTCAGCGTTCACTTTTTTAATATTTTCAATTTTTGGTCTATAACGATGTTAAAGAGGGTTGGACTAAGGTTGTCTCTTTGTCGTATGCCCGTGTTGATTCGTACTTCCCCAGACAGTCCTTTTATTCTGAAAGGACTAAT
Source organism: Altica lythri (assembly GCA_964028335.1). NCBI lineage: Eukaryota > Metazoa > Arthropoda > Insecta > Coleoptera > Chrysomelidae > Altica > Altica lythri. The sequence continues at coordinate 73,614,474 of OZ034805.1, forward strand.
GTGAAAAGTTTAAACGACAAAAACTGGGTACCTTTTACAGCTCTCCAGATGATCCTTTAATAATATTAACCATTTACTTGTCGCATAAAGATATCGCACAATAGATTATTAGTTCGAAACTGCCAAAAAAAGTAAACAGCGAATAAAAGCTTATTGAAAAATAAAAAATTGTCAAAATATGGTAAAAGTAAAAAGCTATATAAAAAATTTAATATTATTACTTTTTAAAATCATCCATATCGTCTACAATTTGTAGCAAAGGCACAAGATGATCAGTTTCATCATTAACATATGTTATGGTCGTTTGAAGAAGATCTTCAGCTTCCATCTTTAATTGTTCATACATCATCGAATTTTGATCCAAGATAACATCCATATTTGCTAACCAGTTAACAGTAGTTGCATTTAGTTCCATAAAATCTTTATCAAGAGTACCAAATTCAACTAGTTGCGTTAAATTTTTTAACATATTTTCTATTCTAATAGATAAATCTCCTAGTAGAGTTTGCTTTACAGAAATCATAAATTTTCCTGAAATAAAGGTTACAAGAAAATTACATAACACAAGAATTCAATAAAAAGAAGTTAATAATGAGTAAATTTGGAGAACAAATAATGTAACAAAGAGACCATAAATAGGTAAATATTGATTGTCAACTTTAAGAATTAAAACATGGAGTTTAAAGAAGACAAATTATTAATCGAAACACAGATTACAGTAGCAATCAGGATAGAATAAGGATTACTAAGAAAGTAGCAGTCTGATAAACGTACACACAGTATTCTACGGTTTAGAGCCAGTTCTGTGGGTACCAAAAAGTACTGCTGGGAAAATGCAAGGGCTCACAAAAAGACAATCGAGTTTTTCGAGCTTCAAAATATGAAACTGTTAGACCATCCACCGTATAGTCCCGACCTAAGTCCAACGACTCCTTCACGTTCCCAAAGATCAAGAAATTAATGCGTTGGAAGCGATTCCAGCCACCAGAAGAAGCCGTTTATACCTTTGAAACTGCAACTTTGCAGATGGCAACTGAAGACTGGAATAACTGTTTTACCAGTTGGTTTGAACGTATGCAAAAGTGTATTGATCTTGGTGGAACATATTTTGAAAATCAATAAAATATTTTAAGTCTTTATATTTTTTGTCTTCGTAATAACTTACCCTGAGCAATCAAATCTTCACTATCAACAGGTCTTCTTAAAGCTTCTGTTCTGATCTTTTCAAAATCGTCGCATATTCCATCGCAAACATTAATATGTATTCCACACAGTTTTGTGAATATATCCTCGATAATGATAGATAAGGATTCTTTCATAGATGCTACATATTCAGAGAGAATTAGCTGACCAATTCCAAAATATTCGCTGCCTGACATAGAAACTGCCTTTGTAATGTAGTTTAGAAAATAGCGAATTTGTAAACAGCCGTTTTCAAAAAATTCTTCAGAGTTTTCATCCATGTCGATATCAAGAAACATAGCTTTGAATTCGTCTTCTAATCCCTTCAAATAATTATCTACTGGGATAAAGAGATCCATGATGTTAGATGCAAATCGTTCTAGAGTTTTTTCTATAAATTCATCTGTGATATTTAAATGGATCATTTTGTCGGGAACTCCTTTAAATTTTATAATTTCAAGTACAGGAAAGTGTTTACCAATGTCGATTAGTTTAGAAATTAACAATGAGTATAACATTACAACATCTTGCTGACATGGATACATGTATAACTGTTCTTTGTATTTAAGAAAAAATTGTAAAAAAGGTATAGACTCCTCAACTGCTGTTACTTCTACAATATGAATAATTGTGTTCTGTATAGCAAGACTTAAATGTACTGACATCAAACCAGTACATACTTTTAAAAGATGAATATATTTTTCTGGTTCCATTTTCGTATTATCAGCTTCAACAATATCACAAACTCTATAGTAAAATTTAAATAAATAATCTTCAGACTCTTCAACCAATCGCGAAAAAATATTATCATAATCCTTAATATCTCTAGGTCTGTCCCTATAGAGATTTAGATCAAATAGTGTCGGTGGTAAAGTGCAAATTTCTTTCATTATTTTTGTTACAAGATTGTGGTGCAGCATGTATTTGTTTTTGAAAGTTTTTCTAGTACTAAGGTAAACTTTGTAACGAGGTGTCTTTCCAAGAAATTTATATGGTTGAGTTATACATCTCTTAATTTCAGGATCGGTTGATTTAGATTTTAGGTTAGCCTAAAACAGAAATTAAATGATCAAGAGAAATCATTTTTTAAACTTATCCTTCTCATATATAACACACTTGTGCCAGTACTTCTTCCCCCCCCCCTCCCTAACCATAGACTCCTCCAATTCGCTGTAGACTTGGACCTTCCGGAAGATCTGGAAACCCTGCTGGATGAAACCACCCTTTCCTACCGATAGATGGTGCCCCCAACCCCACACTGGACACGGTAAAAATGGGCCCTTGGCGAAGTTTCGTCCTTGCCAAATGGAAGGGCTCCACGACGAAGGAGACACGCCACAGCGTCAATCTCCCAACCCCACATTGCACCACGTGGGTTACACTTCCACATACACCAAAAAAGAGGACTTTTAGACACGTTCAAACACCATGGAAGGACGTAACGTGAAGTTAGAAGATCAACTCTACAGGAAAACAAATGGGAAAATTTGTGAGTGCGGAGCCAACATTCCATCCATCCCCTGAAAAGGACGTTAGTCCTACAACAAGGTCTTCTTACGTACCAAACTCCTAAAAATTCCCATATTTATCTCCCAAACTATTCATTCGTCAACCGTCGTCAACCATACTTCTTCCTATCTTCGAAGCACTTCTGGAACTAGTTACTTAGTTACTTTTATTTTAATATTATATAGTTAAATAATAAGCGCAACATACTCTAGAAAGAAATGAAAATATGTAGATAAACGATAACAATATTTATTTATTAGTTGAATAATAAAAAACAGTATATTATACAAGATACAAAATCGGATACCCAAATACATAAATAATCACTGACACTCAAAATCAGTATTTTACACAATAAAGATATCGAGGTATACCTAATAAACCTACAAAAAGAGATAAAAAGAATAAAAAAATAAAATACACATTAATATAATCAATGTAGGTAGTTCGGTATGATAAATACAGTTAAAATTCAATTTTCCAAAGAAATAAACGGTAATTTCTTTTACGGTAAAGCTAAAAAGATAAAACAAAAGTAACTCTGGCTTCTTAAGTGCTTCAAAGATAAGGTGAAGATCAGTAATCGGTAATACGGTAATAATGTTAAATTTAGACTATTCTCTAGTCACGATTAACAGGTAGTTTGAGAATAAAACATCAGCTTAATCTTAATAGGTAGACGGTAACGAAATACGATAATCTGACTAATCTTTAGTCATAATGACTAGATGCCTAGATGCCTCAATACCTAAGTTCAGGGTTAGACACTCAGTTTCAGTCAGAAAGTATCCACCTTGGTTCACCTTTAAATTGATTAATAAAATTAAAAAAAAAACAACATCTGCATTCTTTAATCAATAGAGGCAGAGCTAGTTCAACCACACTAAATGAGTACAAATTGCTGAGGTCAGAAATAAAACATCAAACTAAAATCGAGTACTCTAATTACAAAAGAAATATTGAGATTAATTGTAATAATGACCCTAGTACCTTTTGGTCATTTATCAGTTGTAAACAAAATAGTTCTGGTGTGCCAAGGGAAATGGATTTTGATGGTGTGCTGCTAACGGATAAGCAGGATATTGCTGATGCCTTTACGCAGTATTTTCTTTCAGTTTTTGAACCACCTACCTCCAATCAACAACTAAACTTCTTTAATGCAGGCTTTAATTTTCCACAAGTGTCTGATAATGATATACTGAGTAGTATAAAAAGTTTAAAACCCAAAAAATCTACAGGGACAGATCACATTCCACCATATATCTACAAGGGTTGTGCTGAATCTCTAATAACTCCTCTAAAACATATCTTTAATCGTTCCTTAGAACTGGGTTATTTTCCTGATAAACTAAAAGAAGCCGTTGTTACTCCAATTTTTAAAAGTGGTAGTAGGGAAAATGTTAGGGATTACCGACCAATAAGTCTACTGAATAGTGTAGGAAAAATATTTGAAAAAATCATTTACAACTTTATTTTTACAAACATTTCATGTCAAATTTCCAAATCTCAACATGGATTCCTCCCAAATAAATCAACCATTACAAACCTTTGCGTCCTTTCTGAATACATATCTAATGCAATCCTGAACAAACAGCCACTTGATGTCATTTACACAGATTGTGCCAAGGCTTTTGACAAGGTTGATCATGATATTTTAGTTAGGAAAATGGCTGATTTTGGTTTCTCCGGAGAGTCATTAAGGTTTATAACTTCCTACTTAAACAATAGGAACCAAAGAGTCAAAGTTAGTAATGCAATGTCTCATAAATACATTGCAACCTCTGGGGTGCCTCAGGGTAGTATTTTAGGCCCCCTTTTCTTTTTGATTGTTATAAATGACTTGCCCGAGTGTCTGAAGTTCTGCATGAGTTTAATGTTTGCAGATGATTTTAAGCTTTTCAAATCTGTATCCGGTAAAGAGGATGTAGTTAATATTCAAAATGACCTAAATCTAGTAATATCCTGGTTCAGAAGAAATAGAATGCCTGTAAATCCTGATAAGTGTTGCATTGTTTCCTTTTCTCGAAGAGTGAATGTCTTAATTGAGGATTATTATATCCAGGATTGTAACCTTAAGAGGTATAGTGAGGTTAAAGATCTGGGTGTAGGTATTATTCCAGAGTAACTTTAAATTCAACACATATTACAACAATATTATTAATAAAGCCTTTAAATTACTTGGGTTTGTTATTCGTAATTCCAAAGATTTTAATATTCAAACTACTTTAAGATTATATACTGCTCTTGTACGACCACATTTAGAGTATGCTTCCAATATCTGGGCTCCGGATAGCTACACTCAAAACAACGAAATTGAAAAAGTGCAGAAACGTTTTTTAAGATATGTTTACAATAAAAAGTATGGTATATATCCTTATATGATTTCGTATAGGTCAATGCTATTTGAATTCCAGTTGTCTTCCCTATCTACTAGGAGAGAGACTCAGGCTGTGATATTTATATACAACATCTTAAATAATTTAAAGTATTCCGACTGCGGTCTGATTAACGGTATTACTTAACTTCAGGGTTCCTAAGGTCAATTTAAGAATTCTCTCACAGGATGTTTTCTGCATTAATAAGATGAGCCCATCGCCTATTATGTTAATGCTTGAAATATGTAACAATATGATATCCAAAGAAATATTATTGGATTTATTTAATATAAAGTTCGCAGAGCTTAAAAACAAGCTCAGGCTGCATCAGGATAGTATTCCTATTTAAATGTGATATTTATATTTTCTATAAATCTTGTTTGTTTTTATTTTTTGTTGTATTATTATTTATCTTTAGTTTTACTGCTGTTTATGTTGTGTTAAGGTTACTACTTTGCATGTAATTACCTATCAGGTGTTTGTAAGGAAACCAATAAATAAATAAATAAATAATTACCAGATATTTGAAAGAATTATTACAGATAACACTATCTGGAAATCATCAGCTAAGCCCTTTAATAGAAACAAACGAAACTAGACACTAGGAACATTTCGTAACTTTTATTAAGAGAAAAAAGCCCTTATTTTAGTCATAGAGTATTCTGCAAACCTAAAAACTATATTTTGTTAATTTATTACTTACACCTGCTTCATGAGTAATTCTGATGAACTCAGTTTTTGCATCACTCATAATATTTTTGACAATAAATGGGAACCGTTTTTCCATACCTTGAGCAGAAATTCTCTTAATAATATATTTCTCCTGGAATATGGACATTCTAGATGTAGGGCATAATTCAGCAAAACCTCTTATTTTTTTATGAGAATCATTAAATTGAGGTACAGTGGGATATATCGGCGTAAGACGTGTTCTAAATTCTTTAAGTTTTGCCTCTTTAGTAAATTCGCTTTGAAATTCTCTTAATATTTGTCGTTTCTTTTTATTAATTTTAAATTTATCCATTAATTCTTCATTTAATTGAGTGGCAATAATTTCTTCCAATAATGGTGCTGGTTTGAGGTTCTTTTTGTTCACTTTACATTGGGTCTTGATTTTATTTATTTCTTTGTCCATTTTTTTCTTTATTATTTAAAATCTGTATATTACAAAAATTGGTTCTAATATATCTGACTCTAATATGTAAAATTAAAATTGACAAATGATTGTTATTAGTTATTTGTATTCCAGAGCCGGACAATAAATATTAATAATGAGCATTGAGTAATGTTACCATAAAAATATTAAATACGTCTCAATTTACTCGTTAAATTCTTACATTCCTATTAAAAAAACCTTAAGAATTTCGTTGGAAGCAAAGCTTTTAACGATATCTGGTCTATATTATATAGATAAGAAAGTGTAAGCAGCGAATAAAAGAGTAAAGAACAGGATATATACAGGGCAGGGCTATGGCAAATGCTCACAGCTACAAGACAAGGCTTCGATTACCGTATTAAGGAGAAAAAAGCAAGTATAACTATATGATAGGGTTAAGAGGGATCAAATAATGAGTATGCTTCAGTCCCCACGTATAACTGTGGAAACTTCAGAATAGAATTATTGGAAAAGGATTCATGGAAAAAATGCCCCCCAATTCTAGGGGAGTCTATCTGGTATACCGATGGATCAAAGACTCAAGAAAGCACAAGGTCGGGTATATATAGTAGAAGTCCAATTAAGTCTAGGTGCGTATGCTACAGAGTTTCAGGCTGAAGTGATGGCCATTCAACACTGTGAAACGGAGATTGGTAGTCAGGGTATAACAGGTAAAACCGTAGTCACATACTCGGACAACCAAGCAGCTCTTAAGGCAAAAGTCTCTGACACTGGCATGGGTACCAAGACACTCAGGGTTTTGGGGCAATGAGAAAGGCAACCATTGAGAAAAGGAGACTAGAAAAGGCCCAAGAGTGGTTGGAAAAATCACCGGACAAACGACAAGCCAAAATCTTTATAAGAGGACACTCCAGAGCTATTATAACAAAGACGAAACGATATCAGTCTCTTAATACGACATCGTCAGCTTAGAAACCACATGAGTCAGTTGAACTTGACAACTGGTCGACAGTGCCAAGAGGAGGAGGAAACCGCATATCATGTTCTATTGGTATGTGTCACCGGACATGGTGCGCTGACTGGTGGTCACATTATAAACTAGCGCTAGGGTGAAAGCTGGTAGTTAGCCATACATAAAAATAAGGCAAATTTGTATGCTGATAAATTTTGTTTATTTATATTTCGTCTATTAATAATAAAAAAAGTGTACATCAGTGAAAATTAACATTTAACTATGGCCTCAGATTTATTAAATAATTGTGGAGCTAGATTTTCTTCAAAAAAAATAACAAAAGTAGAAAATACTGTTGTGTTTATGGATGTTGAAGTAATGCAGCCCAAAATTCAGACGTTCGTTTTCATCATTTTCCAAAACCTAATCGGTTTTTTGTTAAAAGAGAAACAATGAAAAAGGTAAACTACTTATATTCAGTGTCTTTTACACTTACCGAGTACAATATAATAACACCGCTGTGATGTGTTTACATCTTTCACTAAGTCCAGCTTTACAGCTACACTTTGATGAAACAATTTGACCATTTTTTTGTATAACTGTTTTTATTTCATGGGGTTTATCACGAAAATCTGATGATACAATACGACAAAATATCGTATTGATCATTGTTTTGATTTTCCAACCCATTATACATTAAATGTCCTGCATTAATTGTTTTCTCTCCTTCTACAAAATTTCGAGACTTAGGAGTAGCCTCAATAAAGTCAAGAACATGATTTAATGATAAAAACATTTATATTGTAAATAAAAACTACATAACTTTAATTAGTTAAATCACATCTATCACCCTAGCAGTAGTAATATTTTTAACCATCAGAGCGCGTAGCGCCAAGTGACACTTACCAATGCCAATGTGAAGTCCTTGCAAGGACGTGGTACGTGGTATTGGGAGATGAGAAACTGGCTGTTCTTATTTACGTGGAGAGGCCACTGTCAACGCTATTAAATCTTATTAAGAGGTCAGGGCTAGATAAGGTGCTCTAATCTTATTCTAGAGATGATGGGTGTTCACAATAGATCTAAAAGTCGCAGGGATACAGGATAACAGCTAACCAAATGAACAACTGTCTATCTATCTACATGCTGGAGGTAAGTAAGAACAACAAGAGATGGACAGGCCAGCGGAAGTTCTGTTACTGATTTTTGTGGCGATTTTTTTGTCGTAATACCTCTTCCGAACCTAACATTAAAAATATACCATTTAGTTTCTAGAATTAATTTCTCTATCACAAGTTCTGCTTAGTTGACTACTATTGACTGCTAATGCCATTATATAATCTTAATATATTTGTCATTTTTACAGTTATTGTCATTTAGGTATTTAACAATTTTATGCACTATATTTATTAAAATGAAATAACATTTATTAACTTATATATATTTAATATTTAAACTAATAACAATATGGTAAAAGAAAACGTCCCACGTCAACAAAATAAAGGAGTTCATGTACCAACAGATTCCAGTACATTTTCCACATCAACGACTAAGAGTAAATTAATACCATCTTCTTTACAATAACAATTAAAAAAACATTTTTTAGATGATGAGGATAGATCAATGAATCAGATTAGAAAAGATGTGAAAGCTGTTATAGAATTAATGGGGCCAAATACTCCACATTTTGAACAAAGCCTAAGTGCTACGGAGGAATCTGTTTGTCCCAAAACAACTTCAGTTAGTAGACAGGTAGTTAAATGTGGAATTTAATTCTATGAGTTTATATTAGTAATAATAAGGGGGTTGTCTTTTTAGTTTTGCATATAGCCATAAAAATATGTAGACTTAAAGTACTTCATTGCTTTTCAAAATATGACCCACCAAGATCAATACACTTTTTTATAAGTTCAAACCTAAAATTGCTAAAACAGTTATTCCAGTCTTCAGTTAACACCTGCAAAATCGCTGGCATCGATGGCTTCTTCTGGCGACTGGAATCGCTGCTCACACATTGAATTCTTAATCTTTGGGAACGTGAAGACGTCGTTGGGACTTAGGTCGGGACTATACCATGGATGGTCTAATAATTCGATGTTTAATTACCTTTTGGTCAGTGTTAGTACTTGCATTGTCCTGATGTAGAATTATATACCAATCGAAGTAACCGTTCTTCGCTCTTTTAAAGCAATTGTTGCCACATGACCAGATTTTGACACAAAAGTTTGCGACCATTTTCTTTGACACACTTCTAGAACTTTTGTTGGTTTTTCCATATCGTAAAACATCCACACAGCGTTGATGTTTAGTTTCCAATTCCTAGGAGATTCATTGCCTGTTAAAATACTATTGTTGAACTGTTCCAATTGAAGCAAACCGCTTTTTGCTCTTCTGTGAGCAAATGAGGGATCCAACGGAAAACCAGCTTCTTAACACCCAGTTCTTCATGAAGGATCTTTTAGTTCAAGGTCTTTGAAATGCCCAAAGATGCTTCTATCTCGTGGTATGTTACACGGTGGTCTTCCACATCAATGTTTTACTCCGAGACTGCTGTTTTGGGTGGACCTAGCCTTGATTCGTCACTGAGACTGCAGTTTATTCCCAAACACAGAAACCAATTCAAAGAGACATTGCTGTTGGGATAATCCTCTCCTAGAATTATTACTCTAAAATGTTCTCGGCTAAGATCCAATTTTCAACTAACTTGTTAATTTCAAAAATTCAATGTACTTACTCGCAATGAAACTCTGGATTTATGTCAACGAAACATTGAGGTTCTATTGGTGGCACCTTCTTAGGGGCTATATGCAAAATTAAAAAGACAACCCTCGTACATGTGGTACTACCCATAACTTTTTGCTTGTCAGGATACAAAACTGGAAGATGATCCAAATAATCAAACTGATAATGATTTTTCAACTATACCACCAGATGTTGTAATACACGAAACCGATTTATCTATGGTCGTAGATAATCCTAGTAATTGTAGTTTAAATATTAATTCAAAAAAAACATGTATTTGTCCTCCACCAGCGTTTCCAGCCAGTTTTGTTTATAATTCTGAATGTATGTGTCCTCAAATGAAAAACTATTTTCAGCAAAGATATCCAGAAGCCCCAGAAGGTAAAAAGTACATAATCTCATAAGTTTTTAATGTTAAACATTTTTTGAATGTTGTGAGTTTATTTATATACTTTTAGAAGAACCAAAAACAAAAAAGAGTAATTTCTTTTTTAATTTATGGAAACATTTTAAAGAAGAAGAGGAAAAACAAGGTTGTTTTCCAAAAAAAGGAGACTATTATACCATCAATGTAAAACAATCAAAGAAAAACTACGGAGTTCCACGGGTACATATATTTTATCTAGAAAAAAAACTTATTGTAACATCACTTATTTTATTTATCATTAGTTTTTGGTCGATTTAAATTAGCATTTTGTAGCGTCTTGTCTTTGACTTAGTAGAAGAGATTTCAAACGACAAAAATGCGTATCCAGCAAATAATGAAATATGCGATGAATGTTGCTGCTATAAAAAAGAAAGTTTTTATCATCAAAATGAAAAAAATGCAAAACCGGAACTTTTTCCTTCAAAAAGCATGAAATATGAAGACTTGCTGCCTGTGGACAATATAGCTTTGAACAAAACAGATAAACTTAATAAAAAAACCACTTATGAAGATGTTAATGGAACTACTAAAGTTGATGTGTATTATTTTGACCATGGTTCGTCCCAGTAAGTTAGCTAACTAAAAGCAGATTTTAATCCTCTAAACGAGAGCCGAGTAACGACAGTTCATAAAATAAAACTATGTGCTATCTCTCTGGTGCACCTCCCTCTCGCATCCATCAATCCTTGAATCAAATTGTTATGTCTTTATTCTTCACAAGATACAAGAGAGATACGAGGATTGTCTTTTTAGTTTTACGCATGGTCAGATGTTATATCTGGTCGGTTCTACTATACGTCGTGGAAAGCTGGACCCTAAAAGTTGGCACGTTGAACAGATTGGAGGCCTTTGAAATGTGGCTACACCGACGAAGGCTGCGGATCTCATAGACTGACCTCGTTGCCAACCAGGAAGTTCTGCGAAGGGCCAATAGCGAAAGACAATTGCTATCAAATATCGAAAAATCACACATCTGGGTCATGTCGTACCTACGAGGAGGAAAATATCGTCTGTTGCAACTCATAGTAAAGGGTAAGGTAGCAGGAAGGCGTGTGGAGTTGGTCGCAAGTAAATATCTTGGCTTAGGAACATCAGGAAATGGACTGGAATCCGTGAAGCTGGAGAACTTTTTAGAATGGCTGAGGATCGAGAAGACATCTCCACTGTAATCGCCAACATTCGGGAGACCGAACAGTCATTTTAAAGACATTGATACAAAAGATCCTACATGAAGAACTGGGTGTTACGAAGTTGATTTCCCATAGATCCCCCATTTGCTAACAGAAGAGCAAAAAGTGGTTTGCTTCAATTGGTGTCAGAAAAAATTGGAACAGTTCAACAAAAGAAGCTCAAAAAACGTTTATAGAATTTTTAATGGCAATGAATCTTGATTTACTCCTACGAACCGGAAAATAAACGCCATCCGCTGTGTGAGTGTTTCACGACGAGGAAAAACCAAGAACAGTGATCCGTTCTAAAAGTGTATCAAAGAAAATGGTCGCAACTTATGTGTCAAAATCTGGTCATGTGGCAACAATTGCTTTAGAAGCTCAAAGAACGGTTACTTTTAATTGATATATAGACGTTTGTTTACTAGAAGTTATCGCAAAACAACACAAAGCAACACACAACTGCAAGAGAATACAAGTGCTCACTCTGTCGAGATTTTGGAGCTTCAAAACATCGAAATGTTAGACCATCCACTGAATAGTCCCAATGACTTCTTCACGTTCCCAAAGATCAAGAATTTAATGCGTTGGCTTCGATTTCAGTCACTAGAAGAAGCCATCCATGCCTTTAAAACAGCGATTTTGCAGGTGTCAACTGAAGACTAAAATTACGTATACAACAAAAGTGTCTTGATCTTAGTGGGACATATTTTGATAAGCAGTAAATTACTTTAAGTATATATATTATTTGTCTTTATGGCTGTATGAAAAACTAAAAAGACAACCCTCATGAAAAATATAGTTTCATTTTATCTCTCTTTCATTATTTAACTAGGTTTCAGAGTACTGAAGATTTCTATAGACTGAAACTGCAGCTTATTATAATACATTTAACATTTTTAGTTATTTTCGTACAACAGATCGATCCCCAGTAGTCACTACAGAAGCTTTGGCTGAACGTACAGAAGCATACACGACTAAATTCTGGGCTGAACTTTTTGGAACTTTCAACATAGGAGTTTCGTTTGTCACATCATTCATCCTTCAGTTCTTACGATTTATATTATATACCGTTATAAGACCATTAACAGTAGGAATGGTACAATTAATATCTGACTATTTTTTCAAACCATTACTTTGTACAATATTTAATGCATTAATCCAACCTATTTTAATATTTTTATACAATATTGCTGCCTCTTTAAGAGATTTCTGTGATCCCATAGCGGAAGCTATTGGATATTTTATAAGAGAAATAGCTGTTTTCATTAGAGCTTTTAGAGTAGTTGAAGTTCGAAAGGAAATAAGAGATAATATATCTTCAAACGGAAGTAAGAGAATTGTAAGAAAGAAAAGAATGATTTAGTTGTGAAAGTGTTGATCTGAGATCAATATTTCTAATTAAATATCTTGTAGTTTACATTTTGTTTATGGTGAAAAAGTTAAGATTGTATATTTCTCTTAGAATATATAATTATTTTTGGTTAAAGAGTCTTTGCGAACAGCGGACCGTCCATAAATACGAACTCTTTCTCGACCCTCACAGACAAAAATTATCTTTATGTTTCTGGTATTTATAAAAAAATAATCACATATATTTTTTAAATTTTAATAGATTGTAAAATCATGAATGCATATAACCGCCTGCAGTGAATTTCGAGAAAAGGTTCGGATTAATGAACGACTCGCTGTTCACAAGTAAGGATGACTTCAAAGACTCTTTAACCTTATTTTTTCATTTTTTTAAAGGTGAAATAGGATACTGATACTGTTAAAATTTATCTATATAATATTTATTATCTTTTAAATAATTATATATCCCTAGAGAATATTTATAAATTAAATATTAATGATTTTAAAAAAATGGATTCTTCAAAGTGTTTAATTTCCAGCAGCTTTGTTAAGTTCCATTGATTTGATTTTAAAAATATGATCCTTGATTTATATTAAGAATAGTAACAATATTTTTAAAACATTATATGATATACATTATTTTATAATTTTACATGTTATGTAGTATACAAACATATACAATTTGTAATAAATAAAAGTACATACTTTTACCTTTTTTTATCAATTTTGCCATTTAATTGACATTCTACAGAGATCTACTTTCTTAGAAATGTAAATTATTCAATTGGTCCATCCTCTTTAATTTGTTTCTATTTTTTTTTACAATAACGCACGTAAAATTTATATTTATGCACTTTTTAAGACGTTTTAGTCTAGTCGAGAAGTTGATTTCCTGCGAAAAATAATTACCAGTCTCTTAAAAATATGAGTGATAGCTCAAACGATCCAGAATGGCATTTAGAGAAAGACCATTTTTCGATTTTTTTCTGGAGATAAAAATTAAAATTGTTATTAACAAAAAACTGAAAAAATAAATAGTCCTTTCGGTTTTTGTTAATATCTTAAAAAGTATAAGTGATAGCTAAAATATTAAAAACGTTTCTGAAAGAGCAGAAAATTTCAGCTGGGATGTTCTGGATTCTCGGAATTGTAGCACCAATATTTATAATTTTAATTTAACGTTGAAAATCGGCTTCCGCGCGGCAATTTTGGCATGCGCGCGTTGCCTCTGTAATGACCGCAACTTTTCAATAATTTTTTTATGCCACTAAATAATATTATAAAAATTAGGAAAAATTCAGATGTCATCTAAACACTTCAAATAAAATGGTCACGCGATAAAAATTGTTGTATCATCATTTTTTAAACAGTTATTTAATTGTTAATTAACAATTTTTTACGAATTTCTGTTATTATAAAAGGCGGTATAAAAGTTTTATTAATTGTTCTAAAAATTTTTCCTTTCTTGGAGCCTTTATTATCAATGGTTTTAACAAGATGACATCATAAAAGTCTTAAAAATTTCTTTAATTCATTAATTATTAATTTGTTAATTGAAAAAAACAATTAAAAATGAAAATAATGTTGTTTAAATATACAGTTTTTTAATTTAAAGCTATTGCTGGTTTTATGTTCATGCTGGACATTATATAAATTACCTTTATAATTTTTTCATGCCATTTGTTTATAAATTTTTTATAAACAAATGGATTAATTAAATATTTTCGAAAAATTTTTTTTCACCTTATTATTAGCGTAAAAAAATAATGATTTTTAAATAAAAAAATTTTCTCAATAACAATATTTAATTGTTTAATGTCTAGCATGAACATAAAACCAGCAATAGCTTTAAATTAAAAAACTATATATTTAAACAACATTATTTTCATTTTTAATTGTTTTTTTCAATTAACAAATTAATAATTAATGAATTAAAGAAATTTTTAAAACTTTTATGATGTCATCTTGTTAAAAACATTGATAATAAGGGCTCCAAGAAAGGAAAAATTTTTAGAACAATTAATAAAACTTTTATACCGCCTTTTATAATAACAGAAATCAGTAAAAAATTGTTAATTAACAATTAAATAACTGTTTAAAAAATGATGATACAACAATTTTTTTATAATTCACGTTCACAAAGTTTCTATTTCGACACTAAAAACAGTGTCGAAATAGATTCATTGTAACACTGTTTTTGGTAACTTTTTGTTCTACACAATTGGTTGCACTGCACTGATTTTCAACGAAAGAGTTCAGGTAGTAAATCAAAAAGTATGTTGTAGTAAATTATTAACTACATTATCAGCGTTATTGCTAAATTCGGAATATTTTATACAAATTTGACAAACATTCTAATTTAAAATCATTAAAACTGACAAGTGTCAAAACTGTCAAGATTCCCAACATAAATAAATATTTCGAAAAACTCTCATTTTATTTTTTTTATACTTTTAAAAGTTCATTATAAAATATAGTATGTAACACTCGAATTACAATGACGGTTTGTAGTACTCGTTCTTTGCGAAACTCACCGCTTCGCGGTTCGTTTCACAAACTGAACTCGTACTACGAAACCTCTGTCATTGTAACACTTGTATTACAATATACTATTTAACAATTAAATATTGTTATTAAGAAAATTTTTTTATTTAAAAATCATTATTTTTTTACGCTAATAATAAGGTGAAAAAAAATTTTTCGAAAATATTTAATTAATCCATTTGTTTATAAAAAATTTATAAACAAATGGCATGAAAAAAAAAAAGAGTGTGCGTGTAACCTTTACGAGCGATTGAAGTAAAACTTGTTGACGTACGTATCGGAAAATAAATATTTAATTACAATTCAATCATATTTATTGCCTATATACCTTACAAAAAATGAGATGTTATATTTATATTAGAAATAGGAATTTGAAAATTATCATTATTTTTTATATATGAAATAATAGGTTTATGAAAACTAAAATGTGAAACATAGATTTTACTCTCTAAATAACATTAATGTATTTGAAACCGTTTGAAAATTTTGAAAATTTAAGCTCCTCCCATAGCTAAAATCACACCGTTACTTCCATCAGAATCTTCCGTTAGAATCTAACGTAAGAGTTACCCCTAGTCGCGCCTAAAGAAGTTTTGCTTTAATAATAGGTAAACACTATTAAAAATATACACATATTACGTTTAGAATGTGTGATTTTGTAGCTGTATCTACCTTATTGTAATACAACACAACACAAGAGCCTTCGATAGTTAGATAACCATTTCATTTTGTAGCATTTTATAGCATATTCCATAAAATTTAAAATCCTGAGTTGAGTTTGTTTTCTTCAGTCCTACGAAGGATCTGTTATTGCTGGTAAAAGATCAGCCATCCTGACTAGTGGTTTTATGGCCTTTATGGCTACCTAACCAAACCTAAAATAAGTATAAGCAAGTGTTAAAACATGTCGAATATTATTATTTTATGAACAAAAACGTGCAACATGCTTCTTTACTATCGTAATATGTATGTATGTATATAAACTTACTTAATCAAATCATAATAAATGTCGCTGTCTCGTCTTTTTTCATTTTTCTTCAAATCTTTCTGGCGCTTATAATATGCCTTTTGACGTTCACAATTTCTTTTTCTTTTTAGCTCTTAGCTCTTTAAACCTATAAAACGAAAATAGCTAGGTATAAATAATAGGTATAAATAATTAGGAATAAATAGTGTAATTATACACCAAAAATAAAATGTATGCATACAAAGTAGGTACTCACTGTTTTCATTCAATATTTTTTCATCACTTTCTTCATTAATAAATCCACTTTGTTTATTCATATTTAATACAAACACTTTATACACAAATTTAAATTATTTACGCAATGTATTTTGGCTGACAAGATAACAAGCTGTCAATTCATACAATTACAGATTTAATTTCATTTAATATAGTAGGCAGAATCGCATGAGCGCAGCCAGGATTATTTTCAGGGAGGTGCATCTGCATCTACACACTATTATGATCTAATATATATAGAATGTAGAATGATTTGGACAACAACCGCGACGCCTTTAGTTTTTATTCAAACAATAATTTAATAAAAAAATTAAAAAAATATATAATTTTCTGGTAAATTCAGGTATTTTCTTTCATAGCAGGGGGGTGCAAGCGCACCCTCTTGCACCCTGCTGCCGGCGCCCATGCAAAATCGTGTCAGTATTAGGTTTTGTTTCCGGTTTCTGTTATTAGAATGACGTCACGTCCGTTAGAATAACTTTTTTACACCTAGTGTCGCTAAAGAAGTTTTACTTCAAAAATTATAAAGGTATTTTATATAATGTCCAGCATGAACATAAAACCAGCAATAGCTTTAAATTAAAAAACTATATATTTAAACAACATTATTTTCATTTTTAATTGTTTTTTTTAATTAACAAATTAATAATTAATGAATTAAAGAAATTTTTAAAACTTTTATGATGTCATCTTGTTAAAAACATTGATAATAAGGGCTCCAAGAAAGGAAAAATTTTTAGAACAATTAATAAAACTTTTATACCGCCTTTTATAATAACAGAAATCAGTAAAAAATTGTTAATTAACAATTAAATAACTGTTTAAAAAATGATGATACAACAATTTTTTTATAATTCACGTTCACAAAGTTTCTATTTCGACACTAAAAACAGTGTCGAAATAGATTCATTGTAACACTGTTTTTGGTAACTTTTTGTTCTACACAATTGGTTGCACTGCACTGATTTTCAACGAAAGAGTTCAGGTAGTAAATCAAAAAGTATGTTGTAGTAAATTATTAACTACATTATCAGCGTTATTGCTAAATTCGGAATATTTTATACAAATTTGACAAACATTCTAATTTAAAATCATTAAAACTGACAAGTGTCAAAACTGTCAAGATTCCCAACATAAATAAATATTTCGAAAAACTCTCATTTTATTTTTTTTATACTTTTAAAAGTTCATTATAAAATATAGTATGTAACACTCGAATTACAATGACGGTTTGTAGTACTCGTTCTTTGCGAAACTCACCGCTTCGCGGTTCGTTTCACAAACTGAACTCGTACTACGAAACCTCTGTCATTGTAACACTTGTATTACAATATACTATTTAACAATTAAATATTGTTATTAAGAAAATTTTTTTATTTAAAAATCATTATTTTTTTACGCTAATAATAAGGTGAAAAAAAATTTTTCGAAAATATTTAATTAATCCATTTGTTTATAAAAAATTTATAAACAAATGGCATGAAAAAATTATAAAGGTAATTTATATAATGTCCAGCATGAACATAAAACCAGCAATAGCTTTAAATTAAAAAACTGTATATTTAAACAACATTATTTTCATTTTTAATTGTTTTTTTCAATTAACAAATTAATAATTAATGAATTAAAGAAATTTTTAAAACTTTTATGATGTCATCTTGTTAAAACCATTGATAATAAAGGCTCCAAGAAAGGAAAAATTTTTAGAACAATTAATAAAACTTTTATACCGCCTTTTATAATAACAGAAATTCGTAAAAAATTGTTAATTAACAATTAAATAACTGTTTAAAAAATGATGATACAACAATTTTTATCACGTGACCATTTTATTTGAAGTGTTTAGATGACATCTGAATTTTTTCTAATTTTTATAATATTATTTAGTGGCATAAAAAAATTATTGAAAAGTTGCGGTCATTACAGAGGCCACGCGCGCATGCCAAAATTGCCGCGCGGAAGCCGATTTTCAACGTTAAATTAAAATTATAAATATTGGTGCTACAATTCCGAGAATCCAGAACATCCCAGCTGAAATTTTCTGCTCTTTCAGAAACGTTTTAAATATTTTAGCTATCACTTATAGGTACTTTTTAAGATATTAACAAAAACCGAAAGGACTATTTATTTTTTGAGTTTTTTGTTAATAACAATTGTAATTTTTATCTCCAGAAAAAAATCGAAAAATGGTCTTTCTCTAAATGCCATTCTGGATCGTTTGAGCTATCACTCATATTTTTAAGAGACTGGTAATTATTTTTCGCAGGAAATCAACTTCTCGACTAGACTATTTGGTTTTCTACCAATTTAAGATTTGAGAACCTACTAAAAAATTACGAGATCAAGTTTTCTATATATAAAAATATTTAACGTTGAGAAAACTAGGTGCTTTTAAGCCCCTAGAATCATTTCTATCTTTTTGGGGTAATAGACAGCGATTGCTCTTTACACCATATATCTAAAGTTTTGAGGGAAACTTGTATTCTTGTTTTTCTTTTAATTCCGCTTCACGCTTTTCTTGACTTAATTTATCATCTATACTTCTATACTTATAATAAATCTGTAGAGAGGTCAATTCTGTACATGAAATATATTTCCAAAATAACTATCAGGGGGTGATTAGGGACAGCCCCGGATCTAGGGGGGGGGCAAGCCGGGGCCCTTGCCCCGGGCGGCAAGTTCAGAGGGCGGCAAATTCTTTGAAGACGAAAGCACAACTCATCATTTCAAGATAGAGATACTTTCTTTTGGGTATTCCCAAATAGTGATATAAAAAAATAATAACAATAAATAAATTTTAAATATTTATTAGAGGCAAGTTAAATCTATTGTAATATTCATTTCTGATAAAATTTACTGAAAGACCCTTTATCTAACTAATCTCAGTTCGTGCCATGTTTGGCACACTCCCTAAATCTTGTAGGTGTACATTCTGCCTCATCATAAAGCTATAAACCTATTTGGACTAATTCAAAAAAAAAATTGTTAAAACAAATTTGAAAGGAAGCAGTCAGACTAGATGGTCGGCGAAACATGTTGCTGTGAATGCCCTGTTAAATAATTTACCAGTAGTAGGGGAGGCCTTAGAAGAAATTACGCAAACTTCTCATGCACCAGAAGCTAAGTACGAGGCAGATCATCTTTTAACTGATATAAGGAATTTTAAATTTATTCTTAATTTAACTATTTGGGCGAATATTCTCCGCGAAATAAATCGAGTGAATATAGAAATTCAGAAAGAAGATATTATCCTTGCCCGTTCTGTCGCACTAATGGATGGTCTGCTAAAAACTTTGCAAAAAATGAGACAAAATCCAATGGAAAATTGGATAAATGAGGCTGAACAAGTGGCGAAAAAAACTGGTGTTGAGCCCATTTTGCAAAAAAAAGAATCCCCAAACGTAAAAAACATTTCGATGAGAACTGTGGAGATGAATTACAAACACTCAACCCAGTTCAACTGTTTTCTAAAGAAATAATGATTGTTTTTGATCGAATTATCTCAGAAATTAAAAGAAGGTTTGATTATGCTACCACGCTGAATTGTAATTTTGCATTTCTTAATGGTTCTAATATAATGAATATGTCAATTGAAGACCTGCAAAAGCATGGAGCAGATCTGGCTCGAAAATACGAGCGTGATTTAAACGCTGCTGAATTCTGCCAGGAACTCTACGTTTTTAAAGAGCAAGCTCCTCTTTTATTTGGTGAAATAGAGAAGACTAACGGTTTCTTTCTCTTGCAACAGATTTATGCGCATGATTTGCAAGATGCTTTTCCCAATATTTGTATTGCTCTACGAATTTACTCTACACTTCCAACTACATCCGCAAGCTGTGAGCGAAGTTTTAACAAACTAAAACTTATTAAAAATTACTTGCGATCTACTATGGGCCAGGAACGCTTGTCAGGTCTTGCAATCTTAGCTATAGAAACTCAAATTGCACACGAGATAAATTATGAAAAGGCTATTGATTTATTTGCTGAGCAAAAATCGCGAAGAGTAAGATTGTAAATTTAAAAGTCAGTACAAAAATAAAATTGTTTTTAATTTTAATCATGCGTATTTTTATTTTAAGTCCTATTATATATCTATATACTAGCGGTCGCCAGCGACTTTGTTCGCGTTCTAAGGTTTTTCCCGCGCAAATTCCGATCCAGTGGGAATATTTAAAAATCCGGTCTTAGCGGATGTCTATATCCTATAAAGAACCTGCCTACCAAATTTCATGTTTGTAGCCTGGACAGTTTACGCTCGGCAATGATGAATCAGTCAGAACAAGTTATTTTAGGGGTACAGATTTTTAAGAAAAAGAAAGAAAAGTGGTAGCAGACATCTCATAGCTAAAATTATGAAGATAAAGTTCAAAGTTAATTTTTGCTTTTTTTTATATTCACACTTCATGCGACAAAAAATGCCGCCAAAGAAATCTTTTGTTGATATATAGTGTGAATGCAAAAAAAGCAAAAATAACTTTGAACCAATTTCTAATTAAATATAAACATAAACGGACAGGGGCGGCATTTATCGGCCTTTGCCCTGCCTAAAAAAATTCGTAGATCCGGGGCTGATTAGGGATCAATACTGATGCCAAAAATGAAATCAGTTGAATTTTTGTCTGTCTGTCTGTATAACCGTTATAGGAACAAAAACTACTCGACGGATTTTAACGAAACTTGGTACAATTATTTTTCATACTCCTGAGCTGGTTATAGGATACTTTACATCACCCTACAATCAATAGGAGCAGAGCAGTGAATGGAAATGTTGGGAAAACCACTTTTACGGTGTGAGGGAAGAAATTTTTATACAACGATATAGAACCCAAAAATGTGGTTAAATTTTTTGTTGTACGTCTGTCTGTCTATCTATATGTTTGTGCGCGCATCACATGAAAACTACCGATCCGATTCGAATGCGGTTTTCACATATGTATTTGTCTTCTTTTAACTTAACATCTGGTGTGTAAAAATTTCTCCCCACCTCTTTTACGATGTGGGGGGAGAAATTTGTATACAACAATCTATACATCACGCGAACGACGTTGCGGGTACATCGATATAGAACCCAAAAATGTGGTTATTTTTTTTACGTCTGTCTATCTATCTATATGTTTGTGCGCGCATCACATGAAAACTACTGATCCGATTCAAATGCCGTTTTCACAGATGTATTTGTCTTCTTTTAACTTAACATCTGGTGTATAAAAATTTCTCCTCCCACCCCTGTAATGGGGTGAGGGGAGAAATTTTTATAAAACAATTCACACGCCACGCGAACGACGTCGCGGGTACACCTAGTATTTTAATAAGTGTTTAGAACCAACTTTTCCCATTCTCCTTCTTAAGCTCCAGTAAAGAAGTCGGTTTTTCTACTTAAAAAGCTGACAAAAAGCTGCGTAGGGCCTTGTGGGTAATGTTGCGCTATTGATAGAAATAATGAATCAAAATGTTTAGCTTGATCACTCATTTTAAATATCAATCAATACATAGTATAAAACAAAGTCGCTTTTTCTGTCCCTATTTCCCTTTGTATGATTAAATCTTTAAAACTACGCAACGGATTTTGATGCGTTTTTTTTTAATAGATAGAGTGATTTAAGAGGAAGGTTTATATGTATAATAACATTCATTAAATAGTGGAAAAATACTGTTATTTTTGAGGTTTCTAATGTAATGTCGTTAATTTTACGAATTATATTAAAAAAATCGATTATCTGTCAATTCGGCTGACAAGTAAAACGCCATCTAAACTAAAACCAGTCAGTTAACATAAGTTGACATTTACGATTAGTAAACACAAATTGTGATCGAATTTCGCTTAAAATCGACGAAAAAACGCGTAAAAAGTGTAAAAAAAGTGTAAAGCAGTGCAAAATGATCGTTAAACACTAAAAATATGGAGGGTAGAGGTAAGGAGAACTGTCTCCGTCTATTATCTCTGGTCTCCGTGTATTGAATGTGTCCGTCAAAATGTGGTAAATAAGGGTGGCGCTACGATCGTAGTAGGGTAAATTTTAAAAAAAGCGCCATAATTTCTTAGAGTAGGATAGATAAATAAACAAGGAAAGACACATTTCCGCTTTATTATGACACCATTTTTAAAATAATCATAAGATACATAAGATAATCATAAAGTATAAAACGAATTTAAAATACACTAAACTGAATTCGCTGACCACGTTTTTTTATAGCACTTATATAATTTGTGACTTATATTACGAAATCATACGACATTTCAAACAATTTGTCAAAAACTGCTACATTCATTCTGTACCCTAAATCTACTTTAGCGCCATTGTAGTGGCAAGTTTGAGAAGTGTTATGTTCCTCTAAAAAGTGGACACATTTTTAATCATTTCCCATTTAAGATCGTTCTCCTTACCTCTACCCTCCATACCTAAAAATCCAGAGAAAAGTTGGTAATTTTTTAGCTAGTGTACATAATGCAGTTCACCAAATTATTTTACCTGTATTTGGCCACATAAAATGTCTGATTCAAAAAATAATCATGTGTTTGCGTGAATTCATTAACTTTGATTGGTTTACTTGCCAAGAACATAAGTCAGACGTTTTTTTCAAACTTTTAAAAATCAGTTTTTCTTTAATAATTAAAAAATATTATAATGATCTTTTTAGATCGAGTGACAATATATAAAATTTTATATACTGCGGTAATGTTTTTAAGTTTTAGGTTCTTGCGTGTACACAAAGGATTGGTGTCCTATTTCCAAAACC
The DNA here is from genome assembly GCA_964028335.1 of Altica lythri. Taxonomy (NCBI): domain Eukaryota; kingdom Metazoa; phylum Arthropoda; class Insecta; order Coleoptera; family Chrysomelidae; genus Altica; species Altica lythri. The sequence goes on from OZ034805.1 coordinate 73,637,825, forward strand.
TCATGACACAACACTACGTATTGAAGAATTTTGTAAAAAATATTTTTCATTTTATTAATAATTAACCATTGTTCCTAAATAAAAGTTGTTCCTTATTTTATGTGTATTTTTTAGTGTTTCAAGTGTATATTGGTGTTAAAGTTGTTTTTATTAAAAAATGGTTTATTATTTAGTTTTTATACTTATTTACCTAAATATTATAAGATAATATGCACTTTTAAGCTTATATTTTAATTTTTAATATTTTTACACAACAGTAAAAATATTAAAAATCAAAATATGAGCTTTAAAAGTGTATTTCTATATGAAACGGAATAATTTATACCCTGTCCCGCCAATTTTTTGAATCGATGAGCTTCTTCCCCCAATTGTTGGCGCGCCACCGTCGCACAAAACATAAGACCAATTTCATATAAGGTATCAGTACATCTCTTTATTATATATTATCTCTGTAAAAATCACTACATAGTACTTATAAAACAAAGTCGCTTTCTCTGTCCCTATGTCCTATGTCCCTTTGTATGCTTAAATCTTTAAAACTACGGAACGGATTTTGATGCGTTTTTTTAATAGATAGAGTGATTCAAGAGGAAGGTTTATATGTATAATAACATCCAATAAATAGTGAAGAAATACTGTTATTTTTGAGGTTTCTAATGTGATGTCGTTAATTATCATTTTTTTTCCGCTTACATGGCAAACGCGGGCTGAACCCTACGAGATTTATTAAAATAATGTAATAATTATTTGTACACATTGAAAAGGTCTACAGAAAACTCCGCGATGGTATATGTCTATCTCTTATGGATATCCCACAATAACATTTTTTTGTCATTTACTTTTTACGACAAATAATGGCTAATTTTCGAAGCGATTTTAACCAATACAGCATTAATCCTTATCCAATTAAATAGCTTAAATACATTCTTGATTTAATATAGATCTATATGGTCCTTTACAGCACAAGATTTAAATGAATATTTTCGAAGATATTGCAGATTTAAAATTGCGGGGCGGCGGCAGCGTGCCTATAAATAGCGCGTCGGAGGCCGAGATTTTCCCTATAGCACTTTTAATATTGCAGCGATCGGACGCGTTTATTACGAAATTAATCATTATGACGCTACCGTAAGGTGGCGCAGTTGAGATGTTATAAATTTACACCTGTAATTCTTACATAAATAAGTACTATGACGCCACCGTAAGGTGGCGCAGTTGATATCTCATATATTTAAAAGAGCAAAACTTACTTACCTAAGAAATATGACGCCACCGTTAGGTGGCGCAGTTAATATATAATATACACCTAACCGATAAATTACAAAGTACTATATATAATAGTAAAAACTGGCAACTAACGAGAAAATATGATAAAAAATACAAAAAACTAATCGTAAAAATAAAAAAAAAATGGAAAAAACATTAGTGTTAGGCGATGCAAAGTTCGCCGGGTCCGCTAGTAGTTTATAAATGATAGAATTTGAATTAATAACACAAGAAGCTAATAAATCTGCTCAACCTTGCATTCTGTCGCATAGGGTGCTTTTAAACTTTCCTGTTGGCAGGCTACTATATAGATTTTTGTTATGTTCGTTAAGGCTTTGTATGAGGCTTTCTAGAACAATGTTCCACACTAGAGGTGATAAAACCCCAGCCCTTCGTAACCTTGCCTTGTATCTTGAAGTGATTTACTGTTATTTCTATTGCACGCATGAAGATCATGCTGAGAATCCACCCGCTTACTGTTGTAGGTACATTTCGGGTAATAAACGAGTGCATTATTTTAGAGAACGTGGTTTTATCGAAAGCTCCCTCGATATCTATGAATACGCCTAAATTTAATACCTCGATATCAAAAATCACTGCGTTTAATGAAATAATGAATAATAAAAAAAAACAATTTGTAACTTAAAATATATTCTTGTTAATAAATACAAAAACAGTTTTATATATTAACAAATATATAGAATATTACAACAATAGTGCTAATATAAAGAGATTTTAATAATTTTATCTTAAATAAAATTGTAATATTTCAGATTTAATATGACTAGTATATAACAAAAAGTACAGAACTCGGTGAATTCCGGTGGAAGCAAAGTTTTTATTGATATTTTTGGCACAGAATATAATTACATCATAATACAATATGCATCTGGTATTATCGAGTTGGTGTACTCGAAAGTGGAAACCGCAAATAAAAAAGGTAAGAAGTGAACCAGAGATAGAGAGGCTAAGGGAAGATCAGTTACTCTTTTTGGTAAGGAATTTTCTATCCTACCTCAACCGAATCTAACATAAATCGTTTTTAAATAACGATGGACAAAAATTATCTTCTAGATACCGTTAACAATATGTGTAATATTCTACATCATTATCCAATATATAAACAATAATAAACAACAATTGTCAGAAAAAAAACATAAAATAAAAAATGTAACTGCGAAACAGATCCTCTCAGGAAGCAAAATTATCAATCAATCCAATAGCTGAAGAGGATCTGTTTCGCTTTCTGCATCATAAATAATAATAATAATAACATCATCGTAAATCAAAAATTACACTAACTGCTAACTGACATCATCATTCTCTTTTTTAATTAACACCCCATTTGAAAATCCATGATCATTACTTTTTATTTCCACAGGTTTTAATTTTAAAGTTTCCATAAAAGGTTCTATATTCTTTTCAATAGGTTCTCGTTTAATAAATATATCTGAAACAGATTCTGATTTTATTTCAACTTCTTCTAAGTCTTCTTCAACTTTTGAATCAGGTGTTGGAGAGATAACACGATCAGATTCATCTGTAGATACAAATTCTCGTTTTAATTTTTCTCTTGCTTTTCGCACATTTGGAGGAAGATCGTTTTGGCGTTTAAACTCAGGAAAATCATCTGGATGACGTTCACGCATGTGTTTATAAAGAGCTTTATTTAGAGAGAATCTCCGGTCACACTTATTACAAGCAAATGGTTTATCTCCAGTATGGATCCTCATATGTTCTTTAGCTGTAGTACTACAAACAAAATACCAAATAAATTAAATAGATTTTCAATCAGAAAGAGAAAAAATACCTATGAGCAAAATATCTTCCACAAATATTACAAGGAAATGGTTTCTCTCCGGTATGAGTTCTTTTATGTCTATTAAGATTTTCTAAAGTAAGAAAACTTTTTGAACACTGATCACAACTAAAAGGTTTTTCTCCAGTATGAGTCATTAAATGTCTTTTTAAATTCTGAGTTGATGGAAAACCTCTATTACAAATTTGACAAACAAATGGTCTATATCCTAAAAAAATAAATAATTTAAATCAGTGAAAAATCGTTATATATCTAAAAAAATTTACCTGAATGAGAATTCGAATGGCGTCTTAGATGACTGGCATTGGTAAATGCTTTTTCACACAAAGTACACTGGAAATCTTTTGTATTTCCATGTGATTTTAAATGAATATTCAGTGCAAACAAATTCTTGTAAGTTTTACCACAAGCTTTACATGGAAAAGGATTATGTGGACCTTCATCATGAGTTTCCATATGCGAAATTAACTGTTTACTACTCATCATTACTTTCATACAAATTGGGCATGGCACAGATCTTTTTGTGACCCGTTCATCTTCGTGAGATTTCTTATGTTTTCTCAGTCTAGCAGGAGTTTTGAAGGCACTATTGCAGAAGTCACAAACATAAGGTCTTTCACCTAACAAATAATATTGAATATTAATTTAGATTGTTTATAAAAATTAGATTTTAATGCAAAAAGTACCTGAATGTGTCTTTATATGGTCCTCCAAATGAGCAAACTGAGTAAATTTTCTTTCACAAGTAAAACATTCATATCTTCTTTCACCAGTATGTATTCGCATATGCTTACTTAAATTACCATTAACAGAAAACTTCTTATTGCAAACACTACATGAGTACGGTTTTTCTCCAGTATGTTTTCTAGAGTGAACACTCAATTGAGTGTTATCCCTAAAAAGTACCAGAATCAATGTGATTATCTAAAAACTATATGATTTATTTACTTACCTGAATATTTTATTACAAGAACAACATTTATAACTTTTATCACCTAATCTTCTAGATTTAAAATGTTGTTGAAGATAATATTGATCAGAGCACCTAACTTTGCATATTTTGCAAGTGTATTCACCATCTTTATTGCGTGTACTCCATTCTTGATCAGAATCTGTACGATTTGTATCTCGTGTACTATCTCCAGAATTTTCATTCAACATAAAGTGTTTTAAATTTCCACTTGTCAGTTCATGAGGTATTTCAGATTCAGTCACATTTTGATTTATAGTTGACTCAGATAAATCAAGATCGTTACTAATTTTAGTATCTGATGTGCATGGTAATAAATTATTCTCTGCATTGTTTTCAACTTTTTTTAAATATCTCTCACCCCATTCTTTAGCATTAAATTTAATTTGATTAGTGGATTCATTATTATGTAAATTTGATTCATTATATCCTTCTTTCCAATCTAGATTCACAAATTCTGGATTATCAGGTAAATAATCTTCTTCCTGTTTAATATTAATATCAACATTAGGTACAATATTCTGATCACCAACATCTGCTTCGTTAGGTTCTTCTTTTACTGAAAATTGCATACCAGTAAACGACATTTTTTCATTAACTTATGTTATATTTTTTAGACATCTTTTAATATTAATGATTAGCAAAATATAAAGATGTTAAAAAAATTACAAAACATCTACAACAAAATTTGACATTTAAAGTCACCATGTCAACAAATCTTTGACATTTGTGATTAATGACCTATTTAAACCTTCTTTGACAATATTATAAGTATAAGTAAAAAAAATAATAATGCAAAAAAAATTTGTTGAATTGTGCCTTTGCTAAAAATATTATTTATCAAAAATAGTAGAACGAATTAAAATTTGTTACTTGGCTGGAAAACTGAATATGTAAAGGTAAAGTATCAAACAGCTGTTTAACGTCACGTAAAGCGGTATATTTAAATTCGTATTTTCGTGTTAATAAAATTGCGTAATTATTTTAGTTATTTCTGTTTGTTTAAACAATAAGGTAATTATCTGCTATTGATAAAAGCGTGAATATTATTACTTCATATCATATTTACTAAATTTACTATACAATTATCCACAATCGTTTTGCTAATTATATCAGTGCATTGCCAATTTTAATCACACATGTTTCAAGTTAAAGAGATTATATTATAGTTTTAAATAATATTGAATTGTTACAATGCAGAATGTGTTGCGAAGGTTATTTAAGAAAACTTGTTTTATTGTAAATTAAGTAATTTTACTTTTAGGTGTGCGTCAAGTAGAATATTTACTAACAGAATTGGATTTCTAGGTTTACAACATCAGTATGATACGAATAATCATTCGACTTTTCGTAATTCTAATAAAACGATAACCGTAAAAAGTATTGTTGGAGTACTAATTGGTGGTTCTATTGGATATTATCTGTTAGGTATGATATAACATTCCTGTTTTAAATACAATCTTACGGTGTTTTTTTAGACAAATCAACAAATGTTTGGGCTGAACAGATTAAAGAAAATGAGTCCTTATGTGGAGAATCTAAAAAAGATTTACCTTTTTATAGTTTTGAAGAAATATCTACACATAACAATAAGTAAGTTTTAAATTATCATATAAAAACGCTGTTCGTTTCATAAAGTATGTTTACAGGGAAACCAGAATATGGGTTACTTACAAACAAGGTGTATACGATATTACTGATTTTATAGAGGGACACCCTGGTGGAGATCAAATTTTAATGGCTGCTGGTAGTTCCGTTGAACCATTTTGGGTTCTATATGGTATTCATGAAAATCCACATGTTTTTAAAATTTTGGAATCCTTTCGAATAGGTAAAGTATGATAAAATAATAAATACTCATACTTCTTAAAGTGCCGTGCAGATTCCTTATCATATATCTATTAATATTAATTGCAGCGTTTTGCAATGCTTGGAAGTCCCGAACTCCTGCCCTTTGTCGTATATTTCGTAGCCAGGATAGTTTTCTTTTACCTACTCTTCTTATGGAAAGTTTAATTTCACTCTTCAATCTGGGTCCTGATAGTATTTAAGCTTCGGGATTCTCTGGTCTTCTTGGAAAAGAAAAAATGTTTATTTTCTCCATATTAGTAGTAGTTCTTCGGTATCCAATATTGTTTTCATCTTTAACGAGATTTTTCGGTTATGTATTATATATTCCCGCGATTTCTTTGACTTTTTCATGGAGATGAAATGGGTTTCCACGTTTGTTCAGATTTTCTGCCTCCAAGCATCTTTCAGTTAGCCAATTTTCTTTTGCTATTCTTATTTCATTTCGGATTCTTCTTTAAAAATTATTATAGTCTTTATAGTTTTTCTTGATTTTACATTGAGTTCGTATTTGATCTAAAATATCATTAGTCATCCATTGGCTTCTTGTATGTCTCTCTGTGTTTTTGAGAGAGGTTTCTTTTGCATTTTTGAAAACTTCTTTAAGGTCGAGCCAATGTTTGTTGGTATTGTCTGTATTTATAATACTTCTCAATTATTTGTGAAGATGGTTTTCATATACTCTTCGTTTCTAATATCTTCTTGGAGGTTTTTTCTTTGTCCTGGACAGGTATGTGTTGGTAGGTAGCGGGTTGTGATCAGATTCAATATCGGCACCTGGCATTGTGGTTACTTTAGTGATGAGATTTCTAAATCTATGGTTAATGATAATGTAATCTTATTTGGTAATGTACAATTTGGTTGTCCTTATCTTGTAAAGATTTCTAGGTATATAATCGTGTTGGTGTGAGAGTGAAGAATGTATTTGTAATCACAGTATGATAATTATTAAGTGCCAAATTAACGACTCATCCATAACAATGAATGATCAGACACTAGAGGCAAGCGACTCCATTACGCTGGTTGGTATAACGATCTCCCAGGAACGAACATATTGCATCCATAGCAACGGCAGCAAGAAAGAAATTAGGCTTTCTGTTTAGAGCACGAAAGTATTTTTCTCTATCCAACTTAGCTACTCTTTACAAAGCCCAAATACGACCTAATCTTGAATACTGCTCGCATGTATGGAATTCGGCAGCTCCGTCAAGGCTCAGAGTTCTTGATGCAATACAGAGAAGAGCAGTTCGACTAATAAACGGTACATAAACGGATTTTGCTCAGAAGAACTCTGCTCTATAGTGCCTCCACTCGCCAGAGCAACGCGACGTGCCAACTTCATGCACCCTTATAACTGTTCAGTGCCAGACATCGAGAACGGATCGATTTGATCGTTCCTTCATTCCCAGGGTCTCCAGATTGTGGAACTCCTTACGTTCCCACGTCTTCCCCACTGGTCCTAACTTGCAGGCCTTTAAATCTCAAATTAATAAATTGTATCTTCTGCCCCAATAGATGTTCTCGGTACATTTGTATTTAGGTCTATATCTACGAGGACATCCTTAATAAGAAAAATACTACAAGATTCAACACCTGCCAGTTTCCATCAAAAGATTTTGGAATAAGTTGTTGTATAAAATTTAAACTTTTAGGTAATTTAAAAGCAGAAGATACACAACATTTTACATCTGATATGTCAGATCCATACGCAAATGATCCAAAAAGACATACAGCTCTTAAACCTGCTAGTATTAAACCATTCAATGCTGAATTACCTCCCGAATTATTAGTGGAAAGCTTCATAACCCCAAAGTAATTAAGTATTATAATCGTTTCTTATTTAAGTAAATTAAAAATCTTATAGAACGGTACAATGACTAAAATTGTTTTAGCGAATTATTTTATGTACGAAATCACTTACCTGTACCTGAGGTAGATCCAAACACTTATGAACTAGAAATTGAAATAGAAGGAAGTAAGAAAACAGTAACGTTTACTTTAGATCAGTTAAAAAAATTTCCTAAGCGAACTATTACTGCTACAATAATGTGTGCAGGAAATCGACGAAGTGAAATGACAAAGGTTAGTATATATCTATTAGCTGACCCGGTGAACTTCGTTTCATCTAACAATTAATGTTGGAACGAAGTTCCCTTTCGCGCGTTACGAACAGTTACGATAGACGCTAGGAGCTAGCCAAAAAAAATTCATACCAAAAGTTGTCACGACACTATGACACGACACACGCATGTTTCTCTCTCTCACAGACCAAAAAATAAATAACTCTCTCTCCCTCTCTCTCATAGATAGATATATTACAATTAAAAAGACACTATTTTAAATTAAAAGAAAATGTACATTAAAAAGAAAATACTGTAGAAAAAATAATAATTAACTATAATAGTATTACATTTTATTTCATCCTGTTTTTATAAATTAATAAATTCATAAACATTTTAAAAATAGTTCGTAACTTGACTATTTAGGTACCTACGTCAAATTACCTTAACTGTCAGTTACTGTCAAATATTTTAATTTTAAAATTTTGTATTGAATTGTTAATTCCTGTTTTAAATTATAAAAAGTAATTCTAAAAAGATGTGTTATCTAAAGCTCTGGTATTGTATAAATGGACACTTTTGTTAAAAGAAACGAACTGTTAGGTAAGTAGAGATTTTATACAGACAATAATAAATGCTTTTGTATGTATAAACACTCTGTTGTGTTTACAAATTACTAATTCCTTCACTAATTAATCGAAAGGAACTTCGTTCCATCCGGGTGTCCCTTGACACCTCACACTTTTTTTTTTAATTTTCTGTTTTGTAATTTTTTAACAATTCCAGGTTTATTCCATTGTATTGGATATTTTTAATTTTTATTAAATATATTAGGTACCAATTGCGCCACCTTGCGGTGGCATCATAGCACTTTAGTCTTTAGTACGTCATCATAAATTTATTAATTTTACGATTTTTTTATTGAAGGTGAAATCAGTCAAAGGTTTGAATTGGGGAGCAGCCGCTATTGGTACAGCTACATGGTCAGGTGTTCCTCTACGCGATATCCTTCTTTTGGCTGGTTTTAATGAAGATGATGATAAATATAAACATGTCCAGGTATAGACTTTATCTGATCATATTTTAAGTATCACCCACATTTTTTTAAATATTTAATTTTTTCTATTCTCTATAACTATACTTAATCTTAGTCAATTAAATTAATTTGAATATTATTTAGTTTGAAGGTTTAGATTACGATGTCACAGGTAAAATGTATGGGGCTTCTATACCTATATGGAAAGCTTTGGATAAACGAGGAGATGTATTATTAGCTTATGAAATGAATGGAGTGCCAATTCCGAAAGATCATGGTTATCCGATAAGAGTTATAGTTCCAGGAGTAGTTGGTGCCAGAAATGTTAAATGGTTAAGTAGGTTAATCATTTTTGGATAGTTGAGTATGAGTATTAAGGGAAATTAGGGGTGACAGATACACCTGCGACCTATAAGATCTATTGTATCTCCCTTTTCTTTCTATAATTCTGATGTTTACTCAGCAGCTCTTCTATTCCTATCTTTCTTCGAAAGTTTTGGATATCGTTGGGCTTCAAGTTAGATAGATCTTTCTCTTCTGTTTCGGATGACCCTAGGATTACGTAATGCAATGCGTTCTGAGATTATGTGTATTGAGTTTTCATCCTCTACCTCACAGAATCTGCACTTTGCTTAATTTTCCAATTCTAGTTTCTTTATGGGTCCACTTAATCAGCAGTGCCCAGATAATATTCACTTTATTATACGGAGATACTTTTTACTGAGGTTTAAACAGCTGAAAAATCTCTTCTGATTATAGTTTTCAAAGTGAATTTGTTGTCCACAGCCTTCCTCGTAGCTCTCTCAGGTGCCATTCATTATTTTAGGTACCTCAGGTACCATTTACAGCCGGCCTCGCATCATAGGATCATCTTGCCCTCCTTGTTCTCTCAAGCTCGGAAGCGGAGGTTGCTTTTTGGATGCTGACGCCTGTTGGAAGATTTCCCTATGTGGCTTGTTCCCACTTGAGACTATGAGGTGTCGGCATTCAACATTGCTGTTTCCCAAGAGGCTGAAGAAAGTGATTGTTTTCCTCCTGGCTTCTTCTTCATTATTTTTTGGTTCCCGCTGATTTTCACTTTTGTTTTTCTCTCCGCATACTGGAGTAAAGCTAATTACAAGGGGCGTTTCTCTTATGCCCAAGCGGCCATTTATTCATTCCAGTTCTTATTTTAGATACTTACCTTAATTTATATTTTAGGCAGAGTAATTGTATCGGATAAAGAAAGTGACTCTCATTGGCAACAAAACGATTATAAAGGATTTTCACCATCTACTGATTGGGATACAGTTGATTTTACAAAATCACCAGCTATCCAAGAACTGCCTGTAATATCAGCAATATGTCAACCAACTAACGAAAGTTCCGTTAAAGTTGTAGATGGAAATATTTTAATTAAAGGTATATTGTTTAATTTATTTAAATATTTGATTATTTATTTATTTATTTAAAGGTTATGCTTGGTCTGGTGGAGGTCAGAAAATTGTGAGGGTTGATGTGACTTCTGACGGAGGTAAAACGTGGCATGTGGCAAATTTTGATCACCAAGATTCAGCGTTGCCACCTCAACATTGGGCTTGGACACTTTGGTCTGTCAAGATTCCTGTTGACACAAAGGAAAAAAGTGTATGTTGCATAAATATTTATATTTACACTATACAGCAAGAGCTGATAAGATCCGATGGAAGGCAGGACAACCAGTAAAAGTATATACATAGAGAGAGAGAGAGTAAAAAATACTATCTTAAAGAGATACAGATAAATTAGTTGAAATTGTTGAAATTTATAAACGAGTCTCGTATGTATCTATACCTATGTGCTTGTATTAGATCTTTTACTATAAATGTTTATACATATTTGCCTTTGCGACAAAACCGCATTCGAATAGGATCAGTAGTTTTCATGTGATGCGCGCACAAACATATACATTCCTACAGTTTTATTATATGTATAGATAAGCCATATGATTTTTTTAGGTGGAAATATGGGCAAAAGCTGTCGATTCAAGCTATAATACTCAACCTGAATCTTTCGAGAACATTTGGAACCTGCGAGGAGTTTTAAGTAATGCTTATCATAGGATTAGAGTGAACTTGAAACAATAATTTCATCACACTTAAAATAATGCCTGTAATGTTTGTGATAATTAAGCTAATCAATTTTTTACATTGAATATCTATTTTTTTTTTGTTAAATAAATTGTTTCATTTCAATTGTGTATTTTTTACTTATTAAACATTTCTTAATATAGAGAATAATAACAATAAACAAAGTCGTTTAGAGCCGTTTTCGAGAACCTATGGCAAAACATGCAGACAGTTGCTCACTTAATATTGTAAGATATGATTTTTTTCGAAATGTGTGTTTGTTGAACTGGACCTTCTTCTTCCATGGTGGACATTAGCTACAATGAGATCAAAATGCCCACAAAAACTTACTTTGGAAGGCCTCTACTTCAATGCGAAGGCGAAGAATTAAGAGATAAGTAGTATAACAACGCCGGAACTGGATCACTTGACCTTGAGTTAACCTTGAGTTTTCCCTTGAGGAAAATGACTTTGTAGTTTGATGATTTTGAGGTTATTGAACCTTTGGAAAAATTATTTTAGTGAAATAAAGAGTCAGTGAACCTTTTCCAATTGAATTGTGTGTTTAGATTAGTTTTCCTATGAGGAAAATGATTGGGAAATGACTTTTTTTTAGTTTTAATGATTTTGAGTTTATTGAACCTTTGGAAATAATTATTTGAGTGAAATAAAGTGTCAGTGAACCTTTTCTAATTGAATTGAGTATTTCCCAAAATATATTTGTATTATTTTAGAGATATTACCCTTTAAAAAATAAATGTGGTCCGGCCGTGGCGGAAGCTGAGATGTATATGCCCGGTATTTTGGAAGACTGATTCCTTTTAAGTCAGTTAAACCGGATTTTAAACTCGTTAATGCATCGACTGGTATGAGAGAAACAAGAAACAATTATAATAGCATTCTGTAGTGGTAGAGGTCAGTTATGTTTTATACTTGATTTTCGAACTCGATGATGCAAGTAAATGTAAACAAACATTAACTAAGCAATGCAGGAATAAGTAGAAAACCTTCTAGGGGCCCTATTCACTAACCGTGTGAATGCTCGTGTAGGAGAGCTCTCTCACAATTTAGCTTCACTGCGCAAGTCACTCCCCTAAAATTATAAAATCCGTATTCACGTTTTAAGAGAATGCTCCCAATAAACAATTTCATATCCATAACTTGTGCTAAGTACATTCTTTTCAGAATGTTCATATGCTTTGCGTATACATATTTAGTGTATTGCATATGCAAAGAACATACTAAGAATATGGAAATTGTCCACCGATTCTCCTGCTATTCATGTGCCAAGAATGTACCACAGCATATACTATTCACATGCTTATCACATATTTTTTAATGCCATACATTTAAGGATATACATAAAACATGCATTGTACATTCAATATTAATGCTATTCATATACTAATAATGTACAAAAGCACATATTAGTCACGTGTTATTCATATACTAATAATATACAAAAGCACATATTAGTCACATGCTTGTCATGTTCGAGTGGGTGTAGTTTTGGAAAATAAAAAGTAAATATCTCTGATTCAAACCATATTTATTTAATAATAATATTAATATATTTTTTAATTGTTGGGATTTTCTTCCTCTTCAATTGGATTGGGAACCTAAAAAATATTTTTTCATAAATTAATATTGTGCTATTGTGCTTAATAACTTAATTATTTCCTAAACTAAAAATATTTTCAAACAGGTCGACTTTTATTGTCCCTGGCATAGTTGTAAAGGAGTTTACGTCATCAGTGTTACCATGACCACGTAAATGACAATTTTTTTTGAATTGAAGATGGGTCATGTGACACCTCGTTTGAAAGGTATTTCAGTTGTCTATCTAACCGTTATGTAACTCTTATTTTGAGTCTTCTTGTACGGGAGATTGACGGGTTTATATAGTTAAATAATTTTCTATCTTCTGAGCTGCTTAACACATTCAGTAAAATTTGAGAAAGGTCTTGTATTACCTAGTTTGAAAGGTATTTTTATTCTGAATAGGGAAATATAAACAAATTTCGATTTTGAAAGAGATGAAAATTGACTAAAATAATCTCAACTATAATGTATCCCTACTAATCTGCGCACATTGAGGGAAAGTACCATGTGTTACAACACAACACACCACTAGTTTAAATTATTTTCAAATCACTGTAAACACCAACTTAATGTAAGCTAATGAGTTTTATTATTGTGTGTAATAAAAGAAGTCTCTAGTTTACCTATAAATAAAATTTTACATCATCATATTTGTCCTCAATTATATTATATAATTTAAAGATATGTATAATTGAGGGAAATAAAATTTTAAGCAAACCTTATAAAATTCTTTTTGTGAAAATTGTGCATTAAAGAAATTCACTTCATAGACTTTTCAAGAGTAAAAAATATTTTTTAAATGAAAAATCAATTATTTTATGTAATAGATAACTGTACCTTATTCTTGTGTTTCATCTGTTCTTTGGCTTTGACAAGCCATGCCTTTGTGCAATTAATAATGTTGCTTTCCGTTTCCTCCTTATAGCACAGTTTGACAGCATCTGGAATTTTTTTTAATATTAAATGAAGCTGTAGCAAGAGCTCTAGACCAAATATTAAAAAAAAAATCTGTGACAATGCAGTGGCGTAAATTTTTAGTAAATTATTTAAAGTCAATAAAGGAACATTTTGCTCCACTGCCCACGATGCTAGCTGGGAAGAAAGATCACTCTCTGGTCTATCAGAAACAAATGTAGTGAAATCTGGAGTAAATGTTTCATCCACTTGATGGGAGCAGTCAAAAGCACTAGTATCATTGAGGTTTGACTCAGTTCTACCTTCAGTATTCTCTAAAACTTCCACAGCCTTTTCATTTGATGTTGATATCACATTATTATATCAAACAGACGCTCTACGATTTGCTAATACTTTTAAATATTTCTTGCCACAGTGGTGACCGGTTTTATTAGGTCGTTTAAACATTTTAAAAATCTAAAAATTACGAAAGTTCAGTTAACCTAAGCACAAACAAACGTTCCCCATGCCATTAACTCATTTGTCGCCTTTGCATAACCCCCTAAAGGCCGCTTGACATGGTGCAATACAACCTGCAAGGGATTGCATGCAATTTCTTGCAAGGTCAAAGTATTGCATGATGAATCTTTCATTCTTTCTTCACGCTGTTTGACATTATGCAAGTCTCTTGCAATTGCGTCATGGTTGCCAACAACCAAAGCGAATCCTTTTCTCCAAACCTCCAAAAATAAATAATTTGTGTAACCTCAAATTTTATTAATTTTTTGTGTGATCTGTTTAAAAATGAAAATAGCAACACAACGACACACTCACAGCACATTACATTAACAAGGTTAGTTTTGTCACAGAGTACACCATCTCTGTGGTTTTGTTAAACCAAAAGTAACTAGCATAGATAACCTTATATACTGAAAGTCACTAGAATTCTCCCTAGAATTGCGACTTGCATGCAATAGAAATGGCACCAAACCGATAAACTTGCAATTGCATCGAGTTGCAGAAACTGATCAGCTGGATCTCAACTGCGCATGCTTTCGGTCAAGAAATATTGCGTCTTGCATTGCATTGCACGTTGTATTGCACCATGTCAAGTGGCCTTAAGGCATTCTATTTTCCATGAAAAAAGTAGTTATATCTAGATCATCAGTATCTTATTATTAATCTAATCAAGTAATTAATCAAATTCAACTATATATTATAAAATACTTACCCTTACACTTTGATCGAGGTGATCTTTTTCATCAAACACTATCAAAAATCAAAACCAAAGATTAAAATTAAAAAGCGCTAAAAAATAAGTAAGGTTAAGATGTGTGTCATATTTAATTCTTCTTCTCAATTTTAAAGGAAAATTTTATGATCTCTACCTATACAAGGTATTGAGTCAATAAAAGTGGAATATCCAAAGAATATACAATTCACATACTTAAAAAGAACATAAGTATTTGTATATAAAAGTACATACAAAGTACATTCACATTTTGTACTAAGTATTGTAATCGAACTTCACGAGTTCTCGAATATTCAAAGTATGTGCTATGTATATACCAATAATAATATGCGTTGTTAAGGCAGCGTTGTTAATACCTATGTCGTAGCTTAATTTTAATTATGGTATCTAATATGGATATGCATAGAACGTACTTTAAAGAACGTGCGAATAAGTACTTCTGACGCACATACAATGGATGTACATATACTTTTTGTGCTATGTGGGCTCCTATGCGAGTACTCTACTGGGTAAAACCAAGAGAATGGAGTGGACTTGCGCCTGACTTGCGCACAATGGGTGTTGTCTCATTACAGACATGACATGGGATTTTTCAATACAGTTTATTTTTCATGATTTGTTATTGCTAGAGTTTTTGTTTGGTTCATTGTCGATTATTTAGTTTTTGTTAGTCTTTTTGTTGTTTTATTAGTGACAATTTTCTGTGTTTTTTTTGGGTTATCAAGTGTTTTTAAAATGGATGATGATGATTTATCTTTGGATTTATTATTATTCTTCTCATCCCGGTGGCTGTTTATATTTTACAAACCTAAAATACTAAATAAATAGTTCAAATGTAATGGTTAAACTTGGCAACGTTGAGCAAAAAGTAGTAGACTCGCCGATCTATCGTGAATGTGGCTTTTTAGGATTTTAGGATCATGTGAGCGATGAGTGAGTGTGAGAGAGTACTCACACCGATGAGTAGTCGTACACTCCATCCCCTTTACCGTCTACAAGTATGATCTTTTTAAATTACATAAAAAAGTTGAAATTATTACAATCCTTATTTTTATAGGTACACCGACAGATAATATTTATAAAGCACCGATGTTCCAAAGAGTGTCATTAACACCCGATTTACAAAGTAAGCTTTTACACCTATGCAAACTTAGCACCCCATCCATGGAATTTTGGGTCGAAAATGACCTTAATCGATAGGTCCCCGTTAGGTCCTTCAAGGTCCCACAATTTTTTCGTTAGGTCCCCTTTAGTTTTTTCATAAATATTTTTTTAAATTTTGGCCAAAAAAAAACTACACTTTAGCACCCCATCCAATGCAAAATTGACAAATTTAATCAAAATTGTATTCTTTAGCGTTAGGTCCGTATTGGTCCATTATTTTAATTGATAAATAATTTATTTTACAAAATACAAAATTCAACAAATTGACACTATTGACAGCTAGAAATAGAAATTTTTTGATTGGTTACAAATCTTTCAAATAAATTGGCCTCAGTCTTTGAAGTTGTTCGGTTAAATTTATAATAATCATTGTAAAATATATTTAAATAATAGTAAAATAGATTAAAATAGTTATAAAAACTAGTTTTTGTACAACTGTCATTAAAAGTGACACTTTTAATGATAGCAAACAATGTTAAAAACGATTGTTTACATAGCAGCGTGTTAAAAATACTTTTAACACGTTGCCATGTAAACAAGTTTACTTTTAACACGGTTTAGTTTACTTTTAACACGGTTTGGTTTATTGTCATTGCAAATTCGCTCGTTTCATTATCAAAATAGGGAGGTGGTACAAAAAACATTGTATGGTATTTGTGTTAAAAGTGATTTTATTTTGTTCGTGAAATTGTTCAATTCGCTCCGCTCATTTCACAAACGTTTTCACTCACAAAATAAAACCTCACTTTTAACACTCATATCATAAATAACTATTTTACTTACATTTTATACCTTTTAAATATAAAAAAAGCACCAGATTTATTAATTGGTATTGTTTTAACACTAATAAAATTTTATTCGATTAATAATTTGAAACTATAGTTACCTAAATAAACTTAAATAGCAGAAATAAAAAAACTGTAACCTGTAACAAACATATAAATTTATTGGCCCTTAAATAAAATTAGTTTCGTATACATACTTCTTACGTTTTTACAAATATAATTTAACCTTATATTTAAAAAAACAATCACAAACATAATTTATTAATTGGATGGATAGTTAGTTGTCTAAACCATTTTTATCATGATTTTGCATGCTGTGAAATACGTTTTTGTATTAACTTAAAATTATAACACAATTGTCAAAAATATTAATATAAATAGGTAATTTTAACAGTAACTAAAATACACAAAAGAAATAAAACTAAAAACACACGACAAATAGACTATTTAATAGACACAAAAAAGAAACGACCATTATTAAACACAACCAAAAGTAAATAATAAATGAGTCATAAAGTGGCTGTCCAACATGGCCGATTCCGTCGCACTTTTTAGTATTGACAATACGCAGATCCCTCCTTCCTGATGTTTTATATTCAAAGGGTTACACTTTATAAACTTTATAATGAAATCGGAAGAAGATGAATAACGAGAAACGCTGGGTTTTCTACTTCTTTTTGGTGACTGTGTTAGGCTCCGTCTCACGGACACCTGAAGTATCAAACACCTGCATTTTCGTGGGAAAGATAGAATATGGCACACTACATAAGGAAGCTAAGGGGGAGAATGATGAAAAAATGGCAAAAATCCAATAAACCAGATAGGGATAAACTTTATAATGAAATCAGAAGAAGGTGAATAACGAGAAACGCTGGGTTTTCTACTTCTATTTGGTGACTGCGCGCTGTGTTAGGCTCCGTCTCACGGACACTTGAAGTATCAAACACTTGCATTTTCGTGGGAAAGATAGAATATGGCACACTACATTTAAAGGAAGCTAAGGTGGAGAATAATGAAAAAATGACAAAATTCGAATAAACCAGATAAGGATAAACTTTATAATGAAATCAGAAGAAGATGAATAACGAGAAACGCTGGGTTTTCTACTTCTTTTTGGTGACTGCGCGCTGTGTTAGGCTCCGTCTCACGGACACCTGAAGTATCAAACACCTGCATTTTCGTGGGAAAGATAGAATATGGCACACTACATTTAATGGGAGTTGAGGGGGAGTATGATGAAAAAATGACAAAATTCGAATAAACCAGATAAGGATAAACTTTATAATGAAATCGGAAGAAGATGAATAACGAGAAACGCTGGGTTTTCTACTTCTTTTTGGTGACTGCGCGCTGTGTTAGGCTCCGTCTCACGGACACCTGAAGTATCAAACACCTGCATTTTCGTGGGAAAGATAGAAAATGGCACAGTACATAAGGAAGCTAAGGGGGAGAATGATGAAAAAATGGCAAAAATCCAATAAACCAGATAGGGATAAACTTTATAATGAAATCAGAAGAAGGTGAATAACGAGAAACGCTGGGTTTTCTACTTCTATTTGGTGACTGCGCGCTGTGTTAGGCTCCGTCTCACGGACACCTGAAGTATCAAACACTTGCATTTTCGTGGGAAAGATAGAATATGGCACACTACATTTAAAGGAAGCTAAGGTGGAGAATAATGAAAAAATGACAAAATTCGAATAAACCAGATAAGGATAAACTTTATAATGAAATCGGAAGAAGATGAATAACGAGAAACACTGGGTTTTCTACTTCTTTTTGGTGACTGC
This sequence comes from Altica lythri, assembly GCA_964028335.1. Taxonomy (NCBI): domain Eukaryota; kingdom Metazoa; phylum Arthropoda; class Insecta; order Coleoptera; family Chrysomelidae; genus Altica; species Altica lythri. Next base: position 73,656,398 of record OZ034805.1, read on the forward strand.
GCGCTGTGTTAGGCTCCGTCTCACGGACACCTGAAGTATCAAACACCTGCATTTTCGTGGGAAAGATAGAATATGGCACACTACATAAGGAAGCTAAGGGGGAGAATGATGAAAAAATGGCAAAAATCCAATAAACCAGATAGGGATAAACTTTATAATGAAATCAGAAGAAGGTGAATAACGAGAAACGCTGGGTTTTCTACTTCTATTTGGTGACTGCGCGCTGTGTTAGGCTCCGTCTCACGGACACCTGAAGTATCAAACACTTGCATTTTCGTGGGAAAGATAGAATATGGCACACTACATTTAAAGGAAGCTAAGGTGGAGAATAATGAAAAAATGACAAAATTCGAATAAACCAGATAAGGATAAACTTTATAATGAAATCGGAAGAAGATGAATAACGAGAAACACTGGGTTTTCTACTTCTTTTTGGTGACTGCGCGCTGTGTTAGGCTCCGTCTCACGGACACCTGAAGTATCAAACACCTGCATTTTCGTGGGAAAGATAGAATATGGCACACTACATAAGGAAGCTAAGGGGGAGAATGATGAAAAAATGGCAAAAATCCAATAAACCAGATAGGGATAAACTTTATAATGAAATCAGAAGAAGGTGAATAACGAGAAACGCTGGGTTTTCTACTTCTATTTGGTGACTGCGCGCTGTGTTAGGCTCCGTCTCACGGACACTTGAAGTATCAAACACTTGCATTTTCGTGGGAAAGATAGAATATGGCACACTACATTTAAAGGAAGCTAAGGTGGAGAATAATGAAAAAATGACAAAATTCGAATAAACCAGATAAGGATAAACTTTATAATGAAATCAGAAGAAGATGAATAACGAGAAACGCTGGGTTTTCTACTTCTTTTTGGTGACTGCGCGCTGTGTTAGGCTCCGTCTCACGGACACCTGAAGTATCAAACACCTGCATTTTCGTGGGAAAGATAGAATATGGCACACTACATTTAATGGGAGTTGAGGGGGAGTATGATGAAAAAATGACAAAATTCGAATAATCCAGATAAGGATAAACTTTATAATGAAATCAGAAGAAGATGAATAACGAGAAACGCTGGGTTTTCTACTTCTATTTGGTGACTGCGCGCTGTGTTAGGCTCCGTCTCACGGACACCTGAAGTATCAAACACCTGCATTTTCGTGGGAAAGATAGAATATGGCACACTACATTTAATGGGAGTTGAGGGGGAGTATGATGAAAAAATGACAAAATTCGAATAAACCAGATAAGGATAAACTTTATAATGAAATCGGAAGAAGATGAATAACGAGAAACACTGGGTTTTCTACTTCTTTTTGGTGACTGCGCGCTGTGTTAGGCTCCGTCTCACGGACACCTGAAGTATCAAACACCTGCATTTTCGTGGGAAAGATAGAATATGGCACACTACATAAGGAAGCTAAGGGGGAGAATGATGAAAAAATGGCAAAAATCCAATAAACCAGATAGGGATAAACTTTATAATGAAATCAGAAGAAGGTGAATAACGAGAAACGCTGGGTTTTCTACTTCTATTTGGTGACTGCGCGCTGTGTTAGGCTCCGTCTCACGGACACCTGAAGTATCAAACACTTGCATTTTCGTGGGAAAGATAGAATATGGCACACTACATTTAAAGGAAGCTAAGGTGGAGAATAATGAAAAAATGACAAAATTCGAATAAACCAGATAAGGATAAACTTTATAATGAAATCGGAAGAAGATGAATAACGAGAAACACTGGGTTTTCTACTTCTTTTTGGTGACTGCGCGCTGTGTTAGGCTCCGTCTCACGGACACCTGAAGTATCAAACACCTGCATTTTCGTGGGAAAGATAGAATATGGCACACTACATAAGGAAGCTAAGGGGGAGAATGATGAAAAAATGGCAAAAATCCAATAAACCAGATAGGGATAAACTTTATAATGAAATCAGAAGAAGGTGAATAACGAGAAACGCTGGGTTTTCTACTTCTATTTGGTGACTGCGCGCTGTGTTAGGCTCCGTCTCACGGACACCTGAAGTATCAAACACTTGCATTTTCGTGGGAAAGATAGAATATGGCACACTACATTTAAAGGAAGCTAAGGTGGAGAATAATGAAAAAATGACAAAATTCGAATAAACCAGATAAGGATAAACTTTATAATGAAATCGGAAGAAGATGAATAACGAGAAACACTGGGTTTTCTACTTCTTTTTGGTGACTGCGCGCTGTGTTAGGCTCCGTCTCACGGACACCTGAAGTATCAAACACCTGCATTTTCGTGGGAAAGATAGAATATGGCACACTACATAAGGAAGCTAAGGGGGAGAATGATGAAAAAATGGCAAAAATCCAATAAACCAGATAGGGATAAACTTTATAATGAAATCAGAAGAAGGTGAATAACGAGAAACGCTGGGTTTTCTACTTCTATTTGGTGACTGCGCGCTGTGTTAGGCTCCGTCTCACGGACACTTGAAGTATCAAACACTTGCATTTTCGTGGGAAAGATAGAATATGGCACACTACATTTAAAGGAAGCTAAGGTGGAGAATAATGAAAAAATGACAAAATTCGAATAAACCAGATAAGGATAAACTTTATAATGAAATCAGAAGAAGATGAATAACGAGAAACGCTGGGTTTTCTACTTCTTTTTGGTGACTGCGCGCTGTGTTAGGCTCCGTCTCACGGACACCTGAAGTATCAAACACCTGCATTTTCGTGGGAAAGATAGAATATGGCACACTACATTTAATGGGAGTTGAGGGGGAGTATGATGAAAAAATGACAAAATTCGAATAATCCAGATAAGGATAAACTTTATAATGAAATCAGAAGAAGATGAATAACGAGAAACGCTGGGTTTTCTACTTCTATTTGGTGACTGCGCGCTGTGTTAGGCTCCGTCTCACGGACACCTGAAGTATCAAACACCTGCATTTTCGTGGGAAAGATAGAATATGGCACACTACATTTAATGGGAGTTGAGGGGGAGTATGATGAAAAAATGACAAAATTCGAATAAACCAGATAAGGATAAACTTTATAATGAAATCGGAAGAAGATGAATAACGAGAAACGCTGGGTTTTCTACTTCTTTTTGGTGACTGCGCGCTGTGTTAGGCTCCGTCTCACGGACACCTGAAGTATCAAACACCTGCATTTTCGTGGGAAAGATAGAATATGGCACAGTACATAAGGAAGCTAAGGGGGAGAATGATGAAAAAATGGCAAAAATCCAATAAACCAGATAGGGATAAACTTTATAATGAAATCAGAAGAAGGTGAATAACGAGAAACGCTGGGTTTTCTACTTCTATTTGGTGACTGCGCGCTGTGTTAGGCTCCGTCTCACGGACACCTGAAGTATCAAACACTTGCATTTTCGTGGGAAAGATAGAATATGGCACACTACATTTAAAGGAAGCTAAGGTGGAGAATAATGAAAAAATGACAAAATTCGAATAAACCAGATAAGGATAAACTTTATAATGAAATCGGAAGAAGATGAATAACGAGAAACGCTGGGTTTTCTACTTCTTTTTGGTGACTGCGCGCTGTGTTAGGCTCCGTCTCACGGACACCTGAAGTATCAAACACTTGCATTTTCGTGGGAAAGATAGAATATGGCACACTACATTTAAAGAGAGCTGGAGGGGAGAATGATGAAAAAATTGCAAAAATCCAATAAACCAGATAAGGATACACTTTATAATGAAATCAGAAGAAGATAAATAACGAGAAACGTTTTCTACTTCTTTTTGATGAATACTCGCTGAGTTAGGCTCCTGCTAACCGACACCTGAAGTATAAAACACCTGCATTTTCGTGGGAAAGATAGAATATGGCACACTATATTTAGAGGAAGCTAAGGTGGAAAATAATGAAAAAATTACAAAATTTGAGTAAACCAGATAGGGTTAAACTATATAACGAAATCAGATGATAATGATTAACGAGAAATGCTGAGTTTTCTACTTCTTTTCTGGTGACTGCGCGCTGTGTTAGAAGAAACGCATGAGGGCGGAGAAATGGTCAGTTTTTAATAGGATTTTTCGAATCAGAATGCAACCAATACCATTGAATACAGTATACATTCTTCTTCTTTGTCTTCTTCTTAAGCAGTCCCTTCTAGGCCACTCCTGGACATAGGCCTCCCCTTGTCTTTTCAAACTTCGTTGGTCTTGAGCTAACTAGTGCTAGTTTTTCCCTACATGTTCCTTGATGTCATCGGCCCATCTTTTTGTGGTCTTCCTGCACCTCATCTATGTTGTCTTGACCTCCATTGTATTATTCGCTTTGTCCACTTTTCTTCGTTATCTCGTGCCACTTTGTTTTTTTTTAATTTGTAATTTCCGCCCTTTGGTTTTGTTTGCCTTGTTTTATTTCATTTATTGTATGAAATAACACGGTATACATTAGATAATGAAATCTCTAATCTTCTGTTTTATGTTTGCGCGCTCTTTTTCTTCTAGTTTATTATTCTTCTATATTTAATGCACAATTGAACAGCGCATTTGTTGGTAATATTAGGACCGTTTTTTACGTTAAAATACGGGTAGACCTTTCTCGCCCCTGGGCAACAGCGAAGGAAGTTGTCTCGGAAAAGATGTTCCAGCTTTTAGGAAGGATCTGTAATTAAAAATGTTTAATATTAATTTTATTGTATTCTAAAACCAAATCTTTATTTTTTTAGTTAAAAAAATAAAATAAAAATAACTTAACACCTAACACATACTAAATTGTTAGTGAATGTTTACAATTATGTACAAATAAAAAATTTGTATTTCAAATATAAAATCTAGAGCAGCTACAATCAAATCGTTCTAACTAAAATAAACGATACTTACAAAGATAAAATTTTCTACAAAAACTATAAACTAAATGTTATTATCATACTTTATTTAAAAATAAAATATCACTTCTAAAACAAAATTGACTGTTTGTGTTACAATTCCCGAAACAAATGATTTATTCTTGTATCGAGCGAAGACTGACTCACATCCTTGTACAATCATCGGCATGAGTTTTTTCTATATATGATACGATAACAAGAATATAAAAAAGTATATGCACAAATACAGGGTACATGAAACGATACCAATTTAAATTTCACGCTGTTTGTGTCTGAATTGCACATGCGCAGGTTTTATTTATTTTATAATTAAAAATAAAACAAATAAAATAAATTATTGATCAATTAAAATAATGGACCAATACGGACCTAACGCTAAAGAATACAATTTTGATTAAATTTGTCAATTTTGCATTGGATGGGGTACTAAAGTGTAGTTTTTTTTAGCCAAAATTTAAAAAAATATTTATGAAAAAACTAAAGGGGACCTAACGAAAAAATTGTGGGACCTTGAAGGACCTAACGGGGACCTATCGATTAAGGTCATTTTCGACCCAAAATTCCATGGATGGGGTGCTAAGTTTGCATAGGTAGCTTTTACAGTAGTAATTAGAATGATCAATTTATTTTTTTTTAATATATAGTAGTTATCTTTCTAAGTATTGTAAGTTTCTTTTTCATTTTTAAATTTCTAAAAACCACTGCTTGCTACATGGCGCTAAAAACATTTTTAATGTTGATTTTATGTTGCAGATTCTTCGAAAAGGCAAAGGCAAACACTCTCATCTGTAATGAAGTCGATAAAATTAAGTGCTAGACAATTAACACCCAACAAAATAAAATTGTGTAAAGTCGTACGCCAATTAAACCGTACGCATAAAAACATTCAAAAATCGAATAAATGTTGTTTATTACTTATTTAATTTTAAGAACACATTTACATTATACTTCAACTTAAATTGTTATGTTACAATAAAATTACAAATATTTTTTAAAGTTGTTTTATTCTTAAAATAATTGTAAATAGAATATTTCTGCTTATTATATACTTTAAATATTTATTTTAGTAAATAAATATTTATTTTATATAATCTGCTGAAATATTTTATTTACTAAACAAATTATAAATAAAACAATCTTAATTGGATTCAAAATTCCCGCTCAAAACCCGTTTAGTTTATCTTCCAAACACTTGGATCGCAGAAAATGCGAGGTGACAGTTCTACATTGGACCTAACCATCTGTATAGTATAGTAATTTGTGGTCGTACACGAGCACTCTCACAACTCACAAGTTACAGAATAGGGCCCCTGATATCTTTACAAAACAAAAAGTCAGTAAACAAGTTTTGGATGCAGGATGACTGTGCAAATATATAAGTAATTAATTGCATTAAATGGGTTAAGCAAGGACAGTGCTGGGCGTTTTTTGTCCAAAATGATAATCAACATTTAACCTTAATATTCAGCAATATTTTTTTAACTTTGTACACAAAAGTAATTTTGTCAAGGCAACTGTCTGATGTGTTTACTAATACGATTGTATAACCTATATTCTTATGTAGATGCTTTAAAAGAAGACGTAGAATATTACCTTGAGAGGTTTTAATGAAAAAAGTATAAAAAATTTCCCACTATTGTAATTAACTGAAAACCTGTCTGAAAATTTTATCAGTGGGATATTCTCTTATAAATATACTTCGAGTTGTATCGTAGATTCACTGCCATTTGTAAGAATGGGTAAAACTATTAAGATGTTGAGTAATGTGCAAGTTAAAAAAACAAAAATGGAAAAAATAGTAAAGAAATCGAAAACAAGTGAAAATCAAAAAAATAATTCAGTAAGTAAAGAAGTATAGTTATATTTTATATATTTATATGCATTATTTATGTTTTGTAAGACAGTGGAAAGACAAATTCTACCTACCTATGTAAAAGTAGGTGAAACTTTTATTAATTGAAATTAATTCTTTATAGATTGAGTTTGCAAAGGATACCGGTGACTTGTTGGAGAGATTATTAAATGAATTAGAAAATCCGACTACATCATCATCAGAATCCATGGAATCACAGATAGTAGTAATTCCACCGACACCTGCGTCAATGAGATATTCTACATCCAGACTATCCAGAGCAACCACTCCCCCACCACTTAAGAACGTATCATCTATTGACTGGACAGTAGAAACAATGTCATCATTCGCCACCCATTTACAGCAAAATTATACCTTCTTTTATGAACATTACCAAGCAGTAATGCTTAACATCAATAAATTCTGTACGGATAAAAACCAAGATGAAGAAATTGATGAGAAAATATCCCAAATTGATAAACAAGCGCGCCAACTGGAAACTGAGAGACAAACTCTATTGGACACTAAACGAAAACATGAAGAAACAAAGCAGCAGGTTATAAAAGATATGATAAACATGTATGATTCATATTTAAAAAATAAAAGATAAAATTAAAAGTAGTATTGTTTTTACCTTCCAAACAGCAACGCTGTTATAGGAAGGTATTGTGATCGCGAAAAATTTCGATCTCGGGTTTTTAGCGGAAATACGCGTTTTAGGGTTCCCTGAGCCTAAAAAACCCAAAAATAAAAAATGTCTGTCTGTCTGTCTGTCTGTGTGTCTGTCTGTGTGTCTGTGAACACATTTGCGGCTAAACGGCTAATCGGATCGGAATGAAACTATAAAACCTTACTTATAATCACCATCGGAGGAATCTGATAGAATTTGAGTAAAATCGGCCGACCGGAAGTGGACGTTTACTCTTATCAAAAAATGGAATTTTTTGAAAATATTGGGTTTTTATATAGTTATTGGCAAAATATTTATACTTTGTGGAAAGAACATGTAATTTCCGACATTTTTGAAAGAATACATTTTTTTGATATTTTCATTAGTTTTCGAGATATTGACACTTTTATCAAAAACTGGAAATATGTGAAATAAAAATTGTGGATTCGCTTTTTTTAAACAAAAATTGGTAGTTATTATATTTTCAACATCTGACAGCTGTCAAATTATGTTTTGGCGTATTTCAACATTTAATTTTCTATATTTTGACATCTGACAGCTGTCAAATTATGTTTTTTGAGAGTATCAACTTTTGACTAGTGTCAAATTATTTTTTTTTATATTTTTGACATCTGACTACTAACTAATTAGTTTTTTCGATATTTTTGACATCTCCATACTATGGCCACTCCAATTCTACCACCCACTACTTGTTAATATCAGTCAGATTAGCTCCTTCTATATTTTGACATCTGACAGCTGTCAAATTATGTTTTTTGAGAGTATCAACTTTTGACTAGTGTCAAATTATTTTTTATATTTTTGACATCTGACTACTAACTAATTAGTTTTTTCGATATTTTTTTCCGAACAGCAACGCTGTTATAGGAAGGTATTGTGATCGCGAAAAATTTCGATCTCGGGTTTTTAGCGGAAATACGCGTTTTAGGGTTCCCTGAGCCTAAAAAACCCAAAAATAAAAAATGTCTGTGTGTCTGTGAACACATTTGCGGCTAAACAGCTAATCGGATCGGAATGAAACTATAAAACCTTACTTATAATCACCATCGGAGGAATCTAATAGAATTTGAGTAAAATCGGCCGACCGGAAGTGGACGTTTACTCTTATCAAAAAATGGAATTTTTTGAAAATATTGGGTTTTTATATCGTTATTGGCAAAATATTTATACTTTGTGGAAAGAACATGTAATTTCAGTCATTTTTGAAAGAATACATTTTTTTGATATTTTCATTAGTTTTCGAGATATTGACACTTTTATCAAAAACTACCACTACTTGTTAGTGTTCGGAAGGTCGTGTGGTGCCCACACCAGATTTTTTTTTTTATTACAAAGAAGTAAAAAAAAATTCGAAAAGAGGTTGACCTTAAAGGCCGTCCATGCAACTTCCCGCTAGTTTTAACCGCAAAGCTATAGTAACGTGACGTATTTTGACGTTTTTGACTTTTTTGAAATGTTTAAAAAGCCATAATTTTTTAACGCGTTACGATTTTGATGTTCAAGATGGGATTCGACGCAGTTTTTTGAGACCTACAAACGTTACCGGGAGTGCAAAATCGGTAGTCAAAAAATCTCTAAGTTATTGAAAAAAGAACACTTTTTTTGAAATTTTTCGACAACGATATCTCACGAACGAATCAACCGATTTTAATTTGCAAAACGCCATTCGACGTGGCTTTTTAAGCTTGAGAGCTGATTAGGTTATGAAATTGATCAATGCAATAGCCAAAAAGATATGCCCAAAAAACATCATTTTTACCAATTGTTTTTTTCGGTTATTTTGAAATTTCTCGAAATCTACCAGCTCGAATCGGTTCAAACTTACAGGGAATCTAAGTTAGATGGAACTCTTTGGAATGCTTTTTATTTCATTCCGATCGGTTAAGCCGTTCAAAAGTTATAAGAGGTTTACATACATCCACACACACACACACACATCCACACGTACATACAGACATACAGACACCCTCGTAAAAATAGTCAGGGGAGGTTCCTAAGACCTCAAAACGTTGAGATCCGATGAAAACTCGATTTTCAAAAAACGGGGTGAAACCAATAACTTCCCGATTTTAAAAAAAAATTTTAATTTTTTTTAGCGGGAAGTTAAAAAGATTAGGAACTATAAGGAAAATAGTTTATTGTTGTTACAATTATAATTTAACTATATTCATACAATAAGTTTGAAAAAAAAAGGAAAATACATTAACCTTAAAATTAATTAATTAAGCGTGAATTCTATAAGTCCATTATCGCATTATCATTTTGCAGATTTGACAATTTGTTGTTCTACATCAAAATTACCTTTAAAAGTTTAAAGATTTGTATTTGAATAAAAAAATAAAAATAAAAAAAAGTAAAAGTAATTACTGTTTTGTATACCTAGTGCAATGTGGGGTTGGGTGATTGACGCTGTGGCGTGTCTCCCCCGTCGTGGAGCCCTTTCATTTGGCGAGGACAAAGGGAACCACAGAAACATTCGCCAAGGGCCCTTTTTTATTTTTTTGTCTATCCTGTTGTGGAATGGTGGGCACCCCTCTAGCGGTAGGAAAGGGGAGTTTCCAGTTTCCAGGTCTTTAGGAAGGTCCATGTCTACGGATTGGAGGCGTCGTAGGTTGGGAAGGGAGATCTTTTTTTTCGGGACTCTGGAGTCCTCTATTCCAGTGAGCATGGAGTGCCCTACGGGCTACGGTGTTTGTTCCCTGCAGAGTCCTGACGACATCGGTGTTGGACCGTCTGAAAACGAGAAGTGAGAGGCAGTATATTTGTGTTGTTGCTTGGGTAGAGGTAGTGAGAGTTTTTTAACTTCCCGCTAAAAAAAATTAATTTTTTTTTTAAAAATCGGGAAGTTATTGGTTTCACCCCGTTTTTCGAAAATCGAGTTTTCATCGGATCTCAACGTTTTGAGGTCTTAGGAACCTCCCCTGACTATTTTTACGAGGGTGTGTATGTACGTGTGGATGTGTGTGTGTGTGTGTGTGTGTGTGGATGTATGTAAACCTCTTATAACTTTTGAACGGCTTGACCGATCGAAATGAAGTAAAAAGCATTCCAAAGAGTTCCATCTAACTTAGATTCCCTGTAAGTTTGAACCGATTCGAGCCGGTAGATTTCGAGAAATTTCAAAATAACCGAAAAAAACAATTGGTAAAAATGATGTTTTTTGGGCATATCTTTTTGGTTATTGCATCGATCAATTTCATAACCTAATCAGCTCTCAAGTTTAAAAAGCCACGTTGAATGCCGTTTTGCAAATTAAAATCGGTTGATTCGTTCGTGAGATATCGTTGTCGAAAAATTTCAAAAAAAGTGTTTTTTTCAATAACTTAGATATTTTTTGACTAACTGATTTTGCACTCCCGGTAACGTTTTTAGGTCTCAAAAAACTGCGTCGAATGCCATCTTGAATATCAAAATCGAATAAGGCGTTAAAAAGTTATGGCTTTTTAAACATTTCAAAAAAGTCAAAAACGTCAAAATACGTCACGTTACTATAGCTTTGCGGTTAAAACTAGCGGGAAGTTGCAAGGATGGCCTTTAAGGTCAACCTCTTTTCGAATTTTTTTTTCGTAAGATTGCTCTCTCTCTCTCTCTGTGGCATGGATGGAATGTAGAAGTCTCTGAGCAATAGCAGAGTATGGAACAGCCTAGTAATCGACCAGAGGTCTAATAAAGGTTTTATATGTCTGAAGGAGGGTTTTGGTGTCGCTTCTTCCGATTCTACCACCCAGAAGGGACACGCTTGTCTTCTCATTTTGTTGAGTGTAAGTTCAACATCGGCATCCCACCTGAGTGTTCGCGTAAATCGAACACCCAAGTAGGTCACCTGATCCTGAGGGACGAGCTGTTCCCCCATAGGGACAGGTATAGTCGAAAGAGAGATTTTCTCGTTGACTGAGGTTAGGATGTCTAAAGATGATGGTTTGAGTTTTGTTTGGATTTAGAGCTACTGATGGGATTATGGGTTAAACCAAACACCAGAGTAATTAAATAAGTGTTTAATGAATAATAAAACACGTACAACTTTTAAAAACGATTAAGGAAAAATTTAAACATTAATACAATGACAATGACAAAAATTACAATGACAGATTTTCTAAATACATCTAGTCTAGTCAAACTAACTGTGGCTTTGCCAGTTTTCTAATATCTAAATTATTTATTCAACAGCTACTCTCGATCTGCTGCACTGGTCCAGCAGTCTTTGAGTTTTTCGGTTGAGGGAGATGTATAAGGCCGTTTCGTCGGCGTAGAGCTGGATATTTTCCAGAGGAGGTATATTGCTGACGTATATAGAGTTGGGTCTAGAATTGATCCTTGTGGAACTCCTGAAAGGGGGTGAATGTGTTGGGAAGATATGAATGGATGTCTATTTTAGCTTTCTGATAGAGCCAGTGTGCCAAACCTTGTCGAAAGCCTTCTGGACATCCATAAATACGGCAGAGACGACTTTTCTCTGATTTAGGGCAAAGGAGCAGAAGTTCAAAGAGTTTGCCAATGACATTAAGCAGAGTGATTGGTCTGCAGTTGTGAGGGTTAGTGTGGTTTTTACCAAGTTTGGGAATTAAGATGGTGTTTGAGGACTTCATAATGGTGGGGAAATAGGATTTGCCGAGACAAGAGTTCAAAAGAAGAGTGAGAGAAGGCATAATCAAAGGGGGGAGTGGTTTTAGGGTTCGTCTAGAAATGGAATCTGGACCAGGGGCTGAATTTTTGCCTTTTTGGGATGCAGTGAGGATATCTTCCTCAGTGAATGGGGTTTGAAATGGGATGTTCTCAGGGGGGGGGGGGCAGTTTGTTGGTGAAGGGTGATGTGTTCTGTCTCTAGAAAAAAATTGTTGGTCGAAATTTGGGTATTGAGGGGGGGACTAAACTTGCTGTAAATGATTTTTGAAGATTGAGGCTTTATCTTCAGGGGTTTCGAGGATTTGGCCGTTTACCTCAAGATGAGAATGTTGTTTGGATTTTTGGCCAGTTAAAATTTTGAATTTGTTCCAGAACTTGGCTCCGTCTCGATAATCTACCGATGCTGTAACCTGTCTCCAAACCGAAGCTTTGTGTGAGTTGATCGACAGCCACTCTCGAGCATTGAGACGGTTTCATTTGGTTTTGATGGCAGGATCGTGCGTTTGGATAGAACTTCTATACAGGAGTATTTTTTGTCTAATCATAGACAAGATGTGTTGGGGGAGTATAGAGGATTCGGAATTTATTGTTGAAATGGGGATACTTCAATGTAATTATCATCATAATTTATACCCGTTAAAGGGATGGAGGGAGAAATTTTTATACACCAGATGTTAAGTTGAAAGAAGATCAGTAGTTATCATGTGACGCGCACACAAACATACAGACAGACAAAAAAATCTAAACACATTTTTGGGTCCTATATCGCTAATTATTTTTCAAATATCTTGAATGTACAGAATTTTCATTTCTACACTTTTATTACATGTACCTACCTATAGATGACGACGAAATTTCGGCTCTAGCTCTCCTGCTACTATCACTACCTATTATGAAGTTTTGGAATATTGTCATTTATTTTGACAATGTATATTTTTAAAATTACTTAATGGATTAATTTTTTTTATGGACTTTTTATTCAGAAGGTATGTTTATGATAACTATACTCGTATATTCTGTACAGTAAAATATGAATCTGTTAAATCTGTACCTATTACCTTTACATTCGTTTGGTTTTAGGGTTTATTTCAAATTATCATTATGTCGTTGCACAAGTTTTAATACAAGAAAATTCCTTAGTACCGACCCTAAAAGGAATGAATTAAAAGTTAATAAATTTTTAAATTGGCCTACTATAGGGCCAATATTGGTAGGTAGTGTTGCACTTGGTATTGGATTGCAATTTCTTAAAAGTAAGTGTCTAATTATAAATTTTATGGTGATCATAATGTTCTTCTTTATAGACCCTTTCAAAGTTATTCCTGGTGAATACAAGAAAGGTTTACCTGATTATTCAATAGACGAAGTAGCTAGGCATAAAACAAAGTAAGCTACCGTAAATATAATACCCGTACCTTACTATTAGTCTTGATATTTTTTATCACAATTATTAAATAACGTCTTTAAAACATCTCGTACAACAATCCGCACTTTATCGCCAGCTATTACAATTACAAATTGATTCCTCCGTCCGAAGCGGTCCTCTTTATATAGAATTAAATCTTTCTATAAATATCCCCGCAGTTATGTCTCGAACAGAAAATTCTCGAATTATTTCGATGTTATAACAGCCACCAGAAGCTTCGATTTCGGTCGGAAACAAACTATTCTTCGAAAAATCCAAGAATTCCAACCACACCTCACACCTCCGTCTGGGCGATGGGTCCGGATCGACTCGTAACATTATTTATCGTTTGATTCAGTTCAGCTTTATCAACTGGTCTTATAAAGAAGGAATCTAAGACTTTATATGAATGAGAGAGATAAGAGAAGGGATCATGCTGTGGCTGAACAGTTGCTATTATATTTTTACTCACATTAGATTAGATTAGATATTTTTTGGGGTTGGCTGTTAGCCTATATCACTGCGACCTTTGCAGATCTATTGTGAACACCCATTATCTGTGGAATAGGATTAGAGCACCTTGTCCAGCTCTGCCCTCTTAATGAGACTTAATAGCCTTGACAGTGGCCACTCCGCATAACTTGGAGCAGCCGGTTTCTCCTCTCCCAGTACTAGATACCGCGTCCTTGCAAGGCCTTCACATTGGCATAGGACATGAAATGCAGTTTCCTCTTCCTCTTGGCAGTATCGACAAATGTCTTCATCTGCCAAGTTTAGCTGACTCATGTGTTTTCTGAGCCTACAATGTCCTGTCAAGAGACTGACAATCATTCTGACATCATTTCGCCTTTGTGATAGCAGCTCTGCAGTAAACTTCGCCGAGTATCCCTTTATGAAGAGTTTGGCTTGTCGCTTGCCCGGTGATGTTTCCCACCACTCCTGGGCCTTTTCTAGCCTCCATTTCTCAATGGCTGCCTTTCTGAATGTATTAGCAACTCCGCCGAATGGTTCCGGGCCAATCATTGGAGTGTTAGCTCCCGCACGGGCCAATTCATCAGCCTTCTCATTGCCCCGAAACCCTGAGTGTCCTGGTATCCATGCCAGTGTCAGAGAATTTTGACTAGCGGCATGTGTCAGGGCCCCAACGCAGTCCCACACCAGCTGTGAGCTTATTTGTGCTGAGACTATTGCCTTTAGAGCTGCTTGGCTGTCAGAGTATATGACTACGGTTTTACCCGTTATACCCTGACTTACGATCTCCGTTGCACAGTGTTGTATGGCCGTTACTTCAGCCTGAAACACTGTGGCATACGCACCTAGACTTAGTTGGATTTTTATCCTGTGTCCTCTACTGTATATACCTGACCCTGTGCCTTTCTCAGTCTTTGAGCCATCGGTATACCAAATTGACTCCCCTTGGATTGGGGGGCCATTGTTCCATGTATTCCAGTATTTCTACTCGAAAGTTTCTCACAAAGTTATACCTGGGGACTATCCTGTCCTGAGGCATACTCATTATTTGATCTGCCTTAACCCTATTGTATAACTCTGCTTGCTTTTTGCCTTTTAATAAGGTAATGGGGGCCTGGCCTTGTAGCAGTCTGTGAGCAGTTGCCATAGCCTCGCCCTGAATGTAAATGTGCAATGGTGGTAGGTTGAGTAAAACCTGTAGTGCGTCCGTTGGGGCGGTTCCCATAGCACCTGTAACATTCAGACATGCCTTTCCAGTATTTCTACTCGAAAGTTTCTCACAAAGTTATACCTGGGGACTATCCTGTCCTGAGGCATACTCATTATTTGATCTGCCTTAACCCTATTGTATAACTCTGCTTGCTTTTTGCCTTTTAATAAGGTAATGGGGGCCTGGCCTTGTAGCAGTCTGTGAGCAGTTGCCATAGCCTCGCCCTGAATGTAAATGTGCAATGGTGGTAGGTTGAGTAAAACCTGTAGTGCGTCCGTTGGGGCGGTTCCCATAGCACCTGTAACATTCAGACATGCCTGCCTTTGAATGCTTTCCAGTTGCCTGATCACCCCGGACTGCTGCGTTCTACTCCACCACACCACCGAACCATAGGTTAACATTGGTCTAATGACTTGTGTATACAACCATAGGTTCATTTTGGGGTTCAATCCCCAGTTCTTGCCACCTAGTTCCACACCTACCAAGGGCTATTGTAGCTTTATGTGTGACCTTTTGAATGTGTTGCTTCCATGATAGCCTCTGGTCAAATACCACACCTAGGTATTTGGCCTCTGTGGCCATTGGAACCAGCACGTTATTGAGCGTTATTGGTTGTAAGCCTTGTAACGCTCTTTTATTAGTGAATGGGACAATTAATGCTTTTTGTGGATTGACTGTTAGGCCTTCATCCTTGCACCACTTGTACACCATATTCATTGCGGACTGCATCCGCTCTGAGACTGTGCCCAGAAACTTCCCCTGAATGATTATGGCCATATCATCTGCGAAGCCTAGGCAGTGAAGGCCTTCATTGAGGAGTTTCTTAAGGAGGTCATCCACAAGTGCTGACCACAGCAGAGGCGACAGTACCCCTCCCTGCGGACAGCCCCTTCCCACTGTTGCCTCAATGGACGCCTCACCTAACTTGGACACTACGATCCTATGCGTTAGGTTGGCATACACCCATTGGCATATTAGTGGGGGGACTCCTCTCCTTGAAAGTGCGTCGGTTACTGACTCGGGTCCCACATTACTGAAGGCTCCTTCGATGTCATAAACTCACATTAACGAAATATTCATTTAGAATTTTAGGGTTTTTTACGATAAGGCTCTTTTTCTTAGCATGTTTTGTTATTTATATGTATGATATATTTAAGGCAGACACGAGTATGGGTAACTTACAAACAAGGTGTTTACGATATAACAGATTACCTCCTAAAACACCCAGGAGGTGAAGATACCATTATGCAGGCAGCCGGTACTTCTGTTGAGCCATTTTGGGCAATATATTCAGGGCATGAAGAAAACTCAGACGTTTATGAGGCATTAGAAAAATTGCGTATAGGTAAAACTTATCATACGAGATCTGTCGCAAAGTAAACAGGACTTTTAAGAAATATCCGATACTAGTAGCACCATCTGTTATTGGAGCTAGCGTAGGTACCTCTTTGATTGATGTTCTGTCAAAATTTAAACCATTTCACACGGAGTTATCGCGCTCAAAATAACAGTACCTTTTTAAAATCGGTCGAAAAATGAGCATCGAACAAAAAACCAATACTAAGTTCTTTTTTAAACTTTGTAAAACATTTACCGAAATGCATCGATTGTTGAAACAAGTTTATGGTGATGATTATTTATATCGTGGCCGAGTCCACGAGTGGTTTACATGGTTCAAAGAGATGAATTGCTGGAAGACAACCAACATGTTGGCCAGCCGAAATTTTGACCGGGAATTGGGTATGAGAAAGTCATCATTAAAAAGGCCAAGAAAGATAACTTTCTGGGAAGCACCCAAGTGAGCCAAATCCGAAAAAAATCCGTTCGGAAACGTCAATAGTGAAGACAATGTCAAATCGTTTCAACGAGTCCAAGGGCATTATTCTCAAAGAATTCGTTCCAGCGTGCTACACGGTTAATGCTATCTATTATCATGGTGTTATGAGGCGTTTGCTCTAGTCTTTTTCCCGTGTTCGGCCAGAATATCGCGAAGAAGCTAGAGAATGCACCATCATATAGATCGACACTTGTGTTCGATTTTGGAACGAAGTTCCCTTTCGCGCGTTACGAACAGTTACGACTGACGCTAGGAGCTAGCCAAAAAAAATTCATACCAAAAGTTGTCACGACACTATGACACGACACACGCATGTTTCTCTCTCTCACAGACCAAAAAATAAATAACTCTCTCTCCCTCTCTCTCATAGATAGATATATTACAATTAAAAAGACACTATTTTAAATTAAAAGAAAATACTGTAGAAAAAATAATAATTAACTATAATAGTATTACATTTTATTTCATCCTGTTTTTATAAATTAATAAATTCATAAACATTTTAAAAATAGTTCGTAACTTGACTATTTAGGTACCTACGTCAAATTACCTTAACTGTCAGTTACTGTCAAATGTTTTAATTTTAAAATTTTGTATTGAATTGTTAATTCCTGTTTTTAAATTATAAAAAGTAATTCTAAAAAGATGTGCTATCTAAAGCTCTGGTATTGTATAAATGGACACTTTTGTTAAAAGAAACGAACTGTTAGGTAAGTAGAGATTTTATACAGACAATAATAAATGCTTATGTATGTATAAACACTCTGTTGTGTTTACAAATTACTAATTCCTTCACTAATTAATCGAAAGGAACTTCGTTCCATCCGGGTGTCCCTTGACACCTCACACTTTTTTTTTGATAAAAGATGGCATTTTAACTATCAATCACTCTCCATATTCACCGGATATGACACCATGGGGCTTATTTCTGTTCGGTAGACTACATTTGCCCATGAAGGGACATTGTAGAGGCTATCCTATTGGATAGCCTCTACGGCTTTTGGCGTCGACTATCATTTTGAAGAACATCCCGGTAAATGAGCTAAAATCATCATTCGAAAAATTTGTGAACCGTGTAAATCACTGTATTAACTCTGAAGAGGACTATTTTGAATAATATAAATTCCAGTGGTAATTTTTTTTCTTTGTTCTGTTTACTTTGAGACAGACCTCGTATATCAGTATCATATTTACTACCTATTTGCTCATCTTGACATGATTTGGTTTTATACAAAATCATATATCTACCAAATTTTTCTGATCAAATTTCATAAAGTAAAAGTGATTCAGACTTTTTGTCCGATATTTTACTCAACATTTTACATCAAAGGCTAAAAAACGTATTCAACTAAAAGCCGAATAAATCTTACGCATTCTAAAGAATAACATTCTATTTTTCAGGTAATTTAAAAAATGCATCTAATGCATCTTTTACCCCTCAATGTACTGGGTTTAGGTCTAATATTTATGCCAACGAACCAGAAAGACATCAAAAGTTAATATGTCTCAACGAACAACCATTCTTAGGAGGACCTCCACCAACCTTACTAGCGGAACATTTTTTCACTCCCAAGTATTTATGTTCACTAATTAAATCAAAGCCAAGTATATAATAATTTAACAAATATGAATGTTGTATCAATGGTTTTTGGGCTATTAGGCCGGCGTCGATTGTCTTGCTGACTTGACGTTTCGCCAACACGAGCGGTTGGCATCTTCAGAAGTTGCTTCCTGGTTGACAGTCTGCGACTTACTAAGCTTTACGTGATCGCAGCTCGTATTTATACGTCGGGAAGGAAGTGGGCGGGGCCACAGTTGCTTTCGATTCCAATCGGTTCGGGTCGGTGTTGTTCGTTAAGGGTAGAGTTTTCGCACTCTTTATTATCGGGACCCATGTTTTGTTAATCTTGACAGCTTCCTCTTTTTTATTAAAGTTGTTGGGATGCTTCTCTATCTCTATGGCTTCTCTATAGAGTCTGGAATGGTATGCTGATGTAGTAGCGAGGACTTGGGTCTCCTCAAACTTAATCCGATGGTCCATAGCGATGGAATGTTCCGCTACGGCGGATTTGTCTGTCTGGCCCAGACGACAATTGGCCTTGTGCTCTTTAATCGGCAAAAGACAGAAGAGATCCACTGTCGGCTTCGGGAATTTACCGCATTCCGTGCACATGTGGAAGCGTGTACATAGGAACCACCAAATGCTCGATCAACACCAGGATTAAAGAGCACAAGGCCAATTGTCGTCTGGGGCAGACAGACAAATCCGCCGTAGCGGAACATTCCATCGCTATGGACCATCGGATTAAGTTTGAGGAGACGCAAGTCCTCGCTACTACATCAGCATACCATTCCAGACTCTATAGAGAAGCCATAGAGATAGAGAAGCACCCCAACAACTTTAATAAAAAAGAGGAAGCTGTCAAGATTAACAAAACATGGGTCCCGATAATAAAGAGTGCGAAAACTCTACCCTTAACGAACAACACCGACCCGAACCGATTGGAATCGAAAGCAACTGTGGCCCCGCCCACTTCCTTCCCGACGTATAAATACGAGCTGCGATCACGCAAAGCTTAGTAAGTCGCAGACTGTCAACCAGGAAGCAACTTCTGAAGATGCCAACCGCTCGTGTTGGCGAAACGTCAAGTCAGCAAGACAATCGACGCCGGCCTAATAGCCCAAAAACCATTGATACAATAGACAATGGCCGCGAAAGCCTTTCACAGTTTAAATATGAATGTTGTTTAACCTTTTCAAAAATGTTTACCACTAAATAGCTTTCAAAATGTATTTTAACTCTTTCGGTCTTGAATATTTTATAATTTTGTTTCTTTTTTGCATTTTAGATATTAATATGACGATTAAAGAAGGGTATAAGTTGTAAAATATGTTTTGCTTCACAAGGGTGATTTAGGGGATGTGGTACATATAAATACCAATAGGGTTCACGATTTTAATGAAACATTGTAAGTAAAGGAATAGAGCAGTTTCTTTATGGCTCCACTATTGTCCTAGGGCCCGGTAGACGATTATAAGACATTATAAACATATATCCAAGAAGTCCTTCTGACTTCTTTTCTTTGTTTAATATCGTTTATTGGTACAATTCACAATTTGTAAGTAGAGTGAGAGAGGAAATATTTTATGAAACATCTAAACAGGAGTAAATGATTTCAATATATCGGAGCTAAGTTAACAACTTCTTTTGATTGTAATTGAACGGGCTGGTTCTAACGGATCATCTGGAGATTACCAATTAACAATTCTTTCAAGTTTTATTCAATAATGGAGTTTCCGTAAGTATTTATTCATTCTCCATAACCTTTTCATTTTCGTCATCAGATCCTGTATTTGACTCATCTGGTTAGATTCTTCATCTTGAGATTTATTACTAGGTTGGTAACTATCGACAGAATCGCCAGAGAAAGGTTCATATTCATATCAGATATATTTTCTATCAATTCTTCAGCTCGGGCCGAAATGGTTAACTACGATGATTTTTTTCTATAGAAACAACTATTTACACTCATACGTTTCAGCGATTTGTGTTTTATCTGTAATCATACTCCTGTTCCGGTTGTTAATGAAGATAAATATCAGTTAAATGTAGAAATTGATGGTCAACCTGAGATTAAAACATTTACTTTAAAAGAATTGAAAGAAATGCCTCAGAGAGTTGTATCTGCAACTCTGCAATGTGCTGAAAATAGAAGTCTTGAAATGGCCGAAAAGGTACAAATAATAAGCAAAAAGCTTTATTTAAAGATAAAATCTATAACAGTGTTTTTCAACCTTGGGTCGCACTGAAGAGTTATCAACAGATGGAGCTGATATTTCGCAGTTACGAATCTTCTCAACAGATAGCGCGGGTAGTCTTTCCACATATTTGATTTTAGATGTTTATAATAGGGGTTCGCGAAATATTTTTTGGTATCATGAATCATGAAAAGGGTTGAAAAACGCTGCTCTAAAATATGCGTAACTGAACATTTACACTTTTAGTGTGAAAGATTTGTACAAGGTGCAGCTTGGCCTCATAATGCAATATATAATGCTGAGTGGAAAGGTGTGTTGCTCCTGGATGTTTTAAAAGCAGCAGGATTTGATCCAAGGTGTGAATGCAACAGACATATTCAGGTAATTATTTAACTACAGGTAAATAGATATTAATATTGTACTATGTTGACTTTTTGAAAGTATAGTTGGGTAAATGAATATTTTGAATAGTATTTGTAAGCTGATTAGTTTGCTTTTTCTTCCCACACTAGAACTGTGCCTCTTTAAGAATAAATTATATACACAAGTATTTTTTAGTTTGACGGTTTACCAGCGCCTGGAGGCACTTTCAGCACATCAATACCTGTTTGGAGAACAACAAACGATAAATGTGATGTAATTTTAGCTTACGAAATGAATGGTCTTCCATTATCCAGAGATCACGGATATCCTATAAGAGTGATTATTCCAGGCGTAGCTGGTACTAGATGGGTAAAATGGCTCGGTAATCATATGTTTTGAATTCAAATTGTTAAATTACAATTTCAACCATCTATTTAAATTTTGTTTTTAGGTAAAATTAGACTACAAGAGGAAGAGTGTAATTCAGAATGGCATCAACAACATTACAAATTATTGAGTCCAGAAGTTATTGGACCACAAAATTTAAAATCATCTACATTTGAAAAGTCACCTGCTATTCAAGAAATGCCTGTAACTTCAGCTATTTCCCGACCAACTCATAAAGAAACCATTAAAATTAAGTGTGGGCAACTTCATGTGGAAGGTAAATTTCAAACTCAGTACCTAATGAATATAACAAATATCAAATGGTCACAAGATCGTTAGAAAGGTACATTATTACTAAACATTAGTTTCTTTGACCAATAATCGTATGTAATAATATCGTTAACACAGGAAAAATCCAAGAAAAAATGTCACTTTTTATGGCTTAAAACTTTTTGCAATAATATCATTCTGTATTGAAATTTTAATCTTGTAGGATACGCATGGTCTGGAGGAGGACAAAAAGTTACAAGAGTTGATATATCCATGGACAAAGGGAGAACGTGGAAACCTGCAAAAATTACTTGTGATGACGAAAGTGAACCACCATATCATTGGTCTTGGGCTTTATGGACAATTACACTTCCAATTGAAAAAGGGCGAAAATGTGTAAGTGTACTTTAGTAAAGGTGCTATGACAGTTCGGGACCAAAATCGATCATTTTTACATGTAAATCTCCATAAGAAAATCTAAGGTCGATTCTGGTCATTTTTGTTCCTTTTAGCCCCGCCCACATCACATGATGGCCGAGACCACGTGACACGATTTTAGTACCCCCTCCCTCGAATGAGCAGTTGATAGCTTGGCCTCGTTTAACAATACACATAGCTTCGATTGCCAAAAGGGCATTAACGTTGTATCTCGTAAACGGCCGAACGGATTTCGACGTATGACGTATCATTGAAAAGGGGTTGCTGTATAGGGTAAGATAAAGCTCACCTCCACTCACCTGTCCTACAAGAACTTACCTTTGATTTACCTGTAATTTTACCTTTTTCTTTCACCGTACCTTGACTACCCCTCATCACTATCCCCAATGTCATTTTAGTCACCCTACCACCCCTCATCATCATCCCCAGTGCCCAAATAGAACTTAGAATAATTTTTGGATGAAAATAAATGTAGAAAAAAAATTCTGTGTGATGGCTATTGTGGTATTCGAACCCGCAAACTCATGTGTACAAACTTGACGCCTTAACCAACAGGGCTGTCAACTGACTTGTAAAATAAAGTTGAAATGTGTTAGACAAACAGCTCCGTATACGTCACATACGGTTGTAGATGATAATAAGTTAGCAAAGGCGTACTGTCGATTTTTAGATGTGTAATTAAAACTTTTTTATTTCTTTACCGGTTACATATATTTAATTATTACAGTTGTATTTCGTGAACGATTAAACAGATTTCAGAGTGTGGTGTATTATTGTAAAGGAAATAAACAATAGGGTAAGATGCGATGCCAAAAAGACCTTAAATAAAGTGCCAAAAAGGCATTATAGCTATATCTCATAAACAGCTAATCAGATTTTAGCGTGTGACATATCTTTATAAAGGGAAGGAGCTATCGGGTAAGATGCGATGCCAAAAAGACCTAACATGAAGTGCTAAACAGGCATTATAGCTATACCTCGTAAACAGCTTATCAGATTTCAGCGTGTGACAGATCGTTGGAACGGGGTTGCGGTATAGGGTAAGATGAAGCGTCAAAAAGTCCGTATTGATGTCGCCAAAAGAACATTACTACAGTATCTCGTAAACGGCCAAACGGATTTCGACATGGGACGTATCGCTGTAAAGAGAATGCCGAATAAGGTAAGATGAAGGGTTAAAAAAGACATATATAAAACTGCCAAAAGGGTACTAGGGTAGTATTTCAGAAACGGCTGATGGAATTTGGCGTGCGACATATCGTTGGAATGGGGCTGCGGTACAAGGTAAGATGACGGGTCTAATGGGATCATAACTGTCAAAAGGGCATTAACGTTGTATCCAGTAAACGGTCGAGCGGATTTCGACGTATGACGTATCATTGTATTTTATATCAAAGGAACCTCTGATATCTTCTTACTAAATAATTTATAACCTTTGAAGGTCCCTCGAAATTTAAAACACTACTCAGGAGGCTCGAGGTAAATCTAGACATGGTTGATAAGACACGTCAGCAGCTCATAAGTAATACTTCACAAGAGGTCATAGGTGGTTCTTTAATAGCCGACAGGCAACAATTTCCTCTGATCATGCACATAAGAACATACTGAAAACGCTATACGTACTTAACTCAATAGGTTACTGCGAACTTTGTAGATTCGTCTTACCGAAACCCTAAGTTTGTAGTACTTCTCCCTTCGTAAAGGTAACTGACGCGTATCAGTGCAGGAAAAAGTTGACCACCTTTTTTATACCCGAAGGAACCCCCGATATCTTCTTACTAAATAATTTATAACCTTTGAAGGTCCCTCGAAATTTAAAGCACTACTCAGGAGGCTCGAGGTAAGTAAGTAAGATATCTAGACATGGTTGATAAGACACACTTCACAAGAGGACATAGGTGGTTCTTTAATAGCCGACAGGCGACAATTTTCCCTGATCATGTTTTATTTTAAACATACAAAAATACTATACGTACTTAACTCAATAGGTGACAACTCGTTTTGTAAGCGAGAATTACAGACACCTTGAGTTTACAGTACTTCTCCCACAGTGTGGTACCTGTCGTATTTCTGTGCGGAAAAAAGTCGACCACCCTTTTTATACCCGAACGATATGTCGCACACCAAATTCCATCAGCCGTTTCTGAAATACTACCCTAGTACCCTTTTGGCAGTTTTATATATGTCTTTTTTAACCCTTCATCTTACCTTATTCGGCATTCTCTTTACAGCGATACGTCCCATGTCGAAATCCGTTTGGCCGTTTACGAGATACTGTAGTAATGTTCTTTTGGCAACATCAATACGGACTTTTTGACGCTTCATCTTACCCTATACCGCAACCCCGTTCCAACGATTTGTCACACGCTGAAATCTGATAAGCTGTTTACGAGGTATAGCTATAATGCCTGTTTAGCACTTCATGTTAGGTCTTTTTGGCATCGCATCTTACCCGATAGCTCCTTCCCTTTATAAAGATATGTCACACGCTGAAATCTGATTAGCTGTTTATGAGATATAGCTATAATGCCTTTTTGGCACTTTATTTAAGGTCTTTTTGGCATCGCATCTTACCCTATTGTTTATTTCCTTTACAATAATACATCACACTCTGAAATCTGTTTAATCGTTCACGAAATACAACTGTAATTAAATATATGTAACCGGTAAAGAAATAAAAAAGTCTTAATTACACATCTAAAAATCGACAGTACGCCTTTGCTAACTTATTATCATCTACAACCGAATGTGACGTATACGGAGCTGTTTGTCAAACACATTTCAACTTTATTTTACAAGTCAGTTGACAGCCCTGTTGGTTAAGGCGTCAAGTTTGTACACATGAGTTTGTGGGTTCGAATACCACAATAGCCATCACACAGAATTTTTTTTCTACATTTATTTTCATCCAAAAATTATTCTAAGTTCTATTTGGGCACTGGGGATGATGATGAGGGGTGGTAGGGTGACTAAAATGACATTGGGGATAGTGATGAGGGGTAGTCAAGGTACGGTGAAAGGAAAAGGTAAAATTACAGGTAAGTTCTTGTAGGACAGGTGAGTGGAGGTGAGCTTTATCTTACCCTATACAGCAACCCCTTTTCAATGATACGTCATACGTCGAAATCCGTTCGGCCGTTTACGAGATACAACGTTAATGCCCTTTTGGCAATCGAAGCTATGTGTATTGTTAAACGAGGCCAAGCTATCAACTGCTTATTCGAGGGAGGGGGTACTAAAATCGTGTCACGTGGTCTCGGCCATCACGTGATGTGGGCGGGGCTAAAAGGAACAAAAATGACCAGAATCGACCTTAGATTTTCTTATGGAGATTTACATGTAAAAATGATCGATTTTGGTCCCGAACTGTCATAGCACCTTTACTTACTTTACTGGTTTCCTACTGAATATACTCATTTATGTTTATGATGGGTTTTTGGTTTTTCTTCATAGAACTGATTAAAATTTAAGATTTATTACCCCTCTTACGGTGAATTCGTTGACTTAGAAAAGATGACAATTTAATAAAGGACCCCGCACTAACTAAATGAATTTTGGGTCCCAGTAGAATTGGCTAAAAATTCAGTTTGTTCTAGTTCTCGACTTTCTGATCAAAAGTTATCACGGGCCCAACATGATCCTATGTATATTTTCCAAGATATAGAAGGACGTAATATGTGATATTAGCTGTAGGCCTGAGTAAGAATTTGTTTAATTGATTTAAAAATTGAGGTCTTTAATGATCTCCAATCAATGGTTTTTGACACTTCAAAAATGAGCTTGATGATATTTTCACCTCAAAGATCATCTATAGGTAAGTTGAAGGTCCTTTGAAGGCCCAACTTAACCTATTAAGTGTTAAAAGGACGCGTTTAGAGCATTTTTTTCAACTGACATAAAAATCGGGTTTTCACCAGATCTACACGCTTTGAGGTCCTAGGAAGTCATCATGTATGTGCGAGGGTGTGTGTGTGTCTATGTATGTATGTCGTCACCAGGGAATCCGCAGGAGACTGCTATGGTTTTTGAGCTTGATGATATTTTCACCCTAAAGATCATCTATAGGTAAGTTGAAGGTCCTTTGAAGGCCCAACTTAACCTATTAAGTCCTAAAAGGTCGCGTTTAGAGCATTTTTTTCAACTGACATAAAAATCGAGTTTTCGCCAGATCTACACGCTTTGAGGTCCTAGGAAGTCATCATGTGTGTGCGAGGGTGTGTGTGTGTCTATGTATGTATGTCGTCACCAGGGAATCCGCAGGAGACTGCTATGGTTTTTGAGCTTGATGATATTTTCACCCTAAAGATCATCTATAGGTAAGTTGAAGGTCCTTTGAAGGCCCAACTTAACCTATTAAGTCCTAAAAGGTCGCGTTTAGAGCATTTTTTTCAACTGACATAAAAATCGAGTTTTCGCCAGATCTACACGCTTTGAGGTCCTAGGAAGTCATCCTGTGTGTGCGAGGGTGTGTGTGTGTCTATGTATGTATGTCGTCACCAGGGAATCCGCAGGAGACTGCTATGGTTTTTGAGCTTGATGATATTTTCACCCTAAAGATCATCTATAGGTAAGTTTAAGGTCCTTTGAAGGCCCAACTTAACCTATTAAGTCCTAAAAGGTCGCGTTTAGAGCATTTTTTTCAACTGACATAAAAATCGAGTTTTCGCCAGATCTACACGCTTTGAGGTCCTAGGAAGTCATCCTGTGTGTGCGAGCGTGTGTGTATGTCTATGTATGTATGTATGTATGTATGTCGTCACCAAGGAATCCTCGGGAGACAGTATGTCCTCTCAAACCTAGGTGCAGCACCAAAAGAAGTCGAAAATGATACAATCTGCTACCAAACAAATAATCAAAATCAGGTCTATCCAGTCACATGCCTCATAAGAACCCAGACGTCAGAACCAGCACCTCGTATCTTCCAATCAAAACCTACCTGATGACACCACCGCAGCAGCAACTCCAAGTGTCCAGTCTAAGTCACAGCATAGCCAGATCAACTATACGAACCTAGTCAGTCCACTAGTATAACGTTTTATCTACAATGTCCAATTTGTGGTCGCATTCTCAAATACAAGACTGGACTCAAATGTCACTTGAGGCAACTTCGGACACGATGGATGTCTATAAATCATGTTTCTCTCTTAAACTTTTGAACGGCTTGACCGATCGAAACGAAAGTGGTGGCATTCAAAAGAATTCCACACAAATACACCTACAGATAATTTGAATTCATTTATCCATCCGTACAGGCAATCAGAGCGTTCACTACGTTGGGGTCTGATGTCTTATCTATTAATATTTTGAAAGGTTTGTCAAAGACAAATCTTGGTACGACGGCATCCGTGTCTGCTTGTAAGAGTGGTATCGCCTTTAGCGATTCCCTTCACAGACTGTGCCTATGGGTGCCGATCCCTGGAGTAAGTTTGATACCAAACGTGCGAAAGAGTACCATTTCATCACTGCTACCTCCTTAACAAATATATCAAGGTAGGTGAGTCCAAGTATTACTTCCATTGCCCTGGTCGGTGTGCTTCGTATGGTTCCTGTTACGATAAGGCATGCGGATTTTGGGATTTTGTTTAATTTCCTGATAGCAGTCGTTTGTTTACTTCAGGCCACCACATGACAGCACCGTATAGGTCTTCTAATTGCTGTGTAGATCCACATGGTGACCTTGGGGAACAATCCCAGGTCTCTTTTATGGTTTGACGGCATTGCTCATAAGATATAAATGCTTTTTGTAACACTGCCTTCTGTCTGTGAGTTCCACGTCAGCTTGCTGTCAAAGATAATCTCATTCCGAATCCTAAATTTTGTTTACACACCTTTTGCCTTTCATTAGTAAGACTTTTGGAAGGTTATTGGACAATAGATAATTCTGATTGTAAATTTACTTTTTATTGTCTAGGTGGAGATTTGGGCAAAAGCAACTGACTGTGCTTGTAATACACAACCTGACAATTGGCAATGGAACTTTGGAGGAGTTTGTTGTAATGCTATACATAAAGTTCGGGTCTACTGTCAATAGAATAAAAAGTTTAAATATATATTTTTTATTTATTTCTTTTCTAGTTTAATCAGTTATTAAATTACAAACTAAACTATCTATTATATGAAAAAAATAACAGTAGATAAAACAATAACACGGTGTCCTACGTAAGCGACAACAAGCGCCCGGCGCGAGCGGCGCGGTTGACGGCAAATGCGACCAGAGTGTCCTGCATGCAAATGCACGCCGCGTTTTGTTTCCCAGTTTTCAAGATGCCGTGTCCATCATGTCGTTAAAAGTCACAGACATGATAGAACACGCAAAGCTGAATGGCAGAGACTGTAGCGGCAGAGGCGGAAATATCAAATATTTTGACCGGTCGTGCCGCTTGAAAAGCGTGTCGCGCGCTTGCCGCGCGTTTTTCGGCACGTAGGACACTACAATATTAAAACATACTCTGAAAGGACCGCGTCGGACACCGCGTAAGTGACTAGTTCTTAAAAACAAATGCAGTATTTAAAATTTTAATGTTCTAAACTTATTTGTGAAACTATTCTAATAGAATATATTATGTAAGCTATTTTATAAAAAATTTAAAATTTTAAATAATCATTTTTAATATTTATTAAATTACGATTATAAAGTTAATAAAAAAACATTACTATAGACATCTAACTTCCTTATTTTTTGGATCACTTACCAACTTTTTTAACAATATACTCTGTCGTGATTTACCTAAAAATTAATTACTTGAATATAATCAATGTCAAGAGTACCAAGTAATGTAGATGTTACCGTAAGATTATAAACACTGTTAGTTTATAATTTATCTCGCGAGATTGTAAAGTGACGAAAAATTGTGAACTGTACTAAACTGTTTACAAATCAACGCATCGTTTTTCATTAGTTTATAATTTGTCCGTTTCAAACCGTCAATTCGTGAACTTAGCTGGTGAACATAATAGTTATTTATGTATCAAGGGCGTAAAACAGGCGTTTATGGACCGCAACGTGTAAATAAGAGCCCAAGCCGCAGGCGAGGGCTATTAACACGTCAGGTCCATAAACGCTGTTTACGCCCGAAATACATACAAACTTTTATGCACGACCGATTTAATAATCTTTTATAAAAAAAATTGCACTGTCAATTGAAAAAAGTCAACTGTCAAATGGCAACTGTCAATTGTCAAATATCAACTGTCAAATGCCAACTGTCAAATGTCAACTGTCAAATGGCAACTATCAAATGTCAACTGTCAAGTGTCAAATATCAAACGTCAACTGTCAAGTTCCAACTGTCAAATGCCAAATTTGAAATGTCAAATCTCTACTGTCACATGTAAAATATTATCTGTCAGCTGTTAAATGTCAACTGTCAATGTCAACGATTGTTTTAATAATAAAACTTGTAAAGGATATATTTTTTTTTTGTGAACAATTAAATATAAATGCCATTTCAACTTGCATGAATTTTATACCTCGAACCTCGATATTATTAACAACTTACCCTGTATAACCATTCACCTAATAATTTGTATTCATTCGTTATTTAAAATAAATAATTTGATTAAAAGTAATATGCACAGAGGCTAAAACAATAATCTATATACCTATGTTGTCGTTACCCTAACAACAAAGGCAAAATAGGTGGTGGCCATTTTTATTTAGACTCATTGTCAGTTTAGATGATTGCAAGTATTTCAATATTTAAGACAAAAAAATTACTTTACCGCCCGCCATTTACACTTTATCGCCCGACGGGCGGTAAAGTAGTCCACGGGCGCTAAAGTGGCACTTTACGCCCGCTAAATGTATGTAATAATCTGTACTTTACCGCCCGGTCGTGCATAATAGTTATTTATGTATCAAGGGCGTAAAACAGGCGTTTATGGACCGCAACGTGTAAATAAGAGCCCGAGCCGCAGGCGAGGGCTATTAACACGTAAGGTCCATAAACGCTGTTTACGCCCGAAATACATACAAACTTTTATGCAGGACCGTTTTAATAATCATTTATAAAAAAAATTGCACTGTCAATTGAAAAAATTCAACTGTCAATTGACAAAAATCTACTGTCAAATGCCAACTGTCGAATGTCAACTGTGAAATATCAACTGTCAAATGGCAACTATCAAATGTCAACTGTCAAATATCAAACGTCAACTGTCAAATGCCAAATTTGAAATGTCAAATCTCTACTGTCACATGTAAAATATTATCTGTCAGCTGTCAATGTCAACGATTGTTTTAATTATAAATCTTATAAAGGATATTTTTTATTTTTATTTTTTGTGAACAATTTAATATAAATGCCATTTCAGCTTGCATGAATTTTATACCTCGAACCTCGATATTATTACCAAACAACTTACCCTGTATACCCATTCACTTAATAATTTGTATTTATTCGTTATTTAAAATAAATAGGCTAGAGATAATATTTTAAAACAATAATCTATATACCTATGTTGTCGTTACCCTAACAACAAAGTCAAAATAGGTGGTGGCCATTTTTATTTAGACTCATTGTCAGTTTAGATGATTGCAATTATTTCAATATTTAAGACAAAAAAGTTACTTTACCGCCCGCCATTTACACTTTATCGCCCGGCGGGCGGTAAAGTAGTCCACGGGCGCTAAAGTGGCACTTTACGCCCGCTAAATGTATGTAATAATCTGTACTTTACCGCCCGGTCGTGCATAAAAGATATTTTTCATATCACATGCATTGAAACAGCTAGTTTTGATCCCTGTTTTGCCAGTCAAAACAAGACAATTTTAGACCAATGCACCTGTCAGTCAGAAACTCAGTTGTTTCTGCCCTAAGGAAGAAACAAATGTCATTATTTCAAGCCTGTCAGAATTTTTCTGACTGACAGTTGCATTGGTCTGAAATAGTCTTATTTCAACTGGCTACAGAGATCAAAACTCACCGTTTTAATGCCTGTGATATGAAAAATGTAGTGTGTGACACGGGATGAAACAAAGACAATTTCTGACTAGGGCGAGAGTTGACTGCCCGAGCGAAATCGTCTTGTTTCACTCCTTGCCACACAATATACTATTGTGCTATTTAGTTAGGTGGCGTTACAACCCCGTGTGTATTCTAGCCGACTTGACAACATTCCTCCATTCCTTTCTGTCCTTTGCTAGCTCCATCCAGTTCTCTACTTCCGTAGTTTTATGTCTCCTGCTATGTTACCCCGCCCCGTCCAAGTGGTCTTTTTCCAGTTGGGGTTTCTTCCCACACAGTTTTACTATTCTTTCGTTAGAATGTCTAATGAGGTGGCCTATCCACTGAAGTTTTCTAGACTTTATTTCTTTTACTATATTGACGTTTGCGTATAACTCTTCTAGCTCTTAGTTTGTTCTTATTCTATATTGTCCCGTAGCTGTAGTAACGGGCAAAATATTTTCCTTACGATTTTTCTCTTTCAAACCCGCAGTCACTCTTGGCTCCAAGTTTAGATGGCGTTACAACCCCGTGTGGGCTTTAGCAAACTTGACGACATGCCTCCATTCCCTTTTGTCCTTTGCTAGCTCCATCTAGTTATCTATTTCCAAAGCTTTGAGGTCTCCTGCTATGTTAGTCCGCCACCGCAGCCGAAGTTGTCGAAATGGTATTTTTCCAGTTGGAGTTTCTTCCCACACCAGTCTTACTGTTCTTTCGTTAGAATGTCTTATCAGGTGGCCTGCCCAATGGAGCCTTCTAGACTTTATTTCTTTTACTATGTTGGCGTCTGCGTATAACTCTTCTAGCTGTTTGTTTGTTTTTATTCTATATTGTCCCGTAGCTCCATCTAGTAACGGGCCAAAGATTTTTCTCTCCCAAACCCGCAGTTACTCTTGTGTCCAAGTTTCGCTGGTCTTATCACTGTTTTCTATACACCGTGCGTCAGAAAATCTGCATAGAAGTAAAACGCTTTAATTTGTTCATTTTTTTTTTAAATTTTATTGAAATTAAATGAAAATTGTCTCAAAGCAAGTAAAATTTAAGAATCAATTCAAATTTGTTCGAAAATACCACCTTTGGCGAGATCGAAGGCTTCGCACGCCGCATGAAAGTGGCTCTGCGGTAATTTGGCCCATTCCCGGTGAAGCGCTATCTTGAGATATTCAAAACTTTGGTATTTTTTAGTGCCAACCTTACTTTACAAAATGCCCCAGGAGCAGTAGTCTAGCGGATTAGCATCCGGTGATTTTGGTGGCCATAGTGCGGTGGATTTAAAGCGAAGAACCTCATTTTTCATCCATTCTTGGTTGACGCGTGCTGAGTCCTGTTGGAATGTCCATGCTCTGCGGCCGAAATGTTTGCGTGCCCAAGGCTTCAGTGCTTCGTCCAGAATCTTTTCCCCATAATATTCGGAATTTATTTTGACCCCAAGGTCGATGAAAACGAGCGGAGAGCAACCATTGGCGGTGATGGCGGCCCACACCATCACCTAGGTCCAAATTTTCAGCTGACCTAGCTGGCAAGTAAACCCGATCATTTTGTTTCTTTACAACTTGCTGGACATCGAATGGTTTCTCATCAGAGAAAACCAAATTTGGCAACTGGCCACTTTCGTGCAAGCGAAGCAACTCTTTGGCTCTTTCTAAAAAAGGGAATTTCTGACGATTTTAATAGAAGAGGATATATGGATCTTGTAGACTTTCAAACCTATCAAGATGAACTATTTAAATATCAGGATCATTTGACCAAATTTTGTTTTTTGCGACCTTTAAAAAGCAAACACGTAAAAGAAGTGGCAATTGAAATCCTTAAGATTTTTTTGGAAGTGGCTGTTCCAGTATTCTCCAAAGTGATAATGGTCGCAAATTTACAGCATCCGTGTTAAAATAGTTAGTTTGTGGCCAATTTGTAAAATTGTCAATGGAAGACCCAGATATCCACAAAGCCAAAAGACATAAAAAATATGATTGATATTAAAAAATGTAAGACTTACGTACTGAATCTCAAACAATTTATATTCATTTCTTTTTTTCTCTTCTCTCATCCTTGTTTAGATCTTGAATTGCTCTTAACTCCGTAGGCTTTAGGTTACTTTTGGGTGGTTTGGCCTGTTGTAAAATTCTTGCTGATTCGGTGCGTAATTCCTGAGCTGTTTCTTCTGGCAGACATCTTAGTGCGGATTCTAGATTTGCGATAATGTCTTCCTTTGGCACATCTTTTGGCGTTATAGCAAAGTTGCTGCCCTTAGCAAGTACGGAGACCTCATCTGGAGACAGATTCCGATTGCTAACATTAATCACTGTTCTCTGAGTGTCTAGCGTTTGCTTTGATCCAATGTTTCTCGTTAATCTTTTAAATTTGTCTTTTTGGCGGTCGGTGTTTCTTTGCAGTTCATTTTCCATGCTTCTATATGATATTGCATCAATTTTATCCCAGTCTGTTCGGTGAAGTCTCACTATGGACCATCAGATTGAGTTTGAGGAGACCCAAGTCCTCGCTACTACATCAGCATACCATTCCAGACTCTATAGAGAAGCCATAGAGATAGAGAAGCACCCCAACAACTTTAATAAAAAAGAGGAAGCAGTCAAGATTAACAAAACATGGGTCCCGATAATAAAGAGTGCGAAAACTCTACCCTTAACGAACAACACCGACCAGAACCGATTGGAATCGAAAGCAACTGTGGCCCCGCCCACTTCCTTCCCGACGTATAAATACGAGCTGCGATCACGCAAACCTTAGTAAGTCGCAGACTGTCAACCAGGAAGCAACTTCTGAAGATGCCAACCGCTCGTGTTGGCGAAACGTCAAGTCAGCAAGACAATCGACGCCGGCCTAATAGCCCAAAAACCATTGATACAATAAACAATGGCCGCGAAAGCCTTTCACAGTTTATTGGTTTGGTACAGTTCAAAATTATTCGTCAGTTTACAATCTCGCGAGATAAAATTATAAACTAACGGTGTCAAAAATCTTACGGTGGCATAGATATAAAAACACAAAATATGTGCCATTTAAAATCTGAAATGAAGGTGTTTAATTTATAAAAAAATTATATATTTATTCTCTAAGTGCTAAATCAAGTGTAATCAGTTATTTTTAATTTAAAACATTAAAAAATCTATTCTTCTATAAACATATTTCGCAAAATAAGTTTAGTGATATCTAACACTAATAAAAAAAAATGAGGAAATTAGATAAAGTATTACTAAATTATATACTTGAATACAATACATATATATTTCTTTAGAAATTAAACGTACATTTTTACTTCTATGATTGATTAGGATGTAAAGAAGCATAAATTGGTACAGCTTTCGATTTAGCCAATTCTGAAGCATTTTTCGCTGCGTGTTTTAGTTTTGTTGTAGCTTTTGCTGTGGAATACGTTGAAGGAATCGATGTATGAACTGGATACAAATTTGAAAGCACATAATTAAATCCACCGACCTAAAAAATGCATATTTATAATCTATACTAATATTATAAAGAGGAAAGGTTTGATTTTTTGTTTGTTTGTTTGTATGTTTGTTTGTTTGTTTGAAATGAATAGGCTCCGAAACTACTGGACCGATTTCAAAAATTCTTTTACCGTTGGCAAGCTACACTATTCCCGAGTGACATAGGCTATGTTTTATTTTCAAAAAAAAATAGGGATCCTTACTAAAATGCCATTAATGTAAACAAAAATAACCTTAAAACTCTTACATCGCATGAGCTGAGAATACTAGCCTCAAGGTCAAACCTTCCAATTAGTAGGGATCGGTTTTTCTCATGGCCAACCGCCTAAGGCGGGTCGAGCACCTCAAAATCAATTTATTTTGTTGCCAGAAAATAAAACAACATGTAATATTGTTTACAGGGAAGCGTTGACCCAATATATTTAGTGGCGAGGAAAGGTTCGTTTGTTTGTTTGTTTGAAATGAATAGGCTCCGAAACTACTGGACCGATTTTAAAAATTCTTTTACCGTTGGCAAGCTACACTATTCCCGAGTGACATGGGCTATGTTTTATTTTCAAAAAAAAATAGGGAACCTTACTAAAATGCCATTAATGTAACCAAAAATAACCTTAAAACCCTTACATCGCGTGCGCTGAGAATATTAGCCTCAAGGTCAAACCTTCCAATTAGTAGGGATCGATTTTTCTCATGACCAACCGCCTAAGGCGGGTCGAGCACCTCAAAATCAATTTATTTTGTTGCCAGAAAATAAAACAACATGTAATATTGTTTACAGGGAAGCGTTGACCCAATATATTAAGTGGCGAGGAAAGGTTCGTTTGTTTGTTTGTTTGAAATGAAAAGGCTCCGAAACTACTGGACCGATTTTAAAAATTCTTTTACCGTTGGCAAGCTACACTATTCCCGAGTGACATAGGCTATGTTTTATTTTGAAAAAAGGTAGGGGTCCGTACTAAAATGCCATTAATGTAAACAAAAATAACCTTAAAACTCTTACATCGCATGAGCTGAGAATACTAGCCTCAAGGTCAAACCTTCCAATTAGTAGGGATCGGTTTTTCTCATGGCCAACCGCCTAAGGCGGGTCGAGCACCTCAAAATCAATTTATTTTGTTGCCAGAAAATAAAACAACATGTAATATTGTTTACAGGGAAGCGTTGACCCAATATATTTAGTGGCGAGGAAAGGTTCGTTTGTTTGTTTGTTTGAAATGAATAGGCTCCGAAACTACTGGACCGATTTTAAAAATTCTTTTACCGTTGGCAAGCTACACTATTCCCGAGTGACATAGGCTATGTTTTATTTTCAAAAAAAAAATAGGGAACCTTACTAAAATGCCATTAATGTAACCAAAAATAACCTTAAAACCCTTACATCGCGTGCGCTGAGAATATTAGCCTCAAGGTCAAACCTTCCAATTAGTAGGGATCGATTTTTCTCATGGCCAACCGCCTAAGGCGGGTCGAGCACCTCAAAATCAATTTATTTTGTTGCCAGAAAATAAAACAACATGTAATATTGTTTACAGGGAAGCGTTGACCCAATATATTAAGTGGCGAGGAAAGGTTCGTTTGTTTGTTTGTTTGAAATGAAAAGGCTCCGAAACTACTGGACCGATTTTAAAAATTCTTTTACCGTTGGCAAGCTACACTATTCCCGAGTGACATAGGCTATGTTTTATTTTGAAAAAAGGTAGGGGTCCGTACTAAAATGCCATTAATGTAAACAAAAATAACCTTAAAACTCTTACATCGCATGAGCTGAGAATACTAGCCTCAAGGTCAAACCTTCCAATTAGTAGGGATCGGTTTTTCTCATGGCCAACCGCCTAAGGCGGGTCGAGCACCTCAAAATCAATTTATTTTGTTGCCAGAAAATAAAACAACATGTAATATTGTTTACAGGGAAGCGTTGACCCAATATATTAAGTGGCGAGGAAAGGTTCGTTTGTTTGTTTGTTTGAAATGAAAAGGCTCCGAAACTACTGGACCGATTTTAAAAATTCTTTTACCGTTGGCAAGCTACACTATTCCCGAGTGACATAGGCTATGTTTTATTTTGAAAAAAGGTAGGGGTCCGTACTAAAATGCCATTAATGTAAACAAAAATAACCTTAAAACTCTTACATCGCATGAGCTGAGAATACTAGCCTCAAGGTCAAACCTTCCAATTAGTAGGGATCGGTTTTTCTCATGGCCAACCGCCTAAGGCGGGTCGAGCACCTCAAAATCAATTTATTTTGTTGCCAGAAAATAAAACAACATGTAATATTGTTTACAGGGAAGCGTTGACCCAATATATTTAGTGGCGAGGAAAGGTTCGTTTGTTTGTTTGTTTGAAATGAAAAGGCTCCGAAACTACTGGACCGATTTTAAAAATTCTTTTACCGTTGGCAAGCTACACTATTCCCGAGTGACATAGGCTATGTTTTATTTTCAAAAAAGATAGGGGTCCTTACTAAAATGCCATTAATGTAAACAAAAATAACCTTAAAACTCTTACATCGCATGAGCTGAGAATACTAGCCTCAAGGTCAAACCTTCCAATTAGTAGGGATCGGTTTTTCTCATGGCCAACCGCCTAAGGCGGGTCGAGCACCTCAAAATCAATTTATTTTGTTGCCAGAAAATAAAACAACATGTAATATTGTTTACAGGGAAGCGTTGACCCAATATATTAAGTGGCGAGGAAAGGTTCGTTTGTTTGTTTGTTTGAAATGAAAAGGCTCCGAAACTACTGGACCGATTTTAAAAATTCTTTTACCGTTGGCAAGCTACACTATTCCCGAGTGACATAGGCTATGTTTTATTTTGAAAAAAGATAGGGGTCCTTACTAAAATGCCATTAATGTAAACAAAAATAACCTTAAAACTCTTACATCACATGAGCTGAGAATACTAGCCTCAAGGTCAAACCTTCCAATTAGTAGGGATCGGTTTTTCTCATGGCCAACCGCCTAAGGCGGGTCGAGCACCTCAAAATCAATTTATTTTGTTGCCAGAAAATAAAACAACATGTAATATTGTTTACAGGGAAGCGTTGACCCAATATATTAAGTGGCGAGGAAAGGTTCGTTTGTTTGTTTGTTTGAAATGAAAAGGCTCCGAAACTACTGGACCGATTTTAAAAATTCTTTTACCGTTGGCAAGCTACACTATTCCCGAGTGACATAGGCTATGTTTTATTTTGAAAAAAGATAGGGGTCCTTACTAAAATGCCATTAATGTAACCAAAAATAACCTTAAAACCCTTACATCGCGTGCGCTGAGAATATTAGCCTCAAGGTCAAACCTTCCAATTAGTAGGGATCGATTTTTCTCATGGCCAACCGCCTAAGGCGGGTCGAGCACCTCAAAATCAATTTATTTTGTTGCCAGAAAATAAAACAACATGTAATATTGTTTACAGGGAAGCGTTGACCCAATATATTTAATGGCTTTTGTAATTTTTCTTTAATCCCCGTGCAAAGCCGGGGCGGGCTGCTAGTATTTTTAATATTGCAATGTTTTTCAAAATCTTTGATATTTAAATTTTTTTTGTTTAATATACATTTTGAATATTTGGTAGATTTTTAAATTTCTGGAAATTTCAACAAATTTTATATTTAGATGCATAGATGGTCATTGGGTTGGCTATTAGTCTGCACCATTGCAAACTTTATAGATCTATTGTGAACATCCACCATCCCTATTAGTCCTTGCAAGGCCTTCACATTGGTATAGAACAAGAAATTCCTCCTCCTCTTGGCAGTATCGACAAATGTCTTCATCTGCCAAGTTCAACTGACTCAGGTGATTTCTGAGTCGACAATGTCCTGTCAAGAGACTAACAATCATTCTTGACATCGTTTCGTCTTTGTGATAACAGGTCTGCAGTAAATTTTAATGAGTGTCCTTTTATGAAATCTTTGGCTTGTCGCTTGTCCATTAATTATTTCCACCACTCCTTCTCTAGCTTCCATTTCTTAATGGCTGCCTTTCTAAAAGTGTGAGCAAATCCCACCGAATGGTTCCGGGCCATTCATTAGGATATTAGATCCCGTTCGGACCAATTTATGAGTGTCCTAGTACCCTGTGCCTTCTTCAGTCTTTGAGCCATCGGTATACCCCTAAATTTTTCCATGAATCCCTTTCCACTAATTCTACTAGAAATAATATTATTCTTTGCTATCTATTGATAACACGCTTTATTAAATATGACAATGATACAGTTTTCTGTAAAAATACTTTAATAGTATCAAGACGAAAGTCTTGTTGTCAAATCGAATTTTGGTTTGCAGTTAGAGGTAAAGATATCACTACTATCATATCTTTTACACTTTCGTTATTGAAAGATATATAAAGATTATGATTTTAGTGCAATCTTTAGTAAGCGATTATGCTTTAAGCTCGCTGACGGATAACATAACGAGGTGCAAATACACCGAAACCGGTCTATAAGTTATGTTGTCCCTTCTAACTGCAAACCAGAATGGTTGGTTTAAATATCTTGTAGATACGCCAACCCCGTTTGACTTTGAAGTATAATCCAATATCCGTTGGGGCATATAGCCCAGGAGGTAGTTGTTTCTTCTTAGTTGAACGGTCATTGTCTTTGAAAATGTTTTTTCAAAAACTTAAAAAGCGTTAGAATAATATTATTCTTTGCTATCCATTGATAACACACTTTATTAAATATGACAATGATACAGTTTTCTGTAAAAATACTTTAATAGTATCAAGACGAAAGTCTTGTTGTCAAATCGAATTTTGGTTTGCAGTTAGAGGTAAAGATATCACTACTATCATATCTTTTACACTTTCGTTATTGAAAGATATATAAAGATTATGATTTTAGTGCAATCTTTAGTAAGCGATTATGCTTTAAGCTCGCTGACGGATAACATAACGAGGTGCAAATACACCGAAACCGGTCTATAAGTTATGTTGTCCCTTCTAACTGCAAACCAGAATGGTTGGTTTAAATATCTTGTAGATATGCCAACCCCGTTTGACTTTGAAGTATAATCCATTATCCGTTGGGGCATATAGCCCAGGAGGTAGTTGTTTCTTCTTAGTTGAACGGTCATTGTCTTTGAAAATGTTTTTTCAAAAACTTAAAAAGCGTTAGAATAATATTATTCTTTGCTATCTATACATATAATTCACTTTAAGTTATTCATTTTTATATTTTTTCTTTTCAAAATTTATAATCTTTGAAAAAAAAATTAACAATCTCTAAGGAAACAAATTCAAAATTCCTCATCTTAGCAACCGATTTCCTTAAGGTCGACTCACAATCCCGGTGGCTCCTGGACTATATTGTCGTAATACAAATTTTATATTTTGATGAGGATACCTTTCGGAAACTAAATATTTAAACATTGATAATAATAATGGGAACGCTATCTTTTAAATCAAATTATCCTTACCATTTTATTACAATTTTTCTTGAATCTTTCATATCCAAATGCACATATTGCTCGATTGAAACCTTTTACTTGTGAATCAATCCATGCATATCTTAAGGCTACTGTTTTTCCAGGATGTTCCTCACTTTCTTGATAGACTACTTTTTCTGTCACACTCTGATAAACAAAAATAATAATTATGCGGCAATTGCACGTGAACTGTGAAATATTTTTAATTATAAACATTACACACGCTTAAGTTACCAAATAATTCTTCAAATCCGTTTAAAATCTAGATTTTTGTGTATGCAATACGAAAGTACTACCACAGTGACGGTTTTATGAAAAAACCATGTATGACTGACTAATAATTTTAGCAAAAAAACTGATTTTAAAGAGTTTCAGAAATAAAAATGTAGTAACGATTATTGGAAGGAATTTTGAAATTTTTAGAAAGTATACAAACAAGAATATATTAAATGAGAATAAAGAGAAATTGAAAAAACATGCATCCACCAGTACTCGAACCCGCAACATTTGCCTCTACGCGGAAACGCTCCAGGATACCTACTGTTTACATCGACTCCTGGAGTTTTCGGTATATACAATAAGTCAAAATTCCATACTTTGAGGTTTTTGGGCCTGCTGAAATCGAATATGGTATTAAAAGTATCTGGTGCCCCGCATACTTACCTCGTCTCTTGGAGTTTTTAGTGGTAATTCCAGAAGACGAGGTAAACAGTAAGTATCTTGGGAACCAGGTACTCCGAAGATCACTTCCAATGTTATATTTGTTTTCAGCGAGCCCAAAAATACCAGAGTATTGAGTTTTGACTAATTTTATAACGAAATTATCGAAAACCCCAGGAAGCGATATAAACAGAAGGTATACTGGGCACCAGGTACTCCGGACATCACTTTCAATGACATAATCCTTTTTAGTGACCCCAGAAACCACTTAGTAACAAAATTAAACTCGGAAAATCCTTTATGGAGATGAGGAAGACCAAATAAGGAAGTTACAAAAAATCAAGTATTTACACAGCAACAAAAAAACAGAGATCAAAAGGAATATTTCGAGAATGATGTCTTCAAGGATAATTACAGTACTGGAAAGGACGACGATGACATGCGAACAGAGAATAAAAAATCAAATGAAGGATGAAAATTGTAAATTTGAAGTCAGTTTAAAGACCTGTTACGAGGGTTGTATTTTTAGTTTCAAAATATGTCCCACCAAGATCGAAACACTTTTGCATACGTTCAAACCAATTGGTAGAACTGTCTTCAGTTGACACCTGCTAAATCGCTGTTTTAAATCCATCGATGGCTTCTTCTGGCGACTGGAATCGCTGTCCACGCATTGAATTCTTGATCTTTGGGAACGTGAAGAAGTCGTTTGGACTTATGTCAGGACTGGAGAGGGGAGAGGATAACTTTCTTCTCAGACAGCCAGGCTGCACTGCTGGCCTTAAAACAGTTCCGGGTTAGTTCGAAGCTAATCTGGGGGTGCAAAAAAAATCTCAATGAACTGGCTAGACACAACAAGGTCTTCTTGGAGTTGGTGCCAGGGCATAAAGGTTTTGAGAGTAATGAAATCGCGGACCTTCTGGCCAAGAAGGGAGCGGATACACGATTCATTGGTCCAGAACCTGTACTGGGACTGCCTAGAGCCTGGGTAAGAACCAAAATCAGGAACTGGGTCTGGGAAGAGTCGACCAAACACTGGGGTAATACTGTAGGGCTGAGGCATTCGAAGCTGACGCTTTTTCAAAAAACTGACGTCTGACATACTGAATCTTGACAGGAGTCAGATAAGAGTACTGGTGGGCCTGCTCACTGGGCATGGACCATTCAGAATACACCTTCGAAAGATGGGGATTCTGACACAGAAACCCACCTCGTGCCGACTGTGCGACATGGAAGATGAGACGGCAACTCAGTGTGAGTGTGAAGCCTTTGACCATAAACGGTTCCTCATCTTCGGTGACACGAACCCTGAAACTTATCACCACCTTGAGGAATTAGTCACAGGACTCAGATCTTTTATAAAGGAAACTGCCCTGTGGCAACAGTAACTCAAAGATTGTCATCCACATCCTCAAGAACTTGGGACACCTGGATTTTTGCCTACCTGAAGATCAGCGATGGTCATGATCTTCAGCTGATCAAACTAGAGTCCTGCACGCATGAAGTGCATGCAAGGACAGGAGAGACCATGTCAGGTTTATTAGATTAGATTAGGCAGGAATATACAGTCGATGGTCTAACAAATCGATGTTTTAAAGCTCCAAAAACTCGATTGTCTTTTGGACAGTGTGAGCACTTGCATTGTCCAGATGTAGGATATAACCGTT
Source organism: Altica lythri (assembly GCA_964028335.1). Lineage (NCBI taxonomy): Eukaryota > Metazoa > Arthropoda > Insecta > Coleoptera > Chrysomelidae > Altica > Altica lythri. Next base: position 73,698,714 of record OZ034805.1, read on the forward strand.
CTTAGATCTTCTAAAGCAACCAGAACGGATCATTTTTGTTTCTCATCATGAAACACCCACTCAACAGCTTGGCTTTTATTTTCCAATTCGTAGGAATAAATCCAAGATTCATCGCCACTAACAAACTATAAACGTTTTTTGAGTTTCCTTTGTTGCACTGTTCCAATGTTTTTAGACATCAATTGATACAAAACGCTTTTTGCTCTTCTGTGATTACATGAGGGATTCAACAGAAAACCAACTTCGTAGCATTCAGTTCTTCGTGTAGAATCTGTTGGATCGAGTTGTTTGAAATGCCCAAAGATATCTCAATCTCCCAGTGTGTCATCAACCACGTGAATATTTGCGGTAAATAATTTACTGGTGTGGTGCTTCATTCACAAACACAAAACCATTTTAGCGACCATTACTGTTGGGATAATCCTCTGAGAAAATTGTAAAAAAAAATTGCTCGAGATGGTCTCGGCTGACATCAATTTTTCGACCCACTTACTAATTTCAAAAATTCACTGTACATACACCACTTGATTTATCGCAATGAAACTCTGGACTAATGTCAACCAAAGATTAAGGTTAGATTTGTGTCTAAAGTACTCTACCCTCCATAGTCTAAAGGTTCTATTGGTGGCGCCTTCTAAGCGGTTATATGCAAAACTAATGCTAAGTGTCCACTTGAGACAAAATCTCGAGATATATCTCAGGATGATGTTCATTTGAGATCAATTGGGTCTCGAGACAGGCATGGGAGATCGCTGGTGACTTTTAATCTCGAGACCAAAACAATTCCGTGTCGACTTGAGACTCGCTGGTGACATTTAGTCTCGAGAGCAAGACAATTCCGTGTCGACTTGAGAGTCAACACACACAGTCTACACTGTGCAGTGTCCAAGTGTCGAATTCTTCAAAATGGATTCACGTCAGGCACTAGCTTTTATAATCGCGTATAAGATTGTACAAAAACGAAAAACAAAAATGAAAAAAAAGAAGTGTTGGGTGAGAAATTGGGTGGATCGTCGAATGTACTTGGGAGCTGGTTCAGCTCTAGTAAATGAGTTGCGTTTGGAGGATGCACAGCAATTCAAAAATTTTATTCGAATGTCTGCTGTGCAGTTTGAATTGCTTTTAGATTTTCACGATTCCTGTACAACTTATGGTTAACATTCTGCCACGTACTTTTAGTAAAAATAAAATAAAATCAAATTTTGAAAAATTAAACTTATGGTTTAAATTGAAATCTCCAACTCCAGTTAAAATGGGTAAGTGGTTTCTCTACTGGCAAATTTGTGCCCAGCTCAGCCGTAGAGGGTATGTACAAAAGTGTGAGTCGCGCCACCGATTTTAACGGTTCAAATCGGAAACCCCTGATGTTCCAGGCACTGACCTATCTTACTGGAGATAAATAATGAATTTAAGAATCTTAATTAAAAAAAAAAAAAAGAATTGAGTGAATAACAAATATGGTGAGTGGGTGATGATCTGAGTAAGACACAAAGTTAGATCTATCAATTATATTAACGAAAATAAACCCAACAGAGTAATTTACAAGATATAAAAAATATATAATCAAACAAGAAAGTTAATAATAATAATATCAGCAAATAATGCCAAGAACTTGGCAGTTTTAATATTGAGTGATCACCCAGCGCAATAATAAAGATTCAAAATTAATAAATCCTATAAAATAAAACAATATTTAAAAAGGTTAGGCCAATTCTTTACAATGTCTTAAACTTAAAATTAAATTTTTGGCTTATCTGTTTATCCGCAGATCTGTAGTGAGGCTTTCGTTAATAGCCTGCTGCTCTGTGGATGGTGAGGCTCGGTGTTGATTCCTCAGTAGTGAGCTGAACTACAATACACTTGCCAGGTCCAAAAACAAATGTTCAGCCAATACCAAAAATAATTTCAGCCAGAACCAAAAACAATTTTACTCGCCAGGTCCAAAAATAATTACAGCCAGGACCAAAAACCCCTTTTATATTAAGATTTGGGGTTAAGCAGTTAATCTGTGATGTTATTCCGCTAACAACCTATAGCAAATTTCGATTCTTAATCGGATGTCCACGCTTCTTCGTAACGAACTCCTTAGCAATCACACGAAGAAAGCACCATTTAATTAAATCCCAAAAATATGGAGTATCTATACGCCTACTCAAAAATACCACAAAGGAATAACCAAAAATGAGGCTTAGATAAAATATATTGAAGTGAAATTCAAAAATCCATACGGATGGCTTGAATATTGCCAAGAGAACTTTCAACTTCACAAAATGGCGTCACTTAATTCGATAGTAATACTGATGTGTTCGTACAATTGTTGAAATGCAAAAGGTGCGCTAAAATCACGATATCTCCCGCATACCTTACCGCGATGACACTTGTGAGTATAGAAGGGAAAATAGTGTGTTCCGTTGTGCAAATACGGCTTGCTAGATATTAATTTGATTTCCGAAATGATGTTAAAATTAAATCGAATTCATTAAGCTAAACGTATTATTAATATTAAAAAGGAATCGATGCACTTATTTACTTAATTCAAAATTTTTGGTTATTAGCTTAAACAGTAAAAGCGCCGCTCATTTTCGGTTTAAACACTAGAAATACTCTCGCTACTGGTCAAGGCAAACGGCGGTGACCAGAACCTTGTTATGAGGCTAACAATCGCGTAGAAACATTAACTTAACTTTTAAATATATTGACGCCGATTTCTGCACGTGACAATTCTACAAGAATTCTTTTTCTTCGTACAGAGAAATTAATTGAAAAATTTCGTCATCGACCCAATTTCGCGTACTCATTATAATAATTATTTATGAAAAAATAGAACAAAAAGTTAAAATAACTTGTAATTTTTAATAACTTTAGTAACGTTTTTAATTTTTTTTAAACAATCACCACAAGATCACAAGACTAGTCTCAGCTCTTCCGGCACATACAGAAGACTGGAGACTAGATCTCAAGTACAGGAATTTGCATGTCCACTTGTGACAAGCTTAGTCTCTTAGACTTGTCACAACTTGTCTCTGAGACTTCTCTCAGACCCGTATACATTTGTGAGTGCAGTCTCGAGACTGATCTCGAGACTATTTTGTCTCAAGTGGACACGTACCTTAAAAAGACAACCCTCGTATCTGTTGATTAATGACTTTTTTGTTAAGCGACATGTAAATTAAAAATTTCTGTATCGCCTTTGTAATTTTCATTATTCCGTGTTGTTAATTATAATTAATTTTAAAACACCTGATTGTAATTTCAAAATTATGTTCTCATAACTAAAATAAAACGACACCTACTAATAAATTGTTAAAACACTAATGACAACATCTCATTTTTCGGTTAAAATCCCAAAATTATTGTTATTAATATGCGTTACTTAAATATTTGCTGAATTTGTAACTAGAAATGCATTTTTGTATAAAGAAAATAAACTTAAATTATGGTGAATAATTAAAATATAATCTGAATAATTACGTCATGAATTTTTAATAAACATTACTATTTACAGAGTAATTTATTTATTACTAATAGTTATTCATTACGTAAATTATATCAATACTAATAAAAAACAATTGTTAAAATACCCTCATCATCTAAGTTAATTGTGACTCGAAGATATTGTTGGTTATTCTTACTATTATTCAGATTATGGTTGCATTATTTCATTTATTTATGTCAAGGTTCATTATGGTTTGATAGAGTTAAATACAGGTACTGAATATTTTCGTAACATCCATTCATTTACACTATTGTCTATCACATTTTTTTTTTTCGTTTTATGGGATTGGTAAAAATACAGTAAAAGTAATTCAATTCCCGTTAAATCAGTTAATAAACTGAAATTAATATTTGCTAGAGATAACAGAACTTAATAATAAGTGCCTAACGAAAAATATATTAAGCGTATCAAACGAAGAGCAAGAGGTAGATGGCAAAGAAGTCGAAATCAGAACGACAAACATGAATACAATCGACTAACAAGACAATTAAGATCACCGCTAAATAACGCACGAAATGCCACATTCGAACACTACATTAGCACCCTATCAAAAGATGATCATACAATATGGAAGGCAACTAAACACCTAAAAAGACCCATCAGGCACATACCACCAATTAGGAAAGACGACGGTACATGGGGAAGGTCAGACCAGGAAAAAGCATCAACATTCGCAGAATACCTATCTTACATCTTCAAAGAACACCAACAAGAAAATAATAACACCGAAAATTTAATAAGAGACTTCCTAGATAGAGCGTGTCCCATGACGCTACCAATAAAACCCTTCAGTCCATCAGAAGTGAAACAAGAAATAGAAAAATCCAACAATTATAAAGCACCAGGGTTCGACCTAATAACTAACTTAATACTGAAAAATCTACCAAGAAAGGCACTGGTAATGCTAACTATTATATACAACAGCATACTCCGACTAGCATATTTCCCAATTACATGGAAATTTGCTCAAGTAATCATGATCCACAAACCGGGCAAACCTCCAAACATAACGTCATCTTATCGACCAATCAGCCTGTTGCCTGCAATAGCTAAAATCTTAGAAAGACTATTACTTGATAGACTACTAAAGAAGGACATTAACCTAGATGCAGAAATACCTACACACCAGTTCGGATTCCGTGAGAGACATTCTACAACTCAACAAACCCACAGAATAATAACAAAAATCCTTACCGCTATCGAGGAAAAAAAATATTGCACGGCTGCATTCTTAGATGTAGAAAAGGCTTTTGACAGAGTGTGGCATATTGGACTCTTATACAAACTTAAAAGAATCCTTCCCACCCCATACTACCTTATTATAAAATCCTATATCGAAGACCGTTACTTCCAAGTAAAATATAAATCAGAAACCTCCACATACTTCCCCATCAAATCAGGTGTGCCGCAAGGTAGTGTTCTAGGTCCCCTCCTGTACCTAATCTTTACTGCAGATATCCCAACCACTGAAACAACACAAATCGCAACATTCGCCGATGACACCACCATAATCGCTGTCAACGAGGACCCCATCAGAGGTTCTACACATCTACAAAACCACCTTAACCTACTAGAAATATGGCTCAACAAATGGAAAGTAAAAGTAAACGAAGCCAAATCAACACATGTTACTTTCACAAACCGAAGAGGCGAATGTCCAACAACAACAATAAACGGCATGCAAATACCAGTCAGCACCCAAGGTAAATACTTGGGACTAATCCTCGATAAGAAATTAACCTGGAAACCTCACATTCAAGCAAAGAAAACCCAGATTAGTATTAAAATAAGACAAATGAGCTGGCTTATAGGTCGAAAATCAAAACTTTCTATTGAAAACAAGTTGCTCCTGTACAAGTGTATAATAAAACCAATTTGGACCTACGGTGTCCAACTTTGGGGCTGCTCAAAGCCATCAAACGTCAAGATAATACAAAGAGTCCAATCAAAAATATTAAGAATGGTGTTCAATGCGCCCTGGTTTGTAAGTAACAAAACCTTACACGAAGACTCAGCTATACCTCTGGTAGAGGAAGAAATCCGAAGAATGACAAGAAATTACCTTGATGGATTATGGAATCACCCAAACGACGAAGCAAGACTACTGAACGCCCCTCCTGGATTCACACGACGACTAAATAAACTGTGGCCAACAGACTTAATAAATTAACCATAACCTAAAAAGTATAAAAGGAGGGTTGTCACAGGACAACTTCTTCCTCATGTGTTAACCACCCAAACTATTTACTTATAGCTTTCATGAAGCAGATTGTAAATTAAATTACGTAATAAAAAAAATATATATTAGATTTGTAGTTAAATAAATCCTGCGTTAAACAAACATTTATATGATTATTTTACATTACAAAATAACCAGAGAGAAATAATTTTGCAAGTATTGTTTTGTGCAATAATTTATGTCAAAATTATTATCTGTATTGTATAATTTACAGAAATATTTACTAGTTTATAAACTAGATCAGTTATAAATTTATTTAATAAAAAAGTGATTTCATGATTTGACCGCATGTTACACCGCATTATTAAAGATACTCTTTACTTAAGTAATCAAAGAAAATTATTAATATATTTTTTGTTGTGAGTAGTTATTGGAACATTTATGGAAACAAAAATACCATCGACGGTTCAAAGAATTTTTTAATGTGTACAAAAAAACAATGATATTTATTAACAAACAACAGAAACCTAGAGTCAAATAAGATGTTCAAAGTGTCATTTCAATGCATCTACGACATCTCAGCCTCAGGGAATATGGAACTCTTTCCAAAATACCTTCATTGGCTAGGATTCGATAACATTCACAGGAGTAGCGTATACGAAATTTTTTAAGTGTCTCCAAAAGAAAAAGTTAAAGTGGGTTTAAATCAGGCGATCTTGCAGGCCACGGTACAGGTCCTCCCCTTCCTATCCATCTTTCTCCAAAAGATACGTCTAAAGCTTCTCTTACGGCAATTGATAAATGAACCGAAGTAACATCGGGCTGGAACCACATTTAATTTCTTTGTATTAAAGGAATATCGTTTAAAATATCACCCAATGTGTTTTGCAAAAAGTTTAAGTAATCAGCTCCCGTTAATCGGTTAATGTTCAACGAAAAACGCACTTGATACCTGGATTCCACAATACTATGGGGAGTTTCCATATGCGAAGTATGGAAATTAAAAACTCCATTTCGTGTAAACCCTACCTCAGCAGTAAAAAGAATGCCTGCAATAAAATTCGGGTCTTCAGCATAATTTTTTACAAACCAGCGGTAAAACTTTGAAGATCAACTGGATTCAGTGGATCAAGTGGATTCAGAGCATGTATTCGTTGGTCATGGTATGGAGCATTCTCCAAACCGGAGGATCCGCAATTCCTATCTCCGCTGATTAACTCCGCCAACTAGTTTTTGAATTTTCCTTTACTCTTGCCAGAATTGATTTTTCTGTCTCAGTGGTAACACCGAAATTGATCTCCCGGAGTTATGGGACTGTTTCCCTGTATCAAGCAACCATTGGTGCTGTGAACTGAAGGCATGTGGCGATTAGGGAAAGCATCTACATAAAGATTATTCTTTGGGATATAGCTTAAGATGCTTTTAAATCAAATGGTAAACAGATCCATTGATAATGTCCTTCTTGTGTCACAAATACAGCTTTCTGTCTATCTGTGACACGCAAAGGTATAGAACAATACGCCGAATTAAGGCCCAGTGTTGAGAAAAACTTGAAGTCTCTTGTTTTCACTATTAGATCCTCAATGAGAAGGAATGACTGGAAAATCTATCCATCTTGATCTTTTGTTTTCTCTTCTTATAAGCTAATATGACTGGTGCTGCGAATGGGCTATATGATCCCTCTTTTATATTTTGTTCCAATAAGTTTGCTATATGGTTTTCAATCTCCTTCTTGTCTTCCTTTGTGCAACGATATGGTCATTTGCTGCAATATTTATCTACTAGTAGATCAATGTGTGCTTTATAATCATCAAATTTGTCCTTTACAAACACAGATTTATTTTTCGATATAAATCATCAATCACTGCCTGTTTTTAATAAGACTTCTTTAAATAAATAAAAAAATCTAACTAATCTTTAGATACAACGAAATAGATGATCGATCACAGCATAATAATCAGTATAACCAGTTTATGTTTTTATTAAAAAAAAGTAACTGCAAATATTCTCTTTTAATGTATCTTAAATAGATTGATTTTTTTAATGTTTTATTGGATTTAATCAAGTGTTTCTTAATCTCAGAGAAATGATCAACTATAAAAATATTACTTCACGAAAACAATACAAAAACCGATAATGCACATTTAAACAAACTTGTGAACAATTGACGTTAACGTGGTTAGAAATATATCGCCTTTTAAAGATATAATAAGCACAAATGAAAATAGTTCCCAACGATTTTGTTGCATATTCTTGATAGAATTTAAAATGTAAGTTTGTTAATTATGTTTAAATTTTTATACAAAAATCATATTTTATCATCATCAACATCATGTAAATTGTGTCTAAACAGCACAAATATAGAATCAAAATTCATTTATTAACATACCGTGTACATATATAACCATTTAGTAAAAATATGATAATTAATGAAACAGGATACTTAACCTTCAATCAATTACTTAATGTGTATAAATAATATAGATTAGATGTTATCTCTAAATTTTAATACAGAAAATTAGGTTAAAACTTACCATAACTTTAACAAAACCCAAGTTTCTAGTATATGTTACTAAAACTTTATTGACAGGATCAACAATACTTTCTTCAATAATGTTTACATGTTTCGCACTAATAAATCTTTCAGCCCATTTTGGAATGTTATTAGTTTTACTTAAAAGTCGCTTAGAAAAAAGTTTACCTGATCGTACTTCTCTTTCAACAGTATCTTCAGTCAAAACATGTTTACTAAAAACTAACCTAATAATTTCTATTTAAACTAAATAATCATAAAATAAATACCTGTTTGGATTTGGATACCTCTTCCAGAAACCTTGTGCCACTTGCTCCCAGTTGTAATTAAATATAATTGTATCAGAAAAGAATTTTGGCATGGTGGAGTTTTGTGTCCTAATCAGTACACTTTTACGTAACTATGGAATGTTACTTTAATACTTTTTTATATAATTTACGCAGTATTACATCCATAACCAAAGATCGAGTAACATTATTAATGGACTTTTAAACGGTGTTTTAGATTTTTACAATCGCAAAGTATGTCAAATTTCACAACAATTGTAAACATAACATAACCTAATTTGGAATGAGTGTTTATGAATGACAACTGAACTTTCCTTTTTCTGGATAAGACATGCGCTGTAATAAAAACCCTTTTATCGACCGAAAAAAATTAGTAAGGAGTTAAGATTAAAATCTATAATTATTTAATCAAAATTTAGTTATTTGGTTATAAAAATATTGGGTGAAATAATAGAATAACTCGTTTTATTAGAAAATAAAATATAATTTAATTCAATTGTATTTAAAAAGCTGTGATTTTCTGGATAAGGTGTCAAGGTCCTATGGTGTAATGGTTAGCATTCTGGACTCTGAATCCAGCGATCCGAGTTCAAATCTCGGTGGGACCTTCTGTTTTTGAAAGTTGTTCCATAATTGTTTCATTTTTTATTTCCCATAGTTGGTAGCACTGTTGATAAGATAATAAGGAACTATTTAAATTATTTTGTATTCTGAAGTGTGAAGTGTTTATTCGATTCTAGTTAATTACTATTTTAATATACGATATAATAATATTATTCTTTATTTTATGATTCCTCTAGAGTTCCGTACCAAAAAGTCAAAAACGAGACTCTATTACTAAGCCTTCACTGTCTGTCTGTCTGTCCATCTGTCTATCTGTCACCATATCTCATAAACCGTGATAGCTAGAAAGCTGAAATTTTTGCAAATTATGTATTTGTATTGCCGCTTTAACGACAAATACTAAAAATAAAAATAAAATGAAAATATTAGAGGGAAAATGAAAATGTTAAAGATGGTACGGAATACGGAACCCTTTGCGCGCGAGACCGATTCGCACTTTTCCGGTTTTTAATACTGTTATCACTTTACTTTACTTTCTATAAATAATGATTAATTAAATAATTATTCCAATGAAATGCAGGTGTAAGGAAATATGATCGTTGCCCGATAAACAATAAATTTTATGAATATAGGTATTTTCTGTAGAAATGAAAAAATGGACACAAATCGTTTATATCGTTTCGCTGTAATTCTGATATAGTAGGTATACATAATTATTTTATTGTTAATGGATTGTTCAATTACCATATTTTTCAAGAGCAAATAATTATATATATATTTAGTGCATTCAGTGTCACTGAATTTGTTATTTCGTTGTATGTGAATATAGAGTATCTATACTGAACTCGATCTTGTACTGATAAGTAGATGGATGTTCTTGTTTCTTCTTCTTGTGCCTGTGCCATATATGTACATATATGGCCTGTGCTACGTTTTAACTGTCATTACCTGTCATTATTTATATGTAAAGTACCGAACCCCGCTCTTCGAAAAAAACTTGGTTGTGAAAACATCCGGTAGATGGTGTTGTATTTCTATTGCGTTTTAATAGAAATAAAAAACATATTTGGATTTGTCTTCGTCCGAAAGGTAGGAAAAAATGGTGACAAAAAAATCGAAAAATTAAAATAAAAAAAACAGGAAAAACTAGCAAAACTGGAAAAAAGACTTAGAATTTGATAAAAACGAAAAATGAGAAAACAAGAAAAAAATATCAAATTTTAGGTGAAAATAAAACGAAAATTGTGTGTAAAATCGATAAAAACCAAGAAGAATTGAAAAAAGTAAAATTGTTACAAATGGTTAATATAATTGGTAACCAACGAGAAACAAAAATTAAATGCAAAATAATCCAAAAAAACTGAAAAAAAAGAGAATCCAAAAAATATCTTAAAAATAAAAAAACTGGAAAAGGAAATCATTGATGTAATTCAACATAAACATCTGTGTATTAGTGCATATCAGCCCGGGTAGCTCAGTCGGTAGAGCATTGGACTTTTAATCCAAGGGTCCAGGGTTCAAGTCCCTGCTCGGGCGGCTTTTTTTTTATTTTTTTTTAGTGTAAATGAATGAAATATTAATAAAACGTAAGTAAAATAAAAATAACCGTATAAATTAAAATGTAAATGTTTAGTATAAATATCGGTAAATATCGGTACCTGGGTAGCTATTTGACATACTAATTTATACGATGAAACGGCTACACAATACAATATTCAAATCGTTCACTTCAAAAATTACGGTACCTGATTTATTATTATTACTCTTGAACCCGATGGCTGAATATATATTTGGAAGTCATTTTATTTTTCAGTGTGCGTTCAAAACTTCAGGTATTAGGTATCGGATAGATATATAGAGACTGGCAATTATTAAAATATTCGTTTCCTGACTATATTCGCTTTCTCCTCTCCAAACCAAATTCTAGATTTGCAATAACAGATAATGCACCAACATCTGCTAGAAATTTTGTCTAGTGGAGGACAAAACGTTTTGGATACCTACTTGAACGCTTAGTGTTTGCCGGGTCTTTTCTAGTTTTTAGTGTTTTAACTAATTTATTTATTTATTAAATATGGTAAAAGTAGTGCAATTGTTTGTTAGTAAAGTTTCTTTAGTTATATTATTGTGAGTATTAATACACAGTTTTTTTAATTAGTGATTTTGTATATTTCTGATGTTTTTCCAGAATTTTGACTGGGGATCTTTCAGCAAGATTTACCTTATATAATTAGTAAGTATTTATATTTTTTTAATTATTAGTACCAATTTTTTTATGGATTTTTTTTTGTTTTAAATATTTTTTTATTTCTTGTTTTGCGCTTTATTGAGATTTATCTAATTTTTTACAATTTTTGGAAAAATTTTCTTTATGGAGATATTTAAACAAGAAAAATTACTCAATTTTTGGATTTTAGACAAAAATTTAAATTTTTATTTATTTTTATTAAAAATTAAATAAAATGTTTATTTAATTTTTAATATACTAGTTGACCCGACGAACTTCTTACCGCTTATTAATCAATGATTCCCTTTTTCAGTTCGTATTTTTTTTTGTTTTTGTTGATTTTTTCATATTTTCTCGTTTGTTTCTAAGTTTCACTTTTTTTTTGGTAATTTTTCCAGTTTTTTTAGTTGTTTTCAATTTCCTACATTTTTATCGATTTATACATGTTTCTTTTTGTTTTTCCCAAATTTTTAGATTTTTTTCTTTTTTTTTCTATTTTTTTTTATTTTTCGTTTATTTTCAATTCTATCGTTTTTTATTTTTTTTTTTTTTGATTTTATGTCGCATTTTGTTTTGTTTTTTCTACACTCTGAACAAAGACAAATCCAAATAAGCTTTACCGAGCGTTTTCGCAAACATGTTTTTTCTCATGTTTTTTAATGTTTCTTGTTTTTTCGGTTTTCCACATTTATCTTTTTATTTATAGTTTAACAGTTTTTTTTAATTGTATTTTTCCGTATATTATTGGAACGAAGTTCCCTTTCGCGCGTTACGAACAGTTACGACTGACGCTAGGAGCTAGCCAAAAAAAATTCATACCAAAAGTTGTCACGACACTATGACACGGCATGTTACTCTCTCTCACAGACCAAAAAATAAATAACTCTCTCTCCCTCTCTCTCATAGATAGATATATTACAATTGAAAAGACACTATTTTAAATTAAAAAAAATGTACATTAAAAAGAAAATACTCTAGAAAAAATAATAATTAACTATAATAGTATTACATTTTATTTCATCCTGTTTTTATAAATTAATAAATTCATAAACATTTTAAAAATAGTTCGTAACTTGACTATTTAGGTACCTACGTCAAATTACCTTAACTGTCAGTTACTGTCAAATATTTTAATTTTAAAATTGTTAATTCCTGTTTTAAATTATAAAAAGTAATTCTAAAAAGATGTGTTATCTAAAGTTCTGGTATTGTATAAATGGACACTTTTGTTAAAAGAAACGAACTGTTAGGTAAGTAGAGATTTTATACAGACAATAATAAATGCTTATGTATGTATAAACACTCTGTTGTGTTTACAAATTACTAATTCCTTCACTAATTAATCGAAATAAGGAACTTCGTTCCATCCGGGTGTCCCTTGACACCTCACACTTTTTTTTCTTCAAGATTAGTTTTTTCCATTCCAGCAATAATTTATTAAATAATTTTATCTAGTAATAATTTTCTATATTTATACTTCCTTGTAAAAGTTTTATAATATAGACCAAATAAGTTTTAAAACAAATAAAAAAGGAAATGAATACAAAATTAATATTCAATACATATAACCAGGAAGTTCATTAACACTTAATATTTTTAACTACATTATTTATTATGTAAACTAAAAATTAGATTAATTTATTTCTATAATAATAAATAATAATAATGAGTAATAATAATAATACGGTCTCTTAAGAAGATCACCAGCGCAATTCATAACCTGTCGTGAAAGGGAATATATGGAGCACCTGTAACCTGTAACCGACACCCATCAGCATGATATCCATTAATGCCCATAAGGGCCCATAAGCGTAGGATGGTAAGAAACTCCTTACCACCCAAATCACCTAAATAGGCAAGGCAATGAAGCACTAAAAACTCCAAAATTTACCAATTTTCCGCAGGCAAACCAATCTACATGCCCCTTTTTGCATTCGATTTTGGGAAAGCGTCAGAAAAGTTTGTGAACTTAATCGGTTAGGTACAAACGACAATTGCATTTTCTGCTCAAGGAAAATGCTTACATCAGCCGATTTCAGGGAAATCCCCCTCGGGAGTCTCATCACCTATTTCAAATCTCTAGGCCTGGTGTTTAAAACCATGCAGGGCTATTTAGAAAACTTTAGTACGAATTTGCATTCTAAAAATATTTAATAAAACTTGTTAGGCTTAGAATATGTTCAAACGAACTAGGACAGAATAACACTGTTACCCTCATATGGGTTTCAGGACACATAGGAATAGAAGGAAACGAAACAGTAGACAAACTAGCAAAAGAAAGAGCTGAAACCCCATACCTGGGACCAGAACCATCCTTTGGAATCAGCAGTAGTACAATCTTAGAAAAACTAAAGAAGAAAATGGATAGCGAAAAATCCAAGTATTGGAATAATCTAGAAAGAACTAAGACAATCGAAGACGCTCCTTGGAAACTATAACCAGAAGAGATATCACAGCTGTCTTAACCTTAGTAAGAAGAACCTCCAAATTATAACTGGAATACTAATAAGGCAGTGCCAATTAATAGGACAGATGAAGTAACTAGGATTAGTAGATGAAGCAAACTGCAGATTCTGTGAGGTAGAGGATGAAACCTCATACACATACTCTCAGAATGCATCGCATTAAGTAATTCTAGGGTCAAATACCTAGGGTCATACGAAATAGAAAAGGAAGAACTACCTAACTTAAAATCCAATGATATATCCTAAACTTTCTAAGGAAGATAGGACTAGAAGAGCTGCTATAAGTCTAAGAAATCATCAGAAATATAGCAAGAAAAGGGGGACGCAATAGATCTTGTCGGTCACAGGTGTATCTGTTACCCCTAACTTGCTCATACATAGATAGAATAAGGTAAATATTTGACAATTAAAATTTTATAAATCGGTTTTAATAATTTTGTTTTTAATTTACTGTGCCCCCCTGAGAGGTGCTCCCCATAGTTTAAGGGAATCACTGCATCAGAATTTGGCTAACAAATTTGGACTACTTAATATCCTCTCTAAAATAATTAGAAAAATCATCAGAAGAATCTATAGAACTTACTATTAGTCTCTTATCCAGAACTCATATATTCTCTTCTTGTCTATTAATGCAACTGAATAGTTTTCTGTAATTATGATTGCCAAAGGAATTAAAATAAAGGCGTCTTTCAAATGTCTTGTTCTTTCAAACAATGTTTTTCTCTGGGTCTGTTCCAACAGACCCAAAAACCGTTCTAGAACTGTTACAAAAAACTCAGTATTTCAAACGTATCGAGATTACGTCTTCTGCGCAGTTCCCGAACGGTTTTAGATTGGTACTTTGGTCTGTTGGAACAAACCTAGAACCTGTATAAAACTTACATCTGTATAGCGCGCCATAAGCAGCTTTAACTTTAATAGGATGTTCAACAAAACACTTTGAAAGAACGAAAAAATATTAGATTTCGACCTAAAAAAAATCAACTAACCGTAAATAAAAAAAAATAATTTAATTTTTATCAGAAATATAGTCAAAAGACTTGAAAAAAACTTTAAAAACATTTTATTGTAGGTAGACTCACAATAAGCATTAGAAATGCTTTTAAATCTCAATTAAATATAATTATTTAATTTCCAATTAAAAATAATATTCCGTTTTTTATAAAGCAATTTTAACAAAACTGCTCGAAGGCAATATGCATTATTAATATTCATACACAGCGTTAGATGTTTAACTGTTAATGTTATTATTTTATAGTGTGAAATATATTTATATGGAATTCCTCCTGGAAAACCTTCCAATCCAAGTAATTCTCCGGAGTTCTGGATTCTACACTTAAAAAAATCTGCTGCTATTAGGTACAAAAAACAATTTTCTTCTTTTTCTCTCTCCTCTTTGGTTTCTATTTAATGGTCTTCCTTTTCTTGCTTCTGTTACTTTAGTTTGGGTTTCTGGAACACCTTTCAATCAATAAATTCTCGAAGGTTATGGATTCTGCACTTAAAGAATTCTGCTGCTATTACAAAAAAAAAACAATTTTCTTCTTTTCCTCTCTCCTCTTTGGTTTCTATTTAATGGTCTTCCTTTTCTTGCTTCTATTAATTTAGTTTGGGTTTCTGGAACACCTTCCAATCAATAAATTCTCGAAGGTTGTGGATTCTGCACTTAAAGAATTTTGCTGCTATTACAAAAAAAAAAACAATTTTCTTCTTTTCCTCTCTTCTCTTTGGTTTCTAGCAGATTAGATCAGATTCTGTAAGAGCTATCACGTTTTTGTGGTAATATCACGCTTAAAAACATACTACTATCACGTCTCACGGAATTTTTGTGAGTATTGCATTGGCTTTCAGTACTGTGTTTGTTTTTCAATGGTGAATGAATTTGATAGCTCAATTATACCTCAAGGCCCAATTGTCTGTCAGTGATGTCATTGTGACGTAAATGCAAGTGGAATTAATGCGAGGTTCGAATGAATGCTAGTTGCCATGTTTAACTTAGAAAGACTTACTATCTTTGTCTTATTAACGGGCAATAGAAAGAGATACTTTTAAGAAAAATGTCAAGCGGCACTAATAATAATGTTGTCCAGTGACTCCAGTGTTATTACTTGATGTTCCCGAACTTTTTCTATTAAAAGTTCGTCCATTTTCCTTAATCAGATAAAAGCTACTAAAATCTATGAGCTCACAGAGATAAAATATGTGCAAGCGCAGAAAACAACCTACGTGAAGTCACACGTGAGGTCTGTGACGTGACATGATTTATATGAGGTGACTTTTGTGTGGTACTCGTTTATAACGAACCATGCAAAACAATATTTCACATTTTTTGGCCATGGCGTGAGTCTGCGTGAGGTCACTTGAACTCACGTGACGTGATAGTAGTCTGTTTCTGCTTTAACTTGTTTTATAATTTTTCCTAAATTACAATTTTACCATTTGTTTTATTTTACTTGTGATTGTCAACAAAAAACTGACATGATACATAACTTTTTTGTTTATTTATTTACAACAAAAAACCATCTGGTAAAATAATAATAATAATTTTTTTATAACATCATGCTTTTCGAATTACTCTTTTATGAGAATATATTGTTTAAAAATTAAAATAACGCGGTTAAATAAATTACTATTGTGTGAGTATTTCATTTTAGGATTTTCCATTTGGATTATTATATATATAATAGGAGGATAATTAATATTAAATTTTACGATTGTAAGATCTTTGTGTTGTAAATTCTAATTGATCATTAAAAATATATTAGTGATCTCATTGTTTTCGGGTTTTCCACATTACAAGTGAATCAAAATGTTAATACAGAAACTCTTTCGGACCTTCGAGCATATACGAACTAGAGGCAGCCTTCAATGCTCTCATCAAAAGACAATTGATTTCGGTCAACAAAAAGAAAGAGATAACATGCAGCTTCATTGTTATTTCTCGCTCAGAGCAATGAAGGCTGCCATTAGTTAGTATATGCTTGAAGGTACATTCTTTTTTCCTTTAAATACCATTTCTACTGCTCTTATAACTGGGTAGTTAACTGTTTATAAGCTAGTTCTGGTAAATGTCTTTGATAGTCCAATTTGCATGATTTCCAGCAAACCTTAATGGTGCTTCTTTCCAGTAAATCCTGCATTTTTGGTTTTCTTCTGGTAGTTACAGAAATGCTCATATCTCTTTCACTGTATCTTACTACTTTTTCTACAGTGTAATCCAGTTTGCTTAAATCTCATCAATCTTGAATCGTTAACGCTTAACAAATTAGCTAAATTAATACTCTAACAAATTTGACGCCCTTATACACCCACAAAGTAAATGGTATAAGGGCGGATTACTTTAATCTTGAAATGGATTACTTAACAACGTTAAAAGTAGGCTGAAATCGGAAATCTGGGTCGTAACTTTCTACCGCAATCAGTTCCCCAGATTTCCGATTCCAATAAATTTAATGGCTTTTTTTATTTTTCTTTAATCCCCGTGCAAAGCCGGGGCGGGCTGCTAGTATACAATAACTGGAAGAAAATCATTATCGAATTAAAGTTGGAAAAAAAAAGAAAAATGAAAGAAGTATTTGTTTTGGAAAAAAGTGGCTGTGACATACGGACAGACAGACATGACGAATCTATAACGGTCCGGTTTTTTGCCATTTTGCGACGGAACTCTAAAAAGAGAAATAAGCAGTAAAATCTGACGATTATATAATTTATATTTTACTACTTTTATGTTAAGATCAATATCATAATATTAATAAAAGTGATTGTATCAAAAACAATAATGATTATACCAACAAGGTAATATTTATGGGAAGCTATCGCTGATATTTAAATAGTTATGTATAAACTCAAATTGCAGTTATTATTTATAAAACGTTGGATAATTTATTCAATAGTTACTCATATAAAAATTTCATGGGTTGGTAATCAAGGATTAAACACTGTTGGTATAAAAAAATATAAATTAATTAAAGCTTTTTGGCCATGAAAAAAATTGAAAGAAATTAAAAATCTATTAAAATAAATGTTACAACAAACTAAACTAATAGGTATTAATCTCTTATTTAAACTTATTAAAACAAACGCACCAAATTTGTTACATGATTTTATGTCCAGCAACAAAACGGATTAATTAATTTTAGTATCTGAGACTAAAAGCATAGAATTTTTGATTAAATTTAATAAGACGTAACTAATGACTTATCCTACTAAATAACCTGTAACCAACCCCCATGAAATAAATAATTAGTAATTAAATGTTTATTCAAGGTCTGTCGCAAAATAAAAAGAACTAAGAAATATCCGATACTAGTAGCGCCATCTGTAAATGGGGCTAGCATCTTTCATTGATGTTCGGATTTATAGTATAGTAGGTCCATGATTTTGCTAAATCATTCCCATACAAATTTCTAAACCCGGGCGCGTGAATAGAAGTATAACTTCTACCGACAGTTCCACTGACTGCCACATCCGTTTTTTTTAAGTAAAACACTTTCAAGTATTTATAGAAAGAAGGAATTAAATTTATTTTAACAAATTATTGTTAAACAATGACAGGCTATTTAAAACAAAAAGAATTATATTGTATATAGTAACACAGTAGGAAGTATCAAACAAACTTGACAAGAAAAATTCAAAAAAATTATATCGCACGTGTTTATAGTAAATAAATAAACTCAACAATATTTACATTAAAATATCGTTAAAAACCGTTTTTGTATCCAATATATTCCAGTTTTTATAATCAATAAAACCGTAGGTGTGTTATAACTGATTAAACACACATTTCCAATAGTGATTCAGTATAATAAAAATTAATGAAACTAGGCCAACATCTGATGCATCAAAAAACTTTCATGTATTTAACTTAACAGTATTTATTATACAGTGTGAACTTTATCTATATTCATTACTTCCAGGACTAGAATGATATGTTTATATAACAAAAATAATAAATTTACCAAAAAACAGATAAAATTATAAATCGCATTTACATGAAAACATATAAAAAGTATATTACATAACGAGTGCGGAAAGTGTCACTTTTTATAGGAGTGGAAAAAGTCATTTTCCACACAGGTAATGTACACTATTTTTTCTACGACCACGAGATAAGTTTACCAAATATTTGAGGTGATTGTTTTATTTATTTAAAAACAAAATAAAATAACTATGGACGATGATGAACAGATATAAAAATACAAGAAATATCGATGAAATATTTGACATTTGTGTAAGAAATTAAAGTAAAAAGAGGGATGCAAACCGTTTTAAGGGATTTTTAATGTTATTTTTTAATAATAATTAATCAGTTTTTAGAGCAAAGTTACTTAAAAGAGCATAAAATACTTTTATTATTTTAAAAATAGTTTCAGAGTTGCTGTCAATTAAACAATTTAATTGTTAATAACAAATTTCCTGACCATTTGTCGAACTATTACCCTCGAAATTCCTAATCAGCTGGTCAAAATACATAAATAATCACAATTTCAGAGCTCTAGGTAGTCGGGGAAATAGGTTTAAATGCGATTACAAAATTCCACCCGGAATGACAAAGAGACAAAGAACACGACGAAAATAAAAAACACCCGGACTGACAAACAGTAAGTTAAAGAACAC
The DNA here is from genome assembly GCA_964028335.1 of Altica lythri. NCBI lineage: Eukaryota > Metazoa > Arthropoda > Insecta > Coleoptera > Chrysomelidae > Altica > Altica lythri. The sequence goes on from OZ034805.1 coordinate 73,718,081, forward strand.
GACGAAAATATAAAAACTTTTAAAAACACTTGGAACGTACCTGGCACCCGTACTATAATACTGAAAAGCATAAAAAAAAGTTTGTAACATTATTAGCCCGGAAGTCTGATGAAAAAATTCATAGAAAGCTTTTTTGCTTAGAATCATTCCATTCAAGGAATACGGTAATATTTGTTGTTTTGCGAAAAAACAATTTTTTTATTGTTAACAAATTATTTGTTAATGAGCACCCGGACTATATGTAAATTTTATTGATACGCGACACAGAGAGAGCGCGAGACAGAGATAGAAAAAGAAAAGGTACACAATATACACAACACCAACACCTACAATTCCTAAAGTTCATGACCCAGGCCGCGCGGCCCCTGTTAAAAAATTCGGTCAAAACACAGAATAACATTTTTATTAACGGGGTTACTAGATTTATTTGCTTCTAAAGAAATCATTTTAATACCGGTTTTTAGTTAACGCAGCAACTAACATTACTTTGAAAAGTTTTAATTAATTATATTTAAATGAGACATCAGATTTGTTTTTAGAAGCTTTAATTTAAATTTTAAATGAACAGACCAAATGAATGATATCATACAACATAATCTTTGGTTTAAATGAAATAAATTTGAATTTCACGCTCACTTGTGAAATATCTGTCAAATGTCAAAATAAGAACAGCTATTATCATTATTGTGTCAAATGTCAATTTGTTTTTCTACAAAAAGAACTATAAAAATTGTATTATAGTTAGGTTTTAATCAAAGTATTAATTAAGTGAACAGACGAATGTATTTCTATAAATATACAGCCATATTTGTGAAGGAAATTACAAACAAACAAATTCGTAGATCGATACAATTTTATTGGTATAAACATCATATGAACTTACATCATAAGTGGAAGACATTTATTTTTATTTTTTAGTACAGCTGGTATTCTAAAGGAAGTTAATAGCAGCAGAAAAATGGGTAAAGATTTTGTCTTAAAAAGGTATGATAATATAACAAAATCAGATGAAGATAAAAGGCTCTATAGAGGATTAGAATTGTCGAACCATATGAAAGTACTTCTTGTTAGTGATCCAAATACAGATAAATCTGCTGCAGCTTTGGATGTCAATGTTGGTAAGTTATTTATTTATAAATAAAAATACACTTAATCATTTTCTATATTTAGAGTATCTGTCAATTTCAAATTTCTTATTTTATTTATTAACCTTAAATCATACAACAAGTACACTTTACTAATATCTGTAGGGAACCAGTTTCTTGATATAATTATTTGGTTCTTTTTACAAATCAAGTCGAAGGAAATTTTATTATTACTTTAACATTCTTACTGTGATATTTAGTAGTAGATAGTTTTTGTCTTTATGTATTTTAAATGAATCTTCGTTTGTACTGTATTTGTTTATCCTATTCCCACTAATCCTCGATAAGCTTATGATTAAAAATAATATAATTTGAGAAATGTTTTCGCTGTATTGACTATCTATTATTGTTACGGACCAAAAATCTATAATTTATGTGAAATCTTAAAATGATTTTATGAACAATTTAACGCAAATTGAGTTATATACCTTATTGTGTCATGTATTTTAATACTCATTGTGGTTTAGTTATTTACTATTGTCGTCATATCATATTACCAAAGACGTAAACACATTATTATATTTATGTTTTTTAAAACTTATTTGCTAATCTCATGAGTTATTTTATATTACTTGCATTATTTTTTATTTGCAAACATACAAAACTAGAAATAGTATACAAATGTGGCCTTGATTAACAGTTTTCCATTTTTATAAATTAGCACGATTTGGAATTATTTTATGTTCTTTAGGTTTTTTGAGTGATCCAAAAGATGTGTATGGTTTAGCTCATTTCTGTGAGCATATGCTTTTTTTGGGTACTAAAAAGTATCCGAGTGAGAATGATTATAACAAATTTTTGAGTGAACATGGTGGTAGTACAAATGCTGCGACATACGTTGATCATACTCTCTATTATTTTGATATAGTTCCGGAAAAACTAGGACAAGCACTTGATAGGTAAAACAATGTTCAATTTAAATAAAAAAATAAATAATGCGTATTTCATAGATTTTCACAATTTTTTATTGCCCCATTGTTTACTGAGGGAGCAACAGAGAGAGAAATTAATGCAGTAAATTCAGAACATGAGAAAAATATTCCTAGTGATCTTTGGCGATTAGATCAGCTTGATAAACATTTATCTAATCCAGATCATCCTTATAATACCTTTGGAACAGGTTTGAATATTAAAAAAATGTAATTCTAGCATTGTATACAAAAATTTAATCTATTTTTAGGAAATAAACGTACTTTAGTTGAGTTACCAAAACAGAATAATATTGATATAAGAAAAGAGTTACTCCAATTTCATCATAAGTGGTATTCTTCTAACATTATGAGTTTAGCAGTACTGGGAAAAGGTTCTAAAATTAAATTAAACTATTTTAAATCTAACACTTATACAAATTTTTTATAGAAAGTTTGGATGAGCTTGAAGAAATGGTTGTAGAATTATTTTCAACTGTAGAAAACAAAAATGTTGAAGCACCGGTTTGGAATACACATCCATTCTCAAATGATCAATTCAAGACGAAAGTTTATGTTTACCCTATAAAGGATGTCAGAAACTTGAACATTGTTTTTCCAAGTGAAGATTTGACTGAACATTACAAATCAGCAGTAAGTATGAATATGACTGTTGTCAAAATAGTGACATCACAAGAGCATCGAAAATAATCGACTTACAACACGTATCTCAAGTGGTGTATTAAAGAAAGAATGAAGAGGAAAGTATGAAAATTATTTTCGTATGCTCGCGTGGTACTCGGTACAATTATATAACAAAATATATAAGTGAGTAGAAATCGGGAATGTTATTGGTCAAATTTATTATGAGTTATAGACTCTTTTAATATCCTCAATTATCAGATGACAGAAAATACTTCTTCTAATATCCTGAATTATCCGGAAATCATGTTTCTGAATCACCCTGTTTAAATTAGATTTTTTTCGGTGAGGTTTTATACTAAATCAGAATCAAAAGGCAGATAAAGCCTGCAATTATTCGCACCACAATGACAATATTTCTGTGATACTACATTTTCCATCACTGATTCCTCACCATAATCATACGTTATTTCAGAACCTGCTTCTATGTCCATTTTGGAAAATATACATAAATTGGGCATCATTGTTTCAGTTCTAATAACAATTAATTGGCAATTTGGATTACAACTATGATTAATATATCTGCCTATGTTGCCATAAACTGTTGGGTCTATAAATGTTTGTAATGTTTTCTCTCCAAATTTTTCATTTATACAGAATATATAGTTTATTCTATTTTGATTTTGGTTCAACTTATATCTTAATTTAGCTTCTTCTGCTGATAAAACTTCACCAGCATACTCGCATATAAAATTTCCTTCATTGATGTAATTTGTAGTAAACAAGCCGTATCCCTTGCGACTGTCAGAGCAAAGTTTTGCTTTTAAACCTTTCCTAGGACCGTACTGTGTTAATTTATTGCCACAAATATCTGAACATTTACAATTACTATTACATTCATAGGTTGGGGTATTTGTTTCTTTTTTATAAATTTTATACGATTCTAAATCAGTTATTGCTTCATATTTATACAAAGTTCCACTTTTTTGTATACATTCACAGGTGTTAATGGAGCACGTATCTAAACATGTACATCCATTTAAACTGTTATTATAAAGTTCTTCAGTTTCACTAGTTGGTATGTTTCTGGAAAAATATAGCACTCCTTCGACACAATGTTCATAGTTATCCACAAATTCCATAGTTTATATTATTAATTCACTTTAATGTCACAGCTAATTAGTAAATTCTGCTTCAACTAAACTTTCTAATAAGTACATTATATTATCTATTTGTATAACACTATTTTGTCTATGAATAACACCATTTCATTATTATTAATACTTGAAGTGCAATGTTTATTCAACAAATGTCATAATCTTCAATCTTCTTTTTTTAAACACTTTACAGTCTACGTTCTTTGGCCACATTTAATTTGAATTCGAATGGTTCATTACTATATGGTTATTTAGCTAGAATTGAAATGAAACGAATTTTATTTCGTATTACTTTACTTTATAAACCAAACAGATTTGGTGATGTTGTCGCTAACCATCTTCAGTATTCATAAGCTATACACAATCTTAAAACAATAAACAACCAATTTCTTTTTTTAAAAATTGAAATTGTTCAATTTTTTTTTGCTAAATAAGACGTATTCCCACCCCTGTTACGAATAACAGCTTGGCATCGACGATTCATTCTCGAAATAAGCGGACAAAGCAGGGTTCATGTAAATGCGAATTGCGAATGGCGAAGACAGCTCCTATTGGTTAATATCAAAATTACGTCATCTAAGAAATTTTGACAAATGTCAATTTTAATTTCTTGCGAATTCGCATTATTTAAAATCTGAACGGCGGGAATCTTGAAACTGTTTCAATATTTTAGCGAATTTCGCAGTTTTTCTTGTTAACGCATGTGCAGTTCCTACCAATGTTTTGTTTTGAATTTTGTTTGTTAGGTTAGGTCTTCAAAACAAGTGTAGATTTAAGATGTATGAAAGTGAAGTGGTAAAATACATAATTATGTTACTTTACTCAGTAGAAAACTAATATAACAGACTATTATATGGATATACTTATTTTTCTATAAAATATGGGTGGATTCATGCAGCTTGTTTTATTCATTATTAACATAATGTAAGGGTTTATCGAGCTTAAAAATACTAATGTTTATGTAGTTCTATATGTTCAACTATATTGATATATCGCCAATAAAACAAATCAGTTTCTTTATCGTATTCGTAGTTCATACTTATAATCGTATTAACTTTGATATTAAATTTAATGATCATATTACATATCTATCAAGTTTTGTTTATTTGCGTGACACTAACTGGCAGTAACGGTAAACGTTCAGTATAAAAATCCCCAGAAAACTGTCAAAACATTCGCTGATACATGAATTGAGATAAAAACACGATATTTTTTTTGCGAAAATCGCATTCGCAAATCGCAATTCGCATTTACATGAACCCGCCTTTAAAAGTATTCTCATCCAGAATTTGGATAAGATGTTGTTCCAGTTTCTGTAGAGTGTTTGTTTGATTAAGAAACGTCTACCAAACAAGTCTCAAACATTCTCAATAGAATCGAGATCGACACTATTCGCTTACCATCCTATAACGTCGATTCCAACTTCCTCTAGATAATTTTGCATTATATTTACAAGGTGTGGTCCTTCATTATCGTGCATTAGAACATTTGTGCCAATGTAAGGGGCAAATGGCACAACATGGTGTTAAAGAACGTCAACGATATATCGGTACCATTATTTAACACCACCATAACCGATCCTCCACTGAATACCGTCGTTTCTCACATGTTACACTGTGTATACCGTTCGTGCTGACGTTGGTACTCGCGAATACGCCTATCACAATCAAGGAAGCAGCCGGAGAAAGTAAATCAGTGGATCAAGGTTTATATAATCAGTGGACTGAAGATTGACCAATTCTTTTAACAGTATACAATCCAAATGATACTTATTGTACAGATGAAACTGCTCTATTTATCAAGTGTCGTCCAGACAAAACCTTTTAAAGGGCAACAGTGCCATGAGGGAAGCAAAGTATGGAGCAACTAACGATTCTTCAATCAACAAACAGAACAGGAACGGATAAACTGCCTCTCTTTTCATTTCTAAAATCAAAGTTACCTAGATATTTTAAAGGTGTGTTGACAACGATAGCAATATAAAGGCTTGGATGACTGGAGTCAATCTCAAAGGATGGTTGAAGCAAATTGGATAAGAAAATGAAGAACAAAGAAAGAAAAATCATTCTTTTCATTGATAACTGCTCTTACCAGTAGTTACAAAGATCAAAGTAATGTTTTTACCAGTCAATACTACAAATAAACTACAACCGTTTGATCAGGATAGAATTCTTGCTTTCAAACGGTTTTATTGCATTGCAGAGAAGTTTGATAAACTGGTGTAGCGAGAAACCTCTATGAACGAAAATAATAGCTAGGTCACTTGGATTCTCGCTTATCCCAGCTGGACTATATTTATATTATAAATGTTAAAAACTAAAGTTGGTTCATACCATCTACCTATAATTGTTACACTATCTTCAAAATTATATTAAAAAAACTTTTCCAATAACTCTTTTTTTTATTATTTTTTAGCCTAGTCATTACATTAGCCATTTAATGGGACATGAAGGACCTGGAAGCATATTATCTGTTCTTAAATCTAGAGGGTGGTCAAATAGCTTGGTAGCTGGCCATAAACCATCTCCTCGCGGTATTGGATTTTTTGGAGTGGCTGTGGATTTAACTGAGGAAGGAATGGATCATATAAATGAAATTGTAGAATTAGTTTTTCAGGTTGGAATATTAAAAAAAAGCATTTTATTTTTCTTATATTTTATTTGTTTTTAGTACTTAAATATGTTGAAGAAAGAAGGGCCCCAAAAGTGGGTACAAGATGAAAATAAAAATATTGGTCAAATGATATTTAGGTTTAAAGATAAAGAATCACCTAGAGGTTATATTTCAGGGATTGTGCATAGTTTACAAGTAAATTTGTTTTAAAATTTCTACTTTAAGTATATATTTATTCGTAAAAAGTTTATTTCAAATAAGATTACCTACTTTTAGGAGTATCCAATGGAACATGTACTCTGTGCTAATTATATGTTAAATGAATGGGATCCAGCATTAATAGAAAATGTTTGGAAGAATTTTGTACCAGAAAAAGTGAGGTATGCTTGTAATAAATAATTGAAAATAACTTTTTTATAATACTTACTTTATTCTTACAGAATATCAGTTGTTGCAAAAAAATATGAAAAAGATCTTGATCAAACTGAACCTTGGTATGGTACTAAATATAAGAAAACTGAAATACCTGAAAAAATTATCAAGGTAACAAACTATAACTCTTTTATTTGCTTCCTAGACTTTTACGACTCATAATAAAGGTAAATTGTATTTGGTAAAATGAACACAGCCGGAGATAAAGCGAACTTACTGGCAAAACTATTTTCTTCTCATTCCAACGTAGACTTTCAGGGAAAAATACCACCGAACATTCCAGCAGTTCAATCGGAAATGACTGATATCGTATTCCCCCAGCGTCCTGTCAAACGAATTCTTAAAGGGCTCGATGTCAGGAAGGCTTCTGGTCCAGATGAAATTCCTATTATAGTGCTCAAGGAATGCGCTGATGAGCTAACACCAATATTTTGTAGACTTTTTAACCTATCCTACAAAAAAGGAATATTTCCATCCTGCTGGAAGAAGGCAAGAGTTCAGCCTATACCAAAGAAAGGCAAGAAAACCATGCCAAACAACTATCGACCTATCGCATTGCTTTCAGTTATATCAAAAGTGATGGAGAAAGCTATTAACCAACAACTTCTAAAATACCTGGAGGGCCATAATATTATCAGCGACCATCAGTACGGCTTTCGTAAGTCCAGATCAACAGGAGACCTCCTAGCATATGTCACCCATCTTTGGAGCAACGCAGTCGAACATCATGGGGAGTCCCGGGCTATTGCACTAGACATTTCTAAAGCCTTTGATCGTGTCTGGCACGAGGGGCTCCTAAGTAAACTGCGATCCTACGGTATGCCCGGTCGATTCTGTTCATGGCTTTCTAGCTTTCTTCAGGACCGTTCTCTGCAAGTGGCGATTGACGGGTTTCTCTCGGACACCTTTACCATCAATGCTGGTGTTCCTCAAGGGTCCATATTATCCCCAACCCTCTTCTTACTATACATTAACGACCTTCTAGCGAAGACAGAAAATCCAATTTATAGCTTTGCTGACGACAGCACACTTATCTCATCGTTTACTTTGAACTCTCGAACATCGGCTGCTGACGCACATCTTCGCAGACAGCATGAAGTATCTCGACTCAATAAAGACCTGGAAGAAATTTTGTCTTGGGGTGACAGTAACCAAGTCGAATTTAACGCTAAAAAAACCCAGGCAGCAGTTTTCTCTAAGAAGGTTAACATTGCAGAACCAGATATAGTCATGGCAGGACATTCAATTCCACTGGCTTCGTCTATTAACTTACTGGGTGTCAATCTGGGAGGAAATATGTCTTGGCATAATCACGTTGTAACAATCGCCAAGACAGCTTCTCAGAAACTCGGTGTACTTTTCCGTACCAAAAAGCTGTATACACCACAACAATTTTTGACACTCTACAAAGCCCAGATTCGACCATCACTGAAATACTGCTCTCATGTCTGGAGTTCTGCACCGAAGCATACCCTTCGGTTGTTGGATTCCATCCAAAGGAGAGCCATTCGTCTGATCGGTGACCACGAGCTAACCAAGAACCTCGACAGCTTAGAACATCGAAGATAGGTTGGTGATTTGACCCTCTTTTACAAATATTTCCATGGCAAGTGTTCTACTGACATTGCCCGCTTGATTCCACCTAGAACAATTCATAGCAGAAATACACGACGAACCACTTCCGCCCATCCCTATGTGGTTCAACTTAATACTCCTCGATCATCATTGTTTAAGAACTCTTTCTTCTGGAGGACATCCTCTCTGTGGAACGGCCTTTCTGAGGCCGTATTTCCCACCGAATATAACCTCCAACGATTCAAGACCAACGTGAATCGCTTTCTTCGCACACGCACCCCTCCCAGAGCGCCTTAAAGGATTTTTCCTGCAGTACTTGTGCTTGACCATAAAAAAAAACTTCATAAAGAAAATAGATTGACTTTTGATTGTCAATAACATAATTCATATTTAAAATCTAGACTGTGTTTACTATTTAACAATGGGTTCGTTTTACATAGAATAAAGGCGGAAATACATTATTAAAACGCGACGCGACGCAACGTGTCGACACCTGATCTCCACCGTGCACATCACCAACACGCGACGCCACCATAAACTAGCAATTTCTGAATACAGTTAGTTAACAGCAGTCGAAGTGTATGGTTATGTACTATGGATTTAATAAATAACGAGTCAGATGCAGACTTTGAAGAAAATTTGATGCAAATTTTGGGTACATATATGATACTTAAACGACTCAAGAAAAAGAGAATAACTAGGCGTTACTGGGTACATGAAATAAATCAAATGCATTATTTCTTACAGTATGATCCCTGTATATAGCTAAATTCATGTCATATAGGGCAGGATATCGTTTTACCAACTCAATTAATTGTTCGTCGGTCATGTCGCTAAATAAATGCAAATAAATGTTTGAAAAATAGGGATGGAGTCAAAAAATGCATATATGTTCTATAACAGTTCTCGAACGACTGACGCGTGGCGGTGCGTGTTGTCTAGAAACATACAGCGCGCACCGCGTCGGATGGCGTGTTTACCCCCACCATGGGCAACACACCGACCTGGCACGTCTGGATCGGTTGACGTGTGCGCGCATGGCGTTGCGTCGGATGTTCATAGTGTGATTCTAGTTTATAGTAAACAATACATTTGATTCGAATCAACACGCATCGCGTTTCATCGGGTCGCGTCGCGTTTTAATAATGTGTTTCCGCCTTAATTTATTTTCAATGGTAAAAGTAGATAAATAGTAAAGTAACAATAGGAATTATTTAATTATAAAATATAATTCGTTTTATATTTCTATGATTTATTTTTTAGAAATGGCAAGAAGCAGGGTTATGTAACGATTTGAAAATGCCAGAAAAAAACGAGTTTATTCCAACTGATTTCTCTTTGTATCCAATTGATGATGATGTAAGTTATATGCTCAATCTGCCTCATTTGTTTGCTATAATTACTCTCAATGTTCCGGTTTCTTATTCCAATATGATCTTGTTCAGTTCATGTATATAATCTATGTTGCTATTAAAAAAGCCCTTTAATTTTCATTACAGGTGACAGAATTCCCCATTATTATTGAAGATACAGCTTTAACTCGAGTTTGGTTTAAACAGGATGATCAATTTTTACTGCCAAAGGCAAACCTTATGTGTGATTTTGTTAGGTTTGTATTTATTCGTATATCTAAAATAACAATTTAATTAATATACACTTCTTCAATAAATTAACACACCACCAAAAAGTAACCAACAGTTTAAATTTAATTTTTGTCGAAACTACTTATTCAATTTGAATGTCAGCGGGTATTATTTACTAACTGTAAATTTTGTATAATAATGACAGGCAGATGCGTGTATATCGGCGCCCTAACTGCTGAGGTATTTCTTTGATTAGTCGCACCGAACTTGTGGTCATAAATAATGGAAGCCTGATAGTTGAGAGGTACATATTGGGGGTTTTAGATGTAGTGACATTTGCGCCATCTATAGAGCAAGAATTTTTGTTGATCTCGCAGAAGTCAGAATCAACACCATGGCATGGCCACCTCGAACCCGGATTTAAAGAAAGAACACTAAGAGAGGAATATAATCAGTTAAACGCATTGGAAGACTTTTAGATTCAAATATGGGAAGAAATGGAATAACATGATATACAGTCACTTATTGTAAGGCCCGGCGCTGCTAGGAGGCGGAAATACTATTGAGACTTTCGTTTGCCATTTATCTTTACTTCTTTTCCGTTTTTTTTTCATGTCAAATTTATTTCTGCAGGTATAAAATTGTAAAATAAATCAAAAAAGTGAGATGTGTCAAGGGACACCCGGATGGAACGAAGTTCCTTTCGATTAATTAGTGAAGGAATTGTAATTTGTAAACACAACAGAGAGTTTGTACATACATAAGCATTTATCATCGTCTGTATAAAATCTCTACTTACCTAACTCTATCAGCAATATCCGGAACTTGTGCAGAAACACTGTCAGGATACATTATTGTTTTTATTTTCTATTATTTTAATATTTATTATCTACAAAAAACCTGTATAAACTTAACAAAGTCGCGACACTACTACACTGTTCAAAGCAAAATAGAAAAAAAAAGTAAATCCATTATTTTCAACAGTTCGTTTCTTTTAACAAAAGTGTCCATTTATACAATACCAGAGGTATTGTATATTCTACCTAGAATTACTTTTTATTTTAATTTAATTTAAAACAGGAATTAACAATTTAATAAAAAATTTTAAAATTAAAATATTTGACAGTCATCTCTGAGTCATCTCTGAGTCATCTGTGAGTCATCTCTGAGTCATCTGTGAGTCATCTCTGAGTCATCTCTTAGTCATCTATGAGTCATCTCTGAGTCATCTATGAGTCATGTCATCTCTGAGTCATCTGTGAGTCATGTCATCTATGAGTCATCTCTGAGTCATGTATGAGTCATGTCATCTATGAGTCATGTCATCTATGAGTCATCTATGAGTCATGTCATCTATGAGTCATCTATGAGTCATGTCATCTATGAGTGTGAGAGAGAGAGAGAGATCTCTTTTATTGACCGCCCGCTGGACGGTGACTTGAAACACTCTTTAATATTGATAATTTAGATAATCCACAATTATCTCAATTTTATAATTTTTATATTTATACGTAAATCGCTCCAAAAACTTGTTGCCCAGTCATTAGAGTAAATTACAACTTCAAAAATTCCCTCGTATATTAAAAACTATAAAAGATATAAAAAAATTAATACAATTTGAGATTCCTAAAAAATGATAACATAAAACTATATAATTATATTCCTTTTTTCTGTTCCCGTGGGATGAAAAGTAGCTTATGTGCTATTCCCAACTACCATCTATCCTTATTTCAATTTTCATCCTACACCGTTCAGCCGTTTTGGCGCGATTCAAGATCAAGATTCAATAACAACTGTAATGATTTGCTTATAATAAAACTAGGATAAATATAGATATATCCCGTTTATCTAGTTCCAGACCATAATCTACCCCTGTCCCCTGTACCAAATTTCATCCCGATCCTTCCAGCCTTTTACTTAGTGGTAAAAATTGAAGCTTATTTATTCCTATGTGTATAGAAATTTTGTACAAAATTAATGAGTCATACCAATTAAAACCAGAACAAAGGATTTATTTATTCCAAAATACTAAAGGAAAAATTCTAAGACCTATTCAATATAAAACTACATCAGTATTCACGAACTGTATTAATAAACAAATAAATTATCAAATCTTTGATTGCTGTCTTCAGGAGTTTTTAATTTGAACACATTATTTATTACAAATTATTTAAATTTGTAAACAATGGTCAATTGCAACAAAACAAAGGATTGGATTCATAATGAAATAATCACAATTTATTAAAGAACTTTTTATAGTAGAAAGTTTTTTTTGGTGATTTATAAGTCATATTACTATTATTAAATTATTACTCCCTTGGCAAATAGCGCTTTACAAGATAGATTACGGCATAGTCCACAGTATAGTCTAAAATTTTTAAAAATTTTCTAAATTAATTCTCTCTCGCGTAGTCGATCCCATTATGATAACATAATAGAACTGTCACCTTGATTCATATCCGACGCTTAATCAACTAGGCTACGAACGACATATTTAAAAACTTTCAAAATGATAACATGTATACACAATTTATATTATATTTCATATCAATTCAGTATAAATTTCGAAATTAATGTATATGCCTAAACACCATTGACATATTAATACATATGGACCAGCTGTGCAGCGAAATAATTGATTCCAGAGTGAGACGGATAAGAAGGATAGCGCTAGGTCGGGCAGAAAGCTCCTAATTTACATTTGATTTACGTTGATTTTTAATGTTTTTGGTGTTTATCTTATAAATTAAATATATTTGACTGTGTTTATAGTGATATTTATAAACTATGTAATATATCGCACACACTCTATAATATTTTATAGTTATTAACCTATTAAGTTGGTGTCTAGAGTCATTTTAACTATAATTAATACTTGCCACTCTTAAATATTTTTGGATACATAAATATTTCATCAACAGATAATAATAAATAATTTCGAAGTTTATATTTCATATAATAATCAAGAAGAGTTATTTAATTATTTGTTTTATTATTATATATTAGGTGTAGAATTTTCAAATTTAATGTATCAGTCTCCTTATATATAGTGTGAACCATGATATAAAAAATTACGATATGATCTTCAGTTGTATTGACGTATTTTTCGATAGAAATATTAATGCATTTTTGAATTATCTATTTGAATTCAACAATTTTTTGTCACATTCACTGTTTAAAAAAAATTGGTATTTATTGTATACAGGGTGTCCCAGAATTAACTACGGAAACTTCGTATACGTATTCCTTGATGACAAATAAGTAGGGTCTTTCCTATAAAAAAAATTTTTTTAGAGTTATAACCTGCTTTGCAAATGTGCGCTACTTGATCGCGATACACGATACTCAATTGACATGGTCCTACTTTTTATTTTTTTACTCCAAACCGAAACGATTTCGCAAAAAACGACAAGGAACAAAAAAGTTTCTAAATAATCAAAACTTCCTAAAATAATTTTTTGTTATTGCAAATATTAATTGCTAAGAAAGTTACAAAAAAAATTAAGAGGGGTTCCTTGATTTGCACCCTTAGAATGGGGTAGGGCAGGTAAAAAGTGGCAGGAGAAATGCGTCTTTATTAAAATGATGTTCACCCAAATTTTTAATTTTTTATCTTGGACCAATCAGAAGATATTAAATTAAAACCGTATTTTACCACCCCTCTTTAAAGGGTTCAGGAGTCTCTAAAAAAATTTTTTTTATAGGAAAGACCCTACTTATTTGTCATCAAGGAACACGTATACGAAGTTTCCGTAGTTAATTCTGGGACACCCTGTATAAAATAATACAGTTTTTGAGCCTGCAATAATTGTTTTGTAAGTAATATATATTATTTTTGCTCAAATAAGTACACCTAAACATAAAACCAGAGTCTTTTCTCACTTATTTTGACTTAAGAAATTTTAACAAACTTAAGTTTCATCAAATACTTCGAACAACCACAAATGAAAAAGCTTTTTTTCATTACTAACCTGAGAAATTGCTATTATTTACTCCATTCCCCTAACGAGAATTAATATTTACAGTTCTATAATTTTTAAGATTTTGACATAATAATAGCTCACTTCTCACTCTAAGTATATAATATACTATTTTTTACATAAAACGTTATAAAAAGATGTATTTCCCTTAAGCTCTCATTTAAACAATGTGCGTTTTGCCCGGCCTACCTCCGTCTCTCTCTCGGATCTCTCTTACTAATGTTGGTAGCAGAAGCAGCTGTTGCGAATAGGGGCCATCCATAAATTACGTCACACAAATTTCATTATTTTTTAACCCCCCCCCTCCCGTCTTGTCACAGCTGGTCACATTTGTGAGACCCCCCTCCCTAGTGTAACGTCACATATTTTACATTTTTACACCTAGAAATAATTATTTAATTAAAACAGCAGTTCCGTAATTTGTTTATTTCAATTTAAATTATTTTTTATAAGATTAACATCAAATCAAACATTTAAACGAATTAACAAAATAAAAACGATTAATTATATTTAAAGAACAAACTTAATCATCTTGAGTCCATGGATTTTGAACCCACTCCTTTAAATTATTTATAACTGGCATAGCAGCCACTTCATTCTCGTTGGGGTTGTTAATGTCAGGAAGATTCGATGTGTCAACATCTTTTTCATCAAACCATACCGCATTATCGTCATTATCCAAACAAAGAATTTCTCTGGCACGTCTAGCAGCAATTCGTTGAGGACGAATCTTTGCTATGGGAAACATTTCTTGTTGTTTTTTATGTAATTGCTTGTGTTGATAAGTGGCCTTGTATGATGCAAAATATAGACCACAGGTGCCACATGATCACTTAAACAAGTATGCCTCGACACTGGGGCAATGATGCTCGAAGATCCAAAGCTAGCTGAAGTAAGAGTGGAGCGAATTTACCGTCGGAGTCATCTTTTTCTATGGTTACATAACCGCTTGACGTCTGATTAATTAAAACAGGTGGTGGTAAAAACCCCTCTTGTAACAGTCACCAAAGGCTAGATCGTCGTACACCACAACATGAGACAACCTCGCATTTTACTATTTGTAATAAATATTGTGATTCACGCACATGATTTGCGTACAAAGTCGCATCATTTTTCAATTCCTTAGCCTGTTTATTATTCAGTCCAGTATCTGTTGGCCCAATGTATTCGGCAACCACAGGACTTATCTCTAAAAAGAGATCTCTTCCAGCCAACACTAACAGTTAAAATATATAGAAACATTGATAATCTGGAAGTTAACATCAGTGCACAAAACTCATTCTGTGTCACAGAATGAGTGATAATAATGATTTTTGAAATGTGACGTCACGAAATTAAGGACCCCTCTCACCCCCTTGTCACACAATTTCACACTACGTCGACCCCCTCCCTCCCCCTTCATGTGTGACGTAATTTATGGATGGCCCCATATGGGAAGCGGCCGGTCCATTTGTATTAATATGTCAATGCTAAACACACTTGAAACAAGCATTGTCATCCAGATCTTAGCTATCCTGAAAATTTCAGAGCTCTAGGTAGTCGGGTAATAAGTTTAAATTCGATTACAAAATTCCGCAGAGAGACAAAGAACACGGTGAAAATATAAAAAAAAAGTGTGAGGTGTCAAGGGACACCCGGGTGGAACGAAGTTCCTTTCGATTAATTAGTGAAGGAATTAGTAATTTGTAAACATAACAGAGTGTTTATTCATACATAAGCATTTATTATTGTCTGTATAAAATCTCTACTTACCTAACAGTTCGTTTCTTTTAACAAAAGTGTCTATTTATACAATACCAGAGCTTTAAATAACAAATCTTTTTAAAATTACTTTTTATAATTTAAAACAGGAATTAACAATTCAATACAAAAAATTTCAAAATAAAAATATTTGACAGTGACTGACAGTTATTAAGGTAATTTGACGTAGTTTATGAATTTATTAATTTATAAAAACAGGATGAAATAAAATATAATACTATTATAGGTAATTATGTTTTTTTCTACAGTATTTTCTTTCAAATGTACATTTTCTTTTAATTTAAAATAGTGTCTTTTTAATTGTAATATATCTATCTATGAGAGAGAGGGAGAGAGAGTTATTTATTTTTTGGTCTGTGAGAGAGAGAGAGAAACATGCGTGTGTCGGTGCATTGTGTCGGTGCATAGTGTCGTGACAACTTTTGGTATGAATTTTTTTGGGCTAGCTCCTAGCGTCAGTCGTAACGCGCGAAAGGGAACTTCGTTCCAAAAACAAAATGTTATAAAAAGATAATGCTAGAGTTTGCGTTGTATTGTAACTTGATATAAATTTTATAGAAAAGCCCGTTGTAATTGTTACACCCAGTATTTATAAAAAAGATAGTTTCTAAGTTAATAGAGTAGAATACTAACTGTGTGAAATAGACAACTTTTGATTACTTTTTATTGGAGAAGTGTATATTTAAGTATTTAAATTTTAACTTATTTTTCTTTTTCTTTCTAGCCCTTTGGCATATCTCGATCCACTAAATTGCAATCTTACTCATATGTTAGTTCAATTATTTAAAGATGCATTAAATGAATATGCTTATGCTGCTGAACTGGCGGGTTTGAAATGGGAATTGATTAATACAAAATATGGTCTTATTGTAAGTTATTGGTCCCGTTATATTTCATTTTTATTTACTCATATTTTTAGCTTGGTATTGGTGGATATAGTAGCAAACAACATATTTTATTAAAGAAAATTATGGAAAAATTGACCACTTTTAAAATTGATCCAAAACGTTTTCACATAATAAAAGAAACGGTAAGTACTTAAAAACTGATTATTTTGTCTTTTGTTTCCATCTTTCTACTCCTACTTTTCTTAAATCTGATGTTACTGCATCTATTCATTTTCTTTTGGGTCGTCCTTTCTTTTTCTCTCCCTCTCTACTTTCTAATAACTGCTTTGCGATTCTACAAGGGTTAATGCGCATTACATACCCTAACCAACCTGCTCTATTCTTCCTAATTTTTTGTGTGATTGTTGGTTTATCATAAATATCCCTAATTTCTATTAGTTCATCTTCTCCATATTCCATCTTGTTCCTTAATTCCTCCATAGATTCCTCTCAATATCTTTCGTTCCCAGATTTCCAATTTATTTGTGGGTTTAGTATCCATAACTCAGAGCAGTACATTACTGACGGACATATTATTGTGCTATACAGTCGTTTCTTCGCTGCTAATGAAACATTTTTTGATTTTAGTATCTCCTTCATAGCTCCTGTTGCTTTACACCCCTTTCCTATTCTTTTATCTATTTTTTGTTGTTCTTCATTGCAGTTTGTAATTATTACCCCCAGATATTCAAATTGATCCACTTATTGAAAACAGTTACTTTTTTCATCTACTTTTATTCTTAGATTGCTTGTTTCTTTTGAAATTCTCATTGTCATATATTTTGTTTTCGACTAATCCCTATTCTTTTGCTTGCCTCTCGAAACTTTTGAATATTCTGCGTAATTCTTCTTCTGACTTGGTTAATAACACTACATCATCCGCATATGTTATACATTGATGTTTCTTGATATATACATAGTTCCTCTTGATGGTATTCCAGACTTCCTCATTATAACTTCCAGGACAATATTAAATAGCGTGGTTGAGAGCGGATCCCCTTGTTTCAAACTTTCCATCCACTGCTACTTTACTTCTAGTACTTTCGAGTGTTGTATGTACTAGTCTTATTAGTTTAGCAGGCACCCCAATTTCCCTCATTACTTCATATACTTTTACTCTGTCAATTCTGTTATAAGCTTGTTGAAAATCTATGAACAACATAATGAAGGGGCAAACCTTGTTCGTAGGTGGAGCCTTGGATTTGTTTTAGGACGAAAACCTGATCTGTTGTTGATCTACCTTTTCTAAAGCCTCCTTGATATTTATAGTGTACCTCGTGATTATGTTCTGTTGCAAAATTCGAAAAATGTTCCATTTTAACAAAATTCTCGTCGAACAATTTTCTATTCAGAAAATATTCTTTTCGAACAATTTTCTATTCGAAAAACTTACTTTCGAACAACTTTCCGCAGGTGATTCATACCCTATCATACTTTGTTTTGTAATTTTTTGAAATTTAATATTATGTATTGTCACGCCTGGGGGGGATCTAAGGAATGTGCCATAATGTTTTGGGATGAGGGGTAGCTTACTAAAGGCACTTCCCACCCAGGTCGTGGTTATCTACCCCCTGGTTAGGTATCCTGCTGAAGGCAGAAAACTAACCAAGGGGAAGATGAGATAAACAACAGGAAACAAACAACAAATATATTAACAAAGAAACAAGCAATAACAATGAATAATTAAAATATGAATAATGACTAACTAAATACAATGACCTTAACTAATCTTACCAAATAACCTACATGGTGGCATGTCACATGTACTCACGAAAATAAGTCAAGAGTCACAACGGCCAGACTTAAGGGTCTGTTTTAGGGACACCCCAAAGGGTGACCCTTACAGACAGCCTCAGACTCCGAACTCCTCGTGTCCGACCTCAACAACTTGCTTTTATAGTCAATTCATATTCTATGTGAGAATAAAAATTAAACTATTTAAACACGTGTGGAGATCTAACGCAATGACTTTGACCTGGTAAAATGTAAAACAAAACAATACATTAAAATATAAACTAATAAATTAATATGTAGGGCAAAACTGCCCTCTCATCGTATGTGACATGCCCCCCTTCCCTTAAAGCCAGCCCCTGGCTTTGCTCGGCTCTGGCTTACAGGGGTGTATGTATAGGACTGAGTTTTACAAAATTAATAATCCGCCACACTTCTATCAGAATCCGCTCTTCTCGGAGAATGTCCTGTCTTGCCCTCGTCTAGAAACGCCAGGTCCACCGCTGGCTAGACGGATCCCTTTTTGGTATGTTGGTCTGTCTGCAACTTCTTTAAAAACCAACTATTGTCTATAGCTCCATCTCTCGAGGTCCATGGCCAACATCAGACAGTACTCCATCACTTCATCCACCTTTAAAACATTGAAAGCATACAACTACAGTCTTCCCACCTATGGCTACCATCCATTGGGAAGATCTGCTACTATTGCAATAGGAGTATCGACGCTAACCATTTCCATACCTCGACGGAGACTTTCCTTACTTGTTGAGACAAGACCCATACCATACTCAGGATGAAGGACCCTTTCTCTCTAGAATTCTGGTACCGAGCAAGCATCTCCTGGATCGCGTCTTCCTTGAGCAGATGTGGGGAAAACGTTAAACATTTAAACATCAAAACAATAACTCGGTCCTAAAACATACAAAAACAAATACTATTAGAATATGTCTAGAAAGGGCATTAGGGAATTACTATTCTTTACATTAAACTCAAATCTGAACTTATACCGATACGGGTATTTGACTTCCTATACGAACACCTTACCACATTAGTCTCCCTTTTTTTTTAACACTCGTCAGTGAGTGTTATATTTTCACATATTGTCCCAGTCCTCTTTGTGGGACCATGGCATATAAAACTCTTGGGCGAACCTCTCGCCCCAAATATACAATACTATATGCGCACTGCGCACAAACTCGCCTGCTATCTCAATTCAAAAGAAACATAATGGAAATATGGTTACTATGTTCTCATTTTTTAGTATATTCGAAATTTGAAAAACTTCGCAGCAGAACAACCGTATCAACATGCTGTATATTATCTAACTGTGTTATTAACTGAGCATTCATGGACTAAACAAGAACTATTGGCTGCAACTGATCGTAAGTACAATCTATTATGTATTGAGTAGGTATATTAAATGTTTTTTTTTAGAAATTACAATCGAAAGGTTAGAAGCTTTTATTCCACAGATCCTTTCCAAAATGCACATTGAATGTCTAGTTCATGGTAATGCTAATAAAACAAAAGCATTAGAATTGGTTCATATTGTTGAAGATAGTTTAACACAGGCCATGAGCATGTCACCATTGTTACCCAGACAACTTCTTCTCAATAGAGAATTGAAACTTGAAGATGGTTGTCAATATTCTTATGAAGTACAAAACGAAGTTCACAAGTCTTCTTGTATTGAACTTTACTACCAATGTGGATTGCAATCAAAGGAAAATAATATGAAAATGGAGTTAGTGTCTCAGATTATTCAAGAGCCATGCTATAATGTTTTACGTACTAAGGTAACATATTAGATTTGTAACGTTTATTTATTTTCACAGTTTATTATTTAATTTATTTATACAACTAATACACTTAATTTATGTTATAACACAATTTATTTACAATATACTAATTTATATGAACACTGAATACTGATTTATATAAACACTTATTTACTTAGACTCAACTCAAAAACTAAACTAAACTATATTTCAAAATAAAAGTCTATTTATATGCGCTTCATTGCTTCGAGTAATTGCTCGAATATTCGTGAAAGCGTAGATCTTTCTATTAGTCCCATGCATTAAGCTTCTTGTACAATCGGGAACATTCTCCGTTATTTGACGCGTCGCCTGTTTGTCGGACTCGCCCATATGGCCAACCAGGACAGAGCCGGAGTCGCATTACATTGCCCCCTCCTTAAGAGATAGTTCCTCCTGGAACTAGAGCTGAATGGGAATGATTGTATCTGCAGTCGGATCCTCTTCTACAATTTCCAGTTGTATAAAAAAAACAGGGGACGGTCTTCGTTGTAAACTGGACACTGGGCGAATGGCTGCAAACCAATACTTGGACTTCGGTATCTTGAAAGATTACTTCCACCATGTTTCGAATGACCCTCCAGTCTAACTCCTTACACTCGATCTTTGGCATTGCTATATTCTGTATATTGGACTCCAGTACGTGTTCCCTCAGGCTAAGTAAAGATTCCCATACATCTTGATAAGTGGGTCGGTCGTGAGATTTACAGCCTTTTCTTTTTCTGACCATCCGTTCGCTCGTGCAGCTGTCTCAAACTGTTTAAGGTAATTTTCCCATGACATTTTTCCATCAAAGGTTGGGGCTTTAATGCGGACCGAACTTTCACTGCTTTCCAGTTTTGGTTTTTGTTCCACTTTACAGCTCGTCTTTTCTTCATCATTTTTCTCTTTTGATTCTTCCACACTAATCCTTTCTCCCTTTCCCATTTCTTCCATTTTTAGTTCAATCTCTTTTATTTTCTCCTCGAATGAAGTCATCTCATTCTTTAGAGAAGACATATCTGATGACATGGATGAAATCTCAGAAGAGACTTTATTTTCTAAAGAAGCAACTTTAGTATCCAAAGATGAAATTTCAGAAGAAACTTTATTTTCCAAAGAAGAAATGTCTGTTTTCAGAGAAGACATATCAGTAGAAACCTTATTTTCCAAAGAAGAAATTTCAGAAGAAACTTTATTTTCCAAAGAAGAAATTTCAGAAGAAACTTTATTTTCCAAAGAAGAAATTTCAGAAGAAATGTCTGTTTTCAGAGAAGACATATCGGTAGAAACCTTATTTTCCAAAGAAGATATTTCAGTAGAAATATTTTTTATAGAAGACATCAATGATGAAGTATCGTCAGCAAAAAAAAACTCCTTCGGGTCTAATCCTTGATCAACTATCGCTTGTCTAAGTCGCTCCACCAACTCCGACTTCTTTCCTGTAGTGTCCAATTCACGGTCTTCAAGTTCCCGACGCAAGTCTGCCACTTTTAAATCACAAAGTTTTTTCGACATTTTTCTACACTATTTATTTACACTATCCCACTTCTGACACCAATGTAACGTTTATTTATTTTCACAGTTTATTATTTAATTTATTTATACAACTAATACACTTAATTTATGTTATAACACAATTTATTTACAATATACTAATTTATATGAACACTGAATACTGATTTATATAAACACTTATTTACTTAGACTCAACTCAAAAACTAAACTAAACTATATTTCAAAATAAAAGTCTATTTATATGCGCTTCATTGCTTCGAGTAATTGCTCGAATATTCGTGAAAGCGTAGATCTTTCTATTAGTCCCATGCATTAAGCTTCTTGTACAATCGGGAACATTCTCCGTTATTTGACGCGTCGCCTGTTTGTCGGACTCGCCCATATGGCCAACCAGGACAGAGCCGGAGTCGCATTACAGATTATTAAAAATATGCCGTGTCTTCTTTCTTTTTGCTTCTATAATAAAAAATCGTATGTACTACGAAGTTATGTTAAGTTTATGAAAACTGATGATGGTTAGCGACATCGCCAAATCTGTTTTACAGTGTAAATTCCTATGGTACTAGCTTTGGCTATAGGGCTAAAGGTTTCATCGTAAGCCACTCGTTTTTTTCTGAGAGTAACCTTAAATCACTAACTTAGCTTTATACTTCTCTATCGTCCCTTCAGGATTAGTCATTTGCAAAGAATTGTTTTTCTACCTTTAGGCAATTTGACCATGACCATATTCCATGTCTGGTTTTCTAAAAGTGAATCCATCTCAATTTCCATAGCTTTTATCGACTTTTCACTTCTGTTACTACTTATAGCTTCTTCATATGAAACAGGTTCAATAAAATCATTCGTATCGTTTACAGTAGTCATTAAAAAATAACCAAATCTGTCTGTAGGTTTCAACTTTGAACGATCTCTTAGTGTTATTATAGATTCTTCTACTGTTTATGCTTCTGTTATTTGGTCACTTTTTTCGTTATCTTCTTACCCTTCTGACTCACTATGTTTCTTATAATAATAATAATAATAATAATAGCTGTTTATTGTCAAGATAAAAAATACAAATTATAACAATCTATGTCACATGATGGCAGTCTAAAGCTTTCGGGCTTTAATCAGATTATTAATGTCAAATTATGTCTCAATAAATTGATACTAAAATATTCTCGAAATCTAGATATCACAAAAATAGCCGACTATAATCAAGGTCTTGTTATATTACCCTTGACTATTGTTAATAGTAATAGCCATTAGACTAATGTTAACACACTATTTACGATTTTTGCTAGATGATGATTTTGGAGATCTGCCATCATTAATCCATTTCTTGCATTCCTTAACTCTATGACCTATATCATTACAATAATGACACTTCATTCCTTTGTCATTAAATTTCTTTTTAAGATTTACAGGTTTTTTACCTTGATTAACATTAGGGTTAAATACACCTATTTCATAAATGATATTGTGACTATTTTTTACGTATTTTCATTGTAGGAACAATTAGGATACATTGTATTTAGTGGTGTAAGAAGATCAAATGGAGTACAGGGTTTACGAATAATTGTACAGTCTGATAGGCACCCAAATTATTTAGATTCAAGAATAGAAGCATTCATATCAAGTATGTTGGTGAGTAATCATAAAAAAATGTTTAAATTGAAGTGGATAATGATAAATGTATTCTTGTAGACATATATTAGTGAGATGAGCGATGAAGAATTTTTGAGACATCGAGAAGCTCTGGCTGCTCAAAAATTAGAAAAGCCAAAGCAGCTTAATAGTTTGACTAATCGGTTTTGGTCTGAAATAACAGCTCAACAGTACCATTTTGATAGAGCTAACGTTGAAGTGGCTTATTTAAAAACTCTTACTAAAAAGGATATTATTGACTTTTTCAAAGTACGTATACAGCATGAAAATTTTGTATATAAAATATTACTATTTTTGATTTACAGGAAGTACTTAGTATTAATGCAGAAAAAAGAAAGAAACTCTCAGTTCAGGTAGTTTCTATGATAGATGGAGGAGCAGGAAGAGTTAACGATATTAAAGAAAGTTGTCCTGATCCTAAATCTACACCTATACAAGATGTAACTGTGTTCAAAAGTAGTCATGAAATGTATCCATTAGTACAACCATATATAAACATTACCAGAAAAGGCAACAAATGCAAGCTGTGATGTCTTATTAGATTTTAAGTACAAAGATTTTTTTTAATACATCAAATTTGTAGCTAAAAGATAAACTGAATTATTTCGAAATATCTCAGTACTTTATGTACAATGTAATAATTCCATAAAATTTTTAAAAGTTGTCACAATTAAAAACATGTAAATATTTAATTTGATATTTATTTTATTGCAACAAAATGGTGAGTATATCTTATTACACTTTTCATAATTTTCTGGCCAAAAAATAATGTTATTTTGGTGTTAATTTGTAATGAAAATTGATGTAGAAACCAAATGTGGTCTAATTGGTGTAACTATTGATAAACAAAACAAGTTAACAATTTTAATTTTAGGTTTTTGTCTTCTTATTTATTCTTTCTCTAAATCATATTCTTCACGAATTGTTCTCCACTATCTCGACTTGTGAAAAAACTTGAATTATAGAAACACAAAATATAACTTTAATCAAGTCCAAGAAACCCAATGTTTTTTTTTATTAAGGATGTTGTCACGTGCAGAAATCGGCGTCAATATATTTAAAAGTTAAGTTAATGTTTCAACGCAAGCCTCATAACAAGGTTCTGGTCACCGCCGTTTGCCTTGACTAGTAGCGAGAGTATTTCTAGTGTTTAAACCGGTAATGAGCGGCGCTTTTACTGTTTAAGCTAATAACAAAAATTTTGAATTAAGTAAATAAGTGCATCGATTTCTTTTTAATATTAATAATACATTTAGTTTAATGAATTCGATTTAATTTTAACATCATTTCGGAAATCAAATTAATATCTAGCAAGCCGTTTTTGCACAACTGAACACACTATTTCCCCTTCTATACTCACAAGTGTCATTGCGGGAAGGTATGCGTGGATTAGCGTGATGTTGGCTTCCTTTTATATTTCAACAATTGTACGAACACATTAGTGCTATTATCGAATTAAGCAACGCCATTTTGTGAAGTGAAAGTTCTCCTGGCAATATTCAAGCAATCCTTATGGGTTTTTGAATTTCACTTCAATATATTTTATCTAAGCCTCATTTTTGGTTATTCCTTTGTGGTATTTTTGAGTAGGCGTATAGATAACTCCATATTTTTGGGATTTAATTAAATGGTGCTTTCTTCGTGTGATTGCTAAGGAGTTCGTTACGAAGAAGCGTGGACATCCGATTAAGAATCGAAATTTGCTATAGGTTGTTAGCGAAATAACATCGCAGTTTGACTGCTAACCCCTAATCTTAATATAAAAGGGGTTTTTGGTCCTGGCTGTAATTATTTTTGGTCCTGGCTGTAATTATTTTTGGACCTGGCGAACATTTGTTTTTGGTTCTGGCTGAAATTATTTTTGGTCCTGGCAGAACTTTTTTTTGGGTATTGGCTGAACTTTATTTTTGGACCTGGCTGGTAAATTGTAAGATCAGCTCACTACTGAGGAATCAACACCGAGCCTCACCATCCACGGAGCAGCGGGCTATTAACGAAAGCCTCACTTCAGATCTGCGGATAAACAGATAAGCCAAAAATCTAATTTTAAGTTAAGACATTGTAAAGAGTTGGCCTAACCTTTTTAAATATTGTTTATTTTATAGGATTTATTAATTTTGAATCTTTATTATTGCGCTGGGTGATCACTCAATATTAAAACTGCCAAGTTCTTGGCATTATTTGCTGATATTATTAATTACTAACTTTCTTGTTTGATTATATATTTATATATCTTGTAAACTACACTGTTGGGTTTATTTTCGTCAATATAATTGATAGATCTAACTTTGTGTCTTACTCAGATCATCACCCACTCACCATATTTGTTATTAACTCAATTTTTTTTTCTTTTTTTTATTAAGATTCTTAAATTCATTATTTATCTCCAGTAAGATAGGTCAGTGCCTGGAACATCAGGGGTTTCCGATTTGAACCGTTAAAATCGGTGGCGCGACTCACACTTTTGTACATACCCTCTACGGCTGAGCTGGGCACAAATTTGCCAGTAGAGAAACCACTTCCCATCTTAACTGGAGTTGGAGATTTCAATTTAAACCATAAGTTTAATTTTTCAAATTTAATTTTATTTTATTTTTACTAAAAGAACGTGGCAATGTCCTCGTAAGTATAGACCTAGATACAAATGTACCGAGAACATCTATTGGGGCAGAAGAGACAATTTATTAATTTTGGATTTAAAAGCCTGCAACCTGCAAGTTAGGACGAGTGGGGAAGACGTGGGAAGGTAAGGAGTTCCACAATCTGGAGATCCTGGGGATGAAGGAACGATCGAATCGATCCGTTCTTGATGTCCAGCATTCAACAGTTTAAGGGTGCATGGAGTTGCACGTCGCGTTGCTTTGGCTGGTCCATACATACGAGCAGTATTCAAGATTAGGTCATATTTGGGCTTTGTAAAGAGTAGCTAAATTGGATGGAGAGATATATTTCCGTGCTTTAAACAGAAAGCCTAATTTCTTTCCTGCTGCAGTTGCTATGGATGCAATATGTTCGTTCCATATTAAGTCCTGGGAGATCGTTATACTAACCAGCGTAATGGAGTCGCCCGCTACCAGTGTCTGATTGTTGATTGTAATGGATGAGTCGCATGTTTGTCTCTTGTTGGATAGGCAACATGTCTTTGTCTTGGAAGCGTTGAAATTAGTTTTCATCCCCACTCGTCTACAATTCTCAAATCTTGATTGGGAGAAGCCGTTGTGGATCTTCTGTCCTCTTCCAGAATATCTAGAGGTTTGGGACGGTTGTGCTACAGTGTAGGTTGCCATCATCTGCAAAACCATGTATCGGGTTATGAGTGGCTTCTAGTAGATCATTAATGTAATAGGAATAGAGTAGGAGCTAGAGCCGATCCTTGAGAAACTCCAGCGTTGATCTTGTAGGGGTTGAAAGAATGTTCATCTAGAGCAACTTGGATGTGCCTGTTGGAGAGAAAGTTGGATCTCCATCTGCAAAGGTTTTGCGAGAGTGTCTGGTAAAGTGAGGAATGTAAGGTTCCATGGCACAATGAATGATTTCAGTTCCTATCTTTTTTTATTACTATTTTAAATAATATTTGTGCATTTAAGATAAATACATATTTTTTTAGATAATTTATTAAAATCTCAGGAATTTAACAGTATTTCAAGTTTAACAATAATACCATTATTTTTAATATATCCACGTTCATGTATAATAGTATTGGAAACCTTAAACATACTATCTTCGCCTTTAAATCCAAACATTATACCAGAATTAATATCTTTATTTTTATGACGATGATTCAATATGTAAATTTTATGTTTTTTGACGAACCCTTTACTTGAAGCACTTAAATGAATTGCAAAACATTCGTCTTTTATGTAGTTGGGATAAAAATGTAGATTGACACTGTGCCCTAAAATAAAAATGTTGGAAATGGAAATCAATTGAAAAACTAGATAAAATCGTAAAAATTAAAAAAAATACGGTTACCTAGTACAAAAAATGATGGACTAATAATATACATCTCTGCCTTAATAAGAACTTCCTTAATATTTAGAATATTCCAATAGTAAAAGTAAATATTTCCTTTATTAGACTCGATTACACTATTATTATAAGTATTTATTTCTTTTTCTCTTTCTAAATCGGAATCCTTCAGTTTTGTAATCAGTTTATTTGATAAATCTTTATAATCTATATTATTTAAAATATGTTCTTCAGGAGTTTGTTCATATTTTTTAACTTCTATAGGATCAAATGATTTCTTTGCAATTTTTACCTCAGGTATTTTAAAACCATTATGTTGAAGTATAGTTTTAATTTCATTTATTTCTTCTACGATTTTTACTTCAAGATCCTGTAAAAGTGTTTTTACTTCAACTAAAAATAAGTGAACATAAATCAGAAGGAAATCCAGTCCGTATAAATAAAACTTACCAGAAGTACAAACACCTCGTAATTCACGAAAAATAGTGGCATTAGCTGTAGCTTGTAAATCTTTGGAAGTAATTTTACAAACAGCATGTTGTATTTCTTCTGCAGTATTATTTTGAATATTACTATCTGGTAAATAAAATGAGTCAATAAGAGAAACATGTATTAACATAAAAAATAATGAAACAACCATTTTGAGTTGCAACCAGAATGAAACTAAATATATAACGAGAACTAGTTTATATAAACTTATGATTTCGAAATATAGGTCAGTGCAGAAATTCATTTTGTTGGATATCAAAGTAAATATTCTATTTTTAAAAACTAAAGGTATAATAATAGCAAAACATGAATTAAAAAGCATTTATTTAAAAAAAAAGTTATAATAAGCATGATCACAATTGGGTAAAGCATTAGTGTTGATCAGATTTTAATTAAAAAATGGGATGGCAACTAAATTTCTTCATTTAAATCATAATCTTCTTCTGGAAAGTCTCCAACAGTTACGCTATGAGGTTTCACAAAAGCTCCATATTTATCAGGACATTCAAAATATTTCTTGCCCTTTACACTAAAAGAAAATAAGATATGTACAGAATATGTTCAAAAATATTTATTAATAAAGTTACTTACGTCCCATTATGTTTACCCAAAGGTTCATCGTACTTAACCCCAATCCAAAAGCCTGACATTCCCTCCAACGGACCTGCATACAAAACTGTACCTAATTTATCAGGAGCCCCTTGTACTGATACTTTACATCTAGATCCTATGGTCATACTTTCTCCTAATTTCTTCTCTTCTGCTTCTAATTGTTCTTTTTTTTGAGCATTATCAGCATTGTATTTACCTTAAGAAAAAGAATTTACTAAACATAAAATCTAGTTACTATAAACCTACCTAATTTGTTCTTTAACAAAAAAGATCTAACAGTATCACCCTTTTTATGATAATCATCTTCAGACAATTCAAACTTCGGTACATTTCCAACATCTAGTTCACTTTTTAATAAAAAATTATCTATTACATGAAGCCTCATACCATCATCTATTGGATAAGATCCCAAGATTGCATTATCATCTTTTAATGAACAAACGAACTTGTTGTCTTTGTTGTATGCTTCAAGCTGCATTGTATTGAAACTGCCCCCAGTTATTAATTCCAGTTTTGCCTTAAAACATAATACTTTAAACCAAATTCAAAATCTAAATTTTCGTGTTTCATTTACTTTCAGATCAGATATTGTTATATCTTTCGGGAACCGCTTTTCATTTATTAAAGATATGTCTTCTTTTGAGGTCGTGATATGGACGTTCACAAAATCTGAAGTTATTACTTTATAATCAGCCATTTTTTTAATATTTAATTTCGGCGTAAATTGTAAATTTTAAGCATTTATTTATCTACTCTTTTGTTATGAATAATGACTCATGACATGTTTTTTATGACAATGACAACTATATACTTGTTTTTAATTACCTAAGATGATAAGGACAAACAGTGCCGAAAGAAAAGTTTTTGAAATTTATAGTTATTATTAAAATTCTTAATAGAAATTTACAAATATTAATATAAACTGTATTTTATACATATATACTGTGAAGAAACTATAAATACTAGTATAAAAAAAATGTTTACATAGTTTAGACCTATCTGTATAACTTATTAGGTTAATGCTCTGTACAAACAGGAAAAAAAAGAATGATGTATTTAACCTAATAAACCTATATTTAAAAACATGTCAAAATGTTAGCAACAAGAACACAAGGTACTGATTTGAAAAAAATGAATAAAACTAAAAAGAAAATAAAAGTTTTTACGAAAAATAAAAATAAGAACACACCAGAATTAATAGTAATTAAAAAATTGACTGACAAATATAATACTGTAAGTATATGTTTATTTTTTTTAACTTATAATTAATTACTTACTATTTTAGATTGATCCTACTCAAGTTAACAAATTTAGCGATTTTCCTTTATCGGCTAAAACCCTTAAAGGACTTAGAGATTCTGGTTATCACAAGCCTACAGAAATTCAAAGAGATACAATAGGTTTGGCTCTTCAAGGAAAAGATATATTAGGTGCAGCACAAACAGGCTCTGGTAAAACATTAGCATTTCTCATTCCAATTTTGGAAATACTGTATATTAATCAATGGCAAGCTGTAGATGGAGTAGGTGCCCTAGTGATAACACCTACACGAGAATTAGCTTATCAAATTTTTGAGATGTTAAGAAGAGTTGGAAAAGATCATGATTTTTCTGCAGGTTTAATTATAGGTGGTAAAGATTTAAAATTCGAAAGGAATCGAATGGATCAATGTAATATAATAGTTTGCACTCCTGGTAGATTATTGCAACATATGGATGAGAATCCTCTTTTTGATTGTGTTAATATGAAAATTTTAGTTCTGGATGAGGCTGATAGATGTTTAGATATGGGATTTGAACCTACAATGAATGCTATTATAGCCAATCTTCCACCGAAACGTCAAACTTTATTATTTTCAGCCACACAGACCAAATCTATAAAAGATTTAGCAAGATTAAGTTTAAAAGATCCTAGTTATATAAGTGTACATGAAAGTTTAGAATATAGTACTCCAAAAGAATTATCTCAGCAATATGTTGTATGCGAACTACAAGATAAAATTTCTGTGCTTTGGAGTTTTATAAAAAATCACCCAAACAAGAAGATAATTGTATTTTTTTCTAGTTGTAAGCAGGTTAAATATGTATTCGAAATATTTTCAAAGTAAGTATCGTAACATCTGTTATGCAATATTTAAATTTTGTCTTTATTAGTCCCTTTTTATTCACTAATTTAATATCTCTTTTGTTTGTATTTGTTATATTCCAATTTGATTTTGCAGATTACGCCCTGGCACTAGTCTTATGGCACTTTATGGAACATTACATCAACTTCGAAGGATGGATATTTATGAGGGTTTTTGCCGAAAAAAATCTGCTGTTTTGTTTGCAACAGATTTAGCAGCAAGAGGATTAGATTTTCCAGATGTACATTGGGTTGTTCAGGTAGATTGTCCTGAGGATCCAGAAACGTATATTCATAGAGTGGGAAGAACTGCCAGATTTCATAATGGTGGTGAAAGTTTACTGTTTCTTTTACCTAGTGAGATCAAAATGGTAGAAAAATTCAAAGATAAGAAAATACCAATAGAAAAAATTGAGTAAGTTTTACCTCTTTCACATTAGGTAAATTTATACTACATACTAGCTGGCCCGGCGAACTTCGTACCGCCTAACAATAAATAATTTTTTTCTCATTTTCTTTTTTACAATTTTTACATTTTTTCTACATTAATTTCCCTGTTTTTTTATCGATAAAAAATTAAATATAAACAGTGTCATCTATTGCATACTTGCACTACCTAAAAATATGATTGTAACAGGAAAATTGTATAAAAATCGATAAATAAGCTTAATTAATCGATTATAAACAAAAATTAATCGATATTTTCTTAAAAAAATACGATTTTATTAAATATCTGACAATTCTTCTTCTTTTTCTTAGTGAGCATGACAAATGTCAAAAATTAAAAATCCGTTAATATTTCAAACATCCTTCATTATTTTCGATTAAAAGTCGATAAATAAGCTTAATTAATCGGTTTTAAACACAAATTAATCGATATTTTTATCAAAATTGCAATTTTGTTTCAATATTTGAGAATTCTTCTTCTTTTTCTCAGTGAGCATGACAGATGTCAAAATTTAAAAATCTGTTAATATTTCAAACATCCTTTATTATTTTAGGTTAAAAATCGATAAATAAGCTTTATTAATCGATTATAATGACAAATTAATCGATATTTTCTTAAAAATTTCGATTTTATTCGAATTATATCATAAAATAGATATTCTGTCAAAGTGGCCTTGAACGTTATAGAAAAAGTTGCTAATTTTTTTAAAAAATCTATTTTTGATTAAAATATGATTAAATTTGAATAGAAAACTGTTAAAATTTGTCAAAAATGCAATTTTTTTCAAAAAATATCAAATGATGTTCGAAATATACGCAGATTTCAAAAATTATACAAATGAGAGATCAATCTGTCAAAAATTATAAATCTGCTTATATTTTAAACATCCTTCAATATTTTCGATAAAAAATCGATAAATACGCTTAATTAATCGATTATAAACACAAATTAATCGATATTTTTATAAAAAATTGCGATTTTATTGAATATTTGTCAATTCTTCTTCTTCTTTTCCTTAGTGAGCATGACAGATGTCAAAAATTAAAAATCCGTTAAAACTTCAAACATCCTTCATTATTTTTGATTAAAAATCGATAAATACGCTTAATTAATCTAGATAAAAACTATCCTATCTTTTAAGTTAGAACAAACAACACATATCTACAAAATTTCATTGAAATCGGTTTAGTAGTTTAGAAGTCCATCGCGGACAAACAACGTGACACGTAATTTATATATATTAAGAAGAAAGATATGTAAAGCATTTTCATTTTTTGTATGGTTTTATACTTATGGCAAAATATCGTCTTGTATTCTTTGGGTACTTTTTTGACTGTTGATTGGCGAAATGAAATAAAATAAAAGATTGCCTAAAATATGATAATTATGCACACAACCAAATCGGTTATTCTCTTCAACAATTCTCTAGAGAAATTAACAAAAATTCGTAAACTATAACCTTGTTATACAGTTGATGTTTTGGTTAACAGCAGTAAAATGAGAATCTAAAAACCATAAATATTTACACATTTTTTAAAAACCACGAGATATAAATGATTTGTACTTTCAGTATAAATCCTATGAAATTAAACAATCCAGTTAGAAAAATAGAAGCGTTTTTGGCAAAAGATCCAAGCTTAAAAGATACAGCACAAAGAGCTTTTGTATCATATATTAAAGCAGTGTTTTTAATGAAAGATAAAGAAGTGTTTGACGCCCAATCTTTAGATACAAGCTCATTTGCTAAATCTTTGGGATTAGCAATACCACCTAGAATTAGATTTTTGCAAAGAATGAATGCCAGAATGGAAAAACAAAAAGAGGGTAACAAGATTAAGTCAAATAATTTAATCAATAACGGTAGTGCAAATAATAAAAAATATTTTGATGATGATAGTGATGTTGACGAAGATAATAACACAAAAGAATTAACTGGGGAGATAATTAATGACGAATCAAAGGAGAGTGGAAGTAGTGAAAATGAATCATTACAGAATGAACGTTCGAATTTATTCCAAGTATCTGATGAAGAAAGTGATAATGATGATATTTTGCAGGTATTTATCTTTTTTAATCTATCTATCCATCTATCTATCTATCTATCTATCTAATCTATCTGTTTTATTTTTTGAATAGGTGAAAAGAAGAGATCACGATATTGCACTTCCAACAGATAAAGAAATGGCAGAACTAGATTTAGGAAGAAATAAAAACAAAAAACCAATCAGTAAAGCAGCGGCTGCTAAAAAAATTTTAAAGAAAAAAATCGTTCCAAATAAGAAAATTGTATTTGATGAACAAGGTACTGCAGTACAAACATCTAAAGATAAAAAATCAGAATTAGCTCTTCAATATGAGAATGAAGATGAAGGAGGAATAAATATAGAAAAAGCTAAACAAGTTTTACAAGAAGAAGATAAGTATGATAAACAATTATTTAAAGAAAAAGTAAAAGCCAAACATAAAGAAGAAAAGAGAAAATTAAAAGAACAAAAGAAAAAGGAAAGTGAAGATAATGTGAAAGATGAATTCGGTGAAAGTGAATCTGAAGATGAGCCTGATCTTTCGTGGTTACCAGATCCTGATGCAATTTATGGAGAAAAAACAGAGGAAGAAATAGAAAGGTTAAAAGAAGAGTTTGGTGATGAACAAGGTGACAAGAAAAATAATATCGAATCTAAACAAAAGTAAGTAATTTTCTGTATTTAATATCTCTTGTACAATAGGTTCATGATTACAGTTAATTATTAATTACTTTTCACGATAACTGTATTCTAATAATGTTTATCCTCCAATTGTTTTTCTGTTTTGGAGTAAATGATATGTTAAGGAGCTGATAACCTCAGTACCAACTTCTCACACGGCGGTTTGCTGTAATCCACAATCCGCTAATTGGAGCTGGAATAATCAACTGGATATAATTACACTATGCTGTATCCGTGTTGGGCGAGTATTGGCTTACACCAGCCGATGTCAGGGAGATCACCCTCGGGAGCCTCATCACCTATTTTAAATCAATAGGCCTGGTGACATCCTGAGGTGAGGATATCCCTACACACGGGAGGAAGTACAATGGGTCATATGTGGCCTCAGTGCTGGCTGAGCACTAGCTCGCCCCTCCCAAATTTCCAGATCCAGAGATCCAGACTATGCTGTATTAAAATATATGAAATCGTTTATTACTATTACTTGGTTCTACACCGAGAACTGAGAGAAGACGTTATGAGAACAAGAGAGCTGAGAGACTACTCGGTAGCGAAAGAGCTGAGTGAATACTGAGCGTTGAGAGAGCTTAGAGACTACCGAGCAGGAGGGAGCTAAGAGAATACTGCCGAGCAGTAACAGAGCTTAGAGAATACTCAGCAGCCAGGGAGCTGAGTGAAAACTACCGATCAGAGAAAGTACTGAGTGGGTAGAGAGTTGTGTGCGTAATCTCCTTCGAATGTATTATAACTTGCCATCATAAAAGTAAAATAATTTTACTATTATCTTTTTGAGAAGCATTAAAGGTGGCTTCAGACCGAGAACTGACATGTGTCTTAAAACAGATAACGGAAGATTAGTAACAAATAATAGCGAGGTGATGGAGGTGTGGAGAAATTATTTCGCCAACTACTAAACGCACAGCAGGACCAAGAGAGAGATACGGTCATCTACTATACCGCAGATCCACTGGTCAAAGAGCCCACTTTTGAGGAGGTAACGAAGGCGATCAGCAGGTTGAAAAATAACAAAGCTCTGGGTAACGACACAATATCAGCAGAGTGTCTCAAATATGGACGAGAAACTTTTCTCAAACACTTCCACACCCTCATACTCCAGATTTGGAAAGAAGAAAAAATACCAAGTATGTAGTTGCAAAGAGAGTGTCATCGTGCCCATACACAAAAAGGGCGACAAACTACAGTGCTTCAACTATCGGGGAATATCATTGATAAATACTGGATATAAGGTATGGTCCCTAGTACTACTCGAAAGATTAACTCCCTATGTAGAACATCTGCTAGGTGACTACCAATGTGCGTTCAGAAGAAGCCGATCGACCATTGATCAGATCTTTACAATCCATCAGTTGATGGAGAAGAGCTGGGAATACGATAAAGCACTACATCAACTTTTTATCGACTTTAAACAAGCGTATGACAACGTCCTGAGAGTGGAGCTGTGGAATACTATGATAAAACTAGGAACCCCGAATAAACTTCTCAGTTTGAAAAAGATCAGCATGGAGGCTCCGCAAGTGCAGTACGGATCGGAGGGAAGCTTTCAACCTTTTTCACTATAAATAATGGCTTAAAACCATATATGTAATACTTCTATATAGACAGTTGGTATGGGAAAGAACGTCGCAACATTACGGTGCCCACAATATATTTTTTTCTCTTTCGTTCGAGACCTTTTATCCATACTGCGCATGCTTGAAAAGTCTCTTAAATGCGCAGAATTGACTGAAGTGCTCGGAAAAGAAAGCAAACGATACACTATCTGTTTCACTTCATCGGAACACCTTCCATTTATATAAACTGTCCATATAGAAGTATTACATATATGCTTAAAACATGGAAACGCCATCTCCCCACTCCTTTTTAATATAGTTATAAAGAAGGTAGTGAGGGAGGCAAAAATGGAGACTCTTCTTTTCAGTAATCGGGTTTTACGTCTCATTTTGAGAGCTCTGAATATCACGGAAGCAGAAGAGCTAATGATGGACAGAGTCTTATGGAGGGGAATTGTTGAGTCAGCCAAGACCCATCCTGGGTTTTAAGAACTACAGAAAGAGAGAGAGAGAGAGAGAGATAGTACCTTATTTTATATTTTAAAGATTAGTACGTGAAAGGGATAGGGATTTCCAAAACTAATAGATAATTCTATTGTAGAGAGAATTGTGAGGCATTGTCATAGACACGTCTTGTTCATTAAGTATATAAATATTGTTGTGAATGTTTTTACAACAAAATAGTTACATGTTAAATTCGTTCTAGGGGCAAAAAGAGAAAACCTGAACAAAAACTTGATAATCTGGAAACAGTTTTAAAAAAGAAAAAGAAGCACAAAATAAAGGAAATCAGTTCTTCTTTATCAGTTACAGAAGCGGAAGAACTTGCTATGTTATTGTTACAAAATAAATAAAATTACGTTTAAAATATTTGTTTCAGTTCCATAACTTTATTAAAAGTGCTAATAATAATGAAATAAAACACCATAGTAAACATAAGGTAAAATATTAAAACTTAACATGTATAAATGTATCAAAATAACTTTATTCTTGCACTAATTTCCTACTTTCCATTAATCACGTATACTTTAACTAAACATTCTTTACTGTTTGTTCATTTTTCTGTGTAATTTCGATCCAGTCTTTTGGATTTTTTAGTACTTCTACTAATTTACCTTCGGGAGTATCTTCGGGAGGTTGGTGCATGTATTCCCATCGCTTAAATTTCAAAACAAAGATTAGTCATATACAATAAGGTTCATATAAATTAAAACTATCAGGGCAGCATATATGTATCTTTTAAGCAGTATAGGATTCTATTGTAAAAGCATTACGGAAAAGTGGAAGAAGTACAAAAACAAGTACACATGGCGAACAGGGGAGCATGATGTCTGAACAACACAATCTGGAGAAACAAATACCTCACAATGGAAACGAAAATTGGGACATATAAATCAACCATAAGACCGATAATGACGTACACAGTGGAAACAAGAGGAGAAAACACAAAGATTACTGGATACAGCAGAAATGAAAGTCTTACGAAAAATAACAAATCAAACTCTAAGAGACAGAGTAAGAAGTGAAGAAATACGAGAGAGATGTGGTATAGAGGAAATAAATCTGTGGACCAAAATGGAAGAAGATCAATGGAACGACCGAGAAAAAGATAGAGAAGCTAAAAACCGAAGTAAAACAGGCATGAGTCTATTAATAAAGTAGGAAGAAGGTTGAAGTTGGAAGAAGATTGAAGGTGAGCATCTACACTACGTTTAATTCTTATATACTTACAGCATATAGTGGTAAAGACATCAGAATACTCTCATAACGAGCATCAGGTGTATATAGCCCAAATTTGGTACCTCTATCATAGATTAAGTTAAATTCAACATATCGTCCTCTTCTTAATAACTGCCATTCTCTTTCTACATTTGTGTACTTGGCAAATTTATGTCTTTGAACTAAAAGCAGTAAAATTAAGTTAATATAAAGAACTGTACATGTAAAGTAAAGGACGTAAAATCAAAACATGGACAACAGTATATTAAATACATTTTAGTTTCCTTTTTGAAGTGATAACTCTTATGGGAGGATAAACTGCTTTGTAACATAACGCGTTACGGTGCCACTATGTCTAGTAGGCTGGCTACTCCTCTCTCACTTTAACTTTGAATTTTTCCAAATTTACAGGGGTTGGTTCCGACAAAACACTTTTTAATTTTGTGATTTGATTTTTAATTTTATTTAAACTTTTTAATTTAACCTTGTATATCTAAAAAAGTGAAAAGTGTTATGGACAATATAAAGATTTTTCTATAAGTCTTGCAAATTTCTGTTAAAATTGATCAAAGAGAAATATTGAAAATTTAAGAGAGACTTGTTTTTTTGTTGTTGATTTTTGATTTTCTTTAAACTTTTTAGTTTAACCCTGTATATCTCAAGAACCATAAAAGGTATTAAAAAATTGAAAAGTGTTATGGAAAATATAAAGATTTTTCTATAAATTTGCAAATTTTTATTAAAATTGATCAAAGGGAAATATTGCAAATTTAAGGGAGAGAGTGACTATGTTCTTTTTGTTGTTGTTGATTTTTGATTTTCTTTAAACTTTTTAGTTTAACCCTGTATATCTCAAGAACCATAAAAGGTATTAAAAAAGTGAATAGTGTTATGGAAAATATAAAGATTTTTCTATAAATTTGCAAATTTTTATTAAAATTGATCAAAGGGAAATATTGCAAATTTAAGGGAGAGACTGACTATGTTCTTTTTTTTGTTGTTGATTTTTGATTTTCTTTAAACTTTTTAGTTTAACCCTGTATATCTCAAGAACCATAAAAGGTATTAAAAAAGTGAAAAGTTTTATGGAAAATATAAAGATTTTTCTATAAATTTGCAAATTTTTAAGGGAGAGAGTGACTATGTTCTTTTTTTTTGTTGTTGATTTTTGATTTTCTTTAAACTTTTTAGTTTAACCCTGTATATCTCAAGAACCATAAAAGGTATTAAAAAAGTGAATAGTGTTATGGAAAATATAAAGATTTTTCTATAAATTTGCAAATTTTTATTAAAATTGATCAAAGGGAAATATTGCAAATTTAAGGGAGAGAGTGACTATGTTCTTTTTTTTGTTGTTGATTTTTGATTTTCTTTAAACTTTTTAGTTTAACCCTGTATATCTCAAGAACCATAAAAGGTATTAAAAAAGTGAAAAGTGTTATGGAAAATATAAAGATTTTTCTATAAATTTGCAAATTTTTATTAAAATTGATCAAAGGGAAATATTGCAAATTTAAGGGAGAGAGTGACTATGTTCTTTTTTTTGTTGTTGATTTTTGATTTTCTTTAAACTTTTTAGTTTAACCCTGTATATCTCAAGAACCATAAAAGGTATTAAAAAAGTGAATAGTGTTATGGAAAATATAAAGATTTTTCTATAAATTTGCAAATTTTTATTAAAATTGATCAAAGGGAAATATTGCAAATTTAAGGGAGACAGTGACTATGTTCTTTTTTTTGTTGTTGACTTTTGATTTTCTTTAAACTTTTTAGTTTAACCCTGTATATCTCAAGAACCATAAAAGGTATCGAAAAAATAAAAAGTGTTATGGAAAGTCGTAAATTTTGTTGTAAAAATTTCAATTTGTAGACAAGTTAGTCAACCAAAAAAAATTAAAAATTGTTAGAATGAGTAGTTTGGAAATACGTACGAAAAATTAATTTAAAGATAAATATGATTGCTGTTTTTTTTTACAAATGAATCAAATGCAGATAGAAAAACCTTGACTCAATCATCGTCTTAATCAAAGAATAAAAGATAATAGTATGACCTCCGGTCAAATGATAGCAATATCAATTGCACACTGATTTCCTGAACTAAAACAACTTTTTTTATGTAATACCTAGTTTAAATAAAAAAATAACTAATTAATTTAATAAATACTTTACCTAAAGGAATATATGATGGAACTACGGCATTTGCACACTCAGATACAAATTCAAAACATTTTTGTTGACTTGGAGTGTCTAGATCATCAAAAAATATTCCTCCAACACCTCTTCTTTCACCTCTATGAGGGATGAGGAAATAATCATCGCACCATCTTTTAAATTTTGGATAATAACCCTTGTCATGTTTATCACAGGCATGTTTAAGTGTTTCGTGGAAGTGAATAGCATCAGCGCTATTTAAGTAATAAGGAGTTAAATCAGTACCTCCTCCAAACCACCACTGAACTTCATCACCGCTTTTAACCTCAAAATATCTATAATTAAAGTGTATTGTGGGTACCATTGGATTAACAGGATGTATAACAGCACTAATTCCTGCAGCAAAGAATGGCAAATGTCCATTTTCTAGTTTTCTACCTCTTGAACGCATTTGTCCCACAGCCCCAGGAGGTAAATTACCACTAACAACTGATATGTTTACTCCAGCTTTTTCAAATACTTTACCATCTTGCAATACACAAGTGATTCCTCCACCTCCCTCTTTCCGTTCCCATCGATCAACAAGAAATTTATTCGCATTTTCTTCATTTTCGAGAGCTGTGACAAAATCTTTTTGCACTTTTAAAATCATCAGTTCCATTTTTGTTTTCATGTCATCAGGATTTGCAGAGAGCGTTTCTAAAGGAGTTATTGGTAATGTCATGAATTGGTTAGTGTCGATAGAGTTAGATTTGGATGTGAAAAGTACAGCAGCTCCAGTAAATAGGGGCCCATATTTGCTAAAAAATCTTGTTATAGTAGAATTAAATATAACATAACCTCAAACTTACCTTAACTTAATAATTTTAGTTTCACGTTGATAATATAGTAGAGAGCACTGTTTTACAAAAATTCGAAAAAGCATTTTGAATAGAGTTATTTGTCCGAAGAGATCAATATTAATGCCACGTTTAAAAGTTCTGTATCACAATCATTCGTTTTAATATATTTCGAAATTTATAATTTCGTAAAACATTTAACCAGTAATGTCGCAGTACTCGCAGTATCATTCAAATATGTGTTATCTCAGTCTGCGAAGTGTATTAAAATAAGAAAGAAAATGATAATATTGTTTAATTTAAATCGTAAGCAACATGTGGTATTTTTTGTGTCATATCGATCTGTCAAGCGTATGAGTGTTTTGTAGATAAACGCAGTGAAGGTACGTTATTGGGGTGTTCCTATCTAGCCAATCCTTGCTGACGGGGGTGTATTTTGGTGTTTATTTTGTGACAAACAATAGTGGTGCAAATTTTGGCTTGCGCTCTGTATTACGGTCTTTTAGCGCAGCTTTTGAAACGCTACGAAATCAGTGCAGATATTCTAATATTGACTTTTTTGCAAAATAACCATAAGTTGGTGAGAACGACAAGAGTAAAGGCCGTCGCGACGCACATCCCGTGGATATATTGCTAAAAGTCCGGGTTTTCAAAGCGCATTGTATATGTACATTCCAGACTATTCGCGACGTACCTACTAAAGGAAAACGTTTACTTTAGTCGATATTTTTGCTGCAGAATGGTGTAATCTCGCAAATAAAATAGCAACTTTTCAAAACCATCACAGTTTCGCGAATTAAATTGTTTTTTATATCGGAATATTAACAAAGTATGGTGTAATGAGGCGTGAAAAGGACGACAGACGTGAAGTTATGAAGAAGTTCACTTTCAAAGGCGTTTTGGACAATTTTCGCAACTCTGTTGCTCAACCCTCCAGACAGGATCAGGAGATCCAAGAAACTCTCAGATATGAACACTTCCAAGTTAAAAGGGTAAGCTTTTATTTATTATTTAAGTATCATTTAATTGTACATATTAAATTTAAGTATTTTTAAGTACACACATTGTTCAAAGCCAATAGCCAATGAATTAAATAATTATGTGGTTGTTTTGTATAGTTTTTAATTTGTGATAGTCATTAAAAAATTGTAATTTTTAAATAGAAAATAATTTTTAAAGTCAAATAAAATTCTCACTTTACTATAAAAATAATCTATTAAACTGCAAAACCCAATTAATATTCTTTTCTATAGTTATATGTTGCCCCTCATACTGTTATATATGTAGTTCGTTTTATACGTGCAATCACTATAATCATTAAAAATAATTAACTTTTAGAAATACCTAATACAGATATCAACCTATTACACAGTTGTTAAAGGTACAACAGCGGAATTTTAATTTCACATCTAGTTTGTGTAGTGGTTTCAGCAAAAGTATAAGATTTATACAACTAACCTTTATACCCAGCTATTTTACGTATTATATGTATACAGAATAGTAGGCATATTATAATATGGATACTCCAAATCCCAAACAGTCCAGAAGTTGCGAAAAAAGTTATTGTTACTTTTTTGTGTAGTTTATTGTTTGTATTTTATACTTGATCAACAACTAACAACTAACGATTAATTTTGTGCTGACTACAAATACTAAAGTTAGGTAAAATTAAGGTATCTTCCACTGAATCACTTAATGTTTTGTCATTTAACAAGTTCAAAGAGTTTTATCCGTTTGAGTTGATGTGGTTTTGGAGTCTCTTTTGATGAGAATGAGCCAACTTGGTTATTATATCTATATTTAAATCACGATGAAGATCGCTATTACGCACGTACCAGGGCGCATTCACTATACACTTTATTTTGAAAACGTTATTGTATCACTTGGATGTTGGATTTGCTGGCGCAGCCCCATAACTGGACCCCATAACTCCATACTGGACAAAATACTTGCTTATTGTTGCAGATTGATAACTCAGAATTGCGAATTGCGACCAAGCAACCAATACATTTTCTTGAACTTGATGTTGAGTTCATCACGTTTCTTCTTAATATGCTCCTTCCACACTTCCACCGAAGCTTGGTATAGAGAGTCATACCAAGGTATTTTGCTGTATTGGCGTACTTTAATTGTATGCCATTAATGAAGACTGGTTGTTGTACAATCCTTTTGTTTGTGAAGTCAATATGAGTCGATTTCAATTCCTTAGGTTTAAGGCGCCATTTTTTTGTCCAGGTGGAAATTTTGTTGCTGATTGTTCTATTTGAGCTTTCTACAGACTCTCCCTCTGCCATGATAGCCATATTATCAGTGAAGGTGCCCGTTGTGCTGTACAATGTTGTTGGTATATCACTAATAAATATAAGATATACGACTGGTCCCAGAACGCTGCCTTGTGGTACTCCCGCACTAACTTGGTTCAGTTCCGAATAAATTATTACTATGAAGTTATTTTTTACAGACAATGTTACTTTAAAGGTACTGTAACGTAACAGTGACTGTTTGGGAGACTATATCTTTACCTATACCATTAGAATATTTTTTTAGTTATAGTGATTGCAGTTATTCCTTAAAATCTTTTTCACGATAATTATTAATAAAGCTCAGTCAGAGAGATTAGACCTGAGGGAGAACTATTTTTCACACAATTGTATGTGGCTATTCGAGAGTAATTATACGACCTAAAAACGTATCACAAATGTAATATACAAAGAAGTTTAAATTTAACCTTTACTGTACATTCGACCGAGTCTAAATAAGATAAAAACTTAAAAAAAATTAAACCGCCTTCAAAAGAAAAAAGAAAAATGCACTAAAAAGACATAAATAAAATCTTGGGAGCAACTAGGTATCTGATTTCGATTTCCTTGAAGTCGGCTCCAAGGGTTTATATTTTATATCTTTGTAAAAGATTTGAGTTATTAACATTCGAATTCTAGATTTAATAGCCATTGGAGCCGACTTCAAGGAAATCGAAATCAGATGGCTAGTTCGAAATCAGATGGCTAGTTGCTTCCAATTTTTTTTATGAAATAAAGATTTTATTTCTGGCTTTTTAGTGCATTTTTTTTGAAGGCGGTTCAATTTTTTTTAAAGTTTTTATTTTATCCTTTTTAGTTGCTACTCGGCTTTGTCAGATGTGAACGCTAATTCATGACCTTCCGAATACCGTGCAAGAGGTACTGAGTTCAATCCTCCAACAATCCCAATGTGACTTTTTGGAGACTTAAGTAAATTCTCTAACACCTAGAGACATGTACGAAGAAAGAAAACATCTTGATGAAACGTGGATTTAATTGTTTAAAATCAC
Source organism: Altica lythri (assembly GCA_964028335.1). NCBI lineage: Eukaryota > Metazoa > Arthropoda > Insecta > Coleoptera > Chrysomelidae > Altica > Altica lythri. The sequence goes on from OZ034805.1 coordinate 73,761,393, forward strand.
CAACCCGTAGTGAGCAAGCGTGTTGATTAAATGTTCATTCCTTCTCCTTGTGGGAAGAGGCCTTTGGCTTTAGAGGGGGACAGCCACGGGCTAAGTTATTATGTTTTTATGTTCTACATAATTATTAACATATAAATTTAACTGTAAAGCTTATCCTGTTGATATTTGTGGTATTTCCTGAAATATTTCCCACCTTGATGACCAGATGTCTATGGGACCACACGGACACTCTACTCTTTTGAGTGCAAAAAGAATTTTTCCAATCGGATTATAAATACCGGAAATACCGGAAAAATGGTCGAATTGAGAACCTTTTTTTGAAGTCGGTTAAAAATAATAAAGCGCGATTTTTATTTTTTATTTTTTTTTATTTTTCCCTTTTTCCTTTTTTCCTTTTATTATTTTCCCTTTTCTTTTTCTACTGTACATACATGTCCATAATGTATTCCTATTCCAGTAAAAATGTATGACATGTCTAAATGAAATGTGGTTGAAAAGTATTTTATTTGACAAAAAAATAAGTAACATATATTTTAATATTAAAACGTAGATTACATAAGTTAATAATAAAAAACACAAATATTTAACACTAAATAGTTACATATTAATGAGATTGAAAAATATTTATGTAAATTATTTACTGAAATAGATAATGAAATGGGGACTTCAAGTTGGAGGAAACCAATAAGTTTTCCTATTATGTTGATTTTATTAACCAAAAGATGATATAAACAAACATTTTGTTAAAGTAAATATTTTAACAAAATTATTTACTTAAGTATACAGGGTGTTTCAAAAAAAGGTAACACCATCTCTAGGATAGGTAAAAAACTAAAAAATAATTGGGGTTTGTTTAGTAAAAACGCCATCCGTGTTGAAGAAAAAAAAATTACACATTTCTTATGATTTTGCCGTAACTACTTTATACGAATATGTTTTGGAAACTAATATATCCTATGAATTTGTTTTATATATATCTCTCATAGAGAGCGCTAGTTACACAACGTATTTCCACGGTAAAGTGGAATTCCTAAATGACATTAATGTTTAATTCTACACATTGCTAATAGATGGGAGTTTAAGTTAATTGATATATAACTCTATAAACGTTTGACATCTAGGTTGTAGATGACACTGTGTTTTAATTTCAAGATTATTTAACATATACATAGATTGTAGGACACCACGGAAGATCGTGTTGTATTTCGATTTATATATAAATGTAGAAACGATAAACTAAAATAAATTGGAAAATGGTAAAAAAAACAGAAAAAATTGCGGATAAAAGGCCAGAAAACACCTTCCTCAAGTAAAATAACGCCACCGTAAGGTGGCGCAATTGTTACTCAATATATTTAATCAAAAAACAACAAACAAACATCTGGAATTGTAAAAAATTTAGTTAAATATCTAGAAAAAACGTTGCAATTCGTAAAAAGTTGTTAAAAATGGTAAAAAATCTTGAAAATAGTAAAAAAAAATATTGCGGAAAAAAGAAAGCCAAGAAAATACTTTTCTAAATTAGGTAAAATAACGCCATCGAAAGGTAGCGGACTAAAGTACTATGACGCCACCGTAAGGTGGCGCAATTGGTACTTAATATATTTGATCGAAAAATTATCAATTATAACGAAAAAAAAAAACAGGAATTTTGTTGAAAATCTTGAAAAACGTTGAAAATCGTAAAAAGTTGTTGGAAATGTTAAAAAATCTTAAAAATAGTAAAAAAAAGGGTGTGACAGTCAGTGGGACTGCCGGCAGAAATTATACTTCTATGCACTGTTAACTAATAAAAATTAATAACTACAAACACAGGCAAGTAGAAATAATTTTTTTTTTAAATTAACTGTATTCAATTAAATACATACTTAGAAAAATAAGACCAGTTGATGTGTGTCCTTACTTCAAACACGAAAACCAAACAGTAAAACGATCAATGTACAAAAAAGTGTGAGGTGTCAAGGGACACCCGGATGGAACGAAGTTCCTTTCGATTAATTAGTGAAGGAATTAGTAATTTGTAAACATAACAGAGTGTTTATACATACATAAGCATTTATTATTGTCTGTATAAAATCTCTACTTACCTAACAGTTCGTTTCTTTTAACAAAAGTGTCCATTTATACAATACCAGAGCTTTAGATAACACATCTTTTTAGAATTACTTTTTATAATTTAAAACAGGAATTAACAATTCAATACAAAATTTTAAAATTAAAATATTTGACAGTAACTGACAGTTAAGGTAACTTGACGTAGGTACCTAAATAGTCAAGTTACGAACTATTTTTAAAATGATTATGAATTTATTAATTTATAAAAACAGGATGAAATAAAATGTAATACTATTATAGTTAATTATTATTTTTTCTACAGTATTTTCTTTTTAATGTACATTTTCTTTTAATTTAAAATAGTGTCTTTTTAATTGTAATATATCTATCTATGAGAGAGAGGGAGAGAGAGTTATTTATTTTTTGGTCTGTGAGAGAGAGAAAAATGCGTGTGTCGTGTCATAGTGTCGTGACAACTTTTGGTATGAATTTTTTTTGGCTAGCTCCTAGCGTCAGTCGTAACTGTTCGTAACGCGCGAAAGGGAACTTCGTTCCAAAAAAGTGTTTACAAAACCCGATTTGCTTACCGTGGACTATTACAGATTTTAAAACACTAGAAAACAATGCAAAACATTTTCTAACAACATATATATAGGTACACACTTTTACAAAATTTTAACGCACTTTGAACTGCACTTTTCAGTAACTTTGCAGGAACAGGTTTTAACTCACACGCATGTCTTGGACTCAAAAGCATAGTGAAGGATATAATGCAACCATGTGACGGTATTTTAGACTACAATACAATACTCATTACTGAATATTATTATTAATATAAAATACTAAACTTAATATGTATACTTACTGGACAGAATTATAAAATAATATGTCAAACATAATGCAATACGTCAATGTAATAGCTCAGACTGTTTGTTGTATATAGTCCATTTCATCGTTTTTGGCCGATTTGATATTAAAAACCACTGAAACAAGATTAAACTCTCATCCAAGTTACCAATGGCGGACAGTTTTTTTTTCTAAATTAGGTCGTAAGTTTCTGAAACTATCAGTGTGGTTTGACATCTACAAAAATATGACATTAATAATTATTAAATTCAACCCTTCAACAACGAGCCGTACATGACGGTTACTAGGAATGTGAATTAAGTCAAGACATCCGTATTGAATACTTTTTATCTACCGGTGAAACAAGATGCAGTTACGTAAGTGATGTATTAAAAAACAAACGTCCTCATTTAAATTTCTAACTTGCCTGTATCTGAGAGAGATGTAACACTAAATTTACTTCGAGTATGATTTCTGTCATCGGCCAAAATCGGTGAAATGGACTATATCTATCTCTTTTCAATGCAATGAATGTTTAAACGGTATTCAAAGGACTTATAGTGATGACTAATAACATGTAATAAATATTTCATCTTTGTTTTTACCGAACAATATACCTTATATGAGTTATATGTGATTCTGTCTCTCTCTTACTCACACCATTACATATGTAATGATTTTTCCCATTTAGCTACACACTAATTCATTCCACAGAGTATCCGAATAGAAGTATAACTTCAAAAAACAGAAAAAATTGCAGAAAAAAGAAAGCCAAGAAAATACTTTTCTAAATTAGGTAAAATAACGCCATCGAAAGGTACTAAAGTACTATGACGCCACCGTAAGGTGGCGCAATTGGTACTTGATATATTTAATCAAAAAATTATCAAATTTAACAAAAAAAATTCGAAAAGAGGTTGACCTTAAAGGCCATCCTTGCAACTTCCCGCTAGTTTTAACCGTAAAGCTATAGTAACATGACGTATTTTGACATTTTGACTTTTTTGCCTTTTTTTGAAATGTTTAAAAAGCGCGTTATTCGATTTTAATGTTCAAGATGGCATTCGACGCAGTTTTTTAAGACCTTAAAATGTTACTAGAGTGCAAAATCGATTAGTCAAAAAATCTGAAAAAATAATCTTGAATCTTGAAAAAAACACTTTTTTGAAAATTTTCGACAACGATATCTCACGAACGAATCAACCGATTTTAATTTGCAAAACGGCATTCGACGTGGCTTTTTAAGCTTGAGAGCTGATTAGGTTATGAAATTGATCGATGCAATAGCCAAAAAGATATGCCCAAAAAACATCATTTTTACCAATTGTTTTTTTCGGTTATTTTGAAATTTCTCGAAATCTACCGGCTCGAATCGGTTCAAACTTACAGGAAATCTAAGTTAGATATAACTCTTTGGAATGCTTTTTATTTTATTCCGATCGGTCAAGCCGTTCAAAAGTTATAAGAGGTTTACATACATCCACACACACACACACATCCACACGTACATACAGACACCCTCGTAAAAATAGTCAGGGGAGGTTCCTAAGACCTCAAAACGTTGAGATCCGATGAAAACTCGATTTTCGAAAAACGGGGTGAAACCAATAACCCGATTTTAAAAAAAAATTTAATTTTTTTTAGCGGGAAGTTAAAAACCTGGAATTGTTGAAAATGTTGAAAATCGTAAAAAGTTGTTGATAATCGTAAAAAAATATTAAGAATCATGAAAAATTTTTTTAAAAAAATTTCAAATTTGGAAAAACGTGGATGATTGTAAGAAATTCGTGATAATCTTGATAAATTATAAAAAAATGTTGAAAATTGTAAAAAAAAATGACGAGAATCCTAAAAAAATGTTAAAAATTTAAAATTGTAGGAAATGTTAAAGAAAAACAGGATAAATTCTGAGAGTCGTAAATAGTCTTAAAAAAATGCAGAAAATTACGAAAAATATTTGAGAATCCTTATATAATATTAAAAATCCTGAAAAATAATGTTGAAAATCTTGAAAAATCGTAAAAAATTGTTGGTATCTCCAAAAATTGTTAAAAATGGTGAAAAAATGTTGAAAATTGTACAGATATGTTGAAGAACGTGAATAAATTGTTGAAAATTGTAAGAAATTCTTAATAACCTTGAAAAATTGGTGAAAATGTGAAAATTGTCGAAAGTCATAAAGAAATCTTGAAAAACAAAAAACAGAAAATTGTAAAAGAAATTCTTGACAATCTTAAAAAATTGATAAAAACGGTTAAAAATCGTAAAAAATTGTTGACAAATGTGAAAAATAGTTGGAAATTGAAAAAATGTAAATATCATGAAAAATTGTCGAAAATGTGGAAAAAAAAACAATTAAAAAGATAGTTAGATTAAAAAAATGAGTTGGTATCAAAAAAAGGAGAATAATCGAAAAAAAATGAAAAAGATAAAAAAAAGTAAAATTGCAAAAATCGAAAAACCATAAAAAATAAAAAATGTAAAATGGACAAAAAAAAAAAGAAAAAACGGAAGGACCAAAACAAATATGAATAGGTATCACCAAAAATTGTAAATAAAAGAAAAATGTAAAAAACAACTAAAAAGGGACAAAAGCGTAAAAATTACAAAACACAAAAATCTGTAAATAGATAAAAAATATGATAAAATCGACAAAAACAGTAATAACATCATGTAAATCACTTAAAAACCATAAAAAATCGTAAAAATTAAAAAAAAATACGGGTGAGGCAGTCAGTGGGACTGCCGGCAGAAGTTATACTTCTATGCACGCTCCCGGAATTTGTATGCAAAGGATTAAGCAAAATCATTATGAGGTCGCTAAACAGGAATATCATATTCGTGTTCAGCGACCTCAAAAACCTCCTAATACCGAGTACACATTCATTTTGTATCCAATTTGCATTTGCACCAGGTGTCTCGGAGACCATCGCCATCATTATATTCGTATTCAGCGATCCAAAAAACCCCCGGGTACCAAGTGTGCACTGATTTTGTATAGAATTTGCATAAAACCCAAGGAGAAGAGGTAAATACCATGCACCGTGGGCACCAAGTGCCGCAGAGAGTTTCGGCATCATGATATTCGTGTTCAGCGACCCCAAAAACCCCGAGTGCATAAATTGAACCCATTTTTAGCAATACTTACCGAGTTGTAATTTTTGGAACGAAGTTCCCTTTCGCGCGTTACGAACAGTTACGACTGACGCTAGGAGCTAGCCAAAAAAAAATTCATACCAAAAGTTGTCACGACACTATGACACGACACACGCATGTTTCTCTCTCTCACAGACCAAAAAATAAATAACTCTCCCTCCCTCTCTCTCATAGATAGATATATTACAATTAAAAAGACACTATTTTAAATTAAAAGAAAATGTACATTAAAAAGAAAATACTGTAGAAAAAATAATAATTAACTATAATAGTATTACATTTTATTTCATCCTGTTTTTATAAATTAATAAATTCATAAACATTTTAAAAATAGTTCGTAACTTGACTATTTAGGTACCTAGGGGAGAGGGGGGCAGATTTGAACAGTTTTTAAACTTTGTGGCATATCTTAAAATTCTCTAGTTCCTAATCCTTTTACTGTTTTACAATGCTTAGTAAGACCATTAAGGTATAAAATCGCAGCATCATATGAAGAAGAATATATAAGTTGTAGCCGCAACATCAATTTTATTAGCAGTAGTCAAATGTTCAAAGCTACCCCACTCCTGGGGTAGCTTTGAAGATATGGGGGGTAGTTTTGAACTTTCCGTTTCAGAAATGTAACAGTCAAACGCTATCCTTTTCTACAACTTTTCCTACAAATAATAATGACCTTTTACCAGCCACAAATAAAACATTCGCCATAACGAAGTCTCCAAAATTTATTACGCTGCAGTCCAATTCTTTTTCGGCGTCTTCATCTGCACTGCTATCAGTATCTTCATTCTCTTCATAGTTCATTGTTGCTTCCTTTTCTGACTCCAAATGCATTTCTGAGTCAGTTTCATCATCTGAAGAAATGCTCAGTATAGTTTTGGTTTTCTTTCGCGTGCGCGTTTTTGTCTCCAAACAATCAAGTTTAAAATCCCTTCTTTTCTTTTGAGCGTGTGATTTTATTAGCCGTGCCTGGCGTGCGAAGTAAGCTTTTTGCAACTCATCTTTTTTAGGGGTATCCGTTAAAATGCGGGATTTCCCTTCTTTTTGCCTTTACGTCAAGATTTTCGAGGCAGTGCTTTAGGAAATGGCCAAATCTGTTCTGGTGTTATTGTAGATTTAACTGTTCACGAATTGCTCGAAAATGGATAAATGCCTGGTGCGGCAAAGCCAGCTAACATGTTTTTTGAAGGATATATGTTAGTATACATTCGAGAGCCATGACTAAATAACAAAAAACAACGTTAAATTAACAAAACCAGTATTTAAGAATGCAGTTGGGGTAGTTTTAAACAATATTCAAAACTGCCCCCTTCATTTTGTTCAAAGCTGCCCCAATGCGATTTGAAAAATAACAAACGTTTTTTTACCGAGTAAAAGTTTAAAAATTGTATTATTCTCTAGTTTATTGCGTGATACATGAAAAATTCTGACTAAAAGATGAAGAAAACAATTCATACACCTTGCATTGGATTCCTGAAATCCTTACGCGCTTATTTGAAAAAGTTTAGAACGTAAACTCGAAAGTAAACCCTCCTTGTAACTCAACTGCGGGCTGTGATATGTCAGCGGTGACAAGTGACAGTTGTGTAGGATAGTGTTGCCACTACACCAAATAAAAACTACCATAATTTCGTTTCAAATAGCTTTGTAAACTCATATTTTCAAAGGTGCCCCTGTTCAAAGCTGCCCCCCTCTCCCCTACGTCAAATTACCTTAACTGTCAGTTACTGTCAAATATTTTAATTTTAAAATTTTGTATTGAATTGTTAATTCCTGTTTTAAATTATAAAAAGTAATTCTAAAAAGATGTGTTATCTAAAGCTCTGGTATTGTATAAATGGACACTTTTGTTAAAAGAAACGAACTGTTAGGTAAGTAGAGATTTTATACAGACAATAATAAATGCTTATGTATGTATAAACACTCTGTTGTGTTTACAAATTACTAATTCCTTCACTAATTAATCGAAAGGAACTTCGTTCCATCCGGGTGTCCCTTGACACCTCACACTTTTTTTTTAATATTTATATTATGGCCCCATTAAATTATTGATTTTCTGGTAAGTAATAAATTTTCATTCCATAAATTTTAAATGTTATTTAGCTATCACTTGTTAACCGGATATTTAATACAACCTGAAAGGAACTTGTGGTAATGAAAGTAAACTATTTTTTTACCGTATGAGGTACGTATACGTAGTTAATTGTATTGTTCTTATTTTTAGAATGTACGATAGGATATTTTCGATATGAAATCGAAATGTATACGCCTCTCTCTGTATTGATATCGTATAATATCCAAAGTGTGCCATGTTGACTTGTTATCAGGAGCTTGCTCAAGGTTGCTAACATTTTCATTTTATTACGAATGGAAATTCTATACTGTGAGCTGAAATAAAGGAGTGCATTTTGTAGTTGAAAATAACTTTTTTGTTTTTTGGGCGATTTAACTTCTTTTTGCAGGTCTAATAGCCTAACATGTCCTTAACATGACTGCAAATTTGGAAGCAAAAATAACATACTTATAAAAAAAATTATGCAACGGTGCATTTGAGCTCCTTGAAAATGAAAACTGTCTTAGCTAAAATTGAACTGATATGCTCTTTTGGTAGGTTAACTATCCAGAACACTTCAGTAAAAAGAAAATTTTTCAAAATTACCGGATTCGCAAAATATAATTTTTTTATTAGTTTAGGAAAATATAACATTTTAACAAATAACAGTTTAATAATTTTAAAACTTAGACTAAAATCTTATGAATGTGGCCACCATTATTGTTTACCACTTCTTGAAGTCGTCTGCGCCATAAATCTATAGCCCCATTTAATACACCGTGTTCAAAATTGTTCCAAACAAACTGTATTCTTTCTTTGAGCTATTTGATGGTTTCAAATGGTTGTCCGTCATACAAATTTTGTTCTGGATCTGGAAATTTGGGGATGGGCGAGCTAGTGCTCAGCCAGCACTGAGGCCATATATGACCCATTGTGCATCCTGCCGTGTATAGGGATATACTCACCTCAGGCTGTCACCAGGCCTAGTGAATTAAAATAGGTGATTAGGCTCCCGAGGGGGATCTCCCTGACATCGGCTGGTGTAAGCCAGTACTCGCCCAACATGGATCTTCTGATTTCAGAAAAAACAGAGCAGTCAAACATTATATGTTCTACTGTTTCCTCTTCTTGTTCGCAGCCTTTGCATAGCGGCGATTCTGTTAATTTCATCCTAAAGAGATGTTGTAATTGGCAGTGACCTATTAAGCTATTCGGAGATTTTGTCTGGTCAATGCCTTAAATTTTTTTGCTGTTTCCTCGCCAGGATGAGTTAATAACTCTCTGGCCAGTCTACAGTTCGTAGTTTTATCCCAACACTGTATAAAGTTTTGGTGAGAGTGCTGTTTGATAAGGTCCACGACAATGTTACCTTGGTAGATGGGCGAGGGCCAACATATTTGTAGCCCGCAGCCCACCTTGCTAAATTGTTCGCAATGTGGTTGCCTTTAGAGTTCCCATGTCCTTTGATCCAGCTGAGAGGGACCACGTTATTCTGGCTGGCCTCAGTAAGAGATTGGTGACATTCTAGTACCTACTAAACTTGAAGTGATACGTGGTCTATTCAAGGTCAGTAGTGCTTGTCGGCAGTCTGTGTATATATTTCCATTCCTGCCTGTGATGTTCCTATTGATTAATTCTTTTGCATGTGAGTTCTGACTGAACCACATTTGACAAGCCATCGATAGCCCATTTTATTTTTAGGTTCAAGGATCTAGAGTAAATTCCACATCTCACACCTTGCTTTGTTTTTGATCCATCCGTATAGGTGCTCATAGCTTTCACTACGTTGGGGTCTGCTGTCTTGTTTGTTAATATTTTGTAGGGTTTGTCAAAGACGGGTCTAGGACATTTGGGCGCGGCCGTTTCGGCGCGGTCGTTTCGGCGCGGCCGTTTCGGCGCGAGACACTTCGGCGCGGGTACGTTTCGGCGTAGGTACATTTGGGCGCCAGTATCGAATATTTATTTTCAAAAACATATTTTTAATAATACAGTGAATTATTTAACTGGTTTAGAATATCATCCAATTTGACAATATTAATATGTGAATATAAATATCATAAAACTGAAAACTTTCAGGAATAATCAGATCTTCGACTCGTAATGGAATTGGTGGTGCAACTAGAACTTCGTTTCTTTTCATGCGTATCATTTTTTTAAAGCTTTTTCTTTTGGTAAATTTGCCTGTGCTGCTTGCGACAAATGAGCTTCATTCAGACAAAAGTTAATAATTTGCGACGTTGCTTCCATCGTTTCAGCAGCACGGGTTTTCATTGCATCACAAACCATCCTTTTCTCTAAGTTCGCCGGATTGCTGTCATGTGAATGGTTATGAATTTCATTCACAATTATACCATCTATGGTATGAATTCTGGTTTTACAACCTTCATGTTTAAATTCAAAGGGCCAAATTTTTTTTTTCACAAGCACTTAACTTGTCAAAAACGTAGGAGTAGACATTGCTACTATATGTCAAATTGGATAATATTGTAAACATTTAAATAATTCACTGTATTATTAAAAATATGTTTTTGAAAATAAATATTCGATACTGGCGTCCAAATGTACCCGCGCCGAAACGTACCCGCGCCGAAGTGTCTTCGCGCCGAAACGACCGCGCCAAAACGGTCGCGCCCAAACGGCCGCGCCGAAATGTCCGGATCCGGTCAAAGACAAATCTTGGTGCGACGGCATCCGTGTCTGCCTGTAAGGGTCTTTATCGATTTCCTCCACAGACTGTCCCTATGGGTGCCAGTCCCTACAGTGGCAGTGGGTTCGAAACCAACCGTGCGAAACCGTACCATGGTCATCAATGCGACCTCCTTAACAAATATATCAAGGGGGGTGAGACGGAGTATGACTTCCATTGCGCTGGTCGGTGTGCTTCGTATGGCTCGTGTTACGAGAAGGCATGCTGATCTTTGGATTTGGTTTAATTTTTTGATAGCTGTCGTTTGTTTCACTTTACGCCACCACACGACAGCACCATATGTTAGCATAGGTCTTATGATTGCCGTGTAGATCCACATGGTGACCTTGGGGGATAATCCCCAGGTCTGTCCTATGGTTCGGCGGCATTGCTCATAAGATATAAATGCTTTTTTAACTCTGCTTACTATGTGTGAGTTCCACGTCAGCTTGCTGTCAAGGATAACACCTAAGTATTTCACTTCTGTAGCAAAGCTTAATTTAACTTTGAAAAGACTGGGTGCGTTTAAGCTCCTAGGTTTCTTTTTTTTTCGTGAAGAGGATCATTTATGTCTTTTTGGGGTTAATAAACAGCGATTGCTCTTTACACCATGTCTCTAAAGTTTTGAAAGCCACTTGCATTCTGTCGCATAGGGTGCTTTCAAACTTACCTGTCGGCAGAATTACAATGTCGTCTGCGTAGGCTACTGTATAGATTTTGTCATGTTCATTGAGGCGGTGAATTAGACTGTCTAGAACAATGTTCCACAGTAGAGGTGATAAAACCCCTCCTTGTGGACAGCCCCTCGTAACCTTGCCTCGTTAACAAATTTTGTTGGAAAATTCCCCAAATTGAATAGTCAACCGGATTTAATTCTGAGCTGTTAGGTGGCCATATCTATGGCTCAATATAGTCTGAGCAATTTTTGGATCGGAGGTAATAGTCTATATTTGCTCTCATTGACTAGAGTATTAAAGTATCACCTGTTCGTGCAGGCAATTTTGCTATTCTTGAAAAAAGCTATTACTTTATTCACTACTATTCTCCCCATTAAAAAGATTAATCTCTTAAACACATTGCTTAATTTCATCAATTCATAGTATAATAAATGTGACGAAAACTACGACAATTTAACATTGCGAGGTCAAATGTACAATAAAAATTCAATTAGGTGGAGTCATTCATTGATTCAGCATCCTATAATAGCTATTTTAAAATTCAAAATAGCAATAACCGGAATAGTAAAACAAAAATATTGTTTATTATAGTTAGATTATTAGATTTAAATATTATAACATTTTAATACAATTAAATACCTTAGATCTTTTAGATATACCTAATCTGAAACTGCCTATAATCTGAATATACACCAAATTAACATTAGAAAGAGAAACTTAATTTTCTACAAATGGAAACAGGTAAGGAATTTTCATAAACAAATTTGTTTTAATATATTTTATATAAGAAGTTAATTCTGATTATTATTAAAACTTCTGAATCATCAGTGACTTCATCTATTAGTACTTCAAAAGAAATCACGATAATTCGTGAATTTTATTATTTTTAAAATAGAAATGATAGTAGTATCTAATTACTATTATTATTGTTCTTGCAATCATTTTTAGTCTCCTTGTATTTTTTTATTGAATTTAAACTAGTAAATAAAATTGAAATTTTGTTCTTGGAGTACTTGATTCAACTTGACGCGGGCAAAGTTCATAATCTGATCTTCTCTGATTCGCTTGAAAGTAATCATTTATCATAAAAAAATAACCCATGCAAAGGCTATTGCTGAATCAACATGTAAAAACAGCCTCAAGCGGTTTTTGATTTAACCAATGGATAGTACATGTAGAAAAACCTCCACAGCCAAATTTTTAGCCTTTTAGATGCCCCCAGTCTCTTCCCATGTTCAAAAAACGTGCTCCAAAGCCGCTGAAAATAATTTGGATGAAATCGCTTCAGATTTTTTAAATTTTTTAAGCAAAGTCGAAAAAGCGAAAATAATGTCGAAATTTTCATATTACTGTGGATAGATAGATAGATAGATATTTTTTGGGTTGGCTGTTAGCCTATATCACTGCGACCTTTGCAGATCTATTGTGAACACCCATTATCTGTGGAATAGGATTAGAGCACCTTGTCCAGCTCTGCCCTCTTAATGAGACTTAATAGCCTTGACAGTAGCCACTCCGCATAACTTGGAGCAGCCGGTTTCTCCTCTCCCAGTAATAGATACCGCGTCCTTGCAAGGCCTTCACATTGGCATAGGACATGAAATGCAGTTTCCTCTTCCTCTTGGCAGTATCGACAAATCTCTTCATCTGCTGTGTTTTCTGAGCCTACAATGTCCTGTCCAGAGACTGGCAATCATTCTGACATCGTGTCGCCTTTGTGATAGCAGCTCTGCAGTAAACTTCGCCGAGTATCCCTTTATGAAGAGTTTGGCTTGTCGCTTGCCCGGTGATTTTTCCCACCACTCCTGGGCCTTTTCTAGCCCCCATTTCTCAATGGCTGCCTTTCTGAATGTATTAGCAACTCCGCCGAATGGTTCCGGTCCAATCATTGGAGTATTAGCTCCCACACGGGCCAATTCATCAGCCTTCTCATTGCCCCGAAACCCTGAGTGTCCTGGTATCCATGCCAGTTTCAGAGAATTTTGACTAGCGGCATAATGTCGAAATTTTCATATTACTGTGGATAAAAAAGCCATCGGTATAAATTTTATGTTAACTATTATTTTACTTTTACCTACCTATTATTCGCTCTGTTGTTGTTATTGTTACGTTTCTCTTATTAATAAATTCTACTGGAATTAATAAAAAAGTATAATGTCTACACAATGGTTTATTCTTCAATACAATGCGTTGTTATTATTATTCTGGAATCTGTAATCGTTACAAAACGTAGTTGGGAACATCGATTGTTTACATTTGATATTATTTTTTGTCCTTTCTTTGCGATGTGTGTTCGGCTAGTGCCTTGTCCTTATAGTTTACTTTATTTTCTCTTCGGGTGCCGGATGTAGATATAGTTTCATCTCAATCTCTTTACCAATATTTTTTTCAGTAGGTACATACCTACATATTTTTTTAAAGAAATTTTATTCTACTAAAGAGGTCTCCGATGTCATTCTAACTGGCATGGAAGCCTTTATTCCTTATTCCAATAAGCGCCCTTCTAACGGCAAGCCCTGGTTTAGCAGAAACTGCGAGCGCGCAGTCAGATCTAAAAATCTAGCTTACCGACAGTGGCGTAAAAATCCAACGGCTGAGAATCGCACCACCCTTGTTACCGCTCGAAACCAGTGTAAGCAAACGATAGATCAAAGCAAAGAGACGCATAACACGAGGATCAAAAACTAACTTCTTGCCAGTCCTAACGGATCTAGGTCTTTTGGGTCAGTCGCTAAGGCCGTCAGTCAAAATTTTACCAAATCAAATATTCCACCTCTAACACGTTCCGACGGCACAATAGCAACCACAGCCGGAGATAAAGCGAACTTACTGGCAGAACTATTTTCTTCTCATTCCAACGTAGACTTTCAGGGAAAAACACCACCGAACATTCCAGCAGTTCAATCGGAAATGACTGATATCGTATTCCGTCAGCGTCCTGTCAAACGAATTCTTAAAGGGCTCGATGTCAGGAAGGCTTCTGGTCCAGATGAAATTCCTATTATAGTGCTCAAGGAATGCGCTGATGAGCTAACACCAATATTTTGTAGACTTTTTAACCTATCCTACAAAAAAGGAATATTTCCATCTTGCTGGAAGAAGGCAAGAGTTCAGCCTATACCAAAGAAAGGCAAGAAAACCATGCCAAACAACTATCGACCTGTCGCATTGCTTTCAGTTATATCAAAAGTGATGGAGAAAGCTATTAACCAACAACTTCTAAAGTACCTAGAGGGCCTTAATATTATCAGCGACCATCAGTACGGCTTTCGTAAGTCCAGATCAACAGAAGACCTCCTAGCATATGTCACCCATCTTTGGAGCAACGCAGTCGAACATCATGGGGAGTCCCGGGCTATTGCACTAGACATTTCTAAAGCATTTGATCGTGTCTGGCACGAGGGGCTCCTAAGTAAACTGCGATCCTACGGTATGCCCGGTCGATTCTGTTCATGGCTTTCTAGCTTTCTTCAGGACCGTTCTCTGCAAGTGGCGATTGACGGGTTTCTCTCGGACACCTTTACCATCAATGCTGGTGTTCCTCAGGGGTCCATATTATCCCCAACCCTCTTCTTACTATACATTAACGACCTTCTAGCGAAGACAGAAAATCCAATTTATAGCTTTGCTGACGACAGCACACTTATCTCATCGTTTACTTTGAATTCTCGAACATCGGCTGCTGACGCACATCTTCGCAGACAGCATGAAGTATCACGACTCAATAAAGACCTGGAAGAAATTTTGTCTTGGGGTGACAGTAACCAAGTCGAATTTAACGCTAAAAAAACCCAGGCAGCAGTTTTCTCTAAGAAGGTTAATATTGCAGAACCAGATATAGTCATGGCAGGACACGCAATTCCACTGGCTTCGTCTATTAACTTACTGGGTGTCAATCTGGGAGGAGATATGTCTTGGCATAATCACGTGGTAACAATCGCCAGGACAGCTTCTCAGAAACTCGGAGTACTTTTCCGTACCAAAAAGCTGTATATACCACAACAACTTTTGACACTCTACAAAGCCCAGATTCGACCATCACTGGAATACTGCTCTCATGTCTGGAGTTCTGCACCGAAGCATACCCTTCGGTTGTTGGATTCCATCCAAAGGAGAGCCATTCGCCTGATCGGTGACCACGAGCTAACCAAGAACCTCGACAGCTTAGAACATCGAAGACAGGTTGGTGATTTGACCCTCTTTTACAAATATTTCCATGGCAAGTGTTCTACTGACATTGCCCGCTTGATTCCACCTAGAGCAATTCATAGCAGAAATACACGACAAACCACTTCCGCCATCCCTATGTGGTTCAACTTAATACTCCTCGAACATCATTGTTTAAGAACTCTGTCTTCTGGAGGACATCCTCTTTGTGGAACGGCCTTTCTGAGGCCGTATTTCCCACCGAATATAACCTTCAACGATTCAAGAACAAAATTTCAAAATTCTGTAATGACCAACATTTTCAACGGGAATATTTGCATCGAAAATGTATTTTACAGAATATGTATTTGTTACCCCTTCCCTAGCAAAGTCGTGCTTAAAACAAATTTAACGTATTTGGTCCCTGATTTGGAGGATTACGTGTGCATATCGAAAAGAGTCGAATTGTCAACTTGATGTTGAGTTACTCTATTCCTAAAACCGACTCTGTTTGAGTGGCAGAATATTACGACTTTTCTTTCTTGGGATAATAGCCAACATGTTCTCTTTTGGTGTCCTTAGAGAGTCGATATAAAATGAAAGAAAAAGGCGATAATAGAAAAATATAGGAGCGAACTTTTAGGAGGTATTTAGATAAATAAGTATTTTCGTTTTATTTGCATTATGGATTTATAGTTTCAATCGGGAACATTTTTTTAATGGTATTTTAGAATTATTTATCGAAATCTTGGCACGATTTCTTTTGATCTGTTTTCCCCAACAAATATTAAATTTATTCTTTAGCAACCATCTTCTTCGCCACAATAGATATATTATTAAACGAGGCCAATAAACTGTAATACCTTTAGAGACACGCAAGGAAAGGATAAGTATTTTTCATCCTGGATTGATCATCTGCCGCCACCTATGTCGGCAATGACGTCTCTTGGTCGTCGCCGTCGCGACGCCCTAAACATAATGCTGCGAAATTACATGGTAATGCGCTTCCTCTACCACCCAACCCTGTGCCCTCATTCCCAGTTGCTTCACGATTAATCTTTTTTAATTAAGGATTCCTTTTCCATCGTGGTATACATATAACAGCACAACGGGATATCGTGCTCACTATTCACAAGGTTTACAAAAACATATAATTTTTTTATGGGTTCAAACCACATAACATGCAAATCTTCACACAAATGAAACTTTTTATTACTTTGTTGGTTACGAGTAGAAGGATTGGTTGATATTTAATTAATAGACAGCTTACAATTGGATTAAATGGTTTAGATTTTAAACATATTTTTTATAAATTGACGTAATTTATAACAAAGAATTAACCTTAAATAAACCAAGATAAAATTGTGTATTTGCGCAAATTACACTAAGATTAATGATGCCTTAAAAATATGTATTTTTTGACGATATAGACAAGAATAGTAGGATCACTCTGCCCGCTGCCTTTGAAATCCAATTTTCAATAAAATAATGAGATTGGTTACGAAAAAGGGTTTTATTATAAAAAAATTTCTACATTCGAATGCTCTTCTTCAATTTACTCCCGTTCCCTCGCCACACACCTTCCCATATGTATTTTCCATTGATCATAGCAGTGCTGGAAGGCTTCTTTGGTGAGGGCCTTTATGAGCTCAGCCGTTTTTTGCTTTACCGATTCCATCGACTTAAATTGGTTCCCTTTCAAAGCAAAAAAAGTGGCACGGTGCCAAATCTGGCGAGTCCGGCGCGTGTTCGAGCACTGGGGTGCGTTAATTAGTCAAATACTGTTTCACAGATAGCGCGATGTGGGCAGGTGTGTTTTTTCTGGTGCAAAATCCATGAGTTGTTCTTTCACAGTTCTTACGAACAAAGTGTTGCCAAAACTGACATAGTAAGTATGACAGTATGACCCTCTGGAACCCATTTAGTCATCACGATACCGTTAATGTCGAAAAAAACAACAATTAACAGTGTGTTTTTAATTCTGGGCGATTTAAGCGGCTTCCAATGCATCGATTGGCGCTTTGTTTCAACAATGTATTAAAAATTCACGTTTCGTCGCAAGTAATTATGTTTTTCATCAGTCCGGGATCTTCTTTTAACTTCTTCAAAGAAAACTGAGCAACTGGTTTACGCACGAACTTCTGATACTTCTAGATACCCAACGCACTACTCTTTTTTCCCCGCCCCTCTATGGCACACTCTAGGTGCGCAGTCTCGTTATTTAATAGCCAGATCTCGTATTTTTTAGATTTAATTTTATGGAGTTTAGATCTATGAAACCTAGATACATCTGAAGTTTTAATTGTCGATATTTACTGCAAAACTCATCAGCCTCTCAATGTCTTGTTCCGGTGCCTCACTATCTCAGAGTAAATTCACTAACTGGCTGCTAAAATTAGTCATAACTTCCATTTTCTGATCTAATACATGAACTATACCCACTAAAACCACTCGTATATTTTGTTCTAGTTTGTTGTTTCTTCTGAAATTTCCTTCTTAGGTGTCTTCATCTCTTTCCTGATTTCGTCTTTCACCCTGTTCTTTGATGGTCATTATTTTTTGAACCAGTTTGCTGACTGTGTCCCATACTGCTTTGGAGTTTATCATCTTGTCTATTAATTCTATACCATCTCTGGCATTCAAAGAGTGTGTTGCGCTGTGTCTATTCCATTGCAGTATATGCAGTAGGCATCCCTTGTTTTGCCTATACGGTTTGTGCAGTATTGGAAGTCCACTTAATATTTGTGATAGGAAGTAGTTCGTCTCCCTGTGCTTACATTCTGCCCAGGTTGCGACATTTCTGATTAGCGCCCTTGTGCATTCTCCCTTCGTGCCGCTCCTCCACCTTCTCTGTATTGTATGTGAGTTCATGCTTTGATGGCTAGGGACTCCAAAAAATGTAAGGTGCAAGTGCCAAAGCTTCTAAAGCAATGTCATAAGTGTCCTAGTATGTATGTATGAGCGAAATTAGGGGTTTTCCCCTTTTCTTGCTATAATTCTGATTTTCCTCAGACTTATCGCAGTTCTTCTTTAGGATATCATTGGGCTTCAAGTTTGGTTGATATTCCTCTTCTATTTTGTATGACCCCAAGTATCTGACACTATTGAGATTTCATCCATTACCTCACAGAATCTGCATTTTGCTTGAATTTTTCTCTAGCCACCTCTTTTCTTAGTTTTTCTAAGACTGTACTACTGCTGATTACACAAGATGCATCTGGTTCCAAGTATAGGGTTTCAACTCCTTTTTTGAAAGCTTATCTGCAGTTTCGGTTTCTTATATTCCTATGTGTCCTGGAATCCATAAGAGTGTCCTAGTTCACTTAGTTTGACTAGGAACTGATTGTGTGTGAGTTCATAGCTTTTATGGTTGTCGTAGTAAAAAGGATATTAAAATATTGTAATAAATAGGAAAATTAATAATAAATTTAACATTTTGATGGCATTAGTAAAAAGAATATAAATGTTTTGAAGTAACATCACTTGAAAAAACAACAGAATAAATGAAGTGGACTCAATAATAAAAAAAAATCAATTGACAATACTAGTTTACTCTGGAACTATTGTAAACAATGTTAATATTTGATTACAATTTTTTACGTGTCACACGATTTATATCGAAATGAGATATCTAAATACAGTAGAAGTCGTTCGTGGCAGACATAAGGTCTTCTGTTATTTCTCGTGTGTGAAATCGTTATCTGATGGAAACAGGAGAATATTCAAAACGCACTGAAGTAAAACTAATCGAATCTAGAATCGATTTTTTATCTTATAATCATTCCAATTTTGTATATCTACAAGATTTTTAAATTCGATCAATAACGCATGATGGATTGCAAACTTCTGTCGAGGAATCGACTGAAAGTAGGAAATAAAGAAAATGTAGTAACGAAGAATAACTTAATCAGTATAAAGTTTCATGTCAAACCATAAAGTCAGAGTTGCGTATTAAAATTTTAAAGAAAAAGTTGACTGATATAAAAAGTAAGATTGGTGAAAATGTGCTTAATAACCTTGGCGATCAATTTTCTCCGTTTGCAATCATCAAAATTGGATTGCAAGCATCAAAAGAGGCCAATTTTCCATTTTACCCCGAGGCCCAATTGTCTGTCAGTATGACGTAAATGCAAGTGGAATCAATGCGAGGTTCGAATGAATGCTAGTTGCCATGTTTAACTTAGAAAGACTTTCTATCTTTGTCTTATTAATACGCAATAGAAAGAGATACTTTAAAAAAAATGTCAAGCGGTACCAGCGCACTTAATAAAGTTGTCCAGTGTTGAAATTTTTCTTAAAAGATGACAAGGTTTAAATAAAATTAAAGATCTTTAAAATATAGTGAGGAAAATAAAAAAATGGTATTCTTTTTTCTCTCCGTAATTTCACTGATCAATGCCATCAATTAGCTATAAATTAATCTTTATAAGCTATCGCGTGAAAGTAATTTACAATATTTTCCGTAGAACGGTCTCAATTTTAATCTTCCAATAACCGAATTAGTTTCCTGGGGTTTCCAATCCCAGATCAACCTCGAAGGACGATAAATCATTGCTGAAGATTTAAAGTCAGAACAAATCTGATTTCAGATGGACCTTTCCGAAACCAAATCTTCGTACTGCTTTCAGAATTCTAGGATAAAATCTTTTTTGGGGTATATAAATGGGCGAAGTCGGGATTGCGAGATTCTATTTATTGATGTTTGTGATTTAGGTAATATTCTTATTTCTGAAAATTCTTTCACTACGAAATATAAAGTCCATACTTATTTTTTTATAAGGTATACGAGGGTTGCCTTTTATATTTCGGGATTAGAGAACAAAAACAAATATTAATCATCGAAAATTACTTTATTGTTTTTCAAAATATTTCCCATGAAGATCTATACACTTTTGCATGCGTTTGAACCAATTGTCGAAGCACTTTTGCCACTCTGATTGAGGTATCTCTAAAACATGCATTCTGAATGCAGCAACCGCTTCTTCAGGTGTCGAAAAACGTTGACCTCTCAGTTTGTTTTTTACGTTGGGGAATAAAAAGAAGTCATTTGGTGACAAGTCGGGACTATACGGAGGATGACTCATCAACTCGATTTTTTGGGTGCTCAAAAATGCAGTTGTTTGAGCCGATGTGTGGGAGCTCGCATTGTCGTGGTGAAGAGTGAACCGCCTTCGGCGGTTGGCTTTCCTGATTTCTTGAATGACAACCGGCAAACAAATGGTTGTGTACCACTCAGAATTGACTGTTCTGCGTTGTTCTAGTGGCACGGTTGCGACATGCCCAGTTTTTCCGAAAAAACAGGCGACCATTTGCTTGGAAGTGCTTCGTGCGCGAACAACTTTTGTTGGATTGGACTCATCTTGAAACACCCATACAGTCGACTGCTGTTTACTTTCGGGCTCATACGCGTAAATCCACGATTCATCACCTGTCACGATGTCATAGACGTGTTTCGAAGCACCGCCATCGTATTTTTTGAGCATTTCCTTCGACCAATCGACACGAGCCTTTTTTTGAGCGATTGACAAATTGTGTGGGATCCAACGCGAACAAATTTTTTTGACAGTCAAATGTTTATGCAATATTGAATGTATGCTGGTCCCACTAATGCCTAAGGTTGTCTCAATCTCTCGATAGGTCACATGACGATCTTGCAATATCAGTTCGCGCACAGCATCAATGGTTTTCGGAACAACAACTGATGTTGGACGACCTGCACGAAATTCGTCTTGGAGTAAACTACGGCCACGAATGAATTCACCATACCATCGATAAACACTGATGGTCCTTGATGGAGCTTCATCGGCAAAAATTGAATTAAGTTCATCCATGCACTGTTGCTGAGTTAATCCACGTCGAAAGTTGTAAAAAATAATCGCACGAAAATGTTCACGATTTAATTCCATTTTTGGGCCGAGATAAATCTTTTAAGTTACTGTAAACAACACAAATAGCGCTCGTATGTCAAAACGTTCTGAGTACGTATAACCTCAAAATGTCCAACTTTACGATAGAGCTGTGAGTTGCCAGATTGCAACACCAGGGTTGCCAAATCCCGAAATATAAAAGGCAACCCTCGTAGAAAAATTTGTTTTAATAATCCCATTATTATACGAAAATGCACTGATATTTATTTTCCCTGAAATGATTTTGTAAATAAAGTAAATATTGCTTTACCATAGCAATAATAGTTATTTATTATACAAGGGAAAAAAGTATTAGATTTTAGCTCGAGGTTGTGTTGTCTCCCGACGCGAAGCGGAGGGAGACAAAAAACCGAGAGCTAAAATCTAATATTTTTCCCGTGTATAATACACTATTTTTTTCTGTGACGACGATTTAATATTTTAAATAAAATCAGAAAATTACTGATGCAAAATTTGAATTTTAAAACTAGGTAGGTAGTAGGCTTTTGTCCTTATAGTGACAATTAGACCTGCGATAAACTGTAGCATCGAGCCATTATCATTTCCAAAACAAATGATACCAAAATGGTTAAATTCTCGAAACAGTCTGCCAAAACTTAGTAGGCAACTTTCCTTTTTGAAAAGTTCGAAATTAATGAGTCAATGGTTTTTAAATATACACCTGTTCTAAAAGCTGTTTTACCATCAAATATTTCTCCGGTCCCACAAATTTCATCTTGAAATAACTTGCGTTTTCTTACACATGGGTAAGTGGAAGTCTTTTCGCATATTTTTCATATTACTCAAATTTATCTCTTTTTTCACGTAAAAACCCTTCAAAATTTTGTAAATTTTAATGGGCAGCTGCGAAGGGATTTCGTTTGATGATCTTTACTACTCCTATCAATCCTCTTTAAAATATCATTCCAAAATACGGACAGAAAAGTGATTTCAAAATTTTTAATTTTATTTTCAAGTCCTTAGGCCTCATCTCAAACTATAGGTTTAGAACATTTTGGATGTAAACATATCCTTTAACTAGAGCTTTCAGAGCATCTTCTCTAGCCGACCATCTGGTATCAGACAGATACTTAAGACAAAAATACGTTTTTTGATCACCAAGGACACCAAGTGTTGTTGGGAGAAGGAGAAGAAAAAAATATACCACTTAACTGCATGTGGGACTGTCGTGGGAGGGTAGAGATAGTTATTAGAGATACAAGAGACAGAGGACCTGACCTATTGCTTCGAAAGAGTCAGAGAATTTACGTACCTAGTAGTAACAGAAATCGGACATGAAGGTAAAGAAGTAGAAGCAAGAATTACAAAGCGAAAAAAATTGGAATGCTAAAGTCTGTAATGAAATCGAATTTTGTCTCAAGGAAAACAAAAGAGAGAATTTACAGTAATTAGAGGCATAGTTATGTATGTAAACGTCGGAAACCTGTGTCTTGAAAAAAGCAGAAGAAGAAAAATTAGAGCGATGGAAGAGAAAAATTTTAAGATTCATCTACCGAGGAAAACACACGCAGATGGGGCAGAGAAGAAGGACTAACAAGGAATTAGAGCCGCTCTACAAAGAACCCAAAATTACAGCACTAATAAAAGCACAGCGAATAAGATGGCTAGGGCATGTGCAAAGATTAGAAAACAGTCGAATGACTAAAATAATTTTAAATAGAAATCCAATAGGAAAGAAAATAAAAGGAAGACCAATGAAGAGATGGTATGACAGTGTCCAAAAATATCAGTGATTGGAGAAACAAGGCAGTGGACAGAACACTTTGGAGAGCCCAAGAACAGTTATAAAAGCTTAGTGACTGACTTTGTAAAGAATAGATTATATTGGAGGAGTATTGGAGGAAAATGTAAAGTGTTAATTTTATTCCCAGGGACTGCACGGTCTGTTGAGCATAATAATTAAAAAATAATGTTTTTTAATACATTTCTGAGCAGCCTGGACAAACTCATACATTTTTTGCTTTACCAATTTGCTTTTTTGGATTTAATTTTTGGTTACTTTATCAGAAAAGATCCGGAACGTTGTACGATGGTATGCTGTTTTAACGAAACAACACCTCTGAACACAAATCGCTTGTTGCCATGCAAACAATTTGTGGTTTGGGGTTTGAATTACTAGAACATCCCCCTTATTCAACAGCTCTGCTTCCGTTAGACTAACCTCAATTAAAAAAAAACATCAAAGAATCTAAACTATCTCTCAAAGAGGTTATAGAGACTTTGTTTGAAAAGTAACATAAAGGATTTTTTTGAAATTCAATAAATACATCAAAGCAAGAAACGAGTACATAGTTGACTAATGAAAAATTTTATTTGCTTTTATAGTACTCCAACAATCTTTTTATAATTCACGTTCACAAAGTTTCTCTTTCGACACTAAAAACAGTATTGAAATAGATTCATTGTAACACTGTTTTTGGTAACTTTTTGTTTTACACAATTGGATGCACTGCACTAATTTTCAACGAAAGAGTTCAGGTAGTGTAGCGTGAAAATACCCTTGGCTAGCTCCAGGGTTCGTGGCTTCCTTCTGGCTTTTT
This sequence comes from Altica lythri, assembly GCA_964028335.1. NCBI lineage: Eukaryota > Metazoa > Arthropoda > Insecta > Coleoptera > Chrysomelidae > Altica > Altica lythri. The sequence goes on from OZ034805.1 coordinate 73,785,476, forward strand.
TTTTAACTCCCCCCAAACAAATAAAATAGGGCGCCAAATACAGACATACAAATAAAAAAAGGTGAATCAGTGTTAAATTGTTTATTCAAAAATTCTGAATGAAAATATTCAAAGAATTATTAGTGAAAAAATAGTGAAAAACTAATTTCTTATCTTTTTGGTTTCTGTCTTCGGAAAAGGACGTGGTCGACGGAAAATTCGGTCCACTTTAGCTCCGATGGCAAGATGTTTTCTAAGAAGAAAAACTTCTGAAGATTCTTCGGAGAATAGGCCTTGGGTGCGGTCACAAACAGGGTAAGGCAGCAAATTAAAATTCTGCTTGGCCAAAGCTTCTCTTCCAAAAAAAAAATGGTTCCTTTGTTTTCAGCCCTTTCTTAGGACCCTTCAAATTTGGCAATCGGCCGAAGGGAGAATGTATTGAAAGAACTGTTTGTAAGAAGCACAAAAATGAAAAGGAATAAAATATCGACACTGCTAATTATCGAACTCCAAATTCCCCTCTCAACACCGAATCCGAGTTTGCGGCAACTCCGATAGACGAGGAATTATAAAAATTAAATAGTACGTAGGCCAGGCCAAAAAATAACGTTGCAAACGTTACAGTAGTAAATCAAGAAGTATGTTGTAGTAAATTATTATTTACATTATCAGCGTTATTGCTAAATTCGGAATATTTTATACAAATTTGACAAACATTCTAATTTAAAATCATTAAAACTGACAAGTGTCAAAAGTGTCAAGATTGCCAACATAAATAAATATTTCGAAAAACTCTCATTTTACTTTTTTTTATACTTTTAAAAGTTCATTATAAAAAATAGTATGTAACACTCGAGTTACAATGACGGTTTGTAGTACTCGTTCTTTGCGAAACTCACCGCTTCGCGGTTCGTTTCACAAACTGAACTCGTACTACGAAACCTCTGTCATTGTAACACTTGCATTACAATATACTATTTTATATACCATTTTACTTTGAGCTTCAGAGTATTGGGTAATTGATATTCTGTCGACGATTTTGATAATTTATTAAAAGCAATCCCAATTTCCTTCAAACTACACGGTGAACAGAGTGAAAAATGGATTTACCTCGAATAAAATTCACTAAAGATATTTGTGAAAAATTGTCGCTAAGCTTGACTGAAGTTTAATATTTGAGGTAGGAAATGTGTTTAACGACAGTGTGATATACGATCAAAACAGATTATTTTCAATGTAGAAATAAATTAATTACATCCATTTGTAACTCGATAAATTTGAAGTGATTTTTAACCCCTTCAAGGTTAAAATTTTTTAGAATCCCTTCTTAGTGCGTGTTTACATTTGAAAATAAACATTTTTTTAAATATTACATTTCTACCATCAGCGGTTACGGCTGTGCGTGCATCTATGTCTCAGTCAGTGGGAATTTTTCCTTTTTATATAAATCGATGAAAGTAAGACATACTTTCTGTCAATCCAAGGTATTCTTATATAGTTAATAAACCATTTGCCCTTTGTAGTTTAAAGATTTTGGTTTTAATTTAATTCATCCCTATATAAAAATGTTATAAATTACATTTCCGTATAATCAAAAATTGCTATAAATAAATATAGGTACGTATTATATAAAAATGGAATATATAATTTAGTTTGGTTCTAGTCTGTATTTTTATGAATATATTCGTGAAAGAAATATTAAAATTACGAAGTGGAAATGGCGTGTCAGGTCAGACGCTTTGAGATTTTAAAAATAAATGTTACTTCATAGAATTTTTATAAAAATCATACAAAACTAGCTATTCTCTACAATCTAATTTAAACGTCTTTTGACACGAAAAATAAGTCTTCATGTAGAATAGCGCTGTTATACATTTTTTTTTATTACATGAGTATAAAAGGGTAATAAAAGCTCCTATTACAGTGCTAAAAAACATAATCAATTTTATATCCAGTTTCACTATAGTGATGAGGGAGACTGGTCTTGGTCTTGCGGTCTTGGTCTTGGTCTTGCAGAAAATGCAAGACCAAGACCAAGAACAAGACCAACTTCAGGCTGCAAGATCAAGACCAAGACCGAGCAGTGCAAGACTTATGCAAGACCAAGACTTAGCATTGCAAGACTTACGCAAGACCAAGACCAAGCCTGCAAGAGTCTTGCGGTCTTGCGGTTTTTAAACGTATAAACCGAAAAATAAAGCAGCCACGGATTATTTTAAACTCTAACCTTTTTACTAAGCACAACTTGTGCTAACGATCTAAAAACAAAATAAAACTGCCGCGGATATTTTTAACCCCAACTCATTTACTAACCACAACCTGTTTTAACGAAGTATTTTTTTGTTCATATATGTATATTTTAACCTAAGGAATCCGACCTCAATACTTATAAATCACTGTGTATATTATAAAGAACCTAGGATGACGCTTTATATTATCAGAATATGCATCTTATTACAATATGGCCATAATAACATTCAAAAATCTTTTTCTTTCGTCCAATACTAATAAAATCATATCGCTTTATTTTAATTTAGAATTAACCTTGTATATGTATTTTAAAAGAGTTTATCTGCGACGATTTTGAGCACTTTAAATTTCTACAAACCTTTCAAATGGCACAATGTTTTTAGAACAAATAATAATATCAATAATTACGATACCCTTAAGCAGAGCTATAAATCACCAAACAATAGAAAAGCGGCCGGCGGCCGGTTAGGCAAAAGGAATAATTTATATTATTGGTATTTTATTAGACTTTGCAAAGAGTGTTGAATATTGGGGTTGTAAATAAACATACCAACATTTTTTTGTTAAATTATTATTTTGGAATCAGTTTAGTATTAAGGCGCCTAAAATAGTCTTAATCTGTCGTTCATAGGAATAGGATCGGTAAATTAAAAAAAAAAAAAGAAGAAAACAATCAGTGACCTGGAATCTTCGTTGTGTGTTAGTGACACTTCAAGTGATTCAGAAAGTGATGAAGATGTTACACCGTCGACCACTCAAAAATTAAAAAGATATTTGCCTCATAAAAGATCCAAAAAAAAAACAAAAATATCGGATACAGGGGATACACAAATGGCAACGCCTACGCCGAATATGAAGAGCAAATTTAGTGATTTTTTAAATATTATTCCGAGTAATGATAAAGGAACTGCGCATGGGATTTGTACGTTCATACTTGATTTATCGCTACAATTTAATATAAAAAAAAACAAAGTTTTTATAATGCAAAATACTATCCCTTTCATTTAATCTTTCTTTACTTGTGATGATTTTAAAAACTATTTTTTACTATTTTTTTTTTTTGTAAAAATGGACCCCAGTAAATCTTCAAAAAAAATTCAAGACTTGCAAGAGTCTTGGTGCAAGAACAAGACCAAGACCAAGACTGGACCCTGCAATAACAAGACCAAGACCAAGACCGCTTATTTGACTGCAAGACCAAGACCGCTTATTTGACTGCAAGACCAAGACCTTGTATGCAAGACCAAGACTAACCCGGTCTTGGTCTTGGTCTTGCATTTGCTCATCACTTTTCACAGAATTTTTAATTTTATTTTAGAGTAAAAAGTAACATTCTGGAATGTCAAACTATGACAATATTTAAAAAAAACCAGGTGTGGCAGTCAGTGGGACTGCCGGCAGAAGTTATACTTCTATGCACTCGCCCGGATTCATAAATTTATATGCGAATGATTTAGCAAAATCATTATATGATATTCGTGTTCAGCGACCTCAAAAACCTCCTAGTATCGAGTGCACACTGATTTTGTATGAAATTTGCATAAAATTCCTGGAGACGAGGTCCGTCTTAAGCACCAGGTGTTTTGGATACTATCACCATTATCTTATTCGTAGTCAGCGACCCAAAGAACCACCGAGTTCCAAGTTTGCAGTGATTTTGTACAGAATTTACATAAAACCCTAGAAGAAGAGGTAAATACCCTAGGCACCAAGTGCCGCGGAGACTTTCGACATCATGATATTCGTGTTCAGCGACCCCAAAAACCCCGAGTACATAAATTGAACCCATTTGGAACACTTACTGAGTTGTAATTTTTCTATCTATTGTCTGTTTGGAATGCACTTTTCGACTATTCGTAAAAACTCTGTTTAAGTAGCCAACAACCTCAAAAGCATAGTGCAGGATATAATGCAACCATGTGACGGTAGTATGGACTACAATACAATACTCATTACAGAATATTATTATTAATATAAAATACTAAACTTTATATGTTTACTTACGTGACAGAATTATAAAATAATCTGTCAAACACAATGTAATACGTCTCTATGATATTCCAAAACATTAGCTAAGATTGTTTTTTCAATGTACTGAATGTTTAAACGGTACTTAAAGGACTTATAGTTATGACTAAACATGTGGTAAATATTTCATCTTTGTTTTTACCGACCAATATACCTTATATGTGTTTCTGTCTCTCTCTTACTCACACCATTAATGATTTTCTCATTTAACCCAACACAAATCGAGTGCATGAATAGAAGTATAACTTCAAAAATTAACTGTATT